>CM062917.1:68167502-69417502 GCA_031878705.1 Tapirus indicus
TGACATCAGGGCAGCTGCAGGGGGTGAGGCCAATGCAGTGGCTGGGGGCCATGCAGAGGGCCCCCCTTGCTTGGACTAATCTTTGGTTGTCACCACTGTTTTGACATTCTTAATAATTTAGGAACAGGGCCCACATTTCCAGTCTGCGCTGGGCCCTGCAAATTCTGGGCCCTGTGAATTCTTGTCTGACATCACACTGGGGGTTGCTTGACAAGCTCCCTCAAGCTTCCCCAAACTCCAAATTTGCATCTTTTGGGATGAAAAAGTAGTGACTTTTTTGTAAAAGTGACTTTGCTTTTAGGCAAAGACCAAAGGAATAATGCAACAATGGGAAACTGTTTGAGGGAGAGGAAATTCCACTCCCTCCAAGACTGGGCAGCCCTGGAGGTCTCAAAAGGGGCAGTGAAATGCCATCCTACCCCCTTTAATACATGCATGACCAGGCTCTGTATTTATTTTTAGACAGCACTTATGAGCCCTCTTCTCCCACATGGAAGCAGTGCCCAATGTCAAGTAGACAATGGAATTTAGGCTTGAGATGGTCTCAGCTATAAAGGAGTTTATAATCAGTAAGAGGAATTCATCACAAAAGGGAATTAATGACTTGCTTTTGCAAACCTTCACCTAAATGAAAACCAAGACCAGTAGGCCCGTAAAGGGAGACGCCAAAGGGAATATTATTTCCACAGAAACATACTGTGATTTTCTATTCTGCATGGGAAACCCAAACAATTTTAGGCCACAGCTCAACATTTTGACAGTAGAAAGTACACCAATATCAGTAAATAACTGTCACCTGTGCAGTTCTTACAAACATGAATGCTTTTATTGTTTCTTTGGAGCAAGCAGTTCTGAATCTTGCACAAGGGGAAATAGATGCAGAGATAAGTGAAGGCCAACGTGACAGAGGCTGTCAATGGCCATCCCTCTAGGAGGGCACAGCCTGTTGTCATAATCACGACTCACCCTCCTCTCCTGCTCTGGAGTGGTCAGTGATCTGGAAGTCTAAAGGCTCTCTCTGTCTCTCCTTTTGTCTCCTTTATCTCTCCCTCCCCACACCTCCTTCCTTCTCTCTCTCTCTCTCTCTCTCTCTTTGGTCCTTCTGATCAAACAGGACTTTCCTAGCTTCATTTCGGTGAAGTTGGCATACCAATGGCTTTAGAGAATAGAGTATATTGAGGATCAAGAACTGAGAAACAGGAGCAAGGCAGGCCCAGAGCACCTCTGGGCCTCCAGCGACCAGGCCAGACAAACTTGGACTTACTGCCTATGCTGACCCTTTGGTGCTTTCCTTGGGGACAGTAGACTTTTTGGAAACACTTTTCCTGACCTTACCTTCCTTTCCTCCTTACACACCCACGAGGGACTGGAACTTGGCTGTGTCCTGGGGAGAAACATCCAATAGCCCCGGGCAGTCATGGCTTCTGAGCAAGGAGTCTGGGCAAGTCTCCAGAAGGAGTGTCCTCATTTCTACCTGCCAGTGAGCAAGTGGCTCGAAGAATAGCTTGGTGAGGGCCACCAGAGCCTTCGAGGGCCATTGTCGGTGGGAAGGGCTGGGTGGCAGTCCTCAGACCCTCCTTAGCCTCCCCATGTGCCCTCTCTTTCTCTATGATGAACACCTCTCTTCACAGTATTGCTCTGAAATACCCAAGCTTTTCCTGAATTCTGAAGTCAAAAAGTCAAAAGTCAGCTGCCTGTCAAGAACCACAACTTGATTACTTTTCATGCTGCCCAAATTAATGGCTATTAAGAACATAAGCATAGTACATAGCATGCCAAACTTGATGTAAGGAACTACTAAGGTTCACTCAAAATTAGTCCATTCATTGGGAGCACACAGTACTTCTATATGCTTTAAAAACATTAGTTCTCTGAGGTTTAATCAATGTCCACTGTCTTTTTTTTTAACAAATGCCTTCCCCTCCCCTGATCCTGCACAGGGAATTTTCTGTCCAGTAATATTTTATAATATTTCTTCAGTACTTCACATATGCCAGAAAAAGATGGTAAAGGAAAGGACGCTGGTATTAGTTAGCTTTATTGAAGCAACCTACTATGTGCCTGGCATTTAACTGCTAAGCCTCAGAGAACCAGGAACATCATCTATTTTGTCCACCATCTTATTTGAGTGCCTGGCACAGTGTCCAAGGTAGACCTAGTATTCAATACCCATCTGCTAAATGTGCATCTTTACTCCTCACAGTTAAACTGTATTATTATTATTATACATAACCCACATTATTATTTCCATTTTATAGATGAGAAAACCGAGGCTAAGAAAGAAGTAGCCTGCCCAAGGCCACACACCTGAGAGACAAAAGAGCTGAGATTTGAAGCCATGACCGCTGGATGGTTCCACTGCTGCCTGTTAGAACTCCACAGCCCAGCGCAGTGGCCCCAAATTTCAAATGTATAATGGACAAGGAATGACTGTCACCTGTATCTTAACAGAAAACAAGCATGCTCTTTGTAATACTCTGCAATTAAGGCAAACTTCATCACAACACTTCTACAAGATAGCTAAATTCTGGTTATTTGGTCAGATGTATGCTATTGTTTTTTTCCTCCTCGGCGAGTGAGGCTGCACTAGTGTTACATTTGGTGTTTTTTCCTTATATACTCAATGACGCTTATTTTGAAGGGGCGGGTGCATGGGGGGAACACAGGCCAAGCCTATAATCTACTTAAAATGCCTGAGGTCACAGATCTCTTCAATAAAACCCATTATTCCTGCTGAGAGAAAGTCCTTTCATCTTCACACTGGTAGATTTTATTTTTGCAAATCTATCACATCACTGTGAATTATACTGTATCTTAAAAAAAGAAACGTTCCAAGAGAAATCTGAGGCAATCTGCAAGGTCTTTGTGTCTAGTCAGGGGGACCGTATAGCTTTTCCTAACAACTTGACAAAACAGGTCAGGAGAACATAAAAACTTCGGAGCACTCTTATTTCATTTCTGATTCTTTTCATTTTTCAAAAATTAGCTGCCAATCTACACATTTTCATGATTATTCCACAGAGTATTGCTGGCACAAATAACAATGAAAAACAAGAGTTAAACAGGACAGCGGGGAATCCAATTTGGCTTTCACCCTCCCCCATATTTAACCGAGCCACAGAAAACTCCTCCAGCAGTTTGTTCTACTGGGAACCTGCTCTCTGAGGGCAAATTAGCTCAGATGTGCAATTCTGTCCTCACATTTTTTCTAGGGGCAGGAACTGATATGCAAAAGAAGAAGGGTGGGAGGGAACTGAGGAAGCCTTTTGGAAATACAGCTAAAACCCCTGCTGTTTGAAAACCTTCTTAGCAAAGAGGTATTTAATACAGAAGGAGAAGAACCCCAAGAATATTTTTAAATGCCATCATCAAGCCACCTGTCTCAAAGTGAAGTATAAAATAGTGAGACATTGCATGAAGAAATTTAAAATGACAGAGAAGATAGAGCTGGAGACACTGCCCTGTGCTCACACACCTGCTCTCACAACAGGTCCAGAGCTGGATTTCAGGAGCCCAGGAACGTCCCGGCCTGCACATCTGCTGCGTCTGTGCTCGCCCACATGCGCATCTCTCACAGAGAGAGAAGGGCCTTCCTCCTAAAGACCTGCCGCACCACAAAACCACTGGCTCCCAAACTACTAACAGTAACTCCTGTTTATTGAGCAACCATGGTGGAGGCACACACGCTCAAAATTTACATACGCTTTTATAGGACTTTTCCTGATTTTGACCATCATCAGAGGCCACTTCCTAAGTAGCTTCCTTAAATATAAATGGCTTTTTACACTTCATCACTTAAGTAAAAAAATCTAAATTTAGAGTCAATTTCTTCTACTCTCTTCCCGATTTCAGAAGACTTCATGCATGGCCAGCAATTGTGCAACAAAACGAGGTGCAATAAAAATGAGACCTATATCTTAGAAAAAGGTAGAAACTGCCCCCAAAATAATGACTTACACAGATATCCCCAAAGTGCTGATGTCTTGTCATTTGTTATTAAAAAGTGAAGAGACAGAGGAGCCCAGGATCAGTTTTTCTGTTGCTATGCTTTTCAAAATTTTTTCATTTTTTAAAAAATAGATAAATACAAAGTTACAATAGTAACTAAGTTCTTGACTCAGCAAGGCAATGTGCTGTCACAAAGAATACAGTATCTTATCTTGGCTTCTTAGCAGTGAAGTTATCTTAACATACCAGTAGATCATTTCCTGAGGACATCTGAAAACTCACAATTAAAATTGTACATGGTAGAAAAATCCACTTGTATACCCATAACATTACAAAAAATGCACCTATAATAGTGAGGTTTCTACAAGGCCACTGGACTCGTAGTTAAAGAAGGACTTGTGTGAGATTCTTTGGCGAAAGCTTTATTTTATTTAGATCCAAAGAAGTAAAGTTATGCAAATCCTCACAGGCACGTCCAGTTGTTTACAAATCCATACTTATATACTTATTAACAATAACTGAAAAGCCATTGTTGATTTGCCCACTGAGGACCTTGTCCTAGGTACTGTAACTTTTTTTCATTTTATTTAAATAAGTCTACTGTCTAGCTGTTGGGAAGACAAGATCTACAAATCTAGACACAAACACAGAGAGAAAATATGTTCTAGAGCAGACACATCACAGGATTCATGGGTACCTAGATATCTATTTACCTCTTTTTCCCTGCTACCAAAAAGGCTGCTTTGGCCCAACCTGTAGTACAGAGTATTTCGCCCTAGCTCTAGAGAGGAGGGGTGTAGACATCCTGACGACTCTGACTCTCCATGTTAAGGCCACATGGTTTCCAGGCTAACGGGAAATTCTCCCTGAAGGACTTGCATTCTGGCCTCAGTTCTGTTTACAACACTCACAAAACTATAGTCAATTAAAATGAGGTAACTTTTGATAAAAACTATTAAAAAATCATCTACGTTCACATTTTTAAACTATGTTCACAGTATACCAAATATGGATTCAAAAATCAGGCTCCCTAAATCATAGCTTAATCTCTCGGTAGCTTTTAGCACTTTGGAAATTCACCTTGTTCACCCCCAACTTCAAATGGCTCAGCTGAAGCCAAATTCAGCCGTGCCTGAGAAGGATCGAGGGAAGAATAAACGTATCAATTATTTGGCAAAAATAATTGCTATGGGCAATAAACCAAAGAATTACAGAAAAGAATATCACTTGATATGTTGAACTGGCTCTTTAGTTGGATCAAACTAGCAAGAAAATTTTTAGATTTCCATTTTATTCTGTGACAGACAGAGCTCAGCACTAGCTGTCCTGTAACCCAAACCTCGAAGGATCCTGAAGACAAAATGCCCAACACCATAGAAGAGGTGACAAGGTCTCTGTGAATACGATATCCTAGGGACTGTCATGCCCAACCAGGATTGCTTGGAGCCCATTCTGTAGTCCACAACCTTTAGCCTACAGTGTCCTCATGCAAACCAAGGGGGACGGGGTGTCACCAGTGGAACCTCACAGAAGCTTACAACTTCCTCATTTTAGGTCTACAAAAACGGCACATCTTTATTTATAATCGGGGAGAAAATGCTCATGTCCATCAGAGAGCAAATTCCAGGAAAATTCACTTTAAACACTATAGTCAGATTTTTCTGCAGCCCTTAAACAAGTTTAAATTATTTATTTTCAATGTTTTACTTTGTGGGTTTTTTTTAGCAAATTACATTTCCTTTATAAAAGCCTTGTCTGCTCTAAATTAAACCAAAAATTCTTTCAATTCAGGGAGACATATACAACTCCCGACAGAAGCAAGAAAACATGTAGAAAAGCACTAGAAATTTCCAAACCATTTTAAAATGGTAATTAATTGCTTTATCTCCAACAACCTGAGATAATTAGCAGTATGATTTTAATTTAATGAAGTAGGATATACAATTTATCAATGTTTTCACTGTGGATCTCTTTGAATATCACTTTAGTTTTCTGCCCTACACAAAATTCAGCACCAACAAAAGGAAAAGGTCACTTTTTCAGGCTAAAAGTGGGGCTCGCACCAGGGGGTCGCTGGCTCTCTTGTTTCCATTAAAAGCACTGGAGGAAATTTCAGAGTGCTTCAGAAGTAAGCTTATAAAAGATCAATTCCTCATTTTCATTTCTCCGAAAGATTCTAAATTAAACATTTTTCCCATTAGGTCTACAGAGGTATCTTATGTGCTATTTCATTTGCTCCAAATTTGCCAGTGAAAATCTGATTTAACAAGAAAAAATTACCAAAAACTGATGAATCAATATTCATAGTAGGACTCCTAGCTTTAGAAAAGGACTCTAATCCAAACCATATTGTTCAATTTTAAACAGTTTCAAACTAACAGAAAATGCTTTAGAGTGTGATTTTAGTATGTGATCTCAAAAATGGAGCATAAAAATCTATTTCAGTATGTATAAGGCCATTAAAAAATACTTTATACAGCTCTTACTTGTTTTAATAGACTCCTTAAAAACCCCACGTGTGAAAGAAAGAAGGAAGACAGACACAGAGAGAGAGAGAGAAGAAGAAGGAAGGAAGGAAGACGGGAAGGAAGGAAGAAAGGCAGGAAGGAAGCAAAGAAGGAAGGGAGGGAGGGAGGGGAGGAAGGATGAAGGAACAATGCTGGTCCCTTTCCACATTCTCATCATACCCTGGAAGCTCTGCATCAACTGTATCTCCACTATAGCTAAATTTTGGCGCGAAAATAGCAGGAAGCGAGTCAGATTTCCTTCAGCAGTGGGCTGATTGCTGAAGAAAAATGAATCATTGCACACTTGAATGAGGAAATATGAAGAAGGCACTTTCCCACTAATTGGGGCCCATTTTCAGCAATTCGTTAAGCCATGGCCCCGTGCGATGAGCTATCAGGAGGTGGAACACGGGACAACCCGCAAGCAGAGAGCGCAAATGGAGCGTAATGATGCTCTCCATCACCCCAAGACAGTTGGCCAGGAGGGGTGCGGGGCAGGTGCTGGGGCGCAGGCCGCCCGCTGCTGAGACACCACGCCACCGGGAAGAGAGGGCACACTGGCTATTCCCATCTACGCAAGCACAGCAAAGAAACCGTGTGGCACTCACCAGTGAGCCTGCGCCTCCCAGAGACCAAAGGGGTGCTGCCTTTCCCATACAAATCCCGCCTTTGAGGATTGAGGTCTTCGGACCCTGGGCAGTGCGGAGTCCCCTTGACTCAGCCACCTGGGAGGGACCCTGCTGCCCGGGTGGCAGGGCCGTCTCCTCAGCCACCGCCTTCACACTCCACTGGGGCGGAGAGAAAGGTGGAACCATTTGCCAAATATGCAAAAAAGGAGGGAAGATAGTTTTCTCTCAGGAAAACACAGGCAGGAAGGGAGCTTGTGCTTCCTGTCCTGACCAACATGGGTTCAGAGATTATTAGGACGTCTGATTTGACAGGCTTGTGGTGGAAGAGGGAGCTCTTTTAGTCAACAGGAATTGTGAGTTCCCCAAAGGCAGAAAGGGAGAAGGGAAATAGGGCCAGGCCTGTGACAGGGAAGACAGTGGCCACCACACCAGGGGCTCTGGGTGTTCACCACTTTTAACAGTTAATCACCAGGCGGGTCACTGAAGGGACCTATGGCATCTATCTGCTTATCACAGTAAAATATGAGAAGGAAAAAACTCAACTGAACCAATCAGGCCACTGCCTGCAGTGTAGACCTCAGCTGCTTTTCCTTCAAATCCTTCTCAGGAGTGACCCCCAGCGACGCACAGCGAAGCAGGGCAGGCCCTGCCCATCCCTCCACTTAGAAACTTCCTGCAAAGCTCTTTTGTTTGCTATGTTTCACTGGTAATAACACAGCACTTCACTCTTAATGTTTCATAACATCTTAAAAATATTTGTTAGAATATCATCAAACATTTAAAAACTATG
Organism: Tapirus indicus; assembly: GCA_031878705.1. Classification (NCBI taxonomy): domain Eukaryota; kingdom Metazoa; phylum Chordata; class Mammalia; order Perissodactyla; family Tapiridae; genus Tapirus; species Tapirus indicus. The sequence goes on from CM062917.1 coordinate 68,175,377, forward strand.
TCAAACATAACCTATTAAAGCAAGGACACTGAAAATGGAAGGATGTGAACATATACTACAGGAGATGCAGAAAGATAACCTGAGGTGTGAAGTCATGTATTAAACTTCAAAGCACAACAATAATGCCACGGGTCTACGTGGAGAAACCAGTGTGAGCATTTAGTCGACACCATGATAAAAACAGGTTTTTTTTGCTGTTGCTATAGTCTGGTTTGGGTGCTGAAGTCCCTGACGAACCCCATTCCCATCTCCCTCCGTGTCTGAGTTTTCAAGGTGTGTGTGTATAATGCCAACGCTCTGAAACTCAATCTTCCTAAGATCGAGACGGCACGTGTACATGTGCCTGTTCTGAACAAAATAGAATGATCCGTCTCAAGGTGTAAATCTCCTCTTGTAAGCCTCAAAGGATGGTTGCTTGTGGCTTTTAAAGCCCCTGTTTGCTCCCATGCAGTGGAAGGAATTATATACACACGTCTGAGGCTCTGCGAATACAACCGTACCAGCACCGGACAGAACAGGGAGTAATGCCAACGCACAAGGCAGGAGGTGCAGCGTCTCGTGGCTGGAAGGAGTCCCAGTGCCTGAAAATGCCTGTCATCTTAGAAACAGCAAGGGTTGCCAGAGAACCTAAGAGGGTCTTGGTTTGCTCTCTGTGAGCTGGACCGACTGACATGAATCTCTGTTAGAATAAGCCAACAAAAACCAATACTTATTTCATAGTGAAATTATTTCATAATTACAAAGATTCGAGGAGGGGAAAAATGCCACTAAATGCTATCCTTGACAAATTCTGGGTTAACTGCAGGTACACTGCATGCACATACAGTATTAGACAGACACCCAACGTACTAACATCATTTATGTCTAAACTCACCATTATAAATAGGAAAATCCATCTTCTTTTAGTAAAAGGTAAAAAATAAACAAAACCAGAAAGGAGGGGCTTTATTACTCATGTTGGGTCTGTTTGATGTGAAAACTCTTTCCCACCCTGTCCCCATGCCTCCCTCTCCACACTGTGTACATGCTCTGTGTATGTGAGCACACTCACAGAATTCTTTATTTCCTGTGTCTGTGAATACACACGTAATCTTGAAATGTACCTATAATACGTGCATGTGTGGGGGTGGGGTATTTATAGCAGGGAATGTAGTAGACAGCACATATATACACAGCGTTTTCTCAGATTTCAAAAGTTTGCCATCTATATTGACAATATGCTATTACATTAACCAAACGTGAAACACACAAATCCAAATCGAGAAAAAATCCCCAAAGCAAAGAACCACCATCCTCAAACTCGAAGCCTCTAGTCAAGTGAGGAAGGCGCAGTGGCCACCAGCACTGCTGGGCTTCAGACCTCCTGGCCAGGAAACCTGCCACAATCTTAATTTTTCAACAGGAGAAATGGCTTCCAGGACAGCCACAGTTTACATTCTCTCAGGAGACTGTGGACCAGCTTCTCAAAAGCCACACTTGACACAGGCACTTTTATTGATGGACTTGTGGGCTCCTCCTATCAGACCAGGATGATGGGCTGACACTCCTGAATTTTGGAGGACGTGTGGTTTTCCAAGATGTGGCACTTTAGTTAAAATACTGATGAATTGAACAAACAAGCCTGGTGGCATTTCTAAAACTCCTGACTTCAACTACCACCATGAAACAAAAGGGGAAGAAAACATGACCATTTAACTCAATAAAATGTTTTGGTCATCAGCTCTGGTGGACTTCAAGATCGGGAAATGCGCTTTCTTCCATGTAAAAAAGGTATAAACACGTACGTTCATGGGAAGTTTTGAAATCAGATACATTATGTCAAACCAGAATCATATAGGATTTTAAAATGTGACATTATTATTGATATCTACGTGTACTAGTTATGTTTTAACATGTTCTGCATATTCCATGGAGAAAGCAGGTAATATTCTTGCCACAGATATTTGTCATTGTTTAAATTTTAAGCCACGTACCACATAATCTGATTTGTCACTGAAACAATTCTGACATATTTAATATAAATAATATTTAAATTGTTACTTTTAAAATCCCACATAAAAGATGAGTCCAATTAACTTCATCAAACATCTTCAAACAAAGAAATAAATTCAAGAAGCTCAGACCATTTCCTGTAGGTTTCTCTCTCCTTTCAACTCATAACCAAAGTGAACCAATCCTTAAAATCATTCAAATTTCCATGAAAGTTTAAATATTATGCATATTAAATATTTTCAACTTCCATAAATTTTTCTCTTTTAACAGAAATTGATTTGACTAGCAAGGGGACATTTCTTCAACACCAGTTAGTCCCTCCAAGTTTAAAACAAGGTACCTCAAAAGTGAAATACACTGTAGGGAGCAGGGTGGGAAATTATGAGCCTGCAACCTGAGTGAAGCACACTGCCTTGAAATTCACTCTGGGATGGCTCTAGCCAGAGAGAGAATGGAAACTGCTTTTGCAGGCTGTGCCTGATCAGACCCTATGGAATTATCACACTCTTCACTCTCTAGATGACATACTTCACGCCTCCAAACTAGAAGAAAAACAATCACACCTTCACAAGATTCCTTAGGAATCACCAAGGATCCCAGACAAATTTTTAGAACACATTTCAAAAAGTCTTCAGTAACCTGATGCCTTATTACCGAGGGCATTCCTAACCTGACAGCCAAAACTGCAGGCAGCACAAGTACTACTAACTTTTCAAACCGGCATAATTTCTATTTTGCAGAAAGCAAGTTCAGACACGATCTAATTGTTTTACAGTATAAGCAAAAAGCTCTCATGTCAAAAATAAGAGAAGAAAACAAAGCTCTTTATGAATGACTTTATAAAGGCTGACTTCCGTGATCTCACTATATAAGTATACATCGATTTAAATATGACTGGAGCTAGACCGTCCTCCTCATGGTGACAGCGGGGCGGCTCAGAAGTGTCCCACTGCCAGCCTGGTCCTGCACCTGCGGTCACAGCATGAAGTGGCGAAAGCTTTGACAAAAGTCAACGCTCTCACTGTCCCCAGAAAGGAGAGACGGACCTGAGCGAAACCAGGGGTTACAAATCTTACTGCCTTGTCTTTTCTTTTTTTCCTTCTCGCTCTCTCTCTTTTTAAATCCACCAGCTACTCCCAGTTTTCCGACTGAAATTCAATTTGAAAACACTCACGTGGATTTGTGCGTCGCACTTTGGGGGCCAAGATTGATCCTCGGGTGCGAAGAGCAACCTCGGAGCCGGGTTTCCCTCTGCCCTGCCGGGCTCGCCCGGGTCGGCCGCCTCGCCGGGGCCAAGCGTCCCGCCCGGCTCGGCTGCGCTCCGCGGGGACCCAGATACTGTCGCCGCGGTCGCCGCCCCGGGCGCGGGCCGCGCAGGTACTTGTTAGAGTGCCCTGCTAACTTGGCCGCCGAGCTCTTCCCAGCTTTCTTTCACAATGACTTCCTGAAGTTGCTCACTCGCATTGTTCCCCATTTCTCCGCCACACTCCCCACCCCCCGCCGGGTCCGACCCGGCTTTCGCGCTCCCGGCCGGCCGGCTGCCCAGCGCGCACAGCGCCGCCCACGGGCCGCGCACCTGGGCCGCTCCGGGCCGCGCCCCCACGGGCCAGCGCTCCTCCACCTGCGGCCGCCGAGAGCAGCGGTGGCCCGAGCGCGCGCCCGCCGTGTGGCGCTCCACAAACTTTGGGGTTGCGCACACTGCGGGTCCCAGCTCGACCTGCGCCGCAGCACCACTGACCCGCGCGCACGCCCAGGCCCTCGCCCGGCTCGCTGCTCCGAAACACGGAGCGGGACGGGTGCGGAACTCGAGGGGGGCGCGAGGCGTGGAACCGGGCGCGGAACGGGACTCGGAGCGGGACATCGATCGGGGCGCGGGACGGGACACGGATCCGAGTGCAGAGCGGGACGCGGAGCGGGACACGGAGCGGGACACAGAGCAGGGCGCGCCGCCCCCGCCCCGCTACCGGGTCGCCCGCTCGCGCGGCGCCGTCCCAACCGCAACTCCCTTGCCGTGCGCACAAACTTTGCCGCGGCGCGGGGCTGGACCTCAGTCTCCCGCGACCGCCGGGGCGGCGGCAGGCGCGGGCCGTACCTGCTGGCGCCGCAGCCGGCTGCAGCCCGCTCGCCCGCGCCGGGCCGGCTCGGCGCGCCGCCGCCACCCCCGCGCGCAGCGCGCCTGGACCCTCCCCTCGCCGCCGCGCTTCCTCATTCCAGCGCCGCATCGCGCCGCAGCCCCGCGCGGCAGGCGGTGGCCGGCGCTCTGCGTCCTGGCCCGTGTGGCCGGGTCTTCCACCGCGCTGCGGGACCCGCGCTTAACCCTTGGCGGCCGGGCGCGGGCGACGCTTGCGGGGCAACCGGAGGGGGTGCGCACTCCCCGGGCCCCGCCACCCTGCGCCCGAAGCCGCTCGTCCGGGCACCCGCATGCTCGCCCAGCTGGGGCGACTCGAAGTGCTCGGGACACCGTGAAGCACTTTCCCCAGTGTCTGGGGACGTCCACTGCCCGCCCAGCTTCACTTCCCTCGAACTGGGGCCACTTGGCTCCCAGGTTCTGGCTGCGACCCCAGGTTATGAGTGCCCACCCGAGGAGGGGTGGGAAAAGTTGATCCTCCGTAAGTGAGGGAGGGTGCGATTCATTTTCCCAGACAACCAATGGAATACCTCTCGTCTCTCTTCCCTCCCACTTGCTCACGGCAGAAGTTAGGATCGCGCCTTCCATCTTGGCCTGTGTGCACACGCGAGTGTGAAAGGGCGGCAGCGGGAGGAGGTGACACCGAAGGCAATCCTGCAGCCCTGCTCTGTGGCGCTTTGCACCTCAGACCTCTGGCTCCCTGAGCCCCGAAGTGCGAGTGTATGGCGCTGTGTGTCTCAGTGACAACAGGAATGCCGGCTCTGACAGCGCACCTCTTCACACTCTGCAAGGAACCCCTCATTCTGATTAGCGGGGCCCCACCCGAGCAGGAGCCAGACAACAGCGTTCAATCCGAGCAGAAGAGGAAGACTCATGAATTCAACAAATCTATCCCGAGCCCCTCAGGCGCTAAAGGAGGGACTGGGACGAAGGAGTTGTGGCCCCTGCCCTGCAGGACTTGCAGGGGTGCATCAGTAAGGCGCGAAATAAATGCCAGAGTAGCCCTGTGAACGGGAGAGAGAAGACCTCTGCTTAGCTGGGAGAAGGCGGGGTGACTTCCAGTAGGGAGAGTGAGGAAGGGACTGTGGGCCTTGAGGGGGACACAGTGTGCAGACCTTCCAGGTGGAGAGGACAGGGGACAAAGGTAACATGCAGGAAATGTCACTTCAGAGCAGTTGAGTGTGGCCAGGGAAGGCTGTAGCCTGGCTGAGGAGGCTGCTGGTGGCAGGCCCAGGCACCCAGTTGATCGGCTTTGCCTAGTGCCATCCTGGGAGAAGTCTTTTCTACCCTCCACGAACCACAAACAGCATCTGGCCAAACTCTTCCTGGACCACTTATGCAACACCTACTACTCAACTGGTCCTGAAAGAGATTCCTCTGTGCTGAGCCTGAGCCAGTTAACTCCCTGCTTAAAGCCAGAGGAGGTGGGACTAGCAAAGTTTCATTGGTTTAACTCCTGCTTCTCCCCTTTCCTGTATGACCTTGGGCAAGTTAGTGAGCCCCATCTTCCTCATCTGCAAAAGAAATAAATGCTACTTCATCCTAAAGAGTTCTTGTCAGGATTAAATGAGGCCATAAACACAAGGTGCAAGGCCCAGGGAGGCCAGAAATGTAGTGGCGGGGTCGTGGGGCACCTCTGGTCTGAGTCCCCGGTGTCTCTTGAAATGTGTGCTGTGGTCCCCTGGACGGGGAATCAAGAACTAAGGCATGGTCCTCCAGCCAAGGCAGGTCCTCCTGAGGCAGAAGAGCATGAGACAAAGAGCCCCGACAGTTTGAGCTGTGTGATCTTGATCAAGGCCCTTAACATCTCAGACCTTCAGCTTGGGTGTATATAAATTGATGGTAATGATATAAACTACCGCACAGGATTGTTTGTGGATTATGTAGATCACGTATGGAAGCTCTTGCCATATGCCTAGCAGAGAGGAGGACTCTGTGGGCAGAAACTATTCTTTATTATTAAGACAGACGAGACAAGGAACCAGCTGAGTAGAATCAGGCGCCGTGTCCCACAGCACCCCCCCAACAGGTGGAGCAGAAGGAATTCAGATTGCAACCTGGGCTCTGTGGGTAGACACCATGGGCCCAGAAAGACACTTAAGTCAACAATAAGAGCACACTGGAAGGGCAAACATATCGGGGGCAAATGAAACATGTGATATTTTTAAACATTGTAAGTCAAAAGTCATTTTGTTTCTTTAGCAAATATGTATATATATACTGCTGTTTTCATGATGTTAGAGTGTTTAATAAAGTCTAGCTTAGTTTATTCAGACAATAATTGCTAAGTTACCAATTTTTCTTCTTTTGAGATGATATTAAAAAAATTAAGGGCACCTATAGAATTAATTAAAGGCTACTTATTCGGAGCTTGCTCTAATAAGAGAGTCGGTTACTGGCACTTCTATTCCGGCAGAGACAGGAAGGAATTTTTAAAGGAAAGGGGGCTTTTTGGAGTGGAAGGATGGTTGAGGTGATATGATCTGGTGAATAGTTTTGTTTCTTACTAGCTGTGTAAGTCTTGGCAGGTTACTTAACCTCTCTGACCTTCAGTTTGTCATCTGCAGAGCATACCTACTTTACAATAGTATTGATAGAATTAGGTGAAATTAAAGGAGATAAGGTATGTAATTAGTTATTATTGTATTTTTCTTCAATTTAAAAAAATTCTGTTAAATGGCAACAAATAAGCATCCTTTTCCCCCTACAGCAGTTGGGAAACAGCAAGAATAATTTTAAATCACAGGAAAAGTTTTTTGTAAAAAAAAAATTCTGTTATCTTTTACAGTGTCAAACTAATACGGAACTCATGTACTTTTGTTTGTAAAGGAACGTGAATGCAAGGAGAAAGACCTAGGACTTGGATGAAACTTTTGCAACAAGGACTCTGCTTCTTTGGTTTCTTTTTCCCAGTTTCCACTGTCTCCAGCTTCTGCTTCTGCTGTTTTGAAAACTAACAGTTGCCGGTCTGGGGCAAGGTTCTTGACTCCTTTCCTTGGAGCTCAGTCCTTGGGTTTGGCTCTTCCTAAGCACAGACCACTGGCCCCCACCTGCTTCTGGAAGTGAAGGCACAGGACACGGGGGGGGGGGTGGGGTGGGGGTGGGTCATGGGAGCCAGGACTTCCAGCTGGCAGTGCCTGGGTGGGAAATGCCCAGCGAGCCAGAAAGCGACCCTTCAGGGCGCTCCGTTTCCTGCAACGTTTGTAAGGCCCTCTCTGGAGCTTTGGTGGGTCCTGGTTTTGAAACCCACAGAAATTCAGTAGCTCTGCTGATCGTTCAAATCTCTGCCTCTAGATTTTGAATTAAGGATGTGCTGCAGCTGACAACCAAATTCTTCCCACTTTATGATAATTTGTTCACTTTATTTTTAAGAAGGTTACGCTTAGATTCTCAGAATGGTGACTTTTGTCAATATAATTTAGAGAGATTAGAAGATTAGAAGAGATTAGAGATTTAGAGATATTAGAAAAGATGTTAAAAGAGTCAGAGTGATTTGGAGAAGATAGAGTCACCCAAAAAGCTTTCTGATGAAAAGTTTTTGAAAATGTTTTGAGTGAGTAAAGGGAAAGTAGATACGTAACTGACCCGAACAGATCAGAATAAAGGAAACCAGAGAGGTGGGTGTCATCCTCCGGTCGATTGCACCGTGTAGGGATAGGATTGGAACGCTATTCGTGGAGATGTAAAAACTTCGGGTGGCATGTCTTCATGCATTTATTAAAGGAGCATGCATTCAGCGAGAGCCTACCATGGCAGGTGGTGTTTGAGAGACAAGCAGTCCCAACAAAGCATAAAATATGGTGTTATTCCTGAAGAGGCTTCCAGTCTAATAAAGTAGAAACAATTGCATTTCGATGAGAAACGTGTTGTGGTAAATTCGGACACAAGGCCTGTGGAACAAGGAGGATGAGGCCACTAAGTGGTTGCTGGATGGGGGAAAGGCTCTGTGGACGCACGGAGGGAAGAGGAGGCAAAAGGAATGCTGATCTTCTCCACATGCTGGAGCTTAAAAAGGAGTTTCTCGAAAGAGAGACTTAACCAAAGAGGAATGGTGATATTTTAATAACCCCCCTATTGAGCCTAGCTCTGTGAAGGACATTTCCAAACATAATTTCCCCATCTAACAATGCAGCGAGGCCAGCATTGCGGTACCAATTTTATGTAGGACACTAAAGCTCAGAGAGGGTGGCTTGCCCGGGGTTGAAGGTTAAGGGACAGACTCTGGAGCCAAACTATTTAGATTTGGTAGCTTAGCAAGCTACTAGGCTTCTCTATCCCTCGGTTTCCTCTTTTGTAAAATGGGAACAATAATGACAAAAATAGTAATAATAACAACAAAATGACAACACTACCTTCCTCAGGAATGTTCCGGGTCTGGGAGTTAGTGCGTGGTAAGCATACTTAGACAGATACCTGGCAGGTACTGAGCACTGAATAAGTGTTCGATATTTGAAGCACTCTGTTTCCAAGTGATTGGGCTGGGATGCATATCTTGGTCAGTTCTTTCACCTGTGCCCCCTGTTTCCCAGCAAAGAACTGAGGTCCCTCCAAGGACTGGTTCCTTTAAGAAATCCTTCTCCAATTGGTAGAAAGCGTTTCCTGCCTGCTGTCTTTCAATTTTGTATTTCTCCTAAGACCAGATTGCCAATCTTGGCAGTGCCAATCTTCCTAAAGGGATCAGATGGGCATGTCCAGGAAAGATTAAGGCTGGAGAACAGGCTTTCCAATCTGTCAAGTGCATAGATATTTAGTCTAGTTATTTTTGTATTGTTATGGTGACTTTCTCTTTTCAGTGTTATACATCATTAATCTTTCCTGCTCAGTCTTTAAAGGAAGTGGGATAGTTTTGGAGAAGGGATTGAGCTGTGGGACTCTACAGTGGAAAGTGTCCTAAAAATCTCTCCCCGTAGACGGCCCCATACAAGGTCACTGTAGGCACTTAGTTGAGTTACTTCACCTCTGCGCCTCACATCCTCCTCTCTACAACAGGGAAAGTCAATACTGCTTCACGGGATTGGTGTAAAGATTGAATGAGAGCGTGGCTGTAAGTCTTTAGTCCTACTACCTGGTAAGCAGTCTTGGTTCCTCTTTCCTTCCATTCCCCTGATTAGAGGAATCCATGAAGATTCTTGGAAGGTGACATCTCGCAGAAAGCAGGTGAAGAAGAAGACAGAGTGCCTGAAAGGTGTTCACACATTTGCAGTTGGGACTAACCTTTACCTAGTTGCAAACAGATCATTTCTTTATCAGAAGAGAGTTTGCAAGAATTATCTCAAAGTGGTTGGTGCAAAGTCTGGCTGGTTCCAGGAGCAGTAAATGGGCATTTATCTAGGGCTTTAAAGTTTACAAAAAACTTCCATAAACATTTCATGTGAACCTGATGATATCAGTGAGGTAGATACGCAGGAGGCCGCATTGGCCTGGTTTTTCCCTGTGTCATTGGCTGCTCTGTCTCAGTCTCTCTCCTAAATTGCAAGAGCTCCCCAGGCAAGGCCCTGAAGATAGTTTTCAATGTCATCTCTATACTGACACCTGGACTTCAGACCTCCCCTGAAATCAAGACTTGAATATCTAACTGCCTCCTCAACACTGTAACCAGGAGGCCTAATTAGCATCTCATATTTACCATGTCACCAGACTGAATCCCTGATCTTTCTCTTCAAACCTGCTTCACTGGTGCCTTCTTCAACTCATCGAAGAGCAACCAGAAATTGCTGAGGCCAAAAACCTTCTTGATGCTTCTTTCTCTTACCGTCCAATCCATCAGGACCTCCTGTTGGCTCTGCCTCCAACAGGCATCCATATCCCACCTCCTCCCACCTCGTTTGTAGCCACACGGGTCCAAACTGCTGTCACCCTTTGTCTGCAAACTGCGGGGCCTCCTAGTTGCGCTCTACTTCTGTCCTTGTCCCTCACAGCACTCAAGGAAAGCCTGAAAAAAAGCTAAATCAGAACATGCACTTCTTTGCTGGACGGCATGCCCACTGTCTTAGAGTAACAGCTGAAGTCCTATGAGGACATATGAGTTTTTCCTACTCCTCACCTCTCTCCCCTACAACTTGTGTCCAGCTACTTACTGTCCCCCTTGCTCACTGTCTTCAGGCACTTCGCTCTGCTTTGCTATTCCTCAAGCGCTCGGGACGGCTCACTGCACTTACCGTTCTCTGGATACCTGCTGGCCCTTTTACCTGCTTCAAGTCTTTGCTCAAACGTCATATTGGCTCCGGGACTGTCGCTTCCCACCCTCCATAAAATGCAGCAACCCTGACCCCCACGCCCTCCCAAGCATCCCCAGTCTCCTCTTTTCTTCACATTTTTCCACAGAATTTTTCATCTTCTCACGTGCTATATAATTAACACTTATTTTGTTTACTCTCTGTGAAGATATTGTTTCTTTGCCTGTTTTGTTTCCTCAGTGCCTGGAACAGTGACCAGGACCCTGAGCAGACACTTCTTTTTCTTGGTATTACTTTGAAGGGCTCCCCTGACTTTTCTGACTCAGAAAAAGTAATTTTGTTTAATCATGTGACAAGAAGTTGTCATACTGGGTTTCCAATCTGCACAGGAACTGTGTTTTCCTAGCCTTATAGCTGGAAGGAGCTAGCTTCTCTTTCTGTCCCTCCGTCCGTCTCGAGTGCCAACCTCATGCACATTGCAGTGTTGCTTCTTGGCCTATTTGATGCTCTCCTAGCAATGATGACTTCAGCACAGAATGTTCCAGATTTCATTCCTTCTTGGGTCTATAGAAAAATGGACAATTTAGTTCACCCTATCCTTATACATGCATTATACTGTTCATTTTCAAGCTCTTTTCCAAAAAGGAAGCAAAGAATAATTTAAAAATGAGGCATCTCAGAATCATAATGAACTTTATCTAATCCTGTTCTGGTTGTATGGAGCAATTATCCTAAGTGAGCTGATACCTCTTTATTTCTGCAGGATAAGACGCAGACTATAATTTAGTAAAACCAGGAGTCAGTTTTTCTCTAAGTTGGTGATTTAGAAATTATTTAAAGATATAATGTATTCTGTAGCTACTCACAGCCCGATGGCTGTGTATTCTTTTAATATTTACTCATAATATTCTTATTACTTGCAGATATGTTTTTCTAATGAAGAAAAAGAACTCATTTTCGATGATATGCATCTCAGGAACTGGCAACTTTATTTCCACTTCAGAGCTCAAATATACGATTTCCTTTAGCTTAGACAGTGTTTTGCAATTAAACTGAAGGATTGACTTCTCATTATAATATGCCTTTATTTTCTGTGATTATATCCCATAAACATTTTCTGCCAAGCAGCATGTTTCCAATACATTGTATTGAATGACCCTGCATTTTGGGAGAAGGAGTAATGTTGTCTTGATTTCCAGATGATAGCAAAGGCTACTGTTGAAAACAGAACATGTGGAATGAAGAACCCACTCTTTGGGGCAAGCTGAGATAGGGGATTTGTATATATTGATAAGACAGTCAACTACAGTTGGGAACACATTCCATGGTCATCAAAAGATGACAAGCCAAGTGACTAACCTGGGGATAGGACCAAGGAATTTGTCTCCATTAGCTAAGCTGTAGAGCACAGATATGCATTTATCGATCATTTAGTCAATATTATAGATCAACAGAACCTGTATGCTAGTTTAATTACCTTATTATTAGATTATTATGTGTAAAGCAAAAGTCGGTTCCATCTTGCTCTTACCCCTCCAGCCTGTGAAGAGCCCTTTGCTCACTTCCGAGGGCAGCTTTTGGCCCTTTGGATTCCAATGCCATTAAGGCAATAACACACAGAGTATTGTACCAAATGATTGATGCCATTGGAGCTGGGTCCCTGATGCGGCAGAGTTCTCAGAGCCAATCCCAATGCAGCGGTCGATAATCATACACTTAGCAGTTGCTGCTCCACTCCAGCAGTGCCTCAGTAATCATCACCAAACACTGTGGCCTCAGCTCTCCCCGCACATACTCCTTGTACATTCCTGGAGCTCCCCTTGACTCAGTGAGAGCTCCAGGCACCTAGGATAGCAGTGTGGCTGCATGCGCGTACTCAATGATTTGTATTTGTGTGGCTTTTGAGCTAATCAGCAAAACATGTTCATCAATCTCCTCCTCCCCAGGAAGTTGGACCACGCTATTACTCTTATTTTGTGGATGAGGAAACTGAGGTAAAGGAGCCTGTCAAAGTGAGGAGGTTGAAAAAAAAGAAACAAAGCTGCTTCTTGATGACCTGAAAATAATGTTTGACATCTGATCTTCTAACAGCTGGTATTGATAGTTTTGACTACTCGGCAGATATGGCCTTTTATGGAGATGCTCACCAGTGGAAAACACTGTTGCTCCACTGTGATGATTCTATTTTACTCTCTAAATATTTTTTTTTCTTTTAGCTGAGGCTTGGGAAGCTGGTTGATGTAGAAAGGCCAACAGGACCCATTTCCTGCTCTGCCTCCCCTTGATTGAATTAGATGGAGAAGTGCCCCGTGGTCACTGCCCATGGAGTTGCCAAGACTCAGCCTCCATAGCCTTGCAGTAATAACCAACAGTATGTGTAGAAGAGAGTACTGCATGCCTTGCTGCTTTGCTTCCTCCAGGATAGGTTTGCACTAGAATCATTTCCTAGGTATAATAAATTTAGGAGCCTCCCACAGTGGAGCTGACAGCAAAGGCAAAAACTGTCAACCCACCTCCCCCCACGATGGAAAACTTCTCAAGGTTTTCCCAGCAGTGCATTAGGCAGCTCTGTAAGAACCCACTGTTGTGCGCGTTTTGAGACTTCACGTCTTCCATTAACCAATTCTAAGACAGAAGACCAGTGTCTTTATTTCCCATGTTGTTGAAGTACTTTACATAGACTTTTACCCAGTTGCTAAATTGCTTGAATTTGTTAAATGCACAAAAGGGCCTACTCCCCGTTGATGGAGTAAAAGTAGATGTTTGATTAAGTAGGTAGCTAGATGTGCTTTTTCTCCCCCCATCTCGATGTGTTAAGGGGGTATGTTTGAAACTTAGCACTCAGTTCATGCCTTTCATAAGGGGAGGAAAGAGGGTATTTAACAAGGTTAATAATGACAGAAAGAGGAATTGACACCACAAAAGAAAAAGAATCATTCTAGCATTTCATGACAGTTCAAAGACAGATGTCGTTGGCTAAGTGAGAATCTCGTAGACTTGGGGGTAATATACACCTTATATGCATATGGATTAGTGAAAGCAGACTGTCAAATCGGTGAGTGTAAGATTGTCAAATATGAGACATAGCTGCAGAAAACCTGGAGAACTACTTACTATTTATTTCTTCGCTTAAAGACTCAATCCTGGTGTCTTTTCACAGACAAAAGACCAAGTAATTTAAGGACTGAGGCAGGTCAAGTGTAGCATGGGATTGGAGCTTTGCATTGGATACTCCTGAGGACATCAGGGTTAGTCATCTATTCTCATTTGAAGTATATTTTTCATCTTAATCATATGCACGCCATTCCCTTTTGTTTCCATAGGCTTTAGTTCGTCCAACAGGGCCATATCTAATTCCATCTTCCTGATGTCCAAGATGAGGGATTCTAGAATTGCAATTGATGAGACCCCAGATTGAACAAGTTATATTCAAAGTCCCTTGGAATTAGTTGGATAATGGTAGTCAATCCTGCCGAGGTGTTTCAAGGCTCGGCCATAACACGAGATGCTTTAGCGAGGCATCACTGGCCTTCTGAACTTTGGTAAAGGTTGGGTAGATGGAGAGTGTCACCAGTCAGAGATGGTTGGTAGATGCAGAGGGTCACTAGTAAGAGTCAGGAGACTTGGTTTTCGTCATGCTTCTCTCTCCAACCTTGGGCAAGTCATTCAGTTCACCTTCTTAGGCTCCGGTTTCTTCATTCATAAGATGATGGTGATTGACAAGATAATCTCTATGATCTCTCCTAACTGATACTCTATGACTTGGTTTTGGCTTTAGCAGTATATTTCTGTGGGCTGGCATGGAACTGGGAATAGCCTTGGGGAAAAGGTCTGCTAGCTCTTGCACAATTATCTCTAAGTCTACTCTACCTCTGCCTTTCAGTGCCGTGCCATTACAGAAGGCCCCAAGCACGGAGGGCTAACTCTGCTAAAAGTAGCCAGAACTTATTACACCCTCAAACACACACACACACACACAAAACCAACAACCTGATCACCTATTAACCTATAGTGACTAAACCCCTTTGGCCAAATCTAGTTGTTTTGACTTCAGGACTGTATGAGTAGGAGTGAAGAAGTTAAGAATTCTCCTAACGTGAAGCACAAATAAAACAGATGCATGCTGGAGATCAAGAGCCACCTGACTCTGATATGTGCAGTGCCCTCACAGAGAAGTTTTATGTCTCTTGCTAGCGGCAGGAGTTTCCTTGGAAAGTCCTCCCAAGTAAAAGAAGAGAGACACCTGGTGAAGACCAGGACTCTTGGGAAAGGCTGCTTGCTGCATAAACAAAGGAGATTTAAGGAAGATGGGTTCATATGGGAGTAAAATAAGTATATCGATCTGGGGGAAATCCTACACTCTGCTTTGAGTTAGGCAGTTGGGTAAGTGGGGAATGCTTTGGGGAAAACCCATAACTTCCCCAATGCCTATGTAAATGCCTACAACATGGAAAATTAGCAGGAAGACCTTGCAATCTCAGCACCCACCATCACTTCAATTGGAAATATCGAGCTGCAACTGGGGAGAGGCGGTAAAAATAGGAATTACGACTGCCTGTAGGTTCGAAGACCTACAATCATCTGATGCTCAGAAAAGAGAACATGATGAATGTGTAGAGAACATTGGAGTGAAGCAAAAATCTTTTGTAGGAAAAGAGAATCCAATAAGAATTATAGAAATGTGTTCAAGAAACTATGCAAAGCAAGTAGATGAAATTGTCTCGGGTTAAGTAGGAAGAACAGCCTAAGGAAATGGGGGATATTTTGAAATAGATATATATCTATTTCAACCCCAAAAGGGTTTCACATGGTAGGTGAAATTTTGTTAGTGTTAAAGATGGATAAGTTGGGAAAATAGCATGTAGTTGTGTGTCAAAATGTCCTCATTAGAGAGGCATATTGATGTATTTATGGATAAAATGAGCTTTGCTTTAAAATATTTCAGAAAAGCAATGACAACAGCAACAATAATAATAATAAATAAAAAGACCAGTTGAGAGATGGAACCAGGTTGGTAATATCTTTGATAATTGTTGATGCTGAGTGATGGCTATATGGTGATTCATTGTATGATTATCTCGGTTTTTGCATATATTTGAACATTTCTCTGATAGTGCTTTTTAAGAAAGAAAGAAAGATGAGAAGACCGTTATTTAAATACAAATGATATTTTGAGATAATGTTTGCAATGACTATGAAAGAAGGGTTACATTTGGTAATATACAAAGAGATTTACAAATTAACACAATAAAAAGAAATAAGTCAATAAACAACGGGCAAAGAACTTAATTATACAATTTACAAAAGGAATACAAAAAGCCACTGAATGCAAGAAAAATATTCAACTTTAGTAGAGGTTAAAAAGTGAAAATTAAAATAAATTGTGAGGTATGACTTTTTTACCACTACTCAAAGATTGTTGTTAAGGGTTGGAGAAATTGTGGCTTGTTGGTAGCATTCATAGGGTGGTTTAGAGGACAGTTCAGCATTCACATCACTATGAATCAAAGTATAAAATGTGTAAGACTTTTTACTTTGCAACTTCAAGGAATGCGTGCTCAACAAATAGGTGTGCATGTGTGTGTTTAACTTCGTTAGAATGAGGTTTTTTTGAAACAAAAATTGAAAACAAGCTAAATTTTCATAACAAGATGAAATGATATTTGATATATTCATATGAATGAGTAGTTTGGAGCTGTCAAAGCAGATGATGTATACCTATTTTCTGAGATGAAAAGATATCTACTATGCATAGTTGAGTGATTCAAGTTGCAGGATAGTTTTACATATTTCACACGTATTTCATACATATATCTGGAAGACTATTCACTAAATGTTAACATTACCTGTGAGTGAGAGGTTCTTGAGAGACTTTTGTCTTGATAATTTAATTTTTTTTATCCTGATAGTTTTCTATATTCTTTGACTGTACTACATTATAATGCACTAGTAATACTTAATATTATCAATAAAGCTATGTACATTTAAAAAATGTAGTTGAGATACATTTGATTTACTTCATTGAATTAAAAAAGTATAACAAGAACCTAAGTTGAGTCAAAATTACGTTGGAAACTATCATAAAATAATCGATTCATTCTTAAGGGGAAAGAAAATACATAATAAGCAGACTGTTTTAAACAGTAATTTAAACTTAAGAGATAAATGAGTCAAAGAGTGTTGTAGATATTTTGATAGCCTAATTACTAACTTTACTAGGAAAGTGAAAGAGTGAGTTTATGGCACAATGGTAAGTAAAATCCAGACCTATAGAGCTTAGAAAGACATAAATATGTCTCCAAAAGCAATTAAGATGAATCTATCCTGCAACTTGAACCCAAAGATTTAGCACACACTTGTGGAGGCCAAATTAACTGAAAAAAAGAGTAAATGTACTTTTCAACTACTATGATGAATAAAATACTCCTTAAGAACATGAAATGAAGGTGAGAAGCACAACAACTCCCCACTCCCATAGAGAAGAAACTTAAAACGCAGAAAAATTCTGTTTTTACATAATGGAAGCACTAGTTTCTGAAATAAAATGAACTAGTGAAACAAATTTAAATTATGCTTTTGAAGCATTTATTGTCTTTTTGTATTGTGGTAAAGTACCAATAACATAAAATTTATATCATAACCAATTTAAAGTGTTCAATTCAGTGGCTTCGAGTACATTTACAATGTTGTGCAGCCATCACCACTATCTATTTCCACAACTTTTTCATCACTCCATCAAGCAGTCACTCCCATTCACCCCTTCCCCCAGCCTCTGGCAACTACTAGTCTGCTTTCTATCTCAACTGATTTACCTATTCTGGACATTTCATATAAATGGAATCCTACAATATGTGGCCTTTTGTGTCTGGTTTCTTTCACTTAGCACAACATTTTTGAGCATAATGTTCATCCATGTTGTATCAGTATTTCAGTCCTTTTTATAGCTGAACAATATTCCAATGTATGGATATTTTGTTTATCCATCCATCTGTTGATGAACATTTGGATTGTTTCTACCTTTTGGCTCATGCGAATAGAGCTGCTGTGAATATTTGTGTACAAATTTTTGTTTGAACATCTTTGTGAATTCTTCTGTGTATACGTCTAGGAGTGGAATTACTGTGTACGGTAATTCAATGTTTAACATATTGAGGAACTGCTAAACTATTTTCCACAGTAGCCGCACCATATTAAATTCCTACCAACAATGTACGAGTGTCCCAATTTCTCCTCATTCTCACCAATATTCATTATTTTCTAATTTCTGGATTATAGACATACTAGTGGTTGTGAAGTGATATCTCATTGTAGTTTTGATTTGCATTTCCCTGATGACTAATGACGAACATCTTTTTACACGCTTGTTGGCCATTTGTACATTTTCTCTGGATAAAGATCTATTCAAGTCCTTTACTCATTTTGTAACTTGTTGGTTGTGTGTCTTTTTGTTGTTGAGTTGTAAGTGTTCTTTATGTATTCTGATTACTTTATATATTCTGGAAATATACTAAATTTTATATATTTTAGTATCGAGAATCATATCAGATATGTGATTTGCAAATATTTTGGTCCATTTTGTGGGGTGTCTTTTCACTCTCTGGGTAGTGTTCTTGATGTGCAAAAGTTTATAATTTTGATGAAGTCCAACTGATCTATTTTTTTTATCGTTGATTGTGCTTTTGATATCATATCTTAATGTCATTTTCATTGTATTTTGAGATAATCAAATTTATCTATTTTAGGAACCCTGGAGTGTTTTATAATCCATGATTATTTATTTAAATATATTTTCTTTTCCTCAAAAGATTTCCTATAAAAATGTCCTCAGTTTTTTTTCGTTGTTGTTTAAAAAATGCATGCTCTTAACCTATTTGGTGAATATGGAACTTTGTTGTAAAATTAGGAAGTTGGGAACTTTTCACGGGTTTTGTTTCCTTAAAAAAACTGTGACCTAAAAACTAGAGGTTTCTGTGTTGGGAAGATGAAACATATGCTAGAATTGGGAAGAAAGTGACCAAAAAGTACTTTTGAAAGGTGTTTTTTTCAGTGCAGTTGGATCCAATGGCTTATATTTTCTGACACTTAAGAAGTCAGAAGGGGTTTTGTGCTGAGCCATCACTCTTCATTGAGAAAAAGAAATAAAAACATAGTCTTCAACTTTAAAAAGGAATTCAGGGTGGTTCTAAAAATACTGTGATTAACTTAATATCAGTTCATAGACTATAAGAATAGTAATCAGATGGATTACTAGTAAGAAGTCAAATACTTGAGCTCATTTTGTTTTTAGTTTTATAAAATGGGGATGCAATTTTAGTTTTGGAGAAAATTGATCCAAAATGAAAAACAACATGGAAGCATTACAATAATTCCACACAGAAACATGTTAAAGAGTTTGCTGTCAAAAACTTCATTACCAGTATAATAAAAAACATGGAAGTACAGACACTTCACCAAAGAAGAGATACAGATGATAAATAAGCATATGAAAAGATACTCAGCACGGTATGTCACTCGGGAATTGCAAATTAAAACAAAAATGACATACTACTACACATCTGTTAGAAGGGGTAAAATCAGAATACTGATGACACCGAATACTGGAAATAATGTGGACCAACAGGAACTCTCATTCACTGCTGGTGAGAATACAAAATGGTAAAGCCACTTTGGAAGACAGTTTGGAAGTTTCTTACAAAACTAAACATACTCTTACCATACAATACAGCAATCATGCTCTTTGGTATTTACTCAAATGAGTTGAAAACTTATATTCACACAAAAACTTCACATGGGTGTTTATTGCAGCTTTATTCATAATTGCCAAAACTCGGAAGCAACCAATATGTCCTTCAGTAGACAAATGGATAAACTGTGGGACACCCAGACAATAGAATATTACTCAGGACTAAAAAGAAATGAGCCATCAAGCCATGTAAAGACATAGAGAAAACTTAAACGCACATTACTAAATGAAAGAAGTCAACCTGAGAAGGCTACATTCTGTGTAATTCCAACTATATGACATTCTGGAAAAGGCAAAACTTGGGAGACAATAAAAAGATCAGTGATTGCCAAGAGTTAGGGGGGAGGGATGAATAGGTGATGCACAGAGGATTTTTAGGGCAGTGAAACTGCTCTGTATGATACTATAATGGTGGATACATGTCATTATACACTTGCCAAAATCCATAGAATGTACAACACCAAGAGTGAACTCTAATGTAAAGTATGGACTTTGGGTGATGATGTGGCAATATAGGTTCATCAATTGTACAAATGTCCCACTGTGGGGGGGGATGTTGACAGTAGGGGAGGTTGTGCCTTTGGGGGGTGCGGGTATAAGGGAAACCTCTGTACCTTCTGCTCAATCTTTCTGTGAACCCAAAATGCTCTAAACAATAAAGTCTATTTAAAAAGAGCATGTAAGTGGTAGGTTTGTTTGGAATGCCACAAGACAGAGGGGATGACCAGCTACCCTTAGGCATTCAACTCCCCATCCCTCTGATTCTAAAATCCCAAAGCTAGAAAATGATCCCTACAAGGACTGCCCCTCAGTGCCGCTACACCCTTCAGGAGCAGTTCTCAAATTTGAGCACGAATCCACCTCTCCTGGAGGGCTTGCTGAAACACAGATTGCTGGTGCCCACTCCGGAATTTCTGCTGCAGTAGGTAGAGGATGAGGCCCAGTAATTTGCCTATCTGACAAGTTCCAGGAGCTGCTGATGCTGATGCTTAGGGGCATGTCCTTTGAGAACAACTTCCTTAGGTTTTAAAGGTGAAACCCTAACCTAGAGTATCTGCAAAGAGGCATTTGGCGATGTCGCTCTGGGCTCCCTCCCCATCCCTTAAACCCTTGGGGCTAATGCAGACTAGGACCTGCCTTTCCCAAATACACATAACTACAGTAGCTTATGCCCCCCAGAAAATGAGCTCATCAGATTAGTACAACTAAAGGTGTAGTACAACTATTTCAAACAACAGCAACAACAACAAACCGGACAGCAAACACCACCTGAAAATCGTGGTTAAATGCTAATTGAAAGGATGTACAATTTTCAAACAAGCTATACACCTTGTTACAAGCTGAATGTTCTCCTCCCCTCAAAATTCCTATGTTGAAGCCCTAACCACCCCCACTGTGATGGTATTTGGAGGTGGGGCCTTTGGGAAATAACCAGGTCCAGATGAGGCCATGAGTGTGGGACACAAGTGAGAAGGCTGCTGTCTGCAGGCCAGGAAGTGGGTTCTTACCAAGAACTGAATCTGCTAGCCTTGATCTTGGACTTCCAGCCTCCAGAACTGTGAGAAACAAATGTCTGTTGTTTAAGCCTCCCAGTTGGTGGCATTCTGTTAAGGTAGCCTGAGCTGGCTAAGATACACCTCATTTCCCATCAGGGCCACATCACCAGTGTACTGAGGTGAGCTCTTAACACCCTCTCTTCCTCCTAAAATTCTAGGCACAGCCACATCCTGACCTGTTTCCTGTTCATCCTTCTCAGGAGGCCAGATACTGAGCACAATGATGAAATCTCACCTCTGGTGACCATCTTATAAAGCCCTTTCAGGATTTTATCTGATTGTTCAAAGTTTGGATCACCACATTTGTTAGGTTGTGTTTGTCCAGAAGCTGACCCTGAAACAAGGATTTGTGCGTAGGTAGTTTTCTGGAGATGATCCCAGGAAGCCCTGGTGGCAGAGTTTGAAGGTGAGTCAGGGAAAGGGAGAAGCCAATGCTGGTGCATTAATGAGCAGGTGACCACTGTGGGCAACTGGAGCTGAACCCCAAGGGGACCTCTGGGAGATGATGTAGCATACACCATACTTGTGTTCCACCTGCGGAGCAATGAAGCTCGGTGGTTAAGCCACTGACTCACGTCAATCACGGATGGAGGGCTGCTCCCCAGAGGCAATGATTTTCTGGCACTTCCATCCAGTGACCTGTGTGTGTGTGTGTGTGTGTGTATGTGCATGTGTGTATGTGTGCATATGCGTGTGTGTGCCTGTGTGCGTAAATATCTATGTGTGTGTATGAGTGTGCATGTGTGCGTATATAGGATCAGTGGGAGCTGAGGGGATGGGCACCTATGTCACCCTGCTACCTCATCTTCTCCCAGAGGACTAACAAGCCTTCCATTTGTGTACTTGGAGGTCTGATTCTGATCAAAGAAGCATCTCTCTCCCTGTCTGGTTATTGGTGCCTGATAAACATCTAAGTACAGTACTTCTCCAATTAGAGAGCAGAAGTTTAAAATTGAAAAAAAAAATACTGAGCCAAATAACACAGAGTCCAGTAGCCCCTGATCACAGATCTCAGGGCTGTGAATCCCAGAAACTGCCTGCAAGGTTGTCTGAGTTTGTGTGTTAGAGGGGCAGTGGTGGTGCACTCTCCTGAGGAGAGGATCCATAGCTTTTATCAGGATGTCAGGGCAGGCCTGTGATGTACCCAGCCAGCTGCCCCTTGTTCCCCCCAAAAAGGTTAAGAACCACTGGGCTAAAGTTGACAAACACATTCATGCGGAAGTGTAGACCCTCACAAGAGTGAATGACCGGGGCAGTGTCTCCCTGATCTGACCCGGGGAGGGTGCCATTGGAGGCATTATGCCTGAGTAGAGGAAGGGGTACACAGGAGGGGAAGAGAACTCTCACAACCAATATGACACTTGGAGCTTCTAGCCTTGGGTCAAGTATGCTAGCTTCTTGAGTGAAGCCAAATAGCAGCTCTGTGTTGATGCTTTGTTTGGTCCGGGAGGCACCTGCTTGCAGAGCTGAACCACAGGATGCATGCCACCAATGCTTACTGTGGTGTCATGTTTGTTACTGAACTCTCTCCCTCCTTCCCTCTTTCCCTCCCTCCTTCCTTTCTTTCCAACCTTCAATTCATAAATTTTTCCCTCCATGCATCATTTACTCATTTATTCGTTGCCATCTGTTTATTGCTGCATGCCAGGGACTGGGCTGGACCCTACGCCAAGGACATGCCAAGATATGGCACCTTCACTCAAGAACCCCAATGTTTAGTGAGGAAGACAAATATTAAATCAAACGCCCTTCAGGATGATAAATGCTATGTAGAAGAGGAGATGAATATATTGAAAGCCCTAAGGAAGTCAGGGGCTTCTTTACAAATGCACACTATGGAGTGAATGTTTGTGTCCCTCTAAAATTAATATGTTGAAATCCTAACGTCCGATGTGCTGGTATTAGTAGGTAGGGCCTTTGGGAGGTACTTAAGCCATGGAGATGGAGCCCTCATGTATGGGATTAGTGCCTTATAAAAGAGCCTCCAGAGAGCTCCCTTCCACCACATGAGAATACAGTGAGCAGTCTGCGGCATGGAGGAGGGCCTTCAGTTGACCATGGTGGAACCCTGATCCCATTTCTGTTGTTTACAAGCCAACTGCTCTGTGGTATTTTGTTATAGCAGCCCAAAGGGACTGAGACAATGCATTTGTTATATTGATACTATTGAAATCCATGGGACATAATTATGGCTTTATATTCTGCTTTGACATAATAATGCACTTTTTAATTTCACCTTTACAAACAAAGATGATACAGAGTACTTGGGCTTTGCGATTTTCTTCCAAGTGACAGATGGGGTTGGCTGTCCTCACTGTCTTGCACACATGTTCTTGTGGTCAGCAGCACACACTGAGTTTGGGTTTAGTATTCGGGGTAAACCTATGTCAAGGGAGCATGCTACTACTAACTCATCCATTGGTGACCTCCTCCATTGGTTATCTGTTTGTAACCACGTTAGTTCACCCAGCTGATAGATGTGGGCTACCATTGATCACACCCAGAGGGGACTCAGGCCCACTCAATATTTTCTCACCCATTGAGGTGTTATCCTAACAAAGTAAAGAATGTCAGGGAAGAATGCAGGTGCCTATCTCCTTCAAGATTCCAGAGCCACCATTTTCTTATACATACTGGCGTGGACAAAGCTTATCAATTACTTTAAGTCTATAAAAGGTATTAGATAGTCTCTATGGTAGATAGGTCTTGGGAGCCCACATAGGTCTCACCCATACAAGGTGGGGATGTAAGTTTATTTCAACCATAAGCTCCTCCACTCGTGGGCACAGTTTATTGGACTAGGATTTGTCTCCGAACCCAAAATGGGCCAGTTCGATTTTCATCCCAGGAATTTGGAATTGTTACCTAACATGCTGGTTTATATCCAAGAAAGTTTGTGAAGCTGAGGTTAAGGTAGTCATATTTGGTCCTATATATGCCACACAGGGAAGTGCATTTTGCAGAGTTATAGGGATGAGAGACACTCAGGGAGGATGAGATAAGACACTGTAAGACCTGGTGGAGATGAGAGAGGACCCCAGGCTCCTGACTGAGTTCAACTTGGACTTTCCTGCTCCTGGTTATAACTGCTGATAAGTTCTGGGATACCTCTCTGCCCTTGGGTACCACAAAACAATCTTTGTTCCTTATTAGGAAAGAAACGAAGAAAGAAAATGAAAACCAACTTTTTACTTAAGGCAGCTTGAGTGGGTCTCTGTTACTAGCAACCTGAAGAACTTGACTAATTATTCTACGAGAGAATTTCTCAAGAGTGTGAGTTATTCTCACTATTGCTGACCTCAGGCAGTTGAATCTTTTAGATAGTCCTTTAAAATGAGATTAAGAATACAATGGCAGATAGAATGGAATCTTAAATCCATCTGCTTGGTGCTGTGACCCTAGAATATACCAGGACCACCTGGAGAGAAGGAGGAACTGGAGGAAAACAGGCCGGGTCGCCCCAAGGAAAACTAACCCAAGTGTTCTGATAGAGAGGCACCAGCTGCCATGGGAAGCAGGAGTGTCCCCATCCTGGAGACTCAGAAATATGATAATCAGTTGCTTGTCTGGGATAGCTGGAAGCGTTTGGATGACTAATGATCTTTGGTTGTTCCTCTTCTTTGGGCCCCTCGAGGCTGTAGTCTAGGCTTCATGGCCATATTTTGTGATGAAGGGTGAGGTCCTGCATTGCAGGAATTTGTCTGGCTGGTTTGGTGGGCATATGGTCCACTTCCTGGATCTATCTTTACTGCAGTTTTTATAAGCAGACCTTTGAAAATTCCCCATTCTGAAACTCCCAGGATTCTGGTCTTCCAGTCAGCTCATCGGTAATGCCATGAAGATAGTGGGAGAAACTAATGATTCAGAGAAAAACAGTGAAATTAAACAGGAAGTTGGAAAAAGTGAAATTTTACAATGCATCTTCCTGCCCTTCACTTGTCTCTATTTTCCTGGCCAGGATTCATCCTGAGAGACTATTTTTACCCTGTTCCTGACCCAGCGAAACCTTGAGGTTCTGCAAATCTTACCAGATTTAGATTCCATTTGTGTTTTCTCTGTAGCCTCTTATTTCTGGGAAAAAGAGGCAATCAGAAGGGAGCTTTGGCTTGTATTCACTTCTCTCCTACCACATTCTCGGGCCTTGGTCTCTTTCAGGGGGACCGTGTAGAGGGCCTCAAGTTACCCCACAGGGGAAGGAAAGTTTTACAAACTGAAGAAATGAAGGAGAGCTAAATCTTTTCTCCAAAGGGCTCAGGGAGCAGAAAAAATACATTTTCTCTGTTCTTTGAGGCCTTAACCTCGGGATTTCAGAGCTGGTCAAGAGGCAAGTCAAAAGTGTGTCTTCTTACTGCAGCTTCCAACAGTTGTCTTGACACCATTTCAGAGCTGCCCCACATGCAGATCTGCATGCATGCTGGTACCCTCAGGAGGAAAAGGCCTGCCATAGCACACTCCCCAGTGTTGAAGAAAGAAGTCTCCCACACAGAGTTTTCCCACACTCAGCACAGAGCAAGGAGAAACTGAGGGGCACAGCCTGAGCCCTGCGGAAATCACAAGACGTGGTCTGCAGCTGTGGGAAGAGCAGCTGCAGCACTTGCCATTTGGGGTTTCTTCTAGCTGGAATAGTCCTAATCCTAAAACCAGTTAGCAGAGGATTTTCAGATGGGTTTGAGTAGAAGGGGAAAAGAAAGAACTGTTCTTAGGTAAATAATTCTCTTGCATCCACTTCATAAATATGGTGTCTGTTGAATCTCTCTCTCTCTCTCCTTCTCTGGCAGCATCAGAGCAGAACATGCTGCCTTGTCTGAACTGAGAGTGAGACCTGAAGTCTATTTCTGGTTCTGCCAACTGACTCCTGGGTGACCTCAGTCACTTCCTCTCTTAGCCTCAGAGTTCCCCCTCTCTGAAAAGGACTTTAGAATATTCTTACAACTAGATAGAACCCCCAACCTAGAAGATGCTAATCGGCACGGATTTTGATTGCTGCATTCTGAGCCCATGTGGATTTGATGTAGCCGGGGGCAGGTAAGGTACAAGGAGAATATTCCCTGGTCATTTTCATCCTGGCAAAGATAACATCCAACTGACAGTTTCCTCTGTCACTTTCTCTCTTTTCACAAAAGCCTGTGGATGGACTCTCTGATTCCATCCAAAGCTGGTGATGGAAGATCCTGGGAGAAAAGAGATGGGGCTGAGGAAAATATTGAAAATGAACTTTAGCTTCAGGAAAAATACCACCCAGATGAATTCTAAGGCATTGGCCACAGTCTGTGTGGGGCTGCAACCACAGTAATAACATGTAAGTCAGAAGAAAGAAGACTGGAGTTGAGGTATTCTCAGGTCCTAACATGATCTGGATTGAGGTAAAAAAAAATTTGTTAACTTTATGTGTTAAGTGTGCATATTAAAACTTCTATGGTGGCCACTAAAAGAATAGGAATAAGGTATGTAACTTCCAAACTATTAGTAAAGAAAACACACTGATTCAAAAGGAGACAAGAAAATAGTAAAAAATAATAAACAAAACAAACAGAAAATACGAAATGATAGAAATAAATCAGAATATGTAATTACTTAAATTTCAATAGGCTAAATTCTCCAGTTGAGATTGAACTGGATTTTGAGAGTGGATTTTTAAAATAAACCAAGCTGTATTCTTGTTACAATAGACATATAACACAAAAGGTTTCAAAGGGATTGAAAGCAAAACTGTGGGGGAAATAAATAGTAGCCAAATAGAGACACAAACAAACAGGTCCAGGAGTATTCCTGTCAAATAAAAGAGACTCTAAGGTACAGGGAATTATGAGAGGATTACTACACCATTGTCAGAAAAACATAATAATTCTAACCTTGTAAACTAAGAAATAACCTCATAATATAGAAACACAAATGCACACACAGGACTGAAAGGAAAAATAGATAAATCCACCATAATAGATCTAAATAAATAGAGAGATATACCATGTTCATGGATTGAATAACTCAATATTTTAAAGATATACATTTTCCAGATTAGTTTAGAAATTCAAGTCAATCCCAATCAAAGCTCCACCTTTTAAAAGAACTCAGCAAGATGATTCTTACATTTATGTGGAAGAGCTCTAAGAGTTAAGAGCAGCTAAGAAAATTCTGAGCCAAAATGGGGGACTATATACTTTATCAGTGAACAAGAATTATTATGAATAACATAGTGACTAAGATGGTCTAGTACTGATGCAGGAATAGACTAATTGATCAATGAAACAGAATAGAGAGTACAGAAACAGATTCATACATATGTAGAAACTTAATTTTAATGGAGCTAGAGTTGCAAATAGTGGAGAAGAGATTTTTCAATAAGTCATAACTGGAAAATAATTTGTTGTTCACACAAGGAAAAGACGAAAGTTAACCCTTTCCTCAATCCATTCCTCTAAAATCTAATTGTTAAAGACCATATTGTGAAGTACTAAACTTTTGCTTTAGAAAAAAGATAGAAAAATCTCTTCATGATCTCAAGGTAAGGAAAGTTTTGACAAAAATGTGCATTTCAAAGTGGAAAAGATTAAAAACTTCTATAAAGATAGGAAAAGACAAACTCCAGACTGGGATTTTTTTTCACAAATACATGTAATAGTCATTTCCAGAATATGTAAAGAACACATACTACTCATTTTCAGAATATATAAAGAACTTCTACAAATTAGATTTTTAAAATTGGTAATAAAGCAATAGCAAAATGACAAAAGGCTTAGATAGGCACTTACAAAAGAAAACATAAATGACTTAGGAACACATGAAAAGATGTTCCATCTCATTAGTAATTAGGTAAATGCAAATTAAAACCACATTACCATATCACCAGATTGGAAAAAAATTTAAATATTCAAGAATATAAAGAATAGTACTACTCTTTGTAGCAACAAAAACTGTAAGAAACCAGAAGGTCCACTAGTGAGTGAATATTTTTAGAAACTGTCATATGTGCCTACAATGGGATACTACACAGCAGTTAAAATGAACTGCTGCCACATTACACATCAATATGGACGAATGTCATGCATTTATTTCTGAGTGAACAAAACAAGTCACAAAAAGATACAAAAGATATACTTCTATTTCTGTGAAGTCCAAAGACATAAAAACCAAATAATATATTATTTATGGATGTTGGAAAATAGCAATAATTTTCTAAAGAACAGAGGGAAATAAACTAAAAATTCAGGGTAGTGATTTACTCTGAGCAGGGACTGAAGGAGACGAGATTCGAAATGGGGATCCTAAGGACCTCAAAGTAGTGAAGGTTTTCTTAAAACGTTAAGTGAGTTCATGGCTATTGGTTCATTCTTCTTTATACTTTGTGAATATTTATAATAGTGTATCTACTCAAAACTTACTTAAGAAAAATTGAAAACATCATGAACAATTTTCCAACTTCAAACATACAGTTCTACTTCATTCTTTTAAAAATTGCATAATATTCTATAACATGGATACATAATTTTTGACTTAATTGTTTCCCTGTTGATGTAAAGGTAAGGATTTTGTTTCCCAATTTTTGCCTTTTCTCATGTAGCAAAATCTAAAAAGGGATCTAAACACCCGGTAATTTTCCTTTGTTTTTAGGAAAGGAAGTGTCTTTATTTAATAAAATAAACACACCCATGCTTTCTAACTCCTCCATGTAGAAGATCTGATGCCTAGGATAGTGGAGAAGAAGGAAGAGAGAAGGCATAGAAGGAGGTGGGAGAAGGCAGTGAGTCACTCTGTGAGGCTGGGGTGACCTCAGCTGTGAGGCTGAATCATCCTCTGTAATCCTGACCCATTTCAAGTTACCAAAGGATTTCTGCCTACCTTTTACTCCATAGTAGTGGACTGGACCCTTCATTTTACTGAAACTTCTTCTGTCCATTTGTTATACAAATGCAAGTTTCTCCTACATGCAATTCTCTTATACGCAAATTCAGTATGTTTTCTTTTTACCTGCAAACTTCAAGAATTGGTTTTCAGTATGATTATTGGGGATAACTAGAAAATCCAGGAACCTGGAGTTGGATATACAAAGAAATGAAAAGGAGAAGGCATAGGAGCTGTAAAGTCCTTTTTCAATGAGTCTGCAAGCAAGCCCAGGGGGAGTCAATCCTGGGTATATAATGGCCCGCCCACCTCTATGATGCTTCGTGAACATTTGTTGATTATTTAATTTGTTGAACATCTAAAAGAGAAAGAAGAATTTATTCAATTTAGAACTGTTAATAAATGAGTTC
Source organism: Tapirus indicus (assembly GCA_031878705.1). Lineage (NCBI taxonomy): Eukaryota > Metazoa > Chordata > Mammalia > Perissodactyla > Tapiridae > Tapirus > Tapirus indicus. The sequence goes on from CM062917.1 coordinate 68,204,221, forward strand.
CTTTATTATAGATAACTCGGTTATTCTTTTAATCGGTTGTTGAAAAGATGGCCCAAGATGCCATTTAAATAAAGATGTTACAGTATGTAATGGGTCACAGAAACCAAGAACACAATATCCAAGTAATTTAATAACAGTTAGGAATAAGATTTCCATTAGACATGCCTGGAATTGGAGCGTACTACTTTACTGCTTTCTATCAAGAAGACCTCTAAATTCCCGATTTAAAACGGATACATTTCAAGCTCATGAATTAGAGTGGGTATCCGAGTAAGAGAATAAATTGGGCCAGAGACTTAGCCATTGTGCTGCTGTGCAAACCTGATTGCTCCTGGGAGACTATTAACAATTCTGGGGTAATGTTCTGGAAAGGATGAATTTGCTATTATAGCAATCTTCCCGCATCATGGTACCTCTGCAGTTGAAGCGCCATCTCTAAGTTTAGCATGCACTCTAGGAGGGAGATTAATTGAATTAAGAAGTATTTATTAGAGAAGAAATAAATAGCTTTTGCCAATTAATGAGATCAATCAGCCCAACTATTAAAGAGGGTTAGGGAGCTCTGCCAGAGGTGTTGGGTTTTAAGATACGGAGCCTGATAGGCAATATTCCAGGGGCTGTGGAGCCCACTCATGAGCTGGATAAATTTAGAGGCACAGAGCAATGAAGTGTAAAAGAGAATAATTGAGCCATTGTAAAATCAGACTAGAAAAATGTATCACCTTTTGCCTTATTCACTTTTCTTTTCTCTTTGCTTTTTTCCGCCTCCCAAACATCTCACTTATATAATCCTCCACACTGACTATTAAAGCATTTATATATAATGCTAAATAGCTGCTTGGTATTATCATTTGATACTGTTTGTCACCATTTGGGCATCAACAATATAGGGATAGTTATTTTCTAATTGTTTTGTTTAAAAAGGAAAACATATTCCTTTCAGACAATCTGAAAAGGTATCAAACTCTCTATTTAACTTTATGGAAATTTTAATTAAACAAAGAGGATTCCCTTTCCCTCCAATATTACTATAACTTTTTTCTGAAACTGTTATTTCTGAACTGGTTAGAATTGAGAAATAATTCATTTGTACTTGTATTTAAACACATATATATTACATACAATATATTCGTTTCCTGCTAATATGTTATACATATTTGCCCAAGGATAGTCTTTGTTTAATTTCCCAATGAAAATGTATTTTCATTCCACAAGTATTTATCAGCTTGTGGGCAGTGCCCATCATTATCATCGTCTACACTCCTGGATCACAGACAGTTTGAACCAGAAGGGCCTCAGCGTTGCCTGGGGTCCGAATGGCCTGTATGTTAGTGTCTTCCTCAGAGCTGTTAGCAGCATCTCTGCAGGCACCGGAAATGCGCGGGGCACTTTAGGGAGGAGCATTGCCTGGTCCTCCCCCACAGTAAATCTTCATTTGTGAAGGAGGGACCTGGGCCATGAGAAGTGATTACCATTTTCTGCTCACCAACTTCTGCTCAGTGCTAGACACGGTATGAACAGTTTTTATGCATCACTGAATTCCCGTAACACCCCGATGAGGCAGACCTTATTATTCCTATTCTGCAGATGATTAAAACTGAGGCTCCCAGCAGCTGGTCAGTTGTGAAATTAGGACTTGAACTCATGTTTATCTGGTATGGACTTCCTTTTCCTTTTTCGACTACCTGCTCTGCCCAGCTGAAGGTATGACAACTGTCCCCCTGTTTGCGCATTGGGTGATGGGGACCCGCTCTCACGGAAGCAGACACGCCCCTCTCCTGCTTCCTTCTGCTTGCAGGCCTCACTCTTGCTGCTTCCCCATCCAGGATAAGACCCCGTGGTTAAGAGCGTGGAGTCTACAGTGAGACTGCCTGGATTCCAAACCTGGCTCTTCCTCTACTTGCTGTGTGTCCCTGGGTAAATTACGTAGACTCTCTCTGCCCCAGTTTCCTCATCTGTAAAATGAGGATGATAATAGTACGTCTCCACAGTGTTGTTTAGAGGAGTAAATGAATTAGTATTTATAAAGCACTTAAAAGCATGCCTGGCATACAGTCTGGCCCAAATCAGTGCAGTTGTGATGATTAAATGGGTACGGAAAGGGATTAGAAGGGTGCCTGGCATGTGGCAGGTACTTAATTAAACATGTTATTCTGTAGGAAAGTAATGTGTTCATTTCTGCACAGCTGTTCTGGTGTTTTCTCCGTCTTCAGAGACGTGTTTTAACTTTGCTACGCACGACGGGAAGAGTAAGTTCAGAAAGCTCCCTTTATGACACCATTGTCCTTCCAGGATGGAGATATTTGGATCCGATCCCCTCTCCCCTGCCCCCCACCTTGGTTTTGTCAAGTAGATTTTGATCACCCTTACGTTGTGAATTTTCAAGGACAGGATCCCGAAGCTTTTTTCTTTTAATATATACTCAGGTGCTCAACAAATGTTATTGGATGAATAAATAAGCGTTGGGTCCTTATTCCAAAATGGCTGCTAGTTCCAGTTCTAGAGACTCGAGAGGCTGCCACTTGGACTCCCCTGTGAGCGTGTTGGCAAGAGGGGTGCTCTTCCTCAATGTCCAGCAGGGTTTGTGGCCGGAGGAGAACTCGTGCTTTGCTTCTGAGGGGATGGCTGGAGGTGACTGATTCATCTTCCCTTCCACTTCCTCCTGAGCATGCAATGCAACATGCCCTTCAGAATATCTCATCCTTATTCTGACTGAGGGAGCTAGCTCCTTAATAGAGAGAGAGGTGGGCCTAATGCCCCGTTAGTGCCTACCTAAGGGAGAAGAGCCATGTTGAATACAATGAAATGGCAGAAGTATATTGAAGTAGCAGAAAATTTAACCCAACACTAATTCTTTTGCTTCACCTTTTTTAAAAATTGGAAACCCTGGAGTAGAACTATATAGTAAGTAGCACAGACAATGATATTCAGGCAAAGTTCTGTAAAGAATGCTGTGCTCCTGGTCTCCTTACTTTTGTTAAAATAATAGAGAAAAGCTTATAAGCCTTAAAGGTTATCATTAGGTATTGCAATGTAGCATTCCAGGCAGAGTGAATTCTGGCTGTGGTCTGCCCAGTTTGGACAGCTATAGAAGACAATAACTGGAGGGGTTATTATACGTGCAAAAGTAACTGTAGCTAATGTGCGGAGAGTGTCTGATATTAGCCTCACTCCCTCTTTGTTAGAGAAGTGGTGGAACTCTGAGCTGGGCGCAGCTGAAGGAATGTTTTGGCCCTGTTTTCTGTCAGTGTCTTGAACTCTCTGGTCCACATCGTTCGTGGGTGCTCCTTGAAGTGCCCTGCTCTGGCCCACTCTAGTCCAACGCGAGGGCATCTTCGCTGTAGAGTGTTTGACCTTAACTGAAGAGGATTCTCAGTCTGTCTGCAAGTGATCGATATTCACATTTCAGGTACAGTCACCCACTCCTGTATTTAAATAGCTTTGGTTATGGCTGAATCTAAGAGACAGACTTTCCTCCAACTTAGTCTCTCCAGAATGTTCTGGCAGCTTTTTTGTTGCTTGGGCATGAGTCCTCTCCCTGTTTTCTCTCCTTCAGCATGAACTCTCTGAAGATAAACAGACTCCTCTGGATTCGGTGTGAGAGGAACAAATTGTCCCCCATTGTGAATGTGGTTCATTCTCCCACTTTGTGTCCAATAGGCAAATACCCCACCCCCACCACAGCTGCAGACCTTTGAGGTTTTACTGTTTAACCATTTCACACCCACAGGCTACACTGGAACAGCTTAGGCCGTGCCCAACTAAGTGAGTGAAATGAGATTGTGAGTCACACAGAGCACTGTCGCATGCTGCATAATTTGGACCATTGCTAAGAATCTCTCCTAGTTAAAATAATGTATTTAGAAGCAGCGCTTCTGAACTAATACCGGGTTTACAGGAGCCGAGGCTGGCCATTTACACACACACTCTGCTTCTTCTGAGAAGTGGAGTCTGAACAATTCCACAGCTCATGAAGGCCCACGGATAGCCGAGGCAGCACAATGGAAAAGCTTCTCCTACTTAACTCAGAGTTCAGCGTAGCACATGCACAGGCTGCCCAGCCCGTTGTTTATTTATGACTCTCTAATGCACTTGGCAACTCACACAAGATGCCCAGAGCTGTCCACAACAGGGAGCTCACACAGTTTGAACCAGATCTCCCTCACCCCCTCGACAGCCCCATTACGTCAGAGTAAATTATTAATAGTGCTGACTAAAATCAAAGCCCCAAACGATGCAAATAAAGTTTAGCAACATGTGCTGGAGAAATGGAAGTATTCAAGATTGGAGAGAAAACCTTGCTCTCCCAAAGATGTGCCTTAAAGGTTATCGTTAGGTATTGCAGTGTGGCACCCCATGATGCTGGGGCTGATTATTGAAGAATATAGCCTTGGGAACCTAAGTAAATCACAATGTAGTAAATACTGTAAACAGGCAGCATTATTCAGGCAAAGTTCTGTCAAGAATGCTGTTTTTCTCGTGTCCCTACTCTTGTTAAAATAATACAGAGAAGCTTGATCCAAAAGTTTTTGGATTTGGTCAAATGAAACTTATACCTTAGCCCATTTACAAAGGAGTCCAGATTTAGAGACCCCAATCCCTTTCCAAGAATAAATGGCAGATGTGGGAATTCCTTAGAAGGCCCGAGGCCCTCCCAGAGTCCTGCAGTGGTCTGGGGAATTTCAGGTCTCCACCTGCAGCATGTGATCACGGTCATTCCTGGGACAATGTGAGGTGTGGCCAGAGGTTGTCGTGAAAATCCCAGGGCTGCTCAGTGGCAGAATCTCTGCTTCTGCTCAGGTGGGTCCGTAACTCAGCTCAGACTTCTAGGAGGCTTTGGCTCATGCAGGGCTCAGACTTAAAATTGTGAGTTTGAAAGTTTTCTCACTATTGAGAGTCAAGAGTAAGAGTAAGAACTGAGGAACAAGAGTTGAGAGTAAGAACTGAGGAAATGCCCACCAACTGTTATTTGATTCTGTGTGCTGGGCCAACAAGTGACCCAAGATGGGCCACCTGGGCCTTCCCGGGACATTCCCTGCTGCTGCTGGAGAACAGGGTCATTCCATGCCTTGGATGATGAAGCTATAAGATATCAGGCCAGAGCTCCCATGTTCTCTGCAGCCCAGAGAAATGTCTGCCACTGGAAAAAATAAACTGCCAAGATCCTGAAGTTGAGAGAAAAAGAGAGGGAGGGAGGGAGGCAGAGAGCACTCCATGCCCAAGCCTTCTCCGCCCGTCATTCTTCTTGCTTGATGGTCCAGCTTCTCCTTCCCATCTGTAAACTACTCAAGCATCTTCGTCATATAGCATCGTTCATGCCAGTTCAAACTGGGCTTCTGTAACTGGCAACTGAGAAACCCCTGAAATATATGATAAAAGAAGAAAAACTACAATAGAAAACGCAAAAAACAAAGTGGATAAATAAATCTAAGACATGAATCTTGGGGAAAATTAATGCTATAGACAAGTCCCAAGAATGAATACAGAAGTAAAGTATGTATGATAAAGTTTTCATAATTCCAAGATTTTGAGCCAATCTAAGAAATCGTGAAGGAAGCAAATAACAGATGTGGAACATAAAAAAAGGAAACTTCTACCAAATAAGTACATAGTGGAAACAAAAAGGAAAAGAAATGGGGAAATATTTTCAATAAATATGACAGAGATTTAATATGGATTCTCATAAAAATTGGTAAAAAAAAATTAGGACTCTAATGGAGCGTTGGGCAAATTTAATGAACAGACACTTCACACATGTTGATTATACATATCCAATCTGAAAGTTGAAGAAAAACCCAGAGGTGCAAATTGATACCACATTGTTACCATACAGCATAAGAGGATCAATAATGGTAAAATTATGTGGTGTTGGCATTTTCATGGCTTTTTGATGGTGGGATACATTGACACAACTCTTTTAGAAAACAATTAAAAATGTTCATCAAGCTTTCTAAAAATATTAATGTGCCTTGTCCAGGTAGTCCTACTTCTTGGAGTGAATCATAAGACAAGAAATCAAAAGAATTTAAGAGCTGTAGCAGGAGACTGAGGGCACCCAGAATAGAAATCCCACTTCAGTAAACTTAAGCAAATGAAGAAGTCTGTTTTCCCAAGTAACTGCAAAGGCCAGGGTACTAATGACTCCGTAGCCTTCTGGATGGAGGCTTGAAACAGGGTCCTTGGGTCTGTCTCCCTGCATTACTTTTCTATTGCTGTATGACAAATTACCATAAAATATGAATCTTAAAACAATCCCCACTTTTTAGCTCACAGTTCTGTGGGTTAGAACTCCAGTCACATCGTGACTGTGTGCTCTGCTCAGAGTTTTCTGAGGCTGAAATCAAGGGGATGGCTGGGCTGAGTTCTTGTCTGGAAGTTCTGGGGAAGAATCTGCTTCCCAGCTCATTCAGGTTATTGGCAGACTCATTGCTTTTGGTTATTAAGACTAAGGTCCCCATTTCCTCCTTGGCTGTGAGCAGGAGATGGCTGTCAGCTCCTATAGGCTGCCATGTTCCTTGCCATGTGGCTCTCTCCATTTTCAGAGCCAGCAATGGAGAATCTCTCTAATGTCAAATTTCTCTTGTGCTTTGAGTCTCTCATTTCCCGTCTCTGACCTCTACAGCCGGATTGAAAGTGTTCATGTCCCACTAGATAATTTCTCTCTTGATTAACTCGAAGTCAACTGATTATTAAGCTTAATAACATCTGGAAAATCCCTTTTGCCATATAACATAACATAGTTATGGGAATGGAAGCTCATCATATTCACAGGTTCTGCCCATACCCAAGGGGAGGAAATTCTATAAGGGCAAGGGTCACTGGAGGTCATCTCAGAATTCTGTCTACCATACTCCCCAGCTCCCACTCTGCCTCACTGTTTAGACTGACTGTCTTGCCACGGAATGGGTGTGGTGCAGGCCCCAGGCTCGCATTCTCCCACGTGGGCAACCACACTCAGGAGAAGTTCTCTTCCCAGAGAGGGTGCATCAATCACACGGTCCGTAGAATTATCCAGGTAAGGATTTTGAGATGCTCTCTTTTGTCATGTGGTCAAGAAGAGATAAAATTGTTAACACCATGACATAGTAAAAATGTTAGTTGAACAACACTGAGATATAGTTTAATACCTATTAAGTCAGGAAAAAATTTAAAATAAAAAGGAACAATTGAAACTTATCTAAACAATATAGGAAATGTATCAGCTCAAATAAAAAGTCAACAGCAGATGCAGGAAGAGCTGGATCCAGCAGATCAGCAAGAAAATCAATGACTTTTTGTTTACATGGTCTGCCTTCTACAGGGTCAGCCTCTTTCTTGACTCCACAATGTGGCCCTTGCTCAGATAAGCCCCATTCTCAAGTCCAGACCTTATGTTCTCAGTCATACTATTTGGAGGAAGAGAGAATGTTTGCCCTTGAATTTCTTGCATAAGACAAGTTTCTCTTTCTAAAGGCCCCAAGAAACATCCTGGCTCAGATTGGATCACGTCACTGTCCCATAACTGATTACTGTGGCTGGGTGGTGTGACACACACCTGGAGTCAGCCATTCAGGTCCTGCTCCTATAGCTGGCCATGGAATCAGTACCGCTCACATGTCAGCTCAGAGGAGGTTGCTGGAAGCAGTATATGAGGCATGCCAAGTACATGAAACCAGCCCATTGAGGACAGAAACGTGTTACGCAAAGTGACTTACAGCCTAGCAGCGCTCCAGGACACAACAGAGGTCCCCTAAGGGAAGGATTGCCAGCATGTTGACAGGTAGTGAGGACTGTTGGATGGGCACAAGCCTCTGCTGACTGTTCCTGTGTGGGTACACGTCTTGCACAGACCGGTCCTGCTCCTATATTGCCTCCTCCAGCCCTCATCCTTCCCTGCGAAGCCTGTGCTCTTCTCTGCATCTCAGACGAGGAAACGAAGGTTGATCCCTATCTTGCCCTGAGCAATAGTATTTACGGCAGCTGCCTATTCACAGCTCCTACATTTCCCCTGCACGTGCGATTCACTGTTTGCACAGCCCTAAGCCACACTTGCCTCACAGAGCGGTCCTCGTAACTGTCTTTCCAGTAGGTGGGAATTTCACTTCCTTATTTCCAGGCATAAATAATTGCAGATGCAAAATTGCAGCCTTATTTTAGACACAAGCGTTGAGAATGTAGCTCTTGAATACTCAACAATACCTTTTATCTTTGAGTGGGAGGTGGCCTGACCCAACTTGCTGGCCACCAAGGCCCTTGGCTTATATAGAACACAAGCTGTGAGAGAGAGAGGTGGCAGGGGGCTCTGTCTCCTCCAGACCTCAGGTGATGTTTGCTATTGCTTCTCCTGATACCCTATTCCTCAAGAAGAACTACAGTCTAGAATACTAGACCGCATGGGGGCCTCTAAGAGCCAGTGCTCCGTCGATAACCTTGTGTTGTGGGTTACTGGGCTGCCTGACACATGTCTGTCAGGCAGGGCAGGCTACATAATGTTCAGGGCCCCATGCACCCTGAAAATATGGGCCCCTTGTGCAAAAAAGGCATTTTTTCCTTCTTTCATGGTCTCTCTATTAGCTTGTCATGATGTTTTTTTACTTACTATTTAACATTATCTCCCTTGGGCATGGGGATACTCATGGGGTAACTGCGTACCCTCACAGCACCCAGAGCCTGGCCCCACAACTGTGTGTGCCTGACCTTCCCCGCACCCCCACATCCCCATGCCCCCACGCCCAGGCCCATGTCCCAGCTCAGGGCGGAGGGTGGTAGTGGTTGCTGGGTGGGTGCGGTGGGGCAGGTGGCTGGGAGCCCATCCCAGGGTGGGGGAGGCAGCTGGGAGGGAGGCCTGCGTGTGAGCCAAGGCTCCCCTGGTGCATGCTCCATTTCTCCACCTGAATTCACACACAAAACACAAATTCAAGATAAAATGATTAACAATTTCAAGAATGCAACCATGGAGCATCAACTGTGGGCTTTCTGTGCCCAGGGCCCGAGCAGCAGCACTGTTTTCAGACCTGTGAAGCCGGCCCTGCTGCCAGACTTAGTGGGCGGGTAGGGAAACGGAAAGCAATAAAATGAATTGGATTTGTCAACATTCATAGCTTCATATATCTGATCTTTACAAGTTGTGTGATCTTGAAAGGATAGTGTAACCTTTCTGAGCCTCAGTTTCCTCTTCTGCACATTGCAGGTCATCCTAGAGCACCATGGGGATGGAGGAATCATCGAGGTCAGAGTCCCCATAGACTGTGGAGGGCTGCCTTTGGAGGGGTTATTGCTTTAGTAGTTGATTGGCTTTGGAGTTGCAGCTGCCCCAGGTGGGCTGGCCTCTTCAGGTCCTGTGGTCAGGAAGGCTGGGGGCCATCAGCAGGGGACCCACCGCAGTCCTCGGGCAGGCCTCAAGGAGGCAGCTGGAGAGCTCACCTCTGGCCCCAGCCAGCTGCCCTGATTTGGAATATCCCTGCTTTGACTGTTCTGTGACCAGATGGCTGAGGCAAACCGGGGCCCCCAGTGCCTCTCACAGGCCAGCCTCTTTGCTGGGCTCCAAAGATATAGGAGCTGCACAGCTCCATCTTCCAGGAGCTCAGAGCCACAGGCCACAGCATCACCCTGGGGAGCCTTGGAAACCAGAGGACAGGCAGGAGGAGGCTGGAAGCAAGGCAGCATCTGAGTCAGGGAAGGTGTGCAATTCAGGCCCTGGGCTAAGTCTTAAAGGACAAGGAGGGGATGAGCAGGTGAGAGGGGAAGAGAGGCTCTCTGGCCGAAGGAGAAAGTGCAGAGACACGGAAGTTGGGGAGAGCAACTCTCAGCCATGGCTCAAACCTGAACACCTCTCCTTCCTCATTCCACAGAGAGACATCTGTGCTTCCAAAGTGACAAGTGGCAGCTAAAAGCACATCTCTGTTTGCTTAGAGCCCCTCCCTGTGTGGTGGGGGTGATTCCATGACAAGAAACAGGTCCCTCCTTTCTGTACAGCAAATGAGATGGAAATCTAGCACATGGCAAGGGGGCCTTTCTACCCAAACGGTTGCTTGTGAGGGAGCCCAAGACCCCCTTTTGAATGGGGAGATTGAAGTCCAAACCACGCGTGGTTCAGAGGAAATGGTGCTCTTTCCTAGTTCCAGTTGAGAAGTATAAAAGAAGGCACCTAGCAAGATATTAAATGGTGTGCATGTTTTAAAGAACACATAAAACAGGGGATCTCAGAACCCACAGGAGCCTGTGGTTTCTGAAATACGGGTGGGTGGCTTCCTGCAGCTGCAAGGCATGCCGGGGAGGAGATGAGATAGGTCTGCGCCCCACCTCCCCCCGGGTTCTCCGGCGGTTTTGCTTGGGCGCGTCTGGCCTGCTGCTCCTGGCCTGGCACTCAGAGTGGAGGGAGCCCACCCGTTACCAGGAAGGCAAAGAATGGACAGATCAAATAAATCAACGTGGCTCAAAAAGTGAGAGCGAGGCAGAAATCTATCTCAGGCAAGCCCCTGTGGGAGAAATGGGAAGAGATTCATTTCATTTTGTGCATGCAGACAGTGATTTTAATGTTATGTAAATGCAGCCAGCAATTCCTAATCTATCCTGAAATGTATGTGTCAGGGCTCTGGTGTAGCACAGGTTGCTGATGATAGAAACAAGCAGTGTTTTTATACAGGGAAGGCTTGTGATTACCCGCTTCTGAATTATTTTTTTATTACAAATTTTAAACAGGACAAGCCGAGTCAGTGAAAATGGGGGGTGGGGCATGACTGCAGGAGTGTCCGTGGAGAAGTGACTCTGATGAGGACCCTTGCAGGGAGGAGGTAGACAGAGGCAGGGGTGGCCTCTCCTGCTCTGGGCTGGTAGAGAGGACTCAGAACAAACACCCCTGATTGGGAGATCTACAGTGAAATCCACCCAGTCAGAAGCACTTGTCCAAGCTGATAAGCCAGGGAAATCAGGATAAGAGGCAACAGTTTCTGTCTTTCTGGGAAGACAGCTCTGAGTGTCTTCCTTGCTAAAAGACAGGGTTCTCATGAGGGAGAGAACTTTACCATTGCAGGAGGGGAAAAAGATAACAAGAAATTCACAGTGTCAGTCTGTGCAGATCAGAGTGGGTGCAACAAGAGGACACAGTGGGGTCCACTGGAGACAGGGAGGTGCAAGGAGCCCGGGAAGGCAGTGCAGCCCCCCAGCCCACCTGCATGCAGAGCTGGCAAGCAGAGCGTGTGCCTCTCCCTCAGAGCGGCAGGTAGCACTCATCTGCAGAGTGTGACCCACCACCTTCTGAGCCAGCATTTGCCCAGAGACCAGAGACTGTAGTGACTGGCTCCTCAGGTTATCCAGTCTTTCTCCCAGTATTAAGCCAGACCTCCAGAAACGGACAAGCCTGAGCTCCATTCTCTGCCCTTCAAAGACCCCACAAAGCCTCCAAGACTCAGATTTGCAGGATCTGATTCTTCTCCCACCAAAGATTGTTGAAAGAAACAGCCACTCAGAGTGATGTCTTTTTGGCAAATTTGTAATCAGGGATGTTATTAATAACTTTGCTCCTTAGACAAATATCCGCTTTCAAAGTTCAGGGCCAATGAAGGTTATTTTACTGGATAAGCAGTAAGATTTGCTATGACCAGACGGTGTGAATCCGGCAGTTTTCCTTCTCGCCCCGGCTCTGACAAGACAAGAAAGCTTAGAGCGAAATGCGTCAGTTAATCAATTTCTGTGTCTCTATGTTTTATCTTTCAGCCATGAATTCTCAGCAGAGGTTTCTCCCCACACCCTCTGCCATCTTCATTCCTTTCTACTTCGTGCTCTTTGACTTCGTTCTTCCTGTATCTGCTTGTTTAATTGTGAGCCAACTTGAAAACGATTTTGAAATGAAGAGAGCTAAACTGTGTAGCTAAACTTGGAAACTAGTGAAGGGTGTTCTAATAGGAAATAGCTGAAGTCGTGTCCCTTTGGCATTTTTGCCAACTTCACATTTACACATTGACGGAGGAGGTAGGTGTGACCATCTTTCTCAAGGCGCATGGCTTGGCAAATCAGTTCTGTGGCATAGTCAGCAATTCCAACTTCGGAAATTCCACAATGGTGTGAAAGAAAATAGTTTTGCCCTTAAAAGAAAGAGACCTCAAGCCACAGATGAGTCATGGGCTACCTCTGTCTCCTACTACATTTCTTCATAAAACTTCCCCTTTCCCCCAGACCAAACCACTCACCTCTCCTTGTTACCTCCCAATCCTAAAGACTCACAAATCTGAAATCACTCTTGAACCTTGTCCTTACCCCACATGCAAAGACAGCACAAAACCTGCCACTGCTTCCTTCATAGTCTCTCTCTCCTTCACATTTTCCTCCCCATGTTCAGTCCCAATCCTTCCTGCCCAGACCTCTGTCCTCTGTCTAGTCTTGAGCTGGACTCCCACCCTGCTGTCACCCTGCACGCTGGCCCTTCTGACCCTCGGGGCCTTGCCCTCTCTCTGCCTCCACCCCAGGGTCTCCCCACAGGCCCTCATACAGTCACTGCTTATCATCCACTCAGAGATAATGTCTCTTAGAGACGCCTTCCCTGTCCACCCAACTCACACTTGTCACCAACCCCTCCACCTGACCCCATTATCCTGTCTGTTCTTCATGAGGCTTACCACTCTCTGAAATTATTTCTTTCTTTCCTGTCAATTGTCTATCTCCTCCACTAGGATGCAGGTGCCATTAGAAAAAAATATCACATCCCTCTTGTTCCTTTTTGGTATTTTGAGCACCTAGAAGTGTGTCTTAAGAGATTCTTAAGAGAATACTTAAGTGAATGAATGAATGAAGACAAGAATGAATGAATGAATGAATAACTCACTTCAGTAAGGCTCTTCACATTGTTCATCTGGGTCCTTGCCATAATCGCCATTCTCTGCATCTGGATTTGCCCCTTTTTATTTATCATGTATAAGGGCCTGACTAATTTTCCTAGACTACCGATTCCCCTTTAATATCCTTCAAAAGTTCCCTATTCTGAGTACAGAACAAGATCCAAACGGCAGATCTAGCTTCTGAAGGCTCCCTTCATCTGGCATTTATCTATGTTTTTTCTATTTATCTATTTATCCAGTATCATCTTTCTGGAAAGAAACTCCATTCCATCATCACCTTTCACCTTCTATGTCACCAGCCAAGCATCCCAGGTCCAGGCCTTTCTCATACCATTCTCCTTTCACTTAATTCCCTCTTCCTATTTTCCAGTGGAAGGAATTCCTACATGGAATAAGAAATATTCTCTGGGGAGTCAGGGAGATATAGGTTAAAATCCTGCCTCCACTATTTGCTGCATATGACCTGTTTTTTTTTTTCTTTGCAATGGAATGCTATCAAAAGAGGCAAAATAAGGAAACACGCATCAAGAACATGGCAACGTGCTAGTTTCTTTACCTAGGAAGGAATCTTCCTGTTTCTCCAGCCCTTCCTGTGAGGGTTGTGCCAGTCAGTGTCCCCCAAAAGGCATCCCCAGCATCTGCCATTATTCCTTCACTGAGTTTTCATCAGTATTTGCCACCTGCACACTTTGTATGGAGCTTAAACTTACCTTACTATATCTATGTCATCCCTTCTCAACTGAATTGTATCCTCCTAAAGGGCAGGGAACTTGCCCTATGTGTATTGTCTCTTCAGCTCGCTCTCCAGAAGGTACTCAGTAAATGTTTAATGCTTTATCAATCCATCCCTTCATGGGTATTTATTGAACACTTGCTATGTAGAAGGCAAGATGCTAAGGCCTGTAGTGGGGGGTGCACAGGCAGCAAAAGACAGAGATTTGTTCTTAATGCAGTTATGTCCACAGGGCTTTAATCCACTGTAAAAACAGCATTGTAGAATTATTTTGTTCCTCCTATGTGCTGGGAAATATGCCAGTACTAATGACGCAATGGTGAGCAAAAATACACACAGTCTGTATACTCACACTCTAGATTGTAAGAGGAAAATGGCCAAATAGAGATTAATTCTAATTTTATTGGCATTTAGAATAAGAAGAAATGAGAAAGATGAAGATGATGATACATAACGATGGAGTAAGAAAATGTTTCTTACTGAATTTTCAGATTGAAAAAAAGATCAAGTTTGTTATTCTGACGTATTCTGGATTGGCAATTATCTGGTGAATTTTTGTGGTTTACCATATACCACCTGTGCTGAGAGCACTCTGCCATTTCAGACGGGTCTCTGCAGACCTCTCTCAGTTCACTTCCTGTTTGCCCAATTTTTGGGCGGGTTTGCAGCTATTGAATGAGAATCGAATCCAGTGATGACTCATTGGCCAACTCACCTACTCTAGGAAAGGCAGGACACAAAAAAGGAAACTCTTCTCCCCCTATTCCCCTTCTGCTTTTGAATCAGTGCATTGCAGCCATGGATAATCCCAATTATTTTTAGAAATGCCCAGGAGAAAAAGTTAATTAATTGACTAAGAAGAAAAGTTGATCAAGCAAGTTCTAGAGACCTCTTTGAAGCCTGGAGATCTATTCCACAGAGAAGTGGTGTGGCGTACCCTCCCTTCTCCTGCACACCCACCCCTCAACCCTCCCCACCATTCTTGGGCACAGGCTCCAGACCATGGCCCAGAGCAGAATTCCCTGATCCATTCAGTCCTTCACCACATGGGGTGCTAATGCACATGGTAGATTACATCACCAATCTTATTTTGGGCACTCCCCTTGTTAGAACAAGCCCCCCAGTGGGAAGGAGAAAGAGGAAGGGGAAAGAGATGGGCATTTTCAGTGCCTAAGATGTGCCAGGAACTGTGCATTGGTTTATTAACCCCCATGAGAACCCTGTAAAGTGGATTTCTTTGTTCATATTTTTCAGATAAGGAATTTGAGACTTAAAGAGTGGAAGGTCTGGGCTGCCTACTGCACTACTCTCCCTCTGAAGTACAATTTGCAAGTACAATGCAAAACAGAAATTCCCTTACAGCAGGTAATCCAGCTGTTGGTTCAGAATCTGGCTGGTCCTGAGGTATCCATGAGGCAGGCCTTGTTAGGGAATGGAAAGAAGAGGTGGTTCCCTGCACTCTACTCCCTGTCGGAAGCAGCCAGACACCACAATGGCTTTCTTTTTTTCCTTTTTCAAAGAATTTCTGGCTCCTTCAAAAATCAGGAAGTTCTGGAAATCAGGCAACAAAACTTAATTTCATGATATTTCCTACCCAACTAGGAACTGAAAGTTCCAAGTTTCTAGATAAGCATTCAACTTCTCATGCTTATCTAACCTAAAAGTTTAAGCATTCTGAGGTTCATTGGATTCCAAACCAGAGAGAGTCCCAATACCTCCTTTTTTATAGGAGTTTTTACCACCTATATGGCTATGATTTAGGAGGAGGGTTGTGAGTACTCTGTTTTTATGTTCAGTTTTCCAGGAACAAATACTGTCCAGAAGCAGATACCAGGAAAAAAAAAAGTTAAAATCCCATCAGTAGAAGATTGCCTTATCAACAGAACAGAGTGTCCTAGATATCTGAGCACCCACAGATACAGATCTCTCCCACACTGAGGCCTACGCAGAAACAAGGGCCTCATCTAGTCACGCATCACATGTAGAGAGAGCTTGCATGTGTTTATAAAGCACAGTGATTGATTCACAAAGATGTGTCCATCTCTGGAAGAGAAAAAGCAAGGCCAAAGCCAATTAAGAATCATTAGCAATCCCACCATCAATTTGTATAATGTTTTGTGCTGTTCAGAACACTTTTCACTCACATTATCTTCTTTGATCTTCCTAATTGCCGACTGAGATAAAGAGAAGTGTCATGACCATTACACAACTGGGAAACTCGGAGGCTCAAACATGTTGAGTGGTGGCTGCGAGGATCTGCAGGAAGTGACCGGGAGCTGAGCTAAGAGGAGGTTGTGATCTCTATGTATGAACACTGAAGGAGAAGTTCTAAGAACAGCAGTAGTGGAAACAGCAAAGTATGAGATCATGGGCAGGAGGCAAGTATTCCTGGTTTCATGAAAAAAAGTTGAGCTTTGGGGCTACAAACCTCCTCCATTCCTGTTTGGGCCTCTTACTATTTATGGGCTCTTGGGCAGGTCACTTAACTTCTCTGAATCTCAGCTTCAGTATTTTACAAATACTGAAGATTTAATGAAATAATGTTCGTACATTAGGCACTCATTACATGTTAGATTCCATCTTTAGTTCTCCTCTAGGATTTACCAAAACTAGATAATCACATTTCTGGAAACTATTTCTACTGGTCAGCCAGCTGTTTCTCCTTGTTCATTCTGGAGATTCTACGGGAAGCCCACACTGCTCCTAAACTCTGTCATCTCATGTATTCACTGATTGAGGACACAGAACTGAACAGATATAATGCCTTCCTCAATAGGGCTCAGTGTTTACAGTGTATTTATTTATTTTTACTCTTTCATCTATATAGAGGTGTGAAAACTGTGGCCCATGGACCACATTTGGCCCACCATCTATTTGTGTTCCATCTGTAAGCCAAGAATGATTTTTACATTTTAAAATAGTTGTTTATGGCTACTTTCGTGCTCCAACTGCACAGTTGAGTAGTTGCTGCAGGGATCTTACAGCTCAAAAAGCCTATTCGCTCCCTGGCTCTTTGAAGAAAAAGTGTCCTGATCTCTGATTTTTACTCCACCCTAGATTGTACTGTGAGAGTGCTCCATGTCCAGCATAGTGTTAGCATGGAGTATGTGCTCTTCTTTCTGCTTGCTTGAGGTTTAATTTTTTTCTTCTTTTTCTAATTTCTTAAGTTGGAAGCTTAGGTTATTGATTGGAGACATCCTTCTTTTCTCCTACAGATGTTAAAGATGTAAATTTCCCTGTAAGCACTATTTGAACTGCATCCTGTAAGTTTTGATGTCTGTGTTTTCATTTTCTTTCAATGAAAAATATTTTTAAATTTCCCTTATGATTTTTTTCTTTGAACTACTGAAAGTGTGTTGTTTAAACTCCAAATATTTGGGATTTTCCCAGCTTTCTTTCTGCTCTGGGTCTCTTATTTAATTCCATTGTGTTCAGAGAATATATTTTATATGATTTCAATCCTTTAAATTTATTGAAGTTGTTTTGTCACCCAGGATATGGTTTATCCTGGAGAATATTTCATGTGTACTTGAAAAGAATATGTACTCTGCAGCCCACAGATGGAGTGTTCTACAAGTGTCAGTTAGGTCAAGTTGGTGGAGAATATTGTTCAAATTTCTATCTTCTTGCTAATTTTCTGACTAATTGTTCTATCAGTTATTGAAAGGGGGTTATTGAAATTTCCAACTGTTATTACTGAATGGATATTTCTCCTTTCAATTCTGTCGGTTTTTGCTTCATGTACTTTTTGGTTCTGTTATTAAGTGTGTATACATTTATAATTGTTATATCTTCCTGATATGTTGACCCTTTTATTATTATGAAATATCTCTCCTCATCTTTAACAATATTTTTTCTACAGTCTATTTTATCTGCTACTAGTATAGCCATTCCATCTCATGGTTATTGTTTGTAAATCTTTTCTCATCATTTTGATTTCAACCTATTTGTCTTTGAATCTAAGGTGTATTTTCTGTAGACAGTCTATAGTTGAGTCTTGCTTTTTTATCCAGTTTGATAATCTGTACCTTTTAAACGATGTGTTTCATCCATTTACATTTAATGTAATTATTGATATGAATGGATATATGGCTGCCAATTTCTAAAATCTGTTTTCTACTTGTCTTGTCTTTTTTTTTGTTGTTCTTCTGTTCCATCTTTGCTGCCTTCTTTGTTGGATAAATATTTTGGTGAACTATTTTAATTTCTGTGACTTTTTTTGCTGTATTTTTATATTTTACTTTCTTAATGGTTATACTAGAGATTGCAATTTACATCTTAACTTATGACAATCTACTTCAGATAGAAACTTTGCTCCAATACATCTCCTTTTCCTTACCCCTCCTTTGAGCCATTATTGTCATGTAGATGATGTCTATATGGGTTATTAATTTAAAAATACAGTATTATAAATTATTGCTTTACACTGTCATGTCTTTTAAAGAAGTTAAGAAAAGTAATGAGAAAAATATGTTTTATACTTATCCAATTTTAATATTTATAGAATGTTTCATATTTATCCACATATCTATTATTTTCAGTGCTCATTATTTCATCTTGTGGATTTGAGTTACCTTCTGGTGCTACTTCCTTTCAGACAGAATGACTTCTTTTAGAAGTTCTTGTAAGGCAGATCTGCTGCCAACATATTCTCTCAGTCTTTGTTTAGCTGGAAATGTTTATATTTCTCTTTCATTTTTGAGATGTGTTTTTTTTTTCTTTTTTTTTTTTTGGTGAGGAAGACCAGCCCTGAGCTAACATCCATTGCCAATCCTCTTTTTGCTGAGGAAGACTGGCCCTGGGCTAACATCCGTGCCCATCTTCCTCTACTTTATGCAGGACGCCGCCCCCAGCATGGCTGACAAGCAGTGCGTCGGCAGGCGCCCGGGATCTGAACCTGCGAAGCCCGGGCTGCCAAGCGCAAACTAAACCGCTGTGCCACCGGGCCAGCCCCTGAGAGGTGGTTTTACTGGATGTATAATTCTTGGTTGACAAGTTTTTTTTTAGTACTTTCAATATGTCATTCCATTGCCCTCTGGCCTCCGTTGTTTCTGATGAGAAGACAGCATTAACTGTATTGTTTTTCTCTTGTACATGATGAGTTCTTTTTCTCTTCATGGATTCAAAATTTTCTCTTTGTCTTTTAAAAATTTAAGCAAGAGGTGTATAGGTGTGCATCTCTTAGTGTTTATCCAGCTTGGGAGTTATTGAACTTCCTGGATCTGTAGATCAATATTTTTTCATCAAATTTTGGTAATTTTCAGCCACTAATTCTTCAAATAATTTTTATGCCCCCATCTCTCTCTCTTATTCTTCTGGGTCTCTCATTGATATACTTGATGTTGTACCACAGGTCTCTGAGATATTGTTCATTTTTTGTTCAGTCTTTTATCATTTTTATGCATATTAAATAATTTCTATTGCTCTATATTGAAGGTTACTGAATTTTTCTTCTGCCATCTAAAATCTGCTGTTGAGACTTTTAGGGAAAATTTTCATTTCAGTTATTATTTTCAACTACAGAATTTCCCTTCAGTTCTTCTTAAGAATAAGTTATATCTCTTTATTGAGATTCTCTCTTTGTTAAGTCTATTTGTTGGGTTGCATGTATATTTCTACCAATATCTTGAAACCAGGGTTTAGACCTTGTTGAATTTTATACCCAATTCAATTCACAGATTCTAAAAATTGGTTATATCAGTAAACAACAGGTCTCACACAGTTGAAAATTAGATCAATGATGTGGAGTGAATACCAGGAGATATTCTACTAGCTTACCAATGACAGGGTCAAAGAGATGAAAAAGATGAAGGAGAAGATGGTAATTATGGAGGACAGAGAAAAAAGGCTAACAAGCATTATAGGTGTTCTAGAAGAAGAAAACAAAGCAACTAGAAGAGAAGTAATAAATAAAGTTGAAACTGATTAAAATTTTACTGAACTAATAAAGGAGCACACTGATATCCAGGCAAAATTAATGAAAAGAAATCTGCCAGACCTATCTTGGCAACATTTTTGAACTATGAAGGTAAGAGCAACAACAAAAATTCTTATAAGTATCAAGAAAAGAATGAAGAAATCGAGCACCTACAAATGTCTAATAAATATATTTATCTCATAGCTTATCTTTGTAACAGTAGTATGAGAACAAAGGGCAGAAGCAATATCTACAGAATTTTTAGTGCAAAAGATATGACTTAAGAATGCGATGTGCCAATAAATTTTGATTCATTTGTGAAAGCTATGAAAAGATATTTTCAAATATTCAAAGAAAATGTACCACTTGTATAACCTTCTTTTAATAATGACATAAAAATTTACTTCAGCCAATCAAGCAGTGAATAAAAATTAATCAATCAAGAATAGGGAAGCTGAGGTATCAAAGGACCAAAGGTAAAAAGTTAAATTTAATTATTATAAAATTGGTTTAAAATTGAATCCAATGTTAATATTATTTGTGAAACAGAAAATAAAATAATAACAGTCATCAAAGTGACAAACATTATTGTAGGAACAGCACAATATTTATCTTATATGTCAATTCTGACCTGTTCTATGGCTGCATAGAAAATAGTTTTGTAAAGGATTCTGAAGCTACATCTTGACTCAAAGGGAAAGGATTCTGTGATTGATTAGTGATATTTTTCTATGATCAATCTGTGATGCCTGCCTTGGGTGCACAAGTGGGTGTGAAGGCTCATGTGCCACATTCATGGCACCCTTGCATTTCCATAGCCTGGAAACAAAGTTAACATAATTCATAATCTGGACTAAAACTAGTGTCAAAAGTTTATAAAGAGTTAAAATACAAAGCAAGAGAATGAACATGCAATAATCATACATATATATATATATATATGAGATATATATATATATCTCAGATACAAACTATAATATATAAGATTTGCAAGATGGGGATTTCAACCAGGGCTATAAATCATTTTAATGAAAAGGTCTGTTGAGGCATTTTCTGAATAGTGTCCACAGAATACAAATTTCATGAGATATTAATCTTAATTGGTATGTTAAAAATAAAGGCTTTCCAGAACAAATAACCTTGGGAAATGCTACACATTAAATCAACATTATGGATATTGACAGTACATATTAGATTATTAATGCCTCTAAGAAATTCTACACTGAAAACTCTCCATAACAAGTAACTATAACCCTTAACCAAATTTACCAAATATAAAGCAAATTATTATCTATTGGCTTGGATGCCAGCAACAACTAGTTAAAACAATTTATAATAAAATTCTATTTATAAGAAGAATATAATAAATAAATAAAGTATCCATTAATACTCCTAATAAAATGTGCAGAACATGTAAGAGAAACTTTATTTATTTATTTTTTTGTGAGGAGACCAGCCCTAAGCTAACATCTGTTGCCAATCCTCCCCTTTTTGCCGAGGAAGACTGGCCCTGGGCTAACATCGTGCCCATCTTCCTCCACTTTATATGGGACGCCACCACAGCATGGCTGACAGGCAGTGCATCGGCAGGCTCCCGGGATCCGAACCCGCGAACCCTGGGCTGCTAAGCGCGACTAAACTGCTGCGCCACTGGGCCGGCCCAAGAGAAACTTTATTGAGAGTTAAACAGAAAATTTAATAGTAAGTTATACTATATGTCTGAGTGGAAAAATAGTAAATATATCCATTCTGGACAAATCTCAGCCCCAGACCCTATAAACTTATTCTAGTAAACAAATAATTATTCCAAATTTTATGTGAAAGCATTAATACATAAAGCTGGCTATAAAATTTATCAAAAAGAACAGAGATTGTGTGAAGTAATACTATTACCAAGAAGTATTAAAATGTATGGTAAAGAGATAAATTTCTTCAGATAATTGTCAAGTGGTTTGTTGTAGACAAACTCTTGCACCTATTAAAACTAGAAATGTTAGATTAAAAAAAATTGAGGACACTGGGGACCTATCAAGACAGTAGAGACTTAAAAGGATAGAATTCCTGAAAATAAGGGAATTGCAGATAGACGAATTCTATCTTTAGTGCCACATTTCTCCTCAAAGCACTTGTGGCCACTGGGAAGCTAAGAAGTGGAGGAGAGCTTCCTCTAGTCTTATGGTGGAGAATGGACCAAAATTACAGCTCAGGAACCATGAAGAAAATTGGGCACTGATAAACTCAGGTTTCATCTGGGACTCTCAAAGGCAAAATCAGAAATAGACCCATCATCACAAGGGTTAAAATAACTCAATCCTTGGTGGCATTAAGTTGAACCACTTATACATTAAGTGTCTGCCAGTGGCAAAAATAAATCCTATCTAGAGAAATATAAAAGCACTCAGAGCCTCAAATTGCCTCTAATATTTTTTGTACACAAGGTCCAGCATGCAACATAAAATTACCAGGAATATCCAGTAATTAGAGTCAAGGCCAAATGACCAAAAATCAGTAGGAATAACATGTAGTGGAATCAAATCATAGGAAAACCAGACATTAAAGTTATCAGACATTGATTTTAATTTTATTGAAATTAATACCTTCAAAAAATTAAACAAAATGGAGAACAACAGAGAGAACTAGAAAGTAAGGAATCAAAGAAAATTTTAAAAATGTAAAATATAATAATTGAAACTATAGAGATTCATTTAATAGCAGATAGGCAGAGGTAAAGTGACAATTAACTGGAAGAAAATAGCTAGATTAAATTTCAGAGTGAAAAGTGGACAAATTTTATAGAAAAGAACATAGCAGACAGTTGGGACATGGTGGGAATGTCACACATATATGTAATTAGATTTCTAGGGGAGGAGAGATAATGGAGCAAAAGCATTATTTAAATAATGGCCAAGAGTTTTTCAAATTTGACAAAAGGTATCAGCCCACAGATTCAAGGAGCTGAGAGAAGACAAAATAGTATAAATACAAAGAAAACCAAATCTAAGAACATCATTGTTGGGCTACTCAGACCCAAAGACTAAGAGAATATCTTAGGAGTAGTTGGAGGGAAAATAAAACAACCTAATTTCAAAGCTGCCTGGAATCTCTGAGTGGGGGAAGACAGTCTCAGATCAGTGGGCACAAAGGAGCTTCCTAGGCTGGGTCACTTCCTAGGCTGAGCGGGGGTGAGGGGGGCAATAAAGACAGTCCTAAGGACTGAAGAATTCTTTCCCCCAGCTAGAGGCAACAGGTATCCTGGCTGAGGGCAGTTCCTCTTGTCCTCTCTTGCAGATAGGCAGAGATCAGAGGGAGTCCCAGCAAAACGAGACAAACCAAAAGATGAAAGTAATACTGCAAAGACTCTGAAAGTTAAATTGTCCTTGGAACCGTAGCCCACAAAAGTAGGCCAGGACCTGTGTGCTAAACCTAAGTAGAGTGACTTCCTGCTTAAAAATTGTTTTAAATAGGACACAGAGTCACCTAACATAAGGACCCAAATGTCCGGGATATAACTGAAAATCATTCATTATACCAAAAACCAGAAGATTCACAATCTGAATGAGAAAAGAAAAACTGATGCCAACACGGATAAATCAGATATTGAAATTATCTGGCAAGGATTTTAAAACAGCCATCATAGTGTTTCAGCAAACAAATTACAAATTCTCTTGAAACAAAAAAATAGGAAATCTCAGCAAAGAAATAAAAGCTATAAAGAAGAACCAAATAAAAATTATACAACTGAACATTTCAATAACAGAAATTAAAAACTCATTGAATGGGCTCAGTAGTAGAATGGAGGTGACAGAAGATAGAATCAGTGATCTTGCGCACAGAAAGATATAATTGATACAATTTGAACAATAGAGAGAAAATAGACTGAAAAATATAAACAAAACTACAGGGGCTTGAGGGACAATAACAAAAGATTCATTATTCACATCACTGGAGTCCAAGGAGAGGAGAAAGAGAGAAAATCTGAAAAAATAAACAAATGTTGCTGAAAACTTGGGATTCAAAGAACTTGGGAGCTGCAAACTTCCAAATCTGGAGAAAGACATAAACCTACAGATTCAAGAACTCATGTGGCTCTCAGATAGGATAAACTCAATGAAATCCATGCTAAGGCGCATCATAACTAAACTTTTGAAAACTAAAGACAAAGGAAAAATCTTGAAAGCAGCCAGAAAGGAACAGCACATTCCCTATGCGGGACATCAATCTGAATGATAGTGGATTTCTCATCTGGAACCATGGAGGTCAGATAGACCGTTTTTTCAAATGAAAGAAAGAATTGTTAACTGTGAATTTTATATTTAGGAAAACCATCTTTCAGGAATGAAGGGGAAATAAAGACATTCTCAAGTGAAGAAACACTAAAAGAATTTGTCACAAGAAGACCTGCTCTTAAAAAATGGCTTAAAAAAAGGAAGTTCTTCAAACAGAAAGAAAATGATAAAAGAAGAAATCTTGGAGCATCAGGAATGAAGAAGGAACAAGAGGAAGAACAGAAATATCAGCATATATGAGATCATCCTCCTCACGAGTTTTGTAAATGATATTTGATGATGGAAACAAAAACTATAACAACATCTGATACTCAAGACAATGGTACTTAAAAGTGGAAGGTAGAGGGACCTCGGTGGAAGTGAGGTTTCCACTCTCCACTCGACATAGTAAGACATTGACACCAATGGACCGTGGTAAGTCTCAGGTGTGGATGATAATACCTAGAGCCACCATTAAGAACACCATACAAAGTAAAATACTCAAAAACAGTTTAAATAAATCAGGATGACAAAATTATAAAAATGGAGAACAGATTAGTGTTGGCAGGGGTGAGGCGTGGGGGTGGGGTGGGCAGCAGCACAGGGGGCAGGTGTTATAAGAGTGCAGCATGAGGGATCCTTGTGGTGATGGAATGCTTCTGTATTTTGACTGTTGGTGGATACATGGAGCTACATGTGTGATAGAATGGATAAAACTAAACACACACACACACACACACACACACACAAAGTATAAGTGAAACGGGGGAAATCTGGATGGGATCAATGGTGTGCATCCTTGTCAATACCATGGTTGTGATGTGGTACTATAGTTTTGCAAGATGTTACCATAAGGGAAAACTACGGACGGGGTACACAGGATCTCTCTGTATTATTTCTTGCACCTGCATGTGAATTCGCAATTACCTCAAAATTCACAAGTTTAGTCAACCCCCCTATGCCCACAACATGAAAACAATAGACCAAAAGGCAGGAAGGGAACTCTAACATTGCTTAGGAAGTGGTAAAATACTTATAAATAAGTCAAGGAAGCATGTTGTAATATCTAGGGTAACTGCCGAAAGAACAATAAAAGACTAAAACTATCAAGTAAATAGAGGGAGAAAAGACATGATTTTTTAAAAAAATTAGGCCAAAATAAAGAAAGGAGAAAAATGAAGCACAGAACAGGTGCAATGAATAGGAAATAAATGATACGATGGTATATTTAAACCTAAATACAAAAGTACTTATAATAATGAAAACCGGCAGTATTCCAAATAAAACACTATGATTGTTAGACTGAATTTAAAAATGATGAAAAAAGAAAACATAAGATTTACAATTTAGATATAAGGAGATACAGAACTTGAAAGTCACTTCTTTGAAAAAGCCAATCAAATTGATAAATCCCTAGCCAAACAGATGAAAGAATAACAAGAAAAAGCACATACTACCAATATTAAAGATAAAAAAGGGGACATTACTACAGAAACGATGGACGTTAAAGAGCTAATATTAGGATATTATTAAACGCTTTATGCCAATAAATTTAATTCAGGTAAAATGGTGAAATCCCTAGAAAAAATACAGCTCTCCAAAAGTGACACAATAAGAATAGAATATTTGAATTATCCTATATCTAATGAAGAAACTGAATCTGTTATGAAATCCTTCCAGCAAAGAGAACTCCTTATCCAAATGGCTTCATTGGTGAATTCTTCCAAACACTTTCAGACAATGGAAAAGTAGGAAGCTTTCAACTCATTTTCACAATGCTAACATAGCCTTGATATAAAACCTGAAAAGAATATCACAATGAAGGAAAACTAGCAGCTAAATCTTTCTCATGAACACAGATGCCAAACTCCTCATCAAAATATTAACTAAATACTGCAATGTAATAAAAAACAATCCATCACAACTAAATTGGGCTTACTCAAGGAAGTCAAATTTTGTTTAACATTTGACCATTAACCAACAGAATTTACCACATTTACAGATTCTTGCTCCACAGAGAATGTAAAAAAAAGACACACAAAATAAAACACACCAAATAACCCCGGCATTTGTTTTTAAATAGTACCCATAATAATGTTTTATAAACTTGTTTGTGATCAAACTTGTTCTCAGATGAAAATCAAGCATTTAATAAGACTGTCTATTCTTGTAATCATTAATTTAATAATTTTTAACAGTTGTGTTAGGGACAATATTTATTTTATAGTCTTCTGAAATATATATCTCTCATTGTGGCCCCCAAAAGAGATGGCAGCAGATTTGTGCATTTTTGTGATTTTGTGATATTGTTAGTTGGTTAATTTTGGTTATGATTTCAGACACTGAATGGATTTCAGAACCACTGAATGAATATGTGAAAAATACAGAAAGTATGGCTGGTTTTGCTTTGACTCAAGGGACTCAAGAGCTTAGAACTACCTGGCGTCTTCATTCCACTGCTAGTTTTGCCTCCACACACCTCAGGCACACCCGCTTTATCATAGGGTGGGCACACAGCCGCCCTCCTGAGTTTTAGGCACAAAACCTACTCACTCCCCCCTTTCCACGGTGCCCTGATATTGCCAAGCTTCAAACGTTTTGTCAATCTAGTGGTAAAACTGTAACATTATTGTGGTTTTGATGAGAATTTCCCCAATTATTAATGAGATTTAACATATTCTTGTATATTTTTCTTTCATATGAAGTGCTCATTGAAATAACCTGCCCATTGCCCTATTGGACTTTTTGTCATTTCTGTATTTATATATTGGGAGTATTTACATGTTTTAGGAAAAAAAATATTTGCTCAGTGATGTGGGCTGCAAATATCTTATCCCAATGTGTGTCATCTTTTCACATCTTCATTGTACCTTAAATTGAAGACCAGTTGCAAATCATTTCCTTAAGTGGAATATGCTTTTAGCATCTTTAAGGAAATCTTCCCCCTCTAGATAATAGTCTCCTACATTGTCTTCTTAAAGTTGTATAGTTTTACTTTTAATATTTACGTCATAAATTTACCTTGAAACTATTTTAGTGTATTATGTGAGATTGGGGTGCTAGTTCATTTTCTTCCCCATAAGAGAGCAGTTGTTTTCTTCACCATTTTCCCTCAATCCCCAATGCTCACTCCATCATAATCACATTTCTATCCTTGTGTAAGTCTGTCTCTGGGTCCTCCCATCTGTTCGCTAAGTCTATTTGTTTATCTCTGCACCAGTAAAATGTGTCTTAATCATGTTGTTTGTAATATGTCTTGATACATGGTAAGGCACGTCCCTCCAACTTGTTCTTTCCTTCAACAATGGTTTTTTTGACTGTGGCTCTTATATATAAATTGTAGAGCCAACTTGATGCAGAAAATAACTTATTGGAAATTTATTTGGATTTGTATTGAATAGAAAGATCAGTCTAAAGAGAATTAACATCTTTATTGCATTAAGCCTTCCTATTCAGTATCTCGTTTTCTTTGTTTAGGTCTTCTAAATTTGCACATCTTTTACCATATTTATTCCTAGGTATTTTACAATTTTTGTTTCTATTATACGTGGCATATTATTTGACATTACATTTCCCCACAAAGGTACATAAAATACTTTTGGCTGGGATCTACAAAAGCAATTGAGTTTGTTATGTTTACATTATATCCAGCATTCTTTTAAAATTCTGTTATTAATTCTTCTAATTCAACAGTAGATTCCTTTGGGTTTTCCACAGGCCATTATATTATCTGTAAATAATGATGGTTTTGTTCTATCCATTAAAATTCTCTACTTTTGTTTCTTCTTGTTTTTAAAGCTGACTACAGCCTCAAGTATAGTGTTGAAGGGCAGTGTGATCTTAGTGATCATTGTCTCCTTATTCATTTTATTTTTTTTGTGAGGAAGACCGACCCTGAGCTAACATCCGTCGCCAATCCTCTTTTTGCTGAGGAAGACTGGCCCTGGGCTAACATCGTGCCCATCCTCCTCCACTTTATATGGGACGCCGCCACGGCATGGCTGACAGGCAGTGCGTCGGCGGGCGCCCGGGATCCGAACTCGTGAACCCCGGGCTGCCAAGCGCGGACTAAACCGCTGCGCCACGGGAGGCCCCTTCGTATTCATTTTAAAGGGAAGGCTTTTAACAGTCCATGACTAAATATGGTTTCCCTAGGTTTTTAATAAACATGTTTTATAGTTTGTTTTCTTAATTTCCTACTATTTTAAGCAATACTTTCTTGAAAGTTGAATTTTATTAAATAATTTTCTCATTTTTTTCCCTCTCATCTACTGATACTTTTACCTATCAATGAGTTTTCTGATGCCAAACCTTGTATTCGTGAGATTAAATCCTCCTTAGCTATAACATAATAACATTTTATACACTATTAGACTCAGTTTTCTCTGTCTCTTTGTCTCTGTCTCTCTCTCTCTCTCTCTTTTTTTTAGGATTATTGAATCTATATAGGTGAGTGGGATTTGCCTGTGCTTTTCTTTTCTCTTTCTGTTTTTGTCTGGTTTTGGCATTTAGGGAAAGCTAGCTTAATTAGCTGAGTTGAGTAGCATTCTTTTTCCTATACTCTAAAAGAGTTTGTGTAAGATTAGAATTATATATTCTTTCAATGGTGGTTAGAATTCACTTGCACAACTATCAACTATGATTTATTCTTTTACAAATATTTTAAACTACTGGTTCAATTTATTTAATGGTTGTGGTTGTGAACTACTCAATTTTTTTTAGGTCTTCTTGAGTCATTTTGTTAAGTTATATTGTCCTATATTTTGGTTTACATATTAAACTGAAATCAAGTTGTACTTAATACATTTTTATTGTTTCTAGCATCTATAGTTGGACTATTTTTCTTTTTCAAAAGTTACCTCTGGGGCTAGCCCAGTGGTGCAGCGGTTTAGTTCATGCTTGGCAGCCCGGGGTTCGTGGGTCCGGATCCCGGGCGCCTTCCAACGTACTGCTTATCAGCCACACCACATCGGCGTCCCATATAAAGTAGAGGAAGACGGGTACAGATGTTAGTCCAGGGCCAGTCTTCCTCGGCAAAAAGAGGAGGATTGGCAGCAGACGTTAGCTCAAAGCTGGTCTTCCTCACACACACACACACACACACACACAAAAGTTGCCTCTGTGCATTCTCTCTTTTAAATGTGAAAAATTTCACTAAAGATTCCTTAAATTCATGAGACTTAAAAGAATCAACCTAATGCTTTGGTGTTATTATCACGTTAGTTTTCTATTTCATTAACTTCTGTTTTTAATCTTTAGTATCTTTTCCAGTCTACTTTCTTTGAGTTTAGTCTGTTGTTCTTTTCCCAACTGAAATAGGATGGTTATTTCATTTTTTTCAGCTTTTAAATCTATACATTTTCTATTACCATTCTAGGTGCATGCTATGAGGTTTATTTTCTTATTGTGGTAAAAAATATATATAACATAAAATATGCAATCTTAACCATTTTTAAGTGTATAATTCAGTGGCATTAAGGACATTCATATTGTTGTGCAACCATCACCACTATCCATCTCCAGAACTCTTTTCATCTTGCAAAACTGAAACTCTATACCCATTAAACAGTAACTCCCCATTCTCTCTTCCTTCCAGTTCCTGGAAATCACCATTCTACTTTCTGTCTCTATGGTTTTTGACTACTCTAAATAACTTCTTTAATTGAAATCATACAGTATTTGTGCTTTTGTCACTGGCTTATTTCTCTTAGCATAATATACTCAAGGTTCATCCATGTTGTAGTGCATATCAGAGTTTCCTTCCTTTTTAAGGCTGAATAATATTCCATTATCTGTATATATCAATTTTGCTTATCCATTCATCCATTGATGGACACATGGATTGCTTCCTTCTTTTAGCTATTATGAATAGTGCTTCTATGAACGTGGGTGTACAACTATCTCTTTGAGATCCTGTTTCAATTCTTTTGAATATATACTCAGCATTGCTGGATTATATGGTAAGTCTATTTTTAATTTATTGAAGAACCACTATAGTGTTTTCCGCAGTGGCTGTGCCGTTTTACATTTCCACCAACAGTGCACAAGGATTCCAAGTTCTCTAATCCTCACCAACAGTTATTTTCTGTTTTTTGGGGGTAATAGCCATCCTAATGGGTGTGAGATACTTATGTGTTTTGATATGTAGCATTTTTAATGATGTTCAGTTAAAATTAATAATGTTCCAAAAATTATTGATTCTTTAACAGAGGAGTCATTTGGAAGTGTGATTTAAATGTCACAAGTTGTATACATTTTATTTTTTTGTTATAAATTGCATTGATGTCAGCATTTATTAACATTTGCTTTATGTCCTTAGTATTTAGGCACTTTTTGTAAAGTTTTCCTGTGTGGCTGAAAAGAATATCCATTCTCTAATTGTTGGACACAATGTTTCACATGCTTAGATCAAATTGTTCGTTATGTTACTGGAATCTTCTAAATTTTCAAGAATATTTTGGCCTAATCTATCAATAATTGAGTTGTGTTTAAGACATACCACTACTATGGAGATTCATTTGTTATTTTATCTTTGCATTTATGTCAGGTTTAACTTTGTATATTTGAGCCATGAGATTAGATGCATATAGGTTTGAACTGTTATATCTTCCTGGTAAATTGACCTTAATTGACTCTCTTTGCTCCTATTAATCCTTTTTTTTTTTTTTTTTTGCTTAATCTCTATTTTGCCTGTTAATATAACTAGATCATTTTTCTTTTAATATAGCTAGGACCATATTGTATCATCCTGTATTTTTTTCTCCCATTCTTTTATTTTTGATGTCCTTATGTTTTAGGTAGGTCTCTTGTAAACAACATATAGCTGGATTTTTTTTTTCATTAAATGTTCTGATAACTTTTCACATTTTAATGGAATGCTTAGTTGTAGTGGATGCTTGCTAAACATGCAATATTCCTTCTCTAGGATGGAAGTACTCCTTCGCAAAGCTACTGGGCATGTTGGTGGCTTCCAGGACTCAGATCTGGTCTTGTCCAAGATTTGCTCTCAGCTACTGAGAGCCACCTCACCCGAGGTCACATTTTCCCAGGATAAACCACATCCAACACCTGGTCAATACAGGGCTATGAAAGTCCAATCTCCTTGTCCCAATTGTGACATTTCTGAAGGACCGTCCCAGGTCCAGATATCCCTATGGGTTTGACTAAGGCCTTTATTGTGACTATCTCACAGTTAAACCTCTCCTTCTGCACAATTCTACTTCTTTCATTTCCCCAGGAATTGATTCCGAGAGCACTTCCTAGTAAATTTCCTGCAGGTAAATCTCCATCTCAGGTCTACTTCCTGGGGCACCTGACCTATGACATTAATCCACTCATTTTTATTTTAATGTAGTTGGATGTATTTCTCCTATCCTATTTTGTGCTTTAAATATCTACCTCTTTTCCTCACTTTCTTGTCTTCATTCAGATTGATTAAATTTTTAAATTTCTCATTCTTTTTTCTTTCTCCTCCGATTATTTCAGAACTTACATACTCTATTTTTTAGCAATTATCTTAGATATGTTAAAAGGAATAATAAATAAAGTATATAGTTTACTAGTATATCTGTCTTCCTTCTAAACAACACACAGATCTAAGATTAACATGCTTTTGTTTTTTGGTTCAGTACTTTAGATTAATTCTGCTTTTATCTAGCCTCTAAAATTAAATCTTGTTGTTGTTATTATTATTATTTTATCATATAGTCAATGGTTATTTAGATTTACCTATCAAATTTGCCAATGTATTTGCTCATTATTCCTTCTTGCAGGTCAAATTATCCATCTGAGTTCATATTCCTTATTTTTAAAGAACATTCTTTAGAATTTTCTTTAGTGGGTGTCTATAGATCAGTTTTTGTTTATCTGAGAAAAATCTTTATTTTCCTCTTGTTTTTTAAAGGAATTGCACTAGATATACAATTCTAGATTGATGGTTCTTTTTGCCAATATGTCAGTGATATCTTTCCACTGTCTTCTAGTTTCCATTGTTGCACTGCAAGTCAGCTGTCAGTGGAATTGCCACTAATTTTTAGGTTTTTGTTTTTTCTCTAATTTCCAGATCTTTATCTTTGGTGTTCTGAAACCACATTTTTTATCTAGGTATGAATTTTATTTTATTTCCTTGAAATTATTTGGATTACCTGAATCTGAAGAGAGGTGTCTTATAATCAGTTGTAGACTGTTCTCAGTCATTGCCACTTAAGATATTGCCCCACTTTTATACACCTAAGTGTATGTTAAATCATCACAATCTATACTTTATGTCTCTTAACTCATATTTATATTTAGCCTCTCAGTTTCTTTCTATGTGGCAGTCTCAATAATTTCTTCAGATTTAATTATAAATTAATAATTCTATCTTCAGCTGTATCTAATCTGCTATTGTATTTCAAATTTCAGTACTTTAAAAAATGTTTCAGAAGTTTGATATGTTTTTTTCTTTTTCCAGTTTTCCTGGTCATATTTTATTGTCCACTAGATTTTACTCATGATATCCTGTTTCCTTTTATGTTTTATGATGCTCTTCTGAAATTTATCTGTGAGAATTCTTTGAGAACTGGAGTTTCCTGGAAAGGATTTTTTTTCCTGGAATTGAGTTTCCTGGAAAGGATTTGTCTTTCCTTCAAGGAAATTATGGATATTACTAACCTGGGATCATTTGGATTCCTGGCTTGAGATTTTTTTGAACCATAGAGATAGCTGGAATTTGAGTTAAAAATGCATATGAAAGCTAGCTAGGGATGATGAACTTTCAGGAGAGAATTTTTTCCCATTTACATAATGCCAAAGCCAAGGTAGGCAAGTTTCTCCTTTGTTCCCTTATATGAAGTAAGTTTATTTCTAAATTGCCCTAATCTTCTAGCTTTGATTTTAACTGGGCATCTCTGGTGCCCTAACTTGGGAGAAAACTAGACTTATCTTTTGTTCCTTGTACTCCATGTGTGGACATCAAACCAAAAAGTCAATTTCAGTAGGATTCTGCTGATGCTTCTGGGAAAAAAGAGCTTGAGAGCTTGCTTACATCTTTGGATTCTTTTTCTACTTCATTATTTGCTTCTGAGCAATACATTAAAAATATTTTAAAAAATGTTTTATAATGCATTTTGTTTGTTTTTTGTGGAAAGGTATCTCAGGACATCCTGTCATACTGCTGAAAAATGGAATTCAGTTTGTTTTCAAACAATTTTTTTGGTCCTCAAAAGTTGATTTAATTAATTACACTCTCTACTTTATGACACATTATAATCATTAGTCCATCTCATTGTCATTGTTCTTACCCTATAAACAATCATTCTGATACGTTTAATATATATTCTGGGAGCATTCTTTCAAAATGTGTATTGGTATCTCATGTGCATGTATTTTTAATTTATCCACGTGGTATCATAATATAATCTGTTTAATACCCTTATTTTGCTAAGGACTATTTTGAAAGGTCTCTCTGTGTCTCATTGTGTACAACTAATTTGTTTCTCCTAACCATAAAATAATCCTCCATAGCAGACATCTACCACATTTTACCTATCTGCTCTTCTAAGATGAATTCCCTTGTGGCTTCCAACTCCCTGCCTCCAACATGAATGCTGCAAGGAGCATCCTCATGTGTGTGCCCTTGAAAACTGCTGGGTAATAACTGGGGAATGACTATGCTTAATTTGACTAGTAACGATTAAAATCAGCTTATACTTAGACGAACATTGCAGGAGGGGATGTATATCTCACGTTTCTACTTATGTTTGACTCTATCTTGCTTTCTAATTTTATCTATTAACTTTATTCATGGTTGTTGTCATTGAACAGAAATGCTAAATTTTGATCTGATCTAATAACAGGTTTTTTTATCTTAAGTTTTATGCTTTTGTCACCCTTGTAGATCATTAAGATATTGCCCTACATTTTTCACAGTTAACTTTATAGTTCTCTCTTTCACCTTTAAATCTTTAATTCATCTAAAAGCTCTGCTAGATGTTGCTGTTGAACATCTGAAAGGTGACTAGTGCATCTAAGGAACTGAATTTTAATTTTATTTGCTTTTAATTAATCAAAATGTAGAAACTGAAGCCGTGTAAAATATTTTCCATCATACATCTTATTGTTTGGATAGGCATACATTTAACTATTGCATCATGTAAGATATTGTTTTATTGTGGTGTGTGTGTTTGGCACATACATCATTTCTATTATTACACATAGATATATTACTGACCTATTTGGTGTCAACCAATTGATTTACTTCAAGTGATTTTTATGCACTGACATAACATTATAGTGTGTTTATTTGAATGTATTATGAAAACAGCAAAAGTTAGAGTGATACTTGTATAAATTGTGATTATTAATTAAATTTTAAAAATTATTATTTAATTAATGTATTTAACTTATCTTTTTCTACTCTAAAAGTATTGCCAAATTTTTGCGTTTAAAATGAAGCCATACTACTGATGTAGAATCAAATGGGGATGCAGCTATGTGTACCACAATTGGAACCATAAAAAAAAAAGAGACAGAGATTGGAAAAACATATGTCACAAAGTTCATGATAAATGACAATTACAAATTGTTCTAGCAGAGAAAAAAGAGTAAATTTTAAGCATAAGAAGGTGGATCATATTAAAAGATATTTTCAGCAAATACATAGTGAATTTGATAAGATGTTCCTTCTCAACAGTCAAAAAAGAATTGACAAGATTAATCATTTGAAATCAGAATTGAATGGCCAACAAAAAATTTTAAATAACATTTAATAGAAACTAGACTTATAACTTCAGCCAGCTATCGAGTGCTTAAATTTAGCCCCGAAAAAGAGAATTTTTAGACAGAAAGATGGTAAAAATATTTGTTAAGTTATAGAAATTTTGTTGTAAAGTTATAAGGGAAAGACTAAAAAGTGAAAGATGTGCAAGTAAACCAGCAAATAATTGCCCATAAAATATTTTTCTAAGAATATCAAAGATCAATTGATTCAACATTTGAAAAACTGAAAGCACATTTTTTAGCTTTAGATGAGTCACCTGGCATGAGATACTACTCACTAATACTTTTGGCATGTTTTTTTTTCTGCCAAAACTTCCAAATTTCCATAGAAATATTGTGAATTCACAATCTAAAAGTAAAACTTGTGGCATAGATATTGTTAAATCTTTTATGTTTTTCAAAGAATAATTTTAGACAGACATGGAAAAATTAGCTCCTATTACAACAGACAGTGTTCCAGCTATGCTAGGTTAAAACTCTGGATTCACATTCTATTTAAAATAAGAGACTGATATTTCCCTTACTGCTTCATTCTGCAGAGTGATCAATTTTGAAACAATCTTTTGCTCAGTTTTCTGAAACTTTTATACTTTTATTAAAAGTATCATGAATATATTTATTAATATACTCTGTATATAAAGGCAAATGATATGAACCATCAGTAGTTTATGAAAATGTTGTAAGAAAGAGAAGACGATGAATTAATGATCTTGTGTTATTTGCCAATGCTGGTTGGTTGAGTGGTGGAAGTGGTTTACACGGATTTTGTTTATTGTTAACTTCAATCCAAGATTTCTTGGAAAAAAAGTAATGATCGCCAAATATTCAATAATCAAAGACAAAAACCTGCCACGTAGTACACATTATCTTGCTGATCTCACCCTATCTCCAATGAAAGGAAAGGCCTATTTGTGACTTAGCTAGAAAGGAATGAGAATTTAAGTTAAAATGGACACTTTCCATAATATGAATTCATGATAGTAGTCTTATATATTTTTCAAACAGGGAAGATTTTGATTGCTATCTACAGCATAATTTAAATTGGCTGCAAAAACTACATGAAAAATTTAAAGTATGCTTTGTTGATATTGATAAATATATTGTTGCTTTTCAAATTATATAATACTCCTTTCAAGTCTATGTTAATGATGCTGCATTGGTACATGAGTTAGTAAATTTACTTAATTTGAAAAGGTGTAGTATTATACTAATATGCTTTTGCTTCAAAGTAAAATAACCCTTCCTGTGGCTGCCCTGGTGGCTTAGCAGTTGAGTTTGCGTACTCCACTTCAGCGGCCTGGGATTCATAGGTTCGGGTCTTGGATGCTGACAGATGCACTGCCTGTCAAGCCATGTGTGGCGGCATCCCATATAAAGTAGAGGAAGATGGGCATGGGTGTTAGCCCAGGGCCAGTCTTCCTCAGCAAAAAGAGGAGGATTGGCAAAGGATGTTAGCTCAGGGCTGGTCTTCCTCACACACACAAAAAAATTACCCTTCTAAAATAGGTGAAACAGTTTTGTCAAAGTGGAAGCAAACATTCAACTAAAATGATTTTTTTTGTGTGCAAAATTTGGTAATTGGAAAATTATTAAGCATGCTTGGAACAACTTGGACATGTGAATCTACTTTTTCAACTGTAAATTTTCTAAAATCTAACAATAGATAAATTATTTCCAGTGAAATTTAGAAACTGAATTGAATTGTGTTCTAAGTGCAAAATACACACCATATTTTGATGACTTAGAAAGAAAAAAGGTGGTAAAATATGTCAATAATTTTCTAAAGGTTGAATATGTTATTAAAGTAATTGCGCCTGTTCCTTTTTTAATGTGGCAACTTGAAAATTTTAAATTGCACATATGACCCACGTTATATTTTATTGGACAGCACTGATTAAAGCCCTCATTTTAGGGAGCTACTTAATTTTTCTCCATGTCGTGAGTCAGTTTTCCCAAACCATCTTCTAAAAAATTCCTCATTCATTTGGTGTGCCACCTTTATTGTCCACTTTTATGTAGATCTTCTTCCAAACTCTCTGTTCTGTTCCATTGGACTAGTTTTCTATTATTGTCTATTATTTTGCCAGACACAAATGTCTTTGTAGAATTTGTTTTGTATGGAATATTTCTCTATTTATTCAGATCATTATCTACATCTTTTATTAGAGTGTTGGTATTTTCTCTATAGATGTCTTAGTTATTTTCTAGACATGTTAATGTTCTTGTTACTAAGTAGTACTTTTTTGTTTTATGTCTGTGCATGTATATATATATATATATATACACTGTTGATCCACATTATTCACAGATTCCATATTTGCAAATTCACCTACTTGCTAAACTTGTAGCTCCAAAACCAATACTCATGGCACTCTCCCAGTCATTCACAGACACGTGAAGAGTGGCAAAAAATTTGAATCACCCATGCATACCTTCCCAGCTGAGGTCAATCAAGGTACACTCCGCTTTCTTGTCTTAGCTCTCATACTGTAAACAAGTGTTCTTCTCATGGTCTATTTAGTGACATGTTTTTCACATTTTGTTGGTGATTTTGCTGTTTAAAATGACCCCCAAGCCTAGTGCTGAAGTGCTAGCTAGGATTCCTAGGTACGAGAAGGCTGTGAGTGCCGTGTGGAGAAAAGATGTGTGTTAGTTAGATAAGCTCTGTT
The DNA here is from genome assembly GCA_031878705.1 of Tapirus indicus. Lineage (NCBI taxonomy): Eukaryota > Metazoa > Chordata > Mammalia > Perissodactyla > Tapiridae > Tapirus > Tapirus indicus. Next base: position 68,241,375 of record CM062917.1, read on the forward strand.
CAGGCACAAGTTACTGAATTGTAGCATGGCTGGCTGTGAGTTTAATGTTAATAAATTAACAATATATATTAAATAGGATGTCTTTAAACAGAAGCACACATAAAACAAGGTTATGAATTGATCGATTGATAAAAATGTAATCAGAGGCTTGCAGGAACCTAATCCTATATTTCCCCTAGAAGCAATCCTGTATTTCAATGTTTGCTAATTCAGTGCTTGTAGTGACTACAGAACACAGCTACCATGAATAATGGCAATTGACTGTACAGGTAATTGATTTTGGCTATTGTATAAAAATGCTATGGAATTTAGTAGATTAAGCTTGTATACAGCAAAGTTGCTGAATGCTCTTATTAGTTTTCATATCTTATCTGATAATTCTGAGGCTTTTTCTGTATAGGTAATTATGTAATATGCAAATAAGCATAGCTTTATGTCTTCCATCCCAATCCTACACCAGCCCTCGGTTAAATGGCAGTGGTGATTATGACTATTATTTTTTGTTACCAATTTAAATAGAATGCATCTACATTCTTTTCATCAGGTAAGTGTCTACTACACATTTTTGGTATATTTTTCATCAGATTGATGAAGTTCTATTCTATCTCCAGGTTAATTTTTCTCCATTTATTTAAATAACCATAGCACATTTTTCCTTAATATATTAGCATTGCAGATTACATTATAGATTTTCTGGTATTGAACCATACTTGTGTTCCAGGCATTGCTATGACAATATTTTAAACATGCTACTGAATTTAGTTACCTATTTTTTATTCAAGATTTTTGCATCTATATTCATATATGAAATGGATCTATAAATGTTTGTTTGTATGGAAATTATTTAGTTTGGGAACCAAGAATACATCAATCTCACAAAATGAATCGAGTCGTTTTTTTAAATGTCTGGAACAACCATTTCTTCAAAGTTTTGTAAATGCAATCCAAAGCCAAATTTATAAGCTAATCATATTAGATTATAATAAGAGATGGTGCAGGTCAAAATTAATCTTTAGAGTTTTACTAACATCAATGTTGTTATTTGTTTAGTTTGTTCCTAAACATTTGAGATTGTTCCTCTTAGATTCTAACAATTTGCTTTCCTACAAAACATTTTTAAAAAATATGGTCTTACTAGTTTTTTAAAATTAAGATTGTATAAAATATTTTTCATAGGTGCATTTTATGAATTCATTAAACTGTAGACAACTTTAATTGATTTTTCTATTTAGAACTTATTTTTAATCAAGAGAAATCTCTCCATAGGTGTTGAGGTATCTGGTAGTTCAGAATAAATTCTGCTAAATGGAGAATATGCTAATATTCTTATATTAAAATGGGTACGTATTTAAGCTTAAATATTTTCAAAGGCCTTACCTTGTTGTCTTTATTCATTTTTACCTTTCTTAACTATTTATAAGACAAAACTCATTAAATAAATCATCTTTTTTCATGATTATTTTGAATGTTTTGATATGGCGCAAGTTGTGGTTTTTTCATTCTATTTCATTCACTTTCATTCTATTCTGGTATAGAATAGAAATTTATCCAAAATAAAAAAAAATAAGAACTCTATTGAAATAGTGTTTCTACACATGTAGGTAATCCAAAACACAATTACAGACATCCAGACTTAAACCTAGTATCTTGTTTGAACTCTCATCATTTAATTTGTTCAGTTCTTTCTTTGCTTCCTCTTTGAGATGGACGCAGTAACTGGAGAGGTCTTTAGATTGTTTCAGTTTCATTGCCAATAATTCTGTCTGTTAAAATGTAGAAATGCTGAAGATTTTTAGCCCTTCACTTGTTGAGTATTTTGATTACAGATTTCCAACTGATTTTGAACAAAACATAGCCCCAGTTTACAGAACTTGTTTACAAACTGGCTGATGCTATCGTAGGACCCATAGTTTGATTTGCAGTCATTCTTAAACCTTAATACATTTCCAAAATCTGAATGGGGGTGGGCAGCAAAGAGAAAAAGCACAGTCTTGTACAAGGTTTTTTTTTTAAAATCTTTTGTATTCAAATCAACTTTGTCACAAAAATTTTTTAGCTCAGTTACAATAATGGTGCATAGTTTTAATACATATAGAAATCTTGACAACCACAATTTCTCTTTTGATTGGTAGAGTATCTAAGTTGTTAGCATTGTATTTATTTATGTTCCACAACCAATTCAAGGATACTTCTGCTTCATAAACTTCAGAATTTAAAAGATTCTTGTTTTCATTAGCATTTCACTTCATCAGAATTTCTATTCAAAATATTGCTGAAAAAAGTGTTAGAATCATCTTCAATATTAAATATTTAAACAAGATTTGCAGTAAAATTCACTGTAATGAGAGATATTTCATTTTTGACAGACTGAATTTCAAAACCTTTACTTTGATTCTACAAACTAGTTGAAAAAATTAAACCATTATTTGCATTTAAATGTTTTTCTATTTGAGTCATATGATGACCTTGATATAAAACTCATGTCAGTAAACTATTGGCAAAGTTCTTCTACTAATGGAGTCATCATATTGGAAAACTAATGCTTTACTTTTCATATACACACTGGAAATCTTGTAGTTGGAAATGAGTGAAATAAATGTGGAATGGGTCGTTTGATCTAAATGAAAAGTCATGTTTCACTGAGAGATATGAACTGCATTTACACATCTTAATTTTTCATCTTCTTGGAATAATTCCTAATTTTTGAAGTAGACATTTGTACTTCACTGGATTTTTATCTTCTGGTTTTCTCATGGTATTTCATGACCCTGCAGTTCACATGGTAGTTGGCAGATGTTGACAAATATTTTGTGCAATATACAGTTATCATGAAATTTACTGAAAAATGGAAATTATTTAATTTTCATTAAATACTTTCTTTTTTAAAAAATCATTTCTGTCAAAATTGTTTATTGCCAAATTAAAAAAGCATTTCATGAGTATATGACATTTGTATAACGTAATTATAGATGTTAGAACAGATTAGTGGTTGCCAGGGACTAAGAATGAGGGAGGATGGGTTCAGCTTTATAAGGGTAACATGAGAAGTGATAATACAGTTCTGTGTCTTAATTATGGTGGTAGTTACATGAAACTATATGTGTGATAAAATTGTTTAGAGCTATGCACACATACCCACACAGGAAGCCATAAAAAAAGGATAGGTCATCACTGGCTACTTTCATATTTAAAGTTAAACTTAGTCTGCTCACTGCTTGTGTTACACACTCAGGCAGGACCATGGCAGATGGTGAAATCACAAAATATATGCCTACAAATTCCCTCCTGGCGTATTGTAATGTAACTACTAATAATGGTAGTACTTCAGTAAAAAACGAAAAATCTAAACTGACTTTACTGCATGGGAAGCAGGGACCACGTCATTAACAAGAACAATCTTGGGCAAACTGGAACCTACAGTCATCATGTTTATATTTTGCAGACAAGAGGAGTCTAATGGAGGAAACTGCACATTTCCCAAGCTTTGGGAAATCTCTAATGCAGCTGGATGTAGTAACTGGATAGGTCTTCAGGTTGCCTCACTTAGGTAGAGGATGAGTGTGTTCTGCCTGGGGGAAGAAGCGTGGGCCTGGATTTTTGGGTAGCTGTAGTCACAATCATGGAAGAGCACGCTAGTCAATTGCTAGCCAACATCTTTACATTTGAAGTTTACTGAAGATACTTTTATAGTTTAATGCACAGTCTATTTTTAGAATGTCCTACATGTGCTTGAGAAGAATGCTTATTCTCTGTTTCTTGGGTATAAAATTCTATATAAATCTAATAGTTGGACGATATTAATTTCATTGTTTAGAACTTTTATATCTCTACTTATTTTTTCACTGCTTAATCTATCAGTTTTTGAGGGTAATATGCTAAATAATCCAGTTTGTTAAAATGAGAGGATTCAAATAAAGGGCAAAAGCAGAAAAAAATTTTTAAATAAAACCAATAGAAAGCAGTATATTGACAAATTCAATAATTTGATAATAAATTTAAAAATTCAATAATAATAAATTTTAATTCTTTGAAAATGAAAAATGATATTTCAGAAAAATTAAATGAAGGGAGAAATAGAAACATACAAAAGAAAAAATAGAAATGAGAAATCAAATATAAAAGAGAAACAGTAGAAATTAAAAATCACAAGAATGCTATTATACACATACATTTTACCAATAAATTTAGAAATTTAGTAGTGAGGATAACATTCTAAGAAATTACATCATCTACTTTAACTGAACAAGTAGTAGAAATCCCAAGTAAGTCAATAGTCAAGGAAGAAATGGGAAATTTTATCAAAGAATTTCCACTAAAAAGCTGTTTATGAATGTATATGACATTATAGATAATTTTTTATTCAAATTTTAAAAGAATTTTTTACTCCAATACCACATAATCTGTTTTAGAACAAAGAAGCTGGAAACTGTAGTCATATCACGAAACCAGGATGACTAGGAGAGTAAGATATAAAAAATAATCACAAAAATCATGTGTAAGCCAATATCACTTTTGAATAAAAGTACAAAAACTTTAATCAGCTACTATTAAATTGCTTATAAGAATAAACGCCAAATGCAGTGTTTCCCTCACAAAAATTTAAGAATGGCTTAATGTCAGGGAATCCTCTAATATGATGTAATAATTACATCACTTGGTCAAATAAGAATTTAAGAAGTGATGCTAAAATATAAAAAAAAAGTCATATGCAATATAGCATTAATAACGAATTTTCAAAAATCTTGGTACATTATGAATAGAAGGATATATTTAACATGAAAAATTTATATATATAATGGCAGCAGCCAATACCATGTTTAAGAAAAATCCATTAGAAATAATCTTACAAAGTAAAAAGATGAATGTACTCATTATTTAATATTATATTAGAACTTGTAGCCAATAAAGCAAGGAATGAAGCAGAAATAAGGGATTCAAATATTGGAGAGTAGACAAAATTTTCATTATTTGCAGATGATCTGACTTATACCTGGAAAATACAAGAATATCAGGTACAAAAATGATGACAACCAGTGAGAGAGTATGGTAAATTGGGCAGACACAAAAGACTTTCTTTAATACTAGAAATAAATAGCTGGAAAAATATTTTTAGGAGATCCTACTGACAAGGACAACATCAGCCAAAAATATAAACTATGTTATAATAAATATATGAGAACAAAACAAGAACACTCCAGAATTTTCTTACTGACATAAAAGAAATATTTAAGTAAATGGACACACCTGATTAGGGCAGTACTTGGATGGCAGAGGGAAGAGAAATGGGGTTGGTCTTTACTGGAATCTGATTTGTCTCTAAGGAGAGATTTACTCTCTCTTCCTTGACCCTCTACCTCCTCCTATACAGGGAAATACAGTCTGGTCTTTGGAAATTTTGACCTCCAATCACTGAGAAGCTTTCTCAACCACCCCATCTTCCCGAGTTCATGGAGGAGGGAATAAGAAGCCCTGTTAAGGACTCATACTCAAAGTCACATTCTCTAATCTAGTTGTTATTACTTGAGTGTAGTGAGCTTGACTTCCCATTTAATAAAATGAACATTTGTTTCCCAAGGAGTGAAGATGTATGATCAATTTGTAGGTTCAAAAACCTATGACCACCCTCCCAAACCCATAACTACACATTTTTCTTTGAGTTCATCTCTCTTTAAGAGGCACAATGAAGGTAAAATCTGTAGGAAAATAGCCTAAGTTCTGATGTCATAAAGTGCAAGAAGAGTCTGTTGCTTATTTTTCACCCTTGAGCAGATTTTTCTTTTTTTAACTCCCTGTGTTTTCTTATCTACCAATGTATTCAATTATTAATTCTTTTACATGATATTTATATTAACCTACCATGTGCCAAGTACTATGTTAGACATTGGGGTAAAATGATGAGTGAATATATAAATTTGTATGAATATGTATATACAAATATGTGTGTATAAATACATGCATGCATATATATGTTGGCAAGTATGTATGCACACCCACACATATATATCCTAATTATGACAATACATGTACAAAGGACAAAGACTGCAAGGGAATGCATAATGTGACAGTTTCTGGGAGGTGATAGGACAGATGATTTTAAGACATTTTCTGTTTTGTTCAAATGCTTATAAAGAGCATGGGTTACTATTTTCCATCTATAAAAAAATATCCTGAGGAACTTTTTTCAAATATAGAGATTTTAATTACTAATTCGATGTCTTTGTTGCTATGCCTCAGGCACGTGCTCCATGCTGAATGTGATGTAGATTTCTGCTTAAGAACCACTGCCAGATGGTGAGTCAACACTACCACCAGCCAGTGGTGTGCTACTGCAATTGCAGGCCTAGCTCTTTGTTGAGAGAGCTAGCTTCAAAGTAAATTTAGTTCCTGCATTTTTCCCTTCAGTGACATGTCGTGGTGAGGGGCATATGTCCCCCTAATGGAGATCTTATTTCTTTAATGGAGGAGTATTGTGTTTGGGATTAATGAACAGCCTAGCTTCTAAAACATCCAATCATCCACTTGCAATGGAGTTTCCCTAAAAGGATGCATTAAATAGGGTTCGGAGACAAGGAAGCATATTAGAAAATGATCAGAACAGCCCTGGCAAGAAATAATCGGGCCTGAAACAAGAATTCCTCACTGGGAGAGTGAAAGACAGAGACAGTGATGTGACATAGGTGGATGCTAGATCAGCAGGGTTCAGCGACTGACTGCACATGGGCCTCAGTGAGACAGAGGACACAGTGATGATGCTCAGGCTTCTGACTGAGCAGGTTAAGGAAATTCACAGAGATCAAGATGAGAAAGGATGTTGGATAACCAAATATTTAGCCAGCAGTCTTACGTATAACATGGTCCCAGTGGATTATTTATGCATACACAGATAATTCATTGCATACAGACTTGCTCAGATTAACCCAATAATCTTTCTTGCAGTTGCCTCTGATATCTCTCCAAAGCAAGGTAATTTCTTTCTTTCTGTCCTGGGTTCTTTATTGCTGGGGTCCAAGAAATGACCTCTCCATTTTCAGTACAAATTACCCTCTTTGCAACCAGGTGATTCAAGGATGATTGGATTTTTCCCAGAGTCACCTTATTAATCATCTTTTATGTAGAAAAGTTTTCCCCAGAGATGACTTCTGAGTCTTAAGCCTAAAAAAAACCCAACCAAACAAAAACTACTCTGACTACTCACACTGGACATCATGATTTTCCACACTGGGTGGAACTGTCTCCTTACATAGGTTACCCTTTCTCACCATCCTCATTCTCATGCCTCTCCCATTTACCAACTCCCGGGATGTGTGGTCCGTATATCAGAAATCTAATTTATATTTGAAATTTTCACCAACAGGAAAGGATATAATTTTTACAATTTAATCAATAACACAGACTGGGATGAGTAAGGGGCGACACTGAATAAACAAACAAAGAAAAGGTGAAAGCAAACCCTGAGTTTCTCAAAACTAAGATGTGTGTTTTCTCATCTGTTCCCATTCCTGTATTGGAATGTATTTTATGAACAATATGTGATGAATATGTATATTTTGATCATACAATGCACTCTAAATCAGAAACTTAAACATGTAGGAAATTAATCTGTAACATTTCCCCACCTTAAATGCTTACAAGTGCTATTAAATCTGTGGTAGGTTTATAATCCATGGCATTATGGAATAAAGAAAATAGAGTGTATTTCCCTCATGATAAGCCCTGTCTTGATTATGAATATGAATGATTGAATGTTTAACAGAGTAATTTGAGAACTTGAGTAATGCAGAACGACCATTCTGTTTTTGACCATTTGCAAAATTCAGCCACAAGGCAAAGCCATGTCTGGAGCCAATGGGAGATCTATATTTATATTTTAGGACGAGACTTGCTTCCTTTAAACCTTAAAATACTGCTGAAGATCTAGAGAAAAGAGGAACACTTCTAACTGGAAACGGTTTGTGTTGCTTTTCTCATTTAATAAGAACGATTTTAGTGAAAATTTAAAATGAACTATTTAACAAGATAAAGATGAAGTTCTGTTTAACTACAAATACAGATTAAAATACAATTCTGGATGGAGATGACATTGGGTGAGGAGGAGATGAGACATTATGGGAGGTATTTGTGTGTGGCATATTTTCTTCTTTGAAATGAATAAATTGAAAGAAGTTATCAACAATTAGCCCTTGCCAGAGAGAATTCGCATTTTGGCTCCCGTGCACGCTGTCATGTTTCTCATTCACTAAAGTGCGCATGTAATGGAGAATCTAAGCTCTTCATAAAAGTTCAAGGTGTTTGGAAAGTTACTACAGACCCCAGGAGCATTCACAACAGACACACTCATTAGGGAAACAGGGACACAATGTGTGGTGCTCTAAGATAGACATTCTTCTGGATTTGAATTGTAATGAGATTATTTCAGACAAGCAGCAAGAAGGAATGATGTGTTGATTTTGATGCTAACCTTAGCAGTTAAACCACATTTACCCGACACAATAGTGCTCAGTGCTTCCACACTTCAATACGTGGATTTTTCTTCCTCCCTCCTCATCTTTAAAACCCAGCAAGTCAGGAAGTGTTACAATCTATTACAGAACAAAATGGGGAAGGTGACCTTTAGTTGAAAATAGGAAATTAATTCTAAGAACTGCCAGCTTGAAACCTAAATCCTGATTCCCTCCACTAGAAAATGACGCAAGGAAGTCCTCTGTGTGAATAGCAGCTTAGATAAGTTCACTGCTTTTGTAAGAATCCCCCCAAATTGGAAACCTTAGTTCCAAACAGAAATATTTGGTACTTACCACACACTTAAGCAAGGTAAGAGAATCCCTGTTCCACCCACCCAGTTACCAAGTAATCCAGACCTCCCTCTCCCAAGGACGTCAGGGACGCGGAACCTTGTAGCCAAGGGCTTGCTTTGCTTTAGATCTGAAGGTACATTCCTGGGTATTTTCGCATATAAATATAGAAGGGAGTATGGCGCGGTGAAAAGAGCTCTGAATTTTGGAATTAAAGCCTTTGCTAGGAATCTTATCTCTATCATGAACGTACTGTTCCTTGGTCCAATCACTCACTTTCTGGGGATGTGGCGAGGGAACAAATATTATCTGTGCAGCTCAAAAGGTTGCTATAAGAATCAAAATAGGACAATGGTAGAAAAAGTCCTTGGGCATTATGGTATGCATGACATTATTATTACTAGGAAATTTAAGTAATTTATTTAGAATACTCTAATTTTTAAAGTACTACTATTCTGTTTGTGTGAAATCAGGACATTTTCTGGTACTTTTCCATTTCCAACTTCCTGTCAAATCTTCCAATATCGGTGAACAAGAGCTAACGTGTACTGTGATCTAACTGCAGTTAACTTATATGTTATCTAATATTATCATCATTAACATGTATGCAAATTAGGTATGAGTTCGAACCAAATTAAATTGCTAATTTTGGAGGTAAAAACAGTTCAGTACTGGATATTATATATGTTTCAACCTAATACTACCATTCTCTTTATATAGATGGACACATGGGGCTTAGAGAGATAAAAAGATTAGCCCAAAGTGAAACAGGCAGAATAGGAATTTGATCCCAGGTCTGCCTGTATCTAAAGCCACCACACCATGATTGACAGCGATTGAGTCCACTTGTAAGTTTTCACTATTGCCTGGGATGTAGTTTTATTGGACTTGAACTGATTCAGCACAGCCTGGTGCTCTCATCTCGCCATTCATCTTGGGTTGCGTTTTCCTTTTGTCAGGAATTCCCCACACTTTCCACCACCAGCACTGGGCCACTCATCCTTCGCATTTCTTCCTCCGAACACAGCTTAAAGAGGTCTCTGAGTTTTCCACAAGCCTCATCTCATTCTGATGGCCACTTATCAGCTCATATTTTTGTCCTGGATTGTATGTCCTTTCCATCTTGTGCACATTCTTTGAAAATTCCAACCTGAGCTAGATTTCTGAGCATTTCCCAAGTCTCCTAGACCATACTTCCTTTTGAGAGTCTTGGACCATGGAATGCAGTTCTTTTTAATTCTTTGTTTCATACTGATGAGACTGTGCCTAGAAATTTATTTTAGAGAGAAATTCTGTGTTTGTAAGTTTGTTGCATCAGAGGCCCAAACCATTGTTTTTATCGCTGTTTTTCAACTATTTTCTAAATGTGACTTAATGACTAACATACACCAACACATGCACTGGTTTTTATAACAGCTTATGTTTTTGGGTGATTATTATCTCCCAGGCACTGTGCTAAGGGCTTTACATGTGTTCTGTATTTTAATCTCATACTGATATTCTGAGTTAGGTATTGTCATTAACCCATTTGACAGATAAACAAAGTGGACCCCAGGGAGGATTGGTCCAGGTGACGCAGATGGGAAGGACTGGTGCTGGGATTCACATCCAGGCTGCCCGACTTCAGATGCTGAGCTCTCGGCCGTGGTACTCTGTTGCCTTCCTGGTGTTGGATCTTGAATGATTTCTTTTCTTATCAAAATATTTAATGCCAAGTCTTTGTATGTAAATATGTATACCTGTGGTTCAATATCCAGATTAAACAAGTTTTTAAATCCAAGTCATACACATATTCATATTTTGTATCAAGTAAACAAATCTTTTGACAATTACATACATCTTTTTATTTTTAAGCAGATTGTTTGGGTCCCTGTAGAAATAGTCCCTAGCTAACACTAAACGTCATGATGCATGAGTCAAAGTGACAAGCAACTAAGCCCCTTATTATAACTGTTTCTGCTCTATCATGTGGGATTATGACACAACATGAGAGGCCACTTCATTGCTGGGAGCATTATCACTGAGCCCCAGGGCGTCACAGAACCCTGACAGTAATAGGCTGGTGGTGTAGGATGGTGTACATGGTTAGGTTTTGAGGAAATTCTCTTTTTGTTAATTTATCAAAACTCCATTTAGGAAAACCTTACCTTCTAGCCTTGGGAAAACCCTTTTTTCTAGAAGAGTTTGTTTTGTGCTGCCTAAACTTGTGGAGAATGATGGATGTGCATCACTTCTTTTTCTAAATTATTAATAATTCCTTGAAGTACAGAAAAAAATAATGCAGGGAATGTATTTCTGGCAGACAGCATGATACAGTGGGGTGGATATGACAGGCAGAGGCCGAGGGTATTCCGACTCAGCTCCACGTAAGTTAACATACAATTTAACTGCAGTAAGCTCGAAATACATATTAGCTCTTATTCACCAGTTATATAAACCCGGGAAAGGCAATTAAGCTTTCTGAATTTATTTGCGTGCTCATTCATTTGTTCATTCATTCACTCATTCATTCATATTTTCAGTTTCTACTAAGTTTTGGGCACAGGTTTAGGTCCTAGGAAGACACCGCACTTGTGTCTTTTCCGTTTCTATAAAATGGCAGTGATACTACTTCCTTGAGTTCCAAAATATTTGTTATGAAATAAAATTTTCAGGCATGTGCAAACATCTTGTGAAGTTTCAAGCACAACAAAAATGTTGGTTATTACCCTTTTTAAAAATTGTGACATATAAAAAATGTTTCGCAACCGTCACTACTCTTTAGTTCTGGACTTTTTTATCACCCCAGATGGAAACCCATACCCATTAAGCAGTCAATCCCTATTCCCTGCTGTGTGGTCAGGCCACATTTTGTTTATCCACTCATCTGTTGATGGATGTTTGGGTTATTTCCACCTTTCGGCTATCATGAATAGTGCCACTATGAACATATGTGTGTAAGTTTTTGTTTGCCCACCTGTTTTGAATTATTTTGGGTATATATGTGAGTGAATTGCTAAATCATACGGTAATTCTATGTTTAAGGTGTTGAGGAAGAGCCAATTTGCTTCCCACAGCAATTACACCTCGTTACATTCCCACCGGCAGTGTATACGAGTTCCGATTTCTCCATTTCCTCACCAGCATTTGTTATTTTGCACTTTTTTGATAACAGCCATCCTAGTGTGTATGAAGTGCTATCTCACAGTGGTTTTGATTTCACTTTCTCTAATGACTAATGATGTGGAGCATCTTTTCATGCACTTGTCGGCCATTTTTATATCATGTTTCGAGAAATGTCTATTTAAATCCTTTGCCCATTTTTTGATTGGATTGTTTGTCTTTTTGTTGTTAAGTTGTAAGGGTTCTTTATATAATCTAGGTTATAGACCCTTATCAGATATATGATTTGTAAATATTTTCTCGCATTCTGTGAATTGTTTTTTTTCCCCTCTTTTGATAGTGTCCTTTAATGCACAAAAGTTGTTAACTTTGATGAAATACAATGTATCTATTTGTTCTTTTGGTGCTTATGCTGTTAGTGTCATATCTAAGAAATCTGCCAAATCCGTGGTCATGAATATTTACTTCTATGTTTTCTTCTAAGAGTTTTATTATTCTACCTTTTATATTTAGGTTGTTGATACATATTGAGTTAATATTTGCATATTTTGTGAAGTAAGGGTTTAGTTTCATTCTTCTGCATGTGGATATCTAGTTGTCCCAATACTATTTGTGGAAGACAGTTCTATATTCATTTAATGGTTTTGGCAGCCTTATCAAAACTCGATTAACTGTAGATATATGAGTTTATTTCTGGACTCTCAATTTTATCCCATTCTGTCTTTATGCCAACACCACACTGAAGATTTGTAGTCAATTTTGAAAATGGGAAGTGTTGGTGTTCCAAATTTGTTCTTCCTTTTCAAGATTGTTTCGGTATTCAAGATCTCTTGCAATTGTATATGGAATTTAGAATCAACTTTTCCATTTCTGCAGAAAAGGCTGTTGGGATTTTGGTAGAGGTTGCATCGAAGCTATAGATCACCTTGGAGAGTAGTGCCATCTTAATAATATTAAATCATCCAATCCACAAATGCATCTGTCTTTCCAACGATTTATGTCCCCTTAATTTCTTTCAACAATGTTTTGTACTTTTCAGTGTACAAGTGTTGCCTCTCCTTGGTTAAATTTATTCTTAAGTATTTTATTCTTTTGGATGCTATTGTAAATGGAATTGTTTTCCTACTTTCATTTTTGGGTTGTTCATTGTTAGTGTATAGATTTGCAGCTGGTTTTTGCATATTGTTGTTTTCTGTAAACTTGCTGAACTGATTTATTAATTCCAATTTTTTGAAATTGGATTTTGTGGATTCTTTAGGATATTCTACATACAAGATCATGTCATCTCCAAAGGAAGATAGTTTTGCTTCTTCCTTTCCAACCTGGATACTTTTATTTCCTTTTTTTACCTAATTACTCTAGCTAGAACCTCCAGTAGAATGTTGAAAAGAACTGGTAAGATTGGACATCCTTTTCTTGTTTCTGATCTTAGGGAGAAAGCATTAAGTTTTTTCCTATTAAGTACAATATTAGCTGTGAGGTTTTTTTAGATGCCTTTCATTAGGTTCAGGAAGTTCCTGTTTATTATGGAGTGAATTGTGAATTCATATGTTGAGTCCATAACCATCAATGTGGCTACATTTGGAGATATGCCATTAAGGATATAATTAAGGTTAAATGAAGCCCTAATAGTGAGGTCCTAATCCAATAGGACTGGTGTTCTTATAAGAAGAAGAAGAGACATCAGAGTTCTCTCTCTCTCTCTCCACGCACACACAGAGGAATGATCATGTGAGGACACAGCAAGAAAGTGGCTTTTTGCAAGCCAGAAAGAGGAACCAAACATGATGGCAATTTGATCTTAGATTTCTAGCCTCAAGAACTGTAAGAAAATAAATTTCTATTGTTTAAGCCACCCAGTTCCTGGCATTTTGTTATGGCAGCCCTAGCAGACTAATGCACCATTTATTCTTAGTTTTTTGAGTTTTTTTTTTTTTTTTAATCATGAAGGGGATTGGATTTTTGTCAAATGCTTTTTCTCCATCAATTTAGATGATTATATGATTTTTGCCTTTTATTTTATTGATATGTTGTTTTACATTAATTGATTTTCAGATGTTAAACCAACCTTGCATTCCTGGGATAAATCCCTCTTGGTGTATATACACATGATTTATAATCCATTTAATATGTTGCTAGATTTGGTTTGCTAGTATTTTGTTGAGGGATTTTGTATCTATATTCATAAGAGATATTGGTCTGTTTTCTTTGTCTGGTGACAACTTGGATTTTAGAATTCACAGGAGGCAAGGAGCAGGAGCAGATCATAACTGTTCCATGGCTCCTAACCAACTGGGGAAATTTCTTCAAATGACAAGATAGTGCAGAAGGAGCAGGAAAGAGTACACTATATTTTAAGTTTATCTTTGACACTTACATTTAAGGCTTCCTTAATCCATTTTATCCCATTTATAAAATTAATTTTTGAACTGGCTAAAGAGACAGGAACTAAGCTTTGTAGCTGTACAAGACCTGCTGTAATCCTGGTATCAAGGATAGAATGTGCCTTTGAATAGACTGACTCTTTTTCCAGTCCTTTGTTTCTCTACATTTAAGAGATGATCTATGAAAAGCCTATTAAAAACAACATGAGCCTGTCTCATTGTGTTCAGCTGAAGTCAGATTCCAGTAAATGTTAGGATTTCTTTTCTAATCACTACATTAACTGGAATTAGTGACTAAGAAGCAAAATGCTAATACTGCCAACTTTTTTGAGGTTGTAACCACATGGCATTATTCACTTAATATCTCACTGGCAAGTTGTGTATGTATATGCACACATGCACCTGTATGTATTATATATACATGTGTATATGTATCTGTGTGTGTATATGATTAAACGTAATTCTACTTTTGAACAGTTAGTGAAAATTATGAGATGGTTCACAGAGATGATCTAGATGACTTAAATCTATAGTTGAAATTGTTGCACTGGGTTAAAAAGTGAAATAGTACATGGAAATCAATTTCTCATCTTAGGTTGCTTGTTTCTCATCTTCACAGTAGTTCTGACATAGATTCAAGGACTGACATCTTAACCTTGGCTGTTTAATTTTCTTCTTACAAGCTAAAAATGAATGTTCATTGCTGGTACTTCAGTGCAGAACTAGAGAAAGAGTACCCTCACTACTCCTCCCACTGAGGGAGGGATCTTGAGCTCCCAGTGACAGTCTTGCTGCTCCAGGCAGCTGCACCCCTCCCCACCTTCCATCCGGGTGCCTCCCCACAAACTAATCTCCCTTCCTTTTCCTGCTGAGCTTGGTGATTGCCTAGTCCCTGCCTGTGTTACCCCACTTCCTCTATTCAGAGGTACTCCTCTACCTCTTTCCTAATTCAGCTTCATGACGTGTGTCAAACTTTTCTACATGAAGTTGTCACTAATTCACTTCCTTCACTCTGGTTGCTCCTTTGGGCTCCTCCATCTTGAAATGGGGTGGATTTTACAGAAGAAATGGTATTTTCAGACATGTAGGGAGGTAGGAGGTGTGCCTATATGACACTTAGTCTGCCCACCATGGCATGCAAACAGGAGTTGGAGGAACCCACAGGGCTGAGGATGCTGTCTGAGACAAAGGAGGCTGTATAAGACTGTCTCAGTCAGGGTTCAAGAAAAATTGTCAGCTCTGAGAGTGGAGTGAGAGGGACAGGAGGTGATAGGATCCCAATGGTAGATGGAGTGTAGACCATGAGCATATCAGGTAAATGATGCCAGGTGGGATGGAAACATCTGGAAAATTGATTTCCAGAAACTAGCTCCTAGCTACCTTGTGAGGTGTTCAGAGGCCAGGCTTCAAACTCCAGAGGCTTGAGTTCTGACATAAACAAGGGGTCTGGAGGACTGGGTGGAGACTGAGAAGGGACTCAAAGTTGTTGTCCACAGACTAGAGCATGCACAGGGCAGGGAGAGCTAGCCACTGGGGGCCTGAACAGAAGCTCTACATTCAGCCTAGTGAGGAGAGCGATGATATTAAATTCTACCTGCTTGGGTGGGGAGAAGGAGATCGTTGCAGAACTGTAAGTGCTGGGAATCTCAGTCAAAATTGATTCAGGAAATAAGGACGGGATAAGGAATGGGCATTTAAGTATAGGTGATTATTTAATTGAATTTTAAGAAAGTAGTGGGAAAGATACAGAGTAGTGAGGTTACACCATCATGTCAGGAAAGGAGGTCCACTGATCACCAGGTTCGGCCATTCAGTCATTTGGTGACGTTTCCAGGTCATGGGTAAAGGCCTCAGACTTTTCAAGTTGGAAAGGATCAATTTTGTCAGTGCATCTTGAAGTAACCATATTCTCAGAAACAAATTCATAATATTCAAACTCACAAGATGCCAAATTATAATTCAAAAATAGTTCTTTTGTTAACTTACAATAAGAAGTATTCCTTTTTAATGATAGTCATGCATTCTATCTGTGGTACCACTTCCAAATCAATAGCCAACAGGATTTTATTAGGGCACAGGATAGTGGATGATATTTGAGGACTCTGGGAAAATTCCCAGAACAATTCCTGGTACTATTCGGGTCTCTTGAATGCTAATGTCTCCCTTTTCTTTAGGTGCTATTGACAAGTGCCCCGTCACATCTTGTCCCTTCCTCCCTTCTCTAAACCATCCTCCTTGTACTGGTACCTTCCTGTCAGGTATATTATTACCACTGATGGACTACGGTCCCTTCATTTCATTTCTGACTGGTCTTGCTCTCTCTTGCTTTGAATTATGAGATATCTTATCTCCTAAAGTCTACTGCAGAGTAGTCATCTCCATTAAGTGAGAATTCTGATAGTTTAAACTTGGAAGCTCAGCTTAAGTCTGAAGGCATGCTGTTTTAACTCCTCTGTATTGACCAAGCAGGCAAAACGAGACAACAGTCTGAAATAACCTATATCCCTTCAAGACTTTCCATCCTCAATAATTTTGATGAATGGTTGGATGGAGAGATGGACGAAGAACTCATAAACTCAGAGTCAATTAGAGATGCAACATCTACTCACCTTTTTGTCTTTCGTGAATTCTCACTTTATCATCATATTTTCTTTTTGTGTTTTATTATCACATTAGAACACTAATTTCCTCAGGGCATCATTGCTTATTAAGCCTCATAGGGCTTCTACTCCAGAGATTTTCCAGGCCCTCCCTGACCTGGGACATGCTGCCACCTGACCTAGACACTGAGACTCGACCCTAAAGTATTCGAGGACGGTCTGCATGAAGGCAGACTCATCACCTGGGAACCTTGATAAAATGCAGATTCTGATTCTGTCTGAGATCTGAGGTGAGGCTCAAGAGTCTTCATGTCTAACAAGCTCCCAGATGAAACAGGTGCTACTTGTCTGTGGACCTTGAGTAACAATGCTCTAGTGGTAAAATCACAGGCTTTGGAGACTCACTCTTCTGAGTAGTTACCTCAGTTTCCTCTGTTGTCAGCTCCCTGAACTTGGGCAAATTCCTTCACCTCTCTGAACCTCAGTTTTGTATCTATAGAATGGGAATACTCCTTACTTCCTAGGCTCTTGTGAGGATGGAGGTCATGGATGTTCAGTGCCTTGGATAGTATCTGTCACCTATAACCCTTTCCTTCCCACCCATTCCTTCCCTTTGAGCCCAATCTGAGTCCCTCTTCTAGGCAATCTCTGACCTCTATATCTGGATGGTCCCACAAGCAGGACATGGTACAGCTGTCTCTAGGGCCTTTTCAAAAGCATTCAGGCTGCTCAGGCACCAACTAGACCCTTAGTTTGGCCACAGCTCCTGTTCTCAGCAGGCAGTCACCCTTCCTCTGGCCCCTGGATCGTGGCTCCCAACACATGGGTTCTTCCTGAGCCTGGGAGCTCTGAGTGCACCTAGCTTGGACCCTCACCACCTACAGACACTGTGGAAAGGTGCCTGACCTTTGTGACATCATTCAGGGAGGGCAGTCAATACCTTTCTCCCACTCCAGCAAGGTTGCTATCTGGAGATAGTGAGAAAGTCTCACTTCTAAACTGAATGGAGTTTATGTTTATTTTAAGAGTATGTTTCCTTCTGGTGATCTGTCTGTCTGAGAAGTTGGTTACTAGCCCACATTTTCCCAAAGGCTGGGTGACCCAATGGCACCCGAGGAAGTGGCTCCTTTCTAGCATTTAAAGACCACTCCAATTTCGTTGCCACGTGAGATGTGCAATCCCAGATTGTTGAGCAGAGCTTTGCCCACAGGTTTCCTGCCTGCAAGGGAGAGACTAGCGTCTCGCATTTCTGCTTGAAAGAGAGCAGGATGCTTTTGTATAGAGAACAAGGGGAAATCATCAAGTTGTCCATGATTACCAAAGGATATGTAAGAAATATGTTGTCTAAAGTGGAAATTGCTACCCTTGGGTAACAGGAAAAGGCTGGTCATTACATTAGAAGTAGGAAATGGGAGATAATGAAATAGATGCCAAGCACACGATGCAACCTCCATAAGGGAGTTTGCATCACAGCCCTCTCAATTCATTTTCACAGATGGTTCTTCTCTCAGGCAGTTAAACTTTGTCTCTAATGTCAATCGGTGAAATGAACAAAGAGATTTGCCCGGTCATTGTTATTGTCACTGGGGACTAATACCAATAAAGTGCTAGTAAAATATCCCCATGATGTCCTCTAAGATTGAAAGCACCTTAAGGGATCCAAGCTGACTTGTGAGTTTCTGCGCTTCTGAAATGCTGTGAGTTCTAATGGCTTGTGGAAGTCACAGGGAAGTCATTGCATTCAAGTCTTAATGGACCCAGGCTTCAAACAGTCGGCTTACACACCCCAACAAGTACAGAGAGGCCATTGTAAAAATGTTTATCTTATGTTTAGTTACAGATCAGCTCCCTATAATGCTTAGGAGCATTTTAACCATAATCCTTGGCTTGTTCCCTGGATGTCCTAGCCTGCTGACTGGTAGTAGGATTTCTTGTGAGAAATTAGGCACAGTGAACAATTTCCCTGACTTATCAGAGAGGCACCTTTACTGTAAGGCTCCTTAGAACATCCTGCTGTATGCACATGAGGTCTCCATTCCGAGCAATCATTGTTATAGAATCCATGCCAGCACGTGTCATAGAGACCACCTCCTCATTCTGCAGCTTCAGAGCTTGGGTCTCAGTGAGGGAATGTCCATGAAGAGACAAGTGAATCAAGCTGGGACAAAGGCTCTTGACTTCCAGTCCAGTGGCTGGTGCCACACGAACCCTGATGTGGCACCTCCAACAGGTTCTTCCTCTGCTCTCACGGCTGTTACAGAGTGAGATGCACAGTGGAAAGATGGAAGTGAGGCCACCAGGATGCCCAGTTCTGGGGCTGCCATTCACAGAGAGATCTACAGAACTGGCAGCTTCTGGAATTATGCAATGCATAGCCCATGGGGTTGGGCGCATTGCCTGTGCTTGGAAACAGCTGTGAACTGGCCCAATTTACATAGACCAAAATCCAAGGAGGCCCCAAACCATGATAAAAATGGATGGAGTGAAGCACCCGGTTGGCAACAAAACCCAAGGGATCAGAGCTCAGGCCTGGGCTCTGTAGAACAGAGCTATGGGCTCTAAGGGCTGACTTGGGCCCAAGGTAAGGTCTATACCCAGCTTTCATGTCCAATAAGGGGAAGTTTGGGCCTAAGTGGGAAGTGGCTTGCCCATTGTCACTCAGAGCATCATTGGCCAAGCCAGGGTAGGACCCAGGGTTTCTGGATGCTGGGCCTGCACATTCTCCCCATGATGCCTTAAGCAGTAGTGAGAACTGCTGCTCTGGGGAAAGGCAGGCAGCTGGGTTGCTGGGGGAAGTTATTTGGGACGTGCTGACGGCCAGTAGCAGAGATCACCTCTAGCAAGCTGGAGCAAAACGGGAAAGCTTATTACGGGGTAAGCAGGCATCTATCTCTGAACCTACAGGAAACTGTTCAGCTTTCTCTCTTTCTCTCTCTCTGTCACACACACACACACACTTCTGCTCATCTCTGACTCTTCTTTCTCTATGACCAGCCTTCTTTGCTCCTCACTGCTCATGGTAGAATATTTCTTAAATCCAGCCACCCCAAGACTCTCTTGATCCCACTCCAAATTGATGGGAAGTTTGGAAGTGTTGCCTGAAGCCCAGGGGAATAACCACCCACATGAACCAGGAACCCAGGAGTCAGCCTGTCTCTCCAGTGGAGTCGGAAACCAAATCCGTACTGTACTGCCCTCTCTTCACATGAGATTTTTTTTTTTTTTTTTTTTTTTTTTTGGTGAGGAAGACCAGCCCTGAGCTAACATCTGTTGCCAATCCTCCTCTTTTTTGCTGAGGAAGACTGGACCTGGGCTAACATCCATGCCTGTCTTCCTCTACTTTTATGGGATGCCGCCACATAATGGCTTGACAAGCAGTGCGTGTGTCCACACCCGGGATCCGAACCTGCGAACCCCAGGCCATGGATGCAGAGCACAGGAACTTAACAGCTACGCCGTGGGGCGGGCCCCCACATGAGATTTTGAAATGACCCTAACTGCTCTCCTTGCCTGGAGTCTTCTCTTTCCTAATCCTTTCTCTGCCTTTGGGTCCAGCCATCTTTCTAAGTGCAAATCCAACTTTGTCCTCCCTTGTCTGAACCCCGCCATGGCTCTGTGTGAAGACCTGCAGGATCAAGTCTAAATCTTGAGGCAGAGCCATAAATCCTCCTGGCTGCATCTCCCCTCTAATCCTCCTGCCAGCACTCCCTGACCCTGCAGAGCCACCAGGAGTGTGTCAGCCACACCTAGCAGGCTGTGTGTGGTCAGTCCACCCCTGGACTGCACGTTCCCTGCAGTGCAAACACCTTTGCTTCAGACAGCTCAACATCTAGACCGAGACGGACATCTTATGAGTTCTCAACCCTCTTTCAGTAACTGAATCCATCAACAGAGATGACGACTCTGAGTGGTGAAGGGCTATTGGTCACTCAGTCTTGACCTGCAGGCCTCATTCAGATGGGTGAATTTTTGAGTTTTTGGTCACACAGAACTTGGTTGCAATTTTAGAAGTTAAATGATGCACATCCACAACTCTTCATTTTAACTGCTGTCACCAAGGCCCTAGGAGGTCCATGACGGGGTCTAACACTACAATCAGTGCAGTTTGAGGATTATAAGGTTGTGGAGGGGCCAAAGAGGTCATATACTGGTGATGAGTGAATCGCTGCTCTATGCCAGCCTCTGTGCCATGCCTCTTACACATTATCGCAGAAAGACAGATGGGAAAATTGGGGAACTGCAGGGAAGGATAAGGGGAATTTCATGCCTTCTAATATTCAGGAAAGGACAGGCCTCAAGGGAAAAAGACATAGGGGAGAGAGCACCTTCAGAGGAGCCATGATGGGCAAGGCTGATGGGACCAGCAGAGCTCTGGCAGATCCACTCTTGCTTCTCTTACTCTTTGCCGCAAAGATGAATCTGCTATGGAGACCTTCTCAGCCACAGCCCACCCAGTGCTTGTGTCCTCCAACTTCTCAGGGAGGACATGAGGCCTGAAGAAATCAGACACCTCAGCCCTTTGGGTTAAGATGAACTTAGGAGACCCCAGAGAACACTGTGGTGGTTGCTGCTATTCAGACACCTGAGACATCTGGTCAACCAGATCTTCCTTCCAGGAAGACACAGAGCCTGAGCCTGGGGGAGCAGGACATGGACAAACACTGCAACAAGCACCTTAGCCACTTGACAACATGCTCTCTCCAAAATAACAGTTTTCTCTCTCAATTCCAATAGCTGAGCACCTGTTCTGTGTGGTCCTCCTCGCTTCCATACCTCGTATCTCCCTTCCCCAGGGACCCACCAGGCCTCCCTGGATCTGGAGATGAAGGCTCAGCCTGACCCAGGTCTCTTGAAGAGGCCAGCAGATAAGCAGCTCCCTCTCCTCAGGCATCCCAGTGAGACTGGGCACTAAGTCAATAAAAGTAACTAATGTTGATTTAGTGGCAGCTGTGAGCCAGGCAAAGTGATAATTTCATAATTCATCTGCCAAACCTAATGTTGCTTCCTGTTCGACAGATGGGGAAACTGAGGCCTTATCTTAGGAAGTGGTCTACTGGGATCTGACATCACATCCCTGACCTTCACTCTCTCGTGTCCTTTCTAGGCTTGAGGCTGGCAGACCAAAGGCAGCTTGTGTGAGGGATCCACAGAGGTGGCATGTTGGAAGGAGGGGAGAGAGCACAACCCAGTGAGACAAGACACAGGAAGTGCCCCCTTGGCCCAAAGGAGGTCAGCCCCCCTCCAGCACTGGGGTTGGGGCCAAGGCCTGTTTTGCAAGAATCAGCCAGGGCTGTGCCCCTTGCACCTTGTGTATGCTTGCTGGTTGTGCCTGTGTGGGGGCAGGAGGTGCTAAATTTGTGTCAACTCTGACATGTGGAGGAGTGGGGAATGAGGAGGGTCAAAGCATGCACATGTGGAAAAGCTGAGAATAGTAGACAGGCCTGTGCTCTCGAGCCAGGGAGGAGAAAACCAGATCCCACTGCGTTAAGCAGAGGCTGTTGGGAGGAAACGGAGGCAGCTGGTGGAGCCCAGGCGTTCTCCAGCTCCGGGCAGTTCCTCTCGCGTAGAAGCCAAGGTACGGATGTGGTTTCCAACTCTCTGGAGGCCCCAGGAGATATGTATCCTGGCCTCCTGTGTGCCTGATTTAGAGATAAGCGTCTGGAACCAGAGGGAGTGGGGGAGGGTCCGGTGCAGATCCCCTCTCCTCCCTGTTGCCCAGGCAGATTCCCTGAGTGTCCCCCTGCATGGGGTCCCCTCACCTTCCCTCCCCTCCACCCCTGTCCTGGGTCAGGCTGCTGCCTCCAGTCTGGCCCAAAGCCCCTGGCTCACAGAGCTCTGGTGGCCTGTCTGTCCCGTGACCACAGATGGAGGCCTGCTAACTCTAGCTCCCACTGTGAAGGCACTGGCTCTCTGTGTATCAGAAGTCACTGGATTGGTAAGAAGAGCTCAGCAGGAGCCACAGCCTTCCCCTCCTGACCCATTTCTTCCATGACCTGCCTACGTCCTGCTCTCCACACCTTTGCAGTGCCTATGCTCACTTCTCACTCACGTGCCCGGGTCTGGCATCTGCTCCCTTTGGAGGGCACAGGGCTCCTGCCTGCCTTGGCCTCCTTCTGAGCTGGGCTCCACCCAAGTCTCCACTCTGGCCTCACCTCCTCAACTTTTCAGGTCCAGCCCCAGGGCGCCCCTTCTGGATGCTCTGTCATCACACTTCCTCATTTTATTGGCACCATCTCTTTATGCCTCTGTGCTCCTCACCCAATATATTGTAACCTCTAAGACCAGCCGTCTCTCCTCGATCTCATCATCTCCAGCACATCTTGTTGTAAATTAGAAACACTCAAACCCTCTGTGCTCACCTCACAGGGCCGGCCGCATGCTCAGGAACTGCTGGCCTCTCCTCCCACAGGCCCTAGGAGATGGGTGCCAGATCCCGAGCGCACCTCTGGGTGGGCGTTGGATTGTCTGCACATCCCTAATGCATCCTAACCAGGACCCAAAACCTGTGAAAATGCTTTGTGAACGAATATGAAACGCAGCCTAACGCATATTGTTCCCAGTGCAGGACCAAGGGCAAGACCGCAGGGGAGCGGGCCTGAGCAGGGAGGAGAAAGGAAAGAGACACAGGGAGGTGGGGGGCAGGCCTTGCTCAGACCCCTGGGGCCTCGGAATCTACCCTACTGACAGCAAACTGCCTCCCTGGCCCTCATCTCAGCTTTCCCCAGCCTGGGAAGTGACCCTGGGTCCGCGGGTTGTGGTGACAGCTCTCATAGTGGCTCGGAGCTCAGAATGTGTGTCGCAGTGGACCCTCCTGACGCCAGCTGTCTTTTGTGCTAAACTGCAGGTGGCTCCTGGGTCACACCTCATTTCCTCCATGGAAGGGGGCTCTGGAGCAAACCTTGCTGACTTCACATGTGGCTTAAGTGTGACTGCATCCAGCTAAGTCCACCCTAGAATGAAGGCCTTCTACCAACGAGGCCACTGGAAGGAGGAACTCAGCACAAATGACCCGGCTCAGATTCCCAAGGCACTTGCCACCCTCCCTCCTAGTGGCTGTCGGGTACATTCAAGTTATTTTCATGGTAGCGTATAGACCTCACTCCCCACATCGTGCTTGCTTTCAGTGCAGGATCTGTGGCTTAGTCACGTAAAAAGAATCTCCAGTACCAAGCACAGCATTTGCCACCTGGTAGGTGCTCAGTGATGTTTACTACATGAAGGAATGAATGAATAGTATCTTTAGGCCAACTGGCACAGTTTCGTTGACTGTATTAGCTGGGAGACTGAATGATGGAGAGGGTCACACGTGGTGTGGTGGGAATGAGCAAGGTCGCGTGCTCCCTCTCCACAGAGAGCTCATTTCTTTTTCATCCTAAATGCCTAAATGGCCGTTTAGAGCTATCATTTATTGTCACACACAGAAACTACACAACAATAATCATTCATTTAATTAACTCTAGTTATCCTTAATCAGATATCATTATTTGTTTGCAGTTTTCTTTATAAATATTAATATGTCACATTTTTAATATTGTGAAATAGGGATTTAATACTGTGAAACAGAGATTTTAGTATTAAAAAATGCTAAATTACTTCAGTGTCAAAAATCACTAATGCTACCTAAAGAAATATCAAATAGGTAAATTTTTTAAAATTACCTTTTGTGACTGAACACGAATCATAATATTTGTGACTCCTTTAAAATATAGCCATACGCTGCATAATGACGTTTTGATCAATGACGGACGGCATGTACAACGGTGGTCCCATAAGATTAGCACCATATAACCTAGGTGTGCAGTAAGTTATACCATCTAGGTTCGTGTAAGTACACTCTATGGTGTACGCAAACTACGAAATTGCCTAAAAACACATTTCTCAGAATGTATCCTTGTCATTAAGCAACACATGACTGTATAAGTGTTTTCCCATCCACAACCTTACTTAACCTTCCCTGTACCCTGTGATGTGGGCATTTTCGTTCCCATTTCACAAAAGGGACACTGCAAATAAAAACTCAAAACTAAGTTGCAACTAGATATTGATTATAATGCGTGCAAACTCTAATGACACAAAATATGAGATTACAAGTGGCTTCAGGGGAAAAAAAAGGAAATAGATGGTAGAGAAACTAAACTTAGACGATGAAGAGTCAGTGTGTGACATTGCTTACCCAGGGCAGCAGGCATCTCTTCTAACTCCAGGACTATGATGTCCCACATTTTACAGTTGTGACCAAGGGAGACAAGCAGACACATAGAATGATTGCCAATAAAATTCCATCACCTTGCATCTGTTGAGTAACTTCAGCTCATTTGACAGTAGCTTACGAAGAAGGATGGTCAGGCATTTATTATGACATTCTAAAGAGAGGGAAACTGAGGTCCAGGGGTGAAATGACTCGCCCCAGCCGACACTACTGCTCAGCAGAGGGAGAATTAGAACTGGAGAGCTGAGACCATGGCACCCCACGCTGGCCATGCTGCCTTCCAGCATTCAAGAACAGCAAGGCTGAGGTGATCTTGGGTAAGAGATTTCTGGATGCAGCAGGCCGTTGCACAAGGGCTGCTTGGTCAAGCCATCGAGAGTTCTCTCTGGCTTGTGCTGGGGACACAGTTATTGCACAGCAGACGCTGCACAGATAAGGAGAGATTTGCGTAGTTCCTCGGTTGGTTTGCACACATTCCAATTTGACCCAACTCTGAGGCCATGAAATCACTTGCTGATGGGAGAATTCAGTGAAAAGCAACCGTTCCCCCACCTCCTACCTCAGTGCCTCGTGCAACTGAGTGGTTGGGTGCAACTCTTAGTGGGCGTTCAGGTCCTGCTTCATTATGGTCAGTAGAATGGACAATCATTAGGAATACATGTTCTGGAGGGACAGAGACCCCAACCCCAGCTCCGTCATGTTGTGTGTGACTTTGGGCTAGTAACTTCACTTCTCTAAGTGTTGGTTTTCACGCATGGAAAATTGTTATCCCAATAGCATTATTTCAAAGGGTGCTGTGGATGTGAAATAAGGTGACGTATGCCAGTTGTAAGAGCCCTGTGAGTTCGAAGTGCTGATAGACTTTCCACCCCAGTTAATGTAACACAGGGTGGTGTACGGAGAACACATCGTGAGACAAGGCCTCTAGATCAACCTCTTCCACTCTCTTGAGAATTGTGTGACTTATTTGCTGCTTCAGTGTAAATGGTGACTGATGTAAGGATCTTTGATAACATCTCTTTAAAAAGAGGATGGCAGGAATGCATCCAGGCAGCAATTCACCTCACTTCCCAGGCCTGATTTGGACTCAAGCACACACAAGTCAAGACGAGCACTTCTGTTTGGATCTTAAGGCTGTGTTGCCTGCCTGTCCTGCCATCTCACCTGTGAAAGGATGGGGTTGTGCTGGCTGTGTTGGAAGTCTCCCCCACCTCTGACCTCCGAAGGGTCTGTCTACACTCAGCATGTATGAAGAACATGTGGAAACGTCTGAGCTGTGCTCACAGGAACCGCAGGAGAATGTCTAACCAGGAGACTCCCAGCAGGGACAGGTGAGGTGAAGGGAGTGACAGGAGATGCTGTGGGGTGGCCTGGTGGGTTCCACTGAGCTGTGAACCAAGGCCAAGCACACAACACTGGCGCACCTGCAAGTGGTGGCCACCCTCCTGGCAAAGAGCACACACGAGTCAAGACAAGCACTTCTTCTGTTTGGGTCTTAAGGCTGCATTGCCTGCCTGTCCTGCCATCTCACTGCTAACAGCAGTTAGCCTTTGCAGTAAAGATTTTCAGAATCGACATCCCATGAGGGAAATGGCGGCAGTTCTTGCCAGCAGGCGTTTGTGAATACTCACACTCCCTCTGGTCCCTCCATCCTGTTCTGGGATTCCACGCTGGCTGTTACACACGTCAGACTGGAAACAACCCTGCTCCAGCCTGAAACCTGCCATCCGTAAGCCGTGTCCTCTTCGACAAACATTTAAGTCTCCTCATTTGTAAAATACCTGCCTATGATTGTATAATAATCAAATTAGCGACAATATCTAAAAATGCAACAATCTATAAAGGATTTTTTTAAAAATATATTATCATGACCAAAACAAAGATCTGGCTTTATGTATTTGCTTTTCCCCCTCGGCAGGAAAGCACCTTAAATTTCTGTCTTAAAGCCTCTCTAAGATTCTGTGAAAATGTTTGAAAATATTTTGGTCCTGAAACATAGACACTAGCGCTTTAAGAGGGCAGTTTCTTCAGAGAAATAGAAAAAGTCAAGTTACGACAGTTGCCTATCAGTGAGGGACACCTCAGCTACGGTTACGGCACCGTGATTAAAGTTTGAGATCGCTTAACAGAACGAGTAGCTGCTGTCTTCCATGCCAGGTTTCTAGTCTTGAAAAGAGAAAACAGTTTCTGATCAAAGAAGGCGGCCCTATTATTTCAGTTATGACCTCGTTCCTTGTGCTGTTGTCAGAAAGAACTCAGGACCCATCGCTGCCCTTCTCAGTTAACAAAGCGGCAGAAGGCCGCGCTTCAACTGGTGCCAACAACATAAAGAAAGAGGAGAACCCACGGCCAAGGCGGGGTGGGGCTGCCGAGAACCTGGAAAGCGGAAGGACCTCTCATGCCAGACGAAGGAGACCCAGGGACCCAGAGTTGGAGGTGCCAGCCTGTGCTGAGGAGAGCGGTGGAATGGGGGTACCTGGGCAGCGCGGGCTTGCTCCCTAGTCCGGGACACAGGCGCCTCTCGCTCCTAAGTGTGCATCCAGACTTCCCACTCGTTATTTGGCACCTAAGTAAGAGTTCATCGAGACTTCCTACTCATTCCTCCCTCAACTGAAACATGGCTTTTGCCAAAAACCTCAGACTGAGCTGCCAAAGGTCTTTGATGACATCGTATGACCATCCCCAGCTGCATCACTCCAATTTCATGCAATGATCTTTCAATGGCAATTCATCCCAGTTCCCCTTTTACTGCCCCCCTCCCCCACCCCACCACGTCTAATCCGTCAGGAGGTTCTCATGGCTTTACCTTCACTTCAAACAACATCCCAACCCACGCACTCCTCGTACCCCGTCTGCAAACTTGTGTCCCGTCTCCCCAGACCAGGGCTGTGACCTTCCACCTGGTTCCCTCACCGTCATTTTTGCCCTGCAATCTATTTTCCATGCAGCGACCAGAGCGAGAGTGGTGCAACACCTCTCAGTTATGTCAGCCCCCCTGGAAACCTCGCCGCTTCCCTTGTGCTCAGAGGAAACCCCACAGCCCTTCCTGGCCTGGAAACCCTGCCTGCAGTGCCCGGCTGCCTTCCCCATCCTCGCTCTCCCCCCAGGCCCTGCTACTCCTGATGCACCGGCCGAGCGAGCGGCTCCTGCCTCTCACCTCCTCACTGGCTGTTCCAGTGCCTGGAATACGGGCTCCTTTCCTCGGGCCTTACTCAGACGTCACTTCCTCAGAGGTGCTCCCTGACCACACTGAGCGGGCCCACCCCACTCTCTCCAGCCTCCACCAGAGGCCATTGAAAAGTGTCTGCGTGGGCTTTCTCTCTGCCTACTGTTCTGTTCCTGGCCCACCTCCCCTGAGTGGAACCTAAGTTCCCCACAGCGGATTTGGTCTGTGTCTCCCTGGTTGTACCCCCAGGGCTCAGAACAACCCCGGCCTCAGAGGGGCTGCTCAGTCTGTGTTGTGGGACTGAGTCTCATGTGGACAACTAAACCCTCCTTCCTGTGGCCTCCATGGAGCACCTTCGGGCTTCTCCCCAGGCCTCACTCCTAAGCTCGGGGACGCACTTCAAACCCCTGTGGGCACAGCCAAACATGCTGTGGGGTCCCCTGAGGTAAGGTGTGCAGGAGGACTCCCACCACCCTTCCTCATCCCTGTCCTCAGACACAGCCATCCGGGGAGTGCCATCGCTGCCCACGGGCCTGAACCTGACAGCACAGAGTGCTCCCAGACTCTCCCGCTGTGTGTCCCCCATCCATTCGTGCACAGACTCTTTATTGAGTACCTGCTGTATGCTGGGGACTGCATCGATGGGATGACACTGAGAAACAAGAAAAAAAGCACATTTCTAGCAGTTTTCCAGAATTCACAGCATAATCCAGGGGACAGACAAGTTCACTGGTGACACTGGTGCGAGGGGAGAGGTATGCAAGAGGGTGCTGTGGGAGTCCGGAGGGGGTCCCTGGCCCAGACTTGGGGGTTGGGAGGTGGTGGGCCTCAGACCCTCTGTCCCAGGTCCATCTATCCCTCCCTGCCTTCTGTTCCCCCTCCACGGCCACAGTCTTGGTCCAGCTCCTCATTCCCAGGGGGGACGCCCGGGCCTCCTCCTCCCGCCCAGCCCGGATGACCCCTGGAATGGTCCATCCCTGGTGTGGAAGGGCTCAGTTGCCCTACACTGTTGAGGCAGTGTCCTTCAGGAGGGGCCCATGCTTATTTGTAACTTCCCTCACCCCTCCTCACACACTCCACGCTACACGGCCTCGTAGCCTCCATCATGGGCAGCTCCTCTGCCTGGAGCAACCTCACCTTCCTCCCTGGCAGGCAAATGTTAGTCACACTCCACTTCAAACACAGTCAAAGGTCACCCCCTCTTTGAGCAGTGCCTGCCCTTCTTCCTGGCCCGCCCTCCCCCATTCACGGCGGAGACCAGACGGGCTCGCTCTGGGCTGGGTCTGGCCCCGGTGTGGGCAGCACGGGGGCCGTGTCACAGCGGGGCTGCTCCGCGCAGATCCCGGCCTGGCCCGATCCTGGCGCTCGGCGGCCTCGGAGCACGCATGCCCACTGCAGGCTCGGGACTCGCTCTCGGACTGCACAACTGGGAACTAAGTTAGCAGTGACAGCCCTGCCCCAAGAGAAGGGAAAACGCCGAATGGTCGGCCTGGCCGGCTGGCAGACTCGGCGCATCATTCAGTGTCGGGCCTCAGTTTCCTCACCCAGAGTGGGCGCGTTTCTGTCTGTGGGCCTGATTGGTTGGTGCAAGGACCTAGTCGCTACTGCCACCTGCTGGCCGTTTACCCCACTTACAGGCCAGGCTCCTGCGTGGTCATTTTTACTTTTAGATTGGTGCAATCCCCAATCTTTGGGGAAGAAGAATTACTCTAGGGTGAGAGGGAGAGAATCTCCTGCCCATGACTTTCCCACCCTCGCACACCAACCCAGATATTCGCTTTCCTCAAAGACAGCTCCCGGCGGAGCAGTGGCCTGGTTTGTGGGCACTGGCAGCACCCGTCTGGGTGTCTGTACTTAGAAATTTCCCGGAGGAGCAGAGACACACGCTGTCAGCCCCCCACCGCTACGGAAGCCTCGGCCCCAAGGTCAGGAGCAGCTCCGATGAGGAAGGGGCAGAGTGACCTGTCCCGTGCTCAGCTCCAGGCCTTCAACAAAAGGAAGACATTTTTAAAATGCATATTAAAAAGCAAGCCCAGCCAGCGACACTCTCATTGGTTCACCTTTGCTTGCGACGCTGTAATAGTTCATGAAACCACAAAGCCCTGACTGCTGATCGCTCCTCTCTGGGACCTCTGTCAGTGTCCTCTCATCATGAACATTATTCCAGAAAATAATGACTGTGCTTTCTTGTCCTCTCATCTTTACAGCAGTGATCTAGCCCCCTACATGTGCAAATCAAGTTCCCCTCAGGACCAGGGCCCTTTCGGCAGCCTGGTCAGGCTGTCTGGAAGAGCAGCCAACAGGAAGTCATATCTCGTTGGTGGGTCTTCTGGGCAGGGATGCAGCTTTACCAGAAAACTCTCCTGCCTGTTGCAGCTTTCAACTCTTGATTCTCCCTCGTGTCCTTCTCAGTAGATCACGACCGGGCAGCCTGTGAAGATGTCCAATAATCCCAACAGAGAATTGCTGCACTATGCAAAGCCTTTTATGTTTTCTCTGCCTCTGAACTATACTGAGGCATGGATGGGGACTGAACCCGGGGTTTGGGAACTTAACCTGCTCATGTAGCATAGGGTCTACAGGAACATTTCCTGGTCTTCTTGGGAAAACAGCCGGAGGGACTCGTGAAGCAGAGGCGATGTCATTGGGGCTCCAGGTTGAAGATGTGAAGGAAGAAGGGAGTCAAAGACGGGCCTGAGCCTCTTAGGGGACCTTACTCTGAGGGGAGGACCTGGCCTGGGACCCTCCTTTGCCATCTTTAGCCTCAGGAGATATCTCTGCAGACCACCCAGGGAGATACAATCATTCATTCATTCACTTATTCATCAGATAATCACTGAGAGTCTGCTGCCAAGGACCATGCCAGGTGCTGGGATTAGGATGTTGATACGAAACTACCATGATTCGTATTCCTATTCTCTCATAGAGCCTCATGAGGGAGATGGAGATTAATCAAACTATCATATAAATGGTTGTATGATTACACCTGGAATATCACTGAGAAAAATAACATCCTCCATGAGAGCATGTCACAAAGGAACTTTACCTAGCCTGGGGTCAGCCCGGCTTCCCCAAGGAAGGGCCCTCTGTCCACAGAACTGAAGGCTGGATGAGAGTTGACTCAGTGAAGAGGGGCTCAAAGGTTCCAAGGCAGAAGGGAGGGAGGCCTCTGTGAGGATCTGAAAGAAGCCGTGAGCTGGAGCAGAAGGGTGCCAGGCTGGGTGTCCCCCACGCACTCCCCGGGGCCCTGGGGGAGATAGCACAGTAAGCGCTGGGTGGATTCTGTCCCTGAGGGAACCGAGCAGACACTGCATGCACCTCAAGCCAAGCTGTCCAATGCTCACGGAGGGAATTGTACAAGCGGAGTGGAGGCACCTGGCCGACAGGGATGGCTGCACCTAGAACAGAGCCCAGGACAGACTAGGTGCTCGTAAGTGTTGAGTGAGTGAGTGAGAGGTCCTCTGCCTCAACCTTGGGATGTGCCTTCAGTGGGCGGATGCTCAGCTCCTCCTGAGCTTTCCTTGCCCCTCCTTTATCCCCATGGGAATGACGGTTTAGGACTGCTCAAGTCCAGGAGTATCGATGGGCCGCTTTTTCTGGTGAGCCTTAGGAAGCAGGACACAACCTAAATAGGCACTGGGGCACTCCCCTTCTCTTCTTTCGCTCTGGTTCTTGTGTTCTGTACTCGCTTCTCCTTGTTGAACCTTTTCCCCTTAACCATCAACGTGATAAGAATAATGTTTTAGGTCTAGGCTGAGGAACCCAAAAACAGAAAGTGGCTTAATCCCCACATCTCTTCAGTCTAGGCAGTGGTGCCCTGGAGCCACTCTGCATAGCTTCAAGGCCGACTGTGGCACCAGGGCTGTCTGCTAAGGCTCAACTCTGTGCGTGTGCTTCCCATGGGAAGCCTGCAGGGGCTGGGTCAGAGACTCAGGAGTCATTTTGGATGTCACCAATCTCCATCTCTTCTATTTTCATTTTTGAAGATCTCATGCGACAATAGACAGTCTCGGAGGTGAGAGTACAAGAGCTGAAGAAAGTAGCCCTTTCTGAATGTGGAGGCACAGAAAAAATTTCAGATAAAAAAGTAAAACTTAGAAGAGCTAATAACTGTCCCAAGATCACACAGATAACGCTTCAAAGCAGGGCTGCAAACTGAAGTCTTCTGGCTCCAGAGCTGTCTTCTAAGTGGCCATTCTGGCAACATCAAGGAGAAAGACACATACAGACACAGTGAATTGCCGCTTGTGGTAGATTGCAGAATATGGGCACAAATTCCTTCTAAGGTGGTATGTGCGTCCCCTTGCAATGAGACTTTGTGGCTCTTCCATCAAGAAATGGTGTCTATTCTCCACCCCTGGAATCTGGAATGGCCTGTGACTTGCATTGATAATAATTGATAATAAAATGGATGGAAGTGGGATTGTGCAAGTTCCAGATGCTAAACCTTGGGAGATCTTGTGACTTTTGCTTTTGACATTTTGAAACTCTGCCCTGAGACCACCGAGTAAGAACGCCTGTCTCATCTTCTGGAGGATGAGCAGTCACGTGGAGAAGAACCGAGGCCAACACCAACTGTCAGACATGTGGCCCCAGCTCCGCTGACCTTGAGGCTGAATGAAGCTGCGTGGATGAGCTGAGGCCAAACAACAGAGAGAACACACCCCTGCCAGTGCTCCAGGCAATCCTCACAGCCAGGAGAAATAATAACCCTAAAGTTGTTTGAAGCCACTACGTTTTGGAGTGGTTTGTTATACGTCAATAAATCACTGAAACATCATCTCTTTCACATCAGGGACTCTGACTGCGTCATCTTGTTCAATCCTCACAATGGCCCTGCAGGGTGTCATTTTCCCATTTTACAGATAAGGAAACTGAGCCTCACAGAGATGTTGCAAAGCCGTTAAGTGGCAGAGCTAGAGTTTGCACTCATGTCTATGTGGCCCTGCAGTCTACTCCTTCCCCGTTTCACTCACTTATCACAAACCACAGAAACAGAGTCAGAAGAGCATGTCATAGTGCGGGAAGCAGAGGCTCACTTCCCAATCTGTAGCATGTTCTTAACTCTTCTGATCACAGAACAAAAGCCATCACGAGTTAAGGGGAGACACAGGAGCCTCCAGGACACCAAAAGGAAAAGGGCTGGGCTTGGACTTCCATTGGCTGTATTGAGTAGGAACCCAAGAGTCAGAAACTCTTGTGATTGAGATCCACACCCTTGGCTGTTCTGCAAAGCTGGTGCAACCTGAGGATGTGAGAGCTATTCAGAAAACCACCGATGGTGTTTGTATCAGTTCTCTACTGCTGTGTAACAAGTTATCCCCAAACTTAGCAACGTAAAGAGATCCAAGGGAGGCTTAAAATTGCAGTGAAGTTGTCGGCGAGGGCTGCAGGCATCAGAAGAGACTGAAGAATACATTTCTAAGCACATGGCTGGTGGTGGAAGGATTCAATCCTTCATGTGGCTGCTCACGATATGGCAGCTTTTTGGGGGGTATTGGGGGAGGAAGAGGGGGCAAAGGAGGGAGGAGGAAGAATGGAAGTCAAAACCTTTTAAAACTTAACCTTGAAGCGCCGTACCATCACTTCATGCTATTGATCACACAAACCATTCCTGCCTGCTGCAATGTGGGAAGGATGACACAGGGTGGGGATGCAGGAGGTGGGAGTCATCGGGGTTTATGGAGGGGGCTGCCCACCTTCCATTGTTCTAACAGCCCACCATGCATCAACAACACTGTCATGCCCATTCCTTCATGGGAGGAAAATGTCAGCAGTGATGTCCCAAAATACTTCCAGGCAGTTTGATCATCTCTGCCCCAGGAATGAACAGCATAATTACTTGTGACCACTGCACAGTGACAATTTAAAGGTTTTCTAAGGCAGTGCCTACATCTGTCGAAAATGAACACAGGTGAAAGAATTATCTGATAATTCACAGAAAAAATATGTCATTTGACTTCATCGCACTCCCTAAAATGACGTAATGGAAAATTTCCACACTTTTCTAAATGTCTATGACTATATGCTAGCCTCAAAAGGATTTAACATTTTCCAAAGGGAAATGGAGTCATTGATTAAGTGTCAAGGATCTGGCACTTCTATAATCTCCTCTTTACTCAAAAGCGTGTTCCCTCTCCCGACACTGCCCTTTCTTTCATTTGCACCACATTCCCCGAGATGTTCGGCTCCCCCACCCTCTCAGGTCTCCCCAACGACACTCAGCGCTGCCCTCCACTCTCTTGCCACTTCAATTAAATCTATTTGATAAAGGTGGAAACATTCCCCATTCTACTTGTAGGTCTTGAATCAAAGCATTGCAGGAGGCAGAATCATTCAAATAAAGCCAAGAAGAGCAGAAACAGAAAGGGAGAAAGAATAGCACAATAAAAGAAACTAGGTGAGGAAAACGGGTGAGGTGAACTTATTACTGGCATCACAATCCGTCAGATCGTGTGCAAACAAGGCTGTGTGCTCTGAGCTCTCAGTGGAGGGCGGGGAGCGAGAGGAGGATCTGTGTCTCCTGAGTTGCACTCACAGATAAGCCAGAAATCTCTGTGTGTCCAGATGTCCAGAGGCTAGAATGACCATCGGGCACTGGATCACTACAGCTGAACTCCTGCCAGAGAAGGTTTGTGTCCTAAGACAGAGCCAGAGTTTTCTATACATTGAAATCTGCCAAGTCAGCAGGGTGAATGTCCAGTGACCATGCGGTACGGATCTGTGTGCTTTGCCTAGAAGCTAAGATTGAAATCTAACAGAGTTTCTGGTACAGAAGAACTGTAATGGTTAAACACTGTTTATGAAAATAAGCTGATTCTCCACTTAAAAGAATTTTAATTGTATTAAAATACACGTAACATAAAATGTACCATTGTAACCATTTTTAAGTGTGCAGTTCTGTGATACTATCTATATTCACATTGTTGTGCAACCATCACCACCATCCATCTCCAGAACTTCCTTCCCAAATTGAAACTCTGTCCCCATTAAACATTAACTCCCCTTTCCACTGGCACCCACCATTCTACTTTCTATCTCCAAAAATTTGACTCCTCATATGATAAAATCATACGATATTTGTCTTTTTGTGACTGGCTCATTTAACATAGCATAATATCCTGAAGGTTCATCCAAATTGTAGCATGTGTCAGAATTTCCTTCCTTTTTAAGGCTGAATAATATGCCATTCATTGTATGTATACATCACATCTTGCTTATCTATTCATCTGTTAGTGGACACTTGGGTTGCTTCCCCCTTTTGCGATTGTGAATCATGCTGCTATGAACATGCACATACAAATATCTCTTTGAGACTCTGTTTTCAGTTCTTTGGAGTATATATCCAGAAGTGGTATTCCTTGATCATGTGCTAATTTTACGTTTAATTTTCTGAGGAACTGCCATGCTGTTTTCTACAGTGGCTACACTATTTTACATTCCCACTAGCAATGAAAGGGTTCCAATTTCTCCACATCCTCGCCAACACTTGTTCTGTTCTTTTTTTTTTTTTTTATAGTAGCCAATCTAGTGGGTTTGAAGCTTCTTTGTTTTATAGAATAGGAAACCAAGACTTAGCAAATCTAAGCAGTTTGCTTAAGGTCAGCTCATAACTGGCAGATCTGGGAATTGTATTCAGGTGGTCTGAATCCAAAGTGTAGGATTTTCTTTCATTTTCTTCCCAGGTTAGCAGTGTATAAGCTCAGGCTTAGGGGCTCCTGCTAATCGTATGAAACTACTCATCACACAGGGAACTGTGCTCAGCATATGTTGGGGTGAGGAGAAAGACATAAAAATACTTCCATCAGCTAGAAGTGAGTCTGCAATTTGCTTGGTCAAAAACAAGTCGATAACTTGGAACAGATCAAATCAGAATAAGTTCTGACCTTTGGTGCAAATGCCAGGGGACCTGAATGTGGATAATTTTGGAAGCCAACTGAAGAGTTGAATTATTACTTGTCTCAATGCTTCCTGCTTTCGGTTGGGACTGGAAATGGAAGTGCCAGGCCCTGCCAGGAAGTCTTCTCTCGTGGTTTTACTGGTCAGGGCTAATTTAGGAAGTGCTGGAAATCTTGTAGAAACCCCTTGGGAAATTTTTACCTTGTTTTCCTGCATAAAAAGTTCCACTCAGTTAAAAAACCTCAGAAATGACATCTGGTCTCCCTACTGGCTTATCTGGGCTAAACCTTGCCTTCTCTTCCCAGCCCGATTCAGTATCAGGCAGCGTAGCCCAGCGACATGGAACGTTTGGGGGCTGGGCAGAGAGATTTGCTGGGCACGCTGCTGGCTCTTGCATATGGCCTCCTATTTCATGCACATGTTGCCTCTGAAGTGCGTGTTAACATTTCCGTCTCACCCCAGAAGACCTTGAAGCTCAGAGAAGGTGCATTAATTTATCCAACAAACTCAGCTAATAAATAGTCAAATCAACAAGCTAAACACATATAGTTTCAAAAATGACACATTTTCATTACCCCTCTCTATTTCACTGAGGTATCAGAAATAATTCCTTTCTTGAAGGAGATGTGAGCTCTCACTAGAAGAGGTGAAAGTTGAAATTCCTCCATCAAACAGAACACATATACCATGTGGCATCAAGTCCAAACTCAGGCCACCATGCATGGCCCCATGGCCCCGTGAGAGTCCCTCCTCTCCTCTAAGCGCCTCGACTGGCAGCCACACCTGCTCCTCTCTGCTCCTCGACAGACTGCTTTTCTCTCTCCCTACCTTCCCTCACTGTTCCCTCACATGTCCGCATCCTACTGACCTGTCGAGGCCCTGTCCAAAGGACCTGTCAAAGAAGCCATTCTCCTTCCCTCTTTCCAATTCCCACAGCACGTGATTCAGACCTTTCTCATGCATATCACTGTCTTCCCGTGAGCTGCCCACATGTCTCATTTCACCTAAAAGAGGTCGTGTACATAAAATGCCCAGCACGATGATGACACATCTGGGAGTTCATTAGAGGATTACATGAATTATGGACCAAATACTGAAATGAAAAGTTCTATGCAAATCTAAGGGGGAAGAAAATGTGAACTTGAATCAGAAAATGAGTAAGCTTTAGCAGTTAAGATTTGGATGGTTGAGATTCGAGGCCGGGGGGACAAGGGAGGCAAACACGGTGCAATAGAGATGAGGTGGGCCATTCAGAAGTGAGGAGGAGCCCTAGGTTAAGGTGGGGGGCTCCCTGCAGGACTGATGTGGGTGTAGGGCTGGACACACCAGTGGACCAGACTGGAGACCTTTACTGCCTTCAAGAAATCAAGTATGACATTCCTTCATAAAGCAGAGAGCAAAAGAGAAAATGTATATCACCCTGCACGCCAGTTTAAAATCAGCCATTACTCATTTGTTCATGTAATACATCTTTTGGGGTGTTTACTAGGCTCAGTGAATAACAGATGGGTTCCCGCCCTGACCGAACAATAGTTGAGCAGGATCAAAATCAAGACCACTTGTCTTTTCACATAACACCCATCGTGAAAAGATGCCTAGCAATTAACAGGTTGAACAAATGAATTAATCATGTTATCCTGGAAAACTATGTCCTACAGACTCAGTGTT
The DNA here is from genome assembly GCA_031878705.1 of Tapirus indicus. NCBI lineage: Eukaryota > Metazoa > Chordata > Mammalia > Perissodactyla > Tapiridae > Tapirus > Tapirus indicus. Next base: position 68,279,195 of record CM062917.1, read on the forward strand.
ACTGGTGGTAAAATTGTGATTGCATTTGCTCCTGGGTAATCTTTAAGAGCGGAAGATCAAGAGATAAAATTCCAGCTCATTTTTTTCTCCTTAAAACCAATTTTAATCGCTAAGAACTGTGTTCCATGACAGATTACCAGTTCTATTCCTTTGAAAAATGAAAATGAAAAATCTTTTAATTACTCATAGGATATTCTTTATCATAAAGGTATGAGAGACACTTAGCATCTTGTTTTCTTATTGTGTGATTCAAATATATTCTCAGCAATTTGGAAATTACGTGTAAGGTTTTCAAGCTCAATTTACATATCCAGCAGCATTTTGAGCTAAAAAAAGAAATTAGAATCAAAACATCACTTTTCTTTGGAAAACTTGCTACCAATGCTGGTGGCAGCCCCTCGTTAGTCATGGCCCATTTTCACACTCCCACCCAGCAGGGCATGAGGCGCCCTGTGCCCGAAGAGGGCGGGAGGTGAGTCAGAGTGGCTCTGTTGCTGTCTCCCACCCAGGTCTGGTGTGGTGGTGTGACTCATCCCCGAGGCCTGGCCCCTCTTGGACCCTCCGCCATGGGGTGTGAGCTTCCCGTTGCCCAGTTCCCAGGCCCTTTGCTCCTCCCGCACTTACAGAACACAACCCACAGGCCCCGTAATTTCACTGGGTCAGGGACAAATGAGCTATTTTTAAATGGGGATCTGTTTCTGGAGGTCTAAATTAGTCTTAGAGGCAGGTTTTTCCTCTATTCTTGGAGGCTAAACAATCTGATGAGCTTTTTGGTGGCACAATTGCTTCTAAGTCAATCAGCGTGTGGTAACAGTGAGAAACATCTCCTTCCCTTGGGGCAGAGCGCCTTTCTGCCCAGGTGATGGTGAGGATGATGAGAAGTTGCGTGTTCCCTCATTCTGCGGCTATGGATGGGGAGCAAAGGTCGGGAGGGGCCTGGGGGCGGGGGTTCCTGAAGGAGTGGGCCCCAGCAACATGGCAGCCATGTGGGGAGCAGGGATAGAGCCTGTAGGCAGTCAGGCTGAGGGATGCCAGGAGCAGGAATAGCTGACATCAGCTTTAAGTTTTCTTTTCTATACTGTAATCCTCTTATGTTCACCTCAAACCTGAGGAGAGTCATTAGAAATGACAGTCTCAAGTTTAGCTGTGCTCTGAGGCTAAAAGGGATAAGCTTTGACGGTGATCTCACTGAAAGCAGACTAGAGGCTTCCAGAAACTTGGAGTGGTGACAACAGCTGACAGCCCTGTCAGGATGGATCTGAGGGACGGGAAGGCTCCCCCGGGAGCTGCTTGGAGGGTGGGGCCAACCTAGTGCTTACTCAGAGGATGGCGGGAAGGGGGTGTAGTCAGGTTACACTTATATTCTCATCCTTTTGGTGTAGTTCTAGAGGAATCTGTTATAGATCAGATGTCAAGATGTCCTAGTCTAAGGTCTATTCATATATAATGCTGGCAAAGAAGCGAGCCTGAGAGCAGGTCCTGTGAAGATCAATGTGAACCAGAAAAGCAGACACCCTGAGGCCAAGGGGAGCCCTGGGAACAGAGGCAGGAGTGTGTGGCCAAGGACCACCAGAAAAAGGAGAAGGGCCAGCCCACAACACTGGAGACTGTCTGGGGTTGGAATTACCCCATATTTAAATGCTATTAACAGTATGTCCTGAGCAAACTGACATTTCCACCTAAGTTACTCACCCAGACTTACTGTAGAAATTGTGTCTGCATCTTCACTTGGTGTGATGGCTAATTTTATGCATCAGCTTGGCTAGGCTATTGTGGCCAGTTTTTGGTCAAACACCACTCTGAATGTTGCTGTGAAGGGTTTTTTTTTTTTTTTTTTTTTTTCAGATGAGGTTAACATTTAAATCAGTAGACTTTGAGTAAATCAGATTACTCTCTGTATGTGGGTGGACCACATCTAATCAGTTGAAGGTCTCAAGAGCAAAGACTGACATCCTCTGAGGAAGAAGGAATCCTGCCTCCAGAATGCCTTCAGTCTTGAGCTGCAACATTAGCTCTTTCCTGGGTCACTGGCTTGCTGATCTGCACTCTCAATTTCAAACTTGCCTGCCCCCACATTCACATGAGCCAATTCCTTAAAATAAATCTCTCTATATACATATACACATCCTGTTGGTTCTGTCTGTCTAGAGAACCCCGACTGACACACCCAATACTGTGACTGTCCCTGGTCTATCCCTTGTGCACTTGATTGTGCTTTTCTTAATCTTTGTCTCTCATGTCCTTCATTTACTAATCCCGTACAACCCTCCCTGGTCCCCTCCCCTATGTGTCCACCCCGTTTGGACACCCTTTCAGGCAGCATGGTCCACCTGGCACAGGCAATGTCCATGTCAAATGTGGGCTCTAATCTTGAATCTGCTGTGAATTAGCACATGGCTGCGGGCATATTAACACTCCAACACTCACTTTATCTACAAAATGGGTAGATTGGATTATAGCAGAGATCGTCAGCCTGGGCTTATGAATCTTGAAATTGTGTAGGAAATTTTGTGTTGTTTCCACACTTTTCTGGGGAGAATGTCCAGTGTTTTCATCACATAAGAATCACTGGAATAACTAATCTGAGGCAATAGGAACAGCCGTTTTCCACAATTATAGGATCCAGTGATATTCATTAAGCTCCAGGGAAATTAAACTTTCAGCTAATGTGTATTTCTCTGTGTGTGTGTGTGTGTTTATGTGCATTTAGAGTTGATTTTAGCTATTTTGAAAATTTCGTGTTGAATACAACGAATGAATAAGTGTTCAAACTGATGACAGCAACAAGTGTTCGGAGCCAATATTAAAATAGCCACGATTGTAATTGTATAATCCTTAAGGGATGTGCAATGGCACTCACACCCTCCTACCGTCACAGTGCAACAGTCCCCAAAGACGATTACCCCCTAACCCCTGGACCGAGTGACTGTGACTTCACATGGTGGCCGAAGGAACTCTGAGAATGCGACTGTGGTTCCTAATTCAATGGGGAGAGGACCCCGGATTATCCAGGTGGGTCTGATCAAAGTATGTAAACCCTTAGAAGCAGAGAACTTCTCTGACTGGAGGCAGGAGAGAGGCCACAGAAGAGGAAGTCGGAGAGATCTGATGTATGTAGGGGCCTTGACCCACCGTTGTTGGAGGGAGGCCCTGGAAAGCATGAGCAGGTATTGGGCAGCATCTAGGGGTAAAGCCTGCCCTGACTGACAGTTGGCAAGGAAACAGGGACCTCAGTGCCACAACCACAGAGACTGAATTCGGCCAACAACCCAAATGAGTTGAAAGCAAATTCTCCCCCAGATCCTCCAGATTAAGATCTCAGCCCAACCCATACCTGGAGTTTGGCCTTGTGACACCCTAAGCAGAGCACCAACTGAGCCCTCTTGGAATTCTGACCTACAGAGCCGTGAGATAATAAATGTGTGTTGTTTTAAGCCACTAAATTTGTTATGTCTGTGTTATGGGCTAAATTGTGTCCCCACCCTCACCAAAAAAATCCATATGTTGGAGTCCTAACCTCCAGGACCTCGGATGTGGCTGTGTTTTGAGATAGGGCCTTTGAAGAGATAATTAAGGTAAAATGAGGTCACTAGGGTGGGCCCTAATCCAGTATGACTGGTGTCCTTGTAAGAAGAGATTAGGACACAGACGTGTACGAAAGGAAGGCCATGTGAGAACACAGGGAGGAAACAGCCATCTGCAAGCCAAGGAGAGAGGCCTCAGAAGGAACTAACCCTGCCGACAGGTTGATCTCAGACTTCCAGCCTCCAGATCTGGGACACAACAAATTTACGTTGTTGAAGCCGCCCAGTCTGTATCAGCCCAAGCAAACTAATGTGGGCAGGTGATAGAAAACTAACACATCCCCCACTGTACTGTTTGCTTCTGCCTTTCTGTTAAATCCTGGATATCGCAGACAAACGTTTTAGGATCTCACATCATCAAAGAAACAAATCCCTCTCTTCGTCCCATATCTTGCTCTGCTGCTCCTGGTCCCTTTTCTTCCGTGACAGCAAAGCTCCTGGCAGGGTGGCTCCTGGGCACGCAGCAGCGCAGTTCCTGGGCTCCCTGGTCCAGTCCTTCACTCGGCCCCCACCCCCTCCAATGAAACAGCTCTGGCCAGGGCACGAGGATCTCCATGCCACAACCCAAAGGGCATGTTCTTTTCTTCATTATCACAGCCTCTTGACAGCATTCGGCACCACTTCCTTTTTCAAACTGCTCCTTCCGCAGCTCTCTCTCTGTGTACCCTTACCCCATGATTTTCCTCTGATCTCAGTTTCCTTCTCAGTCTCTCCACTCCATGTTGAAGTGTTGCTGGGCCCAACGGCTCTGATCTGGGCCTGTCTCTCTTTACCTGTTCTCACCTGAACCTCATCCACCTCCACGGATTCAAGCACCATGTTTGTGCTCGTGACCCCAACCCTGTTTCTCCAGGTCTGGCCTCTCTCTCCCTGAAAATCCAGACTCGCACCTCCCACTGCACACTTGGCATGTCTGTATGGTGTCACAGGGGCTTCTCCATCTTATCGAGGCCACAGCAGAGCTCTTAGCTTGAGCCTCCAGTAAATGTGTCTTCCTGTCTCAATAAACATCCACCCAGTTGCTAATGCCATCAATGTATCATTCTGTTATTTTTCTTTCCTTCTCTACTTAAATTTGTAACAGCTTTATTGAGATATAATTCTATACCATAAAATTCACCCATTTAAATTGTACAATTCGGTGCTTTTTTAGTATATTCACAGAGCTGTGTAACCATCACCACAATCTAAGTTTAAAATATTTTCATCACCTGCAAAAGAAACTTTGTATGTATTAGTAACCACTCACTATATCTCCCACCCCTGCTTTCCTCCCCTAGCCTATGGCAACAACCAATAATTTACTTTATATCTCTATAGATTTGCCTATTCTGTGCATTTTATAAAAAACAGAATCATATAATATGTGGCCTTTTGTGTATGGCTCCTTTCACTTAGCATAATGTTTTTGGGAGTCATCTGTATTGTGCATGTCTTGGCTCTTCATCCCTTTATTACCAAACAATATTCCACTGTGTGGATAGCCCACATTCTGTTTATTCATCCATCAGTTGATGGACGCGTGGGTCATTTACACTTTTTGGCTATTGTGAATAGTGCTGCTGTGAATATTTGTGTACCAGCTTCTGTGGACATAAGCTTTCATTTCTCTTGGTTATGTACACAGGAGTGGAATTGCTGGGTCATATCATAACTCTATGCTCAGCCATATGAGGAACTACCAGACTGTTTTCCAAAATAGCTGAACCACTTTACATTCCCACCAGCAGTGTATGAGAGTTCCAGGTTCCCTACATCCTTGTCAGTGCTTGTTATTGTCTGTCTTTTCATTCTAGCTGTGCTATCTGTGTGACTGATTCATGTACGTTACGGACTGAATGCTTGTGTCCCCTGTAGAATTTGTATGTTAAAATCCTCTCCCCACAGTGTGATGGTGTTAGGAGGTGGGCTTTGGGAGGTGATAAGGTCATGAGAGTGGAGCCCTCATGGTGGGATTAGCACCCTTGTAAAGAGACCCCAGAGAGCTCTCTCATCCTGTCCACCATGTGAGGACACAGAGAGAATACAGCTGTCTCTGAACCAGGAAGCAGACCCTCACCAAACACCAAATCTGCTGGCACCTTGATCTTGGACTTGCACCTCCAGGACTGTGAGAAATGAATGTCTGTTGTTTAAACCACCCAGCCTATTGCATTCTGTAACAGCAGCCCAAGCTGACAGAGACAGTGTGCAATGCCTTGCTGTCCCAATCACTAACGCCCAAGTTGTGGAAACACTCACGCACAGGAAACTATTATCCATGCAGCTACGTTTCTGGAATACCCACTCTGGGCAAGTTCTCTGAGAGAGCTAAATAAAAGAGATGAATAAGGCACAGTCTTTGCTCTAAAGTAACTTACCACCTTATAAATCTAGTATATTTTAAACCTACTGATACTTAGCGTCAGATAATATAAAATCCAGTTGAGGGCATCAGTGGAAGTTTTTTTCTGGGATTTGGCATTTGACCAGGTGTTAGAAGGTTGGAGAGGATTCCAGGAGCTGTGGACGAGAGGAGGGGCATTCCTGGAGGAGGGAGTAGCATGACAAAATGTTAGCCCTTCCACAGAGTTTGACTCTGACAATCTGGCTCAAGCCCAGGACTCTCTAGTAGTACCCTGTTCCTGAAGCTGGAGGCTACTTTCTGAGAGGCACAGGCCACACTGACAGCTGAGACGATGGGGACATGTGGACACTCGTCACCACTTTGTGGCTCTATCCCTGACCCATCCCCATCTCTGCATCTTACCTCATTGTCTGACTTCCACTTCAACACTGTGCCTTACCCAGTGCTGCCCTGCACCCCATCTTGTCCGACTTTAGGTGCGATCTCCATTTCACAAATGAAAAGAGTAATATTTAGGGTTTCTCCTTTCAAGACCACATGAAAATATGCTACGCATATTGGCTACTACAAAATGTCCCTATTAAAATTTCTTACTCCAGGTGAAAGTATGGAGGGCATTGATAGAACTGCCAAGTTGCTGGGAAAGTCGTCTTCACTGAAGGTTCTGAGTGGCGGGGCGGTGGGCTGGGGCTATGCTCAGGAAGACGGACCTGGCAGCAGTGAAAGATGGTCAGAGAATCAAGGCGTGAAGGCTCTGTGCAGGTGAAATCTCACAGGGCTCTAAGCGGGGCAGGGTCCAGGAGTATTACGGGAAGAAGCTGAGATGTAGAGATAGAATTGGCTAGACTTGGAGAGGGCTGGGGAAGCCAGTAAGGTTCTCAACAATACTTACAAGGGGTTACTTATATATAAGGGGTTACTAGTGTTTCAACAATGTCTACCTGATTTTATTTATTAATTATTTATTAATTACTTCCACCACAACTTCATGTGGCAGAGGTAGAAATCCACTTTGGAAATGACCTTTGTTAAATAGGGAGTCATTTGAGCAAAACATCTTAAAATGCAGGAGGATATGGTGTGACTTTTCATTTGGCTTTAAACAGTTCCTTCCCTAGGGGCTCAGAGGCCTGAGGAGAGGACATGGGCCAATTTAGGAAAAAAGCAAAGGCCTTGGGAGGGAGGGGTTGGGGTCCCCAGACCTCTCTAAGGGGGTTTGTAGCTTAGCTCCACTGCCAGGAAAGGAGCCAGCTCAGCGGGAGGTCAGGGGGCCGAGCTGGGCCCGGCACACCAAGGCTGGCTGCTTGGCTGGTGGCCCCTTGACTGGGAATGAAGGCGACCCATCCTGGGAGCAGTGGGTGCACACGGAGGGTGAGCCATGAGAGGCAGGAAGGAACGTGGGGTCCAGGGGAGACACCACTGTGGCCTGGAGCAGCCCAGGAACCATCGCAGAGTAAACAACAGCCCTCAGAGCGGGCAGAATGAGTGTCCAGCCACGAGTGAGTGAAGGACATGGAGGACTGGCCAGGTGTCTCATTTTCTGCCCCTCTCCCTGGAATGTGGATGTGAGATTGGTCACTTGGACTAGGTCAGCCTCAGTGGGGAAATGCGGACCTTCTTGCTAATAAGGGCAGGTGGGGACTCAAGCAATTAATAAGAAAATAAATTGACTTAATTTGTACCCCAAGCTGATAAAACAGGTCATATACAAATATCAAAAAAGAAAAAAAGCTTGTTTTCTACTCCAATATGTAAAAATGGCTTTGCTTCTTCAGCTATTGGACACTTGTTACTCACAATCTATAGAAAGATTGATGGAAAGTCTGTTTTCTTAGATTCTATATTTTGTGAAGGAATTATCTGTGTGTATTCTAGAGTTTTTAAGCAAGGATTAAATTCTGTTACTACTGCTTGCCTGCATCTCTCTCCGTTGATGACGTTCCCCTCACCCACTCAACCTGAGGGCAGGATAATGAGAAATGAAGTTTTGATCTTTGGGTCTCCTTACTCCACGGTACAAACAACTCTGCACAGCGCTGTATAAATTAGACACCCTTCTCGTAACGGCTGTGACCTTTCTATCAGCAAAGAGAAGAGGCAAGTCTAAAAATGGGTCCCCAGGTTGATGATCAGTTTTTATTGTCTGAAACCTAAGCAAAATAATCTCGTTTCACTTGACTCTGCCGTTTAGGTTGAAAGGACGTGTGAGGCTCAATGAGGATCGGCTCCCTTCTCACATTACTGACTGCTTGGAAATAGTTTGTCAAATTGTATTTATGGTTAGACAGGTTCATGCAGTAGCTTTAGAGTTACCCACCTGGAACTATATTGGAAATGGAAAACAGGGAGCAAGAGAATAATAAAGGGTCAATTAAGGCCCAGGGGAAGAAAGGAGAAAGACAAAATCACAGAAAATGTAAAAGGAATCAGAATTTTTTTATTACTACTTTAAAATATCAAAGGGAAAGGAGTGCGTAGAGAGAGTCTCTCTGTCAGTATCTGGACAAACCAAACTCAGAACGCATTTGGTAACAATTTAATAATTCTCATCATCATCGTCACAGCCACCATTTGTCAGGTGACAGTTCTGCCCCAGCCATTTAGTGTAACTATGGCTGCATGTGCAGTGAAGCTGGTGTGATCATCCCAGTTTCACAGGTGGGGACAGTGAGGTGAGGGACTTAAGTAATTTGCCCAGATTCACCGAGAAGTCACTGGTGGAGTTGGTATTTGAGCCTACATTTTCTAACTCGTAAGCTTAGCTCTTTCCTCTAGGCCACTGCCTCTAAGGTGGAGAGAAGGATAGAAATGCTTCAGCCAGATTCTGGTCCTTCTGAGCTGTCTTCTCAGTGAGTCATTTGGGAAGTCCCGCAAGCCCTGGCCCTATCAAGCTCATGGGAATCCAGGAGTGCCGTGGATAGGGCTGCCATACCATCTTTGGAGACAGCCACTGTTTCTGAGAACCAGCCTGGACTCCTGGCTGCAAGCAGAGGGAGACAGGGCTAGGGTGCAGGAAGTGGTCCCAGGGGTTAAGAATGGGAAAAGTGAAGCCAGGATGGAGGGACATCCCCCTGGGGCACTTGGAGGGGCCCTGGAATGCACCTCACTGGAGCCACCAACGAGGGGCATTTGTCCTCTGGCTCCCGTCCCCTGTGAGCAGTGGGCGCCTCCTGGAGCTCTCACTCCCTTGCCCTCCCAAGTTGGGTTGGACAGTACCATCCGTGTCTGAGGAGGACGAGGGCAGGAAGAGAGGGGCTCTCTGTACAGTAGAGGCGGGCACTGTGCACAACGTGGGCGGGCAGCTGGCTGCAGGCAGTGGCTGGAGGAAAAGGTGGAACGAGGGCTGGAAGCTGGGACACGGCAGGTGACGGACCCCCTGCTACCACGTGAGGGGGAATCAGATCCTATTCGTTATCCATCTGGAGGGCTCACACACAATTAGGGAATTCTCTTCTACAACACGGTAACTTTCTCCTGGGTACAGGAAATCAAGGGCAACTAGCATGGCCTGGGATTCTCCAAGAGTCTTGTCCAGGTCTGACTAGGAACTCTTCATCACATTTGTACAGGGATTTACAGTTTACAAAGTGCTTTCAGACACACCATTTCATCCGATCCTCCCGGAACCCTGTGAGTTAAGTCCTCGCTACAAGCCCTGCTTACCAAGGAGAAAACCGAGGCCCCAAACGGTTACACAACTTTTAAGTGAGGGAGTACAAGTCCAGGGTGATAAAACATGAATGCTTATGCATATGTTTTCCCAGGCATTAGTGAGACTACTTTGCAAATAAAATCCTTTGCAGTTCCCCCAAACAGGATCTATTTAGTTAGCAGTGTGCTTTGAAATGGCAGTGGGGGACAGGCCAAGGGGGAGAAGGGGATAGCGGTGGTTTAGGTCTTCCCAGTGAAGAGGAGACACTCATAATTCTTCTTTGTTTTCATTTTGCATCTTGGCCAAACAGTGGTACATTAATGCCATCACCAAACAAATAGAGCCACAAGGATGTTTCACAGATTTCATGGCTGATTTTGGGTACCACCCTGTTTTGTGTATCACACCTCTTTCCTGAGCACCTGCTACATGCAGACACACGTGTCAGATATCATATTATCCACAACAGTCCTTACTACATGAGGATCCTTGTCCCTGCTTTATAAGTAAGCCTGAACTCAGAGAGGCTGAGTCCTCCCCAGGCTCATGCAGCTAACAGTCAGCCGGCCCAGACCTAGAGCGAGAGCCAATTCCACCTTATCTTTGGAGAGAGAGAGGAATGGAAGACATCTGAGAGTAGTTAACCCTCCCCTTTGGGAGGAAGTTATTTGTTCAAATTGTATGCCTGGGATCTTTGTGTTGGAAGAGGGTCTCTGGCTCTCCACCACCATTCTGCCCGCCCACCACAGCTGTCTCGGCTCCAGCGATTATGGCGATGGAACTGAGACTCAACCATCATCGTCACAAAATATTAGCTTACTTTTATGGAGAACTTATATTTTCCTGGATTATTAATTTCTTAAGATGGGCATTATTATTGCTCCCATTTTATAGACAAAGAAGCCAAGACTTTCAAGGATTAAGAAAACATGGTCAAGGTCGAAAGGCCAGTAGGTGGGAGAGCTAACATTTGAGCCTGGCAAACTGGCTCCAAGCGAGAAGTCAGGAAAGAAAGGGGCAGCAGTAGTCGTGAAGATAGACTTGGTTCTGTCCTGAAAAGCACACTTGTCAGGACTTTTTGTCTTCCATAACAAATCTGAGAAGCAAACAACTTAACGGAGTTTAAAACATTAGATAGTTTTATAAACCTGCAAAAAGTTTTACAAAGCTAAGTTAAATTATGGCTTGTTGGCACACTACCCAACGTCATCTAGTGAAGAAAATGAGACAGCTTTAGAGCAGGAGTCCTTACCTACCCATGGCTTCAGTGGTTTGGGAATCTCTGGAACTAAATGCCAAAACTTGGGTGTGAAATCTGTGTGTGTGTGTGTGCGTGTGCAGGACTTGGAAAACCAAGTTAAAGGTTGAATAGAGCGGAAAAGGAGGCAGGGCATGCGGGGCTAAAGGGACAGAGGGAAATGTCTACCATTCCATAATGAAACATTGTGTGACTGGATAGTAAATGGAGGCGAGTCTGGCAGGTGATGGGGTCAGACCATTGAGGGCTCTAAGCATGGTAGAAGCGCTGATTACAGAAGGGTTTTAAGGAGCGAGTGATGTGACCTAAATATTTTTCAGAAGGAACGTTCTGGTCTCAGCTAATGACTAAGACAAATGGGCGCCTTCTACACCAGTGGTGCTAGTAGTATTGGTTGGCTGTTGTCCGGTGTCAGAAGCTGCCGTGCTGAGGAAGGCATGAAAGGTGATTATTTATCTGCTCCCAGTTGCCACAGGGCAAGGAGTGGAAGCTGAACTCCCACTGAAAACAGGAGCCTCTGAATACCACACACTGTAGTATTTAGGGGGTGGAGGCTGGTGTTCCCTGAGCATTTTCTGTCTGTGGCTCCCTCTGTTGGACACTGTGCCAGACCCTTACTACGCCTCATCTCAGGACCTCCTCGCAGCAACCCTGGGCGTTAGCTGTGTTTTGCCAATGTCCACTACAAGGTTGGAACGCAGAGGTGAAAGTTCTGGTCTGAGCTATTACGGAGGAAAACGTTCCTCCTCTGGAGTTTCCTTAACAGGCAAACACTGAACATGTGTCCGTGTGGGTCTGAAATGTCAATGAGCTGGTGCATTGTCTAAAGGATTGAGTATTTGCTTTAATAGGCATATATTGTTGTTACAGCCAGTTTGCTACATAAAGGAAGATGAAGGGAGGTAGAGAGATGAGCAAGATCAGGTCAATGCCTTCAATGGTCCCTGCACTCAAACAGGAGGTAGGCACGTGCATAAACAACAGGCGAAGCACAGTAGGGCGGATGGGCCAGGTAGGAGCTGAGAATAGGAATGGTCTACAGACCCTGTCACCTGATGGCTGGGGGTGGAAGACCTTCTAAAGACTGTAGCCAGGGAGTCTTTGAGAGTCTTTGGGCAATGTAGACCCATTACACAGTTAGACTCCATCCCTCCCAGATTTTAAGAATTCTCTCCCTCCACAGCAGTCTGAAGAGACCTTGTTTCTCTGTGTTTCCTTCTCCCTTTGGGAAATTATCATTCTTATACTTGCTACACACTCCCAGTCAGGCTGTGATGATCTCCCAGCTGATGGTCCCGGTTCCTCTTCTCTCTTAACACAAGAGATTATAGAAGCAGATATGATTATTATTAGTATGAATCTCTAGAATAGAATAAAAATACTTTTTTTAAAACCTCGTATTCAAAATCATGGCATCTGAATAATTTTTGAGCTACCAAACGGAATTTATTTAGGCTAGTTTAAAGGCTAATTGATACAATTTCAATTTCAAATTGAAACACTACTTATAATGCATTGTCATTCATCTTAATGGGTGTTAATGTTGAAACATAATTGAGACTCTTTGAATAAGAGCATCATTAACCCCGTTACTGCTGATCAATGTACAGAGATGTTCAAATACAGATACTTGTCCGGTATGATTGGAGTAGTCTGGTATCTCCAATCATGAGAATTTCTGAAAGGAGAAGAAGCCTTCTGAATACTTTGGCATGTAATCCTTCGATGTTGAGGAAATAAACGAGATAACATGTGACGTGCCCAGCATTGTGCCTGGAACACAATTAGTACTCAATAAATAGCTTCCATTTCTTATGTAGATTGTAATTTGTGCAGCTTCTCTCCAAAAGTTATATTTATTTTCTTTCCCCAAGCCTCCTGGAGATTCCCACTGGATCTAGAATATATATTAAGCTACAGAAAGTGTCTTAGAATACATTTTAATCTCGATCATCACCAGCTATTGAGTTTTCTGTATATGACAGGCGCTCTACAGAACCTTTGTTATATAGCAGAGCACTAATCCTCTCAGCAACCCCGTAGAGTGTATTATTATGCCATTTTACATATGAGGACACTGAGGTTTGAAGATGTTAAAACGTCCCCAAATTCACACATAAGGTGCCTATTAAGTGGCAGAGCTGAAATTTTGTCTGACATTACAGCCTATGCTCTTAAGTATTATGCTACTAGGCACCTGGGAGGATTCCCAGGGACAGCGGGTCATTTCTGCCACTGGACAAAGTGTGCAATGCTTCACAGATTTCTAGAAGAGCAAAGTAAATTCAACTGGGTCTGCTCTGTCATACAACCACGTCCCTTTTCAGTTCCCTTTGCCTCAGCATCCTTCACCCCAAGAGTCCAGAGCCCACCACTGTGACCATTTTCCTGAACTGATTCTCCCCGGTCTTCCTTATGGTCATCAAGGACATGGTGGGCTCCATCTCTGCCATTGACTCTCACGGCAAAAGTTCTCGAGTGTCACTAAGAACTAAAATGTAGGGTTTATCCTTCCTAGATAGTGTTTTTTGAAGGTCTCCACTAACAGCAGAGACCACAATGAGTGGGTACCTAAAACTCTCGCCCTGGTGTCTTCTCATTTTGGTTCATCGAGGTGGGAAGTGCATTCAAAGCTTCTAGCCAAGCCTTGCCTCAACCGGCCATTGAGCCAACGTTTATGGAGAGCTCCCAGCTCTGGGCACATGTATGTGGAAAGATCCAGCCTCTTGTATGAAGGAGTTGCCCACAGTTTAGTGCAGAGATGCAGGTATAAACGATATAGTAGTACAAGATAATTACTGTGATAACAATAATTAGTTTTTATTGAGCACTATGTGCTAGGTATTGATGTGCACAATCTCAATTGGTCCTAATAGTGAACGCTATGAAGTAAGTGCTATTACTATTCCATCTTATGTGCGGGGAAACAGGTCTTGAGAGGTAAAATCACTTCCTCAAGATGACTTGGCTATCAGGTGATAGGGTCAGGATGTACATCCCATTAGTCTGACTGCAGAGCATGAGTTTTCAACCACTGCCCCACACGGCTCCAGGGTATATTGAGGACAGACAGTAAGTACAAAGGGAAAACCAGAGAAGGCTGCATGGAGGAGGCAGTGTTTGGAATCTTAAAGCTTGAGTAAGAACTTGCCAAGTGAACAAGAAGAGATGAAAATTCCCAGCTGAAAAACTAGTAGGCACCAAAGGCTGGAGGTCAAGGTCATCTCATGTTTTGGGAACCTCATGTAACGTTACTCAAGTGAACTTCCTGGTGACGGGTGGGGCAGTGAGGCAGGGACAGAAGGGGAAGTGGCAAAGCTGCTCTGGGGTCAGGTCACAGAGTGCCTGTGGGCTGTGCAAAGCCTGGAAATTTGATCCTGCTGATGATGGGGAGCCCATAAAGGAGGTGGAGACCCCAGAAATGGGGCGACCAAATGGGCGGGTTAAGATGCTCACTGTGGCTGTGTGTGGGGTGGGAACACGGCGGGGGGCACTGTAGAGAGAAGAGATGTGGGTGTGGGGACAAATGATGCGGCTCCTGCAATGGTCCAGGTGAGGCATGATGAGGATTTGAAGGCAGTGGCAATGGAGAAAGAAGATTGACTTTTAAGGCCTATTTCATAGGCAGAATTATCAGTATTTGGTGAACAAGTGGACATGTGTGTGGTGGGGGGATGATAACTAAGGTGTCACGCTCTGCATGACAAGCAGCAGAAACTAACTTAAGCAAAAAAGGGACTTTATCTGCAGGATGTCGGTTAGCATGGCTCATAGATGTGCAGAGTTGAAATCACGGCCCAGAGCAGCAGGAAAGCTCTCGGTAGCATGAGGACAAGCATGGCTCTCCAGTCTGCTAACAGTGGCACTCGGCGTAAAGCTTCCTTTCATCTGCTCTCTCTGACTCCAAATGTGAGCAGACCCTAACTGCTAGAACCAACAAACATGCACGTCTGGAGGAAGTGTGGGAGGGAGGGCACGGAGGGAACAGCACCAAATCAGACTTGACAGAGGATTCGGTGGAGTCCGGCCAACTGTCCTCCAAGATTGCAACCAAGCCTTCCTCTCTAGAAAAGAGCGAGGCCAGCTTAAAGCAAGATAAACAGTCTAATTTTTAATGAGTGAAAAAGATTAAGATTTATAGCGCATGGATGTGATCTCTGCCTGTAAACTATAAACCAGTTTCGAGAATCAATGACCACAATTTAAAAGGAAGTTCGTCTATGGTAGGAGTTGTCAGTGTTGTTGAGCTGTGTCTCATGGCACCCCAGGGGTGTGTCAGCTACCTGTGGACAGTGTCCACTGAATGTCCTGCTCCCAGGAAGTGTCAGAGTTTGAGGACAAAGGGAATGAGGAGTCAGGTGTGTGGTGGGCGGGGCGTCTACTGGAATATGTGTACAACAACGTGGAATCGATGAACCCGGGGTTTTAGACCAGCCCTGACAGTTACTAGCTGTGTATTGGGGGGCACTTAACTACTTAAGTCTGTGAGTCTCAGTTTCCTCAGAAATTTCAGCAAATACATCTTTTCCAGACTCCACCTCCATAGCTTCTGATTCAGTAAGTTGAGTTCCTAAAAATTCCACAGGTCACAGGATGAGCAACAATGGTTGAAAACTGATCGACAGGAAAACCCCAAAGCAATCATCTTTCCACAGTCGTTCATCTGTTCGTTCACTCAGTGTCATCCCACTCCCGTTTTCGGAGCACCCATTACGTGCCAGGGTCTATGCTGGACACTAGGTCCACAGCGATGGGCGAGACAGGACCCACTGTCTCATGGAACTTAATGTCTTAGAAATCGTCATCAATAAATGAGATGAACCAGAGAAGGAAATGCTGACACATGAATCCAGGGATAACCCCCGGCTATCACCTGCTGGAAGCTTCCTGGAATCTCCTTAGCTTCTAAATTCCTAAACACCTTTATTGGCAATTCTAGACTTAGAAATGGTTTCAACTGGCTACACCCCAGATCACTTCAGTTGCAAAGGAGTACTCGACAATGTTCACATTTCACATTCCATTGTGGAACAAATATTTCAGAAGGCATTGTGTCGGGTGGGTGAACTTGGGCCTTAACTGACACTCTTTCTCCGTTTCTTCTGATGTACCTATTAAACCCTGGTGATGACTTTTGCACACCTTGTGGCATTTTTCTGAGCACGAATGTGAGTCTCTGGTGTCTAGTCCTGCCAAAGTCCCTGATGCCCTGCTATGGGCTCAGCCCCTGCTTTGGAGGGGATCCCGAGCAGAGCAGAAGTACATCGGGGCTGTGCCTCCCATCCGGTGGGGAAGGAGAACTAGTTGTGCTGCTCTAGATGTAGGTCGGAAGAGGCAGACTATTACTCTGAATGCTATACCGATTTAGGACACAGAACCAAGCTGTCCAGACAATTAAGAAACTTGATAGTAGCAGATTAGACTCCAGTCTAAATCCAGCAGTGAGATGGTTAGCCTGCACTACCCAAGCAATGCGGATTTCCATGGGGGCAGAAGTAAGGAGCCCACGATCTGGGAAGAGCCTGCCATGGTGGAAAGGGGAAGCTCTGGCTTGTGCGTGTGCGGTCGGGGTGGGGGAGGGGGAGGCATGGAGAGCTGGGAAAGGAGCAGCCAGGATGTGTGAGATTCAGTGATATTCTCAATGATAAATAAAGTGATCTGAGAGGCTGAATATTTATCTATGTCTCTTTGCAGATACAAAGGGATGAGCATTATACTAGACAACAATTTTTATCTGGCATCCTTAATGGCTTTAGCATCCTCGGTGCCTAGCATAACGTCTGGCATGTAGCAGGTGTCAATAAATGTTTGTGAGTAAATACCTGACTGGCTGATGGAATGATTGAATAAGTCATAGAATCTTGACTGTAATAGTAACTAAACGAAGTGATACCATTGCTAAAGTTGCCTGTGGTACAGTGCAGATGGATCTAGGCGTGTGGGCAGCCTAGCTTTCCGTTTGGCATAGCCTAGTAGGCAAGAATGTGGACACAGGTGCCGGTTGTCTTGGGTTTAAATCCCAGCTTGGCCACTTGTTAACTGTGATGCCGTGAGCCTGTTACTCAACCTCCGTGTACTTGGGTTTCCCCAACTATAAAAGAGAATAGTTAACAGTACTGTGTGTGTGTGTGTGTGTGTGTGTGTGTGTGTGTGTGTGTGTGTGTGTGTGTGAAGGGAGTCAATACACGTGAGATGCTTACAACCATGCCTGGCACAGAGTAAAGTCTCTGAAACTATTAGCTATTGTGAGCTAATATTTTAGTTGTAATGGTAGCTGTATACATTCAGACACTAAGGTGACCTAAGTCCCAATTTTCTCATCTGTAAGATATGAGTAGGCATATCTACTTCGAGGGATGCTATAAAAGACAAATGGGATAATGTGACTGACAGGATCCGGCACAAAATCTTCCTTCAGTGCTAATCACTTGACTATTTCAGACCGAGACCACCTAGTTACAATTTTGTATTGCCTGCACTTTGCTTCCTTTTTTTGTCCCTTACAGCTTAAAAATAAATATGCACAACTGCAAGTGTGTTCTCAAATAAAGTTATATTTAATGTTTCAA
Source organism: Tapirus indicus (assembly GCA_031878705.1). NCBI lineage: Eukaryota > Metazoa > Chordata > Mammalia > Perissodactyla > Tapiridae > Tapirus > Tapirus indicus. Next base: position 68,296,605 of record CM062917.1, read on the forward strand.
ATAACTGAGTAATTACCAGAGAGAGGTGACTGTTTAGTAAGGACAGAATGCACCATTCTCGTATCTAATAATTACAGTTTTTTAGATCTTGGCATTTATTTTCCCAGTTTATGGAATGGCCCTCCATCTCAGGGGCCTCAACAGTCCTGATGAAACATCCTAATTTTACTAGGAACTGATGCATCCAATCGATGTACGCTAAATGTTCACCCTGAAACACTTGGAGGGAAGAGGCAGAAACTGCTGAAGCTTCGAGCGTGAGCCTGCTGTGTCTTATTCCAGAAGCCCCTTCACACGGGACCACCACAGTGGTCAACACAGCCCCCAGCTTCCTCAGCCCAGGGACAGGGGGAATTTTCGGTTGGGACCCTTGGGCAATCCCCCAGCTGTTACCCAAACGGTCACAGGGCTTGCCGCGGACACAGGACAGGGAGGGCTTCTCTGAAAGTTTCTCCTGAGAGGAAATGTGACAAGGCAGAGGTGCTGGATAAAGGGAACTTCTGGGCTGACTTCGTCCAGAAATTTCCTGTCAAGCGTTTCACTTCACGTTTAGGAAAGGATTGAGGAACTCTTGGGAATCTAGTTAGCAAAGGTTTAGACTAAGTGAAAAGAAATTCGACACCCAGGTCTGTCTTCAGGGTCTCTGGGACTCACTGCTTCACCCCAGTGAACATGGAGGAGGCAGGGCCTTGCTTCTGGGAAGTGAAGGGTATTTTACATCTTGTCTTTGTGTTTCAATTTTCTGGTGGTCCTGAGATTGCACTTGGCATTATCTTCTTTTTCTTCATGTCTTAAAAAAAAAAAGAAATACAGGAAACACTGGAAGTGGTTCATCTCTGCATGCATGCCCTTGGCTCTGCAAAGTGGACAGAGTAACCACTGTCTCTCCATCCCAAAGGCTTTTCCTTGTCTTCTAACCTTTTACACCAATAATTTTGCCCAGTCCAGACCAATTGAAATCAAAAAGCAGGCCAGACGAGTTACTATAACACTTACATTAAAGTCTGCATTAAAACATCATGCAGAAAACAATATATACTTTCAAAGAGTGCATCTTCTTAGTTCTCCTCCGTGGGTTTTAAAGCACAGTTTTTGGAAGACTGGAGAGAAAAAAGAGCACAGGATTTTCTTTTCATTTCATGGATCCTTAACCCATATTTAATGCAGACTCTGGATTTTAGACACAGCAAGTGTGCTTGTAATTATTTCAAACAGTTAAAAAAGCTAGTTAATGATGTTCAACATAAGTAATCATGTTAAATAGTAAAATTTAATTTCTTAAAAACTTAAATCCTCATATCTTCTGGAATGCATTGTACTGTAGGATGTCTGAGTAAATTAAATTCTCTCCTGCACACTAAAGCATCAATTTCCTTATGGTAATTATCTGCTAGATTGGATCTGTCAGAGGCAGGGAAGCAAGCCTGACATTATACCCTCTTTACAAAAAATGATTACAAAAAATTAAGACGAATGAGGAAAATTAAGGCTGCGGCTGGTAAGCCTCTAAAGCTCTCATGGATCACTCTACATAAGACACCATTGTGCTGGGACTAAGCTTTTAATGACTAGCCGTATAATCAGGGGAAGTCCATTAAAGGATGGCAGAGGTAACCGATCACAGAGATAACAGCGAGAAGTGATTTTCCGCCAAGTAGAAGCAATTTATTATACACAAAAACGCATTTCTAACGGAAGTGTCTGGATAGGAGAGGAACTTGGTAGAGGTGACAGGATTCCTTTCCTGGAAAGTTTGACACAGACAGTAGTGCTCAGGTCTGGCGTGCTTTGCCTCCGCCTTCAGGTCCCCAGAGGGGCTCCACGAGGCTGTTCTAAGGCTGGAACTAACCAGAGTCTGTAGGAGCATGCTGGCCTCCGGGCGCCCCCCCATCCGAGTTCTCTGGTCCAGAATCCTCAGAGGCTAGTTCCGACAGAGATAGCCTTCAGTTCTGGGGTGGACTCTCGCTGATTGCACCGTGGACAGCCAAGTCGTTAATCTGCTGGTGTTAAACCCAGCCATGTGTGAAAGCTCGCAGGGAATATAATTGCACGGCTATCATGGCCAGCACATTAGTTTAATTAACTCTAAAGCTAAAGAAAAAGCAAAATCCCTGTGGAATCCCGAGGAAAGCTGCCCAGTCTCTGGGCATAATGAAAAATGCATGCCTTGGTGTTCAAGGCCCTGGAGCAGCCACCATCCCATCGCCTCCTGATCTCCCCTCCCTGCCTCTCTAGATTACTCTCTTTTCTAGCCCTGGTCACGCCTTTGGGCTTGTCCTTTTGCCCGTTCATTTCAGAGGACTCCCTCTCCCCTTTGAAATGACTGAGACTGCTCGTTCAATCCCCACTCCTTGGCGGTCTTCTGCACAATTTTCTGCAAGTTACTTCTCTGGGTCTCAGTTTCCTGATCTGTAAAATGGGATTTTTAACAAGGGCAGAACCCCTCAGCTTTGCTGTGAGTATGAAGAGAGCCCTGGGCTTGGTGTGTGGTGGGCATGTACCAACCCAATGGCGGTTTTTGGTTAACCAGGGCTTCACCCGGCTTCATCACCAGCTGTGCGTGTTCATCCTGCCCGTTCTCCTGTGAGCTCCTTGAGGGCGGGGAATGTGTTTTGTTTCTTGTCACATTCCCAGCACCTAATACAAATGCTGACAGATAGTAGGTGCTTTAAAATGATTGTTGAATGACAAGCATGAAAACTAGGGGCCATAAATTCTCATTTTGAAACCTCAGTTAACCTCCATGTAAATGCCCTAGATAATCTGGTTTAGGCCTTTCTTGAGCCTCTGGCACTAACTACACCAAACAGGTTCTGGAAGATCCACACACACCCAGGCCACTAGTGTGGAGAAAGAAAAGCTGTCGGCTTCCCTCATGCCTCACAACGAAGTGTATTTTTTCTCCAACAAGCAGAGGTAGCTTTGTGTGTGGTGATTGTCCAGTGATCATTTTGGTAGTCAACATGCATCTCATCTGTCAGGACCATGCATGGTCCTGGAGTGAACCCTGGGAGCAAAGGTGGCCTTCTTTGGCAGCCATTGGTAGCAGTGGTGTCAGGCAGAGAGGCCAGGCCCTGTACAGCTCAGATGGTTATTGCAGCCACCCTCTGCCTGGTTCTGCTGTGTCTGTCCTCACCACGGCATCCGAGGCTTCTCACTCTGGGTGCACAGGTTCGTCTGTGTTTCCTCTGGTAGAGCCTGCTCCAGCCAGGTGGAGAGGTGTGCCCATCTCTGTCCAGGATGCCCAGTCAACCTTCTGTGCTCATGGCCTGCAAGCGGTTAGCTCCTGTCTTCTCCCACAAGGTCTCTGCTCATTCTGAAGGTAGCTTTCTCTGTGAGGGCTTCTCTGATGTGCTCAGGGAAGATGAACTGCTTTCATTAAACTTTTTGTTTACATTTCTGTAAGAGCACTGATGACATTATAATGCTGGTTAATTGGATACGTATCTATCTTCCTAGGTAGTTAGCTACGGAAAGGCACAGGGCATATTTTCTGTTCTCACTTTATGCCCACAGTGGTCTAGAAGCCTGTCCTGGTATAAACCAGCACCCAAGAGAAAATCAGCTTACTCTCAGGTCACCGTGAATGTATGATGTGACCAAGGGATGGTGCAAAATATTTATGTACCTATCTGATTGAGCAAGCCTCCTTTCCCTCTCAACTCTGGCACGCCAGAGCATCTGCTGATTCCTCTCTAGTCTTCTCCCTTCTTTCTTCCTGGTGCCAATATTGATCATTTCTCATGGCATTTTTTTTTATTGTGGAAAAGTACACATAACATAAAATTTACCATCTTAACTATTTTTAAGTGTACAATTTAGTAGTATTTAGTACATTCACTTTGTTGTGCAATCTCCAGAACTTTTTCATCTTGCAAAACTGAAATTCTGACCCCGTTAAACAACAACTCCCTTTTCCCCATTCCAACTCCTGGCACCCACCCTTCTACTTTGTCTCTATGAATTTGGCTTCTCTAAGTACCTCATATGATGGAATCATACAGTATCTGTCTTTTTGTGACTGACATTTCATTTAGCTAGTGTCCTCAAGGTTCATCCAAGTTATAGTGTGTTTCAGAATTTGCTTCCTTTTTAAGGCTGAATAATATTCTATTCTATGTATATACCACATTTTGTTATCCATTCATCCTTGGGTAGACACTTGGGTTGCTTAGTTGCTTCCACTTTTTGGTTATTGTGAGTAATGCTGACATGAATGTGGGTGTACAAATATCTCCTCAAGACTGCCTTCAACACTTTTGGATATATATCCCGAAGTGGAATTGAGGGATCATATTTTTAATTTTTTGAGGAATCATCTTACTATTTTCCACACTGCCTGCACCATTTTACATTCTCACCAACAGTGCACAAGCGTTCTAGTTTCTCCACATCCTCACCAACACCTGGTGTTTTCTTTTTTTTAAATAGTAGTCATCCTAATAGGTGTGTAGTAACATCTCATTGTGGTTTGATTTGCATTTCCCTATGGATTAGTGATGTTGAGGATGTCTTCATGAGTTTGTTGACCATTTGTCTATCTTATTTGGAGAAATGTCTATTCAAGTCCTCTGCCCATTTTTTAATTGAGTTATTTATTTTTGTTGTTGTTGAACTGTAGGAGTTATTTATGCATTCTGGATATTAACCCCCATCAGACATGTGATTTGCAAATACCTTCTCCCATTCTATAGGTTGCCTTTTCACTCTGTTGAGCATGTCTTTTGATGCACAGAAGTTTTTAGTATTGATATAGTCCAACTTACCCATTTTTGTTTTTGTTGCCTATACTTTTGTCTTAAATCCAAGAATTCATTGCCAAATCCAATGTCATGAAATATTTCCCCTATGTTTTCTTCTAAAAATTTGCTAGTTTTAGATCTTATATTTGGGTTTTTGATCATTTGGGGGTAATTATTTATACAATGTCAGGGAAGGATCCATAGTCTCTCATACCATAAGTTTAATGCTAGCAAGTTTTAGTCTTTATTATTTTTTCACTTAAAGGGGAAGGTCAGGTTAAAGATGAGAAGGATATCCTGAAGGACAAAGATAATCTCATCCTACCATATATGTATCCACCAACACCTGGCTTAATAAATGTTTGTAAATTGAGTACTAATCTCTGTAGGGGTAAAGATAAATGCATGCATTGCGTTTACACCTCAGTCCATTCTGCTTGAATGAAGGCGTTGCATTTAGACCAGAATCTTGCTCGTTAAGGTATTTCTGCCAGTTGAACACTCCCAATGCCAATGCGGGGTTGGCACATGAGAGAAAGTAGCCTCTCCAAGGAGGTCTGAAATGAGTGGCCAGGTCCAGTAAATTCAAGCCAATGTCCTTGAAACTGAAAAGAATAAATGCAAATTGCTAGCCCAAAGCGTAGGAGTGGGACCATAAACAGGAAGGAGACTGAGAGTTGAGAACTGAAAAGAAGGAAGAACACATCAGAACAGGTGAAGTAGTTGTGCAATAACTGCTGTAAACCCCATAAACTCAGTGCTATCCTTGGGCAAGTCTCCAGAAGGACTGTTTGCATGACACCCATAGTTCCAGGAAAAGATGGTGGAGGCAGCACTAGAGACCAGAGATCCTGTCCCGGCAGTGAGGGCAGGTGGAGCTGGAATATCAGAGCGCCATGAAGTCCACCAAGCCACTGAACACTGACTGGACTATCCTGATCGCTCTGGGCTCCAGGTCTGGGCATGGATTCTTGAGAACAACTTGTGTGTAACTCTGGCTGAAGCTGACTGAATGCCCTCGGATCACTTTTCTCTCTGCCATCCCAACCTCCCAACTCCCTACCAGTGATGCTGTTGGGTGGGCTTAGGCACCCAAGACCCTTAAGATTGTGACCTACACTCTGAGAATGTGGGGACTGAAGTCCAAGGTTAGCAAAACTTCATGGTCCAGCTTTGTACTCAACGCACTGCGTGTGAATTCTTCCTTTACGATTCTGTTTGGGGAAGTAAATGAATAATCAGAAAGAGGACTTAGACATCTAAGTAATCATTGACCACGTGTATCTACAAACTTGACAAGCACCTAAAGTCATCCATACAATCCTTATAGGTGCTTCATAGTTGGATGATATGGTCAGGAAGGTTCTAGTTATTCACAATATCCTAAAGATAGAGATGGCAAAGAACTTAGAAATCCTTGAAATCAACACCTTTAATTTACACAGGGAGCGCCCAAGGCCCAGAGGTGCCATGTGACTTGCTCAAGATCATGCAGCTGGCCAAAGGCAGAGGTCTCTGTCCCAGGTCATCTTTACTATGTCACGTCTACCCCTACAATTCTTTATAGACCAACTGACAAGATTTAAGGATTTCTGAGGCCATTGCAAAAAAAACCTGTGGTTATTATATCAAATGCCTTTGCCTAAATAATTATAGGCTATTTTCCAAAGTTTTAATTGTTTTACTGACTGAAAAAATGTTTTGACAGGATGGCAGTCCACACAAAGTACTGAATTGTTCTGTAAGTAAAGTTAATAGCAGGAAAGCACAAACTGTGCTTCAAAATGAACAGAAGAATGATCTGGAATGTTAGGAAGAGATCTTGCCTGTGATGTGAAATCAAGCCAGCAGGTTCCCAGCTAATGAATAAATGGGAACACTTCTTTTGAGTTAAAATAGCAGAAAATCAGCTTCATATGGAAGAGATATGAGAAGGTTCAGGGACAGATTCTCCTACCTGAACCAGCCAATGACCAGGATGTGAGAAAGGGACCCTCAGTGACAGTGGAAATGCTTGCAGTATAGAGCTGAAATCAAATCATCCAATCAAATTTTACCATCAGTGGGCAGCATCAGAAGCCAAATGTGTTATATTTTGATTGGATTCCTCTCCTACCTGACCGGCTCTCTCTGCCAGACTCAGAAGGGAAATTCCTCTCTTTTATTCTAAAATAAGCTTCAGCACCAGCCCACTGCTTGAGGGATTTCACAACCGCCCTGCACTATGATTCTGCCTGCAGACAGCCCGTCACTCACCCACCTGTTTACACCTTTGTGAGTTCCTCCAAGGTGCAAACTTCTCTGATAAATCAGTACACAATCATAGTCCATCCATGCAAAATCTTCTCCAAATGCATGCACATATGGCCCTAGGTCAGAATTCTTTTTAGCCACGGTATGTCCCAAGACTCATTTCTATCTGGATGTAGAATATAGGGTACTTTTTCCTGGGACACGGTAGGTTTTAGGTGATTCCTAAAGTAGTGAGAGGTTGAAGTGAATGAATTTGCAATTTTTCCCACTCATCCTCAACATCCTCAACATGCTAGATAAGATGGTAGGAGTGTAAGTGGATACCATCTTCTATCTTTTGTGTATATGAACTCCAACTTCTTCCAACATCGATTGAGTCCTCAATATATGTTAGGTAATGTTTCTATCCTTACAGGGCATCATTCTCAGCATTATAGGACAAACAGGCTTATAGATAAATAATTATGAAACAATTTATTAAGTAGATAGGTATACATACAAAGTGTGATAAAAATGATGAGGAAGGAGTGATTAATTTCCCAGGGGGTTAGGAGGGCCTGGGATATTACTATCATGTCTTTAGGTTAAGGGTGAGGAAGTAGGTGGGAAAGGCAGACCTTCGAGGCAAAGGCAAGAGAGTCTGGAAGGAGATGTAAAACAAACACTGGCAGCCTGCATGGCAGTGACATGGGATGGGCTGGTGGCAGGCAGAAGATGAGCCTAGAAAGAAAGGTGGGGGCCTTGCTTGAAAGACCTGGTATGCCCTGCTAAGGGCTAAGGATTTGCTCTGGGATTTGTTCTGAAGGTAGAAGGACTTTTAGCAAAAACATTAAATGAACATATTTATGTTTTAGAGCCATCAAATAGCCACACTGAGGAAGATGGATTTGAATAGGACAGAATGAGAGAAGGAGGGAGGGAGAGAGAAACCAGTGGATGGCTATTACAAAAATATCAGGCACAAAAGTGATGAAGGTCTTAACTAGAGGCAAATGGGAGATACGAATGGAGGAAAGATAAATTAAAGAACCTAAGAAGGTATGTTCAGCAGAACGTGGTGATCCCTTGCATGTGGCAGAGTGGAGATGCTCAGGGGAAGAGAGAGAAGAATTTGGAGTTTAGGACTGCTCTCAGCTCACTGGCTGAGGTGACTCAGTGTATGGTGGAGCAAACAACTGCAAGTGTGAAGACAGGAAAAGAAGCAAATTTGGTAAGAGGGAGGAGTGGGAAGTAAAGAATTCAGATTTGACTATGTGGAGTTGAGTGGTGTGAATGACAGCCAAGTGGAGTTGCCCAGTTAAGCTCGAGAGAGAGACTCTGGGTCCCTGACTAGGGGGTTGGATCCCCTGGACTGGATCTCCAGACCGACTTGTGGTTCACTGGCAAATAGAAGGCCGCTGAAGGCCTGTTAACATCCTATACCTCAATTCAAGTAATCTTAAAACACATGTTTATTCATAAATCTTCTTTTAATCTGTAATACAGGGAAAAGCCCAAAGTCCTTATGATGGCATTCAAGGATCCTTTAAAATCTGGCCCTGGCCTGACTCCTATTATCCCCTACAGGTACCCTACACCAGCAGTTCTCAAAGAGTTCTCTGGGGAACCTTGGGGTATCCAACACTCTTTCCATATCTAAGAGGTAAAATCATGGATGGGTAAAAGATCCACTTGAAGTGTGTATCTGGTTGAAGGGTTCAACCAGAAAAGCAGAACCAGTAATATACATATGTGTATGTGTATGTATATGTACAGTCATGTGCTGCATAACAACATTTCGGTCAACAACAAACCACGTATACGATGGTGGTCACATAAGACTGGTACCATAGAGCCTAGGTGTATAGTAGGCTAGACTATCTAGGTTTGTGTAAGTACATTCTATTATGTTCTCACAGTGATGAAATCACCTAACGATGCATTTCTCAGAATGTATCCCCGTGGTTAAGCAACACACGACTGTATATGTATACAGGCATACCTGGGGAATATTGCAGGTTTGGTTCCAGACCACTGCAATAGAGCGAATATTGCAATAAAGCGAGTCACATAAATTTCTTCGTTTCCCAGAGCATATAAAAGTTATGTTTACACTATACTATAGTTTATTAAGTGTGCAATAGCATTAAATCTAAAAAAACAATGTATATACCTTAATTTAAAAATACTTTATTGCTAAAAAATAACCATCATCTGAGCTTTCAGCCAGTCGTAATCTTTTTGTTGGTGGATGGTCTTGTAAAAAATGCAATATCTGCGAAGGACAATAAAACAAGGTATGCCTGTATGTATACGTATGTGTGTGTGTTTATGTATATGTGTATGTATACATACAGATGTAGACATGCAGATGTATATGTACACACGCCTTTTTAATGAACTTAATACAGAAGGGGGCTGGCCGAGCATCCTGCACCAGGCTGTCCCTGTCTGATGCTGGAACCCCAAGCCCACCTACAGGCCATCAGGAAGGAAGATGACAAGCAGGCTGGAACCCCCAGGCCGGAGCTGGAAGCTTACAAGGGCACACTGAAACCCCAGTCTGGTTTGCTGCTTCTGACCTTGGTGGTGTGGATGTCCTGCAGAATCTGGGGCCGAGGAGTCAGAGGGACTGTGGAGGAGCCAGGTGGCAGGGCCTCTGTTCCTGTATGTGATTGACTAGGTTACGAATAACTGGAAGGCAGTGGTACAGAATGGCTACCGAATGGCCACTGCCTGCCTTCTGCCTCTACCTCTGGAAAGAAAATCCCCCTTATGGCCCATTCTAACAGGAAACATACTAGGATGGGAATTCTGGAGAGTGGAACTCAGCTTGGCCATCACAAAGTGCGAGATGGACCAACTGATTTTTAGCAGAACATGGTTCAATTTCCACATAGCAGCTAATCTTGAAGAAACTACCATCTGATAATTTTCAATATGGAATCAAAGAATAATACAATTATCTAAAAAGACTGTAAAAATACACCTCTCCTTACCAATTCTCTATGTGAGGCTTCACTTTTTTCATATACTTCAACCCAAAACACCTATTGCCATAGATTTGCAATGCAAAAGAAGGTATAAGAATCTAGCTGTCTTCTAGTAAGCCAGACACTAAAGAGATGTGCAAAAATTAAAACAGAGACTCTTAAGTTTTTGTTGTTTTGCAAAATATAGTTATGTTTCATAAAAAGTAGGGTGTTTGTGTTAAGATGTAATGACTTTATTATTGTGGTTTGAAAATGAATTAATACAGATTTTTAAATTTCTCAGTTTTAATTTCTAATACAGTAAATATCAATGATATATTCCACATGAACAAATGTCCTTGGGAAACTTAATCATTTTTAAGAGTGTCAAGAAGTCCTGAGACCAAAATATTTGAGAACCGCCACCCTACCCAGTGGAGGAAGTCATCAGTTCAGGTCTCTTCAGTCCAGCCGTGTACGTTACTCCCTTGTACCAGCTCCCCTGTTGCCTAGAAGGTTCTCCTCTCCCCTCCCCTTAGTGAACTCCTAGGCATTCTTCAGGCTCAGCTCACGGTCATGGAAGCATTGTCTATTCTCCACAAACAAGAGGCCTCCAATCCTCTCTAGGTTACACCTGCGCCTGGGACCTTGCCTCACCTTATGCTGTTTATCTCTGCAATTGAAACACATGACCTCCCCAGGAACCCAGCTGTGCTGGCGCGAGTCCCACAGAGGTGTGTGACTGAGTAACTGGACCAGCTGGCATGGTGCACTCAGATCTCTGCTAAAGGCTGAGATGTACACGGGAGTTTGAGAAAAAAGAAAGATAGTGGATGTTCATAAATCCAGGCTGCTGGATCTCACTCCCAGAGAAGCAGGCTGAGGACAGACACTTTTTCTGAAATGGAACACACACATCGAGCAAGACGTTGCTTTTTTAAAGGAATTTGGCAGTTCCATCTGACTTAGGTAAAATCTGAATTATAAGGTATTTTCGAAGAAACAGTTTCTTCTCCTTCAGTAATATTTAGAATGAGTGATATGTGATTAAATATAGTTTGTAATAATTTGAAATCAGAATATCAGTTGTCTGAGACTGGTTGGATGCAGCAGATCTATAGAGGCCAAGGGTTTTGAGGAAGCCAGACTTTGGCTCAATTCCTCATTCCACCATGAATCAGTGTGTAACCTTGGGCACCTGCCTGAATTTCAGTTCTTTGTCTGTAAAATGTAAGAAATAATACCTCCCCTGTAGGGTAGCTGGAGTGATTAAATGAAATATGACTGGCACACAGGGGAGCTAAGAACCTTCTCACTGCCCTGTTCCCTTCTCTTCTGTCTGCTCTTTCACCCTCACTTAAATCAAGCTTTCCAATGGGAATTCAGCATGTAATGTTGTTTACATCTTCACTCGACAAATTCAGAGACAGCATAATAAAATTATTCAAGAATTCTTGGAATTGGGTCCAAATTAATGAGATTGTACTGGATCCAAAAGAAATCTTTAAAAATTGACTTTTGAGATCCTTTTCTATTTTCATTCAAGTTTTAACTCCATTTCCACATCTTGGTCTTTCCCAATTGCTCTGACCTGCAAGGTTCTTTCTTTTCTCTGAGGCTCCAAAATGTGTTTAATCTGCACCAAATAATTTATCCTTCAGTGATATATGGTTTTATTGTTAATCAAGATTCTTCAATTAAAGCAGCAGAATTTAACATTTTCTGTGTCCCAGATGCTCTCCCAGTAAAATGCATGTGCACTTGCGTGCGCACACACACACACACAGAAGAGTTGGCGTATGATTTCAGAGAGCTCAAGGTTCCCTAGTTGGGGAGGGAGAAATGCAGATACCTCTTCCCAGTGTTAAGCAGAGATTAGATGCTTCCCATGTGCTGGCCAATGGGTACACATACAGTGCAGCAGATACAAATTGTAAGCAATGAGGTGGGGATGGGGGGAGCAGAAGACAAGAGTAGGAGGGAAGTTGACCTGGGCATAAGATGAAGGAAAGTGGTCTGAGGGAAGAAACAAGGGAACAAAAAGAGGGGTAAGTGGGAGCACAGCCATAGAATAAAAAGTGTAGGGAACTGCTGATTTTCAGTTTTATGAGTTGGAGATTCTAAATCAGCTTCTGGTAAGGGAACTCCTCAGAGTCCTGGGTGAACCATCATCCATCCATCCATCCATCCTTCTAAGTATCCATCCATCCATCCATCCATGTAAGCATCCATTCTTTCATGGGTCCATCCGCACATCCATGTGGCCACTCATCCATCCATCTATCCTTCATTTATCCATCCATGCATCTGTGTATCCATGCATCCATCTATTCATCATCCATTCATTCACGCATGCATCCACTCACTTATTATACAGATTTTTTTAAGTACCTAATATGTGCCTGCCATGTACAGGACTCTGGTTGATACCAAGTATGGAACCAAAGTGGTTTCATACTTTAAGGAATGGGAAAGGAAAATACATAAATGGATCCTTTCATTACAATGAAATAATTGCTACAATACATTACATACAAAACTTAAATAAGGCAGTATTAGAAGTCACAGAAATAAGGGGACTTTTTTGATAGCTATATTAAAAAAGAGAGAAAGTAGAATCCAAATTGGATATAAGATGACTCTCAGCTTCTGGCTTTGGCACATGGGTGTCACTGGCTCATCAGGATTGCCAGAGGCCACGCAGACTTGGAGACCATAGGGCATGGTTAGTAGTGATGGACCCCAAGTGCCGGGCAGGGTGGGGGAGGGGCTGTCTGTTACATGGACAGCACTACAGCCCAAGAAGAGGAGTCAGGGTTTCAGAGAAATGTTATTTTTTATAATAATAACAGTTGCTAATACTTATTGACTGTTTCAATGTGCCAGGTACATATGTATGTTCTCTCCTTTAACACCCTCAACAAACCGGAAGTTTCCTAATGAGAAATGTGAGGACTGAGGAGACAAATTCCTTGCCGCAAATCAAGGTAAGTGCCAGAGCCTATGCGGCCTCCGCCAGCCTGCTCTGAGGGATGCGGCCTTTGACATGGGCCAGGTGGGTCAGCTGTGAGGGTAGCGCCTAGTGGACAACATAGCCCCTTTCCAAGGGACTAGATCATAGTCTTCACAGGATATCCACATGAATTTAGAAAGTTAGAAAATTAGGAAAATAAAAATTAAGAATTAGGAGAAAGCTTTGACAAAGAGCAGGCACATGCCCTGGTTCCAGATTCAGTGCCAGGCCCCAGGAGGGGTAGAGTTGGAAATTTGGGGTCCCTCCATACACAGAATGGTTTCTCTCCTTTTGACCCTTATGAAGTCCCCATCCTGCTTTCCCTGCTCCCCCTCCACTTCAGAACCCACTTTCTTCTCAGACAGGAAGTGAATTTGAACAATTCACTCACAAGAGGTGCTTCTAATGGAAAGGGTTTACCTCTCTGTAGGCCCGTGAGAAAGGAAGGGGTGTTGTCACTGTGATTCAAGAGGGCTGAAGCTTTCCGAAGAACAGCACCTTCTTTCAAATGCCCGAGACTCCAGGCACCCTGAAGGACAAACCATAAAGAATTCAGAGAAACTACGATCAAACCACAGGCAACATAAACAACATCACTCCCCCGCCTTAGCTAACCTCACCTTTTAAGCAGAAGTCGGTAAAGGTTTTGCAAAGGTTCCTGTGCTTTGGAGAAATACCAGGAGCTCTCACCTGCGCGGTATGGTGGTCTCCACGCCTGAGCTCTAGGGAGCCCTCTCAAGAGGCAGCCCCGCGCTCGACACAGGGGTGTGGTTGTCCAGCCACCATGGGAGGACGGTTGTGCCATTCATAAGCATGGCAGAGCCTCTTGCATCACACTTTCTAGATCCCTGGCTCCAATCAGAGAGGCTGGAGAGCACCTCCATTGTTCTGTGGAGCCAAGAGCTGACTTCACTGAACAAAAGATCAGAGCTGCCACAAACAAGCAGCAGCCAGACCTCCTAGGGTGATGTGGAGTCCCCTTCTGTGTCTGCTGAGAGGAATCACATGTGGGGGGATGTTTCCCACCAGGCTGCCCCTCAGGAACTTGGGAGGAGGGCATGCTCCAACACTGCTATCCACTCTGCACCCCTGCAGGGTCTTCCTCCACACCTGCTCTTTCAGGAAACTAGTTTGCTCTGTCCCCTGGTGCCTTGAGTGAGGTCCAGATCATCTCAGGGCCACCCGTGCCCCTCACCTGTCCTCCTGTTGTTGTCAGAAGATCTCTTTGAAAATCCACATTCCCTATGTGTATTTCACTGCTTCCCCACCAAGCTGACTCCAGAGAGGTCCTTTTATCTTTCAACTGGTAAATTCATGATTAAATAATTCTTGGAGAGATACAGGCCACTGATTTTCTGCAAATTGCATCACCACACTTTAACTTGTGTTAAAAGCTGAGTCTTTTGGTCCTCTTGTTTTAGAAGTATATTAATATTTCTGTGACCTTTACTAGATGGGAGTTGAGACATATTCTTTTAAACAGCAAAACCAAGAAAACTGATAACCCAAAATGCATATTACTGACCCTAGTTTGATGAGCAAATTAGGAGAGAGAAGTCTTTTCCCAAAGGAAAGAGAAAGTCAAGGGGACTTGTGAAGTTCAAGTAGAATGATAATAGATGATAGATAGATCTCAGTATTTTGCAGACATGGATTCAGAATCATCTTTTGATATACTGTAACACTACATACACCTTTAAGTTCCATATTATGTCAGGTAATTTAAACGAGTTTTTGAAAGATTACATGTCTAAGTCAGTAGCTGGATGTTGAAAGAGGTGAGAGCAGAAAGCTGTCTGTCTGTGTGCATGGCAGCTCTGTTGCACGGAGCAGCAAGCCTCGAGCACCTCGCTGGCTCGGGGCTGACTGCCCATCTGTTTGTGTCAGTATTGGCTGTGGCATTCAGTACCTCATAGGGTGAAACCTCCCCTCAAGACCTGGATTTATTTTGCAGCTGTGAATCTCCTCCCTAGTGGGTCCAAGTGGTTGATCATGGTGTTTTCTCCCACCACGTCCACACTGTGAGTGGAGCTCAGCGTAAGGTGGACATGAAGCCCTGAAAACCGAGCCTGAGTGGTGGCTATGCCACTCGGGGTCACCGTAAGCACAGGGGACTAAAGGGCCAAGGTTTTAATTAGAAACTAGTCTGGGTCCTCCCCACCAGCATCTAAAACGACTATGATCTTGTAGGCTCAGTCTAGCTTTAGTGTTTGAACTAGGCATCCACAGTTGCTCATGGTGGTCTGACAGATATCTCAGTGAGGACACATGGGACATCTAGCTGGAAGTGCTGTCATTTTTAGTGATCCTCTCAGAGAAGACTTTTGTTGCATTTGTCTTTTTAGGCAACTAACTGAGTATAGAGAGGGTGGCCTTAAACCACTAAATGCTGGGGAATATTTACCCAACACGCTGATTTGGGTTTGGCATTGCTGAGCTGCAGAAAGCAGACCACACGGCCAGTGTTCTGGTACCTCACCCCCAGTCTATCTGACTGTGTTTCTCCTCCACTCTGCTTTGCTGGTGCACGTCCCACCCTGCCCGCCAGGATACCTGCCCTGAAGCTCACAATCATGCCTGGGAGCCCAGGGCTGCTCTCTGCACTGGGTGGTCCCCGCCCTTCTCGATCCTCCACACAGACAGAGCCCCTGGACTCTTCCCGCCAAGCACTCTACAACCTTGCGTCTGCCTTCCTCTGCCTCCCCCCTCCCGGGAATATTGCCAAGTCTCCTCTATCTTGTGTCTTATCTTGCGGCTCTGCCCACAGAAGACACATAAAAACGGTCTGCCAGCACTGGAAAAATAGATTTATACCGACACTTTAGGGTGTTATTTCCAAAGTGTGAATGCAAGGAAGTAAAGCTGTTTAGTTTACAAGGTAGAACCAGTGGGGTTTGCCCTGGAAACCCACTCTGGGTGACTGCATGTCGGGCAGCACACAGGAAGTCAGCCCTCTTCCTGTGCACCTGTAATCAGCAGGTACAATGAACGGGCAGGAGGGACATTTCAATGTCAATTTTTACCAGTGTGCGAGGAACCTACGTTTATGGAGGGTGCTTTGATGACAGTAATTGTGAGCATATTCAAAACCAATACACAAGAGCATCAAATAAAACCACAGAATAGTGTCTGAATGCCATTTGGATAGAATGTGTAAGGATTTATTATGATACAAAGTCAGATAAAAGCACTTAAAACCATAGCACCCAGATCAGAACACTTGTCTTTTCATGCAAGTTTATCAAAAATTTATTGTGCACTGACTAGATGCCCAGTATCCTATGAATTAGCAGTTGTTGCTCCCCCAAACCCAATATAATGAAATAATCCCCATTTTCAGGAAGAGCATTAATTTGGGTAAACCAAGGTCTTTTACAGTAAAGATAATAATTAGTTCCATTGAATTATCCTTTATTTGTGTGTGTGTATATAGAAGTACACCTATCTTACAACAGGAAATACTTTAATTTTTAAAAATGCGGCATAGGGGCTGGGCTGGTGGCATAGTGGTTAAGTTCCAGGTACTCCAGTTCGGCTGCCCGGGTTCCTGGTTTTAGATGCCGGGTGTTGACCTAAACCATTCAAGCCATGCTGTGGGAGCGGCCCACATACAATGTAGAAGAAGGTTGACACAGATGTTAGCTCAACACTAATCTTCCTCAGCAAAAAGATTAGCAACAGATGTTAGCTCAGGGCCAATCGTCCTCACCAAAAAAAAAAAAAAAAGAAAGCTGATTCCTAGATCCCACTCTAGACTTACTGAATCAGATTCTCCAGTGGCAGCAACTGGGCATCTGCATTTAAGTAAACAAATAAATTAAAAAGATTTAAAATGCGGCATAGATTTTTGAAGAAAAATTGCTCAATTTACTCCACTAAGGATTTATTTTTTGTCTGAGTTGAGAGATGATGCACATTGCTGTTCTCTGCAGCCTCCTTAGCACAGTCCGCATCTCTATCGACTGGACTGCTTCTGTTTGCTTGTGGACGTGAATGTTTTGCGAGGACCCCGCAGGCTCCTGAGCCGCAGGCATGCGCACGTGGTTGTCTACGCGTATTTGTTGAAGGAGTGAGCGCGCGTCAGAAAAGCGTAGATCACCTTCACGTGTTGTCTCAGGTAATGAGATTCTCAGTATTACTGGGCTACCCTTATAGCTATGTTTATAATTATAATCATAGCATTGGTTCTAGATTTCTATTAGGTGACTATTTCCCTCTCAAAAGCTGTAGCTGGAAGCAGCAAAGCAGCTTGCTTGGACAGTGTGGGAACGAGGACGCAGATCCCATTCAGACTGATTCTGAAACCCATGTTTGTGGACAAAATGCCTCCTTGCCTCCCCAGCATTAAACGAGAACGGTGATGAGAAAACACCGCCTTCAAAACAGATATTTTAAAAATCCATCCTGAAAATATATTTTGCAGAGAAATACACCTGTTCCTTAGTTAATTGTAGCTATTTTGCATTTTCTTCTTTGCCTTTTGTATTTAGCAGTTTATGGATCTCTGATCTGATTTATAGATCACCCCGAAATCTATGATTCCCAGAGATTAAAATAATCCAGTCTACCTAGGCTAAATGGGACAAATTGATCTAGTTTAGAACATTCTCATTTGTTAGACGATAGTCCTGGGTTGTCAGGTTATTCGTGCCTCTACCGCTGACAACCTGCTTCAAGGCAGGAGGTTGCCCCACCACGAAGGCGATTGGGGCGGTTTTCACTGAGTGGGCTGGCTCGGGTTTCTCCTTCCTCAAGTCAGTAATCCAGTTTGAATATGAAACACTAGTGGGAAACTCGTTAAACATTTTTAATGTAATCTGTATCCTATCGATTTCCCCAAGGGGTTAAGGCAACTCCTAATATTATAAGGATCTTAACGTAGAAACAGAAACATCTGAAATTATGTTGAAAGGGGGAAAAGCAGGTACACAACCCTCCAGAATCAGTGGTTCTCAGACTCCGATGTGTAGCAGGATGACTCAAGGGGCTCACCAGAGTATCGATTTTGAGTGTGAAGCCCTGGCTCAGGTGTGTTGGAGTCTCTAAGTTGATCTGTTTATTTGATGCAGCTTTGAGTTCCCTGGCAGGCGTGGGAAAATGGAAGCACTTTCCATTTTACCATTTTCCATTTAGGGTAACTATGTCATTTCACTCTTTTATATATTATAGGCCATTGAATTTTAGAGAAGATTGAGGTGGGTGGCTTACATAATTCTCATACTCAGACACCAGTTTTTCAGGAGGGACGAACGTTTTCCTGGGACTAAATTCATAAAGGACATTTTTTGGACAGTTTCTTTTATAAGGAATTTTGAAAAGTTTTAAGGGTATTGTCTTTTTATAGCTTTTTAAATTTTCCAATTTTAAAGAAATGCATTTCTTCTGTAGTAACAGTGTAAAAATACAGAATAACATTTTTTCATATCTCCCCACATTATTCTATGTATACTCAAAATTAGGATAATTAAATACATATTGTTGTAAAATCTGCTCTTTGCACTTACTAATAATTGCATGTATATCTTCCCGTGATAATAAATGTAGAGCCCCATTGTCTTTTTAATGTGTATACTGTACTCCAGTATATTCATGTAGAGCAATTTATTAAATTTTGCTGGACATTAAGTTGGTTCTACTTTCTCTCAGTTATAAAATGCTGCTCCTTCAACTTTTTTATACCAACATATTTGCTCACTGTTATAATTATTTGCTTGACAAAATCCTAAAAGTGAAATTGCTAAGTCTAAAGATATGCCATCTGGGAAAGCTCTTGAAGCATTTTGCCCAATACCTTCTGGAAAGGTGTTTAGTAATGTTGACTCCTGCTAGTGGAAAATAAAGATATGGATCTCTCTCACCATCACTGACCCATGGGTGAAAAGTGAAATACTACAGTGATTTCTCTAATACTCCTGAGATGTAAATATTTTATTTGTTTATTGGCCATTTATATTTCCTGTTTTTTTAATGTATTTGTTAATATCTTTGCCTTGTTTCTATCGGTGTAATTTTTTTAAATCATGGGCTATTTTTATAATGGAGATATGAATCTTTTGTCTGATATATTTTCCCAACAGGTTTGTCTTAACATTTTTTGGTGGTATTTTTTATGTGAAAAGTAATTATTTTTTTCTTCATGATTTCTGGCTTCAGTGGCCTCTTTGGAAAAATTTTCCAAAATTTTCACCTTATAAACCAATTCTCCTGAATTTCCATGTAACCAGTCTAAGGCTGTAAATTATTCATTGAAAGTTGTATTCCAGGAGCAGTTATCTTTTGGTTTATGGGTGAGACCTCAGCTCTACCTTTCTCTATTGATTACAAATGGTTGTCTCAATATCACCTATTGAAAAAAATCTATCCTATACTCAAGGGTTTAAAATGATTCCTTTGCCTACTCATTTCAAGATTTCCTCTCCTGCTCTATGATGAATCTTGTATTTTTCAAATTATTGTACTTTAATATTTTTACGATATTACATTGTAATATCCTTATTTGCTAGAATAAGCTTATTAGCATGGATTTTCTCTCTTAGGTGAACTCTCTAATAACTTCTAACACCATCTTCCACCTAAGTTTTATAAAAACCACAGAGGTTCTCTGTGTTTGTGTCATCCCTGGGGATAAATGAAACCTGAAAGAGTAAGTTGTAGGAAAGACTGTGCTTGGGGAGAGGAGTGAGGGGCAAGTGACTAATCTAAGAAGGTATAGGTATGTTGGGTCCCGTGCATCGGATAATCCAAGACCAGAATTCAGAACTTGAAGAGCAGATGCATATTCCTAAAGCTATCTTCCTTGATTTTGTGATTTTCAGTTGAACTGCTGACCCAAGAATACAATCTACACTCACAAATAAGGGACAAGAACTCTGGTATTTCTGTGTTGGCCTTAGATTCCAGATCTGGTGAGCACGATTTGCATTTTGTCTTCACAAGATAAGAGAAGTCTGAACTAGTTATAGTGCAAATGGAGAGCTACCATCTCTCTTCTGGATGTTGCCCAGGGATGCTGCAAGCAAAGCCAATATCCTTCTAGAAGCAGCTTTGGAGGTGCTCAGTGCCTGGATAGGTGTCCACTTATCTGTACTGTAGAGGATGGAAAGAATTTTCTTAGCCTTCAGGACATTAAGATCAGGTGCTACTGGTGCCCTACCATAGAAAAGCCCAGAATGATAAACAGGTGCCTCAGATTTTGAGCAGCAATACCTCCTGACAAAGTGGCCTGCTAGGGATGTTTACTACAAAATGTAATCTTAGGTACCTGCATTAATCTACTTCCTGGACAGGGCTAATCTTTCCCATTCATGTTTGGATGAGAATCTTCCAGAGATGAAGATTTTTGTTTTGGTCTAACTTTTTTCTTTTCTTTTCTTTTTTTTTTTTTTTACAAAATTGCTTTTTCTGAAAATAATTAGACCACAAGATCGGATTCAGGTAAAGTCATTCCTTTTTTGTGAAGGCGAGTCAGCTCCCCAGGATGGATGGACGCATGCCTTCCTGTTTGTCCTGGCAGAAAGGCAGAGCACAGAGAAGGCCTGCAGAGTTAACACCCAAGTCTATGGAGCTGCCAACTGAGGCAATACATGAGAGCAAAACAAAAATAGCTGATTTTGCCCTTTCAATGGGATAAGCAGGGCCAAACTACCCCCTAAAGGAGTTACACATTTTCCTGGAGTTCTGTGGGATAACTGTTTCATTCTGAATCTCTTGGGAGAAGAAGAAGTCAGGAAGACCCTGAGAAACACTTCTAAAAAGTCTAGAAACACAGGGAAGTTTGTTGTTTCTGTTTGTTTTGTTTATGAATGACTCACTGAAGGTTATCCAATCTGTGGAGAAATGGAGTGGGGGAGGTGCAATATCTAAATTCAGAAAGCCTAGGTTCTAGTTCTAACTCTGCTGATTATTAGTTGTGTGACCTTAGATAAATACTTCACTTCCTCTAGCCTCCATCTGCTTATTCACAAAATAGCAAGATATTTGTGAAATGCCTGCATGATGAAATGAGCTAAGGTTTATTAAAGCGCTTTGTAATCTCTTACAGACACGTGTATACAAATATAAATTTTATGTGTATAGAAGTATAACTACATTTGGGAGGGCTACATTTTGTAGGGATCCTGAACAGCCACATACACACTTGAGTGATTCTGGAGCTGGTGCTCTGTTTGATCAAGGCTCAGCCAGGCCACACACTGACCCTCAAGTGGGCATGAGTGGTCATTCCTGCCTTCTGACCCTCATGGAGTCTGGGGGATGCTTCTCTCAAAGAGAAATACTGGAGCCAGGCAAGGGAGGATGTTGTCCTTCTTTATTGTAGATGTTGCCCCCCCACCATGTGATGTTGTGCCCTTTCTCTCTTATTCACTCAGTTTTCCATCAACAACATATGGGTTTTTGACTGGAAAGTCTGTGATCATAAAATCTATGATCTATGCTCTATAGTTATAATCCCTGCATTAACATGGTTGAGACATGAAACCACTAGGTAGACCTCGCATTCCAACTGTAAAGAAGAATCTTCTAAAATAAGACCCCTGCTGCTGGTGGCTTCCAGAAAATCTTGGCTGCCGTCACGGAAAGGTGGCATTCCAGGCCCAGGTCAGGTGAGTGACTTAGGCTGGGGTTCACAACACTCTGCTTCAGGCAGAAACAAGCCCTAGACCTCATTCAACTTCTACAGACACACTTGGAACACACCTGGGTCTTTTATTTCCCCATCGCACCTTGCACAGCACCTCCTCCAGGCTTAGGTTTAGAAGTCTCACTCAGGGGGCCAGCCTTCTTCAGTAGCCTACAGTTTCCTTTTCCTTCTTATTGAATGGGTTGTAGGGTTTTACAGTTGTGACCATTTGAGACAGTGGCGCCTGGTGACGGAAGAGATCAACTTCCATTTTTTTCCGTAAGATGCTGTAACAGAGTGGAGGGAAAAAATTGACACATAAAATAAGGATAAAGACAAAACCTCATTTATTCTCCAATTAATGATACACATGTATAGGAGGGAGGGGGACATATGATATAAAGAGAGACTGGGAATGATTAATCCTTGTGTGTATTGTTTCTTTTATTTCATTTATTTGCATTGTTTTATTTATCACATTATATTGCAATCCATTTCATTGATTGAAAATCTACTCTGTGCCTAGAATTATAGTAGGTGCTAAGAGTACAGAAAATACAGCTAAAAAGAGGTAAGGCTGTGGAGACGCAGCTGAATAACCCAGTGGTTACCACACAAAGTCTCTGTGGGGCTGGGCCCAGGGCATGAGGGAACACAGAGGTAGAGTCATCTCTCTGGGCCAGGGAAGGACTTCTGCCCGGAGTCTGTGTCAGGGAGGAGTCAGGTAGTGGTGAAGGCAAGATGGTGCAGGCAAAGGGAGGGTGCAGAGAGACATGGAGGTGGGAGGGCACCGGGCACGTTGGGGAAGCCGGGACAGGGAGAGTGAGAGAAGGGCGGGGTGGGTACAGGCCATGTGTAGGCCTGAGAGCGAGTTCCACCCACCAGTGGGGTTAAGCTGACTGCTCTCACAGGATGCTCTTAACCTCACGTGTCTTAGTTTGCTTATTTATCGAGCAGGACTATTGCCCTACCAAGTTTGTCGTGAGAATTAAAAGAAAGAAAATAACCATGAATATGTAGAACACTATGCAAATGACACTTTCCCAACTGCGTCTATGCCCAGAAGTGGCCCTCCCAGCATGGACACGTGTCATGCCAACTGTCTAGAACAACTGCACACAGCCTGTAGCAATTTTACTGTGAATTGGCTGCTATTTGAATTACACACACCCAAAATGCAATGTTCGTATGTGGCAGAAGTTACAGAGCACACAGCAACTGAATCTAAAGTGGCTTTGTTTTTGTGCGATGATTATCGTGAAGTCATAATTGTTTCATTATGCTGTGGGAAACAGTCAATGAAGTGAGAACTCAAGTGAAGGTTGCATTCTGGTGTGAGGGGATGGGAAAGAAAACTGGACTATAATGGAACCAGGAGTCAAGAGAAGCACTTATGCCTGCCTTCCCTCACTCATGAATTCATCAAGTCATGACATCCCTTCTGATCCACCTCCTGCACCCCCATCTCCTCACTTCAATTCCCTTCCAATAATCTCTTTCCTCACTGTTCTGCATCTCATCTCAATATCAGTCCTAAGGCACTGCTGGTGTCCTGTACACCTCGCTCAAAATGTGTTATGGGGACCACCTGGCCCTCAAACCCTTGGCACTGACATTCAAGGCCTAAACAACTTGACCTCAGGCCACCACGGCAACCTATCAACCACAAAGATCCATGGCGAAGGTGCTGTTCCCGCCCTCCCTCTGCATGAAGAGGTTTCAACAGTCCCTTCTCTCCGGGTGGCCATATCACTGTAGGATCTCACAGGCAGGAGCGTTCCATTTGACTGGCGGGGTAAGAATTCAGAGTGCCAGAGGTAGAGGAGAGAGTGGGCTCGGAAGACGTGGAGGCAGTGAGAGAAGGGAGAGTGGTGGTTTGCTTTTTAAAGAAGCATAGAAGTGAGAGGAAGGAGAGGAGAGAAACTTGAGGGCACTCAGAGGAGCACATTTGCGTTCTCCAGCAGGGTGGACAGCAGTTTCTTCACAGGCAAGCAGGCAGGAAGCAGGGTTGAAGAGGAGCAGGTGGATCAGGAGCTGAGCGGGAAGGACAAAACTTGTAGAAAAGTGAGAACTTATCTTTCTGGGAGGAGAGAAAACAGAAGCAGCCGTGGAAGTAGAGATTCTGATGGGGGAGGGAGGGTGCACTAGAGCAGCGTGGCTGGCCCAGCCTGGTAAGCACAGTGTGAGCCCCTCTGTGGAGAGGGCCCTGGGAGCGGGAGGTGGGCTCCAGGGCACAGAGAAGTGTAAGTGTGGCCACACGGGGACCGCACAGGCTCCCAGGAGAAGAGGGATGCATCACAGAGGTCCCGGAGTACCAGGGAGTGCCTGTGTGCAATGGCTTCTCAGTAACAGGAGAAAACACATCAGATCAGGCAGGCGTGACCAGGAAGAAGTCAGCTCACTCAGTTCTCATGACACTCATCAGAGACCTAGACTCCTACTTTCACTGGAAATTTTTAGCAAAAAAACATTATATATAGTGTCACAACAAATCAGAGGCAATACTTCATGATGGAGAAGCTCTGATCACAGGGCCGGGGTAGATGCAGATCGCTGGCCTTCCTGCTCCAGGGTGCCGTAGCAGGGTTGGGTTAGCAGGGAGCTTTTTAAAATCTCAGCGCCCCACTGTGCTTTCTCGCTGCAGGGACTCACTGCCTGCAGGAGCCATTGTCAGAGGTAAACCCGTGGGTGGGGATCTGGGCACCTGGCCCAACATGAGTCTATCACTTATTTGTGAGTGACACTTGGGTTGCTGCCACTGCCTGTGTTTCCAGAGCCTATGTGCATCTCGAGAATAAGAAGCCCAGAGAAGCCACCTCAGAGGGTTCTCGGTCCCCACTCTGGGACAGCAGATGACTGCTCCATGTGCAGTGTGTGGGGGTGAGTGTGAGGGCTGCCCAGGAGTCAATAATGGGCCTGAATCTGGACCTCAGCATGTCGCCAAGAGATCTAAGTTCTTTTCTGAAGTAGTAAGAGTAGTAACAGCAGTAACAGTAGTAACAGTAGTAACAGTAGCAATAACAGCGGAGGATAGTTTTTCCACTTAAAAATAAAGATTTCTCTGAAAGGTGTTAGGAATATTGGATAGCTAGATCATATGGCTGTGGAAATCTGCTAGACCAGCAGGCTGTCAGGGATGAGGTCTGGGATACTTGGGGCAAGAGTATGGACTGTGAGTGAAAAAGGCAAGGGATCTGAAATGTTCACATTTGCCCCAAGAAAACATCTCTGAGTCGGGACTCTCCTCAATCATTAACCATCCAGATACAGTACTAGCCTAGCTCTTTCTGGACAGTAAGTCTAAACAACAGATACAAGGATGCATTCAATTTAGACATTATTTCTTCAGGCCTTCATATGAAAAAAATACATAATTGTCTAAATGTCTACCAGTCCTGCCTTTGGAAATGGATTTGTGACATTTGAAAATGTGTCTTGAGAGATAACTGATTGAATGCAAGATACTACCTTAGAAAGCCAATGACCTCCTTTTAAAATGTTTCTCATCAGATGGCCTAGAGATTCTAGACAATTGTCAAACCCAAGACTTAGGTCAGCGGAGACAGCCCTCTGTCAACAGGCACCTCTCCTTTCATCATTGCCTGTAGAACTAGGTCATGCACACAGGGTATGAGGAGTGCCTCAGGGTTCTCTGCGCATAGCGGTATACTAAGGCTAGCAGTGGCCCTGAGAGCCGCCCTCCTGAGATTCCATGATTGCCTGACCAGGGGCCTCTTGCTGTGGGCTTCCTGGAGTAAGCAAAACCCTGCCCACACGCAGCCCCGCCCCCAAATATCTATGACACCAAGTCCCACTCCTCCAAGCGTCACCACATGAGCCACTTCCTCTGCATAGTCTCCTTCAGTGCCCCCACGCAGATCCCTTGGTGTCTTGTATACGCCTGTTTCCTTATCTGAAAATAGGAGAACAAGAGTAGCCTCCTCACAGGGTTATCGGGTTGGTGAAATGAGTTAGTACACACAAAGCACTTAGAGGGCCTGGCGTACAGGAAGCACTCGGCCAGCGTAAGTGACTATCATCATGCTGATGCTTGTCAACCTCTACTGTAGTTGCTTATTTCTTGCTCACAGCTAGACTGTGAGATCCTTGCAAACTGGGTCTAATTCTTGTGAATTCCTGGAGCACAATAAACTTTTGTTGACCCAATGAAAGAACATATGAATTAACCAACAAACATACGAATGAATGAGAGAACAAACAGCTATATGAACAGCAAACCACGGCCCAAGAATCCCTTCACAGTCGCTGCCTTTCAGAACATTTAAGTCCTTTGGGGCAGGAGCCAGGACTCTGCCTGAAGGTCGCCTCCTCCGAAAGCCCGTCCTGACTACCTAGCGAAATTGGCGCCCTGCCCAGGCACTCTCTACTACGTCATCTTGCCGATTCTTCTTCACAGCACACATCACTCTCCAAAATCATTTTATTTCTTCTTTGCTATCTGTCTTTCCCACCAGAATGTAAGCTCCTGAGAGCCGGGACCTTCTCTGTTCAGCTCTGGGTGCTCAGTGCCTTGAACAGTGCCTGGCCCAGAGTGGATGCTCAATAAGTGTTTGATAAATGAATGGATTCTCTACCAAAAGGAGAAAAGGCACCCTTTGGGGGAGAACTTCCCCCGTCCCCCTCCCAGACACACACCGACCTACCAAGATAGTTTATTTATTTGCACGGGGACAGCATCTGGACCTGGTTAAGACTGCATTTGCATTTTCAAAACTGTGCCATCTTATTTGCAAGGCCAGGACTTCCATCAAATGCTTTCAAATTTGAGTTATAATGAGCAATAATGTGCTGCTTCTCACTAGCTGCTTCAAATAACGGAGTCTGCAATAACCTTCCACCTAATGTCTCCTGTTTTCAATTTACAAAACGGTGTTTAAAAAATATATGTGACTTTCAACAGAATGTTGTCTTTTGTGAAAAATAAGGTGACTTTTCATAAGAAGTAAATCCGTGTCTCATGTAGTATGTTCCATGCACCCCTGCATGTTCTGATGATAATGCAGAAGGATGACATGTGTGCAAAGCTGTGAGTCCAAGAGGCAAAGGTGCTGTTCACCGAATATGCTTTAAATATCTTCATATGCTCCTTTTAGCAACATCAGTGGGGAAATGAACTCTTCTATCTTTTTGGACTTGACACCCCATTTTTTTAAACAATGTAAATTTGCTCCTAGTATTTAATTGTTCTTTAATGGAATAACCATAATTAGGACCCCCCCCCCCACTGAATCTGAGCACATTGAGTAATAGGACTCATACTTACTGGTGCACTTCTGAATCAGGCGATGGGGTTGTTGATGGAATATCAGAATTTGCTGGGTGGGTGGCTGTGAAATGAACCTTACCCGTGTATCCTGGAATATTTGCAGAGCTAAAGGAAAGAGGGGGAAGGGAGAAAATGAAAATAACAATTTGTGAAAGAGCATCCAAATATGAAAATATAAAGGAGGACGCAGTCTAACGGTTTTGTCCTTTGTAAGGTCTAGAAATCGGGCTGCTAAACAGGAAGGGGTGCAGGCAGGAGGTACGCTGATGCAGAGACATGCAGATAACAGCTCTACTCGAGACTGAAGGAACTTATTTCAAGTCCATGTTTTCCTATTATTTGAATTTGCATGCACTTTACATACATGATTCCCTGCTGAGCTCTGTTTACTAACGAAGGCAGAGACCGGTTCTTCACAGAACAGCAGACCTCTGCTCCACACATACCTCTGTGATGCTGGCTCCAATATTAGCGGACACACAGCTGTGTTTTTTAAATAATATTTTTCTTGTTACCATTAATGTGCTGTATTACTGATTTCACATAATTTCCTAAAATTGCACAAATGTAAACAAGTATTGGCTTATTTAGTCCAATTCCACTTACTCCTCCACTTCCCTTGTTCTATTCCTACCAGTGAGAGAGGAGAAAAGAAAAACACAAGAATGAATAGGAAAGTTTCTTCATGTGGATATAAAATCCCTCTCTATAAAGGCAAAAACAAGTCAAAAGAAATATTTTAATAGGTAGATCAGAGGAGCGTGAAGAATACTATTTTTGCCATTTTTATTTTATTTATTTATTTTGTGAGGAAGACCAGCCCTGAGCTAACATCCATTGCTAATCCTCCTCTTTTTGCCGAGGAAGACTGGCCCTGGGCTAACATCCGTGCCCATCTTCCTCTACTTTATATGGGACGCTGCCACGGCGTGGCTGACAAGCAGTGCATCGGCGGGCGCCTGGGATCCAAACCCGTGAACCCCGGGCTGACAAAGCGCTAACTAAACCACTGTGCCACCGGGCGGCCCCTATTTTTGCCATTTTTATAGCATACAAAATGCTTTACATGGATTATTTCCTGAGAGAGAGGTGAGTCCTGAGTGTTGTTTAAGATATGTGGCCTTAACCTTGAGGAGCTTGAGAGACTATAAGATTTAAACTCCACTTCAAGGATCAAGAATACACTCTAGGCAAATCCTGAGGCTCACTCAACCAACACATCATCTCTGTGGAATTCAACTCTTAGGATTCCTTCAGTGCTACAGCCTCAGCTTACTGTGCCTGCTTCGGTGGGAAGAAGAGAAACATCGCCATCATTATGCGCCCATAGCAAGGAAAGGGCCAGACACCAATTTGCCACTTCCACTCACTCAGTGGTTGGCACTTCCATCCTTGGACCCTTTCTCTGGCATGACATCCCTTTGGCGTGGTTCCTTATTCTAGTTGATGCACAGACAAAATGCAGCACAGCAGTAACAACCACATCTTTGTCAAAGGCGAAGGAATGGTTCCCCTGTGGATCTCTTGGTTATATCTATGTCCTTTTCACACATCCAATAAGCCAAAGAAAACCTCCAAGAACCATTACCTTAGGAGTAATTTTTGAAATATGGAGCTTCAGGGAGGTTGCTCCTTATGGTGTCAGGTGACGAGGCAGACAGAAGAGAAGGGTAGTGAAACGAGCGTATGCTCAAGGGTTAGGACTCAAATTCGGGCCCCATGATCCCGCCCATCAGCTCTCAGATCTGGATGGTTGACATAATCTCTCAGAGCCTTATTGCCTCAGCTATGAAAGGGGGTCTTAAAATCAACCCCAAGGGCACAGGTGAGAGTAAAGTGAGAGTCTGCTTATGAAAGTGGTGGAAAAAAGGTAGTGGTTTGTATTGTAACCCTATGCGTGGTGTCTTTCCATGCATTGATTAGGTGTTGGTATCAGAATGTCAGAGAAGAAAATATGTATCAGGCAGGAATTGCACCAATAAACCTCACATGCCTCTTCCCAGTGTATCATTTTATGACTCTATAGGTGATGACTGAATGGCTGGCAGGCAATAAAATCGGGTTCACCTGATGCTAACAAAGTGAAGGGAGATTGCATCAAGGGCAACAGCAGAACAAACAGGACAAGTTAACGGATCTTGTGTGACTAGGAAAATAAGGCAGTTAAAAAGTAGGGGAAGCCCACCACACCAGGAGCCATGCTTCCCTTCCAAGCCTGACTCAACCCCTGAACCAGCTCTGAGATTTTACTCAAGTGAGGAAAGCCCTCTGGCCTCAGCTCAGTCAACTGCAGCGGAGAGAGCACAGCACTACCCACCGAGGGGCCTTCTGGGGGTTAAGTGAATGTGAAAGCAGCCAGCAAATCCTTAGCACTGAGTAGCTGCTCAACTAATTTTACTTGATATACTAGATTTTAAAGAAATAAGAAATTTACAAAATAGGATCCCAGGAGGTGGAAAATGTGAAGTTTATCCAGCACAGGCAGCTGTAAAGATGTTAAGACAGTGGTTTCCAAAGTTGCTGCCTACTGAAAATTCATGGAGATTTTTAAAAGGTACCGATGCCTGACTCCCACCCCCAGACATTCTGATTTAATTGGTCAGGGGTGTGACCTGGGAATTGGGGTTTTCAAAAGCCCTCCAGGTAATTCCAGTGTGCACTGAAGTTTGGAAGTCTCTGTTTTAGAGCTCCATTTTCAGGTTTGTTGGAGGGACCTGGGTGAGTGAACTAGTGTTGCCAAATTCTAGGCAGTGCCCTTTAGGATTTCTTGGACTTTTCTTGAAAGAGTGTAGCTGTATGTCAGTAACAAAAAATGGGGCAAAATTATTCATGTGTATGTCTCTCCCCCAAACATTCATTAAAGCTTCCATGCATGTTACAAAGGAAATCCCCTTCCTCTGTGTGAGAGGTTTTTTCCACTGCCCCTAAAACACCTGCAGAATTAAAATGCCTCTAAAGTCATAGCCTTCCATTAGAGCAGTTGAGAAGTCGAAGATGGAAGCAAGTAATTTGTCAATCATAGCTGATATAAAACATACAGCTATACATGCCTTGCAGGTTATTTATGTTAAATGGTATTATTCATTACATTATAATAATGATATTATATTGTATTACATCATATCTAATAATAACAAACCATGAACTAGTAGTCTGAATTAAAGATAAGCTGCTTAGGCTTGAGAAATTCAGTTGCATAATAAACTGCCAAATATTTGAAAACGAAAGTCCTCACCCACACTGCTTCTAAATCTATTCCATTTAACCCCTTTGCAGGGATTTCACAAGGGGACCTTTTTCCATTTTAAGTGCAACATGGTGACCTTATATCAAGAAGAGAATAGTCCCTGGGGGACATTCTACAGACCTGCTGCTGAAAGGAGACAATATATTTCAGATGGGGAAACAAAAGTATTAAAGATACTGAAATGTACAGACTTTAAAATGGATTTCCAGATTAGTTGCATGTTCAAAGACACCCTCTGTCATTTAAGGAGAGCAGAGACAAGCAGGAACCCATTTAAGAATCAGAGAGGTCTTCATTTTTGTCTTTGCTCCATAGTTTCCAGTCGTTGAACACCTTCTTTTCTACCCCGATTCCCCAAACAAGCCTGGTTTGGATCACTGATGGGTAAATTTGAATAAATTATTGCCTAAGTTTACAACTAATTGGTTTTGCTCAACAAAGCATAATAAAATAGAAATTAAATAACTTGAGAAAATAAGGAAGTTTAGTAAATCAGTTAGAAAAAAGGACACAGATGGTGTGTAATTAAAAGCTGGAAAGAAAATAAAGAAATGTGGAAAAAACGATGTTATACATAGAATATAGGCAGTGTGTATGTGGATTAGAATTTCAGTGTGCACACACCCTTCTCTCTGTACTGTGTCCTATATCCTGCGTGCCCTTTTAAATGCTTACATGAATTGACTTATCTAATTCTCACAATAGCCTGTGTCATAGGTCCTATTATCATGCCCATTTTATAGGTCCAAGAACCGAGGCAGAGAAAGTCTATGTACCATGCCCAGAGCCAAGCGAGCTGGCAAGTGGCAGAACTGATCCCGACCCAGAAGGCCTGGATGAGACATACCCCTCGGGCCCTCACACCCAGGGCTTCTGGCCTAGCCAGGAGAGATTCGCTAGGTCAGAGTGGACGGCATTTATTCAGGGTGTGGGTGTAAGCGCCAGTTCAAGTCAATTTGACTGTATTTTATTGAGAGCTATTCTGTGTCAGGTATAGATTGAGGCAGAAATCAAGCAGGCCTGGCTCCTGACAGCTTTCACATTAATAAGTAAATTCAAAAAATGCACATCTAGAAGTTGAAAGAACTCAAATGGGGCAAAAACGGTTGATGCAAAGTGAGAGAGGGAGCCTGTAAGAGGGATACAGAAAGAGGTGTGGGGTCACAGTGTCAGAGCAGCTGGCATTTAACTCCAGGGCTGCCCCTAACAGCCATGTGACTTTAGACACAGAATTGATGTTTCTGAGCCACACTCTGCCCGTGGTCAGGGGAACTGCAGCTCCCTTGCAGGGGGCTGGGGGCCATGGTACCTGGGTCCAGTGCTGGCATAGTGCAGGGGAGGGGGAGGGGGAGGCAGGACTGGGAGGATGGGAAGAAAGGGGAGGGGACGCAGCAGAGGGTCAAGGCTAGGCCATCTGGGGTGACTGAGAGAAGGGGTGCTCCAGGAAACTCTAAGGATGGGGCGTAGCTAGGGGCAAAGGAAGGAGGCCTTGTGATCTTTGATTTGTTTGCTTTAATGTTCAATGAGAAATCCAAATAAGACCAGAATCACTTTGCTCATTGGACTGTTTCTCTGAATGTAATAAGATGCTACGGCCCCAAGATTTGTTCAGGAATTATAGGTTTATTATTATCATCATCATCTAGTTGATGTATTTTTTCTTCCTCTATTAGAAATTTCACCTCTTCCCTTTGGAAAGGGATACAGAAATAACCCAAAGCCAGGAAGCCCTTAGTTGCCAGAGGCAGAGGGCATGTCCCTGTGGGTTCAAGCCATGAGTTTGGCCGGGTGGATAGGAGGCTGTTCTCTTAGTCACTCATGAAATGAGTGATCTGGGGCTCTTTATATCATTTACTCCGGCCTCAGCCTCCTCATCTGTAAAGTGGGGATAGAACGTGTTCCCGCACCTCTGGCCTCATCACACTATTTTGAAAAACAAATGAGAGAGTAGATGTGAAAGTTCTCTGAAAAGGCAGAAGTGTTAGGCTAATGTAAGGAACTACTATTCATAGCCTCATTCTTTAACCTGGGTTGTGGTAAGATTTTTTTTTTTTTAAAGGTGCAACACACACCGGTGACTGGCAGGAAGGCCCCCACTTCTTCCATCTCAGATCTTGACCAGCATCCGCCTAGGGGTCCATTTTGGACAATTACTCATTTTTGCAAATGCTTCATCACAGAGATGATTGAGGTAAAGGCACAGTAAATATGAAACCCTGTGAAGTCCTGAAATAAAAGATTACAATCTAGTGGGAGACAGCACAGTGGAGGCGCCTGGCTGGTTTGGGAAGAGGGGCACCTGGTGTCTGGAAAGCACCAGGCACCAGGTGGGAAGGCTCAGGCTCACGGCCAGCTTCCATTTCAGTCTGCCTGTCGCCTGGCGTGCGCCTCTCCTGCTCCGAGCCTCAGTTTCCTCGTGGGTAAAACAAGGAGCTGGACCAGGCGAGATGCACATATGTAAGATCCCACAAAGTTCCAACAGTTAGTTCCTCGCCAGAGAAAACACTCTTCCAGCAGCTCTCTCCATTCTCTTAAGAAAGGACAAGATTACATGCTTTTGGATCCCACTTTGCACGGATCTGCCATTACATATCATTCCATAGTCAGATGCTGTGCACAGATGACTCGTGAATGCAAAGCAGTTTGAAACTACATGGAACTACAAAAAAGCTACTAAAAGAAGACACACTTCTCTTCAACCTTGTTCATTAAGCTCTTGCAAAGATATACTCTTGTATTCAAGAGAAGGAGAAAAGATCAGATTGGAAAGAAAAAGGGGAGATCCTTATATTAGTTTTACCCTAACTTTTTTACTTGACAGACTATAAGTGAGGAGTGACTTTGCATCTTTTTTTTTTTATTTATTCCTAAGCAGTACCCTGATCCAGTAAACAGTACATATTTGTTGAAGGGACAAAAAGCTGTTTAACTATTCCAAGCTTCAGGAATTCCTGTTGAACCTGATGGATATTGTAGATTTTCCTTGTTCTTAATCTAGTCTCAAGTTAGAAGTTAGAAACTACAGTGGAAACTGCATTAATATTTTGAGTTCCTTAACTTTAAATGTTTTTTAATAACTGAGCAAACCTACCAACTTAGAAAATATTTTAATTTTAATGAGAAAACATATGCAACAATTCTGTTTTTAGGGATGATGTGTTCTACAGAATTGCATGTATAACTGTGCACAGATCTATGTAGAGGTTGTTTATTGCTGTATTGTTTACAATAGAAAAAATGTTTAGTAAGTGCTTGGTCTATGTGAACTATAATATAGCCTTGTGGTGGAATATCATGCAGCCATTAAAAAGATTTTAATAGCCCTGCATAGTAACAGGAAAAATGTCTACTGCATATTTCAACCCTACACACCCAGCCCACATATGCATGTACACACAACAATATACATGTACCTAATCATTGCAGACATTCATGCATGCTTGGGGGAAAAGACTAAAAAATATATCAAACTTGTAACCTTGGGATTGAAAATGGAAGAGATATTTTACTTTTTACACTTTAGAAATATTTGAATTATTTTTACAATGAAAACATTTGGAATAGAAAAAAGATGTTTGGTGAGATTTAATGCTAGCATTGAAGGTGAGCACAAGCATTGAACACAAACACTGGTTCCACTGTAAATTTATACAAAACTTCCAGAAAATGATTTATCAATATGCTTAAGAACATTTATATATTTTGACCCCATAATCCATTTCAAGGAGTCTCCTTGAATAAATAATTCCAAATCGTGAAAAAGATTCATATAAAAAGTGTTTGATAGCATTATTTATCATAACAAAAAAACGGAAAGAATCTACATGGATAACCTAAATGAACTAGTCAATGACAGCACATCTACACAAATAAAAATTATGATGAGTTCATGATAACCGGTACCCATGCTGATGTTGTAACGTTCAGGTGGTAAAAATTGTACATGTAGTATGATCATAGTGATATAAATATACAAAAGCAACACTAAAAATGCATATGACAGATGGGAATGTGCCAAAATCTTAGTGATGGTTATATTTTTGTGGGAGAGTTTGGTTATGTTTTTATTGCTATTAATTTTTCTGTACTTTTTTTCTATAATACTCAGATTCAGTTCTACACTTAAAAAACTATTTTTTAGACTATTAGTACAATCACTACCAATATAAAGACATTGGGCATATCAGATGACTTGGTGACCAGAAAACAAAATCAATTAATGAGGGAAATTTGAAAAACATTCACCGTTTGGGGAAATTGGTGATTCCAACAGTAGAACCACCTGAAACTCAAGAGTCAGTGGCCTTGACTCTGTCTGAAATATGGCTTCTTATTGAAGGGGTGGGAATGGCACAGCTCCCCAACATGATTAAATATCATGAATTATGAGGAGAACCCTAAAACAATATCATAAAGATATTTCTCTTTAAGAAAGTTTAAGATGAGAAAATAAAGGAAGAGTCATATTTGCTTTAGAATAGGATGTTCCTCTATTCCCCACTTGGCACAAAGTTAGTAAGTTTAAATGTTTCTGGGCTTGGGACTTAATGCAAATGATATCATATTGTATTGCTTTTTAGCTCAATGCAGTGTTGTAGAAACAACATAATATTTTGTTTAGAGATTAAAGTATATGTAATAAAACTATAAAGCACAGCAAGCAAAAGATAAGCATGAAGTCTGAAGGTGACGACCTCTGGGTTGTGGAGGGGACCCGAGGACGAGGCTGGGAGGAGCCCACGGCTGGCTTCAGAGACAGGAGTAAAGGACTGTGTCTGTAGCTCGGGAAGGGACACACAGGCATTCATTTGTGAGTTTACTTTATACGTTACATAGGACACTACATATTTTTGTATCTATGAGCATTTCATAATAGAAGTGGAAAGCATTTCTTTGTTAAAAGGTTATTATATTAAAAATGGAAACCTAATCAAAAGAAGAAACTTTGCAACCTTGGAGGCCCTCTAGTGCCCAAATCAAATAAGTACAACGTCTTCAACTTTTATACACTACCCACTCATCATTTCACTTCCTTAAAAACAGAAATTAGCAGCAAGATGAGGTAGAATGGCGTGCTCTCAAAGTTATTCAAGATAAATGGTATGTTTTACATCGAATTTTAAAAGTGCTGCCAGACTGCTCTGCACTCTCTTTCAAGAATGACCCAAAGAATACATTTCAATTCTTTAGCAAAAATGTTTCATAAAACATTTCAAAATTCAAATGTACCTTTCAATGGAGAAACAATATTAAAAAGTTTTATGCCTGTAGAATATTTTTAAATTGGCTTTATCCACAAATTCTTTCTTTAAATTTTTTAGAATAACTACATTTAATAGCAATAATTTCCTCGCAGAATTTATGGAAGAATCACACACCACCTGACCCCTTCCTCAGACTCAGTTCAAATGTCACAGCCTCCACGGCTTGTGGGTGAAAGTGCTTTCTCTGAGCAACTGAGCTTCAAAAATGCTAAACTCACTTTGTGGGAGACTTACCTCAGCCTGCTTTCTGTTATAATTATCTGTGTACAGAGCTTATCGGCCCTTCAGAATTTTAAGATACATGAGGGCAAAGTCTTTGTCTTTCCTATCTTTATATTGCCACAGTTGTTAGCAAAGAACCTGGAACATTAATTTAGGCACTCTTTTTTCTTTTCTTTTAGTTGAATTAGACATTTAAGTGAGATAAGTTACATAACTATACTTTAAAACCAAAGCTAGTTTTGAAATGTATTTTATAGTTTGTCCAAGTAGTCAAAAGAATTAGATAGTACACACAGATAACATAGGAAAATTCAAAATATTCAAGATATAGTATTGCATTTAACCAACAACAAAATAGGTTTGAGAAGAGCTAATATGAAATTTAACTTGTTTGTCTCATGGGCACAACTAAGGTTTTTAAAAAATAGAAATCAATTAACATTTAAAATACTGTCCTGATTTATATGCATGAAATCTTCTGCAAGTTTGTCAGTCATTACAGAAACTGATGGTATCACATCCATGATGTTTACCAACTCAGTGACATAATGAAAAGAGCACAGGACTTCAACTTCCAGCAGTGTGTCTTGTGAATCCTAGGGAAGTAATTTCTGAGCCTCTTATTTCCATTGGTAAAAGCAAATACAGCCATACCTCAGAGATATTGTGGGTTTGGTTAAAGACCACTGCAATAAAGCGAATATCACAATAAAGTGAGTCACACAAATTTTTTGGCTTCCCAGTGCACATAAAAGTTATGTGTACACTATACTGTAGTCTATTAAGTGTACAATAACATTATGTAAAAAAAAACAATGTACATAGCTTACATAAAAATATTTTATTGCTAAAAAATGCTAACCATCATCTGAGCCTTCGGCAAGTCATAATCTTTTTGCTGGTGGAGGGTCTTGCCTTGATGTTGACAGCGGCTGACTGATCAGGGTGGTGGTTGCTGAAGGCTGGGGTGGCAGTGGCAATTTATTAAAATAACACAACAATGAGGTTTCCTGCATCAATTGACTCTTCCTTTCACAATTTTCCTGTAGCATGCAATGCTATTTGATAGCTATTTATCCACAATAGAACTTTCAAAATTGGAGTCAACCCTCTCAAACCCTCATGCTGCTGTATCAACTAAGTTTATGTAATATTCTAAATCCTTTGTTGTCCTTCAACAGTCTTCACAGCATTTTCACTAGGAGTAGATTCCATCTCAAGAAACCATTTTCTTTGCTCATCCGTAAGAAGCAACTCCTCACCCATTAAAGTTTGATCACGAGATTGCAGCAATTCAGTCACATCATGAGGCTCCACTTCTAACTCTAGTTCTCTTGCTATTTCTACACATCTGCAGTTACTTCCTCTTCTGAAGTCTTGAAACCCTCAAAGTCATCCATGAGGGTTGGAATCAACTTCTTCCAAACTCCTGTTATTGTTGATATTTTGACCTCTCCCCATGAATCACAAATGTTCTTAATGACATCTAGAATGGTGAATTCTTTCCAGAAGGTTTTTAATTTACTTTGACCAGATCCATCGGAGGAATCACTATCTATGGCAGCTATAGCCTTACGAAATGCATTTCTTAAATAATAAGACTTGAAAGTCAAAGTGACTCATTGATCCATGGGCCGCAGAAGGGATGTTGTGTTAGCAGGCAAGAAAACAACATTAATCTCATTGTACATCTCCATCAGAGCTCTTGGGTGACCAGGTGCATTGTCAATGAGCAGTAATATCTTGAAAATAGTCTTTTTTTTCTGAGCTGTCTGTCTCAACCATGGGCTTAAAATATTCAGTAAACCATGTTGTAAATATATGTGCTGTCATCCAAGTTTTGTTGTTCCATTTACAGAGCACAGGCAGAATAGATTTAGCATAATTCTTCAGGGCCCTACGATTTTTGGAATGGTAAATGAGCACTGGCTTCAACTTCAAGTCAGCAACTGCATTAGCTAACAAGAGGGTCAGCCTGTCCTTTGAAGCTTTGAAGCCAGGTATTAACTTCTCTTCTTTAGCTATGAAAGTCTTAGATGGCATCTTCTCCCAATATAAGGCTATTACATCTATATTGAAGCTCTGTTGTTTAGTGTAGCCACCTTCATTAATGATCTTAGCCAGATGTTCTTGATAACTTGCTGCAGCTTCTACATCAGCACTTGCTGCCTCACCTACACTTTTATGTTTTGGAGACGGCTTCTTTCCTTAAACCTCATGAGTGAACCTCTGCTGGCTTCAAAGTTTTCTTCTGCAGCTTCCTCACCTCTCTCAGCCTTCAGAGAATTGAAGGGATTTAGGGCCCTGCTCTGGATTAGGCTTTGGCTGAAGGGAATGTTGTGGCTGGTTTGATCTTCTATCCAGACCACTAAAACTTTCTCCATGTCAGCAATAAGGCTGTTTCAGTTTCTTGCCTTCATGTGTTCACTGGAGGAGCACTTTTAATTTCCTTTAAGAACTTTTCCTTTGCATCCACAACTTGGCTAACTGTTTGGCACAAGAGGCCTAGCTCTCAGCCTATCTCAGCTTCCCACATGCCTCCCTTACTAAGCTTAATCATTTCTAGTTTTTGATTTACAGCTAGAGATGTGCAACTCTTCCTTTCACGTGAACACTTAGAGGTTACTGTTTATTTATTTGTTTATTATTTTTGAGGTAACATTGGTTCATAATAGTACACTATGTGACATCAGTCTTAGCAATATCTTTTTGGATATGTCTCCTCAGGCAAGGGAAATAAAAGAAAAAATAAGCAAATGCAACTACATCAAATTAAAAAGCTTCTGCACAGCTAAGAAAAATGTCAACAAAATGAAAAGACAACTTACCGACTGGGAGAAGATATTTGCAAATCATATCTCTGATAAGGAGTTAACATTCAAAATACATAAAGAACTCATACAACTCAACAACAAAAAAATTAAAAAATGGACAGACGATCTGAACAGACATTTTTCCAAAGAAGATATACAGATGGCCAACAGGCACATGAAAAGATGCTCCACATCACTAATTATTAGGGAAACGCAAATCAAAACTATAATGAGATATCTCCTCACTCCTGTCGGAATGCCTATTATTTAAAAAAACAAGAAATAACAAGTGTTGGAGAGGATGTGGAGAAAAGGGAACCCTTATACACTGCTGGTGGAAAATTAAATTGGTACAGCCACTATGGAAAACAGTATGGAGTTTCCTCAAAAATTAAAAATAGAAATACCATATGATCCAGCTATTCTATTGTCGGGTTATTAATTGGCCTAACTGCAATATTGTTGCGTCTCAGGGAATAGAGAGGTCCAAGGAGAGAGAGAGAGATGGGGAATGGCCAATCAGTGGAGCAGTCAGAACACACACAATATTTATCAACTGAGTTTGCCATCTCATATGGGCACGGTTCGTGGTGTCTCAAAACAATTACGATAGTAGCGTCAAAGATCCGCTGATCACAGATTACCATGACAAATATAACAATAATGAAAAAGTTTGAAAGATTGACAAAATTACCAAAATGTGACACAGAGGCACACAGTGAGCAAGTGCTCTTGGGAAAATGGCGTCAACAGACTTGCCCAACACAGGGTTGCCACAAACTTTCAATTTGTAAAAAAACGCAATGTATGTGAAGCGCAATAAAATGAGGCATACCTGTATATATATATTTTATATATTTATATATAATATATATCTCATTATATATATGTGTAACATAGAATATAAAAATATACTACACACACACATATATATATCAAGGTGCCCAGGTTAGTCAATGCCCAAAACTGTAATCTCCTTTGTGGCAAATTACAGTTCTTTCAGGAAACACATATCTTTCTGCTTAAGCGATGTCCTATAGCAGGCCATTTTTTATTTCTTCATTTCTTATTTCTTCATTCAATACAGCCCATCACCATGTTTCATCCTTAATAACAAAGTAAGGGGAATAATTACAAGGGGAACTCACCGACTTGTGTTTGTATAAAGAATTTTAGAGCTCCGAGGCTTGGCTAGAGATGTGATGTCTCCACAGGGGTTGTCAATGTTGTCAGCATTTGTAGACTGCACATAACCACTGTTAGGGTGAAAAGAAAAGATGATGTGTTTCCTTATAAGAAACATAGAAAAAATAGATAAACAGTGTCCTAACTTCCAAAAGAAATTTTATTTGCCAAAATAGATCAAAAACTGAAAATGCAAAAACATAACCATGATGATGGAAAAATTTGCTTTAAGAAAAATAAAGAGAGAAGATTTTCCCTTTTTCAGAGTACAAGTTGCCAGGCTCTTGTGATCTCATGTTTGGGCCAGAGTCAGAGTAACAGCTGGTTTGTGCTTTTGAGCAAAGAAACAGACTGTTTCTGCAACGCTGGAACAACTCCTTCACTGGAGACGGGAAGGAGGCCTGAGGCGAGGCAGAGACTGGTACCTGCCAGAGTGAATAGGGCTCCTGGGGAGATGGGAACCTGGGCAGGTGTGCAGAAATCCCGGGCAACCAGCAACACGCCTTTGGGGGCCTGAGAGAAGGCTGAATCAATATCAGTCAGAGAGTGTCCTTGAGGCACCTCCACTAACAGAAAGTCTGATCAACTCTATCGTAGAGCAGAAGAGGCAACAATATTAGGGGCAGGGGCAAAGACTAAGGGCCCAGACCCCTCCATTTTCTTGGATTTACTTTGTTCCAAGGTACTATGATCTGAGTGTTTGTGTCCCCCTAAAATTCATATATTGAAATCCTAATGCCCAAAGGAGGTGCAGGTATTAAGAGGTGGGAGGTGCTTAGGTCATGAGGGTGGAGCCCTCATGAATGGGATTAGTGTTCTTCTAGAAGAGACACCACAGACCTCCCTCACCACTTCCACCGTGTGAGGATACAATGAGAAGTCTGTGACCCAGAAGAGGGCCCTCACCCGACACTGCTGGCACCCATTCTCAGACATCCAGCCTCCAGAACTGTGAGAAATAAATGTCTGTTGTTCATAAACCACCCAGTCTGTGGTATTTTGTTATAGCAGCTCAAGCAGACTAGGACACAAGGTTATTCTTCAATCTAATGGTGGATGATGCATGTCTTTGCCGTCCATGGAAAGCCAGATTTAAATTTTAAAAAGTAAGAGGATACGTTTCCTGCACTTCAGTGTCAGTGAGCACATCATATCTTCCGCATCAAGTATAAAAGGCTTTCTGGTTGACTACACCCAATATTAGTAGCATCCAAAGTATTTTATTTCATAAAATAAGCAATTTGGGAAAACAGAAAAATACCACTCCCCCTTTTTTTCTTTTATCAAAATCTGTAACAAACCTTTGATGGAAGTCCTGACATTAAACAGGCACTGTGCTAGGGAACATTAGAAATCCTTTAAAGTTGTCTTAAAAAGTGAATTATAAACACGAGTGAGCTGAAAACAGCT
The DNA here is from genome assembly GCA_031878705.1 of Tapirus indicus. Classification (NCBI taxonomy): domain Eukaryota; kingdom Metazoa; phylum Chordata; class Mammalia; order Perissodactyla; family Tapiridae; genus Tapirus; species Tapirus indicus. The sequence continues at coordinate 68,337,612 of CM062917.1, forward strand.
ACTAAATTTAGATGTAAATTTACTAATTTTAAAACATTAAGAAACATTACTTACGTATAGAGAGGGATGTATTTGCTTCTAGAACTTGGACTCACACTTAGATAAAGAGAAAATATGGGCGATTGAGTTATTTACATTAACTTAATAAACACCAAATTATTACAGCATTTCTCTTATTAAAATAAAAACAAAGTCTTTAGAGATGTCTCATAGGAATTGACCTCCAAAAGTTTGTAATTTAAACAGAAATGATTTAAAGATGTAGTTTTAAATGAAAATAAAAGCAGGACAAATTGACTCCAAACTCTCATGGACACTTATGTCTTTGTTGATTCTCTTATGCTCTAGCTGTATTTCAAAGCCTCTTCTCTTGGGTTTTTTTTTGTTTTGTTTTTTTTTTTACTGTACACTTCCTTAGTGATTAGACATGCAATATTTGGCAAAGTTGAACCTCTCATTTTCTTAGACCCACAGAATTTTCATGTTTGAGTGGATCTTACTGACCATCCCGTCTAACTCTCCATGGTAGAAATGAAGCAGCTCTGGCACAAAGTTCAGTAACTTACATGTGATCACAGTTATTTAGGACACTTCAAGGAGTTCAGAGTATATTTCCCCCTGCTCTGGCGCTAGGATCAGACATTTCACCAAGGATCTCAAAATTTCTTTTATTGGAGAATGGTGTTTAAAAACCAACGTTTGGGTGCTAGATGTGCTTGTGGCTGCTGGGGTGTCCCTGCTCCTAGGCCTTCTCAGTGGACAGAGCTAGGAATATACAGATGTATATAAACCCATGTATACCCACATATCTACATATATTTCTATATGTACTATTGGTGTATTTATTAGATACACATGAGTTCATAGGATACCTCCCAATCTAATCCAGCACCATAGGGTTCATTCTTAGCCTTTCTCCTTTACTTATTTGTAATGTCCTTCTCTGACAGTGTGATACCTGCTTCCTATTATCTACCAAAGATTTACCATATTTTCCAACTACAGTATAGTGCTTATATACAGTTATTTTTGTCTTTAGCCTTACAGTATTCAGACAAAATACTGTTTCCAAATTTATTTAGGGCCACTCCTTTTTTTTCCCCATCCACCTAAGTGTAGATATGTCATTTATTTGTAACACAGATTTATTTGTCACGATCTGCATTCCATCCTGGATTCCCCCATCATCCTGGTAGACTTTTATTTACTTATTTATTTTTTACTTTGCATTCAGTAAAGTTCGTTCTCATGGGTTCGACAAACGCAAAGAGTCATGTGGCCACCACCAATGAGCCATACAGAACAGTTTCATCATCTAAATGTTCCATTTATAGACTCTTTGCATTCACCCCTTTCCCCCTGCCCCCACTCTTGGCAGCCATTGATCTATTCTCAACCCTGTGGTTTTGTCTTTCCCAGAATGTCATAAAATGGATCATACAATATGTGACCTTTGGGTCTGGCTGTTTTCATTGAGCGAAACGCATGCAGGATTCACCCATATGTTGTGTGCTGCGTTTGTTCTTTTTCATCGCATGGGTGTACTCTAGTACGTTTACCCAATGTAGGTTTTTCCATTCACCTGTTGAAAGATACTTTGGTTGTTTCCAGGTTTTGGAGATTATGAATAAAGCTGTTGTAAACATTCACATGTAGTTTTTCGTGTGGGCTCCTGGGAGCAACATGTGCACAGGGCAAGGCTCCAGGGTGAGCGGTACCCTCACAGGTTCTAAGATGTGGCAGTACTGCCCGAGACATATAGCTTTTAATTCATCTGATGATTTATCATCAAAAAAATTAATGCAATACATCCACGTGAACTGAAAGAAAGTTTTATCATCTAGGTGAGCTATTTGCTATTTTACCACATGATATGTAAATAAAAAGATGCTAATAAAGGTTTTTCATTAGCACTAACAATATTAGGAGTTAGGCCCAATAATTCACATCTTTTTCTTTTACAGATATTTGAAAGAGATTACCAACAATTTCAGCTTTCTTTGTTTACAAGAATCTTGTATTTTTGAATGTTTTAATCTTTTATTTAAATTACCATTCAATTTATACATTGGGATCTATTATTTATATTGGGGTGTTTTACACATTTGGCAAAACCATCTTTTAAATAATCTTTATGAAAAATTTCACACATTATTTGTAGAACATGCTTTGATAAAATCTATTTACTGACAAAACTCAATATTTTTCTCAATATTGTCACTATTTGCAATTCCAGTTCAAGCAGTTAAACTTGATTATGATTTTGCTTATTTCCATTTCTTTATTCTTTTTCCTTTTAATAATAAAAAAATCTTTTTTTAAAGGGAAATTTATGCTGGTTTTATTGAAGTGGTACAAGTGTCAAAGATTTGAAAAATGTTCCCTTTGATATTACTTTTTTTCATAACTAAAACTTATCAAAACTTCTCATTAATTTTCCTGACTGAGGACAAAGGTCTCCTGCATTTTGCTTTGCAATTAATTGTGATTAGGTAAGTATAAAATTAAACGTACAAGATTAACCCTCCCATTGAACTGATGATCAAATTGACCATCATCAAATCAGATAATCAGTTGAAACTCCAGGGAATAAAAGATGGAATAATCTCATTGTGAGCAGTTCTGTATCTTTCTTATGCATTATCTGTCTGTCTCATACTATTCTTTATAATTGGCTGCAGTATTTGTTGCAAAATATACAGTTCTATTTAAAGTTCCACGTGATTCCTTCTTCTATTTTGTATTCTATTTAATTTTTGCAAAATGCCAGTTGTGACTCACCACTAATGAGTCTCAACCAACAGGCTACAAACCACTTGTTAAACTACTTAGTATAGTCTTCTCTTTAAACTGGACTAGGATGATTGCTTAATCATGTTGAGAAAAGGGATCCCTAGCTCACACTGTCAGTGAGAGTTGATTGCAAGTGGTTTGAGATCAATGTGAAAAGCAAAACTTTAAATATTTTAGAAAAAAAGTAAGTAAAGGAGAATATCTTTATTATTTCTGGATGGGGAAAGATTTATTAAAAACACAAAAATAACAAGACATGAAGGAAAATATTGATGAATTCAGTTATATTAAAATTCAAAACTTCAGTTCAGCAAAGGGTACTACAAAATAGAAAAGTCATAGACTAGAAGGAGATACTTTGATACACATTATCAGTAAATGATTTGTATCTAGGATAATAAACATAAAAGTTTCTATAATCAATAAGTAAAAGACAAAAATCTCAAATGCAAAAGAAGCAAGATATATGAACGAGCAAGTCACAGATGTGAAAACCCAAGTGAGTTATAACTTACAAAGTATGATTATTAGTGATCAGGTAGATGTAAGTTAAAATTATAATAAAGTACAATTTCATACTCATAATATTGAAAATTTTTTTTAATTTGAAAATTCCAAATGCTGACCACAGCGTGCAATAGTGGGAAGTCAAGCAGTGCCGTTGGGAGAGTCCATTAGTAAAATTCATTTGGAGAAGAATGTGCAATATCTAGACTATAATGTAGTGCACACCTCCTGATGCAGCAATTCTAGACATAGGTATGTATATATAAATCCCAGAAATATTTTTATATTTGGGTACATGAAGATATGAGGACATTGTTTCCAACTGCAATAAAATTCAGAAAAAAATTAAATTATGAGAATGGATGAATAAGTTGTGATACATCCATTCAGTGGAAGACTATGCAGCAGGGAAAATGAACACCTAGATACAGATGCCAACAGGTATGAATCTCACAAACACAATACTGAACAAAAATGTTAAGTTGAATAAATAAATGTATGATACCACTTATACTGAGTTTATAAACATGGAACAGAATACCATATATTGGTTAAGAATAACAAGTATGTTTGTAAGGATTAAAGGGGTGCATGAAAATGTGAAACATCAAATCTAGAATAATGGTGATTCATGAGGAAAGTGCATGTGCTTAGAGAGAAGTACATGGGGGCTTCCACTGTGTTGGTAATGCTTTATTTCTAAAGCTGGGAGGTAGACACACAGATTATATCATATTCTTATTTATACATTTTTGTATATATGAAATATTCAAAAATAAATTTAAAAAATTTAAACAGAGATAATGACCTGGATTGTGGGTTGTGGGGAGAACAAAAATAAAGAGACAAAATGGTGACATTTTTAAAGGCAGAAACACCAAGTTTTTCCAGACTAAATGCACAAAATTACATATATGGAAGAATTAGTAACAAAGCCATAGTTTCTAGTGTTAATAGAACACAAAATAACTATATGATACAAAAGTTGACAGAAAATAATTCATAATACTTTGAATTTCATGAATTTTGCAACATTATAATTCTTCAGATCAGATTATTTATAAAGTACCCCTTATTTTTAAATGATTTTGGTATATTTAATAGTCTAAATTTTAAGAAGGGTTAAGAGAAAACAAGAGAAAGCAGCCAACAGTGAGCAATTGAACTGGGATTTGGGTTCTCTTTCCAGTCACAGGGATGGAAGTCTGAGGGCCTCTGGAATGCTCTCCAGAAGATATGCCCCTCACCCCTTTCTCTTTTTCCCCATAGGCTAGAGCATCAGATTCTCAATGATAAATAAATGTGCGATAGTGAAGAAATCTGGTGATGAGAACATTAGGAGACAAAACTTACAAGTTAACTGGTTTGACTGGTGCCAAGAAAGATCTTGTTTGAAATCTGTCCCAGAGTCCACCAACCATCTAAAAGCATCAAAATGAATGACAGATATTTAATGAACAAGTTACTGTAATTTCTAGTATATAAGCCCCAGTGCTCTTAACAGTCCTTTCTGCATCATAGGCAAGCCCCAAGCATCGTTAGCAAATCAGAGATTTGCTCTAGAGCCACTCCTGGTCTCCGCTCTGCTCTCAGACCCTCAATTTTAGTTTGTTTTCTCAGAGCTGGAATCTGACTCATTATCCACTTCCTTCGAATTGAATCCCTTATGAAAGGTCTGATTTTGGTTTCATCCCAAAGACTGTACTCACTTGGATCCGCCTTAGCCCATCCTCTGCAGCCCCAGGCTAGTCTCCTCTTTCCAGCCAGCCCAGATCTGAGCTTTGAACCTCATCTTGCCAGAAAGAACTTTCGATACCAGTATAATTTAACACCAAAGAACATGTAATAAAATGACCAATTTTCACAAGATATAAAAATATGTTAAAGTAGTTGAAAGGTCCTTAAAAAAATAGTTGTAAGAATCTAGGCATGTTTTTTGTCCTTTAATTGATTTTAATTTCTATGTGCAAATCCCCATGCTGAGATTTTATATTAAAGCTATATTTTTGCTGTCTTATCATTTTTCTCTGTAAAAGCTGAAAACGTTTTTCAAGATAATGTGGCCTTTTTAACTTGGGCTTCATGAACCTCGTAGGTGTCCACATTTGGAACTGTATTTCAATATAATTTCATAGTTTTCCTTTTTAGTCCTATGTACTTTTTATATATTAAAAAACTCCACTATGAGAGGTAGTCCCAGGGCTTGTCAGACTTCTAAGGGATGAGATATGGCACAGAACGATTAGGGAATCAATGGAAGTAGAAGGTGCTTTGCAAGCACAGAGCAAGGACATCTAAACCAGTGTTGGGAGGTCTAAAATAAGCTCTGAAGGATTCTTGGAATTTAGCCTGGAAAAAATAGAGTGATAAGGCAGTGGAACACTATTTGCAAAAGACATAGACTGAGAAAGAGCATGGGCGACTTGAGGATCTGAGAGACAAGAGACGTTCAGCATAGAAAGCAATATGATAGAATACAGTGTGGAGGGTGATGTGTGGGTGGTAGGGCTAAAGAGGAAGAGGGTGAAACGGGGAGAGATGAGGCTGAGGAGGGGGTAACAGGCAAATAGAGAAATGGGTATGTGTCATGTCAAGGAGTATGAATTTTACTTTATAAAAAGTGATGGGTTTTAATCAATGGTGCAACATGAAGAGATTCACACTTTAGGACAAGTATCCTGGCTGTGGTGTGGGTACCATAATCCATGATGAATTCTTGATGTTCACAAATGAAAAGTATGGACATCTCTACAGACAACAAGGTGTGTTTTGTGGTTCACGGATTTTCCCATTCTGCCTTGAAAAGTGCAGAGGTAAGTTCTAGATTCAAGAATTATTCTCAGCTTAGGTATTCTGGTGGAATCGTAATCATTTATCTGTGTCTTTTCATCATTTACTCGTTCTTTTGCAATTGTTAAAATAAACGGTCAATGCAAACTATGACTTTTCAGAAAGAGCTTGTCTTTAAATAAAAATTTTAAAATGGCAATATTGGATAATATAAAAGTATTTGAGGTTATTGATGACTTATGATTATGGCACTTTCAATTCATAAATGCATATATTTACTTGTTCTCTCCATAATCCTTAACAATAAAATAAGTATCATTGTGACTTACAGTTTTAGAGTTTAGTTCAGTCACAAATGCATTGTTGCCTGGGATGTTCACTGACCTGAGTTATTGCTGGCATTCTTTCATATCTTTTTAGTGTAAAACACTGTGAGATGAGGTCAGCAGCTTTTTCCACCGTTGTTTCTTCTGGATCGAGTTTTGGTGGTAGCATCTTATCCCAAGGAACAACTTCATAAGCTCTGCAAAATTATTAAATAATGACATTTTATGAAAAATCCATACTCAATTAGTATAGGTCATAACAATGTCATATAGTATGGTATGCAGAATTCTAAGATGTCCCCCAAGATTCCTGCCCCCTGGTGTACATACCATACTTAATCACCTCCCCTCATGTGTGAGCAAAGCAAACGAACATGATAGGATATCATTCCTGTGACACTTTATATGGCAACTTTACATGGCAAAAGGGACTGTGCACATGTAATTAAGGTCCCTAATCAGATGAATTTGAGTTAATCAAAAGGCAGGTTATCCTGAGTCTGACCTAACCAGGTGAGCCCTAGAAAGAGACAAAAACAGCAGCAGACGCTCTTCAGCTGTCCTTAAAGAAACAAATCACATGAGCGCTGCAGCTGCAATGAATTGAATTCTGCCAAAAATCCAGATGATCTCGGAAGATGAGGACCCAGCCTCAGCTGACACCTTGACTCCAGCCTGAGAAGCCTTGAGTGTTGAATCCAGTTGGAAAATGCCTGAACTTCTGACCGACACAACTGTGAGATAATAAATGGGTGTGGTTTAAAGCTGCTAAATTTATGGTCATCCGTTATACAGCAGTAGAAAGTTAATGCATGTACTTATATACATCTTACAGGTTACAAAAAAAATTCATTTGACCTTTGCAGCAAGGCAGAAAAACCATTAATTTACAAATAAACTATGGCTTAGAGAATTGAATTTGTTTGCTTACGATCACTCAGCTATTGATGGTGGAAGTAAGGACTCAAAGCCAGATTATTTTGCCTCTGAAAAGTCAGCAACATTCCCACTGTTCCACACCAATGCAGACAAATTGTAAAAATCTTGAGCATGGTACAAGGACTCCAGCCATCTTAGTAAATGCAATAATTATATACATAAAGGATTTGGATCTAAAGGTATCACCTTGTATTTGGAATTTTGAAAGTTGCTGTTCTTTTTGACAGACATACATGACAGATGCAGTGAAATAGACTCCAACTTGATCCCAAATGAAAAACAAATAGCCCTCATTCCAGTGACCGTGTTCTGATAGGATAGATGGACAGATGGCCTGTGCTCCCGGTGCCTGGGTGCCAGATCCCACTCCTGCCCTGTCCAAACTTGGTGCTAACGCTGATCCTTCCATTCTGTGAGTCAATCCTATCCTTTCAAATAATCCCACTGTTGGTCAAAGTCAGTTTGCAATCAAAGAATTACCAGTGATCCCCATTCCCTCAACAAATGTTTATTCACAGATTATTATATTTCAAGCACTGTGCTAGGGGCTTGAGATAAAAGAGTAAATAAAGAATAAAATAAAAATTATATTTACAACATAGGAATGTTGTGAGGATTCAATAAAATAATACTGGTAAAGTTGAAGAGCACAGTGATGGTTCCATAGTGTTTTCATTGTCGTGTATACATTTTGAACTCATTCATTCTGAAATTACTGTGTCCTAAGGAAAAGCTAAACCTTACAAAATATTTTTAATTGTAGCAAAAAAGTAAACGGTGCATTTTTCTGACATAATATCTGACTGGTACTGTACTAAGAAATTAACCTGAGAGTTGAATCAAAGCTTGAAAGATACATCACTGTTTGAGCCTCTGATATATTTCATGTATGTTTTATGGAATTTTCCAGAAAAGTTATACAAGTTTTTTCCCTAAGAAAACTTGTATATGATATTTTTAAGAGACTATGAAATAGTATGATTTGATACTTACTTTTGTAAAAAAAAAAAAACAAAAACAAAAAGAAACTCCTATATTGTGATTAAGGTATCATGAATTTAGCCAAAACATTAACTGTTTCTAAGATGACCACTGGAATTTTTTTGATAGAAATCAAGATAAGAATACAATATAGAATGAACTCAAAACCAGAGAGGAGATTAGAATTATAGTTATAATCCTCCATTTTTAAGGTCAGAAAATAGAGTGCCAAAAAGATTGGAGGATCCAGAGTCCCACATTGAGCAGTTAGACATGTTTGGGCCCTATGATTGGAATCCAAGACTGCAGATGTCTTCTTCAGTGCTCTTTTCTCAATTTGTTCTAAGATTCTGAAATCCACCTCCACATCATGTATTTCTTTTTTTTTTAAATGTAAACCAATGCTATTTTGCTTTTTAAGTAGTGTTCTTAAAGCACTACAGCTTGGTAAAGAATGTAAATTAGTATAGTCATCTCAAAAGCCAGAGTTTTGTTTGTTTTTTAATGAGTTGTTAAAAAGATGCAGCCTATTCTAATGGGATAAATATTTTTAACCATCTCACTTTGAGTAAACGAAGGCTCACAAATGAGCAACACTCTTCTCTGAGGAAAACAAAAAGCTGTTGTTGACAAGCGACAGCACACACACACACACACACACACACACACAAAACAAAAAGAACTGTTTAAAAATAACTATGTTCCCATATTTTTTGAAGTCATTTTACAATGGGATGATATGAATATGATCTTGCTGCAAACTTGCCATGTAGATTTGTAATACATGTTGTTCAGACAAACGATTCAGTCCAAGAGGTGCTAACTTCAGACAATGTAGCACTATAACCCTTTTAACAAAGCAATTTGTTTTACTCATTATCCTTTCCTCTAGACTGAAATACAGGCTAAAAAAATACTCCCTAATTAAAAATTGATATTGTTTACAGAAAAAATTATGTAATTTTGCATTAGAATTTACAAGTGCATGTTCAAATCGAGTTTGCCTCTTTCCCCCATCCCAGTCACAAAATGGGCATGCAATAAAATTTTTTAAAATGCTTCATTTTTAACTTCATGCAGACTAAATAAAGATGACAAACCAAAAGCTTAAATAATGGAAGGATATTTCACAGAAAATGTCTTATACAAAAAACATATAAGAAAAAGGTCCACTAGATGACACTGTAATTTACAAATTGGCATCATTTTGGTTGACAAATATCCAGATGCTGTTGTCTTCCACTGACAAGAGTTGCAGAGAAAAATATAACAAAAACAGCATGAATTCTGATTTTAATCACACATTTCTCATATATTTCTTTATATCTTCATAAACCTTGTAAGATGAAACCTATTCTTATGTGTATTTCATGAAACTGTATTTGGTGATAGAGGTGCCTTCAATTTGAATTAAAAAAGTGAAGTTGAAACGTGAAGTCTGTCTGCCGTGTTCAGCACACGAGAGGAAAGGAGGAGAGTGGGCAGACATGAAGCTCTTTGCAGCACACACATATGCTATGTCTTTATTCTTATTGCCGCCACTTCCCCTCCTCCTGTGTCTCTGCCGTCTATCATTTGACTTATTTCTAAATCCACTGGTCAATTCCAGTCATCTGTTCTGGGGCCTCATCTTACTTGACTCATTTGCATGATGGAAAACAGTTCATCATCCCCTTCTCTCTGGAACACTTTCTTGATTCGCCTTCCAGGCACTAGAATCTCTTCACTTTCCTCCGCCTCTATTTATTGGTTGCTTCTTCTCAGTCTTTTGCTGATACTTCTATTTTCCTCTTTCTGAATGTAGGCCCGCCAGACTCAAGCTCCTTACCACTCTCACTGCACTTCTCCTTTGGTGCTCCATCCAGAGCCGTGTGTTTATGTACCTGTCTATAAGCCATGACACCAGCCTCATTTCTCTAGCCCAGACGTCTCTCCCAGGCCCCAGATCCATATACCCCATGGCCTTACTTGATATATTCACTTGGATATCTACTGCACATTTTTCTAGTCAGCATGTCTAAAACTGACTTCTGATCTTTCCCTCCAAACCTGCTCCACCTGCCTTCACGTTGTGAAGTAACAGGGAAGTTCAGTCCCTCCAGCTGCATAGCCCGAAGCCGTGAATCATTCTTGACTCCTCTTTCTTTCAGACTCGTTACCTCCAATCCAGAAATTGTGTTGGCTCTACTTTTGAAATATGTCCAGAAGCCAACAACTGCCCCCAGCTTCCTACCATCTTCCTCAAGCCACCCTTATCCCTGACCTAGATGACAGCAGTAACCTCCTAACTAGTCTCCAGGCTTCTCCCCTCACCTGTCTGCTTTGAACACAGCAGCCACCATTTTCTCTTTGATATACACATCAGATCTAGCCACTTTGCTGCTAAAGCCTCACCTGACTCAGAGTAAAAGCCCCGGCATTTACAATTGCTTCAAGTGCCCCAGTAGATCTGGTTCTGGAGCACTCTCTGCACTTTCTGACCTCTTCTTTTGCTACTTCTCCCTCTTACTCTGTTCCAAGCACCCCACCTTTGTTCTTCTTCCACCCATCAAGCACACTTCTGACCTGGGGCTTTCACTCTGTATTCCCTCTGCTTGGAAAATAGTCATTCCAAACATCTGCGCGTCACTCCTTTACCTTTTCTGAGTTTCTGGTAAAGTCTCATCACTCAAGGAGGCCTACCCAGACCTCCTATTTATTACCAAGGCCTATTACCTCCCACACAGGGCACTCCTGATCTTATCCTGTTCCACTTTTTCTCTTCTATTTTTTCATAGACTCATCACCTTCTAAGATACCATCTATTTATTTTCTTATTATGTTTTTGCTTATTGCCCATCTCCCTTTAGAATAAGAGCTCTTTGAGAGGAGAGATGTGTCTGCTTTATTCACTGATGAATCTTATAGCCTGGGGCATAGAAACATAATAGGTCCTCTCTCTATTTTCTGACCAAGTAAAGAAGACCTCCTCCTTTCAGCTTTCTCCACTCTTGGTTTTTATGACTATTTCTTCATCTCCTCCTCTCTCTCTGACCATTTCCTTTCTGTTTTGGTTTTATTCTTATATTAAACATAGGTTTTCTTTAAGACTCTTCCTAGACCTGTTTATTTTAGCAATCAATGTGAATAAGTAAAATATCTGTATTTGATGTTCTCTGAATTATTCATAGAATCCAGGATATTGTAGATGCAAAGGGGATGTGTCATAAAAGATAAAAGAAATATATTTTTAAATCAAAATTCTAGTGGGAAAAAATGCTTACTTTTGTGTAGAGGACTTGTAAAACGAGTTCTTTGCATTGTATGTCTTGGGTTGTGAAAGTGGTTCTCCATCATCCTAGAAGGCATGAATAATAAGTTAAAAGAGATCAGGTACGAATGGGAATTGCTAATGCGTTCTATTCACCGTGCTTTCTTTCTTCCTCTTTCTTCATTTTTCTTCTTTCATAGCACCTCTTGGATCAACTAGATTTAATGCTTCCCTACTTTCCTATATTGTCTAGGAAATTTACATTCTCTGTATATTCTCCTAGGGATTAAATTAAAATTTACCAAGTGAATATTAAAGTTAATGGAAAGTCAAATTTTTATAAGAAAGCTCTTGAATTTCAAACATATGCAAATAATTAGTTTTTAGCACCATGTCATTAAAACATGTTAAAAGTCTTCTCTTCTAATAACACAAGGACATCAGCTCTGAAATACTTCCTTCTTCCTATCTTCCATCTTATTATAGTAAAATTAATTAATTAATAATTATTATAACCATTGTTACTGTTTTTTCTAATGGTTATTATTTATTTAGATTTTCCACAATATTTTACCAATTCTTTGCCTACTTTTGCTTCTTGTATCTTGCTTGTTTTTTTTTTTCCCTCCTGGGTTCTTGGTTCTAGTCTCTTTTTCCTGAAGTTCAATTTTCAGGAATTCTTTCAATGATGTGAACTTCTTCTACTTCTGTTATTCAGTTTATCCTCACTTTTGAATAATGCTCTAACTGGGTTTAGAATTTTAATATAATGGTTATGATTATTTAGTAACAAATATATCTCATTGCCTTCTGGACAGTTGTGTTGCTTTTGAAAGCATACTGAGTTTAACTGTTTGCAGGTATTCTGTGACTCTACCTTCTCTGGTTGTATTTCAGATATTTGTCTTGGTTTTCCTACAGTTTCAATATACTTTATTTAGGAGAGGATATGTTTTGTTCATGTGCCTTAGGACTTGTTATGCTTCTTCAATCTGAGAATTCATGACTTTTCACCAATTTGGATAATTCTCCATCTTAATCTCTTTATTGTCAAAGGATTCTCTTCTTATGAAATTCCTAGTAGGCAAATATTGGACTTTCTCATTCTACCCTCTGTCTCAACTTTTCGTCTCTTCACCTTTAACTTCCATATCTATCTTCCATTCTACCTCTATCACCTTTTTAATTTTTCTTTCTTCACCTGTTGCTAGTCTCCATTTAAACCTGTTCATTATATTTTTAAAATTTCATCAAAGCTATATCTAGTGAAATAAAGAAATATTTTTTCCTTTATTTTGTTAGTGGGATGAATTATATTGACTGATTTTTGAATGTTAAAGGAATGTTTGCAATCCTGAGATAAACTTCACATGATCATGGTGTATCATTCTTTTTATAAATTACTGTTCTTGATTTGCTAATATTTCATAACTATTTTTATGTCTCTGTACATGAGAAATATTAGTCTGTAACTTCCTCTTCTTTATATATCTTTGTCTGGTTTTGGTACATTAGGCAAGTTGTACTCCTAAAACTAGTTGGGAAGTGTTTCTTCTACTATTTTCTGAAATAACTTCTGTACGATTGGTGAGATTTCTTCCTAGAATGCTTGATAAAACTCAGCAGTGAAACCATCTGATCCTGAAGTTTTCAGTGTGGGAAAATTTTTGATAAGAAAAATAAAATTTCTTTAATATACATGGGGCACTCATATATTCTATTGCATCTAGTATCACTTTTAGTAAGTTGTATTTTTAAGGAAATTTGTTTATTTAATCTAAAATATCAAATTAGCTGACGTTCAGTAGTTTGTAATATTCCATTATTTTTCTTTTAAGATCTGTAGTAATAACCCCTCTTTAATTTCTTATATTGGTAATATGTATTCTCTCTCTTTCTCTTGATAATATTAATGAGTTCTAACACTTTTGCTGATCTTTTCAAAGAAACAGCCTTTGGCTTTTAAAATTCTCTCTCTTGTGTATCTATTCTCTATTTCATTGATTTCAACTCATCTTTTTAATCTTCTCCCTTCTTATTTTTGGTTTAATTTAGTCACTTTTCTAGTTTCTTAAGATTGAAACATATCAATTTTGGACTTTTCTTGTTTTCTAATATACACGCAAAAGGCTATTTTTTTTCTTCTTAGCAGAGTTTTAAAAGCATTACACGAAATTCTATATGTTGTATTTTCATTATCATTCAGTTTAAAACATTTTCTAATTTCTCTTGTGATTTCTTCTTTGGCTTATAGTTTATCTAGAAGTATAGTGTTTAATTTAAAAATATTTGATGTTTTCCTACACATATTTTTGGCTATTTATTTTTAATTTAACTCTGTGGTGGTTTGAGAACATACATAGTAAATTATCTTCATTGATTTTGAATGCTAACAATCTTTCAATCCTGGAATAACTGCCACCCATCATAATGTATTATCTTTTTAAAATATTACCAAATTCAATTTAGTAAAATTTTTCTCAGGATTTTTTTGTCTGTTCGTAGACATATTAGACTGTAATTTTTTATTGTAGTACTTTTTCAAATTTTTGATGACAGGCTTCTTTTGTCCTCAAATATATTATTTGGGTAAGATGATATTATTTCTTCCTTCAATATCTGATCATATTCATCAGTAAAACTATGCAGGCCTGGATTCTTTTCTGTAGAAAGTGTTTTGATAATCAATTAAATTATTTTAATAGATATAGGGCTATTCAGGTTTTCTTTTTGTGTCAGTTTTGGTAAGTTGTATCTTCAAGAAATTTACTCATTTTATCTAAATTGTCAACTTCATTGGCATAAAGTTGTTTATAATATCTCTTAGTTTTTAAAGAATAAACTGTATTGAGGTATAATATACTTGCAATGAATTGAATCTATTAAAGCATACAATCTGATGAGATTTTACAGTTTTGTACACCCATGAAACCAACACAACAGACAAGATTCAAAGCATTTATATTTTGCCAAAAGATTTCTCCTGCCCCTTTGCCACCCATATCTCCATCTGTTCGTAGGCCAGGGCAATAAGTGATCTACTTTTTGTCACTCTATATAGGTTTTCATTTTTAGAATTTTATTTAAATAGAATCAATCGGCATGTGATATTTTATTTCTGGCTACTTTCATTCAGTATAATGATTATGAAATTCATTCATCTTGTTGCATGTATCAATAGTTTACTCTTTTTTATTGCTGAATACTACTCCATTGTATGGATACGGATATGCCACAATTTATTCATACTTTCACATGCACATGAACATTATTTTGTTTCCACTTTTTGGCTATTATGAAAAAAGCTTCTTTGGACATTTATGTCCAAGCCCTGTGTGGACATATATTTAAATTTGTCTTGGGTAAATATCTAGGAGTGAAATGGATGGGTCACTACATGGGTATATATTTAACTTTTAAAAAAGGGCTAAAGAGTTTCCAAAGTAGTTGTACCATTTCACTTTCTCACCAGCAGTGTGTGTGAGTTCCAGTGTTCTGTATACTTGCCAAAACATGGAATTTTCAGTCTTTTTAATTTTAGCCACTGTGAGAATATGTTTTATTT
The DNA here is from genome assembly GCA_031878705.1 of Tapirus indicus. Lineage (NCBI taxonomy): Eukaryota > Metazoa > Chordata > Mammalia > Perissodactyla > Tapiridae > Tapirus > Tapirus indicus. The sequence goes on from CM062917.1 coordinate 68,352,763, forward strand.
TAAATTGTATTTCACTAATGACTCAGCATGTTGAGCATCTTTTCACATGTTTATTAGCCATTCTTATATTTTTTTGTGATGTGTTTGTTCAGATCTTTTGGCCATCTTCCATTGGGGTTGTTCATCTTTAAGATATCTTTATACGTTCTAGATACAAGTCCTTTTTTTCAGATACATAATTGTGAATATTTTTCCTGTTCTGTGGTTTGCAATTTCATTTTCTTAAAGATGTCTTTTGAAAATCTATTTCAAAAAGTTTCATAACCTTAATTTTATATTCAGGCTCATTATCCATTTCATATTACTTTTTTGTACATGTCAATGTAGTAAAACTTGATTTTTTCCCCATAAAGATATCCAGTTGTTTCAGTAATTTGTTGAAAGAGTTTCTTCATTGAAATGCCTTGGCACATTTAAAAAAAACCAAATGGCAATGTATAGGTGGCTCTATTTCTGGACTCTATTATGTTCCATTGATCTGTAAGATGATCATTTTGCCAATTTGACCTGATTATAATAACTTTATACTAAGACTTAAAATCTGGTAGCAAAAATCTTCCAACTTTATTCTTTCATTCAAAATTGTTTCAGCAATTTTAGGTTTTGCAGTTTATATAGATTTGATAATCAGTTTATAAATTTCTACAAAAGAGCCTCCTAGGATTTTCATAGGGTTTGCATTCAATCTATTGATCAATTGGGAAAGCATTAACATATTTATAAGAATGTCTTCCAGTCCATAAACCTGGTTTGCTTTCCATTTATTTAGGTCTTCATTAATTTATTTCACACAGTAATGTACTGTAGTTTTCAGTGAAGAATATGCATGTGTTTCATTAAATCCTATATGGTTTTTGGCACCATTGTAAATGGAATCTTTTAAAATTTAATTTTCCAATTGTTTGCTTCTGATTGGTAAAAATACAATTGATTTTTTTTATATTAACAATACACCTATGCCTTTGATAAATTCAACTATTACTTCTAGGTGTTGCTTTGTAGATTTCTGAGGATTCTCTCTAAATATCATCATGTCATCTCAATACAGAGGTGAATTTACTTCTTCCTTTCCAATAGTTGTGATTTCCATTTCTGTTTCTTACCTTTCTGCAATAGCTATCTCCTCCATTAAATGGAAAATAAAAGTGATAAGAGCAGGCATTTTTGTCTTATTCCTGATATTAGAGAAAAAGCATTCACTCTTTCATCATTCAGTACTATTTTAGCCCTAGGTGATAGATGCTGTATATCAAGTTGAGGAAGTTCCCCTCTAAATCTAATTTGCTGAGAGTTTTGATCATAAATGAGTATTGAATTTTTCCCTCTTACTAAGAATAATCTTGGTTATTTCTGATTCTTTGCTTTCTGTATCCATTTTATAAAGAATTTTCAAATTCCACAAAAATACAGCTAGGATATTGATTGGAATTGCATTGAAACTATCAATTAACTTAGGAAAGTTTAAAAGACTTTTAAATATTGAGTCTTCCAATCCAGATAATAGTACATTTCTCTATCTATTTAGGCTTTTTTTTTTCCTCCTAATACATTTACTAATTTTGCCACAGGGTTCTCAAATATCTCTTTTTGAGGGAGGGGGTGAGAAAGATTAGCCCTGAGGTAATATCTGTTGCCAATCCTCCTCTTTTTTTTTGCTGAGGAAGATTGGCCCTGGGCTAACATCCATGCCCGTCTTCATCTACTCTATATGTGGGGCGCCTGCCACAACATGGCTTGATAAGTGGTGTGTAGGTCTGCACCCAGGATCCCAACCTGCGAACCCCGGGCTGCTGAAGTGGAGTGTGTGAACCCGACCACCACGCCACTGGGCTGGCCCCTCAAATATCTTTTGTTAGATTCATTACTCAATAGTTGATAGTTTTGGTGCAATTTTAAATGATAGGTTAAACTTTAAAAATATTTTTCTGTTTCTCACTGATATTTAGAATACAATTAATGAATTTACAATAAAGTTTATTTCTAGCAACCTTATTAAATTCTTTTTTTTTGTGGGGAAGACCAGCCCTGAGCTAAAATCTGTTGCCAATCCTCCCCTTTTTGCCGAGGAAGACTAGCCCTGGGCTAACATCCGTGCCCATCTTCCTCTACTTTATATGGGATGCCGCCACAGCATGGCTGACAGGCAGTGCGTCGGGCGCCTGGGATCCGAACTCGCGAATCCCGGGCTGCCAGGCACGAACTTAACCGCTGCGCCACTGGGCGGCCCCTTATTAAATTCTTTTTTAAATTTTAGTAATTTCGGGGCCAACCAGTGGCGCAGCGGTTTAGTCCGCGCTTGGCAGCCCGGGGTTCGCGGGTTCGGATCCCGGGCGCCCGCCGACGCACTGCCTGTCAGCCATACTGTGACGGCGTCCCGTATAAAGTAGAGGAAGATGGGCACGGATGTTAGCCCAGGGCCAGTCCTCCTCAGCAAAAAGAGAAGGATCGGCAGTGGATGTTAGCTCAGGGCTGGTCTTCCTCACCAAAAATAAAATAAAAGGAAATAAATTTTAGTAATTTCACTGTAGATTTATTTGGATTGTTAACATACATAATCATATTATCAAGAATAATAGCTTTGTTTAGTTCTTTCTAATTTTTATACTATTTTTAAATATGTTTGCTTGATCGGGCTGGCTAGGAACTCCAGTGCAATGCTGTATAGACAAGGCAAAATAACACACTCTTGCTTGATACAGATTACAGAGGGAATGCTCCAATATTACACTGTTCAATATTAAGTTTTATTGACCTTTTCATAGATATCTATTATTAATTTGAGGATAACTTTCAATTCTTTTTATCAAACTTATTTTTCCCTATGTTGAGAAGAGTATATGACTTTTCTACTTTAATCAGTTGATACAGTTAACTATGCTCACTGATTTTCTAAAGTTAAGCAAACCTTACATTTCTGGAAACTCAACTTTATCATGATGTATTAGCCATTTGCCATATTGCTAGATCCTAAACATGTGTCTGTGTGTCTTCAGTCTTTACCTGATATCTCTCAGTATTGATTTCTAGTTTAATTCAGTTGCAATCAGAGATATTCTTTGTATTATTTAAATTCTTTTAATTTCTTTTGTTTTGTTTTAGATCCCAGAATACAATTTATCTTGGTGAACATTCTGTGTGAACTTGAAAAGAATTTCTATTCTGTTGTTGTGTGGGCTATATCAAGTAGGTCAAGTTAGTTGATATTGTTTTTCATATCTTCCATAACTCCACTTTTTTCTATCTTTTCTATCAATTACTAGGAATGGAGTTTATAAATCTCCAATAATAATGGTGGGCCTGCTTTTCGGTTTCATTGGTTTTTGCTTCATGCATTTGAATTTTGTTATTAGACTCATATACATTTTATAAATTGACCCCCTTTATCATTATGAGGTATCTACCTGGTAAAATTTCTTGTTCTAAAATCTACCCTGTTGGATATTATTACTGCTGCTTTTCTTTCTTTAACTAGTTTTTGCATGGTATATATTTTCCCATCTATCTATTTATATTTAACATGGTTTTACTCTAGTCAGCATATAGGTGGGTATTTGTTTTATCTGCTCTTTTTCCTTTTGTGTTACTTTCTGATGTATTAGTTGAGGTATTTTTTCTTTTTAAAATTTCATTTTATCTCTCCCTATTAGCTTACTGACTATGCTTTATTTATTTATTGCTGGATTTACAATATACATCTTTAATTCTAACACGTACAGTATAATATTATACCATTTCACAAATAGTGTAAAAAATTACAACAGCATATACTCATCTCCATCTTGACATTCCTTGTGCTGACATTATATAGTTTACTTCAACATATGCTATAACCCCAAAATACATTGCATACATTACTATTATTGGTGCTTTAAACCATCAAAGATATTTTAAAGAACTTCAAAATGAAATAGCATTTTATATTTACCCACATATTTACCATTTTGTTAACCTCCATTCCATTTCATTGCATAAACTCAAATGTCTATATACTTTATTTTTTTCTGTCTCAAAAACTTACTTTAGGTCTGCTGGAATGCATTCTCTTAGCTTTGTTTTGCTGAAAATGTCTCTATTTTGCCTTTATTTTTGAAATTTGTTATTGTTGGTTAAAGTATTCTTAGTTGATTTTTTGTTTTGTTTTGTTTCTGAAATGTCTCCATTTTCTTCTGGCTTGCACAGATTCTGACAAGAAGCCTGCTGCTGTTCTTATGTGTGTTCCTCTGTACAAAAAACTGTTTTTTTACCTCTAGCTGTTTTAAGATTTTTTTTCTTTAACACTTTAAAACAGTGTGATCGATATGCATAGTTTTATTTCTCTTTATTCAGCTCTTGACATTTGTTGAGTTTCTTGGGTCTGCAAATTTATAATTTTCATCAGTTAGGAACAATTATGGCCATTATTTCCCCAAATACTCTTCCCACCTCCCTTTTTTCCAGAACTTCAATTACATGTGTGTTGAGATAGTGTTCCACAGCTTACTGATGCTTTATTTATTAATTTTCTCTCTGTATTTTATGTTGGATAGTTTCTATTGCAATGTTTTTAATTTCACTGATCTTTTATCCTCCAGGATCTGATCTTCTCCTAAAACTACCCATTTATCTTTTATTTCAGATGTATTTTTTGTGTCTAGAAGTCCTTTTGAGTCTTGTTTATATCATCCATTTTCCTGCTCATCATGGTTGTGGTTTCCTCTACCATCCTAAATATATCCAACATATTGGTACATAATAGCTGTTTGAATGTGTCTTTGTCTGCTTGTTTCTTCATGTCTATCACTTTGGGTTCTGGTATTATTGATTTATTTTTTTCTCCTGACTATGAGCAATATTTTCCTACTACTTTGCATGAAAATTAATTTCTTACTGAATACCTATTTTGGACTTTAGGTTGTTGGTTGCTAGACTTGTTTTATTCTTAGCGTTAGATTTGTTCCAGCACAAAGTTAAGTAACTAAAATCAGCTGGGTGCTTTAGAGCATTGTTTTTAACCTTTGTTTGAGCAAATCCAGAGAAACATTTCGAGTAGGGCTAGTTAAGTCTGATACAAAGGTGATATCCTGAAGAGTCTGCCTGATGCCCTGTGTACTACATAGTTTCTTCATTCTACTTTGTGAGGACATGAGCCATTCCCTGCCCTGTCTGAGCTTCAGAGAATGATCATGCCAGTCCTCTACAGTAGGTCTTTCCTCAGCTTCAGTAGTTTCCTCTCATCAATGGACAGATCAATGCTCAAAGACCTGTGCATTCTCTTCCCCAGATCTCCAAAGCCCTCTCTCTGCAGCTCCCTCCTCCCTGCTATCCTACTTCACAAGTTCTGGATGTCTTGGCCTCCCAGAACTTCAGTCTCTGTCTCCTTACCTCCCTAAGAGTGTAACGCTGTGTGTGGATTTCCCTTCCCTGGACTGTGGTTTGGAAACTGCCTCCAGTTAGTAAGCTGGTGTAATCGCAGAGTTCATATTCATATTTTTTCTTCCTTAGAGATCCCAAGACTTCACTGCCTTTGTCCAGTGCCTGGAAACCATTATTTCTCATACTTTCTATAGTCTTCTATTTGTTTAAGGCAGGAACGTAAATTGAGTGTCTGTTACTCTATCTTCTCTACTTCATTAACTTCTTCTCTTCTCTTTTTTATTTCTCTTTTGGGGTTTTCTTTTGGTTTAGTTTGGTATTCATTTTCCAGCTTTTTGAGAAGGGATTTTCATTCACCAGGAAGGTGATACTGGAGTCAGGTGGGTAGACCCGGGGATGCTGCTAATCGTCCTATATTGCACAAAACATCCCCACAACAAAGAATTATCCAGCCCAAATGCCAATTGTGCCAAGGTTGAAAAACCCTGGTTTGACTTATTATTTTTGTTCTATTGATTAGATTTCTTCAGGGATTCCTGTTACATGTATATCATTTCTTCTTTGCCTATCATCCATTTTAACCACTTTCACTCAGATATTTTTAACTAATTATTTCCTTTTTATTCTCGTGGATGCTTTCCTGCCTTTCCTCAATGTCTCTTGTTAAATTTTTATTTTAGTCTCCTTTCCCTTGGGCATGATGTAATTAAGTCTAAATTTTGAATGAATTTTCTTTCATTTTTTTAACCTACAATTTTATTTGTAGTTAAATTTTGGATTTCTGTATGAAAGCAGTTTTCATATCCTCAAATGCTTGTTTAAAATACGTAATTCAGTTTGGAGTGCCGCATTACAATTTTCTTCTGTTTTATAGTTGATTTGAGAAGGAATTTTCTTCACTAAAGTATTTTGATTATTGTTTTCTGTTTTATTACAGTTTCTTTGAATAGATTTATTCAGTTTTTTTTAGTTCATTTTGTGGATTTGGTTTACAGTATTCTTAGTTCAACGGTGCCCTCTTCTGTCAGTGTAGCAAAGTACAGTTTCTGTGACAAAGTTTTTTTCTTTAGTTGATTGTTACCAGAGGGGTTGTATAACCTCCAATTAATTAATTCTTTTTGTCTCTCAGGATCTTAAATTTTCCTCTTTTCCTTCTTTTTTCCTTTGCCACCCAACCTCCAATGGGTGACTTTCCTTTTTTTAAACTCTCTTCTCCTACACAATTAATGCCTTTCAGAGACTGCCACCTTAAATCACGTGTGCTTTTAAGTTTTTCTCTGTAGACCTACAGTCTAATTTATCTGTTTATCAGTGGTTTTTAGATCCGTCCTAGACTGGCTTCTCTCTACAATGTAATTTTTCCAAGACTGTCCTCATTTACCAAAAAAGGTTTCTGCTGAGAGCTTGAGACATGACTTGTCAGGATTTTGTGTTTTCTTTTTCTTTTTTAACTTGCAGTAATTTGAAGTTTAGGATTTCTCTGTGTTCTAGCTGTGCGGAAGCTATGCTTTTTGTATATTATTGTTTGCTTTGTTTTGCATTGTTTTTGAGGCCATGGGGGGAGGTATGGCTTTATGTGGCCACCATTATATTTGGCTCGTCAAAAGCTACATTTTTGGTGGTTTTTTCATTGGCATTGACAGATATATATCAATTTTTTTAAATGAACCAACTTGTGGCATTGGTGATCTCTTAAAATGTATGTTTGTTTTCCATTTCCTTAATTTCTTATCTTTCTTATTTCCTTTTTTCAACGGAAAAAAATTGATTTTGCCATATTTTTCTAACTTCTTGAGATGGATCTTTGCCTAGTTTTTGAATTTTCAGGTTTTCTTCTCTTATAACATATTCATTTAAGATTATATATTTTCCTCCAGGCATTATTATAGTTGCATTCCCACGTATTTTGCTACAATATTTTTATTATCATTCAGTTCAAGATATTTTCTAGTTTCCTTTATGATTTCTTCTTTGGCCCATGACTCATTCATAAATATATTTTTACACTTCCAAACATATGATTTTCTAGGGTGTTTGATCTGTCATAATTGTCTTGTGGTCAAAGAACATACTCTATGATTTAAAATATTTGATACTTGTTTTATGGCATAATACATGGTAATTTTAATAAATGGTCTTGCAATAAGGTGTATTTATGTATCTATTAGGTCAACTTGATCATTGTGCTGCTTTATTCTACTATATCTAGTTCCATGTATACTATATCCCCCAATATCCTGTTTTCTTGTTAATTTGCACACAGTTTATCATGACTTCTATGAGCAAGGGTCATTAGCAGATATTTTAGTGCCTTTTGCAGATAAAAATTTATGTTTAGCATAGAGATCACCCAAATTAATCTAACATTGTTAGTGTTATATACTACTAATAAATATTAAATCTTTTCCAAATCAATTGCTGCTATGTCATCAATATAATTTCCACATCTTTCCTAAAAATCACATATAAACAGGTAAGTATAAGAGTTGTATCAGAGACAGAACAAACAAGCAAATAAAACCAATGGATCTACTGTTAAAAAAGAGGCATGCAGAAATGAAAAATCACATCAATTTTTCCTTTCTAAGAAGTATTCAAAATTACAATTGACAACAATTAGTTCAGAATATCTCAGATTGTGAACTTGTCAGCAATTCACAATATCTATCACAATCACCCGTTTCCATGGGTAATGTATTGCTAAGGCTGGTGGGTAATGTGTGGATAAGATTGGTCCTCCTCTGATAGGGCCAAAGATTCTGCAATCTGTTATTATTGTTTTTCATCAGGGAGACAACTAATTCTTCTGAACCTGTGTCTAAATTTTCTCTAGCAGTATCTGAAATTTATGTCTCCTCATTTTCTCATGGTTCATAATATTGTTCCTTATCATCTTGGTATATTAAATCATTGATATCATAGTATAATCTTTCATTGGAATCTAGATTTTTCTCTAATACACCATCTCTTCCACTTCCTGATTAGTCTTGTAGGCTGCCACCGCTATGTGTAATGTTATCTTCAATTTCTTTATAAAATGTTTCCGTTTCCAGATCCTCAAATCTATCATCTATATAATTTCCTGAAAGAAAATCTTCATTTTCTAGTTGCTATTTTCTTGCTGGTGCATGTTCTTTCCGTTTCTGTTCTCTGCATGTTGTCTGTGTAGTATTTCATAGAGAAGGGATTAAATTTGCTCTTTGACTTCATCTTTAGTGTTCTTGGAATCTGTTTCAAAGGGGAACCTCTACTACTAACTCTAGATATTTCTTAGGTTCTTCTGACAAGACTGACGACATTGAAGATCTTTCTCTATATCCTAATACTTTAACTAACATTATTCACATTAAGATCCTCCATCACCATCAACATCATAAATGCCTCAGTTTCCTAGAATTTCTTCCCATTCCATAAGACCTAACAAAAGATTACTACTAATGTCCAGTTCCAAATAGTGCAATTATCATAAACAATATAAAAAAAGAACTTTCAAGAATTTCCTATTTCTTTCAATTCTCGTGTCTTTCATGCTTTTATCTCTCTCTTGAGACTTCTGCTGCCATTTTTCTTGGTGCTGAGGCTGACACTGATAGCTGCTGCTGTTGCTGTCACAATTGGCTTACTTCTGTGGAACCATAACTAACTCTCAATATATAGCAGCAACCGTGAGGGGATACCTCAGGGAACTCCAGAAATAAACACAGCAGTGAACATAATAATTGTGTCTCCACATATTGTTTCTGTCCTATTCTTCTACACATCTGGGATTACAAATAAACATATGTTCTTCTTTTTCACTGTATCCTCTATGTTTCTTACTCTTACTTTGGTATTCTCCATCTTTTGGTATATTTGTGCTTCACCGTGAAAGGTTTCTTCTCCTTTATCTACCAGTTCTCCAATTCTCTCTTTAACTGTGTCAGATCTGCTAGTGCACCCATTTACCATGTTCTTTGTTTATTGTATTTTTCATTTCTGGAACCACTTTTCCCCCAATTTTCTAATTTCACATTTCATAGTTTCTAATTTCTTGACAAAAATTGTGAGCTCATTTTTTTCTCCTTGAACATTTTATGCATATTTCCAATGTCTAGAATAAATTTATGTCTCTTTTTGTTTTCTCTAATTTCTGCTGATTCTCACTCATGGTGTCTTTTCTCTTGATGTGTTTAGTTACTGGTGATTTTAAGTTGAACATTATATTTTAAAAGTTATTGATGGAAATAATTTGGGACTTGGTAATATATTATGTTCACCCAAAGAAGTTTTATTTGTTGTATCCAGCTGCACCCTGGGAACAGCAGCAATCTGAAAATCATCTTAATAGCAATTCAAGACTTGAAGTTTTCTCATTTAACTGAACTAAGCCAGACTTTAGTCTGTTCAAGGGCTTTTTACTATCGATCTACCCTTACTTCTAAGGTGCAAGCCTCCAGGTATTTAGCCCAAAGTAGATCAATTCCAACTTTTGATCTTTTATACCTATGAGACCACTGAAAGTTCAGCTCAAAGTTTCAGTTTCCCTTTTCAGAATAGCAAATTCCTGTAATGCCAAAGTGGCCTTAAGTGCTGGGCTTAAATTTTAGAGTTTCTATCCTCTTGTTGGCCCAGTAATTTCACTCTACATTAGCTCTTTGATATTTCAAGAAAAAATAAATATTAATCCAGTTGTTTTTCTCCATTGGAAATATTGTCCCATGTTACGTAGTTAGCTCCCACTACTGGAAGTAAAATATCCAGATTTATTTTCTGTCATAAAAAGTCTAAACTTATTATGAATTTAAATAAGTATGCTAATAAGCACTCACATGAGACACACCTATTTCAGAATTTTAATTCTAGATAGCTAGATAAAGCATGGAGCCTTGCTATGAACTTGCAGCTTAGATAAAAATCAAAAGGCACCAATGACTTCAATTTCTTATAATGTTCACATGGATTTGCTCTCAAAGGACTTGCCTACAGGAGCAATGGACTCTTTAAAAAAAAGTTTGGAGACAGAATAAGCAAAACTAATGAGTACAAATTTGCTTTACCTTTGCAAGCAAATTCTGTATTTTATCTGAATTTAGAATTGCCCCAAACAGGCCAAATTACCCCCATTTCTAATGCCATGATTTTCTTATAAAGAAAAATTCAGAGACAAGGAAAGACATGAAGCCCTGGCATGGGTAGATGGCATCTTGAGTAAAGGAGGCAATGATTACATGTATTTTGAATGACTTTTTTGTTTCGTGGCCATATACCATAGTACAACTGATGATTTGCCCTATCCTCCTTTGTGGTAAAATCAGAAAGGACAATTGTGAAGGGAGAGGTGGGAAAAGAAGAAATCAATCTGACACTATAACTGCAGATAAATTCTCAGGCAGGTCAATTTTAGGAAGGAGTACATATAGGAGTTACAGAAATAGAAATTGATTCCTTAAAAGTATTCACATCTTTATTGCTCATGGATATGGAGTTACTTTTGCGGGTAATAAAAATGTTATAAAATTACATTATGGTGACGATTGCACAATTCTGTGAATATACTAAAAAAAATTGAACACTTTAAATAGGTAAATTTTATAGTGTGTGAAATATATCTCAATAGAGCTGTTTTTTAAAAACAAAAACAAAAGCAAAAAGCTTCTCGTATCTGTGTATCCCTTGGGAAGCCTTCAAGTAATTTAAATAACTTAGGGTTTAGAGACTACCAAATCCACATGAGAAAATGATTAACAACATAATCCTTAAATTTAGAAGGATATCTAGGTTTAAATTTTGGTTTTATATTTACTATCTGTGTGGTCAAAAGTCAGTTATTAACATCACTGGGCTTCAGCTTTCAAATAAAATGGGGATAACACTATCTTGTCCAGAATCAGAGACTAAAACAAGATTTTTGCTTGAGTATATGGTGGGAGTGCTCTAGATGGCAAGTAGGATAGGACAAGGAAAAGAAGCTAATGAGAATGTGGTCTTAGCTGGAGACTAACTTTAGTTTGTTCTCTCAGGGAAGTCAGTCAATCACTGGCCAAAGTCTGAGGGGGCAGTGTGGGAGGGTGCAGTCCTCCAGGCCGGTGGCTGTCAGCTGTGTAGAGGAATTAGGAATATCTTCCCCAAGTCACTGGGGGAAGGTGCCCTTGCCAGTAAAGGGTTTCTGGGTTGGGCACTACCAGCATTTACTATCACTCCTCCCCCATAGTACTGTTGCAGGGATGGCACAAGGTAATACATAATATGCAATCACTGCAAAGGTCTACACAGTGCCTGGCATATAAGAAATACTTTATAAATGTCAGCTATTTTTTTTTTACAGGGCATAAAATATCAGATACATAGACAATGAAATTAATTAATTACAAATATGGCAAAACACCATCCAACTTAAGAAAATCTTACTGTACAAGTTGCTTCCTCATCAAATGTATATGTGTGATTTACTGAGCATCCTTCATGATGAGGTTGTAGAGGAGTAACTTTCTGTGGGCTTGTCCAACCTGGAAACAAAAAAATGTACGTGCTTTGGGTTAAAAATGCAGTAGAAATTTCTTCTTCTACCAAAAATATTCCCTATTAGAAAGCTAAACTGTGTGGTGTTAATTGATTTTTCAATGGATTATCTAACAACTTTTCTCAGCAGTGAGAATTGAATAGTTCTGGAATTTATGTTAGGATAATTATAATAGTGCAGAATTATTTTTTATGTATTACTTATTATTGGAAGAGACTTGGGTACTATGAATCTGTGTAGATGTGTGTAAATGTGTTGGGGATAGTGGTGACACAAAGGAGTCTGGTTACTATGAAGATAGTTCATTGAATGATAGATTAGAAGTCCTAAGAGACTAGCAAATATAAAAGCAGACTTCAACAAATATTTACTGCACCATAAATGGAATCAGATGAACATATAAAGATGAAAAACAGTGTTCCTGGTTTTGGGGTGCTCCTGAACAAAGGGAAAAGACTGATGTGTAAGTAGATCATTTCAATATAATGTAGCAACTGTAGTAACAGTTAAGCTCTGAGTGCTGTAGGAATGCAGAGGAGGAATATCTAGTCCAGCCAGATTGTGGGGAGTTAGGAATAGCTTCCTGAAGATAACAACTGATCTCATCTGGACAACTGAATAGGACTTGGATAACAAAAAGGAAGTGGAGGAAGGATAGTCATTCCAGGCAAGGAAACAGCATGTGCAATTGTAGGACTGCCCTTTGAGATCATCATAGTTTTCATAAGAAAATACAAAAGGTTGCGTATAGCTATATCATAAAATGGCAGCCAGGGAATGGTGGAAGATAAACAAGAGAGGTGAGCCAGAGTCAGGACATGAAGGCCTTGGACTTAATCTCCAGGTGATTGCTCTTGGAAGGTTTTAATCAGAGAATGATAACTTTGGCAAATTACTCTGGCTTGGACAGTGGACTAGTGTAGGTGAAGACAATGGTCATACCTCTGGTAGTTTCCATAGAAATCCTTTTTCCTACCCTATGGGGGCTTCTGACTTGGTCCTTTACTTCTTAGCTTTGCCCCATGAATTCATCCAACTTGGCAAAAGATGAATTAAAAAGTTGCAATCTGGGAGCTAGGTGGACAGTACTGAGATACTGAAGCATGGTGAGATGAATTGTGAGAGAGTTTTGGGATAACAGAGGAGCGCAATGGTCATCTGCGGATACCAATCTGGTGGAGTTCCATAGCAGACTTCAGCAGATCTTGGGGCCTGAAAACATATATACTTTCTGGCTCAGGTGCCAATGTGACCTCATGAATTATTTGACTCCTCTGAGCCTCATTTTCCTCACCTTTAATGATTATTGTCAGAACTGTAAAAACTACAATTAATGTATATGAAGGTATTGGCAAAGTTTCTGGCATATAGTTTAGGTGCTTAAAACATTTATTAATTATCAATTCGTAGTTGCAACATTATTAACATCTGTAGTAGTAACGTAGTAATACATTTGCATAATGATGATGATTCAGTCAATATTTGACTAAGAGACTAAGGACAGAATCTGAAAAGGGGACTGGCAAGGGAGGGATGGGAACTAGTGGATCCTCTGTGGATTTTGAAGGAGAAGTCAGAAAGATCAGAGCGTGAGAAGGCCTTGACACATCATTGTTCAACTTCCAAAATAGAGGAGGGCATGGGAGAAGGAACGTGGGTAGCCTCCAGGAGCAGAGAGTGTCCCCTGGCTGTCAGAGAGCAAGGAAATGGGCACCTCAGATGCAAGGAACTGGAGTCTGCACAACCTGAATGAGCCTGGAAGTAGATTTTCCACAGACCCTCTGGATAAGAGCAAAGAGGACACCTAGATTCTGGCATTGTTCTATACTGAAGAGAAAAGCCAGTTGAGCCTGGTCCAGATTTGTGACCCACAAAACTGAGCTAATAAACAGGTTTTGTTTTAAGCTGCTAAGTTTCTGACACTTTGTTACAGCAGCAAGAGAAAATTAATACAGAGGCAGAGGCAAGAGGTCAAGGCAAAGTGAGAAAGAGAGTGCTGAATCTAATGATTATTTTGGTTTTGAGAATAAGAATGATTCTGTCTGTGACACTGCTGGCCAGAGGAAACCCTCCAGAAGACTCTCAGGCCAATAGCAGCAGGATGGCGCTTTGTGGTATTCATCTGATTTGCAACCATTGAAGCAGCAGCTTTGAAAAAAGAGGAAAGTAGGAAAACAACACAACTCAAATTTTGACCTTAAGCCAGAGTATAAGAAAGGAAACAGGACAATGAATTATAGCTATATACCTCAGGGTCACCACATTCATCTCTAAGTAGGATGATGTCCTTTCCTTTACCTTGTTTCAGTATCTACTGCTGCAAAACAAACAACCCCAAAACCTAGTATCTTAAAACAACTATTCATCATCTCCCAGGATTCTGAAGCAAGTTGGGGTGTTCTGTCATGAGGCATAGCTTAGAGAGCTGAAAATGTCCAAAATGACCTCACTCACATGGCTGACAAGTTGCCATTGACTGCTAGCTCGGAGCTCATCTGGGCCCGCTGACCAGTGCCTTGTTATTTTTTTTTTTCCTGTGGGCCTAGGTTGGGTCTTTCACAAAATAGTGACTGAGATTCCAGAGGAAGAATCCCAAGAGGACCAATCCCAATGTGCAAATACTTACCAAGCATCCACTCGCATCATGGTTGCTAATGTCTTACTGGCTCAGATGTCCACGCCAGAGTCAATGTGGGAAGGAAACAGACCTCATTTCATGATAGGAGGAGTGGCAGGCACACATGAAGGGATGAACTGCCAAAGGCTACTTTGGGGCCAGTCGTTACACACCACTTCTTCATAATTCCCAGTCTCACTTCACCACTTTCATGCCATCAAACAAATATCAAGTCTTTTGCCAAGAAAAGCATTGTAGTATTTTATCACTTATTAGAGATTTAACATGTTTAAAACTGTAATCATATTTTTACTTTGAGTGGGTTTTGTGTGTAACCCATGAAATTATATGAGTTTGGAGGGGTCTGCCATGAACATTATTTTCCCATAGACCCTATTATTTTCATTATAAAACATTTCCATAATACGGTGCTTTTAAAGAAGCAAAAACTGTAGAAAAAAAGATTCAGGGACTATTCTAGGTATCTTGTTTTCTTATTCATGTATTTTTTCTCTTCTAATGGTTAGACATAGGATTTTTTTAAACATCTAATATACTGTTTGTTAGTGGCCTTCCCTGAGTTTTCTTTGTCAATATGGCTAAAGGTAGGTCAATTTTGTTGATATTTTCATAGAACCAACCCAGGTTTAGTTGATTTTTTTTCTGCCGTTTTTCTATTCTCTATTTTATCTTATTTATATGCACCAAACATCAGACCTTCTAAATATATGATGCAAATATTGACAGAATTGAAGGGGGAAGTAGCTCCACAATAATAGTTGGTGACTTCAATAATCTACTTTCAATAATGGATGAAACAATCAGACAAAGGTTAATAAGGAAATTGAGGACTTGAACAACAATTTGATCTAACAGACATGTACAGAACACTCCACCCAACAGAATACCCCAAAAGACACATTTTTCTCACATGCATATGGAACATTCTCTGGAATAAACTATATTGTAAACCACAAAACAAGTCTTAGTAAATTCAAAAGGACTGAAATCGTACAAAATGTATTTTCCGATCACAATGGAATGAAACTAGAAATTCATAAAATGGCATGAAAATAGGAATTGATATATTTAAATTAAATACCACACTCCTAAATAACCAACGGGTCAAAGAAGAAATCACATGGAAAAATTAGATATTATCTTGAGACAAATGAAAACAAAAACACAACATGACAAAAGTTATGGGATTCAGCAAAAGCAGTGCTCAGAGGGAAGTTTATAGGTATAAATGCTTATATCAAAGAAGAAAGATCTCAAATCAACAACCAACAATTACATTTTAAGGAAATAGGAAAAAAAAAAAAAAAAAAACCAAACCCAAAGCTACTAGAAAGAAGGAAATAGTAAATATTAGAGCAGAGATACACAAAACAGGAAAGAGAAAATCAACAAAAGCAAGAGTTGGTTCTCTGAAAAGATCAACAAAATTGACAAACATTTAGCTAAACTGACTCAGAAAAAAAGAGAGAAGATTCAAATATCTAAAATCACAAATGAAAGAGGGAATATTACAACTGATTTTTGTTGGAGGAGGTCATCGAGAGGATGTGACCACTGGTTGAACTGAGAGCTGGATCCACACAATCAGAGGCTCTTCACCCCCTCCCCTGTCCTTGGAATGTATGTTCTGCCCACTGTTTCCACAGTAGGAGCTATTTCAAGGATGCAGATTTGAAAGAGTAATGTGTTGTTGAGACCATTTGAACAGTATACTTGACCAAACCCCATTAAGGCATCTATATAAACTTTCAAGATTCTGGCAGGCAGGTGTGGAGATCTACTTATCTTGTGGTGCCCAAGACAAGCTTCGTATATAAGTTCCCTTGCTTATTAAACCTGCCACCTACCAATCTGGAGTGTGTGACTTTTTCTTTGGTCTCTCCCTGCCATCTATGTACAGGGGCCAGTTTTGGATTTCACCTGGGGAATTTCTGAGCTTGCAAACCAATAATTTTATAGAGTTAAAAAGATAATAACAAAGTACTATTAACAACTGTACCCCCAACAAATTATATAACCTAGATGAAATGGACAAATTCCTAGAAACGCACAACTTACCAACACCAAGTCACAAAGAAACAGAAAATATGAACAGATCTATAACTAGTAAGGAGATTGAATCACCAATCAAAAACCTCCCACAAAGAAAAGCTCAGGACCAGATGGCTTCACTGGCAAATACTATAAAAAATTTAAAGAAGAATTAGCAACAATCCTCCTCAATCTCTTCCAAAAATAATTGAAGAGGGAACACTCCCAAACTCATTCTAGGAGGCCAACTTTACCCTGATACCAAAGCCAGACAAAGAAACTACAAGAGAAGAAAACCACAGACCAATATCCCTGATGAATATTGATGCAAAAATTCTCAAAATACTAGAAACCCGAATTTAACGGCACAATCAAGGAATTATACACCATACCAAGTGGGGTTTATTCCTTGAATGCAAGGAATTGTCATTGTGCATTGTTGGTGGCAATGTAAAACGGAGCAGCCACTATCGAAAATAATATGATGGTTCCTGAAAACATTATACATAGAATTACCATGAGATCGAGCCATTCCACTTTTGGGTATATACCCCAAAGAATTGAAAACAGGGTCTTAAACAGATATTTGTACACCCATGTTCATAGCAGCATTATTCACAATAGCCAAAAGGTGTAGCAACCCAAGCATCCATTGATAGATAAATAGATAAACAAAATGTGGTATACACATAAACTGACAAATTATTCAGCCTTAAAAAAAGGAAATTCTCACACACGCTACAACGTGGGCATTGTTGTCCATGAAGACATTATGTTAAGTGAAATAAGTCAGTCACAAAAAGACATATACTGTATGATTTCAATTATATGAGGCATCTAGATTAGTCCAATTTAGAGACAGAAAGGAAAATAGTGACTGCCGGGGGCTGGGAGGAGGCAGGAAACATGAAGTTAGTGTTTAATGGGTACAGAGTTTCAGTTTTGTTAAGAAGAAAAGATTTATGGAGATGAATACTGGTTGCACAATAATGTACTTGATACCAATGAACTATACACTTAAAAGTGGTTAAGATGGTTGTTATGAAGCGAAGGTTTATGCACCCCTAAAATTTGTATGTTGAAGCCCTTACCTCCAGCATGATGGTGTTTGGAGGCTGGGCATTTGGGAGGTAATTAGACTTAGATGAGGTCATAAGGGTGTGGCTCCCATGATAGGATTAGCATCCTTAATAAGAGGAGACAGAGAGACCAGAGCTTGCTCTCACTGTCATGTGAGGAAACAGCCAGAAGGAGCTCTTCTGCAAGCCAGGAAAGAGGGGTCTCACCAGGAACCAAATAAGCTGGCACCTTGATCTTGGATTGCTCAGAACCTTGAGAAATAAATGCCTGTTCTTTAAGCCACCGAGTCTATGATGTGTTGTTACATCAGCCCAAGCTAAGACAACAGTTAAAAAAAAATAGGAAGACATAAAGAGTTATAAATATTGATATTAACAAGTAGGAAAATCAAGGAGACAACAATAGACAATCTCTATTTTATCTGTAATGAGGAAGACTGTGTCATCTATTCCAAGGAGAGCAAAGAGACCAGTAAAGGGTTTGGATATAACTAGATTAAGTTTAGAATAGCTGATTGGTACTTGAGAAAGAAACCCAACTAGGAAGAAAAAAGTACTGAGCCCAGTTACATGTCTAGACAAGGTTGGAATATGGCAAGAAATCAGCAATATAATCTTTTATGATCCTGTTTTGATATTTATGAAAGCCCACTGAAAAGCATACTGGTGTGTGATATAATTAATTCTGAGATGTCCTTCTTTGACACAAAGTATTCTAATTATATGTCTTTAGGTCTGCTAAAACCTGGAATTACTTATTATTTATAATTAATGATTATTGCCAGGATCTACTAAATTATTGAAAGCCTAGGACAAATTATATTGAACTCAATCCCCAAACTGCAAGTATGACTCTTTGAAACTGTTCATGGCTCATAATAACAGCTACTATTAATTGAATGCCTTACCAGGTTCCAGGAATTTTGCTAAGTATTTCACATGTCTTAATTCATTTAATTCCTACAACTTTATAAGAGAAGTCCTTTTATTGCCAATTTATGTATGAAGGAACTGAAAGTTGTGGACTTTGTTTAACTTTATAATATCTAAGATTTATTGGTTCATTTCTTTATGTCAGATATTTTTACATGAATTACATCAAATGGCCCTCACTATTATCTTAGGAAGTATTTCTAGTACGTGAATTTTACAAATAAGGATACATAGGCATAAACAGAGTAGCAACTAGTCCAGGGTCATAGTGCAAGTAAGCTTTCTGCTAGGATTTGAGCCCAGACAGTCTGACTCTAGAGCGTATCTTTTGAATTCTGTTGTACTGATCCAGGGAGGGCAATATAGTACAGAGGCTAGATGAGCTCTATACTCGGTTCTGAATTGTTGGTACAACATCTGTTAACTCTATTTTGGTCACAAGTTTGCTTTAATAACCTATTTCTTCAACTATACTTTGTTGGAATGTTTTGAGAGTCCACTCTTAGAAAGACTTATAAAAACAAACCAGCAATGAGGTTCTTAAAATTGCAATAGGCTGGGGTTTTCTGTTTACAAGCAAAGTGATATACTTCCCTAAAATAGGCCTACCATGAAAAATGACCTCAGTTACTTTAAACAAGTACTCTTTACAATGAATACTATTATATATTGAGATATTATAAAAAAAAAAAATGAGCTCAAGCTCCTTTCTTCACAGATTAGAAAAGCAGTCACTAGTTAGGAATCAGTGAAATGTACTGTCTGTGCCTGAACTCATCAATCGTTCCCTCAATGCAAATACTGAAACGTTTTTTGCACCTTAGATAGTATTTATCATTTGTAGATACAAATGCAGTTGATTCTTAGTAATACCTATTTCCCTAGATAGTATTTCCAATGGATTATAAAAAAAAAATATTTCTTAAAATAGGTTGTTGAACCTCATTTATACTCTTTATATGCAAACTCCAAACTAAGGAATTTCCCTAAGCCCACCTGCTAAGGCCATAAGTGGAGTGTACATTAAAAGCATAACTCTTATCCTATGCTTCTCTCTCACCAATTGCTCTTTCTGTCCCAAAAGGCGGTATCTGGATGGTAGGGCTCGGGGAGGGGGGGGCGTTATCTTGTGAGGCTTTTCATTTTTATTACCTTTTCCTTTATTCTTACCCATTTACTTGTCCCAAGTGACTATGGCCTCTCTCCATGGAGGAGTAGCAGGAACCATGAATCCTCACAGCTTCAACAAATGGTGGTGTCACTGTCCCTCCACACATTGTCTTCTTAGGCCTCTGGTCTATGGCTGAGTGCTAAAGAGGAGCAGCGGAAGGGGGTGCAGCCTCTGATGCTAGAGCAAGCTTGGCATCTCTTGCTACAGCATTTGGCCTTTTCCTTTCCATATGCTCAAAGGTATTTATCTCTTTTCACTCTCAGCCTCGAGACACACTCCCGTACAGGAACATTCTCTGTGGTTTTCTTTGGAAGTCTTTCTTACCACCTCTAGGCCAGGCCTGTGACCATCTGTGAGAATTCTTACAGAGAAACCATAAGGTGCAGCTGACAGTAAAGGGACATCAATGCTGCTCCCAGGGCTGTAGAGGAGCTATTTATGGAGGGGCTGCTTCTCCTCAGTTCCTGTTCTTACCAGACTCCAAAATTTACTTTCAATTACTTTTCCATTTCACGTAACCTAACTCTCTCATATCCATCAGCAGATTTATTTTTTCAAGGGAGAAAGACAGATAGGCATGCTACACAATTATCAGAGTTAAACCATAAATTCCCTTGTGGCAAAATTGGGTTACCTGTAAGTCTAGAATAAATTATTTGATATACCCTTTGTGTTGGTTACTTATACTAATGAATGCACTTTTAAAAAACCAAATATTGTTTTACACATAGGTTTATAAAAGGGTTATCATCTTACTACTTTTTCCTTACAATCTGTAATTTAAAAATAAGAATTCCTTATCTGGTTCTTTACAGTTTTAGGTTAAATTAACTGCTAAATACTAAATCTTATAGCCATGATCTTTCCCCTTGTTTGCTAAAATTTAAAAAGCCCATGCCACTTTATTTACCTCCAAGTCTTGCTCTGATGGAAATGTCTGGTATTGCCCTGGAATTCCATCTCCTATCCTGTTTTAGTTCTTCTAATAAAATTGTTTGCCTTTTAAGTGTCGTTTGAAATCCTGTGTCTGGCCTGGGAACTCGATGTTGAGGTTTCACATCACTGAAATCCACCAGGCTGGGTATGGTTCTGCCAATGCCAGGCTTTAAATCAGCATCACCACCAGGACTCAAAAATCCTGAACAGGAATCACCTAGGGGTACATCATCCCGAAGTGGAAATAATGGATAGTCTGGTCCATACGGCGGGGGATAGGGATAGTGTAAATGATAGTCTGGCAGGACTGAAGGGGGATAAGGGTGAAATTTAAGAAAAGCAGGGTTGCATTTCTTTTCAATTCTGCCATAGTCATGTCTGTCTTCAACTCCTTTCACAAAAGGAATGTTCATTTTTCTTAAGAAATGACAGTAGTGTGGGTAATCTATATTCTCAACAGCCTTCATTCCTGAAAGGCTGAATCTTTCAGAGATACTTATCTTTCCAGGTGTGTAGTGTGAATCCATATCCTTGGCTTTTCTCTTTAGAATTTTGGATGACTGTAAATTAAGAGCTTCTGATGACTCTTTTCTTTTTAACTATAAAACTCTTATATTTCCAATAATCGAGGATTGGTTTATCTAACATAAAGTTATCGATTTGGCTTTAAAAACTTTGATAGTTTTTTTTCCTTTTTAAGGTAAATATTTTTCTCCACCAAAGGAAGTAAAGGGTAGTAAGGGACCAGGGCAGAAAAAACAAAACAAAACAGAGCCCTTGTTGCCTGGCAACAACAGGTAGAACTGTAATACATTGGGCCATTTATTACATACATCATAATTTAATTCTTAGGAAACATAAAAATAGCCTGTCAGTACCTCTCCAATGTTCAAGAAAACTGTGATTATTTGTTATTTATTTTTAAATTTTTCCATAAGTTGATATTTTATAGGTATGTTATCCAGTAAAGAGTATAAAGTAGTTAAGTCACAATATGTTTTTTTAAAGTATATATCTGACTACAATGAAATATTTACCTTATAGATACAATAAATTACAAAACTTGCTACCTAAATAAATGTAAATTTAAATGCAGTGCAAAAAATGAACATGTATTATACTAAGGTTAAATCAATGTTCCTAATTCTTTAGGAAAATAATTTGCCATTTATAGTCAAAGCACAGGTTCATCTTTTACATGTCCTAAATTATCCTTACTTACCTTTTGCCACCACGATGTCCAGAGTAAGAGCAGTGAGGGTTTTAAACTCATTTCAGGAAACTACAACAGGTATTAGCTACTAGCTTACAAGCAAAAAAAGATGTCATCAATATACTGTTCATTTAAAAGCTCATTTCAACTAGATAATTTGTTCTTGTGTGAAAACTGCTACCACAGGAATTCCAAATATTAGAATTTGGGCACAAGAGCTCACACTACCCCCTATTACAGTGAAAAATGCAAATGTGAATGAGAGACCAACTTTCTTTCTGATTTTCAGCAATCAGCTTTCCATCTTTAGTATCATACTAAGATCTCCAATATTACATCCTAGTCTCAGGTTGAGCATTAGGAATTTACGCAGTAGACCAAGGCAGGAGGGACTAAAGAACTGATGAAAATTCTTGAAGACAGAAAACAAAAGATTATAGAATTTAGCATGGTCTGAACAGTTCTTTCCACCCTTTATTCATTAGAAGATCACAGTCAAAACTTCATTTGTTAAAAATTATATTGTGCAGGTTTACTAGCTTATGAAAATTAAGAGGCATTATAACAGAATATATACCTAGACAAACATAGTGATTGATAGGGTTCTATTCAGTAAAATACATGTTTACTAGCTGTGCTCAAAGGAACTACAAGATCTTGACCAAAATGTTGGCTGGATCCAAATGGTTCAGGTCTCTCTTTAGTAAAACATGCCTAAACAGGCTTAATTCAATTCAGGACTTTATAAAGATCAGAAAGAATTTCTGAAGAAGTGAATCTACTCAATGGAATAAACTATACTGTATACAGTTTACTAAACAACTAACACATGCAAAAATATAGCCAGGAAACTCAAGAAATATGTAGAAACGTCTTCAATTTGCTTCATTATTAAGAACCAAGGACTTCTTAGGACATTTACATAGTCCTTAAGAAACGTTTCCACCTTAGTCCTGGTCCAGAAAGAGCCCTGATTCCTTTCTCTTTGACGTCTTCATTTTAAATTTATGCCTATTTGAATGCCTACTATATGCCAGGAACTACCCTAGGAGTTGAGGTTAAAACACTAGCAAAACAGACAAGCTCTTAGTTTTGAAGAGCCAGGCACATTACATGTAAATCAGGCCGGCTGTAAAACAGCAAAGGGCAGTGATAGCCGTGGTGTAACCAGAATACACCTATAGCCGTTAAATCTTTGAGATATACTACCAAACAAGTAGGGAGGTTGAAATTAGGTGGTTACGCTGTCAGTTTGAAATCCCTTATCTAGAGCACAGTATATCCAGTGATGGTTTTCAGTCCACTCAGGATCACTCATTTCTTCCTATTAAGGGTGACAAAACATATTGTTATTAGGCATTCTGTCTTCAGTTGCTTAAACTTCATTCTTCAATGTATTTGCACCAACTACATAAGATTTATTTCTATTGTAGCTCTGTTCCTGTTAAGTAAATCCTTCCTGCTGCGGAAAAGCAGAGACAAGATTCTCTTTAACACATTCTGGCTATAAAACCCCTCTTAGGCTGTTAACTGGTTTTACATATTTTTCTGAACTTAGGTGAGAAAAGGCAATTTTCCAGGCTGAGCGTTGCAAGAGTCAATTTCATCTAAGGTTGTGTCCTCTGTTCTTCCCCATTAAGCTTCTTCCTGGGGCTAAAGGCCTTACTTTCAATTCCACTTGGTATGTGTTGCATTTATCTCCCAATTAAGTTCCATATATCTGTGAAGTACTCGCAGCTCACATTACGAGATCCAGGCAACCCTCTGAGGGATTAATTCACTTAATTTTCACCACCTGTTGTTCAGGGTCGCCCTCCTCCGCCATTGCTGAAACTTAGTCTACCACCCGGCTTATGAAAAGAGCTTCCTTCGGCCCAAGAACAGGCACACAAAGGTAAACGTGCATGTTATTGGGCCCGCGGTACTCCTCCCAGCTCCAGAATATTCCACAGATCGCTTATGCTCTCCAGGATTCCCTGAGCGGAGGAGTAGTCCCCAGGGCTCAGTCCACGCTCAGCACCGCGGGCGAGATCGCCCTCCCAGAACACTGCGGGTGCCCACGGCCCAGCCGCCACGCAAACTCGGCCCGGCCCCTCCTCCGCCCTGGCGGAAGTGGTGACCCGTCTTTCCGGTCGTTCTTCTGGGCGGCCGCCCGCCAACTTCCGGCGGGCGGGTTGGCGCGCGGCACGTAACGACCTTCTGCGCGGACGGTCGCAGGCGGCGGCGGCGTGTGGATGGAGGGCTCGGCCCCCGGCCGGGCGCGGCGGGGTTGGCGGCGGGCCCGGGCCGCGGGCTCCCCGCTGTCCCGGGCCGCGGTCGTCCTCCTGCTCTCCGCCTTCCTAGTGCGGGCGCCACCGTCAGGTGAGGCGTCGGCGCCGCCGCAGGGGCTCCGCGGGGCCGCGGCTCCTGAGATTGGGATTTCCCGTGTCACGTGCGCCCGTCGACACACAAGCACTGTACTCACCATACCTGGCGGGAGAGGTTTATTTTAGTAGAAGCCCTACAGAGGAACCTACGTTTACATAGGGAATCAAGCGACTGAGGAAATTAATAACCTATGGACGGAAGAGATCATTAAAACACCCACAGTTCAACGTTTCACGTTAAGTTGGCTGTTAAAATCTGTAAGCAGTCCATGGGTCATTTCCCAGCTTTCTGTCACATCTTGTGTTCGGTACTTCAGTATATTTCAAAATGAGTAGGCATCCAGCTGCTTTGTAATTATTCGTGATCGTGAGGATCCATCTGTTGGGCTTAGCTATAAAATACAGGCAAGACTGTGATTTTAAAGTTTTGACGTATTGCTGACGCCATTTGTATCCTTTGTATCTAAGGAACCGAAATACTTTCCCACCTTGCTTTCAAAATAGATTTAAGTTAGTGATGAACACACACTGAAGTGAGAGTTTAATTAAATTGGTGTCATTTATTAGAAAGTAATTATTTTGTGTTCAAATTTTGGAGTTTTTAAAAAAGTATCTCTCGGAATTGAATAATAAAAAGCACAAAAGCGATTTGTTTAAAATGCTAAAAAATTGTTCAAATAAGGGAGAATGAGAAAAGAATTCCTCCAAGGATATAAATGTAGAGGGGCTGTGGAGGTAGGCGTGGGATACGGAGGAGAAAGGAAGGAAATGGAGTAAATAGACATTACAAGATGTGCTAAAGTCTATTCATCAGAAGTTCAAAGGTCGTTATCTTGGTATGAGGAGGGAATAGCCAGTAACCTTTAACTACCCTGTAGGAGAAGGATGCTTCTTGACAATGGCCGGTGGTGTTATACCATGTATGATAGGGTGTGTGTGTGCTATGTTTTGATCCAGTAGCAAGATCAGACCTGAGGGAAGAGAAATAGGATAAGCAGGCAATATCTTAATATGTAAGCTATGAATAGTAAAGGCTGGTATTTATGTAGCATTTCATACTTTTTACAATATTTCATTCACTTCCTACAATAACTCTGTTAGTCTGGAATGTAGTCCCATTTTGCAGATGATAAAACTGAGACTTCTAGAATTTAAAGTGATTTTCCTGAGATCAATAAGTGGCAGTTAGGATTTAAACTCAGGCCTTCTGACTTTGAATACCATACTCTTTTCTTTGCGCTTTACTCCCTCTGTGTTAAACGTTATTTTGGTATATACTTTATTACATTTTTTATACTGCTCCTCCCACTTGTTCTGTGCTATTATGTGCATCATATTTGCTCATTCAACAATGACTGAAGAATATCAGTATATTGTATTTAACAATTATTTAATATTTACTATGTGCAAGATACAGTGCTTGGTACTGATTCTTGATAAATTGACATAAACACTCCTACTATCAATGGAGTTTATAATCTAATAGGGAAAATTGTATATATGCATAAAGAATTATAGTGTGATGTCGAGTGAGGGTTATAAGAGAGGCACCGATGATGTACTATGGAAGGTAAGAAATGATAAGGACAAACAGGAGGTTTGAAGGAGGAGGGACTTGTGATTTGGGTCTTGAAGGGTGGGGGATTGGACTTTTAAAGATGAAGAGGGTATTCTAAGTGGATGTAGAAAAAGACAGAGGCGAGATATAATAGGGAAAGCGGTGGGTAGATTAATTTCATTGGAGCATAGGAGGGGAGTAGAGTTAGAACAGAGATACCAGATGTCAAAGGAGCTTGATTTATGACTTTCCCTTTCAACCAAAATCAAATCTACTATGACACTCCACTGTTTGAATATCTTAGAATTTCTAATGAGACAGTTTGTTGAACATTTCTTTTCTTTTTGTTTTTAATAGTTGGATATTTTGTTCGATTACCAAGAGGTTTTAGCTTGACCCGAGATTTGGTGAAAATAGTGGGATCACCAGATTTTCCAGGTATTAATAAATATATTTTTATAGTAAATATAGCATATTTATATATATAATAAATAGTAATTTTAAGAAAGTATTTAGCATGCATTTAAATTTTATCAATCTTGTCCAAAAGACTAATGTTCCCCAGTTATCCTGGTCTCCTAAGGCCCTTTTCCTTCTATGAAAATGATTTAAAGTTGTTTCCATATAGTTAAATTCATCCAGGTCTAATTCTGTTTGCTGTAGACTGCTTAAGTGTGCAAAAAAATTATTTCTAAAAGCTATCTAAAGTTGCCTATAATGTTTGTGCTTGTTATTACATAATAATTGGCTGCAGTATTAAATGTATGCAGTTCAAATACAGTAAAACGTTTTTCAGGTGAGATCTATGTATCATAAAGATTTTGGATTCATAAGATTTTGCAGTAGTCACATGAGGTATAACAACTCCGTTTTCTGTATGTTTTTTTTATTGAGGTAAACTCAGTGCCTTAAAATTCCTTCTTCAAAGTGTACAATTCCATAGTTTTTAGTATACTGACAAGGTTGTGCAACCATCAGCATTATGTAATTTCAAAACATTTTCATCACTCCAAAAAGAAATGCTATACCTATTAAGCAATCACTGTCCAGTCCCTGGAAACCACTAAACTAATTTCTGTCTCTATGAATGTGCCTATTCTGGACATTTCATCTGAGTGGAATCATACTCTATGTAGTATTTTGTGTCTGGCTTCTTTCACTTCGTATAATGTTTTAGAGGTTCATTCGTGTTATAGAATGTATCAGTACTTCATTACTTTTAATGGCTGAATAATATCCCATTGTATGGATGTACCACATTTCGTATATCCATCAGTTGATGGATATTTGAGTTGTTTCACTTTTTTGCTATTATGAATATGCTGTCATGAACATTACTGGACAAGTTTCTGTGTGAACATATGTTTTCAATTTTCTTGAGTATATACCTAGCAGTAAAATTGCTAGAACATATGCTAACTCTATGTTTAACATTTTGAGGAATTGCCAAACTATTTTTCAGAGAGCCTGTACCATTTTACTTTCACATCAGCAATGTATGAAGATTCAAATTTCCCAGCATCCTTGCCAACATTTGTTATTGTCCATCTTTTTTGATTATGGCCATCCTAGTGTTTGTGAAATGGATTCCCATTGTGGTTTTGATTTGCATTTCCCTAATGACAAATGAGGTTGAACCCCTTTTAATGTGTTTATTGGCCATTTGGATACCTTCTTTGAAGAAATGTGCCTATTGAAGCCCTTTGCCCATTTTTTAATTGAGTTATCTTTTTTATTATTGAGTTGGAAAAGTTTATTTTTATACGTTCTGAATACTGTACCCTTATTAGATATTTGACTTGGATATATTTTCTCCCATTGTGTAGACTCTGTTTTCATTTTTTCAATAGTGTCCTTTATAACACACATTTTAAACTTTGGTGAATTCTAATTTTGATTTTTTCTTTGGTACTGGTGCTTTAGGTGTCATATCTCAGAAATGATTGCCTAATCAACAGTTACAAAGTTTTGCTCTTATGATTTCTCATAAGAATGTCAATTTTAGCTCGTACACTTAGGTCTTTGATCCATTTTAAATTAATTTTTGCGTATGGTAGAGGTAGGAGTCAAACTTCATTCTTTTGCATGTGAATATCCAGTTGTTCCAGCACCATTTGTTCAAGAGACTTTTTTTTTTCTCTATTGAGTTGTCTTGGTGCCATTGTTGAAAAGCAGTTTGGTATAGATTTATGGGCTTTTTCTGGACTCTAAATTCTATTCCATTGATCTATATGTCTGTCCTTATGCCAGTAACACACTATCTTGATTACTGTTGCTTTAGTTTTGAAATCGTTAAGTGTGAGTCCTTCAAATTTGTTCTTTTTCAGTATTGTTTTTGGTATTCTGCATCCTTGCAATTCCATTTTAATTCCAGAATCAGCTTGTCAATTTCTGCAAAAAAGCCCATTGAGATTTTAATAGGGATTGCATTGAATCTGTAGATCAATTTCGGGAGCATTACCACCTTAACAATATTAAGTCTTCCAATTCATGAACATGGAATGTCTTTCCATTTATTTAAGTCTTCTTTAATTTCCCTCAATGATGTTTTGTGGTGTTCAGTGTACAAGCTTTGCACTTCTTTGTTAAATTTATTCCTAAATATTTTATTCTTTTTGATGCTCTTGTAAATGGAATGGTTTTCTTAATTTAGTTTTTGGATTGCTCATTGCTGTTGTATGGAAATACAATTGAGTTTTGAAAATTGATGTCATATCCTGTCACCTTACTGAATCATTTATTAGCTCTATTTTTTTTTTTTTAGCGTGTGTGTGGGAGTTATTCCTTGGGATTTTCTCTATATAAGATCAGGTCATCTGCAAATAGAGTTTTGTTTCTTCCTTTCCAGTCTGGATGCCTTTTTTTTTTTCTTGCCAGTTGCTCCAGCTAGAACCTTCATTTCAATATTGCTGATAGCAGATATCCTTGTCTTGTTCCTGATCTTAGGAGGCAGAAGTTTCAGTCTTTCATTATTAAGTATGATGTTAGCTGTGGGTTTTTGTAGATGACCTTTATCAGACTGAGAAAGTTCCCTTCTGTTCTTAGTTTGTTGAGTGCTTTTATCGTGAAAGGGTATTGGATTTTCTCAAATGCTATTTCTGCATATATTGAGATGATCATGTTGTTTTTGTCCTTTATTCTGTTGATGTGGTATTACATTGATTGACTTTTTTTTTTTTTTGGGTGAGGAAGATTGGCCCTGAGCTAACATCTGTTGCCAATCTTCCTCTTTTCGTTTGAGGAAGATTGGCCCTGAGCTAACATCTGTGCCAATCCTCCTCTACTTTATATGGGACACCACCACAGCATGGCTTGACAAGCAGTGTGTAGATCTGTGCCCAGGATCCGAACCTCCAAACTCCGGGCTGCCAAAGTGGAGCATGGGAAGTTAACCACTATGCCACTGGGCCAGCCCCTGGTTTTTGTATTTTGAACTAGTCTTGCATTCCTGGGATACATCCCAGTTGATTATGATGTATAATCCTTTTTCATGATGCTAGATTTGGTTGCTAGTATTTTGAGGATTTTTATGTCTATATTCATAAGGGAAATTGGTCTGTAGTTTTCCTGTGTTGTTTTTGTCTGATTTTGGTTCTAGGGTAATAGTGGCTTCATAGAATAAGTTGAGATGTGTTCCCTCCTCTTCTCTTCTTTGAAAGAGTTTCTGAAGTATTGTTAATTCTAGTTTACTTGTTTGGTAAAATTTACTGGTGAATTCATTTGGTGCCAGGCTTTTCTTTGTGGGAAGTTTTTGATTACTAATGCAATCACCTTACTTGTTTTAGGTCTTTTCAGACTTTATATTTGATTAGGGTTTCTGCTGAGAAATAAGCTACTTATGTTACTGAGGATCACATGTGTGTAATGAGTTGCTTCTCTCTTGCTGTTTTCAAGATTCTGTCTTTGTTTTTGGATTTTGACAGTTGATTATGATGTTGTCTAGGTGTGGATCTCTTTGAATTTATCCTAGTTTGAATTTATTGAGCTTCTTTGATGTATAGATGCATATTTTTTTAATCAATTTTGGGAAGTTTTTATGTATTTCTTCGAATATTCTTTCTGCCCTTTTCTCTCCACCCTTCCATGGACTTTCATTATATATATATATATATATATATACTGATATGTTTGATGGTTTCCCACTGGTCTCTGAGTGCTGTCCATTTATCTTTATTCTTTTTTTTTCCTGTTTCTCAAATTGGATAATCCAAAATTGATCTATCTTTACGTTTGCTGATTGCTGATTCTTTCTTCTGCCTGCTCAGA
Source organism: Tapirus indicus (assembly GCA_031878705.1). Lineage (NCBI taxonomy): Eukaryota > Metazoa > Chordata > Mammalia > Perissodactyla > Tapiridae > Tapirus > Tapirus indicus. The sequence goes on from CM062917.1 coordinate 68,382,805, forward strand.
TCTGCTGTTGATTCTTTATAGTGCATTCTTCAATTCAATTGTACTTTTTAATCCAGAATTTCTTTTTGGTTCTTTTTAAGATTTCTGTCTTATTGATAGTTTCTATTTGGAGAGACATCATTTTCATACTTTTGTTTAGTACTTTAGACATGATGTTCTTTGATCGTATTTAAAATAACTGTTTTAAACTACAGTAAGTCCAAATTTGGGGCTTCCTCAGGGACAGTTTCTATGGTTGCTTTCTTTTTTTTCCTGCCTATGACTATACTTTCTTGGCTTTTTGCATGTCTCATATTTTTGGTTGAAAACTGGACTTTTCAAATGATATAATGTAGCAACTCTGGAAATCAGATTCTCCGCTCTCCCCCCACCCCGTATTGATGTTGTTGCTTTTTGTTGTTATTGTTTGTTTTGTGACTTTTCTGTACTAACTGTAAATTATATGTTCTTTGTCGTGTGTAGCCACTGATGTCTCTGCTCAGTTAGCTTAGTTAGGCTAATGATTGGACAGAGATTTAATGAAACACCTGAAACCAGTTAGTCTCCTAGTCTTTGCTGAGGGTCTTTGTGTGCTTGTCATGACATGCCTTAACAATTTATCCAGGCAGTTGAAAACTCTACCTTATCCTTTAGTTTTTGCTGTGCAAAGCCTCAATTTCAGCCAGAGTTGAGAACTTAAGGCCTCTCAATCTTTACTGAGCATGCCCTGTCCTATGCATGCATGTGGTTTTCTATTTTCCCAGGAACGTGTCAGAACTTTTCAAAGCTCCTATGGACGTGTCATTCCCCAGCTTTTCTTCTTAAGATTTTTGATTAGCCTGTTGTTTACCCCCACTGTTACCCACTGCATCAGGCAGTTACAAAGTTAAATGATAGCCTCTAGTTGTTTGTTTGTTTGTTTGTTTTGGTGGGGAGGATTGGCCCTGAGCTAACATCTGTTGCCAAGCCTCCTCTTTTTGCTTGAGGAAGATTGGCCCTGAGCTAACATCTATGCCAGTATTCCTCTATTTTGTATGTGGGATGCCACCACAGCATGGCTTGATGAGAGGCATGTAGGTCCATGCCCGGGATCCAAACCCATGAACCCTGGGCTGCCAAAGTGGAGCATGTGAACGTAAGCACTATGCCACTGGGCTGGCCCCATCTCTAGTTGTTTTTGACAAACACTCCTGGGGAGAAGGCTTTCCAAGTTAGGTGAAGTAAAGAGAACCTTGTGAGTGATATCTTCTAGGAAATGGGCCAGAAAGGTCAAATAATGACAGTTGTCTCAGAAGGAGTCATTGAAGGATCTCTGCCCCTCTAGTTGCTGCCAAGCTGCTGATTCAACTGTGGCATGTTGGTTTTCAAAGCTGCTGCACAAGTGGGAGGAGAGATGGGAATAGGGCAATTTAAAATGCTTCATGCCCACTGTTCTTACCAGGTATAGTAGTTTGCTAGGACTACCGTAACAAATTATCACAGACTGGGTGTGTTAATTTGGAGGCTGAAGTTCAATCATGGAGGAATGCTTGTTCCTTCTGAGGGCTATGAGGAAAGGATCTGTTCCAGTTCTCCTTCCTTGGCTTGTAGATGACCATCTTCTCCCTACGTCTCTTCATATTGGTTTCCCTCTGCATTTGTCTTTGTCCAAATTTCCTCCTTTTGTAAGGACACCAGCCATATTGGATTTGGGCTCACCTCAATGACCTCATTTTAACTTCTGTAAAGTCGCTATCTCCAAATAAGTTCACATTCTGAGGTTCTGGGGATTAGGACGTAAAACATATGAATTTTGGGAGAGGCATAATTCAACCCATCTTACTAAGATTCAGTTGTTTTTCCTGAAGAAATTTTTCCTGGGTGTTTACAAGTCTTTGATTAATTTCCAGAGTTCTGAGAATGTTGATTCTGACAATTTCTGCCATTTTTCTCATTACTTTTATGAAGGAAATAATTTTTGGAGTTCGTTACTCTGCTATTTTCACTAATATCACAACTTTTATCACAGCTTGTTTTAAAACTGCAACTTTTAGAGGCCGGCCCAGTGGCGTAGTGGTTAAGTTCACACGCTCTGCTTCAGCAGCCCGGGGTTCACAGGTCCAGATCCCAGATGTGGACAGACACACCGCTTGTCAAGCCATGCTGTGGCAGCGTCCCATATAAAGTAGAGGAAGATGGGCACGGATGTTAGCCCAGGGCCAGTCTTCCTCAAAAAGAACCCTACAACTTTTAAACCTAAATTATAAAACAGTTATATGTAACTAATTTCCATTATATTGCTTTCTTTTATTGGATACGATTAAATTTATTCTTAAAAATGGATTAAGATTTCAGTTCAGCGTGTATTTCTTATATCACAAGGTTGATTGTTATATGATATTTTACTAGTCTTGCCTCCATTAAATGCTGACTGTCTGATTTTTCTTGCCTAGGATTTCTTCAGTTTCTTCTGTCATGCAAGGTCCCAGCATCTGTCCATGTCAATCATTTTTCTATTCTGTAATCCTCTCTTTAACTTGTTCACCTTTTACTTGTTATTTTCTGTTCAGTTGGTCTTCTGTTTTCATTCACTCATATATCCATTCATTCAGTTATCATTTATTTACATCTTGTTGCAATTTAAATCATTACATGTTTTTGGTGTGTGTGGTACATACCATTTTGTATATTTCTTTTTGTGTCTGTTGAAAAGTTTTCTGGGTCTTTTATATCCACGAGTAGAAGTTCATCATCATAGGACCTAGCATTCTCAATCTCACTAAAATTGCCCTTCAAAATGGCTGTACTAGTTTATGCTTCCGCCAGCAGTGCTTTTCCCACATCCTCACTAGCATGAAATATTACCCAAGTTTTCCATTTTTGCTAAATTGAGAGTTGTTACCTCTGCTCATCATTTTCTTGTTGTTTTCAAAGGAATTACTTTCATATTATTTATATTCCAGTTATAAATCCATTATCGATTATCTTTGTGGCAAATATCTTCTCCCAGATGTCAAATTGGTCATGCTTTTTATTCCAGATGTTAACTTTGCCTTTGTTGTGTGGGATTGAACAGAAATTGTTAATATTTAAGGAATTGAGTTCAGAATTTTTCTTTTTATGTTTGTGCTCTTTGCATTAAAAGAATCTTTCCAATATCCCAAAGACATAAAAGTATTATTTTACATTTTTTAAAAATGATGATTGCCTTCAGTTATTTAGTCTATCAAATTTATTTTTTGTTTATGGTGTGAGGTATAAACCTAATTTCAATTTTGTTTACATATTGAGATAACTTTCTAAACATATTTACTAATAATCTATATTTTATCCAATGATCTAAGGTGCCTTTCTTGTCATATAGTAGTTTTTTATACATGTATTTTCCCCTAGACCCACTATTCTTTGTTACTACAACAGAATATTGTGTTATAATTAGTGTAACTTTGTAATTTATCTTAATAACTTATAATGCTAGTCCCTCCTCTTTGCTTTTCTTTCATAGAATTGTCTTAGCTATTTGTGAACCTTTAATTTTTTAAACATATTTTAGAGTCAGTATTTAAGAGTTTCTTTAAAAGTTTTTCTGAGATTTTTGTTATAGCTATGTTAATTATTACATCAATATGAGGATAAATTGGCATCTTTAAAATTATGAGTGTACACTCTTGTGATTATGACATTGTGGTCTAATTGTATATCTTTTGCTTGAGTCCAAACATGTTCCCCATAATGGTCTTGTGGTCTTGATTATAGATTAACTTCTGTTTATTTTTCTCTAACTGTTATCTTCTTTTTATTACATAGTTTAATGAATTATTATTGATGTAGAGGAATTTTTTTTTTTTGTATATTGATATTGGGAAACTCTTCTGGATTCACTTTTATTTTCTATGATTTAAATATGTACAGAGGTTAGTGGGGGGCTAGAGGAAGGGCACAGTAATGGCATGGGATATTCGGACTGTCAAAGCCAGAGCAGAAAGGATATACTTGTGCTGAGCTTCCAAAGATGAGGAGGTGTTTAGGTACTTAAATGAGTAAAACCATGGAAGAGTGGTTCAGTGTGCTGATTTAGGAAGGTTTCAGTAGTTTGTCATGGTTAGGGCAAAGGGTATGAAAAGAGGTGTAATGAGATATATGTAAAAGACAGATCATGGACACAGTAAGTCATGCAGAGGAGTAACAATTTTATACAATCAGCATTGATTAAAGAAGTTAGAAAAAGGAGCAGGAATTTAAACTGAGGTAAGTAGGAAAGAAATAAGAGGAGAAATTAATGAGAGGGACCAGAAGAATATTGGTTGAATGGAACCAAAAGCTGTCTTTGGAACAATTAGTGGACAGATTTTTGGTAAGTGTTTCATGATAGAATAAAGTACAAAAAATGTTATGAATAAATATATAGTGAAATTTAAAAATTATAACTTAGTATTTTGAATAATTTTCTACTAATAAACTTGAATAACTCTAGTAAAATATGAATTTCTTAAAATAGACTTGATTAAATTACTTAGTAGACTAATAATCAATTAAATTTTCCTGATTGGTAATCAAAAATTTGTTTTCCTATTCCTCACTCTTGCCAAAAAAAAAAGTACAGCTATACAGTTTTTCAAGGACAAAAACACTTTCCATATTCTTTCAGAGAAAATTTATAGAAGAAAATGTGTCCAATTCATTTTATGAGCTATTATAAGCTTAGATGTCTACCTTAATAATACTAAATATCAACTTTGATACCAATATTGGAAAAAAGGACAAAAAATAGTATAAGAATATTATGCACATTTGAATTTATGAATATAGGTACAAGTATTCCAGGAAAAATATTTGCAAATTGAATCCAACAGCATTTAAGTAAAAGAGCAAGATCAATTAGAATTATTCCAGGAAAACAATCTAGTAATATTAAGCATTCCATTAAAATATTCAAGAAGAAAAAACTGATCACCTCAATCAATATAGAAAAAAAATTTGCTAAAATTCAACAGCAATTTATGATAAAAACAAATAACCAACAATACAGGGGAACTTAACCTAAAGAAGGATAACTATCTAAAAGCCACCAATAAACATCATGCTGTATGGTGAATTTTAGAGACAGTCTCTTTAAAGTTAAGAAGGATTTTGATTCTCAAAAACAATTTTTATTTTACTGGATGACAAAATTCTTTGTATATGATGAATCAGTGAAGAGTTGGCATGCAATTGCTGAGGAGTTGTTGGAACCTTTTCTTAACTGAATAAATTCAAAACAATTGAATTTTACTGTGTTCCTTTTGTATCTCCTAAAAATACTATTTTTGCTTGTTTAATGATCAGGATTCTTTATGTTTTAGAGCAAAGTGGGAAAAAATGCTTAATAATTAAAATCAATCAAAGCACATATTTGTCGACTTTTAATCACATCCTAATTTTTAAATTCAGTACATTGTGTTACATCATTGTGAATAATATATTATTCCTCTAATTTAAACAAATTTATCTTATTAGTTCCTTTCTGGTTTGGTGTCTTTGCAAAACAAAGTCTAGATATAAAATTATCTTAATACTTTTTAATTAAAATAATATTCTGAGAATAAAGTAAGTTAGTATACGTGAACCCAGCATTATGCTCAGATTGAGATACACATGCACACCCAGATAAAATACATGTGTATATTTTTGAATATTAGTTACATAGAATGCAATGAAATTTAGTTCTTACCAAGTAATAGCTAAGAATTTATGAATTTCTTTCTTATCCAAAGAAAACTTATGAAAACATGTAACCCAAACTACAAAAATGTAAAGCCTTATATGGCATTTAAGAACAGAAAATATTATTGGAACATTCTAATATTGTATTTTCAGTGAAAGTATATGTTATGCTCCATCAAAAGAGTCCACACGTGTTATGTGTAACCCAGCAGCTGCGAAATTCTGAACTGATAGACCCATCATTCCAATGGCATGGGCCAAGAGGAAAAATTATTTCAGGTAGGATTTTGTTTCAGTTATCATAATTAAATTGATATATCTGAAATGTACTCAGAACAAAAAGAATATTTGTATTTCGTGTGCATTTGACTTTATCTTCACTTCTTATTGTTGTGATTTCCTTTTGAAGTCAGAATCTAACAGTGTAGATGCTTTGACCATTTTTCACAGATCTTAATTTGAGGTAGAGACACACTAGATGACTGAACTGTTTGGAAAGTTCTCTAAGCATCTATATTCCAAAATATGTTATCTTTTTTTAAAAGTTCATAAAATCATTTTGGTTACCTCAATCAGATTTTTGTTAGTAAAGTATGTATGAACAGGCAAATATGATTCTGGCTTTTGTTCAACATACAAACAATTTAAGCTATAGATTTATATGGTTTCGTTTGTTTAAACAGCCTCACGTAGGGACAACTTGAGACTTTATTAGTAGTTATAATTTTATGTTTTGTGATTTTATATTTCTTTCTGACCAAATCCTAGCCAGACAATATGGATTGTATTTGAATTTAACTTAAGTATAATTATCCATTTTGGAAAAAATTGACTACATTTAACATTCAGTATTTTAGTATGAAAAACATGCTTTTAAATATACTGCATGGTTTGACAGTGGCTATATATTAATATATTTTTGATGCTGTGCTTACAAAAGAGGAAACTTAGCACTCAGGTGTTGATCCAAAGGACAAGACGGACTTGAGACACATCTGAATGGTAGCCTTACAGTTTTCAAATTTTTGAGAAAACAAGATTTTATTCTCATGAAGGTATTTTTTTCCACATAGAGATTGTTGTTGGTATGACTGATTTGATCAACATTTTCTCCATTCAGCTTCTTATTTTGAAATGCATATTTACTATTATTCTAATTTTTATTTGATTTGTTTTTGCAGTGTAGTTTGAAAAATATAAATTAGCTTAGCTGTTTTTGTTTTCAGCCTTGCTAAAAACACAGATTAATGAATTTTCATCATAAAGACCTGTTACCTAATCATTTTTGCATACTTTCTAAGGAAGTTTTTCTTTATTTCTCTGTTCACCATGTTTTCTTTCTTTCTTTTTTTGTCCTTGTTGGTATTTTGAGATAGTGCCTATGGATGAAAACCTACAGGTTTATTTTGTTATCTTGGATGAAGGAAAGCAGTATATTCATACAAAGACTTGCTAAAGAAACTTTCATAGGAAATAATTATTTTGTAATATGTTTTAATTTATATTTTTATATAGTTGAAAGATCTCAGATATACATTTCTATAATTTATGTTGCTTCTAAAATAGCTCAAGGTTTAAAGAGTTACTACACGCTTTAGGGTAGGTGGTGCTTCTTCAAAGTGAATTATTCACCTCTTAGTGAGTGAATGTCTACTGGTGGATGCCATTGTGCTGGGCTTTGTGGGGGGTACAAAGATAGACATAATCTCTGCCTGACTGGTAAGTATTAGGAATGAATCAGCAGAGGTCGGTAACAGAAATCCTAAGAGGTTGGGCAATTAATATAAATCAGTGAAATGGGCCAGATGTAAAAGCATCCAATACTGAAAATATAATCAGATTTTATTTTTATTGCTCTTTGATAGTATCACATAATGTAGTGCAAACATGTGTATTAAATATATTTTATGTTTGATATTGAAATTCTGTAAGCTCAAAAATAGAAGCATTTACGTATATATTGAATTATTCTGTTTTAATTTGTTACTCCTTTGATTTGGAAATTGAAATCTGAAACGTTTTCTTCTCGAAGATGCTATGCCAGGTCTTGCATTTTATATTGCAAAATATAGTATATAATTGATTTTCAAATCCTTTCACTAGGAGCGATATTTTATTTTACTCACTTTCATAATGGAAAATATATGTTCAGAAATGTAGTTATTTCTAGGTAAGGATAAAATCATATTAATACAATGGTTTTTATATTTATAAGAAATATTTCCAGGAAATTCTGGTATTCTGACATCATGATTATAGTTCAGTTTTCAGTGCAATATCGCATCATAGTTTATTGCATACCAGTTTTAAAGCTTGTTAATTCTACTCACTATTATTTCAAAAAGAACTGGAAAATTTTGTCTAATTTTCTTAAAGCTTGAAAAACAGAGAAGCTTTTGGACTCTAGATTAAACTATACTGTACTTTAGTTGTTGTTTTATGAATATGCCAAAGATAGCTCTTCTAAAATTGAACCAAAGAAATCATGCAATTATGTAATTACTTGCACATTCCTTTGGAGAGAAATATTCAGATTGTTTATATAGGTTGTAAAGTGTAGGGGACAAGTCTTAGATTTGGTCTGTCTCTCTCTCCCTCCATCCCTTCTCTCTCTCTCTCTCTCTCTGTCTCTTTTTCAATGTTTTTTATTTACATGTAATGCATTTGTTACAACTAGACTTGTACCTCTTAACTCCAACCCCAGTACCATTCTGATGAATTAACTCTTTTTGGTGTGTGGACTTCCCCATTTATCTAAATGTTCACACCAACATATATAAGCACATATACATACATATGTTGGGCTTTACCCTGTACCTACACGCTTTTGTAAAAAATGAGATCATAGATTATATTTACTCTACCTTAATATTTTTTATTATGAAGTATCTCATAAATACAAATATATATAAGATACATGCAAGTTATGAAGCACAATAAAGCAAACATCCTTGAATCTAGTATACAAGTCAAGATAAACAGTTACCAAGACTGTCAAAACCCCCCAATAAGTTGTTTAAAAATTCCATTCTTCTGTCTCCAACCGACTGTCAGGTAAACACTCCTCAACTTTTACTATATTATTCTTTAGCTTTTCTTTATGCATTTACTATATATATAAATATATGTATGCATGTATGCATCTTGCAAGAGTTAGTGTTTTTATTTGGATTTTATAAAAGTAACATTTATATACTATTTGTCATGTGTCATATACTTTTCTAAGCAGTTTATACACACTAATCATTTAATTTTTACAACAGTCTTTGCAACAAGTACAGCCATTTTCTCTACTTATATATGAGAAAACAGAGGCACGGAGAGAATAAGGCACTTTCCTGAATCATGTTCCTTTGAAGTCTTGTTTCAGAGTTCACAGATATAATCTAAATGAAGTATGAATAGAGTTCCCTCTCACCATTTTGTGCATTTTTGTAGTTTGTGTCTTTCAAGGAATTTTTCCAACTTAAGAGTTTTTTTTCAACTAGTTGAATTTATTTGCATAAAGTAGTTTTTTATATTTTCTTATTATCTTTTAAATATATCCAGGATCTATATGATGTGCCCTCATTCACTTCTGGTATTGGTTGTGTCTTTTCTCTTTCATTTTGGTCTCTCTGGCTATAGGTTTAACAATTTATCAATCTTTTCAAAGGAACAACTTTTGATTTGATTTATTTTTCTCTAGTATTTTTCTGTTTTTCAGTTTCATTTATTTATTCTTTATTATTTCCTTTCTTCTGTTTGCTTTGGGTTAAATTTGCTTATCTTTTTTTTCCTGCTAGTTATAGAATTCTGGATTGACAGTTTTTTTGTTTCAACATTCTAAAGATGGTACTCTGTATTCTTTTTGCTTGTACAGTTTCTAATTAGAAATTGGCTATAATGTTATCCTTGCCCCTTTGTAGGCAGTGTGCCATTTTTTTCTCACTGACTTAAGGATTTTATCTTTGCCTTTCATTTTCAGTGATTTGAATATTATATGTCTTTTTTGTTTTTCATATTCATTCCACTGGCTGTTTTCTAAGCTTCTTGGATCTGTAGTTTGTTATTTCTTATTAATTTTTGAAAATTCTCAGCCATTATGTCTTCAGGTATTTCTTTGCCCCATCCTATCCCCCCTCTCCTTCTGAGATTTCTATGACACATGTGTAACACTGTTTCACATTTTTCCACAGCCCTTGTATTCTTTCATCTTGATGATTTTTGTTGTTGTTTTGTTTTGTCTTTCTCTTTGTGATTCAAGATGGGTAATTTCTTTTAACCTATCTTCACCTTCATTGATTCTTTCTTTAGCTGTGTCAAGCCTCTCTATCCTATTGAAGAACTACTTCATCAGTGTTACTGTGGTTTTTTTTTTTTTCTTTTTGGTTTGGTTTTGTTTTTAGTTCTAGCATTTCCATTTGATTATTTCTTATACAGGCATACCTTGTTTTATTTTGCTCCACTTTATTGTGCTTCACAGGTATTGCATTTTTTACAATTTGAAGGTTTGGGGCAACCCTGCCTTGAGCAAGTATACTGGGACCATTTTCCAACAGCATTTGCTCATTTAGTGTCTCTGTGTCACATTTTGGTAATCCTCACAATATTTAAAACTTTTTCATTATTATTTTATATATATATATATATATATATATATATATATATATATATATATATATATATATATATTATGGTGATCTGTGATCAATGATCCTTGATGTTACTATTGTAATTGTTTTCGGGCACCATGAACCATGCCCATATGAGACAGTGAAGTTATTCGATAAATGTTGTATGTGTTCTGACTGCTCCACTGACTAGCCTTTCCCTCATCTCTCTCCCTCTCCTTGGGCCTCCCTATTCTCTGAGACACAATAATATTGAAATTAGGCAAATTAAAAACTCTACAGTGGCCTCTACGTGTTCAAATGAAAGGAAGAGTTGCACATCTCTCAGTTTAAATTAAAGTTAGAAATGGTTAAGCTTAGTGAGGAAGGCATGTCAGAAGCCAAGACAAGCCAAAAGCTAGGCCTCTTGTGCCAAACAGTTAGCCAAGTTGTGAATGCAAAGGGAAAATTCTTGAAGGAGATTAAAAGTGCTACTCCAGTGAACACACAAAATAATAAGACAGCAAAACAGCCTTATTGCTGATATGGAGAAAGTTTTAGTGGTCTGGATAGAAGATCAAACCAGCCACAGCAGTCCCTTAAGCCAAAGCCTAATCCAGAGCAAGGCCGTACCTTTCTTCAATTCTCTGAAGACTGAGAGAGGTGAGAAGCTGCAGAAGAAAAGTTTGAAGCCAGCAGAGGTCGATTCATGAGGTTTAAGTAAAGAATCTGTCTCCATAACATAAAAGTGTAGGTAAAGCAGCAAGTGCTGATGTAGAAGCTGCAGTAAGTTATCTAGAACATCTAGCTAAGATAATTAATGAAGGTGGCTACACTAAACAGATTTTAATGTAGACAAAGCAGCCTTATATTGGAAGATGCCATCTAGAACTTTCATAGCTGGAGATGAGAGGTTAGTGCCTGGCTTCCAAGATTCAAAGGACAGGGTGACCCTCTTGTTTGGGGCTAATGCAGCTGGTGACTTGAAGTTGAAGGCAATGCTCCTAAATCTACTCTGCCTGTGCTCTATAAATGGAACAAAGCCTGTATGACAACATATCTGTTTACAACATGGTACAATGTTTACAACATTGTACAATAAAACATGTTGTATACATCTGTGTACAACATATGGAATATTTTAAGCTCACTGTTGAGACCTACTGCTCAGAAAAAAAGATTGCTTTAAAAATATTACTGCTCATTGACAATGCATCTGGTCACCCAAGAGCTCTGATGGAGATGTATAACAAGATTAATGTTGTTTTCATCCCTGCTAACACAGCATCCATTCTGTGCTCATGGATCAAGGAGTAATTTTTCTTTCAAGTCTTATTATTTAAGAAATACATTTATAAGGCTATAGCTGCAATAGATAGTGATCCCTCCAATGGATCTGGGCAAATAAATTGAAAACCTTCTGGAAAAGATTCGCTGTTCTAGATGCCATTAAGAATATTCGTAATTCATGGGTAGAGGTCAAAATATCAAAAATAACAGGAAGTTTAGAAGAGGTTGATTCCAAGGCTCATAGATGACTTTCAGGGGTTCAAGACTTCAAAGGAGGAAGTAACTGTAGATGGGGTGGAAATAGCAAGAGAATTAGAATTAGAAGTAGAGTCTGAAGAAGTGACTGAATTGCTGCCATCTCATGATCAAACTTTAACAGGTGAGGAGTTGCTTCATATGGATGTGCAAATAAAGATATTTCTTGAGATGGAATCTATTACTGGTGAAGATGCTGTGAAGATTGTTGAAATGACAACAAAGGATTTAGAATATTACATAAACTTAGTTGATAAACCAGCAGCAGGGTTTGAGAGGATTGACTCCAATTTTGGAAGAAGTTCTACTGTGGATAAAATGTTAACAGACAGCATCACATGCTATAGAGAAATTGTTCATGAAAGGAAGAGTCAATTGATACAGCAAACTTCATTGTGTTATTTTTAAGAAATTTCCACCGCCACCTCAGCCTTCAGCAACTACCACCCTGATCAGTCAGCAGCTGTCATCCTCAAGGCAAGACCCTCCACCAGCAAAATGATTATGACTTGCTGAAGGCTCAGATGATGGTTAACATTTTTTAGCAATAAAGTATTTTTAGGTAAGGTATGTACATTGTTGTTTTAGACATAATGCTGTTGCACACTTAATAGACAACAGTATAATGTAGACATGACTTTTTTATATGCACTGGGAAACCAAAAAATTTATGTGACTTGCTTTATTGATGTTTGCTGTGTTGCAGTGGTCTGGAACAGAACCTGCTAATCTCCCAGATATACCTATACTTTCAATCTCTCTGCTGAAATCACCTATCTGATCTTGCATGTTGTCCATGATTTTCATTAAATCCTTGAATACGTTAATCATAGTTATTGTAAATTAACTGTCTGATACTTTTGACATTTGTATCATTTAAGACTATGGCTCTGAGCATTGCTTGGTATTTTGGAAATGTGCCATTTCTTACCTTTCTGTATGCTTCTTAATTTTTGTAAAAGTTGGACATCTTGAATAAGACAGTTGATATTGAGATAAGTATTTTTATGCTTTGAGATGAACACCTTTTTAAAGTACTGTTAAGCCTTTAGTATTAGGAGTTTGTGTTAATCTAGTCAGGAATTGTCTGGGTTTGATATTGGTTGTTGCTGTGGTTACTGAAAGCTTCAGATACCCTTAAAAATGTTTAAGGTGTAGGCTGGCTCATGAGAAGTTATTTTTCTCCAAAGTCTAATCTTTCTTTGGCTTTCATTTCTTCCTTTTTGATTTCTCCAGAGAGAATCTCTTGCAGCTCTCCTAGCTTGTTTCCACTGCATTTTTACTAGACTCTTATTGTGATGGTAGTTGAGAGAGAGAGGCAGTCTCTAATGTTCTGATTAAGCTTTAGTCTTTAGCAGGTGTGGTGTCCATGGGTCTTGGCGGCGTTTCCTTCACAAGTGCTTCAACCCCTCCTCCAGCTTTAGTGCTGGCTCAGTACTTCTTACTGACTGTTACTCAAGGATGAGGCTTTACTTTTTCTTCCTGTTTGCTTCCCTAGTGGTAACAAGTTTCCATAGTGCCCTAGTGACCATTTTTGTTTCTTCTCTCCCTATAGGTTATAGCATTGTTCCTTACCAGGCGGGAGGGTAATGGGTGTGGGTGGGGTTTTGGCAGGGCTGCTGGGCCCCTCTTCTAGCCAATACCCTGTGGGAATCTTTCTCAGGGTTCCCCTGCTCTCCTTTTGAATACTCAGAAGTGTTCATGAAGGTAAAGCCTGTCAGAGGGTGTAACCTCCTCCCTCCTCCATATCTGTGGTCCTCAGAGGCTTCACGTGCTCACACTGGTTGACACTTGGCTTTTAGAAATTCATTGAAAACTTTTAGCTGACTTCTTGCTGGCTTATATGGCAATTGAAACAAATGCTTGGATCCTGATTCTACCTGCAGGCCCCTGTCCATCCCCATATTTCAGGTTTATTGTTGCCATGACACCTCAATTCTTTGATAGGTTCAAGAAAAGTTGTTAACTGACATTTTGTCTGTCTTTTTCTTTATTGTGATGGTGGGATCAATGCTGTTATATTCACTTTTCATATCTCAGCAGAAACCAAAAGTATAAACCTCATTTTTAAAATAATAAGTTGTAGTTAAATGGTGCTTAAATTTTGCCATATAATTTTAGAGGTCTAAGACGTGCTTCTAGAAATCTGTCCAACTTTGAAATTTTAGATGATCAAGCTAAGATCTAGAGAAAGAAGGAGTATTGTCTTTAATTTAATTATTTATTGACTATTTGCTGTTGTAGGAGTTCTTACAGTAATATCCCTTGGCATCATGAAATTCCCATTTAAAAGTATGTTTGTTAAGTGGTACTATGAATGAGTTCTTCTATTGGCTGTGAAATATTCTGAGCATCTTTTCAAAGTATACCACTTTTAATTTTTTTAAATTAAGAAGGTAGTCAGAGGGAGGTTTATTATAAATTATATACTGCTTTATTTTCTGGTTTTCATAATATTTAACATTGTAGTAGGCATTAAAATATATATATTTATTAATACACTTATTAATTAATATTTCTGATTTGGGAAAATTTTATTTCAAATTATTGCCAAGGAATACATAGCCTCATTGATGACATGATATGATATTCTAAAATTTCTTTAAAATTTGTGGACACCTTTTGTCATAGTACTATGAAGTATGTATCTCTGCTGAAATATGTAGAAAACACTTGAAAATCTGTTAATCTGTTTTAGAAAAGAGGCAACATGTTGTGATAAATATGCAATCTTTCATCAAAAGATATTCATGAAGAAATAGGCCTAACTGTAGAAATGTGTTCTGAATTTATATCACATTTTTTCAGCTTCATCCAGGATATAGAAATGGGAGTTCTCAAGGCATAATAACGCTCTATGTAAATTCTTTGAGAGTGGTTCTATCATCTATTCATTTCTCCTTCAATATCTGAAACAGGGCTTTTCATGTACTAGAAACTCAACAAATTTTTGTTGAGCAAATTACTAATTAAAATTTCATCACCAAGAACATTCATCTTTTATCTTATTTTGAAGAAATCAATTTCTTCAAAATGAATTTCAACTTGAAATATATAAGCAATAAATCATTTACTTAAAATAGAAAATAAACAATTATTTACGAATACTTTCAAGTCCGATGAATGGCATATTAAATTATTGAGTGAGTTTTAATATCTAATAATTTTTCTAATGCAAACTGTGGTTATGAAATTTCAGAATAACAACTTGAATTACTTAGGGATTTATAGCTTTTTCAAGTACTTTAACATTCATTACATTTGTTGTACAAAAACAGTCCTGTGAGATATGCTATCATATATTATGATTCTTTGTATTACAAATGAAGGAGCTGGACTTTAGAAAGATTGAGTGATTACCCCAGGGTTATACAGTTTATGAGAAAGGAAGGTAGACCTCAACCCAGGTCTTAATGTTTCTAAATCAGACTTCTTTTCCATTACACAACATAGCTTTCTCCCAGTGTGATACTTAAGTAATGAAGCATGTTGAAGTAAAAAGGCATCTTATATCTTGTTCTAATCCCCTACACTGTGATTGCATGACTTTGGGCAAGTCAGGTGATCTAATCTCCTTTTTTTTTTCTTTCTTCTGCCACTGTTAAGGTTGTAACCCAACTTTTGCCTAGTATCATGTATAATGACAAGAAATCCCTAGTTGTTAGTGATTATACAGTATTGGGTTAGCCTTTGTTCTGGGTACACTGTTTCACCTCTTTCATATGTAGTTTGTAAGCTTACTGAGGGCATAACTCATCAATAAAATACATATGTATGTATATAATTACTTTATAGTGTATATAAATATATACTATTTTACATATATATGAATGTCTGATAGTGCCCAGTTCAATGCAAGGAACAGATTAGGAACGCATTATGTACATGTAATTATTAGTCTCTTACCACTTAGGCAGCCGCATAATTGATGAACTCTGGTTAGTGAAATTCTGACCCTGAAAAGGTCATCCTGGCACCTGCTGTCAACAAACACCAGATGCAATGACTAGTTATGCCCCCAACTCCTTTCAGTGATTCTGTAGGTAAATTTTGATGGTCTTATTCTGTTTAGAAAATATTTTATTTTATCTCAATCTCATGCAATTTGAAGCAACTAATTACTGTATCTTATTCCTTTAATTAGAAAACAGTAGTGCACAAATAACATCCACAGGAAGCCTTATATTCCAGAACTTTGAGGAGAACATGAGTGGAGTTTACACATGTTTCCTTGAGTATAAACCTATGGTGGAAGAAGTTGTTAAAAATCTTCAACTAAAATATGTTGTATATGGTAAGAAGTGCATTTTGTTCTTTTTAAACATTTCTTAATGTTTTCAAATATTTAAATATTTTAACAGGTTTGTTATAAAGGGATTTTGTTATTTTTAATCTCTTTTAATTAAAGAAAAATTCCTGCCTGCTTATGTTTTACAAAGTACTTTGTAAGGGGTTAGTGGTGAGGGAAGATCTTTTTGTCTTCAGGGGAATATTGACATGTACATAGCTAGATATAAGTCAATGAATGAAAATGGGGTTTGGAAATCATGTTTTCAAATTATTATGTTGATGTTGTAGTCTGCACTACTTTTAAATTCTGGTATCATGCTTGATGGCACACTGCCATTTTCCCCAGACAGGAGCATGAAGTACCACTGTAAAATTCTTTTCTAAAAGCAATTTGATCTGTTGAGGTTCGAGACTGGGAGAGCTGAGTTGACAGTGGAGTGGCCAGGAGAACAGCCTGAACAAATGTTGCTTCTAAGTTCCATCTCACTGGTGGGACCCATGTGTGGTAGAGAGAATAGTGGTCCTCAAAGATGTCCATGTCTGATCTCCAGATCCTGTGAATATGTACCTTACGATGCAAAAGGGACTTTGCAGATATAATTAAAATTTAAGGATCTTGAGATGGGGAGATTATTCTGAATTATCTGGGCAGGCCCAGTATAATCATAAGGGTCTTTATAAGAGAGACAAAAGGATCAAAGGCAGAAAAAGGAAACATGGTGATGACAGGAGAGGTTGGAGAGATTTTCCTTGAAAATGGAGGAAGGGACCACAAGGAATGCAGGAGGCCTTTAGAACTTGGAGATGGCAGAGGAGATTTTCCTCCTTCCTGAAGGAATGCACCTTGAATCTAGCCTTATAAGACTCATTTTGGGCTTCTGATCTCCAAAGCTATAAGATAATAAATTGGTGATATTTTTAAGCCACTAAGTTTGTGGTGATATACCATTGTTTTTATTGCTGGAATGCAGAACAAATGGCAGAATTATTAATGGTTTCCTGATAACTTTTGGTCACTCAAAAAATGCTATCCCATATATCCAAAGAAAGACGTAACTTTTCTTGTGAGAAATTATGTTAACTTTGTTAGGTAAATAATTTGTTTAAACTTTTTAATCAGTCACGCTTCATTTTTGTTACATAGTTTTCTCCATCTTGTTTTATATATCTAGTTTATAAGAGGTATACTTTGGAAATCTCTCATAAGGGTATTTCATTACATGTAATTATAACAATAGCAGCAAAACACATATAATGCTTACTTATGCAAGGCATTGTGCAAAGTGCTTTATTTATAGTCATCTTGGTTAATCTTCACAACAAACCTGTGCAGTAGGTACTGCTATTTTCTGTCTTGTATATATGAGGAAACTGAGGCACAAAGTTGTTAAGTGACTTGCTCAAGGCAACACAGTTAGAATGTGGGGAAACTCAGATTGAGTTTAGGAATTCTGGTTCTAGAGTTAGTGTTATCCTTTATGATATCCTACTGTGCACCACTGTTACACCAATGTCAGCAGCATGAAACCTCATTTGATAAATCTGATTTTGGAGACCTGCTATTTTTTGCTTGAAATGAATCATGTAATTCATTCTATTTCATAATAAAGACCCACCTTAATATTTCTAATGGCTACATGGTATTCCAGATTTTATTTGAGCATTCCTCAGTTGATGGTCATTTAGTTTGTTTCAAAGTACTGTTTGGAACATTTAAATAAATCCCCGCCACCCTGTGTCTGTGTGTCTCTGTCTCTCATCTATCTGTGTGTAAATGTGCGCACGCACACACACACACACATATCCCTGTATTGTATTATGGAAGTTAAATTGTTAGTATTTCTATAAGATGAATTTTATAAGGTAAAATCTTCTATAGGGTATTCACAGTGTTAACTTTGATAGATTCTGCCAGTCACCCTACAAAGTGTAGCAATTTATATCTCTGCCATAGTATATGAGAACCTCATTACCTATGACTCCCTTAATACTATATTTTGAATTGTTGCTGATCTGATAGGTTAATAATGGTATTGCATGGTTTTGATGTGCATTTTTTTGGTCATTGATGAGTTATTTGCATTTTGCTGTTTGCATGGACTTCCTGTGTTTGAGAGTGTATGTCTGAGTAACTACTGAGGGATATGTACATATGCAGATATACAGCAGTGTTGATATTAATTTTGTATCAAATATGTTGTTTTCTGTATTTTGTTTTTATTTAGCTTACAGACCTTTTTTATCATAAGTAAAGGATAATTTAAAATTTCAAGATTTTATGTAATCCACAAGTGGTATTATTTTCTATTTGGCTTGTGTTTCTTGCTGTGCTGAACACAGTTCCCTGAATTATAAGACGAACTGAATTGACTTATAAGTACATTATATTTTTATATGTGAAGTGTTTAAAATTTTTGAAAATAACAAAAATAATGTGGCACCCAGAATTACTGTTACATTTAAATTTGGCAAGACCATGGGTGTATGGTGACTCATTGCCTTAATATGCACTTCCTTAATTGTTAGTAAATTTGAGCATCTTTTTATACTTTTGTTACTCTATGGATTACATTGCCTTTGCAATTTTGATGCCATTTTTCTTTTGCAAAGTTTGTCTTTTTTTTTAAGTAATTCATAGGTTTTCACCATTCTGGATACCAGTCCTTTCTTTATCATGTTGCAGTAGCTTCTGCCTGTCTCTCACTTGTCTTAACATTAAATATGATCTTGTTTATATTATGGAAGTTTCAAATATTGTTGTAATGAGATTTATCAGTTTTTTTCCATTGGTTATTTTTTTTGTGAGGAAGATTAGCCCTGAGCTAATGTCCATTGCCAATTCTCCTCTTTTTTTCTGAGGAAGACTGGCCCTGGGCTAACATCTGTTCACATCTTCCTCTACTTTATATGCGATGCCGCCACAGCATGGCTTGACAAGCGTGCAACTGTCTGTGCCTGGGATCCGAACCTGCGAAACCCTGGGCCTCCGAAGCGGAGCGTGTGAACTTAACCGCTATGCCACCGGGCCGGCCCCTCCATTGGTTATTTTTTGTTTGTTTAATTTTTTTCTAAGAGATTGTTTCCTGTGCATAGGAAATAAAAATAGTTTCCTGTATTTACTTTGCTAGGCCTATGTTTTTTTTAAATTAAACTTTTTGTTTTGAAATAATTGTCAATTCGCGTGTAGCTGCAAAAAATAATACAGAGAGATCATGTGTATCCTTTACCCAGCATCCCCCAATAGTGACATTTTGTAAGCTTATAATAAATTATCAGGCCACGATACAAACTTTCTTACAGTCCACCAATCTCAGATTTCTCCAATTTTATGTGTCCTCATTTGTGTATGTGTATGTATTTACTTCTCTAAGTTTTATCGCATGTGTAGACTCATGTATCCACCACTACAGTAAAGATACAGAGCAGTACCATCAACAGAAGTATACCTTGGGTTGTCTTTTCATAACCAAACTCTTTTCCCTCTCACCTCCTCATTCATCATGGCTGCCCACCACAAATATTCTCCAATTCTGTAATTTCATCATTTCCAAAGTATTATGTAGATGCAGGGATCTAGTATATAATATTATGGGATTGACTTTTCAATTGGCCTAATTCCCTGAAAATTTATCTAAGTTATTGTGTGCATTTATCACTTGTTCCCTTTTATTGCTGAGTTGTATTCCCTAGTATGGCAGTACCACAATTTGTTTAACCACTCATCCACTGAAGAACATCTGCATTACTTCAGCTTTTGGGCTATTACATACAAAGTTACAGTAAACATTGTGCATAGATTTTTGTGTAGACATGAATTTTTATTTCTGTGGGATAAATGCCCAAGGTGCAGTTGATGGATCAAGTGTTAATTGCATGTTTAGTTTTATAAGAAACTGCCAAACTCTTTTCCAGAGTGGCTGTGCCATTTTACCTTCCCACCAGCAGTGTAAGAGTAATGTAGTTTCTCTACGTCTTCAGCAGCATTTGGTGTTGACATTATCTTTTATTTTAGCCATTTTATAAGTGTGAAGTGCTATTTCATTGTAGTTTTCATTTGGGTTTACCTAATGTCTAATGATGTTGAACATATTTTTATGAGCATATTTGCCACCTGTCCATTCTCTTTGGTGAAATGTCTGTTGGTATTTTTTGCCCATTTTCTAATTGTTTGATATGTTACTATGGATTTTTTTGAGTTTATTAAAAATATATTTCTAGATACTATTCTTTTGTTGGTTATGTTATTTGCAAATATTTACTTACAGTCTGTATCTTATCTTTTTATTATCTTAATGAGATCTTTTTTTTCCCCCAAAGGGAAGGCATCCAGAATATACTTTTTTTAATTTTTAAATTTTTTTACCTTTTGACCCCCTTCACCCATTTCTCTCCTAACCCCCTGTCTCTGGAAACCACTGATCTGTTCTTTCGTTTTTCTGGTTTTTTAGATTCCACATATAAGTGAGATGATATGGTATTTGTCTTTCTCTGACTTATTTCACTTAGCATAATGCCATAGAGGTCCGTCCATGTTGTCACAAATGGCAAATTTTTTTTCATGGCTGAGTAATACTCCATTGTGTGTGTGTATACATATATATGTGTATATATGTATACACACACACACATACCACAATTTCTTTGTCCATTCATCCATTGATGGACACTTTGGTTGTTTCCATATCTTGGCTTTTGTAAATAGTGCTGCAGTGTACATGGGCTGCATGTATCTTTTTGAGTTAATGTTTTCATTTTCTTTGGATAAATACCCAGAAGTGAAATACCTGGATCATATGGTCATTCTATTTTTAATTTAGGGAGGAAACTCCATACTGTTTTCCATAATGGCTGCACTGATTTACAATCCCACTAACAGTGCACAAGAATTCCCTTTTCTCCACATCCTCACAAACACTTG
The DNA here is from genome assembly GCA_031878705.1 of Tapirus indicus. NCBI lineage: Eukaryota > Metazoa > Chordata > Mammalia > Perissodactyla > Tapiridae > Tapirus > Tapirus indicus. Next base: position 68,403,811 of record CM062917.1, read on the forward strand.
TTATTCCTTGTCTTTTTGATAATAGCCCCTATAACAAGTGTGAAGTGATATCTCATTGTGGTTTTGATTTGCATTTCCCAGATGATTAGTGATGCTGAGCATCTTTTCATGTGCCTGTTAATCATCTGTATATCTTCTATGGAAAAATGTCTGTTCAGATCTTCTGCCCATTTTTTAATCAGCTTGTTTGTTTTTTGCTATTGATTTGTATGAGTTTTTTATATATTTTGGATATTAAATCCTTATCAGATATATGATTTATAAATACTTTTTCCCATTCAGTAAGTTGCCTTTTCATTTTGTTTCCTTTGCTGTGTAGAAGCTTTTGAGTTTGATGTGGTCCCACTTGTTTATTTTTGCTTTTGTTGCTTTTACTTTTGGTGTCAAATTCAAAAAATCATTGCCAAGACCTGTGTCAAGGAACTTACCCCCTATGTTTTCTTCTAGGAGTTTTATGGCTTCAAGTCTTGTGTTCAAGTCTTTAATCCATTTTGTATTAATTTTTGTGTGTGATGTAAGATAGTGGTCCAGTTTCATTCTTTTGCATGTGGCTGTCAAGTTTTCCCAACACCGTTTATTGAAGAGACTGTCCTTTCCTTGTTGTATATTCTTGGGTCCTTTGTTTAATTGACAAATAAACAATTAATTATTTGGTTAATTAATTAACCATAGTTTTGTGGGTTTATTTCTGGTCTTTCTATTCTGTTCCATTGATCTTTGTGTCTTTTAATGTCAGTACCATACTGTTTTAATTACTGTAGCTTTGCAATAGAGTTTGAAATCAAGGAATGTGATGCCTCCAGCTTTGTTCTTCTTTCTCAAGGTTGCTTTGGCTGTTCGGGGTCTTTTGTGGTTCTGTACAATTTTAGGAGTGTTTTTATTTCTGTGAAAAATTCCATTGGAATTTTGAAAAGGATTGCATTGAATCTGTAGATTGCTTTGGGTAGTATGGACATTTTAACAATATTAATTCTTTCAATCTGTGAGCATGGAATATTTCTCCATTTGTTTGTGTCTTCTTCAGTTTATTTCCTTAATATCTTATAGTTTTTAGTATTTTCACAGAGCCAAAGTTTTTCAATCTGATGAGGTCTGGTTTATCAAATATGCTTGTTAATCATGTTTTTGGTATCAAGTGTAAGAATTCTTTGCCTAACCACAAGCAAAGTTTTATAGTTTTACTTTAAGTGTGATGTATTTTCAGTTAATTTTTGTGTAAGGTGTGAGGTTTAATTTTTTGCATATATATATCTAATTGCTCCAGCATCATTCTTCAAAAGACTGTCCTTCCTTCAATGAATTGTCTTTGCACCTTTGTCAAAAATCAGTGGAGAATAATTGTGTGGGTCTATTTCAGGGTTCCCTGATTTCTTCCATTGATCAGGGGGTCTGTCCCTCTGCCAGTACCACACTGTTGATTACTCTAACTGTATAGAAACCCTCAGTACCAGGTAGAATGATTCCTCCCACTATTATTCTTTATCAAGATTGTTTTTGTCCTTTTAGGGTCTGTCCCTTTCCATATACATTTTGGAATAGTCTTGTATGTATCTACAAAATATCCTGCTGGGATTTCAAAGGGAATTGCATTTAATCTGTAGAATTACCATCTCTACTATACTGAGTGTTCCAAACATGAACATGGTATATGTCTCCATTTAATTAGGTCTTTCTTGATTTCTTTTATCTGTATATGCCTGTTTTGTTAAATGTATACCTAAGTATGTTATTTTGGTTTTTTGGAGCAATGGTAAATGTCATTAGGTTTTAAAATTTGGATTCCACATGTTTATTGCTAATATATATATAAAAGTAATTTATTATTTGTGTCTTGATCTTACAAGCTGCCATCTTGTTGAGGTTACTTAACAGTTCTAAAATCTTTTTATTTTTGTAGATTCTTTGTGAGACAATCATGTCATATGCACATAGGGACCATTTTATTTCTTTTCAGTCTGTATGCCTCTTATATTTCTTGTCTTATTTTGGAAACTAGGACTTCTAGTACTGTGTTAAATACGAATGGTGAGAACAGATGTACATGCCTTGCTTGTAATGTTAGGGGGAATCATCCAGTCTTTCACTATTAAGTGTGATGTTAGCTGTGGTTTTTATGTAGGGGCCTCCTATTAGATTGAAGAAGTTTCCTTTCATTTCAAGTTTGTTAAATTTTTTTTAAGGATGTTGAATTTTGTCGAATGTTTTTTTCTGCATTAGTTGAGATAGTCATGTGGTTTTTACTTTGTGTTTTATTGATATGGTATATTAAATTAATTGGTTTTCAAATATTAAACCAACCTTGCATTCCTGGGACAAATCGCACTTGGTCATGATGTATAAATTTTCAGTATCCTGCTGATTTAGTTTGCTAGTATTTTGTTGAGAATTTTTGCATATATACTCATAAGAGAGATTGGTCTGTAATTTTTTTTCTTGTGATATCTTTTTGGTCTGGTTTTGCTATCAGGGTAATACTGACCTCAATGTGAGTTGGGAAGTTTTCCTTCCTCTTCTAATTTTGGAAGTGTTCATTAAGAATTGTTATTATTTCTTTAAATGTTTGGTAGAATTCATGAGTGACGACATCTGGGCTTGAGTTTTTCTTCATAGTTTTTTTGATTACTAATTCAATCCCTTTGCTTGTTATAGCTCTGTTTAGATAGTCTATTTCTTCTTGAGTCAGTTTCAGTAGTTGTATCCTTCTAGAAATTTTTCTGTTTCATCCAAGTTATCTAACTTATTGAAATACAGTAGTTCATAGTATCCATTTGTAATTCTTTTTATTTCTGAAAGGTTGGTAATAATGGCTCCTCTTTCATTTCTGATTTTGGTAATTTGAGCCTTCTCTTTTTTTCTTGCTCACTCTAGCTAAAAGGTTTAAAAACAGCTGATAAAAAAGGTTTGTCACTCTTGTTAATCTCTTCAAAAAGCTAGGTTTTTGTTTCTTGATTCTCTCTATTGTTTTTCTATTCTCTATATCATTTATCACTGCTCTAATTTTTATTTTCTTCTTTTTGTTTGCTTTAGGTTTAGTGTTCTCTTGCTTTTCCAGTGTCATAAGGTAAAAGGTTAGATTATTGATTTGAGATCTTTCTTTTATAATAACAGCACATTATATATATTGGTGGCATATGATTTCTCACTAAGTACTACTTTAACTGCATCCCAGAGGTTTTGTCTTTATTCTCATTTTTATCAAGATATTTTCTAATTTGTCTTTTGATTTTTTCTTTGACCCTTTAGTTATTTAGGACTGTGTTGTTTAATTTCCACACATTTGTGAGTTTTTCAAAATTCTTTCTGTTACTCTAACTTTATTCCATTGAGGTCAGAGAAGATACTTTGTGTTATTTCAGTCCTTTTAAATTTATTGGGATTTATGGCATAGAATATTCTTCATCCTTGAGAATGTGACATGAGCACTTGAGAAGAATATGTATTCTGCTGTTGTTGAATAAAGAATTCTGTAGGTTTCTGTTAGGTCTATTTGGTTTATGGCATTATTCAGGTCTTCTGTTTTCTTGTTGATCTTCTGCCTACTTGTTTTATCCATTATTGTAAGTGGGGTATTGAAGTCTCTGATTAATATTGTTGAATTGCCTATTTCTTTTTTAATTTCTGTTGTTTTTTGCTTCATTTTGGTTTTTTGTTCTTAGGTGTGTATATGTTCATGATTGTTGTAGCTTCCTGATAGATTGTCACTTTTATCATAATAACAGGTTCCTTTTTCTCTAGTAGCATTTTTTTTTGGTTTTAAGTCTATGTTGCCTAATAATTGTATGGCCACTCCTGCTTTCTCTTGATTGCTATATGCATGGTTTATAATTTTCCATGCTATTACTTTCAATCTACTTGTATGTTTGAATGTAAAGTGTGTCTCATGTAGACACCAAATACTTGGATACTGCTTTTTAAATCAGTTTCACAATCTCTGCCTTTTGATTAGATAATTTAATTCCTTCACATTTAATGTTATTATTTATATAATTGTATAGTCTCTACCATTTTACTTTTTATTTCCAAGTCACATGTATGTTCCTCTATTTCTCATTAATTCTTTTGAATTAAGTGCATATTTTCTAATATAGTATTTTAATTTCTTTAATGGGTTTTCAGTATATTTTTGAGTTATTTCTTTATTAATTTTTTTAGGGGCTAACACATATATCTTAACCTATCAGAATCAGCTTAACACTTATACTAACTTAATTCCAGTGAGATTTAGAAATGCTGCTCTTATGTAGATCTATTCCTTTTCCCTACTTTTCGTGGTATTAATATTATACATACTATATCATAAATGTTACTAAACTAATAATAGCATGTTATAATTATTATTTTATATAATTTTATGTATTTCAAAGAAGCTGAAGATAGAAAGGAAAGCAAGTGTATATTTATAGCTTTTATCACATTAGCTTTCTTATTTGTCATTTTTGATTGTCTTCATTTGTTCTTATTTATTCAATTTACCATCTGTACTCATTTCCTTAGCTCAATACAGCTTTGCTCCCACCCACCTCCTTTGTGCGTCTCTTGACAAATATATACTTATGTTATGGGCCCAATGCTACATCATATACAAATTCTTCTATGCAATTTTTTTTTAAATCAGTAAAGAGGAAAAAAACAGAAGAAATATGCACTTACACTCTCTTTAAAATTACATACTTAGCTTTACTGGCGCACTTTTGTGTGTGTGTATGTGTGTGGATTCAGATTATTGACTGAGGTCATGTTCTTTCATTCTTAAAAACTTCTTTTAGCTGATTCTTTCTTCTGGCAGATCAAATCTATTCTTGAGCCCCTTAGTGTGTCTTTCCTTTCAGTGTTTTTACTTTTGAACTAGAGAATTTCCACTTGGTTCTTTTTTATAATTTTAATCTTTACAGATATTCTCTATCTGATGTGGCTTTGTCATCATACTTTCCTTTTTAAATCATAACTTCCTTTAGTTATTTTAACATATTTATCGTGTATGCGTTGAAGTCTTTATCTTTTAAATCTCACATCTGGTCACTCTCACAGGTTGTTTCTATTTCCTAGTTTTTTTCAGTGTGGGTTATACTTTCCTTTTTCCTTGCATGTCTCATAGATTCTTTTCAGAAACTGGACTTTTTAGATAACATGTTGTATCAGCTCTGGGTACTGGTCCATCTCCCCCCATCACCCCAGGCTTTTATAATTAGTTCCTTTTTATTTGTTTAGCAGCTAGCTAGATTATCAGTGAAGTTCACTCCTCATCCACCATAGTGTTGAGCCTCCAAAGTTTGTCCTAGGAAGGTACAGCTTGGATGTACGCACAGCAGTTTGATGGATCTATTGTTTTCAACAATGCCCTGGAGCATAAATTCCTCTAAAGACTGATCCAGTTAAATTTGGGGTCCTTTGAAGGGATAGTTCCCCAGGTTGGTGTCTGAGATTTGTTTTGACCCCAGGATTGCTCCTCCCAGCTTCTCTTCCACTGTTGCTCTCTAAATTAGGCAGCCTACAGTGTAGTCTATATCACCAATGAATCTATAAATCTCCTCCCAGTTGTCTTTCACCAAACCTCCATTTTTGAGAGCACCCTGAGGTTTGAGCTTTCCTACGCTTTGTCACCAGTGATGTCAGTTCCTTTGAGAAGAGATTCTGAACAATCTGTTCTGCAGCCTGCTCCTCCTCCCTAACAAATTCTCTGAGCCACAGCCCTCGAGCTAGGGGTGGGGACAGTGGTGTGGTTCTCTCTGAGTGACACCCTGCTTTAGGAGCTTAGCACTTGATAGGTGGGTAGCAGCAGCAGCCTCAGGTCTCCTCAGCCTGCTGCTCCTCATGTGGAACCCTCACACCAGGAGCTGGGCAAGGGCAGTGGGGGTTCTAGTATTCTCAGTGTTGCTGCAACCAGTTTTATAGCCTCTGTCTCACAAAGTGGGGATGAGTGGAGGGAGGGAGCCATCACCTCTCAGCTGTACTCACCTGCAATGTCACTTCAGCAACAGGTAGCTCTGGTCAGCATGAGAAGTGCTGGCATCCTGCCCCTCCTGGGAGAATACTGTCTAGGAAGTGGGGGCAGAGGGAGCCCTGTGTTCTTGAATGTTCCAGTCTGGAGTGGAGTTTCCATCTAGCTGAGATGAGACAGGAGAGGATGGGAGAATGTCTGGGTTTAAATGCCACAGGCTCTCACTGTTCTTACCAACTTATAGTAGATTTTCTTGAATAAATGTTTTTTTCACTTTTTCTATGCCCTTGGAACTATTTTCAGAGTATATAGATGGTTGTTTTTTTAAAATAATTTACATCAGTTTCCTTGGGGAGTGGGTTTGTGGCATTCTTCCAACTGTCATGTCAGAATTCCCTCCCTTATAATAATTTGTTTTTAATTTTAAAATTATTTTGTTGAGGTCACATTGGTTTATAACACTGTGTAAATTTCAGGTGTACATCATTATATTTCAGCTTCTGTATCAACAGCATTGTGTTCACCACCAAAAGTCTGGTTTCCATCCATCACCATACACATGTGCCCCTTTGCCCCTTTTGCCCTCCCCCTTATGCCTTTCCCCTCTGGTAACCACCATTCTAGTCTCTGTATCTATGTGTTTGTTTAATATATTTTTAATAGTCATTAGTTTATTGGGTATACCATTTGTTATTTAGTAGTTAGTATTTTGTTTAAAAATGTGTTAGGGATTTTAATTGTTGATTTTTATTTTGATTTCATTGTGTCAGAGAATGTGGTTTACATATTTAATTCTTGAATTGGTTGACTTTTCCTTCATGATTTCTAGAAATTTTGCCTCTTGATTATTCTATTTATTTTTATTTCTGGAATACCAATTAAACATATTTATTAGGGCTCTTTAATTTATCATCTGTATCTTTTAACTTGTCTTTCATATATATAAATCTTTAAATATGTTATATTGTAGATATTGTTGTCCAAATTATCAAATCTCTCTTCAGGTATGTCACGTCTGCTATTTGCTTGCCTAGTCACTTTATTATTTTTTTTTAACTTTTGTGCCTTTTTTTTTGTTCTGTTTCTGTGACTGTACTTTCCATCTCCAATTTTTCAGTTGGATCTTTCTTTTTAAAATCTCTGTTCTTTGGTCATATTCACCAGTTTTTGTTTTATTATTTCCTATTCTTAATTTATTCCTTTCTTTAACATTTTGAGGATTTATATTTCTAAATTTTATTTTTAAATTTTCATAATATGTATGAAAACTTGTTTTTACCCATATCCTCATTAAAATAGATATTATTGCACTTTTATCTGTATAGTGGGTGTAAAATTCTATGTTATTGTTATGATTGCATTTTCCTTAGTTCTGGTATCTCTGAGCATCATTTTCTGTGTATTTATTGTCTCTTTTGAGATTTTCTATTGATATATTTTACCTTATTTTCTAAGTTATTGTGTTTTTGTCAATTTCTAAGAATTTTGAATACTGTAACTTCGAATCTAGATCAGTGGTTTTCAAATTGTGGTCTGTGGAACCCTGGGAGTCCTTGAAACCCTTTCAAGGGGTCAGTTAGGTGAAAAATATTTTTATAATTATATTACAATATTATTTACCGTTTTCATTGTGTTGACATTTACAATTAAGGTGGGTAAACTACTATGGAATAGTCCTCCACAGTTATCTGTACAGGCTGTTAAAATGCTTCCTTTCTAATATTTACATATCTGTATGTGGCAATAAACCAACATGTCACATCTGATTGAATGCATACACAGGTATAAGAATCCAGCTCACTTCTATTTAGCCAGACAGAGAGATTTTCAAAATATAAAACAGTACTACTCTTCTCACTGCTTCGTTTTTGAAAATAGAATTATTATACTTAAAAGATTTTTTATGTTACTGTTAAATGGGTTTTTATTATTTTAAAATGAATTAATAAATATTTGAAAAGTTTTTTTCAGTTTATTTTCTAATAGTCTAAAAATTGATAGATGTAACTCACATAAAAGTTCTTTGGTAGTTCTCAGTAATTTTTAAGAATGTAAAGGAATATCGAGACCAAAACTTTTGAGAATAACTGCTGTAGATTTTTGTCATTTTTTTTTATCATTCCCATTTTCCTACTATTGTGTATGTCTTTATTCTTTTAAAGCCTCTGATTTTCGTCTGAGGATTTTAGTTTGTAAGCTATTGCAGGCATTTGTTACAAGGACTTGGGGGACTCAGCATAGAGTTGTACTCATAGGTAAGGTGAAGGATACACAGTAGGAGCAGCAAGGGCAGACAGCATGGGCAGTGTCTGGAGAATCCATGTACAGGCCTCCTGTGCTCTCTCCTTCTTGTGTCAGGTCACAGTGAGCCTGCTACCTTCTTCAGGAGTGAAAATCTAGTAACCTGTGTACCCTTTCTGCCCAGGAAGCCGTTAGAGACTCAGCATCCAAATGTTGATTGGGAGCTAGTCATGCAGGTTTCCTCTGCCTAACACCTACAAAAGTTCCAGACTCCCAGAAGGTGCAGGGTTCAGTTCCTTGGTAAAGAGTTGTATCTCATAGGGAAAGGTACCTGTCAGTGTCGGGAAATATTTACCAGCCAAGGACCAATCCTGAAAGCAGCCTCCAGCCTGCTGTGTTAAATCTTTATACACATAAACGGATCTTGAATTGCTATGTGTATTAATGTGTACTTTCCCAGAAATTAGGAGCTCTCTTCAGAAGAGAATACTTTTGATGTAGTTTTTGAGGGCATTTGGAAGATATTTTTGGCTTATACTCAGAATTCTTTCTATCAAAGGTAATAGCTTTATATAGCCCAGATTTCTGGAAAGAAAAGGAACTCTTTTTTAGCCCATGGACAGAGGAGCACTTGGTCTGTCCTCAGTCATACTGTGAGCCTCGCTCCACCTTCCAAGTCTGATTGGGTTCAGCTCTTCTGTGCGGTGCTTGCATATATCACATCATACATCTTTGATATGAGGAGTCATGATATAATCTATATATAAATCAATCTATACATTTATCATATGTCATAGATGTATCAATAAAGGCATGATAATTTTTTTTTTCCTGAGGAAGATTTGCCCTGAGCTAACATCTGTTGCCGTCTTCCTCTGTTTGTATGTGGGTTGCTGCCACAGCATGGCTGACAAGTGGTGTAGGTCCATGCCCAGGATCTGAACCTGTGAACCTGGGCCATTGAAGCAGAGCCTGTGGAACTTTAACCACTTGGCCATAGGGCTGGCCCCAAGCATGATAGGTTTTTAAGATTTGTGTTTCAATGTGAACACTTTTTTTCAGTATTCTTATTCACTCTTTCATAGACTTTTTTGGTATAGTGACACAAATCTTTGTTGACCTTATAGAACATTCTTCCTGTTTGTCCCTTGATTATCTTCTTTTCTGTCCTCTCCTTCTGAAACTGCTCCTGTCTGATATTGGATATCTGGGATCTCTCTCCCTTGTCTTTTACTTTTGCTCTTATAATTTTGCTCTATGCTATGGGAGAATTCCATTACTTGGTCTCCAAACATGTAATTAGATTTTTAACCTTGTTTTTATTTCTTCAATTAATTTTTAAAATTTTATTTGTTTATATTTTTTAATTTTTCAAGAATACTTTTTATATTTACCAATAATTCCTCTCCCACAACAGCTTTATAATAGTTTTATGAATGTATTTTCTATCTTTACTAGTTAAAATTTTAAAAACTTATTTAATTCTTCCTACATTCATTTTCTTTTAGGCTCTTTTCCCTTGCCCTTTCATTATCTTGCTTCTCTTTAATGCTCTTTGAGTTCCCCAGACTTGGGATTGGAGAGTCTGTGGTTTTCATTCATGTTTGTAAATGAGGTTGATCGTTTTCTTAGCAGTTATGAGCTGTCTGGTCTCTACTTTGAGTACAAATACTGACAGTAGCTCGGTATGTGCACTTAATTTGGGCTTAAGTGAGTAGGTAGGAAGGTGAACTTTGGCAGCTCTCACTGTAGTTGAGTGGGGAACATTTCCTCGGCGTGTGTGCCAGGAACAGGCACTGAGGGCCCCTTGATTAACAGAAGTAGCCGTAGAGCTACCTCTCTAACAAGGTAAACTCTTCTAATATCTGGTATTATTATGGATTTCTTATCATTTTTATATTTCTTGTGTCATTTCTGTGAGATTTTGAAATGGGTAAGAAAAAAGAAAGGACCCAAAGACAAGGGGGTCTCAGTTCTAGATGTTGTAATGGAACTCAATAAAACTTGTAGATTTGTTAGAAACATTTTTTTGTATGTGTATTGTTGGTAATTATGTAACTCTACTTTCTTCTAAGATGAGTATTTAAATAGAGAAGTTTCATTCCTGAGTTTGAGGCAGTGTAATGTAGTGGTTAAGGACACAGGGTCTGGGCCAGGCTTCTTAGTTACAATCTTAGATTTGATAGCATAGGCACTGGACATGTGACACAATCCCTCTGTCCCTCAATTTCCTCATGATGGATATAAAAATAATACCGATCTTAAATATGTTAGGAGATGTAAATGAGCTACTATTTGTAAAGTGCCCATACCAGCATTTGTCACTTAGTAACTGCTACATGTTTGTTAAATTAAAAATATATATGTATAGCTGCATATGAAAACGTATACTATGAATTTATTCCAAATAATGATTTCTCTTGAATAGTTGCAATATATTTGAATGGCTTAAATAACCGTTTTTGTGTTATTCTGTTTAATTTTTTACAGCTTATCGTGAGCCTCACTATTTTTACCAGTTTACAGCTCGCTATCATGCAGCTCCCTGCAATAGTATCTATAATATTTCTTTTGAGAAGAAACTTCTTCAGATTTTAAGCAAATTGGTTCTTGACCTTTCATGTGAAGTTTCCTTACTTAAGTCTGAATGCCATCATGTTAAAATGCAAAAAGCTGGTTTGCAAAATGAATTGTTCTTTACATTTTCAGGTAAGTATGTACAGTTCTTTAAGGAAAACAAATTGAGAACACAAAGCTTATTTTAAGGATATGCTGTGAATTATCAGCAGCATTTTTAGAATGTAAATGTTATAAATCTAAATGTTTCATGTTCTCTACTTAGTTATAATAGCACCCAAAATAAAATTCTACTGATTCATTTACTTAATGAAAAGTTTACACTCGCAAATAACTTAAACCTTCCGTAGAATGGAATTTAGTATAAGGAATGTCTATCATGATATTTAGCTACAAAGATTTAATTATAAAAGCATCTAATTGTAATAAGATGGTTTAACACTGTAGACCAGAGGGACCATTCTAACGACTTAGGATGATTTTTGTAATAATGTAGAGTGGAGGCCCAATATTTTCTGGGAAAAAAAGAATCAGAGTTCATATCTAAGGACTTTAGATTTATAAAGGGCCTGTTTATGAATGAGCACTTAGGAATAACAATCTGTGTGCTTTTAATAGGTCCCAGTGGTAATAAGCCACCCCTCCCCCGTTCTTCTCAAATGATATTGCTTGCTATTTTCCTTTCTTTCTTCTTTACTCTTTGTCCCTGATTTGTCTATGATCAGTGTTTGATTGTAGTTACTCATTTCTCTGATTTTTCCCTTCTCTTTTTTTTTTTTTGGGCCATCTGGGATTGAATTTTTAGACACAAGTAAGAGGTGTGAAGCTTTAAAGGAAAAGAACAAGAGAAGTTTAGCCCCATTTTCACTGTCTTTTATCTACAGAAAAACTTTGAGAGTTATTCTCTCTCTGAGACAAATTTTCAGAGATAGATCAACTCTTTCTTTGGCTCTTCAAGGACCCACTATTAGCATTCATAAGACTTTTGGGGCCTTTGTACCCAGTGTATTTAATAGGTGGTATTAATAGGCATTTAATAGTCCTTAGAAAACCTGAAAGTGTACTTGAACTCATAAGAGGAAAGAGATGATATTCAATAGACATGAGGCACCGTGGGCTTGATTTGCATTTCTTTAATGACTAGTGATACTGAACATCTTTTCATGTGCTTATTTGCCATTTGTGTATTGTTTTTGAGAAAAGTCTATTCAAGTCCTTTGCCCACTTTTTTTTTTCCCAGCTTTACTGAGATAGTTGATATATAACATTTTGTAAGTTTAATGTGTACAACATAAGGATTTGATATATGTGTATGTTGCAAAATGATTACCACAATGAGATTAGTTAACAAATCTATCTCACATAGTTACAATTTATTATTATTATTTTGTGGTGAGAACTTTTAAAAGCTACTCTTTTAGCAAACTTTCAAATATACAGTATAATATTTTTTGACTCTCCTGACCATGCTCTACATTACATCCCTGAACTTATTCATCTTATAGCTAGAAGTTTATAACTTTTGTCCACCTTCATGCATTTCCCCCATCCCCAGCCCCTGTTTCTGTGAGTTCCATTTTTGTAGATTCCACATATGAGTGAAATCGTGCAGTATTTGTCTTTCTCTGTCTGACTTATATCTCTTAGAAAAATACCCTCAAATTTCATCCACATTGTTGCAAATGGCAAAATTTCCTTCATTTTTATGGTAGAATAATATTCCACTGTATGAGTATAGCAAGTTTTCTTTATCCGTTCATCTGTTAGTAGACACTTAGGTTGTTTTTATATCTTGGCTATTATGAATAATGCTGCAGTGAACATGGGGGTGTAGATATCTCTGTGAAATAGTGATTTCATTTTCTTTGGATACATAATCGGAAGTGTAATTGCTGGATCATATGATAGTTCTATTTTTATTTTCTTCCGGAAATTTTCTACTGTTTTCCAGAGTGGCTGTACCAATTTATATTCCCACCAACAGTGCACAAGGGTTGCCTTTTCTCCACATCCTCGCCAACACTTGTTATCCCTTGTCCTTTTGATAATGGTCATTTTAACAGGTGTGAGGTGATATCTTGGGGTTTTTATTTTCGTATCCCTGACAATTAGTGACATTGAGCACCTTTTCATATACCTATTGGCCGTTTGAATATCTTCTTAGAAAGAAATGTCTGTTTGGGTGCTTGCCATTTTTAATTGGATTATTTGTTTTTTGCTTGTAACTTGTATAAGTTCCTTAAATATTTTGGATGTTAATGCCTCATCAAACATATTTGCAAGTATTTTATGCCATTCTGTAGGTTGCCTTTTAGTTTGTTGGTTGTTTCTTTTGCTGTGAAGAAGCTTTTTAGTTTGATGTAGTCCCACTTATTTATTTTTGTTTTCATTCTTGTGCTTTGGGTGTCATATTTATAAAGTCATTGCCAAGACCATTGTCAAGGAGCTTTTTCCCTACATTTTCTTCTAGGAGTTTTATGGTTTAGGTCTTACATTTTAGTCATTAATACACTTTGAGTTAATTTTTGTGAGTGGTGTAAGATATGCGTCCAGTTTTATTCTTTTGCATGTGAATATCCAGTTTCCCAGTACCATTTTTGTAGAGACTATCTATTATTCATTGAGTATTCTTGGCTCTTTTGTCAAATATTACTTGACCTTATGTGCATGGGTTTGTTTCCTGAGCTCTCAATTCTTTTCCATAGGTCTATGTGTCTGTTTTTATGCCAGTACCATGCTATTTTGATTACTATACCTTTGTAATGTACTTTGAAATTAGAAGTGTGATGCCTCCAGCTTTGTTCTTTCTCAGGACTGCATTGGCTATTCAGGGTCTTTTGTGGTTCCATATGAATTTTAGGATTTTTTTTTCTATTTCTGTAAAAAATGCCATTGGAATCTTGATAGGGATTGCATTGAATCCATAGATTGTTTTGGGTTATGTGAACATTTTAACAATATTGATTCTTTCAGTCCATAGACCTGGGGTTTCTTTACATTTGTTTCTGTCTTCTTCAGTTTCTTTCATCAATGTCTTATGGTTTTCAGTGTATAAATCTTTTACCTCCTTGGTTAAATTTGTTCCTAAGTATTTTATTGTTTTGTATGGTATTGTAAATGGGATTGTTTTCTTTATTTCTTTTCAGATTATTTATTGCTACTGTATAGAAATGCAACTGATTTTTGTATGTTGATTTTGTATCCTGTGACATTACTAAATTTGTTTATTCAGTCTAACAGTTTTATGGTGGAGTCTGTAGGATTTTTTGTATATAAGATCACATCTTCTGCAGACAGAGACAACTTTACTTCTTCCTCTTTGAATCAAATATCTTTTATTTCTTTTTCTTTCCTGATGGCTCTGGCTAGGACTTCCAGTACTGTGTTATGCAGTGGTAAGAGTGGGCTCCCTTGTTTTGTTCCTGATCTTAGAGGAAAATCTTTCAACCTTTCACCATTGAGTATGATGTTATCTGGGGGCTTGTCATATATGGTCTTTATTATGTTGAGGTACATTCCTTCTATACCCAATTTTTTGAGAATTTTTACTGTGAATAGATGTTGAATTTTGTCAAATGCTTTTTTGCGTCTATTGAGATGGTCATGTGATTTTTATTTTCCATTCTATTAATGTGATGTATCTCACATTCATTGATTTGCATGTTGAACCATCTTTGTATCCCAGGGATGAATACCACTTGATCATGGTGTTTGATGCTAAAAGCATTAAAAGCACATTAAAAATGTGCTGTTGAATTTGGTTTGCTAATATTTTATTGAGAATTTTTCCATCTATATTCATCAGGGATATTGGCCTGCAGTTTTCTTTTCTTGTAGTGTCCTTGTCTGGCTTTGGTATCAGGGAATACCGGCCATGTAAAATGAGTTTGGGCATGTTACCACTTCTTCAATTTTTTGGGAAAGTTTGAGAAGGATTGACAATCTCTAAATGTTTGGTAGAATTTACCAGTAAAGCCATCTGGTTCTGGGCTTTTGTTTTTTTTGGAGGGATTTGGTTAATGATTCCATCTCCTTACTCATTATTGAACTGCTAAGATTTTCTATTTCTTTATGATTCAGCCTTGGTAGGCTGTATGTTTCTAGGAATTTACCCATTTCTTCCAGGTTGTCCAATTTTTGGTATATAGTTATTCATAGTAGTCAATCCATGGTATTTCTGTGATATAATTTGTAATGTCTCCTCTTTCATTAATAACTTTATTTATTTGGATCCTCTCTCTTTCTTCATGGTTACTATAGCTAAAGGTTGTCAATTTTGTTTACCTTTTGGAAGAGCCAACTCTTGGTTTTGTTAATAATTTCTATTTTTTCCTATTTTTTATTTCATGTATTTCTGCTCTCATCTTTATTATTTCCTTTCTTCTGCTGATGTTGGGATTAGTTTGTTTTTCTTTTTCTAGTTCCTTGAAGTGTAATGTTGGGTTGTTTATTTGAGATCTTTTTTCCTGATGTATACCCCTAGTTTTTCTTCTAAGAATTTGAAGTTTTATCTCCTACATTTAGGTCTAAGATTCATTTTGAGTTAATTTTGGTATATACTGTGAAATATGGGTCCAACCTCATGCTTTTGAGTGTGGATGTTCAGTTGTCCCAGCACCATTTTTTGAAGAGACTATTCTCTCCTCATGGAATTTTCATGACATCCTTACTGAAAATTAGTTAACCACACATATATAAGTTAATTTCTGGACTCTTAATTCTATTTCCTTGCTCTGTATGCCTATCCTTTTGCCAGTACCACACTATTTTATTTTATTTATTTATTTATTTATTTTGTGAGGAAGACCAGCCCTGAGCTAACATCCGTTGCTAATCCTCCTCTTTTTGCTGAGGAAGACTGGCCCTGAGCTAACATCCGTGCCCATCTTCCTCTACTTTATATGGGACGCCGCCTCGGCATGGCTGACAAGCAGTGCGTCGGCGGGCGCCCAGGATCCGAACCCGCGAACCCCGGGCTGCCAAGCACGGACTAAACCGCTGCGCCACCGGGCGGCCCCAGTACCACACTATTTTAATCATAATGTTTTCATAGTAGCTTTGTAGTAAGATTTGTAATTAGGAAGTGGGAGTCTTCCAATTTTGTTCTTTCTTTTCAACATTGTTTTTGCTTGAAATTCCATATGTTTTCTTTGCATCTGCTTTTCTGTTTCTACCAAACAAGGCCATTGGGGTTTTTTATAGGGATTGCATTAAATCTGTAGATAGCTTTGGATAGTATTACCGCCTTAACAATATTGTCTTCCAGTCCATGAACACAGGATATCTTTCTATTTATTTAGGACTTTGTCTTAGTCTTTTAGTCTGCTGTAACAAAATACCACAGATTGGGTAGCTTATAAACAAAGGAAATTTATTTCTCACATTTTTGGAAGCTGGAATTTTGAGATCAGGATGCCAGCATGTTTGGTGAGGGCCCTCTTCAGGGTTGCAGACTTCTCATTACATCCCCACATAGCAGAAGGAGCTAAGGATCTTTCTGGAGTCTCTTTTGTAAGAGCACTAATCCCATTCATAAAGGCTCCACTTTCATGACCTAAGCACCTCCCAAAGACCCCACCTCCTAATACCATCACCTTGGGCATGAGGATTTCAACATTAAAATTTGGGGGGGACACAAACATTCATAACATAGCAGACTAATTTCTTTCAGCAATGTTTTGCACTTTTCAGTGTGTAAGTCTTGAGCCTCTTGATAATTTTATTACTACATATTTTATACTATTTGATGCCAATTTAAATGCAATAATTTTCTTTTTCACATTGTTCATTGATAGTGTGTAGAAATTCGTTGATCTTTGTGTGTATCCTGCATCTTGGTTGAATTACTTTACTAACTCTAATAGTGGGGTTTTTTTGGTGCTTGAAACTTTTAGTAACTTTATATTGAAGGTCATGTCACCTGAGGATAACAATAGTTTTATGTATTCCTTTCCAATTTGGATAATTTTCATCTCTTTTTCTTGCAAAATTGCTCTTGCTAGAATGTCCAGTTATACTGTTCAGTAGAAGTGGCAAAAGTGGATGTCCTTGATCTTAGGGGGAAAGCTTAAGTCTTTCACTATTGAATATGATACTGGCTGTGGGTTTTTCATCAAAACTCTGTATCAGGTTGAAACAGTTTTCAGTTCCTAGTTCATTGAGTGTTTTTATCATGCATGGGTGTTGGATTTTGTCAGATCTGTATCAAATGAGATGATCATGTGTTTTTTTTCCTTCTATGAAAGCAGTATATTATAATTTTTGATTTTCATAAAGTGAACTGTCCTTGCCTTCCTGGGATATATCCCACTTGGTAAGAGTATATATTCCTTTAATATGCTGCTGGGATTGGTTTGTTATTATATTATTGAGAATATTTGCATTTATAATGAATATTGGCCCAGAGTTTTCCTTTCTTGTCGTGTCGTTGTCTGGCTTTGGTATCAGGGACTGCTGGCTTCATGAAATGAGTTAGGAAGTGTCACTTCCTATTCTATTCTTTTGAAAGAGATTGAGAAGAATTTCTTTTAATTATTCTTTAAGGTTTGGTAGGATTCACCACTCAAGCCATGGGGTCCTGGGCTTTTCTTTTTTGGAAAGTTTTTGACTACTGATTTGGTTTCTTTATTTGTTATACGCCTGTTCATATTTTATGTTTCTTCCTGAGTTAGGTTAGGTAGTTTACATATTCATCTATTTCATCTAGGTTGTCTAATTTTTTGGCATATAATTGTGCATAATATTTTCTTATAATCCTTTTTATTTATGAAAGAAAGGTAGTAATGTCCCTACTTTAATTTCTCTTTTTCTCTTAGTCTATCCAGGTGTTTATCAATTTTGTTGATCTTTTAAAAGAGGCAACTTTTGTTTTTCTTGACTTTCTCTATTTTTTCTATTCACGATTTTGTTTATATCTGTTCTACTGTGCATTGTTTTCTTTTCTCTGCTAGCTCATTCTGCTAGTTTTTTTTTTTTTTTTAATTTTTTTTTTTTGTGGGGAAGACCAGCCCTGAGCTAACATCCGTTGCTAATCCTCCCCTTTTTGCTGAGGAAGACTGGCCCTGAGCTAACATTGTGCCCGTCTTCCTCTACTTTATATGGGACGCCGCCACGGCATGGCTGACAGGCAGTGCGTCGGCGGGCGCCCGGGATCCGAACTCGCGAACCCTGGGCTGCCAAGCGCGGACTAAACCGCTGCGCCACCGGGCGGCCCCGCTCATTCTGCTAGTTTTGATTGCATTGACGTTCTCTACTGATTTCCTGTTTGTTTCTTTTTTTGTGAGAAAGATTGACCTGAGCTAATGTCTGTTGCCAGTCTTCCTATTTTGCTTGAGGAAGATTGTCCCTGAGCTAACATCTGTGCCAATCTTCCTCTATTTTGTATGTGGGATGCCGCCAAAGTGTGGCTTGATGAGTGGTGTGTAGGTCTGTGCCTGGGATCTGAACTTGCAAACCCTGGGCTGCCAAAGTGGAGTTCATGAACTTAAACAGTATGCCATCAGACCAGCCCCCTGATTTCCTGTTTGTAACTTTATTGATTTCTGTTCTATTTTTATATTTCTTTTCTCCTGTTTTTTTTTTCTGATTGAATTTGTTCCTTTGTTAGTTTTCTAAGGTGGAAGTTTTAATTATTGAATTTTTATTTTTCTTTTCTAATATATGAATTTAACACTATAAATTTCTTTCGAAGCACTGCCTTTACTATATCGTACAAATTTTGATAAGTTGTATTTCCACTTTCATTTAATTCAAAATATTTTTAAATTTCTCTTGGGACTTCTTCTTTGACCCATGTGTTACACGGTAGTCTGTTGTTTAATGTTGAAGTACTTTGGGGTTTTCCACCTATCTTTCTATTATGGATTTCTAGTTTAATTCCATTGTAGTCTGACAGCATACGTTGCATCATTTCTGTTCTTTAAAATTTTTCAAAATTTGTTTTTTTTAATTGTCCAGAATGTACCGTCATTGTGAATGTTCCATGTGAGCTTGAGAAGAATTTGTATTCTGCTGTTGGATAAGGTATTTTATAATTGTCAGTTTGATTTAGTTGATTGGTGGTGCTCTTCAGGTTAACTATGTCCTCACTGATATTTTGCCTTCTAGATTTGTCAGATACTGATAGAGAGATGTTGAAATCTCCATCCACATTTAGTGGGTTGTCCTATTTTTCTTTGCAGTTCTATCAGTTTTTGCCTCACTTATCTAGACACTGTGTTATTAGGCACATACACGTTAAGGATTGTTATATCTTCTTGGAAAATTGACACTTTTATCATTATATTGACCTTATTTATCTGTGAAAATTTTCCTTTCCCTGATATGATCTGTCTAAAATTAATATTGCTGTGACAGCTTTCTTTTGATTAGTGTTCACATAGTATTTTTTCTCTACTTCTTTACTTTTAATCTATCAGTGTCTTTGTATTTCAAGTGAGTTTCTTGTAGACAAGATACAACTAGGTTTTTTTAAAAATCCATTCTGACAGTCATTGGTGTATTTAACCTTTGACTTTTAAAATGATTATTGGTGGAGTTGGATTAACATCTACCATATTCATTACTGTTTTGTATTTGTTATCCCTTTTGTTTGTTTCTTTTTTGTCTTCCACTTTTTCTGCCTTCTCTGGTTTAATGAAGCAATTATATAATTCCATTTTTTTCTCAATTATGATTCCTTTTTTACTTTATTAAGTGGTTGCCCTCGAGTTTTCAATATATATTTATAACTAATCCAAGTCCACTTTCAAATAACACTGTAATACTTCATAGGTATTGCAAGTACCTTATAGCATAGAATTCCCAAATTCATCCTCCTTCCCTTATAACAATGCTGTCGTTTATTTAATTATTCATAAGTTTTAATCAGTGAATGCATTTTTCATATTATTGTTCTGAACAAGATATTGTCTGTTAAATCAATTAAGAATGATAATATTACCTTCATATATTCCTTCTCTAGTGCTCTTCCTTTCTTGATTTAGATCTGAGTTTTTTATTTATATTGTTTCCTTCTCTATGAAGAACTTCTTTTAACATTTCTTGTGAGGTAGGGTTTCTGGTGACCAATTCTCTCAATTTTTGTTTGTCTGAGAAAGTCTTTGTTTCTTCTTCAGTTTTGAAGGATAATTTCATTGGATTCAGTATTTTAGTTTGGTGGTATTTTTTTCTTTCAATAGTTTATTTAAATTTGTTTACTCTGTTCTTGCTTGCATAGTTTCTGAAGAGAAGCTCAATTTAATTCTTTAAATTATTTTTCCATTTTTTTTATTGTGGTAGAAGACGCATAACATAAAATTTGTCATAACCATTTCAAGTATACAGTTAAGTGGTATTAAATACATTCATGATGTTGTATGACTATCATCAGCATGTATCTCCAAAACACTTTCATCTTGGAAAACTGATTCTCTATATCCATTAAACAATAAGTCCTTATTCTTCCCACCGCCCCTGGCATCCACCATTCTATTTTCTACCTCTGTGATTTTTAACTACATATCTCATATAAGTGGAATCATACAGTATTTGTCTTTTTGTGACTGGCTTATCTCATTTAGCATAAAATCCTCTAGTTTCATCCGTGTTGTAACATGTCAGAATTTCCTTCCTTTTTAAGGCTAGATATATTTCATTGTATGTATATACAGCATTTTCCTTATCCATTCATTTGTTGATGTACACTTGGGTCATTTCTACGTTTAGCTGTTTGAATAATGGTGCTTACAGGTGTACACATATCTCTTTGAGACTCTACGTTTAATTCTTTTGGGTATATACTCAGAAGTGGATTTTCTGGATCATATGGTAATTCTATTTTGATTTTTTGAGGAACTGCGATACTGTTTTCCACAGCAGCTACAACATTTTATTTTCCCACCAACAGTGCTCAAGGTTCCAGTTCACCACATCCTCATCAACAGTTGTTGTTTTCACTGTAACAATCTTAATGGATATGAGGTGGTATCTCATTATAGTTTTGATTTGCATTTTCCTGGTGATTAATGATGTTGAACGTTTTTTCATGAGCTTATTGGCTGTTTGTACATCTTCTTTGGAGAAATGTCTATACAAGTCCATTGTCCGTTTTTGGATTGGGTTGTTTTTTGGTGTTGAATTTTAAGAGTTCTCTGTAGTTCTGTGTATCAATCCCTTATCAGATTTTCACTTATTTTCTGCCATTCTTTAGGTTGCCTTTTAACTCTGTTGATGGTGTCTTTTGATGCACAAAATTTTCAAGTTTTATGAGGTCCATTTGTCTATTTTTCTTTGGTTGCCTGTACCTTTGGTGTCATATTCAAGAAATCATTGCTAAATCCAGTGACGTGAAGCTTTTGCCCTATGTTTTCTTCTAAGAGTTTTGTAGTTTTAGTTCTCACATTTAGGTCTTTGATGATGCATTTTGAGTTAATTTTTGTATATGGAGTTCAGTAAGGTTCCAAAATTCATTTTTTTTTGCATGTGGATATCTAGTTTTCCTAGCAACATTTGTTGAAAAGACTGTTCTTTCTCCCATTGAGCAGTTTTGGCACCTTGTCAAAAATGATTATATATATATATATATATATATATATATATATATATATATATATATAAGGGCCTATTTCTGAGCTCTCTATCTATTCCATTGGTCTATTTGTCTGTCGGTATGCCAGTGCTACACTGTTTTGATTACTGTAGCTTTGTAGTAAATTTTGAAATCAAGAATTTTGATGCCTTCAACTTTTTTTTTTTCAAGATTGCTTAGGCTATTCAAGGTCACTTGTGATTCCATTTGAATTTTAGGTGGGTTTTTCTATTTCTGCAAAAAATGTTGTTGGAATTTTCGTAGGCATTGCATAGAATCTGTATATTGCTTTGTGTTCTACTGACAGCTTAACAGTAGTAAATCTTTCAACCTGTGAACATGGGATGAATTTTCATTTATTTATGTCTTCTTTTAATTTCTTTCAGCCATGCTTTGTAGTTCTTATGGTGTAAGTCTTTCATTTCCTTGATAAAGTTAATTCCTAAGTATTTTCTTCTTTTTTGATGTTATTGTAAATGGAATTCTTTTTGTAATTTCCTTTCCAGGCTGTTCATTGTAGCGTATAGAAATGCAACTGATTTGTGTGTGGAATCTTTATTTCTGCATATAAGATCATATCATCAGTGAACAGAAATGATTTTATTTCTTTTTTCTTGCTTATTCACTGGCTAGAACTTCTAGTACTGTGTTGAATAGATATGGCAAAAGTGTAAATCCTTGCCTTGTTCCCCATCTTAGAGGAAAAGCTTTCAGTTTTTGACCACTGAATATGATGTTTCCTATGGATTTTTTACATATGGCTTTTATGATGTTGCAGTATTTTCTTCCTATTCCTATTTCATTGAGTATTTTTTTCATGAAACAAAGCTGAATTTTGTAAAAAGCTTCTTCTGCATCAAGTGAGATGATCATGTGGTTCTCCCACAACTTTTTTTTTTTTGGAAGGGGAAGATTCTCTCTGAGCTTGCCAATCTTCCTCTTTTTTTTTCTCCCCAAAGCCCCAGTGCATGGTTGTGTATCCTAGTTGTAAGTCCTTCTAGTTCTGTGTGAGCTGCTGCCACATAATGGCAACTGACAGGTGGGTGGGGTGGTTCCACGACCGGGAAATGAACCCAGGAAGCTGAAGCAGTGAGAGTGCTGAATTTTAACCACTAGGCCATCAGGGCTGGCTCTGTGTTCCCTTTAATCTGTTAATGGTGTATTGTAATGAATGATTTTTGTATATTGATCCATCTTTGCATTTGCAATAAATCCCAAATGGTGATGGTGTGTAATCCTGTTAATATGCTCTTGAATTCAGTTTGCTAGTATTTTGTTGAGGAGTTTTGCATCACTGTTTATTAGGGATATTGATCTGTAGTTTTCTTGTAGTGTCTTTGTCCTTTTGTCAGGGTAATGTTGGCCTCATAGGATAAGTTGGCAAGTATTTCTTCCACTTCAACTTTTTGGAAAAGTTTGAGGATGATTTTGTTAATTCTTTAAATTGTTGTTGGAATTCACCATGGAAGTCATCTAGTCCTGGGTCACTTGTTTAAGTCTTCTTTTTTCTTACTTAGCTTCTGGCTGGTTGTTCTATCCATTATTGTGAAGTGTTGAAGTCTCCAACTATTACTGTAGAACTGTGTATTTCTCTTTTCAATTCTGTCAGTTTTTGCTTCGAAAATTTTCATAGTATGATAGTAGGTATGTAAATGTTTATAACTTACATGTTCTTGCTGTATTTAAACTTTTACTAATATGTAATGTCATTCTTTGTCTCATACCATTTTTTTGATTTTTTAAGTCTGTTTTTTCTCATATTAGTATATCCACACATGTTCTCTTTTGATTTCTGTTTGCATGGAATATCTTCTTCCATCCTTTCACTTTCAATATGCTTGTGTTTTTGTATGTAAAGTGAGTCTCTTGTAGACAGCATAAAGTTGGAGTATATATTTTTATTCATTCTACTAATCTCTGTCTTTTGATTTGAGAGTTTAATCCATTTACTTTTACAATGATTACTGTTAATGCAGGATTTACTTCTACCATTTTGCTATTTGTTTTCTATATGCTTTATAGCAGTCTTGTTCCTCAATTCCTTCATTACAATCTTCTTTTGTGTTTAGTTGGATTTTTGTAGTTACATGATTAAACCCTTCTCATTTCCTTTTGTGTAGATTCTATAGCTGTTTTCTTTGTTGTTACTGTTGTGATTGCATTTAACATCCTACTGTTATAACAGTGTAATTTGAATTTTTACCAGCACAGCTTCAATAGCATATGAAAACTCTCCTTTAACAGCTCCATTCCCACCCCTTTCAATTGTTAATGTCATAAAATTATGACTTTATGGATTGTGTGCCCCAAAATATAAACTGATAATTATTTTAAATGAATAAGTCTCTTAAATCATATAGAAAACAAAGTATAGAGTCCTAAACCAAAATTAGGAAAATACTAGTTTTTAGATTAATTGTTTTTTTAATATATTAGCCTCTTAAATAATGTATAAAAAATTGCTGTTGCAAACCAATCTTACCATAAATAGTGGCTTTTTTTCATTGCCCACGTGTTTACCTTTGCTGACATCTTTACCTCTTTATATGCCTTCAAGTTACTTTCTAGTGTCCCTTCCCTTTGCCCTGCAAGACTCCTTTGATAATTTCTTGCAAGGCAGGTCTAATGGTAACAGACTGTCTCATTTATTTATCTAGGAATGTCTTAATTTCTCCATTACTCTTGAAGGACAGTTTTGCAGGTTATAGGATTCTTGGTTGACAGCTTTTTAAAAACTTTTAACACTTTGAATATATCACCCCATTGCATCTGGCCTCCAAAATTTTTGATGAGAAATCTGCTCATAATATTATTGAGGATCCTTTGCATGTGATGGGTATTTTCTCTCTTGCTGCTTTCACGATTCTTTGTCTTTCAAAAGCTCAATTATGATGTGTCTTCATGTGAGTCTCTTTAAGTTCATCTTACTTGGTGTTTGATGAGCTTCTTAGCTGTTTATATGCATGATTTCTTCAAATTTGGGAAGTTTTCAGGCACTATTTATTCAAATATTCCATGTGACTCTTTCTTTCTCTCTTGTCCTTCTGCGACTCCCACAGTGTGCATTTTGGTCCACTTGGTGGTGTTCAAAAGTTTCTTTTTAATTGTTCCTTTTTCTTCAATTTTTTTTCTTTCTTTTCCACAGATGTGATAATTTCTACTGTTCTATCTTGAAGTTTGCTGTTTGTTTCTTCTGTCTGATCAAATCTGCTTTTGAATTACTCTAGTGAATTTTTCACTTTATTTATTGTGCATCTCAGCTCCAGAATTTTTTAGGTCTTCTATCTCTTTATATAGATATTTCCGTTTGTTCATACAGAATTTTCTTGACTTTATCTAAATCTTCTTTAGTTCTTTCTGCATCTTCAAGACAGTTGTTTTGAAGTCTTAGTCTAGTAAAATCTGCCATCAGGTATTCTCAGGGATAATTTCTGTTGATTTACTTTTTTCCTTTGAATGGGCCATACTTTCCTGTTTCTTTGTATGTATATGATTTTTTTGTTGAATACTAGACATTTGAATCTAATACTATGGTAAGTCTAGAAATCAGGTTCTCCACTTTTCCCCAGGGTTTGCCTATTTGTTTGTTATTTTTGTTTATTTTATTTTTTTGACCATTGTAGGCTGCCTCTGTGCCAAGGATCAGTGTGAGCTGCAAACTTAAGATTTTTCTCAGGTTATCTTTTCCTGTGGCTTTCCCTGGGGATGTATATCACTTTTTAATTTTCCTTGTATATGCATTTGATTTTGAATGTCATATAATGTCTGGCTTCCCATAGGGGAAAAAGAGAAGAATGAGGAGGGAGAAAAAAAGGGCATCAGTCATTTCAGCTTGTGGGAGAGAGGCTTGTGACAATGAGGAAGAAAGGTGCAACAACAATGACCACAAACCTCTTGTCTGCACCTCTGTGAAAAGAAGCAATCAGTGATTAAAGCACAGATCCCTGATAGCTGGAGGTCAGGGTCCTTTTTCCCCCACTCTGGCTCCCACAAACTGTAAACAGGCTGCTTCACGAATAAACACACAGCTGCCTGCCATGGGTCTAGGAGTGTAGAATGGGTAGCTAATATGATGCTAAGAGCTGAAATTAAGAGCAATTTGCTGTCCCAGACTTCTTTTGGAAATTGCAATCCTTCAATAGACTCCAGAGTTCAAAAACAGTTGCTTCAGACAGATTCTGCCACTGTAATTGTTGTCTGTGTGGGTAGAGAGATCCTACTGCTTCCTATTCTGCCATCCTCCCAGAATCCTCCTTGATGTAATTCTTATCCTTGTTCCTTTATTAGTTAAGGAGTTTTTTCCCCCATGGCTCCTTTCAAGACTTTCTCTTTGTCTTTGATTTTCTACAGTTTGCATATAATATACCTGTGTGCAGATTTTTAAATATTTATCTTGCTTTGTGTCTCTAAGTTTCCTGGATCTTTGCTTTGGTGTCTGTCATTATCTTTGGAAAATGCTTAGCTATTATTACTTCAAATATTCTTTTCCTTTCATTCCTTCTTCTTCTTTTGGTATTCCCATTAAGTGTACATTATAACTTTTGTTAATGTTCAGCAGTGTTGGATATTATTTTCTATTTATTTTTGCATTCTTTTTTTACTTTGCTTTTCAGTTTCAGAAGTTTCCTTTGACGTATCTCAATCTCCAATCCAGTCTGATTCTTTCCTCAGCCACTTCTAGTCTACTGATGAGCTCATGGAAGGCATTCTTCATTTCTTTTACACTGTTTTTGATTTCCTGCATTTCTTTTTGATTCTTTCTGAGTTTTCTTCTCCATCCTTACATTACCTATCTGTTTTTTCATGTTGTCTACTTTTTCCATTAGATCCCTTTGCATATTATCATAGCTATTTTAAATTTCCAGTCTAATAATTTCAAATTCTCTGCCATATCGGAATATGATTCTGATGCTTGCTCTGTTTCTTCAAACTGTTTTTTCTTTGCCCTTTAGTATGTCTTGATTTTTTTAATTGAAAACTGGACATGCACCAGGTAGTTAAAACTGAGGTAGGTCTTTAGTGTGACATATTTTGTTTATCTGTTTAGGATTTGGGCTGTTTACTATTTGCAATATCTATAGTTTTCATAGGTTAAATTTTTCCTCCCATGCCCATGTTTTTGTCTTCTCTGTTGGCTTTGGGTTTCCCAGAAGACTTCTTCTTAAATAAGCACTGAGACTTGGAATCCTTCTATTGTAATCTTCTATTAATGTAAGGAGCCCTGTTGACATGGTGGTCATATGGAGAGGTAGCATAAGCATTCTGTAGTACCATGAGACTAAAAGCAAAATGATACTTATAGTAAATTAAAGACAAGAGAAGTCAATAACAGAAGCATTAGGAAACAAACAAACAAAATAAACCATAAGAGGACTTTTGGTTTACAGCCCAATATGAAAGGAGCTTGGATTATCACTCCTGTCCTGACAAGAAAAGCAAGAATAAAGTGAAAATGAACAACTCTTCTTTGATTTGCAGGATAATTGAGGTCACAGAAAAAACTGCCCACAAAAGTGTAGAGAAAGAAGGGTGGACACAGAGAGTTATAGCTTATCAGAAGCATAAGCCCAAGACCAAGAGCCTGCCAATGGAGCCAATACCAGTAGGAAAAAACATATAATTTAGGATTTGATGGCTGCTCACTGTGGGAAAACTCAAGTGTGAAAAACTCTGGTTGGGGGGCAGCTTTTGAGGACCATCACACTTCATGAGTTTTACCTCTAGTAGTTCCAGTAGGTTCTCAAGGAGAAGACTGAAGAAAAATCCCCTTCTTCTTTTAGCATGGGAAAGGGCAAAGTAAACATTTTGTTTATCTGTTTAGGATTTAGGCTGTTTACTATTTGCAATATCTGTAGTTTCCATAGGTTAAATTTTTCCTCCGATGCCATTGTTTTTGTCTTCTCTGTTGTCTTTGGGTTTCCCAGAAGACTTCTTCTTAAATAAACAATGAGACTTGCAGTCCTTCTGTTGCATTTGTTATTTTCTTGGTGGTTACACCGAGTTTTACAATTAACATTTTAAACATATGAACTATATAGTTTGAATTAAAACCAGCTTAGTTTAAACAGTACACCAGAATTCTGCTCCTGTGCAGCTTTGTTCCTTCCTGTCTATGTTGTTGTCAGTAATTTCATTGTTGTGCTTTGTATATCCACTATCGTAGATTCATAGTTATTCTCTTATGCATTTTTATTTTTAATCATATAGGGGAAAAAGTGGAGTTAAAAAACAAAAATACAACAATACTGGCTTTTATGTTTACCTATGTAGTTAACTTTCCACTGTTCTTTATTTCTTTGTGTAGCATCAAATTGCAATCTATTGTTCTATTACTATCTAATGTCCCAAACATTGTGTTTGGAATGTTTTGCTTTCTTCTTCATTTTTGAAGGATAGTTTTTCACATATAGGATTCTTGGATGAAAGTTTTTTCTACCAATACTTTAAATGTGTCATCTCACTGCCTTTTGACTTCCATGGTTTTTGATCAGAAATCTGTTGCTAGTCTTGTCGTGGACTCATAGTATGTGACAAGTTACTTCTTTTTTGCTGCTTTGAAGATTATCTCTTTGTTTTTGATTTTTGACAGTTTGATTATAATGTGTTTCAGTGTTGAATTCCTTGCATTTATCCCACTTGAATTCCATTGATCTTCAATATGTAGATTTGTGTGTTTTATCAAATTGGGAAATTTTTGGCCATTATTTTTTCAAATATTCTTTCAGTCTCTTTCTCTTTTTTCGCTCCTGTGACCACAGAGATGCATATGTTGATATATTTGACGTCCCAAAGATTTCATAGGCTTCCTTCATTACTTTTCCTGCTTTTTCTTTCTGGTCCTATGACAGGATAGTATTTTTACCTACCTTCAAGTTCACTGATTCTTTCTTCCTAACATCAAATCTGTTATTGAAAACCTCTAGTGAATTCCTCATTTTCGTTGTAATTGTGACTTCTGGAATTTCTGTTTGGTTCTTTTTATAAGTTCTTTCTCTTTATTGATGTTCTCTGTGTATTGAGATATCATTTTCCTTTTTTTTTTTCTTTTTTGGTGGTGGTTCTTTGTCCATTATTTCCTTTAGCTTTTTGAGCATACTTAGGACAGTTGATTTAGAGTGTCTAGTAAGTCCAATGTGTGTGCTTCCTCAGGGACAATTTTTGTTATTTTTTTTCTTGTGAATGGTCTATACTGTCTTTTTTCTTTGCATGCTATGTAATTTTTTTTTGAAAACTACCTTTTGAATATTCTGATATTGTACTCTTGAAATCAGGTTCTTCCATCTCTTTTGTATTTGTTGTTGTTTGTGTAGATTGTTATTGTTTGTTTAGTGACTTTTCTAAACTACTTTTGTAAAGAGTGTATTTGTTTTGTGTGATCTCTGATGTTTCTTTTCCTTAACTTGATGTTAGCTAGTGATTTGATTGACACTTCCTTAAATGTTGCGTTTATGTCAACTTCTATTGATTCACCATTCACCTGGTGGTTGTAAACATTTAACTATTTTTCAGAGTTACAACAAAATTGATTCTGATAGTTTTTGGTCTTATTTTCAGCATTTTTGTGGTAGGACTTGGCTTGAAGTTTCCTTCCTCATCATTTTAACTGTTTTCATTGCTGTCTTTTTCATTGTTTAATCTTGTAGAAATCTTATCTTAAAAAAAAAAAGGGAAGATAGTTTCATACAGGATGGACTTAGCCATGTAGTCTAAATAAAGGGGGTAGAGAATAGGAGACAGAGCTCAGAAAGAAATAGTGTTCTCTCAGATCCAGAGAGCTGATCCAGAGAGCATGGGCATTGTGTGGTTTGCCTAACATGGTGGTGAGGAATACGCTGCCTGTTGGGTCTTACCACCAAGAGTACTGGATTTAACTTAAACAGTAACCTGGATGTTAGTCACTTGAGTAATCAGTATCTGTACTGATTCTGAAAACTGGATAATTTCTGTTGATTCTGTGTAATGGTTTCCAACAGTTTTGCTTTAGTTTAATGAATAGTAGATTTTAAAGAATTTTTAAATTTGCTTTAAACTTTTACAATGATTCAAAGTAAAAAAAAAAATGGTACATCATCATGATGATCCAGTGTTATAATCACATCATGAGACATGGGCAGACCCTGGTCTACCATCTTTTAAATTACTTCATGAATAATACTTTCAAAAGTTTTGCCTTAGGTGAGTGATAATTTAAAGGTTTGACTATGTATTGCCAGTGCTTTTTATTACTCTGTTATGTGTTTCTGGTACATTAAATTTAGAGATTTTGTATTTCCTGGGTCTAGATTTTGGATAGTCACATTTTAAAACAATTTAAGTTAAAAATAGGCCATAAAAAACATTTTTTCCAAATCTACAGCCCTACTTTGAAGTCTGCTTCAGATCAACAACTCTTCTAATTTTATAAAATAACTCTAATGTATTTTATTGTCTTGTATGTGATATTTTATAATACCTTATAATGTCAGTTCAGATGGCATGAAGTTTCAGGACATATACTGGCTTGGGAAGGATTTAAAGAAAGATGTTGAAATAAGATTTCACAGTGTTCTATGAGTACACTCTACATTTATTAATACTCTTGTGGTCAATTTTATTATCTTCATATCAACTCTTATCCATCAAACATATTTTACATAACTTATTAGGCAAATGCTGGTAATACAGAGTAAGGATCTTTCTTCAAAAAGGTCATATTCTGGTAAAAAGGAAATATTCATGTAACAATAGTACAGGTTCTATAAATACTTCAGTAGAGATACCAGGTTCTCTGTGAGTTCTGTGAAAGGGAGGATGTCCTTAAGGAGATGAACAATTAAAATGTCCATGAAAAATTATTGGTGTTTTAAAAAAATTATTTGTAAAATTGTGACAAAGTCATTTATACAGACAGCATAGAGTATATTTGGGAAACAGTACACAATAGCTAATTGTCAGCATATGTATAGAGAATTTGGGAAAAGTAAAATTGTCATGATTGCTTGTGGTTATATTATAGAAGACTTTGATTGTTAGACTGACATATTTATGTTTTTAATCATATTTTTTTGCAGCTAGAAAGAATGACAAAATCACAGTGTTTATCCTCTTGTTTTACAGAGTAGAGAGTGGAAGTCTCAAGGAGATATTAAATAATATACATATGCTAGAAGTCAGATTTCTTTCCATATATTTTAATGAATAGTGAAGAGTAACTGAAGGTTTTACAGCTGCATGATAATCAGATTGATGAGATAATTTAGAAAGATTAATTAATGGAAATCCTTTAAGCCATCTTTTACTCATTTCCTCTTTGATTTTTATGTCTTGTAGTGTGGGAGAATATTCTCTGAGATGATTTTGCAAAGTCATTTCTACACTACTAAATCCAATGGTCATTTTTCAGTCATCATCTAATATACTGTCGAAAAGTTTGACACTTCTTCCTCTGTGATTTACTTTTTTGACTTGGCTTCAGGCACAAGACTCGATATTTCTCCTTCTCAGTTTCCTTTGCTGGTTTGTCCTCTTCTCTAAGTTTTTTAACATTGGGTCAGTATCAGTACAAAACTGAATATTTTCCTCCTCCCATTCTTCTCCTCCCAAAATTCTGCTCAACCGTCAGTCTTTCCCATCTAGTTATAACTATCATTTCTGGTTTCTGAGTTCAAAAATATTGGAGTCACCTTAAACTCTCATGTACTCAGTAACCAATATCTCAAGAAACCTTGTTGGTTTTGTCTTCAAAATATTATCAGAGTCCATCTACTTCTCACCCACTCCTCTGCTACTACTCTGGTTCAAGCCACCAATATATTTTGAATGTATTACTAAAATAGCCTCCTAATTTGTAGAGTTTCTCCTTTTAATACAAAAATGTAACAAATCACATTAAATTTTAAAATAATGATTTTATTTTTAAAGTTATGTGAATTTGATTGGGGGTAGGCTGTGTCTAGGCTGGACTCAGCTAGGTATCTGTGTATCACATTGTGGGTACAGCCTTGCTTGGTTGGCTATCAATGCCTCATGAGATTTTATCATAGGGCCATGTCTGAAGTGGCAGCAGCCACCAATGGGAAGCTCTGCTCACTGTGATAAGAGAAGCAAGAGGACAAACTAAAACATATTAAGACCAAGACCCCAAATTAGTATACTTTTGCTTCTCTCCATTGTCATTGGCAAGTCACAGGGCCAATCCCAAGTCATGGGATGATACTCTGTCCACATATAGGCCACGGCAGGCCATGGATGCGTAGAGGGTGAGGAATCAGGGACAACAATTTAACCTGTCATGCTATTCTGCTTGTTATTCCTCTTCAAAAATTCTTGTAATGGCCTCCTTTATACTTAGAATAGAAACCAAACCAAAGTTTATAGTGGCCTATACAATATGGCCTCATGTTATTTGTTTATCTCCTTTGCTCACTGTGTCTAGCCACACTTGCCTTCTTTGTCCTTCCAGCATGCCATGCATGTTTCTGCCTTGGAGCTTTTATACTGTCTCATCTCATGGGTAGCTCTTAGACCTCCTTCATTTTTTTTTTTTTTGCTCAAATATCATTGATTATCACCTACTTTAAAATTGTAACCCTATCACTGTCTCAAAATTCCAGTCCCTCTTTCCCTGCTCTCTTTCTTTTCTTTTTAACCCTAGTACTTATCACCTTATCACACAATATATTTATGAACTGATTATTGTTTATTTTTATTGTTTCTCCCCCTGTGTTAGAATATAGTTTTCAAAAAGTCAGGGAGTTGGCCCCTTTGGTTACTTATATATCCCAGACTGCTAGAATATCCCTGGGTACGTAGTAGACTCCCAATAATTATTTGTTGAATAAATAGGTACATGTGTGCATGCATAAATAATTTCATCATTTCATTTACCATGGCCACTACCATAGTCCATCCTCATTCCCTTCCCTGTATGGTTATTATGGTTTATCAGTTTGTAGAGATTTAAGAATTAGTCAAATGACACACGCTGTATTATATGGGTAGAGTTAAGTAGAATATTGAATGAATACACACACGTTTATACTTACATATACTTACATATGTTATAAAAGTTAAAATAATTCTGTTAAAATTTTATGAAATAATAGCTAAACAATAGCTAACAAGAAAGTTAATTCTTAAGTTTACTGTAATAATGAGGTTTTCCTTATTTATATAAAACAAATCTTTGGCTTAAGTTTTTAGCTGAAAAGAGTGATGTAACATTAGGAAATTTGCTTAATTTTTCAGTGGAAGAGAAATATTAGAGAAATGACCTCTTTTATGTTTCAAAAGCTAATTTAAATATTGTGATATGGTACTTTACACCCATGATAAAATATAATATATTTTCTCAGTTTCATCTGTAGAACCTGAAAAAGGAACCAAGCCATGTGCAGACCATAATTGTGAATCTTCCAGAAGACTCGCTAAGGTATGTTATATGAGACTGGAAAAAAAAATGAACATGCCCAGTGTTTAAGTAAGCATCTTGGCTATTTATAAAACACATTAACTCCCTCCCTTAGGGAATTCAACAATAAAAGTAAAATTTCATCAAATAATACATGATAAGAATTTAATGGAGTTAATATTTTTATGAAACGACTTGAATTTAGCATTTTGAAACTGATTATATTGATGATTTTTCCCATTTATTTGGCCTAATTTGCTATTGAAAATTAATTATAGTTTTTAATCAGGTAGAATTCCTCCATGTTACTGTTGTCTATCCTAAATATTAAATTTGATCTATAATGTTTTTTAACTATTTTCATTGCTCTATAGCCAGCATCCTTTATCTATGCTTAGGATGAAAATTATGCTGTAAATCCCAGCAGTAAATTAATTTAGTTCTCTTTTACATTATACTTAACATATGGTTCATGCTTAGTAAATTTATGGCAATATTTTCCTATCTCTAATTTTCTTCAATGACCATAAGCACTTAAAAATAGTATTTTTAAATATTTGAAATATAAAATTATTTGTGTTATGATGATTTTGAAAACTTCCCATTAGAAGTATAGGTATTGCATATTCAGATCCATATCCATTGCTTTTTCCTAGTGAAATTGACCAGGGAATGATTTCTTAATTTGTACCCACTAAGCCTCCTGAAATATAGCTTAAATTATCTGTCTATATATTTCCATTTAAATTTTTTTCTTAGGGCTTACCTTTCATCTCTGGGATAGATTTTTTCTTTACTTTTGAAATAGGACTTAAGTTCGGGGGCACCAAGAACAGAGAGCAATCAATGTTATTTTTCTAATCCTGTTTCTTAATCCATGAGTATTGTGCTAATCATTATTTAGTTATTACCTAATGCATCTTTTAGCCTTCTACCAATCTTTGAACTTTTAAGTAGTCATTGACCCTCAGCTGGTATAATTCCTTTGGTGATAGAGTGAGAATGTGTGTTTAGAAATAGGAATTAGGAGTAGGGGAAGGAATGTTATTTTCCTTCAAGGTTGTCTCATGTTGTTATCCATTTGTAGTTTTCTTAGGTCATTTTTAACACTGAGAGTCAACTTTATCTCTACTTTTTCAATAGAAACACAGAAATAAGAAAATCAAACTCACCAAACCAGGAAGCTTTCAGTAAGAAAGGTCTGCAATTTCATTAACTCCATTTGTTCCTTTAGAACATTCCTTGATTATGTTAGGTTACTCCGCAAACATTCTGCACTATGACTTTTCCTGTCATTTGGAACCTTTTTTTTCCCTGCTATACATCTGTTTTCCTTCTTTCCTTTTTTTTTTTCTTTCTTCCCTCTCTTTCCCCTTCCCATTCCCCTTCTCTATGTTTCTTTCCTTTCTTGGCATAAATTAGTCTCTTTTTGGTCTGTTATGGCAAAATAAAGATTGGTACTTTTCTGGATTGATGATGGTATAATAACAATATAATACCTAGCATAATAATAAAAAAAAAATTCAGAATTTCCAGGCAAGTGTATTGTCACAAAAGTGTTCTGGGGACTCTTTCTCATTTACAAATCTGAAAAATTATTTAATATATCTGCCTTATTGTTGGTTTCCTTCAATTTTCAACTTTAGGGCCTTTTCAACTTGTATTAGTTTCTTATTTATTGCTAAATATGGTTCTTTGATTTTAGCAAGATTTGAGTAATTTGAAATTTTCCCTAAACTAAGGTAAGTCCAAATTTATTGTGGCATATTTGCCACAGTGAGGACATATCCAGCTCTTTGAAGAATGATCCAAATATGTTATATTTCTTCTTTGAAGCTCTATTTCCTTTGCACTATTCTCGTTCATTGATCTCTGTCAGTCTTTATGCCAGTGCCACAGTTTTCATTACTGTACCTTTAAAGCAAGTCTAACGTCAAGTAGTATTAGTACTTTATCTTGGTTCTCTTTCAAGATTGTTCTAGATATTCTAGGCCCTTTTAATTTCCCCAAATTTTTAGAATTAGCCTCTCAATTTTCTAAAAAAAACCCCTTGGTTTCTGATTGGAGTTGCCATGTATCTATCGGTCAATTGGTGTGAAGTGATATTTTAATAATATTAAGGCTTCCGATCCCTGAAAATGGTATATATCTCCATTTATTTAGGTTTAAAATTTTATTTTTTTGCATTATTCAGTTTAAAGGTCTTGCATATTTTCTGCTAAATTTATTCCTAAGTATTTTGTGGAGTGTTTGGTGCCATCCTAAATATAATATTTAAAAAATTCATATGTCAATTGTTTCAGTTTCCAATAAATGTTTTAATATTGTTTATTTGCACATTGTATCCTGCCACCTTGCTAAATTCATTTGTTAGTTATGTTAGTTGGTTTTTAGATTACTTAGGATTTTCTATGTAAACCATCATGTCATCTGCAAATAGAGACAGTATTTCTTTTTTCTTTCTGATTTTTTTTGCCTTTTATTTCTTTATCTGACCTTGTTGGAATGGATAGAATCTACAGTGTAATGTTGAATAGATGTGGTGAGAGTGGACATCCTATTCTTGTTCCTGATCTTAGGAAGAAAACTTTCAGTCTTTCACCATTAAGTATGACGTTAGCTCTAAGTTTTCATAGATGCCTTTCTCAGACCAAGGAAGTTCCCTTCTATTCCTTATAGATTATGATAGGTAATATGATTATGGTAGATTATGATAGATAACTGAGAGATTATGTTATGAATGTTGGTTCAATTGTGTCAAATACTTTTTTCTGCTTTTACTGAAAAAATACATTTCTCCATTGTATATGTTAAAATTTTGTTAAGTATTTTTGTATCTACATTCAAAAGTTACATGTAATGTTATTTTTTTGTAATGACTTAGTCAAGTTTTGATATTTGGGTTATACAGGCTATATAAAATGAGTTGGTTAGTGTTCCCTTCACTTATATATTCTGAACGAGAACTTAATGATTGGTTTATTTTTTCTTTACATGTTTGATAGAAATCACAAGTGAAAACATGTGGGCCTGAAGTGTTCTTTGTGGGAGAGTTTTCAATAACAAATGATATTTCTTTAATAGATTTCAGGACATTTGGATTTTTATTTTGCTTTCGTTCAAATTTGATAAGTTATATTTTTCTGGAAAGTCATACATTGCATCTAAATGGTCAAAATTTGTGGGTATAAAATTGTTTCTAATATTATCATTTAAAAATTTTATTTTCCAAGCTTTATTAATATACTTGATAAAAATTTTATGTATTTATGGTGTACAATATTGTTTTGATATACATATACAATACCACAATCAAGCTAATTAAAAAATCCATCACCTCACATAATTATTATTTTGTGTGTTTGTGGTAAGAACGCCTGAGATCAACTCTCTTATCAAATTTCAAGTATATAATACAGTCTTATTGACTATAGTTACCAAGCTGTACATTAGACCTCTAGAACTTATTTGTCTCACATCACTGAGGCTTTGGACTCTTTGACCAACATCTTCCCATTTCTTTTTTTATATCTGTAGCATTTGTAGTGGTTATCTGTCATTTCTGGTAATTTTGAGTTGTGTGTCTTCTCTCTTTCAAAATATTTTCTAATTTCTCTTTTTTGACCCATGCATTATTTAGTAGTGGGTTGTTTAACTTCCAAGTATTTTTAATTTTTTAAAAATGTGTCTTGTTTAATTTTTTTTATCAATGTCTTACAGTTTTAGTGTAAAGGTCTTTCACCTCGTGGTTAAATCAATTTCTAAGTAATTTATATCTTTTGATGCAATTGTAAATGGGATTTTTTTCTTAATTTCTCTTTCTGATGGTTTGATTTTAGTGTGTAGAAATGCAACTGATTTTTTTGTATTGTATAATGATTTTGTATCTTGCAACGTTACTAAATTCATTTATTAATCCTACAGTTTTTCGATGGAGTCTTTACAGTTTTTATGTATAATACACATAATATCATGTCATCTGCAGAGAGACAGTCTTACTTCTTCCTTTACAATTTTGATGCCTTTTATTTCTGTGCCTTGCCTAATTGCTCTGGCTTGTGCTTCTAGTACTATGTTGAATAAAAGTGGTGAGAGTAGGCATCCTTCTCTTGTTCCTGATCTTAGAGGAACACTTTAAGATTTTCACTGTTGAGTATGATGTTAACTGTGGACTTGTCATATATAGCCTTCATTATGTTCAAGTATGTTACCTCTTCATCCATTTTGTTGAGAGTTTTTGTCGAATGAATTTTGTCAAATGATTTTTGATCATCTGTTGAGATGGTCATGTGATTTTTATCCTTCCTTTCCTTAATGTGCAGTATCATATTGATTGATTTGTGTATGTTGAACCATCCTTGAATCTTTGGAATAAATCCTACTTGATCATGGTGTATGATTCTTTTAATGCATTATTGAATTCTATTTGCTAATATTTTCTTGAGGATTTTTGCTTATATGTTCATCAGGGATTTGCCTGTAATTTTTATTTCATGTCATGTTCTTGTCTGGTGTTGGTATCAGGGTAATGCTGGCATTATAAAATAAGTTTGGAAGTGTTCCCTCCTTTTCTGTTTTTTGAAAGAGTTTGAGAAGGATTGGTATTAATTCCTCTTTAAATGTTTGTTAAAATTGACCAGTGAAGCCACCTGGTCCTGGATTTTGTTTGCTGGGAGGTTTTGGATTACTGATGCAATCTCCTTACTAGTAATTGGTCTGTTCAGATTTTCTGTTTCTTCATGATTCAGTCTTGATAGGTTGTATGTTTCTAGGAACTTATCCATTTCTTCTAGGTTGTCCAACTTGTTTGCATAGATTAGTCTCTTAAGATCCTTTGTATTTCTGTGATACCAATTGTAAGGTCTCCTCTTTCATTTCTGATTTTATTTGAGTCCTCTCTCTTCTTTTCTTGGTGAGTGTGGCTAAAAGTTTGTCCATTTTGTTTTTCTTTTCAAAAAACAGCTTTTTGTTACACTGATCTTTTGATTGTTTTTTTAAGGGTCTACTTCATTTCTTTCCACTCTGATCTTTGTTATTTTCTTCCTTCTTCCTTTGGGTTTCATTTGTTCTTTTTCTAGTTCCTTGAGGTGTAAAGTTAGACTATTTATTTGAGGTATTTCTTGTTTCTTAATGTTGGCATTTATTGCTGTAAACTTTCCTGTTAGAACTGCTTTTGCTTCATCCTATAAGTTTTGGTATATTGTACTTCTATTTTCATTAGGCTCAAGATATTTTTTGATTTCTCTTGTGAGTTCTTTGACCCATTGGCTGTTTAGTAGCATGTTGTTTAACCTCTACATATTTGTGTGTTTTTCAGTTTTCTTCTTGTAATAGACTTCTTATTTCATACCGTTGTTGTTGGAACAGATACTTGATATGATTTCAACTTCTTAAAATTATTAAGGGTAGTTTTGTGCCTGACATATGTTCTGTCCTGGAGAATTTCCATGTACACTTGAGAAGAATATGTATTCTGCAGCTATTGGATAGAATGTTATTTATGTGTCTGTTAAGTCCATCTGGTCTAGCAAGTCATATAAGTATAATGTTTCCTTGTTAATTTTTGTCTGGATGATCCATCTGTTGATGAAAGTGGGGGTATTGAAGACCAATACCTTTATTATACTGCTGTCTGTTTTATCCTTTAGGTCAATAAATATTTGCTTTATGTATTTAGGTGCTGCTATGTTTGGTGCATAAATATTTACAAATGTTATATCCTCTTGTTGAACTGACTACTTTATCATTATATAATGACCTCCTTTGACTCTTATTACAGTGTTCGTCTTAAAGTCTTTGTTTTTCTTATATCCGTATAGGTATCCAGCTTTCTTTTGGGTTCCATTTACATGGAATATATTTTTCCATCCCTTCACTTTCAGTCTTTCTGTTTTCCTAAATCTAAAGTGAGTCTCTAGATAGCGTATAATTAGTTATTGATTTTATCTATTGAGACATTCTGTGTCTTTTGATTGGAAAATTTGGTCCATTTATGTTTAAAGTAATTAGGTATGGACTTATTGCCATTTTGTTAATTGTTTTCTGGCTGTTTTGTAATTTCTCTTTTCCTTTCTTCTTTTGCTCTCTTCCTTTGTAATTTGAACATTTTCTGTGGTGTTATGCTTAGATTCTGTTCTCTTTATCTTCTGGTTATTTATTATAGGTTTTTGCTTTGCTTTTGTATTTATTATACATTTTTTCCATGAAGTTTATATAAAACATCTTATAGTTACAACAGTCTATTTTAAGCTAAGTTCAAATGCATTTTAAAGCTGTATATTTTCACTTCCCTCCATGTTTTATGGTTTTGATGTCACAATTTACAACTTGATATCTTTTGTATCCATTAACAGGTTACTTTAGTAATATTTATTTTTACTGCCTTTGTCTTTTAACCTTTATTCTATATTTATAAATGATTAACCCCCATCATTACATTAGATTATTCAAAATTTCATAATATATTTACCTTTACCAGTGAGATTTATACTTTCATATGTTTTCCTGTTACTAGTTAGTACCCTTTCCTTTTAGCTTAAGGAAGTCCCTTTAATATTTCTCATAAGGCCAGTCTAGTGCTGATCAACTCCTTCAGCTTCTGATTGTCTGGAAAACTCTTTGTCTCGCCTCAATTCTATAGTACAACTTTCCTGGCTAGAGTGTTCTCAGTTGGAAGTTTTTTTTTCTTCCAGCACTTTTAACATATTGTGCCACTCCCTTCTGGTCTGCAGGGTTTCTGTTGAAGATCTGCTAATACTCTTGTGAGAGTTCTCTTGTATGTAGCAAGTTATTTTTCTCTTGATGCAATTAAGATTCTCTCATTGTCTTTAATTTTTTTTTATTGAGGCAACATTGGTTTATAACAATATATGTTTCAGGTATACATCATTACATATCAACTTCTGTATAAACTACAAGTTCCGCGCCAAAAGTCTAGTTGCAATCTGTCACCCTAAACATGTGTACCTATATCCCTTTCACCCTACCCCCACCCCATTCCCCTCTGATAACTCCCAGTCTGTTTTCCATGTCTATGTGTTTGTTTATCTTCCACATGTGAATTAAATCATACAATAATTTTCTTTCTCTATCTGACTTATTTCACCTAGCATAGTACCCTTAAGGTCCATCTATGCTGTCATAAAAGGCAAGGTTTCATCTTTTTTTTTATGGCTGAGTAGTATTCCATTGTGAACATATATATACCACATCTTCTTTATCCATTCTTTCATTGATGGGCTCTTAGGTTGCTTCCAAGTCTTGGCTATTTTGAATAATGCTGCAGTGAACATATGGGCACACATATCTTTTCAAATTAGTGTTTTTGTGTTCTTTGGATAAATACCCAGAAGTGGAATACCTGGATCATATGGTATTTCTATTTTTAATTTCTAGAGAAATCGCTATACTGTTTTCCATAGTGGCTGCACCATTAACACTGCATACTGCATACTCATTAACAGTGTATAAGGGTTCCCTGTTCTCCACATCCTTTCCAACACTTGTTATTTCTTGTCTTTTTAATAATAGCCATTCTGATGGGTGAGAGGTGATATCTCGTTTGCATTTACTGATAATTAGTGAACATCTGAACATGTCCCTGTTGGCCATCTGTATGTCTTTGTCTGAAGAATGTCTGTTCAGATCCTCTGCCCATTTTTTATCAGGTTGTTTTTTTTTTGTTGTTGAGTTGTGAGTTCATTATATATTTTGAATATTAACCCCTTATTGGATATATGATTGACAGATATCTTCTCCTGACTGGTAGGTTGTCTTTTCATTTTGTTGATGGTTTCCTTTGCTGTGCAGAAGCATTTTAGTTTGATGTAGTCTCATTTATTTTTTTCTTTTGTTTCCCTAACCTCAGGAGATGTATTCAAAAAGATACTGCTAAGGCTGATGTCAAAGAGTGTACTGCCTATGTTTTCTACTGGGAGTTTTATGGTTTCACGTCTTATAATCATGTCTTTAATCCATTTTGAGTTAATTTTTGTGTATGGTGTAAGATAATGGTCTGCTTTCATTCTTTTGCTTGTGGCTGTCCAGTTTTCCCAGCACCATGTATTGAAGAGACTTTCCTTTTTCCGTTGTATTATCTTGGCTCCATTGTCAGAGATTAGCTGTCATAGATGTATAGGTTTATTTATGGGCTCTCCATTCTGTTTTTTTATGTTTCTTGACTCTGCTCTGAATTTTAGTTTTGTGGTTACCATGAGGTTTGTATAAAAGATCTCATATATGAGATAGTCCTTTTTCTGCTTTTAGTATTTTATCTTCATTTGCCCATGTCTATTAAGTCCATCTGGTCTGGCATTTCATTTAAGGCCAGAATTTCCCTGTTTTGTTGTCATAAATTCTTCCAATCCATAAGCATGGAATATCTTTCCATTTCTTTGTGGTAGCAAACATCTTGCTTATTTGGGTAAGTCTTTGTTTACTCTGATTCTGAACTATTTCTGATTGTATTTGAGAGCCTATGCTTTCCACCCTCCTCTGTCTCTGCCACAGGTGTTGTCAGTGCCCTCAGTGTGCTGCTTGTGCCTCCAAGGTTGCTGGTGACTTACTGATTACAGCGTCACAGCAGTTGTTGGCATGTCTACTGGGGTTGTCTTGCTGGCTACCACCTCTACTGCTTGCAGGGTTGCCTGGCTTGCAGGTTACCCTGCTGTGGTGAGGAGGGGGGAGAGTGGGGCAGGAGCTGGTGTCATGGGCACCTCTGCCACATCCAGATTTGTTGGGTCTGCACGTGTTGCTGCCATGAGAGTTGGGCCTGAAGTTGTGGATGCCATTGCTGCTGGAGGGGACCAGGGTCTTGGGTTCCACTGTTACTGTTATTGGGCTCTCCACAGGATCTCTGCGTGCTTGGGTGCTGCTACTGTGTGTGCTGCCTGCACTGCTACTCCCAGGTTTTCTGGGGATTTTGGCATCACTGCTTCTGGGGGCACTGTGGTTGCGGGTGTCACCGCCACTATCACATGGGCTGGGGTAGGCGGCACCACTGCCTCCTGCCATGGGGGCTGGGTACTTGGGTTCCAAGCACTGCCAGGATTCCTGGGACCTCTGGTCTCAGGCATCCATGCCATTCCTGGGATCTCAGGTCACCGGCACTGCCACAGCTGCTGAGGGCCTGGGGTCTTGTATGTAGCCCCTGCTGCTGGAAGGGCCAGTCTTGGGGGTGCTGCTGCTGGGGACAGAGGAGGGGGCTGGGTCACAAGCACCGCTGGGGTTCCTAGAGCCTGTGGTCTCAGGTGCTTCAGTGGTTCCTTGACCCTCAGGTCTTGAGCACCACTTGCCACTACTGGGAGATGGGGAGAGGCTTAATCACGTGGGCCAAGGTTGTTCTTGGAACCTCAGGTCATGAGCACTGCCACCACTGCTAGGGATATGGGGATCTTGGATGCATCCCCCGCTGCTGGGAGGGCTGGGGTCGAAGGCACTGCCACCAGGGGATGGGGAGGGGACCATGTTTCAGGTACTGTCATGGTTCCTGGAGTCTCTGGTTACGAGTACCACAGCAGTTCTTCCAGGAACATGGGCTGCATTGGTTTTCAGGGGCCTCCATTCATGGGTGTTACTGCAGTTCCTGGGGCCTCAGGTCACAGGTGTGGTCACAGTTCCTGGAGCCTCTGGTCTCTGGATCTACTGTCACTGCTCCCCTGATTGCACTGCCTCCATGAGTTCCAGTCCACCCACCTTCAGATGTGTAGATGTATGGATCTCTCAGGCATTCTGGTTTGGTGTGAAGATAATTATTTGTTGGTCTATGGATTTCCTACTTATTGTAACTAAGATGGGAGAGACAAAAGGAACAACTCACTCCCCCATGATGCTGACCTTACCCCCTCCTTGTTTTTAATTTTGATAAATTAATTATAACGTGTCTTGGTATGGGTCTCTTTGTGTTCAAAGTCTTTGGAACTGTCTGGGCTTCCTGGGTCTGGATGCCAGTTTTCTTCCTAAGGTTGGGGAAGTTTTCAGCCATTATTTCTTCACATAAACTTTCTGCACCTTTTGCTCTCTCATCTCCTTCTCGGACACCTGAAATGGGAATATTTGTCTACTTGATATTATCCCATAAGTCCCTTATTCTGTCTTCAATCTTTTTAATTCTTCTTTATTTTGTTTCTCTGATTGGATGAATTTCCCTGCCCTGTCTCCAAGTTTGCTGATCCTTCCTTCCACTTCATCTAGTCTGCTATTGAATCCCTTTATTGGCTATTTCTGTTCAATTATTTTTTCAGCTCTATGATTTCTGTTTGGTACTTTCTTCTGTGTTTTATATCTCTGTTGAAATTCTGACATTGTTCATGCATTATCTGCCTAACCTTGGTGAGCATCTTTATGACCATTATTTTGAATCTTTATGAGGTAAATCATTTATCTCCATTTCATTAACATCTTTTTCTGGGGTTTTATGTTGGTCTTTCATTTGGGATGTATTCCTTTGTTTCTTTATTTTTCTTGACTCTCTGTGGTGGTTTCTATACAATAGGTAAAACAGCCACCTCTCCCAGTGTTGAGGAAGTGGTCTCATGTAGGAGGTGATCATTATTGTTCAACTCTGCCTAACTCTTGGTTATCTCTCAAACTTTTGTGATTGTCCAAGCAGCCTTCATTGTTTTTAGTGGCTCCAAGTAGTTGAGGGTATGCCATGACCTGTCAAAGTCCCAAAGTGGAGGATCTCGGTCAGGAAGATTGGAAGCCAGCCCCATAGGCAGTAGCTTTTAAATTATGAAAATATACCTGGTTCAGGGAAGACTGGGTGATGGATGTTTCTGTCTGCTCCCTCTGCACTGAGCCCTAGGGATTTGTCAGTTAAGAACTATTTTTTGTTTGCTACAATCCCATTGAACCCCTGAACATGAGCCCTGCTGGCCACC
This sequence comes from Tapirus indicus, assembly GCA_031878705.1. Taxonomy (NCBI): domain Eukaryota; kingdom Metazoa; phylum Chordata; class Mammalia; order Perissodactyla; family Tapiridae; genus Tapirus; species Tapirus indicus. The sequence continues at coordinate 68,447,403 of CM062917.1, forward strand.
AGTGCCTAGTGATCAAGGGGCATCTTGTAGCTGTCAACAGAACCGGGGTGCCAGACACATGCACAAGCTTTTATTCAGGAGATATCTGTGACCTGGGGTGAGGCAGAGGGAGAGCACAAAGATGGCATGTGCCGGCCTCCCTGGTCTCTGGAAAGTATTGCAGTTGGCCCCTTGATATGTGTTAAATTGGAAGCCTGCCCATCAGGCCATAGCTAATAAGAGAGGCAAATAAGCCTCTTAGAATTTTGTTTTACTGAATTTTATTTTCATTGTAGCTATATACTCTTTGTGTTATTTGTTTTAGTGGTTGCTCTAGGAATTAGGATATACATCGTTAACATTTCACAGTTCAGTTAAAATTAATATTTTACCTTCCCATGAAATATAGAAATGTTGCAATTTTATAGCTTCATTTAAATCCATCCTCATTCTTTATTCACTGTCATATGTGTTGTTTCTACATATATTATAAACTATAAAAGTACAGTGTTAAGACATTTGCTTTAAACAGTCTTACTATTTTAAAGACATTAAAGGGACGAATGGTCTTTTATACTTACCTTTTTCTATGGTCTTTATTGCTTCTGAAGGTCAGAGTTTCTATCTGATATCATTTCTCTTCAGCTTGAAAAATCTGTAGCGTTTCCTGTAGTTATGATCTGCTGACAAAGGATTCTTTCAGTTATATATATATATGTATATATACATATATATATATATATACATATATATATATATATGTATATATATATATAGCCTAGAAATTATATTTATTCTCCTTTATTTATGAAAGATAGTTTATTGGTTAGAGAATTCTAGTGCAATAGGTTTTTTTTTCTGCATTTTAAGTATTTTTTCCACTCTTGGGTCTGTAGCTTCTGTTAAGAAGTTCATTATTCCCAAATTGTTGTTTTTCTGTATTTAATGTGTTTTTTTTTTCTGTGTCTGCTTTCAAGAATTTTTTTCTTTATCTTTAGTTTCCAGCAATTTGATGATGATCTGCTTCAGTTGGGTCTTATTTGTATGTATCCTGCTTGAGATTGGCTTGTGGTTATTGAATCTATAATTTCAAGATTTTCATCAATTTCTGGAAAATTGCAGCCATGATTTCTGCTATTTTTTTCTCTCCTACACTTTATATTTGCTATCATCTCCTTCTTTCCAAACATATATGTGGCTTGAACTTCTCACAGCATGATGGATTGTTGCTGAGACAGAGTGTCACATTCTTTGAAAGAGCCTTGGGAGTCAGCATTCCGAGAAGCCAAGGCATAAACTTTAAGGCTTTTTCTGACCTGGCTTTGGCAATCATTCAGTATCACATCTACTGCAGTCTGTTGGTCAAAGCAGCCACAGAGCTGCCTGATTCAAAGAGAGGGAGTTAAGCTCCATTACTCTATGAGATGTGTACCATAGAATTTGTGGTCATTTTTGTGTGTGTGTGAGGAAGATTGGCCCTGAGCTAACAGCTGTTGCCAGTCTTCCTCTTTTTGCTGAGGAAGATTAGCCCTGAGCTAATGTCTGTGCCCATCTTCCTCTATTTTGTATATGGGATGCCACCATAGCATGGCTCGATGAGTGGTGCGGTGCCTAGGTTTGCGCCGGGGATCCAAACCTGCGAACCCTGGGCCACCAAAGCAGAGTGCGTGAACCCAACCGCTACGCCATCAAGCCAGCCCAGTGGTCATGTTTTAAAATTACTGCCATGACAATTATAAGGGGACACTCATACATCAGTCATATTAACAACTATTTTTTTATGTGGAAATTTGGGAGAGAATTTTAGGTTAACATAGAGTTAAAGAATCATACAGAGAGATCCCTTGTATACTTTGCCCAATCTCCTCCTTTGATAACATCTTGTAAACATCTTGATATAAACAATGTCACAAGTAGGGATATTGACGTTGATACAATCCAGTGCTTTCATTTAACTTTGTCCAGTTTACTTGTATTCATTTGTGTGTGTTAAGTTCTGTACTGTTTTATCATCTGTGTAGAGTCATGTATTCTTCACTATAGTCTAGATACAGATGGTTCTAACATCACAAGGATCCCTGTGTTACGCTTTTATAACGACACCCACCTTCCTGACTCTCTCCCATGCCCACTTCCCTAATGCTTGACATTCACTCTAACCCTCCATTTCAAAAGGTTCATCATTACAAAAATGTTATGTGAAAGAAATCAGAAAATATAACCTGTTGGAATTGGCTTTTTTTCACTCAACATAATTTCCTAGAGATTTATCCAAGGTGGTACATGTGTCAATAGTTTGTTTCTTTATGTTATTAAGTAGTGTTCCATGGTGCATATACCACAGTTTGTTTAACCTTTAATCTATTAAAGGACGTCTGGATTGATCTCAAGTTTTGAGTGTTACAGTTAAAGCTTCTGTAAACTTTCCTATACAAGTTTTAATGTGAGAGGATTACCATTTTGGAGGATTAATTCTGGGTTGTATTATAGTTAATTTTACATTCCCATAAGCAATGTGTGAGAGATCCAGTTTCTCCAAATCTTTCTCAGCATTTGTTACTGTAACTATTGTTTATTTTAGCCATTATGATAGTTGTATAGTAATGTCCCATTATGGTTTTAATTTGCGTTTCTCTAATTTCTAATGATGTTGATGATCTTTCTTATACTTATTTGCCACCTGTACATCGTTTTTGATGAAGTCAGTTGCTCATTTTCTAATTGAATTTGTTTTTTGCTGTTGATTTAGAGTTTTCAAATATTATAGATCCAGTCCTATTTCCAATGTGTTATTTGTAAATATATCCCCTATAGTTTAGCTTGTCTTTGCTTCCTCTTCACATGGGTTTTCAAGGAGAAAACATTTTTAATTTTTATGAGGTTCAAGTGTATCAGTTTTCTTTTTTATGAATTGGGCTTTTGGTATCAAATCTAAGAATTCTTTGCATAGTCTTACATCCTGAAGATTTTCCTCTAATTGTTTTTTAAATTTCTCATTCAAGTCTATGATCATTTTGAGTTAGTTTTTGCTTTACATAAGACATTTGGGGCAAGGTTATTTTTGTTGTTGTTATTGTTTTACCTATGGATATCCACTTTCTCCAGCACCATTTGTTAAAAATGCTGTCCTTCTTCCATTGAATAGTTTTGTTACCTTTGTTTAAAACAATTGAGCCTGTTTGTGTGGGTCTATATCTGGGTTCTTTATTTTTTTCTCTTCTTCTTTGTGTTTATGCTTCTCCCACTACCTCACTCTCTTAACTACTGTAGCCTTAATAATGGGTAGAGTTAATCATCAGACTGTATTTGTGTCCTGTCAATATTGTTTTAGCTATTTTAGGATCTGTGCACCTCTAAATGTATTTTAGAATAAGGTTGCATATGTCTACAAAAATCGCTCTGGGATTTTGGTAGGAAATACAGCAATCAATCCTGTATATAAATTTGGGGAGAACTTACATTTTACTATGTTCATTCTTCCAATCCATGAACGTGATATGTCTCTACATCTTCTTAGGTCTTCTGTGATATTTTAATTAGCATTTTGTAATTTTCATAACCTGTACATGTTTTAGTAAGTTTATACCTAAATATTTCCTTTTCTATGGAGCGACTTTAAAGAATATTTTGTTTTAATTTTGGTTTCCACATGTTCATTGCTAGTGTATAGAAATGCAATTGATTTTTATATGTTGTTCTTGTTTCTTGTGCACTTGCTGAACTCAGCTATTAGTTCCATGAGATTTTTTGTTTTGTAGAGTGTTTTGTACATTCCTTGGGATTTTATGTGTCGACAGTCATGTCATCTGCAAATTAAAAGTTTTATTTTTTCGTATCCAATCTGTGCGTTTGCCTCCTTATTGATTTTTTTTCACTTACTGAAGTGGCTAGAACATCTAGTGCTGTGTTTAATATTAATAGTGAGAGTAGACATAATTTATTTTCTTGAACTTATGGAGAAAGCATGTATCCTTTCAACATAAAGTATTATATTTGCTCTACGTTTTTTTGTAGATGCTTTTTGGTAAATCATTTTGAAACAATTCCCCTGTAATCTTAACTTGGTGAGATTTTATCAAGAATAGGTATTTGGATATTGTCCAAAGCATTTCTGAATCAATTGTTAAGATCATATAATTTTTCTTTTCTATCTTATGGATATGGTGGATTATGTTGACTGATTATAAAATATTGAACCAACCTGGCCTATCTGGAATAAAACTCACTTAGTTATGGTGTATAGCTCTTTTTATATATGGTTGAGTTTGGTTAATATTGTGTTGAGGGCTTTTGCGTCTAAGTTCATGAGAGATATTAGTCCATAGTTTTTTCTTTAATACAGAGTTTGTCTGGTTTGGTATTTAGGTAATACTAACCATAAAATAAGGTGGGAAGTGTTACCTCCTCTTTTGTTTTCTGGAAGATATTGTTTAAATTTAGTGTTAATTCTTGTAATGTTTGATAGAATTGTCTTGTGAAACCTAGAGATTTCTATTTTGGAAGCTTTTTCTTACATATTTAATTCCTTTCATATTATAGAACTATTTAGATAATTGTTTTTATTGTAGTTGAATTTCTTCAATTTGTGGAGTTTGAAGAATTGGTCCATTTCTTCTAAGTTGTCAAATGTATGAGCATCAAGTTGCTTGGAGTTTTCTCTTCTCTTTTAATGCCTGCAGGAACTGTAGTGATATTCTCTATTTCATTCCTGATATTTGTGTGTGTCTTCTCTCTTATTTTTGTTAGTCTTGCTAGAACTTTATCAGTTTAATTGATCTTTATGAATAATTAGCTTTTTGTTTCGTTGATTTTCTTTATTTTCCTATTTTCAATTTATGAAATTTTGCTCTCATCTTATTTCCTTTTTTCTGCTTGTGTTCTGTTTGTTCTGCTCTTTATTGTTTCTTGAGGTAGGAACTTTGGTTATTGCTTTGCATTCTTTCTTTCTTTCTATATGAGGATTTCTGTGTAAATTTCTGTCTCAGCATTGCTTTAGCTGCATTCTACATATTTTGATATGTTGTATTGATTTTAATCCTTTTAAATTTGTTGAGCTTTGTTTGATGGTTCAGGACATGGTGTATCTTGGTAAATTTTCTATGATTACTTGGGGAAAAAGTGTATTCTATTATTGTTGGGTTGCATGTTTTGTATTTTGGTTATTATATCATGTTGGTTGACAGCATTGTTAAGATCTTTTACAGTCATGCTGGTTTTCTGTGTAGTTGTTCCATCAGTGGCTTATGGGATGTTAAAATTCCCAGGTACAGTTATGGAATTGTCTGTTTTTGCTTTCTTGTCTTTCAGTTTTTGCTTTATGATTCTCTGCATTTGGTCTGTGCACATTTGGGATCATATGTCTTCCTTATTGTTCCTAGTAATTTTCTTTGGTCTGAAGTATACTTTATCAGATATTAATATAACCACTTTTGTTTTTTTAATTGACTTTTTCCATAGTATGTCTTCATATTTTTACTTTCAAATTCCCTGCATCATTGAGTTTGAAATGAGTTTCTTGTAGGCAGCATATTGTGGGTTGGTTTTTATTTGAAATCCTATTTCTGTCTTTGGTTGGTGGTTTGTAATCATTCGCTTTGAAATAATGGGGATATATCAACATTCAAGTCTACTATTATTTGTTTTCTCGGTTCATGCCTTCCTGGGGGTTAATTGGAACATTTTTTTAGGATTAATAATGATTTACTTATAGTATTTTGACTGTATCTCCTTGTGTCATAATTCTTATTCATTTATTCTGCATGTTAAAATATGCACATGTAACTTTAACAATGTACTCCTATCAATATTTTGCCACTTTGAGTGGAGTGTAGAAACCTTACTTCAATGTAGGACCTCTTTACCATCACCACTTTAAATACTCATTGTCTTGAGTATCAAATTGTGTTATAATTTCTGTCTTTATCATCAGAGATGATTTATGAAACTCATGAGGGGAGGGATAATCTATGTTATATACCCGTATTTCTCCTCTATGGATTGTTCTTTCTTCTTTCCTGATGCTCCAAGACTCCTTACTTTATCATTCCTTTTGTGTTTGAAGAATTTCCTTTAGCTAATCTTTAGAGATAGGTCTCTTAGCAACACATTCTTTTAGTTTTGCTTCTTGAGAATCTTTTTTATCTCATTAGTTGCATTGGACATGAATTTGTGATTGTCAGTTCTTGTCTTTCAGCACCTGAAAAGTATTGTCCCTCTTCCTTCTGGCCTTCATTGTTTCAATTTAGAAATCCACTTTTATTTACATTGGTGTTTCCTTGTAGGTAATAGTCATTTGTCTTTGGCTGCTTTCAAGATCTTTGCTTTTAGTTTTTGTAAATTTAATTTGATGTGTCTTTGCATGGGTTTCTTTTGGTTTATCCTATTTGAAATCCACTCCGCTTCTTGGATATGTAGGTTTGTGTCTTTCACTGAATTTCAGACATTTGTAATTTTCAGTCATTATTTCTTCAAACACTCTTTAAATCTATTTTCTATTTCCTCTCCTTCTGGGACTCTAATAATAGCAATATTGGATACTGTCTCTGTGGCTCTGTTCACTTTTTTCCAGTATATTTTGTCTTTGTTTTTAGATTGTTCATAATTTTACCATCCTGTCCTTAAATTCACTGAGTCTATCCTCTCTCATCCCCACTCAACTAGTGAATCTTTCCAGCAAGTTTTTTTATTTCTGTTATTGTATTTTTAGTTGTGTTCTATAATTTCCATTTGGTGCTCTTTTAGAACTTTTATTTCTTAGCTGAGATTTTCTTTTTTTTCCATTTGTTTCAAGAGAATTTGTAACTGATTGTTTAAGGATTTTTATGATAGCTGCCTTTGTCAGACAATTCCAATGTCTGATTCATGTTGGTATGGTCATTTGATTGTCTTTTTTTATTCAAGTTGTGATTTTCATGGTTCTTTATATGATGAGAGATTTTGGATTGTATCCTGAACATCCCATCTATTCTGTTAGGAGAATCTGGGTCCTATTCAATTTTTTTTTTTTTTTTTTTTTTGCAAACAGTCATCTTCTTTAGGTTTAGTTCGTGGGTCTTGGCCAACATTTGTGGGTTGTGGTTCCAGTGACTTTTTAACATTCAGAGCATTTGTGGTGTTATTTTGACTGCTTGAGTTTTCTCTTGTTTTGGGGGCTCCCACTAGTCTGTAGAGGTGCTGCCTGAGAGGCAGAAGTGGTTCCCCTGGCAGAGCCACTGGGTGTCCCTCAGTGTGGGAGACATATGGTCCCTCTGCTCATGCCTCCTAGCCATCTCCATGCTTCTGATTGGTCAAAGAGAATCTTGGACCTCTGCTGGTAAAGAGGCTTCCTGGATAGGAGTGCTTGCTGTGATTGCATCCCTTTCTAGTTCCACTCACCATTCAGGAGCAGAGGAGAGTCTCAGCCTGTGGGAACAGAGAAGCTTCACGTGCTATGCTGCTGGCAATGCCTGAGTCCCTTCTGCTGATCCTGCATATACACTCCTGTGTCTGTGCAGGGAAGGAGAGTTTCAGACCCACAGTGATAGACATTTCCCCAGCTGCAGCAATTCCTCTAACTGGTTCTCTTTCCCATTCTGCCTGGCCTTCCTGATGTCTCTGGGTAGAGGAGGAGAGTGTTGGGTTTGGGGGGACAAAGACGCTTCCCATACCAGGCCACTTGCTGTGATAGGTTTCTTTTTCTGTTCTGTCTGCCCACCGTTTTGTCTCTGGGTGGATGAGGAGAGTTCAAGGCCCATGGAGATAGAGAGGCTTCCATTTCTGTGCTGCCTGCCCTCGCTGGGTCTCTGTGCCCTGCCTGAGCTCACTATCTCTCTGTGGAAAAGAGAAATTGCTGGATAACTGGGAAATGAGAGTTCTGCCTCCTTGCCCCCAACTTATTTTTGGTAGGGCTCCTAATTTAGCCCCTCACCTTGTGAATACACCTGATGTTGTCAGAGGGGCTCACATTCAATCCCAGGGAAGAATGAACCTACACATGCTGCCTTCTGTTGCCCTATTAGGGTTGGAAAACTCTGGATCTGCATTGCTTCCTTCTGTTGGTTGGGAGGAGTCAAAAGGCCTTGGTGCTGTTTTGTTCCTCCATCCTTGGTTTCCTTTTGGTTATCTCTTGCTATATCTAGTATTTATATTTGTGCTTGGAGGGGAGGAACAGGAAAATACAGGTCTCTGTCATCTTGTTGGAACTGGATGTCAGTATTCTTTTTTAGAAATTTAGGAGGTGTATATGGTACATCACACTACTTATTTAGTGATAATGTAATCCACATTCTCTTGATTTTTTACCTTTATTATATGAATTCTAGAAATAATTTGTAAATATATAGATTTAGATGATTCTCCCTTTCAGCAGTATCCAAATACAGTGTGATCTACCTGAAAATGAAAAATTAAATTCTTTGGTAATGCCAGGGGATATAAGGATTTACAGCAGTTTTTATCTTCCTTAGAATCTCATATAATTATTAGAAAAAATAATGTAAATATATTAGTCAGGATAGGCTAGGTTAGGCTGAAGTGACAAGTAAAGCCCATTCTCAGTGGCTTAACACAACAAAAGCTTATTTCTCCCTCATAGTGCAAGTCTGCTGTTCTTCAGCAGTACGCTCTGCTCTCCATGCGGGCTGATGGAAGCCCTACCTTCTTGATTAGAAGCTTCAGAATTTGCTGTAGCATGTTAGAGCTGGAGTATTGCACTGAGTTTTAAATGCTTTCGACTGGAAATGTCATACGCCATTTCTGCTTACAAGCCCGTTGGCCAGCAGTGGATGCATGCCTAAATAAAAAGAGGTCACAAAATCTTAGGAACCATATAAATTATTTTTGACACAACAGACAGATTTTGGAGTTTTGTCTAAAATTCTCTGCTAGTTCTACATTTTTGAGGGCCACAATATAAAACTAACTGAACTTTACAAATGCATATATTTCTCTTTTACTAGTTTTTTTATATTAAGCAGGCAATATGTATATTAAACTTTTTTCCTCAGGAGATTTCTACATATATAAATATAAGTGTCTTCATTATTGTGTAACTCTCAGAACTTTATCTTCAAATAGTTAGGTTAATATTATCAGAGAAACAATGAAATTACTATAAAGCATGATCAAATTAATATTAAGAACTATTGAGACATAGATCAAATGTTCTGTCCTTAAAACGTTAATGAAGAAATATATTTGGAATTTTTAAAAATTGTGGTAAAATAAAACATAATATTTAGCATCTGAACCATTTTAAATTTACAGTTCAGTAGTGTTACGTATATTTGTATTGTTTTGCAATATCCAAACCTTTTCATCTTACACCACTGAAACTCGGTATCCATTAAACGACTCCTCATTTCCTCCTCCCCCAGCCCCTAGCAACCACCATTCTGCTTTCTGTTTCTTTGAGTTTGACTGTTCTGCATACCTCATATAAGTGTAATCATATAGTATTTGTCTTTTCATAACTGGCTTATTTCACTTAGCATAGTGTCTTCCAAGTTCATCCATATTGTACCATGTCTCAGAATTTTCTTCCTTTTTTAAGGCTGAATAACATTCCATTGTATCTATATACCAAATTTTTTGTATCCGTATATCCATTGATAGACACATGGGTTGCTTCCACCCTTGGCTATTGTGAATAATGCTTCTATAAACATGAGTGTACCAATATCTCTTAAAGATCCTGCTTTCAATTCTTTTGGATATATACCCTGAAGTAGAATTGCTGGATCATATGGTAATTCTATTTTTTGAGGAAATGACATACTGTTTTTCATAGTGACTGCACCCAAACTGCATTTTACATTCCTGCCAACAGCACAAGGATTCTGATTTTTCCACATACTTGTCAACGCTTGTTATTTTCTTTTTTTTTTCCAGTAGCCATCCTAACGGGTATGAAGTGATATCTTATGTTTTTGATTTGCATTTTCCTAATGGCTAGTGATATAGAACATTTTTTCATATGCTTGTTGGCCATTTGTGTATCTTATTTGGAGAATGTCTATTTACGTCCTTCGCCAGTTTTTAAATTAGGTTATTTGTTTTTTTCTTGTTGAGTTGTAGGTGTTCTTTATCTGTTCTGGATATTTACCCCTTTTCAGATATATGAATTGACAGTATTTTACCACATTCTGTGGGTTGACTTTTCACTTCATTGATTGTGTCCTTTGATGCACAGAGCTTTTAAATCTTGGTGTAGTCCAGTTTATCTATTTTTACTTTTGTTGCCTGTGTTTTTGGTGTCCTATCCAAGAAATCATTGCCAAATCCAATGCCATGAAGCTTTTCCCTAATGTATTCTGCTAGGAATTTTATAGTTGTAGGTCTGATGTTTAGATCTTTCATCTGTTTTGAGTTAGTTGTTGTGTAAGATGTAAGGTAAGGGTTCATCTTCATTCTTTTGCATGTGGATATCCAGTTTCCCCAGTACCATTTGTTGAAGAGACTGTCCTTCCTCATCAAATGTTCTGGCCACACCTGTTGTTTTCTTAATTTCGTTCTCAGGTTGTTCATTGTTAGTATATAAAAACACAACTGATTTTTGTGTTTTGATTTTGTGTACTGCTACTTTTCTGAATTAATTTTTAGTTTCAAATTTTTTCATGTGGAATCTTAAGGATTTTCTACATAAAAGATCATGATGTTTGGGAACAGAGATCATTTTTCTCTTTACTTTCCAATTTGGATGCCTTTTATTTCTTTTTCTTTCATAATTTCTCTTGCAATTACTCAGTACTATGTTAAATAGAAATGGCAAAAGTGGACATTTTTGTCTCGCTTCTGAACCTAGAAGAAAAGCTTTCAGTTTTTCACCATTGAGTATGATTTTTGTGTATTTAGGAGTAGTGACGTTTGGTGCATATATAATTGTTATGTCTTGTTGGTGAATTGAACCTTTCATCATTATATAATGCCCTTCTGTGTCTCTTAACAATTTTTGACTTGTAGTCTGTTTTGTCTAATATTTGTATATCTACCCTTGCTCTCTTTTGATTACTATTTACATGGACTATCTTTTCCCATCCTTTCACTTCCAGCCTGAGTGTGTCCTTAGATCTAAAGTGAATCTCTTGCAGAAAGCATATATTGGTTGCTGTTATTTATCTATTCAGCCAATCCATGTCTTTTGTTTTGAAGTTTAACCCCTTTACATTTGAAGTAATGATAAAAAAGGAAAGGACTTACAATTGCCATTTTTTTAACCTGTTTTATCTGTGTCTTATAGCATTCTATAGATATTTACTTTGTGGTTACCATGGGCATTACATGCAACATATTTAAGTTATCACAGTCTGTTTTAAACTGATAATATCTTCAATTACATTCAAAGATTCTACTCCTCTACAATTTGGCCCCCTCCCCTGTTATTTTTTCCTTTGTTATTTATAATTCACTTTTTAAAATATTTTCGTTTTTAGAACAGTTGTACCTTTTCAGCAAAATTGAGAGAATGGTATAGATATATTTTATATACTCTCTGCTTCTACACACGCATAGCCTCTCCCATTATCTACACCCTCTAAAAGAGTGGTAGATTTGTTACATTTTATGAACCTACATTATCATATCATAATCACCCAAAGTCTATAATATACATTTTTGTTCATTCTTTTGTTGTACAGTCTGTGGGTTTAGACAAATGGATAATGACATGCATCCATAGTTGTGATAACATACAGAGTATTTTCACTGCTATAAAAATGTTCTGTGCTCTGCCTACTCAAACCTCCACTCCAACCCCAACCACTGATCTTTTTATTGTCTCCATAGTTTTGCCTTTTTCAGAATGTCATATAGTTGGAATCACACAGTATGTAGGATTTTCAGATTTGCTTCTTTCAATTAGTATTATGCATTTACGATTCCTCCATATCTTTTCATAGCTTAATAGCTCATTACTTTTTAGTGCTGAATAAATTCCATTGTCTGTATATACCACAGTTTATTTATCTGTTCACCTGCTGAAGGGCATCTTGGTTGCTTCAATATTTTGGCAATTATAAATGAAGCTGCTATCAATATCTGCTTTTAGGTTTTTGTGTGGACCTAACTTTCCAACTCCTTTGGGTAAATACCATGGAGCACAATTGCTGGAATATATGGTAAGAGTATGTTTAGTTTTGTGAGAAACTGCCAAACCGTTTTCCAAAGTTTCTGTGCCATTTTGCATTCCCTCCAGTGACAAATGAGTGTTCTTGTGGTTTCACATGCTTGCCAGCATTGGATGTTGTCACTGTTCAGATATTAGCCCTTCTGTATGTGTGTAGTGGTATCTCCTTGTTTTAATATGCATTTCTCTAATGATAATGTGGAGAATCTTTCAGTGTTCTTATTTTGTCATCTGTATATCTTTGGTGAGGTGTCTGTTAAGGTCTTTGGTCCATTTTTTAATTGAGTTTTTTGTTTACTTATTGAGTTATAAGGGTTTTGTATATTTTGGATAAGCATCATTTATCAGATGTGTCTGACATTTTTTCAAAATATTTTTTCCAAGTTTGTGATTTCTTTTTTAAATTCTCTTGACATTGTTTTTTCACAGAGCAGAAGTTTTTAATTTTAATGAATTCCACGTTATCACTTGTTTCTTTCATGGATCATTCCTTTGGTATAGTATCTAAAAAGCTATTGCCATAACAGAATCACTAGGTTTTCTCCTATGTGTCATCTAGAAATTTTATAGTTTTGAATATTACATTTAGGACTGTGATCCATATAAGTTAATTTTTCTGAAGACTATGTCTTCATTTTTTTGAACTTAGATTTACAATTGTTCCATTAGCATTTGTGGAAAACACTGTTTTTGCTCAATCATATTGCTTATGCTTTGTCATCAACGACCAGTTAACTATATTTATGTAGATCAATTTCTTTGCTCTCTCTTCTGTTCTAATTAACTTGTTTCTATTATTTCGGCAATATCACACTATCTTGATTACTGCAGCTTTATGGTGAGTATTGAAGTTTGATAGTCCTCCAACTTTGCTGTTCTACTTCAGTATTGTGTTGGCTATTCTGGGTCTTTTGCCTCTCTATATAAATTTTAGAATGCATTTGTCAATATCTACAAAATAAGTTGCTGGGATTTTGATAGAGATTGCATTTAATCTATAGATCAAGTTACGAAAAACTGACATCTTGACAATAGTGAGCCTTCTTATCTATGGACTTGGAATATCTATCTCTCCATTTGTTTATTTTTTCTTTGATTTAATTCATCAAAGTTTTGTAGTTTTCTTCATATAAATATTGTACATATTTTGCTAGATTTATAGCTAAGTATATAATTTTCTGGAATATAGTATATTATAATATATATGGTATTTTCTTTTCAATTTCAAATTCCACTTGTTTTTTTTTGCTGGTATATAACAAGGAAGTTGAGTTTTGTAATTTAACCTTGTATTTTGCTAACTTGCTGTGATCACTTTTTAATTCCCAGAGGAGTTTTTTTGGTCCATTTTTTCAGAATTTTTTACATACATGATCATGTCAGTCACCTGCAAACAAAGACAGTTTAATTTCTTCCTTCCAAATCTGTATTCCTTTTATTTCCTTTTTTCCCCTATTACATTAGCTAGGTCTTCTGGTATATTGTTAAAGAGGAGTAGTGAGGGAGGACATCCTTGCCTTGTACCTAATCTTAAAGGGAAATATTAGTTTCTAACCATTAAGCATAATGTTAGCTGTAGCTTTTTGATATTCTTCATCAAGTTGAACAAGTTCTCCTCTATTCCTGGTTTCCTGAAGTTTTTTATTATTGGATAATGAGTTTTGCCAAATGCCTCTTGATAGGATCAGGTGATTTTTATTCTTTAGTTTGTTGATATGGTGGATTTATTGCTTTTTAAATGTTGAACCAGCTTTGCATACCTGGGATAAATCCCACTTGGTCTTTGTGTATAATTCTTTTTATGTATTGTTGCATTCGATTTGCAAGTCAATTGCTGAGGATTTTGTATCTATGTTCATGAGAGATATTGGTCAGTAGTTTTCTTTTCTTGTAATGTTTTGTCTTGTTTTGATATTAGATGCTGGACTTATAAAATAAGAAGTATACTCTGTGCTTTTATCCTCTGAAAACAGAGAATTGTAGAGAATTGGTATTTCTTTCTTTCTTAAATGTTTGTTTGAATTCACCAGTGAACTCATCTAGGCCACATGCTCTCTGTTTTGGAAGGTTATTAATTATTGATTTTGATTTCTTTAATTGATGTGGGCCTATTCAGATTATTTTTCTCCTTGTTTGAGTTTTGGCAAATAGTATCTTTCAAGAAATTGGTCCATTTCATGTGGGTTATCAAATTTGTGGGCATAGAGTTGTTCATAGGATATGTAATGATATCTTTTTAACGTCCATAGGATATGTAGTGGTATCTCCTATTTCCCTCCTATTATTAGTCATTAGTGTCCTCTCTCTTTTCTTCCTAGTTAGCCTGGCTAGAGGCTTATTGATTTTAGTGATCTTTTCATACAACCAGTTTTGGTTTCATTGATTTTCTCAATTGATTTCCTGTGTTCAGTTTAGCTGGTTTCTGCTCTAATTCTTATTACTTTTCTTCTGCTTACTTTGGATTTAATTTTCTCTTCTATTTCTAAAGTGCTAACTTAGATTATTGATTTTAGACCTTTTTTCATTTTTAATATATGCATTCAATGAAATAAATTTTCCTCTAAGTACTACTTCTGCTGTATCCCACAAATTTTGGTAAGTTTTGTTTTCACTTTCATTTAGTTTGAAATATATTTTTTAAGTTTATCTTGAGATATATTCTTTGACCCGTGTGTTACAAGCGTGTTGTCTAATCTCCGTGTATTTTGGAATTTTTTGGTTATCTTTTTGTTATTGATTTCTAGTTTAATTCTATGTGGTCTGAGAACAGACATTGTATGATTTCTATTCTTTTAAATGTTCTAAGTTGTGTTTTATGGCCGGGATTGTGGTCTATCATGTTGAATGCTCCGTTTGAGCTTGAGGAGAATGTGTATTCTGCTGATGTTGAATGAAGTAGTCTATAGATGTCAGTTGATTCATGGTGTTATTGATTTCAACTGTGTCCTTAGAGTTCCTTATTTTTTATGGCTGTGTAAGATTCCTTGGTGTGTATATACCACATTTTTTATATAGCCATTCATCTACAGATGGGATTTAGGTTGCTTCCATATTTTGGCTACTGTGAATAATGCTTTGTTTAACATGGGAATGCAGATATCTCTTTGACATCCTGATTCCTTTGGATATATATTCAAATTGAAATTGCTAGGTTATATGGTAGTTTTATTTTTAGTTTTCTGAGTAACCTCCATACTGTGTTCCATAGTAGCTGCATCAGTTTACATTTCCACCAACAGTGTATAAGGATTCCCTTTTCTACACATCCTTAACAACACTCTTATCTTTTTTTTTTTGACAATACTTATCCTAACAGGTGTGAGGTGATATTGCATTGTGATTTTGATTGTATTTCCCTGATGATTAGCAATGTTGAGAACCTTTTCATATACCTGTCACTTGTATGTCTTCTTTGGAGAAGAAATGTCTATTCAGTTCCTTTGCCCATTTTTAAAATTAAATTATTTGATTCTTTTTTTTTTTTTTTTTTTTTGCTTTTGAGTTGTCTTCCTTATATAGTTTGGAAATTAACCCTTTATCTGATACATAGTATACAAATATTCTCAAATTCTGTAGATTGCCTCTTGGTTTTGTTGTTTTTCTTTCTGTACAGAAGCTTTTTAGTGTGATGTAGTCCCACTTGACTGATTTTGCTTTTATTGCCTGTGTTTTTGTTGTCATATTCAAGAAATCATTGCCAAGACCAATGTCAGAAAGCTTTTTATTTATATTTTCTTCTAGATTTTTATGGTATCATGCCTTACATTTAATCTTTAATTTATTTCGAATTGATTTTTGTGTAAGGTGTAAGATAAGGGTCAAATTTCATTTTTCTGCATGTGGGAAATAGGCTTGCCCAGCACCATTTATTGAAGAGACTGTCCTTCCTCATTGTGTGTTCTTGGCACCCTTGTCTAACACCAGTTGACTGTATATGTGTAAGTTTATATCTGGATACTATATTCTATTCCAATGGTCAATATATCTGTTTTTATGCCAATACCATATTGTTTTAATTGCTATAAGCTTTATAATGTAATTTGAAATGAGGAAGTGTGATGTATTCAGCTTTGTTATTCTTGCTCAGAACTGCTTTGAATATTTGGGATACTTTTTAGTTCCAGATGAATTTTAGAATTTTTTTTCTATTTCTGGAGAAAATGCTATTGGGATTTTGATAGAGATTACATTGAGTGTCTAGATCCCTTTCGGTAATCTGGACATTTTAACCATATTCTTCCATCTGAACATAGGATGTCTTTCCATTTATTTGTGTCTTTTAAAATTTCTTTTATCAATGTTTTATAGTTTTTGGTGTACAAATCTTTCATCTCGCTGGTTGATTTTATTCCCAAGTATTTTATTATTTTATTCTTGGTGCTGATGTAAATGGGATTTTTAAAAAATTTTCTTTTTCAAATAGTTTGTTGTTAGTGTATAGAAACACTACTGATTTTTGTGTGTTGATTTTGTATCATACAACTTTACTGAATTTGATTATTTGAAAACACTTTTTGTGGAGTCATTAGGGTTGTCTATGTGTAAGAACATGTCATCTGCAAACAGATGATTTTAATTCTTCCTTTCATATTTGGATGCTTTTTATTTATTTATTTTAATCTAGTTGCGCTGCCTAGGATTTCCAGTACTATATTGATTTGAAATAAAGGTGAGCATCCTTGATTTGTCTGAGTCTCAAGGAAAAAAGCTTTCAGTTTTTGACCATTGAGTATGATGTTAGCTATGGGCTTTTCGTGTATGGCCATTATTCTGTTTAGGTAAGTTCCTAATATACCTACTTTATTGAGACTTTTTGTCATGAATGAATATTGAATTATGCTTTTCTGCATTTGTTGAGATAATCAAGTGATTTTTATCTTCCATTCTGTTAATTTGGTGTATCACATTGATTGATTTGTGTATGTTGAAACATCCTTGCATCCCAGGGGTAAATTCCTTTTCGTTGTGGCATATAATCCTTTTAATATGTTGTTGAATTTAGTTTGCTAGTATTTTGTTGAGGTGTTTTGCATGTGTGTTAATCAGGGATATCATAATTTTCTTTTCTTTTGGTGTCTTTGTCTGCCTTCGGTATCAGAGTGATGCTGGCCTCATAAAATGAGTTGGGAAGTATTTCTCTTCTGTTTTTTGGATGAATTTAAGAATTATTAGTATTAATTCTTCTTTAAATATTTGGTAGAATTCATCTTGTGGCCATCTGGTCCTGGGCTTTTCTTTTCTGTGAGGTTTTTTATTACTGATTCAGTCCTTTTATTTGCTATTGGTCTGTTCAAGCTTCCTGTTTTTCTTGTTTTGGTGTCTATAGTTTGTACATTTATAGAAATTTGCAGTGTCTTCCAGCTTATCCAATTTTATGGTGAATAATTTTTCATAATAATTCTTTATGATCTTTTCTTTTTCTTTTTCAGTTTTACTGTCTCCTCTTTCATTTCTGATTTTATTTGTCTTCTCTCCTTTTTTATTTGTTAGTTTTCTAATGGTTTGTCAGTTTAGTTTGTCTTTTCAAAAAACAGTTCTTAGTTTCATCGTTGTTCTATTGTTTTTCTGTTTTCTATGTTATTTATTTCTACTTTAGTCTTTATTATGTTCTTACTTCTCCAAACTTTAGTTCCTTGAGGTGTAAAGTTAGGTTGTGTATTTGATGTTTTTCTTCTTGTCTAATGTAGCCTTTTATTGCTGTAAATTTACCTCTTAGTACTGCTTTTGCTTCATCTCATAAATTTTTTTATTTTGTGTTTTCATACATTTGTCTCATGATACTTTTTTATTTCTATTCTTTGACTCAGTGGTTCGAGAATGTATTGTTTAAATTCCACATATTTGTGAATTGTCCCATTTTCCTTCTGTGATTGATTTCTAGGTTTATTTCATTGTGGTTCTAAGACAAACTTGGTATGATTTTAATATTTTTGAAGACATGTTTACTGACTTAGTGTGTGATCTATCCTAGGGAATGTCCATAGGCACTTCACAAGAATGCATATTCTTCTGCTGTTGTGTGAAATGTTATGTGTATCTGTTAAGTCCATTTGGTATATAGTGTTGTTAAAGTCTGGTGGTTCCTTATTGTTTTTCTGTCTGCATACACTAGCCTTTATTAAATTTGGAGTATTGAAGTCTCCTACTGTATTGTATTGATATCCATTTCTCTCTTCAGGTCTGTCAATATTTGCTTTATAAGTTTATGCACTCTAATATTGGGTGCATATGTATTTATAATTGTTATATCTTACTGTTGATTTGACTAGTTAATCATTGTATAATGACCTTCTTTGTATTTTTTGAAAGTTTTTTATTTCAAGGCAATTTTTTCAGATGTAAGTATAGCCATCCTTGCTTTCTCTGATTATCATGAGCATGGGGTGTCTTTTTCAGTCCTTCTCTTCCAGCCTTTTTGTGTCCTTAAATCTAAGGTAAATCTCTTGTACAGGGCATGTAATTGGATCTTATTGTTATCTATTAAGCCACTCTTATGTTTTTGGATTGGGGCGTTCAATCTATTTACATTTGAAGTGGTTCTTGATAGGTAAGTGCTTACCATTGTCATCTTGTTAATTGTTTTCTGTCTGTTTTGTAGTTCTTTTGTTCCTCTCATCCTCTGTTGCTGTCTTCCTTTGTTATTTGATGGTTTTTTGTATTGACAGTCTTTGATTCCTTTCTCTTTATATATTTTCTTTGTGGTTTTCATGAACCTTATGAAATAATCTTTTATTTATACAAGTTTATCTTAAGCTGATAAGTTAACCCAATTGCATACAAAAAATCTACATTTTTACTACCCCCTGCACACACACTATATGTTATTGATGTCACAATTTATATCTTTTATATTGTGTGTCCTTTAACAGATGTTTGTGGTTATATTTATTGTTAATGATTTTGTCTTTAAGTTTTATACTAGTTTTAAAAGTGATTTATGTGTCACTCTTACATTATTCTGCATTTGCTGTGAGATTTTACTTTCATTTTATTGTTATTTAGTGTCTTTTCATTTCATTTTGATCAACTCTTTTGGGCACTCTTTAGAAGCCAGTTCACTCACTAGGGCAGAGCACTGAGATGCAGGAAATTCTTGTGGTGTTGAATTTCTTCAGTTTTTGTTTGTTTAGGAAAGTCTTGATTCTGCTTTTTTTTGCTGAGGAAGATTGGCCCTGAGCTAATGTCTTTTGCCAATCCTCCTCTTTTTGATGATGAAGATTGGCCCTGGGCTAACATCCGTGCCCATCTTCCTCTACTTTATATGGGTGATGCCACCACAGCATGGCTTGACAAGAGATGAGTAGGTCCACACCCGAGATCTGAACTTATGAACCCTGGGCTGCCAAAGCGGAGTGCCGAATTTAACCATTGTGCTACTGGCCCAGCCCATCTCCTTCATTTTTAAAGGACAGTTTCGACAGGTATAGTATTCTTGGTTGGTAGGTTTTTCTTTTCTTTCTGCACTTTGAATGTATTATTACAAGCTTGCCTGGCCTACAAAGTTCCTGCTGAGAAATCCACTGATAATATTATGGGAAGTACCCTTTATTTGATGAATTCTTTTTCTCTAGCTGTTTTCATAATTCTGCCTTTGTGAATTTTAACAATTTAATTATAATGTTTCATGGTGCATTCATCTTTAGCACAGCCTACTTGAGATTCTTTAAACTTCGTGAATCTGGATGTCCATTTCCCTCCCCAGATTTAGGAAGTTCTTTGGCTTATTTCTTTAAATAAACTTTCTATTACTTTCTCTTCCTCTTCTACCCTTCATGAATTCATTATTTATGATATAATTGATTTAGTTGATATCAAATAAGCCCTGTAGGCTTTCTTCACTCTTTTTCTTTTTGCTTCTCTGACTAGATAATTTCAAATGATCTGTCTTCTTGTTTACTGATTCTTTTTTTTTTTTCTGCTTGATTGAGTCTACCTTTGTAGCTCTCTGTTGAATTTTTGAGTTCAATCATTGTATTCTTCATATTAAAATTTGTTTGGTTATGGTTTCTTTGTTGAACTTCTCATTTTGTTCATGTATTGTTTTACTGGTTTTATTTATTTGTCTCTCTGTGTTTTCTTGTAGTTTACTGAGCTTCTTTAGGATTATTTTGAATTCTTTGTTAGGCAATTTGTGGATCTTCATATCTTTCTAGACAGTTATTGGAGTTTTTTTGTTCCTCTACAGTGTTATGTTTTCCTGATTCTTTGTGATCAGGTAGACTTGGATTGGTGTCTGAACATTTAGAAAAGTAGTCGCCTCTTCCAGTCTTTGTGGTCTGGCTTCAGGAGGGAGTGACCTTTACCAGACTAGAGATTCTAGTCTCAAACCTTTTCTATGGATGAACTCACTCAGCTCTTCTGTTCCCTTCTGGGGGAATGTGTTAGAATTGTATTCCTTCTCTCAATCCTGCAGAGCCATGTCAGATGCCAAGGGCCGTGTCAGGTGCTAAGAGCAACCCACTTATTCTCCCGAGGACAGTGCCCTGAAATGCGAGGGGTTTGAGTGCAGGCTCCACTTTTCTCCCTCCCTCCCGAAGGAGCAGTCTCAGGGTTGTGTGCCTTCTCCATATATTGAAGAGGTAAACCAGTCACTAAATTCCACACTGGCTACTTAGATCTTTGTGTCATCTTTGGGGGCACGTGGAGCCCTGATTGCAGGGGCACACATGCTGGTTGATATGAGTCCCTACCCATTTTCTTTGTTATTAGCTTTCCTTAGATGATCCAGACCTGCTGATTTCCTCTGAGTTTTGGGTGCAGGAAGAGAGAAGCAGACCTCCAAAAGAAGACCTCTCAGGCAGTGACCCTAAAGGCTGGGGAAACCAGATCTTCACTTTATATACTCTTTCCTATGGGAGAAACTGTGGGCTAGAGGGATTTCTCTAGCTTCTGAGTTTTGCTGGCCTGGAGGAGGGGTGATGTGGTCAAAGTGAAACTGTTTTTCCTACCATTTTCAGTGTGTCTGATCTTGGCTTGTTTTGGTACATGAAAATGCTAGAATATTTCTACTATACTCAAAAGTTCTTACAAGGTATTTCATCCATGAATGGTTGTCAAATCACTGTTTCTGTACAGGGTGAAGACTGGAACCTCCTATTTTGCCATCTTGCTGACATCATTCTTTTTGGGCCTAGTTAACAATCCAGTTAACAAGCTTTTAAATCTAGTTAACGATCTCTGCCTTTTAATTGGATTATTTGGACCAATTACATTTAATTTAGTTATCAATATGTTTGGATTTAAATTCATCATCTTTCCATTTTTTTTCTATTTGTCTCATCTATTCTTTGTAATTTTTTCCTTTTATTCTGCTTTCTTTTAATTGATTGTCTTCTTAAAGATAATTCTGTTTTGTAGCTCTGCCTTGTTCACTGCTTTATTAGTTTTAGATCATATTACTGCTTTATGTGAATTGGTTTTTATCATTTCATTACGTATCATTTACCCTGGTTTTCTATTCGTCGGGTTTTGCTCCTTTCTTATCTTTTTTGGATTGATTTAACTTCTTTAAACTGATTTTTTCCTGTTAAATGAATGTTATACATTTATTTGCTACTCTTTTTGTGAGTGTGCTTCAAATTTTAATGTATATTCTTGATGGCAGAAACAAAAGTTTAGTTTATTGTATCTTCCAGAAAAGTATAAGGAACTTAAAGACCTTTAACTTTTATGATGTGCTTTTATCTTTATGGTTTTGCTTTCCAGTATTTTAGTTCTTTTTTAAAAATTGTTCTACTTATTATTAAGATTGTTTCAGAATGTCAGTGTCTCTTTAGATCTACCTACAATTTTATTAATTTCTTTGCTTACCTCTTCTTCTTGCATCTCAGTCCTTCCTTCTCATGTCATTTTTCTTCTTCCAGAATTTATCATTCCTCCAAAATCTGAGGATTCATTGATCTCATCAGTTCTGGAAATTTTTCTCCCAGAATTCCTTTCAAAATTTCTTTTTCACCCATTTGCTTTTCTAGAACTCCTGTTGAGTATATTTTAGCTTATCTCATTGATTTTTTCATCTCTCTTACCCTGTATTGCTTTTTCTTCTTTTTTCTTTTCTGCTTCTGAGTTATTTCTTCAGATATTTATTATGTTTCATTATTTTGGTTCCAGCTGGGCCTAATCTGATGTTCAATCTGTCTATTGAGTTTTTAATTTCACTCCACTTTTCACTTCCTTCATTATTTGTAGTTCAAATAGGTTATTTTTCAAATATACTTTTTCTTTTTTTATGGTACAAATTTTCTTTCTCATGTTTTCATACCACTTTTATGTTTTTATGTGTTTTAAGGATACTTTATGTAATGGTTCTTTTTTAGGTAACTGGAATTCCATTGTATGAGTTTCTTGATGGTCTAATTTGGTAGTTTCTTTTCTGTTGTTTCTCATTTCATCTTATACTTCATAATTCTGGTTGATGAAGTCATGTTTATCAGGCCTTTATCAGTAGAATAGCCCCTTTGGCCTAAGTTGTAGGTGTGTTTCTATAGAGTTTCTATGCATGCTTTTGCTTAATGCTCCAGGGTTGTTCTTAAGCAAAGCCAAATATTATGTTAATTTTTGGCCTAGGTTATCTTGTACCAAACAGAAAATACAATAAATACTCAAACTCACTTGAATGCAAATCGTCATGTAGGAATTCACAGGGGAGTTTTTGCTTTCCCTTCATCCCCCTAGTTCATCCCCCCCATTCCATCCCCTCTCCCTGCACTAGCTCTAATAGAGAAGTTTTCTTGTTTTTTCCTCCTTGTATTCAAAATATTTTTCCTGGTTCAATGTTTTGCTTATAGTTTGCTTTTTTTTTTTCACATGTTTAAGAGGTTTTTTTCTTATCTCCTTAGGCTGGTGGTAAATTATAGCACTCTGGAATACTCAGATTGGCATGAAATGAGTTAGGGACTCAGCTATTATTAGGTTTGTAGTTTTCTCCTCATTTTTAGTGCACACCTATGTCTCCCTCTCTTCCTGTCTTCCTTTCCTCTTTTTTATTTCTCATTGTTGAAATATTGCTCCACAAGATCTTTGTTCTGTTATGTTTAACTAGGTGGTTTTTAGCAGGAGGATTTTTCAGCATATCCAATACACCATATGGTTGTAAATGGAAATCTTTTCCTGTATTTTTAAATGTCATTTCTATCCTCCCACTCTCTATCTTATCTGCTTTTTTTTCAATTAGAAATATACTACTTAAAACAACTTAATATCATACTTTAAATCTGTAATAATTTCAAAACATTAGTTATAATTTGCCTTTGATCTTTCTTTTAAAGAGCCTAGTTTTCTAGTGCAAGTTTTGGATCTTGTGTAACAACTATCACTTCAGTGACCTTGCTGAGTAAAGAGTGAATTCTTTTGTATTTTGCTTCAGATTTGAAGTAGTCTCCACATTTCAAAGTTAATTTTTTCAGTTCCAAGGTTCTGGGATTCATTATGCTTTAAGGGAATGGATTCTAACTTTCATAGACTTCAAGCCATTATATAACACTTTACTTTCTTCCTCTTCTCTTTGTTGCTGCTTTGAAACTGAGCTTTATCTTGTAGTTCTCTACCTAATTTATTGGTATAAGTGTACATTATCTGTGTTACCTTCCTACCATGAGAGGGACAACTTTTTGTTTTTGTTTAATCATTTTCTACAGTTCTCCATTATGAGATTCTCCCAAAGATCTGAGCAGCATACTTCTCATTTGCTCCCTGAGCACCAAGATCACCAGTCTTTCTATGCAAATTCACAATTCTTTCCATTTTGTCCAAGACACCTTTAAGTCTCCATCTCCTATTTTTGTTTGTTAATTCCAGCCCCAATTGATGGCTATAGTCATTTTCCACAGAGATTCCCAAATATAGGTGTTAACCAAAGGTTTCCAAAGGACTCTATCTTACAAGTATAACATCTGTAGCACCTAATAGACATTAATTCTCCTCTAGTGGATATTGGAGCTCCAACTAGACTCTGATCTTGTATAATGTATGATATTTGTTGCCTCTCCTAGAACTCACATAATTTTAAGTAGTTGCCTTCTAGGCTTGCTGCACTAGTGCAGAGCACATATTAAAGCCTTTCCAATCATCTTTATTCACTGCCTAACTAGGCATGGTCAGTGGAGAAGATTGTGGTATTTAAAACAAGCTGTTCAACTTCTCCATGCAAAATTCATATATTTTACAGACTGCTCGTTGTTGAAATAGTAATGGTTTCTTGTTACAATCCTGTGATCAATGACCAATCATTGTAGAATGTATTCTTTCCATATATGCTTAATCATTGAATAAAGTTTTTGGGGGGAGATGAAAGGAAGAGTACTGTGGGCTAGGCAGTCTCATGTTTATTCAGTCATATTAATTCTTTATGTCTTAAACCAGGTGATTAACTTATGGAAAGTTTCTGTAGTTATGATTTGTTCTTATAGCATCCAAATTGGTCCAAACTGTTTTACCTTAAAATCTGTAATGCTTACCCAACTCAGTGAATTCCTCAGTTTCACCCTTTTTTTGGTACAAATAATTAACCCCCTGTCAACCATCAACATACTCATAAAAAAATTCAGTTAATGATTCAAAGTTTCCTTATTTTCATTTTTAACAAATTAGAGATCTATCCTCATTCTTTTCTTTAGAGAAAATAGGAAATAGGAATCTTATTTGTATGATCATTCTTGTTCCTATCAGGCTTTCTCAGGTCTAGTTTCTTTTTTTTAAATTGTGGTAACATTGGTTTATAAGATTATATAAATTTCAGGTGTACATCATTATATTTCGATTTCTGTATAGATTACATCATGTTCACCATCCAAAGGCTGATTGCAATTCATCACCACACGTATGTATGTGCCTAATCATCCCTTTCCCCCCCTCCATTCTCCCTTACCCCCTGGTAACCACCAAACCAATCTCTGTCTCCTTGTGATTGTTTGTTGTTGTTTTTATCTTCTACTTATAAGTGAGATCATATGGTATTAGACTTTCTCCCTCAGACTTTTTTCGCTTAGCATAATACCCTCAAGGTCCATCCATGTTGTCACAAATGGCTAGATTTCATCGTTTCTTATGGCTGAATAGTATTCCACTGTGTGTATATATGCTACATCTTCTTTATCTGTTTGTCCGTTGGTGGGCACCTAGGTTTCTTCCAAGTCTTGGCTATTGTGAATAATGCTTCAGTGAATGTAGGGGTGAATATATCTATACACATTTGTATTTTCATGTTCTTTGGATAAATACCCAGTAGTGGAATAGCTGGATCATATGGTAGTTCTATTCTTCATTTTTAAGGAATCTATACTGTTTTCCAGAGTGGCTGCAAAAGTTTGCACTCCCACCAGCAGTGTGTGAGAGTTCCCTTCTCTCCACATCCTCTCCAGCATTTCTTGCTTCCTGTTTTGTTAATTATAGCCATTCTGATCGGAGTGAGGTGATGCCTCATTATAGTTTTGATTTGCATTTCCCTACTAGTTAATGACGTTGAACATCTTTTCATGTGTCTGTTGGCCATCTGTATATCTTTGGAGAAATGTCTGTGTAGATGTTTTGCCCATTTTTTAATTGAGTTGTTTTTTTTTGTTGTTGCTGAGATGTATGTGTTCTTTATATATTTTGGAATCTGACCCCACATCAGATATATGGTTTGCAGATACCTTCTACCAATTGTTAGGTTGTCTTTTCTTTTTGTTGATGGTTTCCTTTGCTGTGCAGAAGCTTTTTAGTTTGATGTAGTCCCATTTGTTTATCTTTTCTATTGCTTCTCTTGCCCAGTTCGGCATGGTACTTGAAAATATGTTGCTAAGGCTGATGTCAAAGAGTGTACTACCTATGTTTTCTTCTAGAAGTTTCATGGTTTCCAGTCTTGCATTCAAGTGTTTAATCCATTTGAGTTAATTTTTGTGTATGGTGTAACATAATGGTCTACTTTCATTCTTTTGTATGTGGCTGTCCAGTTTTCCCAACACCATTTATTGAAGAGACATTCCTATCTCTATAGTATGTTCTTGGCTCCCTTGCCGAAGGTTAGCTGTCTATAGATGTGTGGGTTTATTTATGGGCTCTCAGTTCTGTTCCACTGATCTGTGTGTCTGTTTTTGTGCCAGTACCTTGCTGGTTTGATTAATATGGGAGTATGATACCTCCAGCTTTTTTTTTTTTCCCTCAGGATTCTCCTGGCTATTTGGGGTCTTTTGTTGTTCCATATAAATTTTAGGATTCTTTGTTCTATTTCTGTGAAAATGTTGTTGGGAGTTTGGTAGGGATTGCATTCAATCTATAGATTGCTTTAGGAAATATGCACATTTTAACTATGTTAATTCTTCCAATCCAAGAGCACGGAATATCTTTACATTCCTTTGTGCCTTCTTCAATTTCTTTCAACAGTGTTTTATAGTTTTCATGTACGGATCTTCCACCTCTTTAGTTTAAGTTTATTCCTTTTACTTTTTTAGGTATTTTATTCTTTTTGTTGCAATTTTAATGTGATTGTATTCTTAATTTCTCTTTCTGCTACTTCGTTGTTAGTATATAGAAATGCAACTGATTTTTGTGTGTTGATTTTCTATCCTGCAACTTTGCTGTATTCATTTATTAATTTTAACAGTTATTTGGTGGATTCTTTATGGTTTTCTATGTATAATATCATGTCATCTATAAATAGTGACAGTTTCACTTCTTCCTTTCCAGTTTGGATCCCTTTTATTTCTTTTTCTTGCCTGATTGCTCTGGCTAGGACTTCCAATGCTATGTTAAATAGGAGTGGTGAAAGTGGGCATCCTTGTCTGGTTCCTATTCTTACAGGAATAGCTTTCAGTTTTTCACCATTGAGAATGATATTAACTGTGGGTTTGTTATATATGGCCTTTATTATGTTGAGGTACTTTCCTTTTATGACCCTTTTATTCAGAGTTTTTATCATAAATGGATGCTGTATCTTGTCAAATGCTTTCTCTGCATCTATTGAGAGGATCGTGTGATTTTTATTCTTCATTTTGTCAATGTAGTGTATCACATTGATTGATTTGTGAATGTTGAACCATCCCTGCATCCCTGGAATGAATCCCACTTGATCATGGTGCATGATCATTTTAATGTATTGTTGTATTCAATTTGCTAGTATTCTGTTGAGGATTTTTGCATCGATGTTCATCAGTGATATTTGCCTGTAATTTTCCTTTTTTGTGTGTGAGGAAGACCAGCCTTGAGCTAACATCCGTTGCTAATCCTCCTCTTTTTGAGGAAGACTGGCCCTGGGCTAACATCCGTGCCCATCTTCCTCTACTTTATATGGGACGTGACCACGGCATGGCTGACAGACAGTGCGTTGGCAGGCGCCCAGGATCCCAACCCGCGAACCCCGGGCTGCCAAGCATGAACTAAACCACTGCACTGCTGGGCCGGCCCCCCTTTTTGTGTGTGTGTGAGAAAGATTAGGCCTGAGCTCTGTTGCCAATCCTCCTCTTTTTGCTGAGGAATAATGGCCCTGGGCTAACATCTGTGCCCATCTTCCTCTACTTTATAAGTGGGATGCCTGGCACAGCATGGCATGATGAGCAGTGTGTAGGTCCATGGCAGGGATCTGAACCTGTGATCCCTGGGTGGCTGAAGTGGAGCACATGAGCTTAACCATTATGCTACTGGGCTGACCCCTGAAATTTTCTTTTTTTGTGTTGTCCTTGTTTGGTTTTGGTATCAGGGTAATGTTGGCTTCGTAAAATGAGTAAGGAAGCTTCCCCTCCTCTTCAATTTTTTCGAAGAGTTTGAGAAGGATAGGTATTAAATCTTCTTTGAATGTTTGGTAGAATTCATCAGGGACTGTGTCTGGTCCTGGACTTTTATTTTTTGGGTGGTTTTTAATTACCGTTTCAATCTCCTTACTGGTGATTGGTCTATTCAAATTCTCTATTTCTTCTGGACTCAGTTCTAAGAATTTATCCATTTATCTAGATTATCCACTTTGTTGGTGTATAGCTTTTCATACTATTCTCTTATAATCTTTTGTGTTTCTGAGGTGTCCATTGTAATTTCTCCTCTTTCATTTCTGATTTTATTTATTTGAGCCTTCTCTCTTTTTTTCTTCGTGAGTCCTGCTAAAGGTGTGTCAATTTTGTTTATCTTTGCAAAGAACCAGCTCGTGGTTTCACTGATTTATTTTTACTGGCTTTTTAGTCTCTATTTCATTTATTTCTGCTTTGATTTTTATTATTTCCCTCCTTCTACTGATTTTGGGCTTTGTTTTTTATTCTTTGTCCAGTTCCTTTAGTTGCACTGTTAGATTACTTACTTGAGATTTTGCATGTTTGTTGAGGTAGGCCTGTATTGCTATAAACTTCCCTCTTAGAACCACTTTACCTGTATCCCATAAATTCTGGCATGTCGTATTTACATTTTCATTTGTCTGTAGGTATTTTTTGATTTCTCCTTTGATTTCTTCATTGACCCAATCATTTTTAGCATTTTGTTTAATCTCCACGTATTTATGGCTTTTCCAGTTTTCTTCCTATAGTTGATTTCTAGTTTCATACCTTTGTGGTCATAAAAGATGCTTGGTATTATTTCGGTCTTCTTAAATTTATTGAGACTTGTTTTTTGGCCTAATGCATGATCATCCATGGAGAATGCACTGTGTGCATTTGAAAAGAATGTGTATTCTTTGGTTTCTGGATGGAATATTCTGTATATGTCTACTAAGTCCATCTGGTCTAGTGTGTTGTTTAAGGCCAATGTTTCCTTATTGATCTTCTGTTTGGATGATCTATCCATTGGTGTAAGTGGAGTGTTAAAGTTCCCTACTATTGTTGTGTTACTGTCTATTTCTCCTTTTATGTCTGTTAATAATTGCTTTCTATATTTAGGTGCTCCCATGTTGGGTGCATAGATATTTACAAGTGTTATATCCTCCTGTTGGATCGTTCCCTTGATCAGTATGTAGTGCCCTTCTTTGTCTCTTTTTACTGTTTTTTTTTTTGTGTGTGTGTGTGTGTGTGAGGAAGACCAGCCCTGAGCTAACATCCATTGTTAATCCTTCTCTTTTTGCTGAGGAAGACTGGCCCTGGGCTAGTCTAGAGGAAGACGGGCACATTCGTGCCCGTCTTCCTCTACTTTATATGGGATGCCACCACAGCATGGCTGACACGCAGTGCGTCAACAGGCGCCCGGGATTCCAACCCGCGAACCCTGGCTGCCAAGTGCGAACTAAACCACTGCGCCCCCAGGCTGGCCCTCTTTTTACAGTTTTTGTTTTAAAGTCTGTTTTGTAGGAGATAAGTATTGTTACCCCAGCTTTCTTTTCATTGCCATTTGCTTGGAGGATCTTTTCCCATCCCTTCACTTTCAGTTTGTGAGTGTCTTTAGGTCTGAAGTGTGTCTCTTGTATGTAGCATATTTTTGGGTCTTGTTTTTTTATCCAGTCAGCACGCTTTGCCTTTTGATTAGAGCATTTATTCTATTACCATTGAAAGTAGCTATTGATAAGTATGTACTTACTGCCATTTTGTTACTTTTTTTCTGGGTGTTTTAGTAGTTCTTGTTTGTTCCTTTCTTCTTCTCTTGCTCTCTTCCCTTGTGGTTTGATGACTTTTTCTTTAGTATTACGTTTGGGTGCCTTTGTCTTAGTTCTTTGTTGATTCATTACAGGTTTCAGATTTTTGATTACCGTGAGGTTCATATATAATAACCTACGTATATAGCAATCTAAATTAAGTTGATGGTCTCTTTACTTTGACTTCTTTCTAAAAACTCTACTCTTTTACTCCCCTCTTCCCACATTTTATGTTTTTGATATCATATCTAACCTCTTTTTTGTGCATGTATCCTTTTCCCTCTTATCATGGAAATAGATAATTTCTTCCTATTTTTGGTCTTCTCTTTCCCCTTAAATAATTTCTTTTAACATTTCTTGTAGGACTGGTTTTTTGGTGATAAACTCCTTTAATTTTTGCTTGCCTGGGAAACTATCTTTCCTTCTATTCTGGATGATAACCTTGCCAGGTAGAATATTCTTGGCTCTAGGTTTTTTCCTTTTAGCACTTTAAATATATTATGCCACTCTCATCTAGCCTGTAAGGTTTGTGCTGAGAAGTCAGCTGATAGCCTTATGGGGTTTCCTTTGTGTGTAACTTGTTGCCTTTCTCTTGCGGCTTTTAGGATTCTCTCTTTGTCTTTTATTCTGGACATTTTAATTATGATGTGCCTTGGTTTGGGCCTCTTTGGGTTTATCTTTTTTGGTGCTCTCTGTTCTTCCTGTACCTGAATGTCTGTTTTCTTTCTTAGGTTAGGAATGTTTTCAACTATCATTTCTTCAAATAGATTCTCTGACCCTTTGTCTCTCTCTTCTCCTTCTGGGACATCTATGACATGGATGTTGGTGTGCTCTCTGTTGTCCCAGATGTCCCTTAGACTCTCCTCATTCTTTTTAATTCTTTTTTTCTTTTAGTTGTTCAGCTTTGGTGATTTCCTCTAGTCTTTCATCCAGCTCGCTGATCTGTTCTTCTGTATCATCTACTTTGGTTTTGAGTCCCTCTAGTGAATTTTTCATTTCCAGTATTGTACTTTCATTTCTGATTGATTCTTTTTTATATTTTCCAATTTTTGTTGACATTCTCACTGAGTTCATCGGTTCTCCCAAGATTTGTTAGCATCCTTATTACTTTTTTGTTGAACTCTGTCATGTGGATTGCTCATTTCTGTTTCATTTAGTTCTTTCTCTGGAGTTTTGTCTGGTTCCCTTACTTGGAACCTATTCCTTTGCCTTGCCCTTTTGCCTCTTTCTCTGTGCTTATATCTATGTATTAGGTAGGTCAGTTCTGTCTCTTGATATTGGAGAGGTGGACTTAGGTGATAGATGCCTTATGAGACCCAGCCATGGGCTTCGCTCACATCACCAGTTCCAAATGTTCCAGGAGTGCCCCCCTGTGTGGGCTATGTTTTTCCTTCTGTTGTGGCAGGGTTGCTCTTGCTGCAGTTGCACAGGGGTGATGTGCTGTCCACCTGGCTGGCTGGTTGTATTGCTTAGTTACTTGTAGCTGCTGTGGACTCTTTGGTTACTTTATTGGGTGTGAGGGCCCCCAGCACAGTTTGCTGCAAGGTCTAATGGCACATTCCTGTTGTGGTTTTTGTGTTTAGGTGAGTAAGCCCCCAGTGTGGCTGGTTGTTAGGATCAGGGGCTTACAATTGTTGTAGGCCTCCAGTCTACAAGGGTTTTGTCAGCTCTCTCAGGATTGCAGCTGAGTGGGGCTGGCCCCGAGCATGGGAGCATCCAGTTTCTTCCCACTTTGGAAGGTGGGGCTGAGATCCCCTATGTGGCTCTTTGAGAAACACAAGTCTTCTGCAGCTGACAAGCCCCACCACCCACAGAGCTATGCACCCTGTCAACACAGTCCTGCCCCATGAATGTGCACCAACCCCCTGAAGCAGACCCAGTCACTCCACTGCAGTGGCCCCACACACTCCACCCACTCCTCACACATGCCCTGCCCCACAGAGGTGGACCCACTCACCCAGCTGCAGAAGATCCATGCACTCAGCCTATGCAGGCTCACCCATTGCCTGGGGGCTTACTGTTGTATGGGTCAGTCCCTATGGCAGGGCGGGCTGTCTGCCCTGGCTGAGCTGCATTAAATTGGTACTCTAGGGGGTGGGGCAGACCCCTGTGCTAACTGGTCAGGAGAAGTACTCCAGTGGTGTCTGCCAGCATCTGTGTCAGCATGCCTGTACTAGGTCACAATAATGGCTGCCGCCAGTGCCTCAGTCTCTGGAGAGGTCTCATCTCTCACTGAAATGCACCCAGAGCTTATCACATGAGTCTCTTTTCGCCAAAGGACTGTGCACTTTTCTTCCTGGTGATTTTATGTTTCTTTCTGAAATGGCTGTATTTGTGTCTGGGCTCTTTAAGAGCTGACTTTTCTTTCTTCATGTCCAATAGCTTTTCTGGGGGTATTCCCCCCTTCTGTTAGTAGCCAACAAAGCCAGCCACTATGACAATTGTCTTGGTTGTGCTCAGACCCAAAGATGCTTATAGTGGTAATGCTCCCCTGCTTAGGTCTCCCACTCCTCCAGGGAAGGCCGCGTACTTTTGGATTGCTCCTGGTTGGTCATGAAGCCCTGCAGCTTGTGAAGGTGGCTTCTTTCCTCTCCAGAAAGGAATTTCTGCCTCTTCCACCTAAGTCAGGACTGCCTCTTGTTGTGTGGGTTCTTTTTGTCCAGTTTTCAGTTCTCTCTCAAGAGTAATTTTTCCAAGAGTAGCTGTAATTTGTTGTGTCCATTGGAGGAGGTGAGTTCAGAGTCTGCCCTATGCTGTCATCTTGACACCAATCCCGCAGGTCTAGTTTCATTGATTTTCTTTTTTTGGCTGGGGTGTTAGGAAGCTAAGCGATTATGATTGTGTCTTTTGAAACTTTTAATTGTTGTCTGGCATTTAAATATGGTTAATTAGATAACTGATTTCTAACTAATTAGTTCTTAAGCACTTCCTTAACCAAAATTTATGTTTGACCAAGTCAGTAGCAATAAATTCACCAGAATTTATCAAAAGCACAAGAAAATCATTTAAATAGTAAAAAGCTAGTAAATGAGTATTAGAATGAGTTGTATATTTATGTTGAATGCAGTATATTTAAAAAACATTTTTACAATTATTTATAGAAATTTTCATGGGAGGGATGCAATTGGTGAGATATTTGAAGAAATCAGTAAGTTGAGGTACAGATCATCAGGAGTCCATTCATCCATGCTCCCAACTAGATTAGAGGTGCAAATTAACATGGTAGAATTGAGCAGAACTAACTGGCTTGTTGAGGGTTTGAAGTCATGACCACACCTCATGCTTTACCAGGTAAAGCTTATCAGTCACTGAAAAGTATAAGCCTCTTGTTAATTTTAGGAGTCAATCCAGAATAATTATTACACGCTACAAGGTAATTAATCATAGATCAAAATGGTGCCTTAATTATTTTATAAAT
The DNA here is from genome assembly GCA_031878705.1 of Tapirus indicus. NCBI lineage: Eukaryota > Metazoa > Chordata > Mammalia > Perissodactyla > Tapiridae > Tapirus > Tapirus indicus. The sequence continues at coordinate 68,480,418 of CM062917.1, forward strand.
TTAATTTTGGGAACATAGAGCTAGAAGTTTTAACATGCGCTGTATTTTCTCTTTTTTTTTTTAATCTAATTTTTCTATGTAGAAGGAGTGGAGCAGAAGCCTCAGGATGTGCTTTTTAAAGATTCTTAAAGTACATTTCTTTAAGTACACTTAATTGTTAGAGTACATTTCTTAGAGTACCTTTAATTTCAAAGAGGTTTATAGGTAATATCTTTTAATTTTTACATGTTTTATTTATATCCTATGAATGCAAGAAAAAATAAGGACCTCGAGAATTTGTTTTCCCCTGCTTCTAAATACATAAGCAACCTTATTTGTTCTAAAATCACATTTATTTGTGATAATTTTTTCATATTGTATTTCTGTTTTAGGCTAAAAATCTCATAGAGAGATTTTTTAATCAACAAGTAGAAGTTCTAGGCAGAAGTGCACAGCCATTGCCTGAGATATACTATATTGAAGGTACTCTCCAAATGATTTGGATTAATCGCTGCTTTCCAGGGTATGGAATGAATAGCCTGAAACATCCAAAATGTCCTGAGTGCTGTGGTATGTAATGAGCTATGATTTAATGGTTTATCTTTATGAAAATTCACTTCTTTTCATTATGCTTAAGTGAATGCCTGCCTATCACTTATTTTTACTATGATTTAGATATTTCTTTAGTTTATTTGAAATAGTGTGTTTGAAAAGACTATGTGAATCTGAAGATATAAAGAAAAAATGCTGGCTTAATTTCAGCCTTGGTATTACTATTATAGTAAAGAAGGGTTAGAAGTGTTAGGCAGTTGTATAGGAGGAAACACAAATAATAGTTACGAATAACTTAGAGTTACTTAACCCCAAAAAGAGCCAAATAATGTTTCTTTTAGAATCAATTATTGATGAGTTGACATTTGTATAGTCTAAATTAGGTATCACTTTACCTTTTTTTTTTTTGAAGTAAGTATATGATTTGTTTTATTACCAGTTTTTTCTGATAATTTTTTCTGAGTTTTGATGCTAGCGCTAAAGAATCTGAGCTGCTATCTGGCTTTCATGCATCTTTGTCCTTGTTATAGGAAAGAGTTCTGTAGAGGCTGTTTAGGATTTTATGGGATCATTATTATTGCTCAGTATACTTATTAACTAGTGATTTGCTAAATTTCATTTTTTGCCATCCTGTGGTAAATATTTTAATTTAGAATTACCTAATTAAGTAAGATTAAGCTCCCACTTTTGAACAGAACTCATTAAGTATAATGTGACTTTCAGGTTCTCATCATATACAGTAATTTTTGTATTAAACAAGGATATCGCTCTAAACATAATTACTCAAAGAAACATTTAAATCATTTTCTGAATTGGATGGCAGTATAAAATATAACACTAATTACAAGACAAAATTATCATACTAAATGACCTTAAAATTTATTCAAGAGTGAATGGAACACTAGGTAGAAGCATGTAAATCATGTGAGGCACTTTGTAAAATGACTTATTTTCAAAATAAAGACACAACCAGTTTATGTTCAGCAAAGAAGATTGACTCAGGTGTGTTTATAATGTGAGGAAAGTTTATTTACCTTCTCAGGAGTAGAATAACTCAACAGTGGATGTTTTCTTATTCTTGGATCTCTTTACTCAATTTTTACTTCTAGATGACAGATAAAGATTGTTTGCTTGTAAACTAGTGGAGACTTAACATTTTTACCTATATTATTTTTCTCATTTCTAATTTGTTTAGCATTTTAAATTAATTATCACTGTCAAATGCTTCTCTAACTTCACATTTGGCATTGCTTATTATATGCATCATTTTGTCAATCATTTTGACACTGAAAAAAGAAAAAGTTCTAATTAAATTTGTCAATTATAGGTGTCTCATAATTTCATAAGTTATATCATAAAGATACTACAGCCAAAGACCAGCTAGAATATTACATTGTTTGTGACAGAATTCTTTTTAAAACACAGATTCTGAAATATGTTTTATGACATAATTTCTATAGTTTCTATTATTTCTGTAATACTCTATATCTTGATTTCATCTTTCTCCATTTTATTCCTGTTTAATCATCTCAAAAAAACCATTATATGTCAAGTAACAGTTTTTGACATAATATCCCACTTTACCTTCTTTTTATTCCTTTTTAAACTAGGGCAGTGGTTTTAAAACTCTGATGTGTATCAAAATCATCTGAAGATTTTCTCAAAAATATATCTAAGATGTGAGAACCAGACATCTACATTTATAATAAGTGTCCTAGGTGATTCTGATGCAAATGAAAGCTTGAGACTCCTGAATGTTATTGTTGATATGGCAATACCTAGATAGGGTACCTTTCCTTTTACTGGGTCAACAGACTATTTTTCATTGACTGTTGTGGATTGAATGTATAGCTCAATAATAGTTCATGTGGCATTTTTGTTTTCTGTTGCTTTCTTTATAAGTAAGATTTGCCATTGCACATTCAAAGCTTTTGGGAGTCCTAGGGAGACTAAAGTAAGGAATGCTTTCCTAGTGATATAATGTCTGTGTCAGTGGTCAGAAATAATTAGGTTACAGGTTAGAGTGTTTAAATATCTTGAAATGATTTTATTAATAAAGTGTGCCTTTGTACTGTAATTATGCAGTGAAAGTGGATTGTTTAGCAGACTGTTGTTTTTAATAAGGTCTTTTAGACTCTAAATATTTATCCTGCTCACATGTGCAACCTTGGACCTATGTTTTAATTCTAAATCAAGAACCAAGAAAATAATAACAAAAAGAAACTGATGTTTACAAAACAGACTTTAGGGCAAGAAGTCTTACTAGATACACAGAGGGGCATTAAATAATGATAAAAGGATAAATATATCAAGAAGATATGATAATATATTATTTCTAAATTTGTAAGTTCTTAATAACATAGGTTTAAAATACATTTAAAGAAATGCCTGAGAGGTAATACTGGCATGCAAAGCCTATAAAAAAAACGAAATTGTACCTAGCCAAAAAATCACCTCCAGATAGAGTATTGATATAATAAATGAAGAAATATTTTAGAACATAATAGAACACAGAACATAATATTTTGTAAATATGTTAGAACATAACATAGGAAAATATTATGTCTTTAACATCAGAAAACAATATCCGGAAAAGACACAAAAATCACTAACTTTAATTAAAAAGATTGATAATTTTTTCTACATAAAAATTAAATATTTCTTTTTTATCAAAAGATGCTACAAAGAGAGAAAAGATAATCCACAGAATGGGAAAATTATTTGTAATGGTTATAACCAACAAAAGACTAGTACCCAGAACATATAAAGAACCTGTAGAAAACATTTAAAGAAAAAACAAAATTTTTAAAAATGGGAGAAGATTTGAACAAGTACTTTGCAAAAGAGTAATTCAAAATGGTCAATGTATACATGAAAATATGTTCAACCTTTTTGTAATCAGGGAAATGTGAATTAAAAACAGAATGAGATCCTACTTACACAGCTGTCAGACTGGCAAAAAGTAAACTGTCTAAACGTCCCAGGTATTTGGAAGGATGTGGATCTGGGAGCAGTCGTACCCTGGCTGATGGAGTGTAAATCATGCCACTTTTGAAAGCAGTTTGACGTTGTAGTAAATATGACAATGTACATACTCTGTGATCTAGCATTGGACACCTAGCGAAACTTCATCCCATCCTATTTTCTAATAGTCCCAAACTAGAGACAACCCAAATGTCCATTAACAGTAAAATGTATGGATAAATAGTGATATATTCATACAATGGAATGCTATACAGGAATGAGAATGAATGGGAATTAGAACCATATGGATACGTTTCTTTAAACATAACTTGTGGAAAAGAAGCTAAGCACAGTAGAATCCATGTAATTTAGGCATAGCTAAGCTCTGTTTTATAGAAATTTATTCATGAATGCTAAAACTATGCAATCTAAGGAAGTTATTACCATAAAACAAAAAAGAATAGTGTTGACTTCTGGAGGGAGGGAAAGGAATGTGATTGGAGTGGGACAAAGGAGGAGTTTTGAGGTGATGGCAGTTTTCTATATTATCGCCTAAATTGTTTCTAGACAGGTTTTCTATGCAAATATTCATTATATTGTACCTTTATGTCTTTTTTCTCTGTGTTATATTTCATAATGAAAAGGTAAAAAATTAAATTTTCCCTTAAATCTTGAACATCATTATTACAACACTGAAGACCCCCTAAAGAAAAATAAGGATTCACAACTGTTTTCTTTCTCTAATAATTTGAACTTGTGATTTGTGTATAATATCACCTGATCTTTGTTTTCATAAATTTGTAATTTTAACAGAGCTATCAATAATGGTTCAGTGGAAATAATGAAATTATTATGACATTTTCTGTTAACCACTAAGCTGTAAACATAGTTCCATATTACTCTACTGTCTTCATATTAGTTTTACTTATTTAAAATGGCTAACTAATAATAGGAATTATGTTTAAACATTTGTTTATGCCGGACTTTAGATTATTTCGTATTTTTACTATTGTATTAAATGTGATTTGCAATTATAATAACTAGCTTTTATTTTTGAGTTATTTCCTTGTATAAATTTACAGAAATGTGAGTACTAATTTTAAAAAATGAACATTTTGATTTCTGACTTTTTTGGTGTGCTATTATAGTTCAAGATGTTCGCACTATCTTAACCTCTCTCACAATGTGCGTGTAACTACAGACGTTTTGGAATTTCTTTTAATGGATTCGGAGCATTACTTTTAAAAAAATAAAAAGCAAACTTTTATTGCCATATAAAGTAAGGACTATATCCCTCACCTTACTACCTTCTGCTTAGACTAATATCCTTACCTGCAAAAATGTTACATATTTGCCACTCAAGGCTTGTTAACTAGAAAACATTCCATAGTATAAACATTCCATAGTATTTTCTCAACTTTGTATACCCTTCTTTCTCCCTCACTATCCACCTACAGTTAAATTCTTTTTTAGGGTTTTCTCCCAAATTTATTTCCTTGCTTCCATTCCCCCTATAATCACCTTAACTTGGATTCTGGTTTCTTGTGTCTAGAATGATTACATTCTCTTCCTAACTCCTCTTCAGTCCATATCCCACATTGCTTCCAATCATACTTCTAACTTCCAGATGTAATCACCTCATTTCTTTACTTATTTAAAACCTTCAATAATAAAACCCTAGCTTCATTGCATAATGTACTATACTCCTTATGATCCAATTCCTCTTTGTCTTTCAGCAACTCATAAATACCTTTATTATAATACTGATGTCATTATTTTACATTTTATTCAACCATAAATGTGTTAGAATTCAGAAATATATAGAGTGCTTACTAAGTGTCAGGCACTGGGGATACACCGATGAGTGACATGAAAAAGTTACTTCTCTGGTGTTTGTGTTTTATCTGGTCAAACAACTTATAAATGGATAAGTGAATAAAACCATTGCACGTGGTGATAGGCATAATGAAAAACATTAAACATGGTGATATGATTTACTCTAGTCTAGTGTACCAGTCAGGGTTCAAACAGGAACCAGGAGGCCTACTCGCTAGTATTTTGACTAGAATTTAATTAAAGTGCCATTGTCAGAGATCTGGGCAGGATGAAGGGAACAAATAAGGGATGTTGGGGCACCTAGGACTACAACATCTTGAAGCCGTTACCATCCCTAGGCTTGAAGGATGAAGAGGAGGAAAGAATGGTACAGCAGCCCGTAAGAGCTGGAGCTGGGGAAAGGAGCTGTAGGCATGCAATGAGGCAGCCAGTCCAGAAAACTGGCAGCAAGCAAGAGGGGAAGAAATGCCCTGCCCTGCAGTCCTTTAATGGAGCCTCCCTTTGGCCAGACCCAGAAGAAAGGAACCTGGGTGAAGGAGTTCATAGACGTTAACTCCAAGAGACGTATAACAGGGCAGAGAAGGGTGGGAAATGGACCAGGTTGTAGGTTCAAATGGAGACTCTCGTAGAGAGTAACTAGGCTGAGGTTGGAGGACTATATTAATTGGATGGTCAAGGAATGCTTCACTCAAAAAGTGACTCTCAAATTTGAGCCCTGTGTGATGAGCAGGAGCACATCATATAGAGATTTGTGGACTGAGTTTTCCTGGCAGAGACAAAATATGTACAAAGGCAGTACTAAGCATGGCATACTTAAGAACTGATTACTGCCCATGGCAATGGAGAAAGCAGATACATTAATTATATTTAAGAGGCACGCTCAAGAAAAATATTTCATGGATTGTAAAAGCAGGAGGAGGACAGGGAAGGATAAAGTGTGATTCTAATGTTTAAGATGAGTAAGTGATATATACTGAGATCTCAGTCGAATCTTTTTATATTACATGAAGTTGTAGTCTGATTTTATTTTATATAGAAAGCCCAGTTTCTCAGTACCATTTATTGAAAAGTTCATCCTTTACCCAATGCTCCATTTAAGTATCTGTGTACGTGGACATGTTTCTGAGAACTCTGTTGTTCCATTGGTATATTGATCTATCCCTGCGCCAATTAGTATAACTTAATGAGTCTCAGTGTCTGATAAGGCACGTCCTTGTGCTTTTATGAGGCCCATTGCTTCTCTATTTATATTTTTTAATAAGCTTGTCAAGGTCTGTAAAAGTGGCTGTTGGATTTTGATTGTGACTTCGTCGAATCTGTAAACCTACTTGAGAGAATTGGCGTCCTACCATTATTGAGTCTTCCAACTCCTGAACATGTTGTGTATGTGTGCGTGTGTGTGTACATCTTCATTCAAATGCATTCCAATTATACTTGTTCTCATAGAGGTCTTACAAATATTTTACTTAGATTTATATCTAAGTGCTTGAGAGTTTTAAACTTCTTATTTTGGTATAATATTGGACTTGAGAAAAGTCACAAAAACGGTACAGAGAATTCCTGTATACCTTTCACCAAACTTATTGCTGAATGTTTGTATCTCCCCAAAATTTGTATGCTGAAACCTAATCCCCAGTGTGGTGGTATTTGATATCAGGGCCTTTGGGAGTTGACTTTTGTATATAGTGTAAAGTAAGGGTCCAACTTTATTTGCATGTGGATATTTAGTTTTCCAGCACCATTTGTTGAAAAGACTATCCTTTACCCATGGAAGGATCTTGGCTTGTTGAATATCAATTGACCATGTATGTGAGGGTTTTTGGGGGGGCTCTATATTCTTTTCCATTGGTCTGTATATCGGTGTCCATGCCAATATCACACTGTTTTGTTTACTGTAGCTTTGTAGTAAGTTTTGAAATCAGTAATTGTGATTCCTCCAAATTTGTCTTTCTTTTTAAAGACTGTTCTGGTTATTCATGGATCCTTGAGTTTCCATATGAATTTTAGGATAGATTTGTCTATTTCTGGAAAAAAAAAGACAGTTGTGTGTGATTTTGATAAGGATTGCATTGAATCTGTAGATAGTATTTTCATCTTAATAATATTAAGTCTTCCAATCCACGAACACAGGATGTCTTTCCAATTATTTGATTTTAATTTCTTTCAGCAATGTTTTGTAGTTTTCAGAGTACAGGTCTCCTGCCTCCTTGATTAAATTTATTCCAAAATATTTTATTCTTTTTGATGCTATTGTAAATAAATTGTTTTCTTTGTTTCCTGTTGGATTATTCATTGCTAATTTATAGACATGCAACTATTTTACTTTACTGATTTTATATGGTGCAGCTTTGCCAAATTTGTTCATTAGTTTTAGTAGGTTTTTTTTTTTAGAATCTTGAGTGTTTTCTACGTATAAGATTATGTCATCTATGAACAGAAATAATTTTCTTCTCACCTTTCAATTGGATTCCTTTTATTTCTTTTTCTTATCAAATTACTCTGTCTAGAAGTTGCAATATGTTGAATATAAGTGGCAAATTTGGACATCCGTGTTGTTCTTGATCTTAGGGGAAAAGGTTTCAGTCTTTCATTGTTGAATATGATGTTAGCTGCGAGTTTTCCATAATATATGGCCCTCATCATATTTAGGAAGTTTCCTTCCATTCACAGTTGATTGAATATTTTTATCATGAAAGAATATTGACATTGGAAAGGTGGTTTTTCTGCATCGATTGAGATGAGCATGTGCTTTTTTCCCCCCTTCATTCTGTTAATGTGGTATAGTACATTGATTGAGTTTTTGTACGTTGAATCATCCTTGCGTTCAGGAATAAAACCCACTTGCTCATAGTGTACAGTCCTTTAATATGTTGCTGAACTTGGTTTCCTTGTGTTTTGTTGAGGATTTTTACATCAGTATTCATAAGGGATATTTGACTGTAATTTTCTTTGTGGTGGTTTTCTCTGTCTTTCATGTTAGGGTAATGCTAGCCTTATAGAATGAGTTAGGAAGGTTTCCCTCATCTACAATCTTTCGGATGAGTTTGAAAAAAGAATTTGGTTACTTCTTTAAATTTCAGCATACTTCACCAGTGAAGCCATCTGGTCTTGGGCTTTTCTTTATGGGGAGATTTTTTTTTTTTTTTGCAGAGGAAGATTTACCCTGAGCTGACATCTGTTGCCAATCTTCCTCTTGTTTTGCTTGAGGAAGATTAGCCCTGAGCTAACATCTGTGTCGGTCTTCCTCTATTTTGTATGTGGGTCATCACCACAGCATGGCTGATGAGTGGTATAGGTCCACACCCGAGACCTGAACCTGGGAACCTGGGCCACCAAAGTGGAGCACACCAAACTTAACTGCTAGGCCACGGGGCTGGCCCCAATGAGGAGGTTTTTGATTACTGATTCAATATTTTACTAGTTATAGGTCTATTCAGATTTTCTTTTTCTTTGTGTGTCGTATTGGTAGATTATGTGTTTCTTGAAATTTGTGTATTTCATCTAGGTTATCCAATTTGTTGGTGTACAGTTATTTTGTAGTATAGTTTTATATTCCTTTTTGCTTGTATAGAATCAGTGTTAATGTCCCCACTCTCACTAATATTGTGATTTTAGTATTTTGAGTCTTCTTTCTTTATTCTTAGTTGATCTAGCTAAAGTCATCAATTTTGTTGATCTTTTCAAAGAACCAACTTTTGGTTTTATTTATTTTCTCTATTGTTTTTACTTCAAATTTAATCTTTATTATTTCCTTTGTTCTGCTGGTTTTTTGCTCTGTTTGTTCCATTTTTCCTAGTTCCTTAAGTTGTCATCTTATTAATTTGAGATTTTTCTTCTTTTTTGATGTATGTCTGGAGTTGTAAATAACCCTCTGAGCTTCTTTTGCTGCATCTCATAAGTTTTGGTATATTGTGTTTTAATTTTCATTTGTCTCAACGTATCTATTTCCTTTGTGTTTATTAATTGATTCATTGATTAATAGTGTATTGTAAATATTCGTGAATTTTCCAGTATTCCTTAGTTTACTGATTTCTAGCCTCATTCTATTGTGATCAGAAAAGACAGTTTGTATGATTTTGATCTTTTAAAATTAAGACTTTTTGTGCCCTTTTTCTGTGGTCTATCCTAGAGAATACTCCATGTGCACTTGATAAAAAATTGTATTTAGCTATTCAGGTGGAGTCTTCTATCTATGTCTCTTAGGTCTAATTGGTTTACAGTGTTGTTCAAGCCCTCTATCTCCTTATTGGTCTTTTACCTGATTGTGATTATTAAAGTGGGGTATTGAAGTCTCTATTATTGTATAACTTTGTATTGCTCTTCAATTCTGTCAATGATAGCTTTATATACTTTGGGACCCTGTTGCTATGTGTGGTGCATATATGTTTATAACTGTTGTAACTTCTTGATGGACTGAATTGTCCCTCATCAATATGTAATTGTAATTATGTATGTGATGTCCTTCTTTGTATCTTGTAATAATTTTTTCTGGAAATCTGTTTTGTCTGATGTTAGTATAGCCACTTAAGTTTTCTTTTGGTTACTATTTGCATGTATTATCTTACATGCAATATCTTACTATTTGCATGTAGATCTTAGATCTAAGTGGATCTTTGTAGATAATACATAGTTGCATCATGTGTTTTTTTTAATTAACTCTGCCAATTTCTATCTTGTGATTGGAGAAGCGAATCCATTTATATTTGAAGTTATTACAAGGAAGAACTTCTGTCCTTTTGCTATTTGTTTTCTGTATTTCTTAAGCTTTTTGTTCCTCCATTCCTGCCTTCTTTTCTGTATAGTAGTTTTCTTATAGTGACACTTTTTGATTTCATTTCCTCAAAGTTGTTTTCTCTGTGGTTACAATTGGCATGATGTATAACATACTAACATCATAACAATCTAATTTTAACTGATATCAACTTAACTTCATTCAAATATAAAAACTCTGTTTCTTTATGGCTCTGCAATCCCCTTAAATTATGGTTGTCCCAAGTTAAATCTTAAGTATATGCGCCCACTAACATAGATTTATAATTATTTTATGCATTTGTCTCTTAAATCCTGTTGAAAGTTTTAAAAATGTGGTCACAAACCAAAATTACAATAATATCAACATTTGTACACCCATGTATTTACCTTTCCCGGAGATCTTTATATCTTCATCTGACTTTCAGTTGCTGTCTAGCATCCTTTTGTTTCTACCTGAAGGCCTCTCTTTAGCGTTTGTTGTAGGACAGGTCTAGTGGTAATGAACTCCCTCAGCTTTTCTTTATCTGGGAATGACTTAATTTCTCCTCAATTTTTGAAGGACATTATTGCTAGATATCGAATTATCCATTGATATTTTTTTCTTTCAGCACTTTAAATATATCGTGCTACTCCCTTCTGACCTACAAGATTCCTGCTGAGAAATTGGCTGATAATCTTATGTAGGATATTATGTACATGATGAGTTGCTTCTGTCTTGCTGCTTTCAATATTTTCATATAACTTTGTCTTTCAACAGTTTGATTATAATGTGTGTTGGCCTGGGTCTTGTTCAGTTTATCCTACTTGGAGTTCATTAAATTTTTGGATTTGTAGATTCATGCATTTCATTACATTTTTGGCCATTATTTCTTTGTCTTTCCCTTCTCTTTCTGGGATTCCCATAATGTATATATCAGTCCACTTGCAGGTGTCCCACAAGTCCCTTTGACTCTATTCACTTTTATTCACTCATTTTTCTTTCTGAAAGTTAGACATGATAAGTGCAATTGTTCTGTCTTCATAGCCACTGATTCTTTCTTATGTGTGCTCATATCTGCTGTTCAATGCCTCTAGTCAATTTTTGTTTCACTTATTGTATGTTTCAGCTCCAAAATTTGTTTCTTTTTATCATTTCTATCTTTTACTGTTATTCTCATTTCCTTCATACACCGTTTTCCTTATGTCCTTTGTGTTTTTTCATCTTTTCCTTTAGCTCTTTGAATATTTTTAAGATAGTTTGATTTCTGTCTGATATCTGGGCTTCCTCAAGAATGCTTTCTGTCAATTTATTTTGTTCCTTGAATGCACACATTCCTGTTTCTTGTGATTTTTTAAAATTGGTCTTTGGAATATTATAATGTAGTAAATCTGGAAATCACACTCTACCTCTTCCCCAGAGTTTGCTGTGGTCTTTTTAATTGAAGCTTCTGGTAGTGCATTTGTTTTGAGAATTTTCCAAACTATTTTTGCAAAGACTACTCTTTTTGGTGTGAAGTCACTGAAGTCTCTGACCTTTGGACAAACCCCACTTCATTATTATATATTGCTGGATTTAATTTGCTAATATTTTAAAGATTTGTGTCAGTATAGTATATATTTTATTATAATTATTTTCTCAGTTTTGGTATTAGTTATGTTAGCCGTAAAAAAACAAGTTGGATAACTGTTCTCTCTTTCTCTTTATTCTCAAAAAGAAAACTGTAGTAATACTATTTCCTTAAAATTTCATAGAATTCACCAATGAAAATGTCCTGACTTGTAGCTTTATTTTTTGGAAAGGAAATTTTCCACAGTTGATGTGAATTTGGCCTGATTTTCTCATTTTTTGGTAATAATTTTATATAGATATGTTTGTCTTCTTTATGTTCTTCTTTATGATATTGGGATGTTTTACAAAATTTCTAGTCCTTTTTTGCTAGTAGATTTATCAGTTTGTTTCAGTAATTGGGGAGGGGTTTTGTGCCTTCCAGTTTTTAGTTCTTTTTTTCTTGCAAGATCTTAATTTTTCCCCCTTTGCTGCTTTTCCACTCTATCGCCCCACTGCCAGGGGACACTTTTCTCGTTTTTTCCTCCTGAAAAATTATGCATTTTGAATATTTGGGGATTTTCAAAATATCGTTTTGTACTGATTTCTGATTTGATCTCTGTGGTGACAAAATACTCTCAATTAATTTAATTCATATATTTATAGTTGTTTATTGGAAACAATGTATCTGCAGTTGTGGGGTGTATTTGTTTGTAAATGTCAGTTATGTCCAGATAGTTGGTAATTCATGTTTGTTAATATATCTCCTATATTCCTATGGATTTTTGGTCTACTTCTGTGAATCTCTGTTTATGTATTCTATCTATTTAGTTCTGCCATTTACCAAGAGAAAATGGTTAAAATCCTCAAATATTATTGTTTTTCAAAAATACTTTGTCTAATATTAATTAAACCACTCCAGCTTTTTTATTTACATGTTTTTTCCCAAACTTTTCCTTTGTTAAGTAATTAATGTGTGTCTCCTGTAAGCAGCATATAGATAAGTCTTGAAGGTTTAATCCATTTTGACAATCTCTCTTAATTGGATTTTGTAGTCCATTTACATTTAATGTGTGGTTTGGATTTAAATATACTGTAATATACTATGTTAGTCACTTAAGTATAGTGTTTTGATTACTTTCAAAAGTAATGGACTTAGGACATGGATGTATCTTTTTGAGGGACACAATTCAGCCCACTACAGTCTGCCTTCTGGCCCTCAAAACTTCTTGCCTGTCCACTTTCAAAATACATTCACCCCATCCCAACATCACCAAAAGTCTCATCCCCTTGCAGCATCAACTCTGTCTAAAACTTCATCTAAATATCATTAGTTTATAAAGTTACAAGTTATCATCATTTAAATCGTGTATGATTGAGACTGTAGATATGATCCATCTTGGAGCAAAATTATTCTCCATCTGTGGACATTTGGACCTAGAAACCAAGTTATCTGCCTCTACAGTAAAATAGTGAGATAGGCTTAAAGTAGACATTTCTATTTTGAAAGGGAGAAATTGGAGGAAAGCAGGTGGTCAGTTGTCCCAAGCAAATTTGAAACTCAGAAGGAAAATTCCAGTAGATTTCAAGGCTTGAGAATAGTCCTTTGTAGTTCAATCCTCTACCCACTGGATCCACAGAGGCACTATCTTCTGGGTTAATGGAGGCTCCATTGTCCCCTGTTCCAGGCCTTGCTCTGGCTTCAGCCTCTGGGTGTGGGACTCCTCCATGGAAGTCATTCTTCCTTTTTCTTGAAGGGTAGCACATGCGTGCACATGGTTAATTCTACCAGCCCTTTTCCTGCTTGTAGAAATTTGGATATTAAATAGTCCTCTCTAATTTTATCCTGCCTCTGTCCCCTTTAGTCCAAGTTATCAGTGTTTCTGCTGTAAAACATTCTTAGAAATCTTGCAGGACTTCTGTGTTTGTCATGGATGCTGACACCATTAGTCAAGTGGGACAGATCTTGTGGAGGCACTGATCTTTCCTTCATAACCATATCTCAATTCCAGGTTTCTTCCAGGATTGTCAAATGGATCTATAAGTCACATACCTAATCTCTGTAGCTCAAGTTTATCCAGCCGTACCATCATTCTCTCTACAGCTTGCTTGTCAACAGTGAATTTCCTAATTTTGGCATCCTTTGCAATCTGGATAGACCAAGAACCTTTCAAGTTATCAGGTGATGGTTCCTTTTTGCTTAATAGTGCCATCCTCAATTTATCTTTTTCCTTCTGCATTTTACTATGAACAGCAAGGTGAAAACAGGGTACACCTATTATTTTTTCTTTGTTGGGAAGTGTTTTTTGTCTTTTGTTTTTTGCTAAAAATTCAGTTCTCTAATACATATGGCTATTCAGGTCATTTATTTTTTTCTTGGGACATTTTGATAATTTGTGTCTTTCAAAGTATAAATTTCTCTCAAGTACTGCTTTACTGGCACCTCATAAATTTTGAGACGTTGTATTTTCATTTTCATTTACTGCAAAATGCTCATTTTTCTTTTGATTTCTTCAAGAAATTTTGGTTATTTAAAAGTGTGGTGTTTAATTTCTAAAAGTTATGGGAATTTCCAGATATCTTTCTTTTATTGAAACCTAATTTAATTCAATTGTTGTTGGAGAACTTACTTTGCATGATTTGAATACTTTTCAATTTACTGGAATATGTTTTATGGCCAGTATATGGTATATCTTGGTAAATGTTTTGTTTCTACAACAAAAGAATTTGTATTTTTCCCCTCATTGAGTAGAATATTCTATAAATATCAAATAGCCAGCTTGGTTGTTGATGCTATTTAAATCTCTTATATCCTTACTGATTTTCTGTCTACTTATTCTATCAATTATTTAGAGAGAGGGGTATTTACCTTTCTTACTAAAGTGATTGATTTGTCTATTTCTCTTTATGACTCTATCAGTGTTTGCTTCCTTTATTTTGGAATTCTGCTATTAGGTACATAAATGGTTAAGATTGTTATATCCTTCTGGCTATATTCACGCCCTTATCATTATGAAATATCCTTTATTCCTGGTAGTAGTATTTCCTCTGACTTCTACTTTGTCTAATATTAATATTGCCCACTACAGATTTCTTTTTATTAATGTTATCATGGCTTATCAGTCAGGGTTCCACCAGAGAAACAGAATCAGTAGGATATATGTATATTTAGAGATTTAGTGTAAGAAATTGGCTTGTGTGATCCTGGTAGCTAGCTAGAAAATTCCAAAATACATAGGGCAGACCCTCAGGAAGGGCAGGCAAAAAACTCTTGGCCATAATCTGAAGCTGAAGTCCACAGGCAGAATTTCTTCTTATTCAAAGGAGCCTCAGTTCTGCTCTTAGGACTTTCAACTGATTGGATCAGCCCACCAGACTATCTCATTTACTTAAAGTCAACTGACTGTAAATGTTAATCACATCTACAAAATACCTTCACAGCAATAACTCAGATTAGCATTTTATTGAATAACTAGCGAGTATCACTTAGCCAAGGTGACACATAAAACTGACCAGTACACATGCTATATCTTTCACTGTTTCCTTACTTTAAATTTATTTGTCTTTATATTTAATATGTATTTATTTGGGTAACATATAATTTGGCCTTGCTTTTTAAATTTAATCTGACAATATCTATATTTTAATTGGGATCTTTAAATCCAATTTAATGTGAATCCTCATATTGTTAGGTTTAAGTGTATCATCTCACTGTTTTCTATTTCCCCATCTTATTTTTTTGTTTCATTTTCCTTCCTGTTTTTCTTCATTCAATTAAATCAATTGAATATTGTTTATGATTCCATTTATCTGCCTTGTTGACTTATCAGGTACAATTCTGTGTGTTTTTATTTTAGTGCTTGCTTTAGACTTATAGTGTGCATCATTAATTTATCACAGTCTACCTTTAACTAATATTATATACCACTTCACATAAAGTATAAGCATCTTAAAATAGTATACTTCCATTTCTCCCCTCCTGACCTTTGTGCTATTGTTGACATCCATTTGGTTTTACCTGTATCACAAATCCCACACTACATGGTTATTATGTTTATTAAACAGTCAGTTATCTTTTATGAAGAATAAGAAAAAGAAAAGAAAAAAAAGAATAAGAACAAAAATCTCATGTATTTACCTATGTAATTACCATTTCCAGGAGTCTTCATTCTTTGTGTAGATCCAGTTTCATCTGCAGTTGTTTTCCTATGGCCTGAAGGATTTTATTTAACATTGCTTATGGTGTGGCTCTGCTGTTGAGGAATATTTCATCTTCTTAATGTCTGAAAAAGTCTTTTGTCTTCATTTTTGAACAATTTTTTTTTTACTGGATATAGAAATATATGTTGACAGTTTTTTGCTCTTTATATATGTTTTTAAATGTTGCTCTGTCGTCTCACTTGAATTCCTTTCTATGGGAAATCTGCTGTCATCTCTTTGTTCCTTTGTATGATAGGTGTCTTTTTTTTCTGAGGATCCTTTTAAGATTTTCTATTTATCACTGCTCTTGAGGAATACACACTAAGGGTGTACCGTGGTGTGGTATTCTTCATAATTCTTGTGCTTGGAGTTTGTTGTTGAGTTTCTTGGATCTGTGGACACTTAGTGCTCTTCAAATTTAGAAAAACTTTGTACCTTGTGTATTCAAATAATTTTTCTTTTAACCCCTTATTCTCCTTCAAGGATACCGGTTAAAAGCATATTAGCCTTGTTGACATTTTCTCACAAATCTTTGTTGATCTCTTCATTACAAAATTTTTCCTTGTGTTGTGTGTAGTTTCTGTCGCTATGTCTTCACGTTTACCAGTCTTTTCTTCCTCAATATCAAATAGACCATTAATCCTACCCAGTGTATTTTTCATCTCACAAATCCTGGTTTTCACCTCTAGAAGACTGCTTTAAATACTTTTTATATCTTCCATATATTATCTTAAGTTTTGAACATATGGGATATTATATTAATTGTTTAAATGTCTTTTTCTACTAATTTTTACATACGTGTTCAGGGTAGATTACATTAATTTTTTTGTTATTATGAGTCATATTTTCTTGCCTCTCTCATTCCAAGTAATTTTTCACTGAATGCCAGGTTTTGTGAATGTTTTGTTGTTTGGTGTTGAATATTTTTGTATTTCTATACTTTTCTATTACTGACTTTGTTCTGGCACACACAGATAATGTGTTTGGAAACATTTTGATCATTTCTAGTCTTGCTTTTAAGGTCAATTAGTCTGATCTAGTATTTAGTCTAGCCTAATTATTCCCCACTATTGAAGCATGAATTTTCTCTTGGCTTTGGCCATAACCTATCATTCTTGAGGATTTCTGTACTAACTCATAAGTACATGCACTATAATGGCCCTGTGTGAGCTCTGGGCACTGTTACATTACGTATGGCAGTGGAATCTAAAAGCTCATATCCTAAGAAAACAACAGAAAGCCATGTGTTTTAGACCCAGCCTCAGAAGTCACCTATTGTCACTTCTACCACACTCAAAAACGTCCACTTAGGTTTAAGAGGATATGACTCAGACTCCACTGCTCAATGAGGTCACAATTGTAAGAATGTATAGGATGGGTATATTGTGTTTGCCATCTTTGGAAATATATTCTGCAACAAAGTCCTTTGTATTTCCATATATATTTTAGAAGCAGCTGGTCAATTTCCATTTTCAATAAGCCTGATAGAATTATGATTTGGAGAGAATGTAGGTTCATATTCATAAATGTGGTATATCCCTGTTTCTGTTTTTTTCCGTCTTTATGGTGGTATAATTGACAAATGGAATTATACATATTTAAGATGTATAACTTAATATTTTGACATATGTATACATTGTGAAATAAACACCACAATCAAGCTAATTAACATATCTTTCCCCTCCCATACATCACATAGTTACTGGTTTTTGTGGGGTTTTTTGTGGTGAGATCATCTACCCTTGTAGCAAATTTCAAATGCACAATATGATAGTGTTAATCATAGCCATACTTTGATCTCCAGAACTTGTTCATCCTGCATAATTGAAACTTTGTAATACCTTCTCATTTCTCCCTCCCATCAGCCCCTGGCAACCCATTCTCCTCTCTGCTTCTGTGAGTTTGACTATTTTAGATTCCTCATATAAGTGAGATTGTGCAATATTTGTCTTCCTGTGTCTGGCTTCTTTCACTTATCATGACATCCTCTGGGTTCATCCATGTTGTCACAAATGGCAGCATTTCCTTCTTTTTAAGGCTGAATAATATTCCATTGTATATAAACCACATTTTCTTTATCTTTTTATCTATCAATGGGCATTTAGTTTGTTTCCATATGTTGGCTAAATATTTGCAAACCATATATCTGATAAGGGGTTAACATCCAAAATATGTAAGGAACTCACACAACTCAATATCATAAAAACAAATAATCCAGTTAAAAACAGGCAAAGGATCTGAATAGACATTTCTCAGAAGATGACATACAAATGGGCAACAGAAACATGAAAAGGTACTCAACATCACTAATTACCAGGGAAATGAAAATCAAAACCACAATAAGATATTGCATTATACCTGCTATTAGGTTATTATCAAAAATACAAAAGATAACAAGTGTTGGTGAGGATGTGGAGAAAAGGGAACCCTTGTATACTGTTGGTAGGAATGTAAATTGCTACAGCCATTATGGAAAACAAAATGGAGGTATCTTTATTTCTTAGGGCTTCTTTAGTTTCTCTCATCAATATTGTGTAATTTTCAGTGAAAATAAATTAGATTTTTTATTTCATTTCCAATTGCTAAATTGATCGCTAGATTTTGTTTCCAGTTGCTAAGTTGACTGCTAAAACACAAATAGAAATTAGTTTTGAATGTGGGTTTTATTTCCTGTGACCTACTAAACTTAGTTATAGGAGATAATTTGTAGGCCCCTCTGATTTGTTATATAAACAATTGTATGGTTAGCAAATGCAGTATTACTTATTTTTTTCATTCTTTCTACCATCTATTTCTTCTTTCCTGTTGTAGGGGCTTTAAGTATTTTATATAAATTATGAGAATAGATGTGCTTATCGGTTCCCAATCTTAGGAAGAAAACATGCAATACTTCACCTTGAAGTATAATGCTAGCTGTAGTATTTACTTTTTAGATGTTTCTTATCAAATTAAGAAATTCCTATTTATTCTTAGTTTATGAGCTATTTTATCATGGATGAATAAGTATTTTTCTTACTTGAATGCTTCATAGAATTCTCCAATGAAGCCATTTAGAGTGGGAGCTTTATTTGTGGGAAAATAGTTTTTAATCAACTTCATTAAGGTGTAATAAATGCACCCATCTTAATTTCAAATGTACACATTTAAATTGTACAGTTCAATGAGTTTTGACAGATGTATTCATCCATTTAACCAACACCGGTATGAAGATGTAGAAATTTCCATTGCTGCAAATTGTTTTCTTTTGCCACTTCACTATTGCTCACAACTACTTATTAATCCACTATTTATTTGTCCATTCGACTCTTCTTCATAGGCCTTTGGGTTGTTTCTAGTTTTTGGCTATTGTGAGTAAAACTTGTATGAACATTTCTGTATAAGTTTTTGTGTGGAACATTGTTTTCATTTCTCTAGGGTAAATAAGAGTTCCGTTGTAGGGTAATAATGATAAGTTATGTTTAACTTCTTAAGAAACCCATAAACTTTTACAAAGTAGTTGTATGATTTTACACATCCAACCAGTAGTATATGAGATTTCTAGTTTTTTCACATTCTTGCAGTCTTGGTATTGTCCATCTTTTATATTTTAACCATCTTAATCAGAGTGTAGCACTATCTCATTTGTGGTATAATTTGCATTTATCTTATAACTAATGATATCAAATATCTTCTCCTGTCCACTTTGAGTACTTGTATATTATTATTTTGTGAACTGTTGGTTCAAATCTTTTCCTCTACCCTTTTATAAGATTATTTTTCTTGCAAATATTGACTTATATGGTTTATTCACTCTGGAAACAAGTCCATATTTATTTTCTTTTTACTTTCTTAATGGTATCTTTTGGCAAAACTAAGTTTCTCAATTTTTTTCTTAATGACCCAAAGATATTGTTTCCTTCCAAGAAATTTTTGCTTACCCCAAATTCATGAAGCATTTTTCCTAAACTCAGTTACAGTTCTAAGAGTTTATTATTTATTTTTAGGATTTTCTTCCTACCTAATCATGTCACATAGGAATAAAGACAATTTCACTTTTTTCTTTATAATTTCCATGCCCTTAATTTATTTTTATTGCCTGTTAGTTTAGCTAGAATGTTCAGAAAGTAGCTCAACAGATGTGATGAGAGTTGTCATCCTTATCTTTTTCCCATTGTCAAGGCCCACAGACTTTCCCAATTATGTATGATACTAGTTGAAGGCTTTTCAGAGATGCTATTAATCGAATTAAGAAAGGAAATTCCCTTCCCTTCCCCCTTTTCAATCTCATCATGAATGAGATTGAATTTTGTCATACGTCTTCCACACAACTTTGAGATGATCATATGTTATCATTTATCATATTTTATGATGCATTGATTGATATGCAGATGTTAAACTGACCTTGCATCAACTGACCTATTATAAACTACATGTGATTATCATTTATAATTTCTATCTATCTCTGTGTTTTGTATGCTAATGTTTAGTTAACGATTTTTGTGTCTATATTAATGAGAGACTTTGGTCTGCAGTTTTCTTGTAAATGTAAAATTTTGGTATTAGGGCACTGCTGTTTAAAAAATTAACTGCAATCATTTCCACTTCTTACTTTTTCTAAATGGTTTATGTAAAATTTATATAATATCCCCCTAAAATATTTAATTCCTCATTGAAGCTATCTGTACATGAAGGTTTATTTTTGTTCATTTGGTTTTGGTTTTCACTGGAAGATTTGTGTGTAGGGGTGTGTGTGTGTGCGTGGATGTGTGTGTGTGTGTGTGTGTGTGTGTGCTCATGTGCTTGAATTATTATGGCTCTTTGGAAACAAAATCTTTCTTTATAATGTTATATCTCAAACATCTAGATGTATAGAGAATGATATTGTAAACAAGTATGCACATATCACCCATTTCAAACAAATTTCATATTTTGCCACTTGCTTCATATCCTAAGATTTAAAGTGATTTAAATAAGACACAGCTGTAGCTGTGTTCTTCTTTGCAGGCCTCAGCAATCCATTGTCGTCTTTTTCTTCATAGATATGTCCATTATCAGCATTTGGTATTTTTTATCCCAATTCAGGTTTTTATACTTTTAACTTTTATTGTGGTAATCAACAATGACAAATAGTATTGATTTGCATAATAATAACTAAATAAATGGTGTCTTACCTTAAATAACTTCTGCAACTTGCTTTGTTTGGGCTCATCTTTGACATACAATTAACTACACATGTTGAAATTATGCAATTTAATGACTTTGACATGTATACATCTGTGAAACTATCAGTACAACCGAGAAAAAGATCTTTGCCATAACCCTAACTTTTCCTTATGCCTTATTTTTATCAATCCTACCTCAACATCCATTCCCAAGCAAATACTGATATGCTTTGTGTCACTATATATTTGCATGCTTTTTTACAATTTTCTATAAATAGAGTCTTGCAGTATATAATCTTTGGATTCTTTCACGCAGCATAATAATTTTGCAGTTTGCCAATATGATTGCATGTATTAATTGTTTGTTTCCCTTTATTGCTGAGTAGTATTCCATTGTATGGATATACCACATTTTGTTTATCCATTCACCTGATGATAGACATTTGGGTTGTTTCCAGTTTTAGGCCATTACAAATAAAGCTGCTATGAACATTCCTGTACAAGTGGACATATGTTTGTGTGGACATATGTTTTCAGTTCTCCTGGGAAAATACCTATGACTGCGATTACTGGGTCATACGGTAAGTGTATGTTTAACTTTATTTTTTAAAAGCCAAATTATTTTCTAAAGTGGCTGTACAGTTTTATGTTCTATCAGCAAAGTTGGGGAGTTTAGTTCTAATTTCTTTCCAAAGTATAAATATGGTCTCTCTTTTTAATTTTATCCATTCCAGTATGTGTGTGTGTGTGGTGGTTTCTCATTGTTATTTTAATTTTAATTTTCCTTTTCAAAAGATATTTTCAAGTTCCTATTGGATATTGGTATTTCTTTTGCACAGTATGGGTTCAAATATCTTTCCCATTTTCAAGTGAGTTGTTTGTCAGACTGAGTCGGCAGACTTGTTAATGTGGTATGGACAAAAGTCCTTTTCTGATTTTTGTGCTGTGAATATTTTCCCCCAGACTGTGGCTTACATTTTTGTTTTCAGATAAAAAAGTTGAAGTAGTCCAATTTATCAATTTTTAATTCTGTGGTTCACGTGTTTTTGTGTTCTAATAAACCTTTTCCTACTCCAAGGTCATAAAGATTTTCTCCTGTGCTTTTAGTTTAGTACTTCCAGGTTGTACATTTAGGTCTATGATCCATTTGGAGTTAATTTTTCCATTTGATATGAAGTATGGGTCGATGATCATTTTTTATCATACAGATAGCCTGTCCTGGTGATCCAGCACCATTTGTTGGAGATTTTTCTTTCCGTTTTAAAATTTTCTTGGTACCTCTGTCAAAAATTTAACTGACAATATTGGTGTGGTTTTCATTCTATTCCATTCATCTACATGTCTGTCGTTTCACCAATATCAAAGTGTCTTGATTTCTGTAGCTTTATAGTAACTATTGTAGTACATTTCAAAAATTGTTTGGTTATCTATGTTTTTGGCTATCTATGTTTTTTTGAATGACTATATTTTGGAATTAGCATGTTAATTTCTACAAACAAGCCTACTGTAATTTGAATAAATTGCATTGATTCTAGAAACAAAATTGATGATAATTGTCCTCTAAAACATATTTAGTCTTCTAAACAGTGAACATAGTGATTCTCAATCTGTGTAAATCCTTTTAAATTTGTCTTAAGGATGTTTTGTAGTTTTCATCATGCACTTCTAGCAAATCTTTCCTTACATTTATTCATAAGGATATTTTTTTTCCTACTGTGAATGGAATTGTTTTAATGATTTAATTTTCCAGTTAGCATATAAGAATACACTTGATTTTTAAATATTAACATGGATCCTGTGACTCTGTTTAATTCACTGATTAGATCTCATCATTTTTTTAAACTCTGTATTTTGTTACGTGAATACACATATCATCTGCAAATAGCAACAGTTTTATTACATCATCTGATATTTATGCCTTTTATTTGCTTTATTGCAATGACCAGTTGCTCCAGTACAATGTTGAATAGAAATGAAAGCAGGCATTCTCGCCCTGTACCCAATATTAGAGAGAAATAACTTTTTAACTTTTAAGTATATTAGCAGGATTTTCTTAGATGCTTGTTGTCAGTTTGAAGCAGCCCCCTACTATTCTTAGTTTACTAAAGTCTTGATCATGAGTGGTTAGTGAATTTTGTCCCATAGTTTATGTGCATCTTTTGAAATAATCGTATGTTTTTTATCCATTATGATGTTAGTATAGAAATTTGCATTGATTGATTTTCTAATGTTGAGCCAACCTTGCATTCCTGAGATAAACCCGACTTGGCCATGATGTTTTATCTTTTTTTTTTATTTTGTGATTTCTTAATATTTACACTTTTGTCAAGAGAAATATTCATCTATTTTTTGATAATGTCTTTGTCATGTTTTTGGAATACAGTTATGCTGCTACCATAAAATGAGTTGAGCATTGTTCCTTCCTACTTTCTTTTCCAAAAGAGTTTCTGTAAGATTGATGTTAATTAATCCTACAGTATTTGATGGAATTATCCAGGGAAGCAATCTGTGATCTATGTGTGTGTTCTTCTACTAAAACACTGTTTTCATTACTCTAGCTAGTAAGTCCTAAAATTGGGTAGTGTGATTTCTCCCTTTTTTCTTCTCTTACAAAGCTATCTTAGCTATTCTAGTTCCTGCACTTTTCTATATAACATTTTGAATCAGCTTGTCTGTATTTACCACCACCAACAAAAATACTCATCTGAGATTTTGATAGCAGTTGTGTTAAACATGTAGATCAATTTAGGATTTGGGGAGTTTTGATACCTTTACAATATTGAATCTTCCACATCCATGAACATAGTATGTCTGTCTATTTATTTAGTTATTGTTTTATTTCTTTAATCAGTGGTTTGTAGTTAGCGTCAGACAGATCTTATATATGTTTGTTGGATTCACATCTAGTTATTTCAATTTTGAGAAGCTGTTATAAGTCGTACTGTGGTTTTAATTTTGGATCCCAGTTGTTCATTGCTAGTATTTAGAATTATCATTGTTTTTGTTCACTGGCCTTGCCTCCTGATAACATTGCTAAACTCATGTAATTTAGGAGATTTTTTGTAGATTCCTTGGGATTTTCTATGAGGTCATTAATTTTAGATTTTTCTTTTTTTCTATTAAAAGCTATATGTATATAACAATAAAAATTTCTTCTAAGCACTGCTTTAAATTCATTCCATTAATTTTAATTCATTGCTATTAAATTCAGAATATTTGTAGATGTTTGAATTTTTTTCTAAATATCTTATTGTTCTTGATAGTTTAATTATTATATGCTTAGAGAACATTTAAGTTCATTAGTTTGGTTTTATGACTTGTCATATGGCCTATGTTGGTGGAGGTGCCCAATTTAAAAAATGGGCATTTTGCAGTTGCTGG
Source organism: Tapirus indicus (assembly GCA_031878705.1). NCBI lineage: Eukaryota > Metazoa > Chordata > Mammalia > Perissodactyla > Tapiridae > Tapirus > Tapirus indicus. Next base: position 68,504,748 of record CM062917.1, read on the forward strand.
ATGTAGTGTTTAAAAAGTGTAAGTAGATCAAGTGATTCATGGTTTAAGATCTATTTACTTCTAGACTATGGAATTATCTATTCAACTCTTTCTGTTACTTTTTGCTTCTTATATTTTGAAACTGTTTTTAGGCACATACAGATTTCAGTATTTATGTCTTCCTGATGAATTGTCTGTTTTATAATTATGAAATGTCCTTCTTTACCTCTAAATTGCCCTTTTGCTTGAATTTTATTATATCTTATATTAGTATAGCAATTCCAGCATTCTTATCTTTATGGTTTGCATGATATCTTTTTTTCTTTGCTATTTGCTTTCATCCCATCTGTGTATCTGTTGTATGCTACTTATAGATGAGTCTTTTTTAAAATAGTCTCTCAATGTCTGCCTCTCAAAGTATTTACATCATTTTATTATTTATTTTCTGTTTGTCTCCTTTGTTTTTTGATCCTATGTTGTTGCCTTTTATGTATTGTTTGAATATTTTAAGTAGTATACAGTTATGCATCACTTAATGACCAGGATACATTCTGAGAAATGCATCATTAGTTGATTTCGCCATTGTGCAGACATCATAGAGTGTACTTAAACAAATCTAGATAGTATAGCCTACTACACACCTAGGCTATATGATACTAATCTTATGGGACCATGGTCCTATATGTGGTCCATCATGACCGAAACATTGTTATGTGGTGCATAACTATAGTTTAATGTATTTAATTGCATTTTAGCTGTATTTAATTAATTTGATTTTTTTACTGTAATTTTTAATGATTTTGGTAGTCTAAAGAGTATACACACTTATAATTTCATTGTCTATTTACAGTTAATATTGTGCCACTTCACATAAAATGTAGAATCCTTGTAATCCTTGAGATCCCTTTATCTAGCTACCCTCTCACTGCTCTTTATGTCATAATGTTCAGATGTATTGCATATACATACACTGAAAATTTCTCCAAACACTATTGCAATTTTTATTTTTAAGAGTCTTATATATTTTAAATAGCTTGAGGGAAAACTAGTTTTTCATATTTATCCAGATGTTTTCCATTGCTAATGCTGTGTCAGTCCTCAAAATCTGAGGTTTCCGTTTCCTTTTACATTGCGTCATCTGAAAGAATTTCTTTTAGCAATTCTTGTAGAGCAGATATACTAGTGGCAAATTCTCTTACTTTTTCTGTATCTGAAGATGACTCTTCTTTATCTATAGATGCCTGTTCTTCATTTATTGTTGGAAATGTTCTCTGAGTATAGAATTCTGGGTTGAAAGCTTTTTTTTTCAGCCCTTAATAGTGGGTCTGTTGTCTTCTAACCTCCCTGGATTCTGATTAGAAATCTACAGTCATTTGAACTATTGTTTCCTTGTCCATAATTTGTCATTTTTGTCCAGCTGCTTTCCACATTTTTAGTTTGTCTTTTCTTATCACTATTTTTATTTTGATGTTTCTAGACATGGTTTTCTTTGAATTTATCCTGTTTGGGGCTCTCTGAGATCCTTGAATCTGTAAACTTAAGTCTTTCACCAAATGATGTATCATTTTTATGTATTGCTGGGTTTTCTATTACTCATCTTCTTTTCGGATTCTTCTTCTATACTGACAATCATACCCATATGTTATACCGATTGATATTGTAATACAGGTGCCCAAGGCTTTGTTCCTTTTCCCCTCATTGTTTTTCAAACTTTTTCTCTCTCTTGTTCAGTTTGTTTAATTTATTAATATTTCTTAGACTGTTGTCTGATAATTCAAACATCTGTTATCTTGAGGTTAGCATTTGGTTGTGTTTTCCCTTGTTAATAGGTCCTGGGTTTTTGGATGTTGACTTAGTTTGTATTATACCTTACATGGATGTTATCTTGTGATTCCTCTGGATTGTTATAATTATCTAGAGAAGGTTGTGCTTTTGTTTTAGCAAGAAATCCATCCAGTTAGAGTCAAATCCAGTTCAATTCTCAAAGAGTTCGCTCTACTGGTCTGGGTCTTTCCCATGCATGTATGTTCAGGAGTTTGGCTTCAACTTGTGTCATTTCAAATCTATTTAGTTTTCTAAACCTTTGTATATTGGATTGGGTCTACCTGGTGTATGTGTGGTACAGGAGTCTTCTACAGGCTCATACACAGAATTAAGGGAACCCTTTCTTTGCATCTCTTCACTCTGAGACGTCCCCCCTCACACTGTGATCTCCCTGGGCTTCATTCCTTTGTTCCGTTGTCCAGAAGGATGGCAGGGTTTTCATCAAAGTTTTATCTACTTGCACAGTGCTATGCTGCAATCATTCCACCATGGTGGTAAAGCTGAGAGAGAAAATTAAAACAAAGAAATAGGATACTTGCCTCTGTGTGAGTTGCTTCTTTTAACTGCCTTTCTAAATTCACCTGATTTCCTTTGCTTTGTTAAGAGTCCTCAGGTAATTTCATTTTAGTCTTAGTTTTTTGTCATAATCAGTGTGCTAAATGGGCATTAGGGAATTAGACCACCACAGCAGAACTGTAGCTCCCTGTGGGAAGGATTTTAATTAAAATGGTTAATTGATAAATGACTTTTTCTGTGTCCATTTTTATAATTTATATGCTCAAAATGTTTGTCTATTTTCTCTAAATTGTCAAATTTATTTCACAGATTTATCACAGTGTTATCTTACTCTCCCTCTGTCATAGAATCTGTAATGATGTTTCCTCATTCATACCTAATTTTACTCATTTGTCTCCACTCTTTTTTTTCCTTAGTTTATTAGCTCTAGCTGGAGGTTCATCAGTTTTATTAGCCTTTTCAAAGAGCCAGCTTTTAGTTTATCAATTTTCTTTCATTTGTCTAATTTCTATGTCATTAATTTCTGCTTTTACCTTTAACATTTTCTTATATTCTTTGCTCTCTTTCTCACCTGAAACCTAATGCATTCTTCTTTCTTTCATTTCTTAAGCAAAGGGCATATAACATTGATTTCATGCCTTTCTCTTTTTTTATATAAGCGTTTAAAGCTAGACATTTCTTCCCAACGTTGCTTTGCCTGCATCCCACTAATTTTATTTTAAGTTTTCAATCAATCCAAAGTATTTCCTAATTTTATTTGTAATTTCATTTGGCCCAGGGCTTATTTAGTAGTATTTTGTTTACTTCCCATGTATCTGGTCATTTCCAATATATCTTTCTGCTGTTGGTTTCCAACTAAATTTTTTCTGTTCAGAAAATATACTCAATATTACTTCAGTCCTCTTAGTTGTTTTGAGAAGTGTTCTGTGGCTCACGATATGGCTCATCTTGATGAATGTTCCATGTCCTCTTGAATAATAAGTTTATTCTGATCCTTTAGATTGTAGAAGTTAAGTCTTCTATATCCCAACTGTTCTAATTTCCACTAGTTATATCAGTTTATAGGAGTGAAATGCTAAAGTTCCCAGCTATAATTGTGGATTGGACTGTTTCTCCTTTTCCCCTTCCAAGTATTTTGAAACTCAGTAATTAAGTAAATAGGCATTTAGAATTAGTTTTTTTTTTATTTTGATGATTTGACTCTTCATCATTAATGTAATATACCTCCTTATTCCTGATAATAATTCTTGCATTGAAGTCTACTTTATTGGATATTAATATAATCACTCCACTTTTCTTATGTTTAGTGTTAACATACTGCGCCAGTTAGAGATAGACCCTGATAACATTTCTACTTAACCATTTGGCAGAGTTCTTGATAATGTCTTTTGATGCACAAAAGTTTTTAATTTTAATGAAGTCCAGTTTATTGTTTTTCTTTTGTTGCCATATCTAAACATCCATTGCCATATCCAAAGTCATGAAAATTTAGCCTTACATTTTCTTCTAGGAGTTTTCAGCTCTTATATTTAGGTCATAAATCCATTCTGAGTTAATATTTGTATCCATTGTGAGAGTAGGGATCCAACTTTATTCTTCTGCATGTGGAAATTCAGTTTTCCCAGCATCATTTGTTGAAGAGACTGTTCTTTCCACTTTGAATGGACTTGGCATCCTTATCAATAACCATTTGGTCATAAATGTATGGGTTTATTTCTGTTCCATTGGTCTATATGTCTATTTTGATCACTGGAGCTCTGTAGTAAGTTTTAAAATTGGGAAGTATGAGTCCTCTGGTTTTCTTCTTTTTCAAGATTATGTTTTGGCTATTCAGAGCCACCTGCAACTTAATATGAATTTGAGGATTGGCTTTTCCATATTTTCAAAAAAGGCTTTTAGAATTTTCATAAGGATTGAATTGAATCTCTAGATTGCTTTGGGTAGTATTGACATCTTCACAATATTAAGTTTTCCTACCCATGAATACAGAATGATTTTCTGTTTGAGTCTTCTGTAGTTTCTTTTAGCAATGTTTTGTAGTTTTCAGTGTACAAGTATTTCCCCTCCTTGTTTCTAGGTTGGTTTTGATCGTTTCATTGTTATCTTTGTTATGGATTTTGTTTTCCTGCCTCTTTTCATGCCTGGTAATCTTTGCATTGATTCCAAACACTGAATTTTACTTTTTTTTGGCGCTGCATAGTTTTGTATTCCTGCAAATTTTTCAGTCTTCTTTTCAGATGCAATTAATACATCATTTGGAAACAATTTGATCATTTCATATCTTGCTTTTCTAATTTGATATGTGGTTCTGGTTCAGTATACAGTCTAGAGCTCATTATTTCCCAATAACTTCCTAAGTACCCAGTGTCTTGTGAATTATGAATTTTCCATTCTGGTTTTTGGGAATAGACACTGTTTCTTGGGCTGAATAATTTCCTGGCACTCTTTCCTCTAATGCTATCAGAATCGATGGTTCTTTCCCCAGACTCAGGTAGCTTCCTCATACATATATGCTGATTTCTGTTGTATATTCAAGTGAGATGTTCTAGTCATCGCCAGAGTTGTCTGTCTCTGCAGTTATCTCCTTTCTGGTACACAGTCCTAAGAATGTTAGCTGCATTGATCTTCATGGACTTTTAGCTTTGTCTTTTCAGGGACTTTGCTGAGCTCCACCTCAGTTCTCTGTGCTATAATTTGGAAACATGCTGAAGGCAATAAGCTATGGCAATTGTAGAGCTCATGTCTTTGGTTTCCTATCTCTGTGGGACCACTGTCCTTTGTGGTTCGATGTACAGTTTCTTGAAAACTATTTTTTCCATGATTTGTGTTCTTATTACTATTTTTTGGTTGTCTCAGGCGAAATGGTAAATCAATTCATTTATTCTATCAAGTGATAGTTCTCTTCAGGCTAATAAACTTCTTTTAGCTTTATTTGTAGTATAGGGTTACTGCCAACAATGTCTCTAAATTTTATTACAAAATGTCTTTTTTGCCTTTTGGGTTTTTTAAAAATAAACTTTATTTTTTATAGCAGTTTTAGATTCAAAGCAAAATTAAGTGGAAGGTGCAGAGATTTCCCCTATGCCCCCTGCCCCGACTCATACATATCCTCTACCATTATCAACTTCTCTCAACAGAGTGGGTTCATTTGTTACAACTGATGAACCTACATTGATACGTCATTATTACCCAAAGTCCATAGTTTACATTAGGCTTCACTCTTGATGTTGTACATTCTATGGGTTTTGGACAAATGTATAATGACATACACCAACCATTATAGTATCTTGCAGAGCAGCTTCGCTACCCTAAAAATTCTCTATTCTCCACCTATTCATCATTCCCTATCCCCTAATTTTACTTTCTCCACAATTTTGCCTTTTCCAGAATGTCATATAGTTGGAATCATACAGTATGTAGCCTTTTCAGATTAGCTTCTTTCACTTAGTAATATGCATTTAAGTTTCCTCCATATCTTTTTATGGCTTTACAGTTCATTTCTTTCTGGCACTGAATAATATTCCATTGTCTTCCAGCGTTTATTGTTTCTAATGAGAAGTGAGATGCTACTCATATAGTTCTCCCCTCTCCCACCCTGCATGGAATGTGTCATTTTTTTTTCTCTATCGCTTTGAGTTTCTCTTTATTTTGGGTTTATAGCAGTTTGACACTGTTGTGCCTAAGGATGGAGTTTTTGCATATTTCTTTTTGGATGATTGCTGAGTTTCTTGGCCTATGCATTTATGTCTTTTGTTAAATTCAAGAATTTTTGGTCATTTATTGTTTTCTGCATCATTTTCTCTATCCTCCCTTTTTGGTTATTAATTACACATGTTATACCAATTTATATTGCCCCCTGGGTCATATGAAGCTGTATGCATTTTTTATTAAATTCAAATTCATATAAAATAAAACCATTTTAAAGTGAACAGTTTAGTGGCATTTAGTACATACTTTTGTGCAACCACCACCTCTATCTAGTTCCCAAACATTTTAATCACCTCAAAAAGAATCCCTGAACTTAAGCAGTTATTTCCCATTCTTCTCTACCCTCAGCCCCTGACAACTACCAGTCTCCTTTCTGTCTCTGTGAATTTACCAATTCTGGATGTTTCATATAAATGAAAACATACAGTATGTGTCATTTTGTGTCTGGCTTCTTTCACTTAGTTTAATGTTTTCTAGATTCAACCATATTATAGCGTGTATCAGTATGTCATTCCTTTTTATGGTTGAATTATATTCCGTTGTAGATATATATCAATTTGTCCATTCATCCATTGATGATCATTTGGGTGGTTTCCACATTTTGGCTATCATGAACACCGCTACTGTATGTTCATGGAAAAGTATCTGCTTGAGTACCCATTTTCAGATCTTTTGGTTATATACCAAGAGTGGAATTGCTGAATTATATGGCAACTCGTTTAACTTTTTGATTATGTGTCAAACTGTTATCACAGTGGCTGCACCATTTTACATTTCCACTAATAGTGTACAGAGTATCTATGTCTCCTCAACAACACTTATTTTCTTTTAAAAAAAAATCATAGCCATCCTAGTGTGTGTGAAATGGTCTCGTTTGATGTTGGTTTGCATTTCCCAAATGACAATGACATTGAGCAGTTTTTCCTGTACTTGGTGGTCATTTGTATCTCTTCTTTGGAGAAAAGTCTATTCAAGTCCTCTGCCCTTTTTTTTTTTTTTTTTTTTTGTGGGGAAGACCAGCCCTGAGCTAACATCTGTTGCCAATCCTCCCCTTTTTGCTGAGGGAGACTGGCCCTGGGCTAACATCGTGCCCATCTTCCTCCATTTTATATGGGACGCCGCCACAGCATGGCCGACAGACAGTGCGTCGGCGGGCGCCCGGGATCCGAACCCGCGAACCCCGGGCTGCCAAGCGCGGACTAAACCGCTGCGCCACCGCTCTGCCCATTTTTTAAATTTGGTTTTAGTCTTTTTGTTGTAGAGTTGTAAGGGCTATTTAGATATTCTTTTTTTGTGTGAGGAAGATTAGCCCTGAGCTAACATCCGTTGCCAATCCTCCTCTTTTTGCTGAGGAAGATTGGCACTGGGCTAATATCTGTGTCCATCTTCCTCTACTTTATATGGGATGCCTGCCACAGCATGACTTGACAAGCGGTGTGTAGATCCACCCCCTGGATCTGAACCTGCAATCCCCGGGCTGCTGAAGCAGAGCATGGGACTTAACCACTATGGCACTGGGCCGGCCCCTGTTTAGATACTCTTTTATATTACACTCTTAGCATATACAAGATTTGCAAATATTTTTATCTATTCTCAGGTAGTTTTTTCACTGTCTTAGTAGTGTCTGTGCACAGAAGTAAAGTTTTATGAAGTCTAGTACATTTTTTTTTCTATTTTATTGCTCATTCTTTTGGTATCATATCTAAAAAGCCATTGTGAAATCCAAATTCATGAAAATTTTACCCCTTTGCTTTTTTTCAAAGAGATCATTGATGCATTTTGAGCTAATTTTTAAAAATAGGGTGAGGTAGGGGTCCAACTGCATTCTTTGGCATATGGCTATCCAGTTGTCCCAGTACCATTTACTGAAGAGACTATTCTTTCTACATTGCATGATCTTGTTATCCTTGTTGAAAAGCAATTGACTGTGGATGTAAGAGGTTATTTCTGAACTCTCAGTTCTATTCCGTTAATGTATATTTCTCTCCTTCTGCTAGTACCATACTGTTTTCATTGTTGTAGTTTTGTGGGGAGTTTTGAAATTTAGAAGTATGAGTCCTCTACCTTTGTTCGTTTTTTAAAGACTGTTATGTATTTGAGGCCCCTTGCAATTCCATGTGAATTTGAGGATCATCTTTCCATCTCTTCAAAACAAGTTGGAATTTTGATACAGATTGCATTGAATCTGTAGATTGCTTTGGATTGTATTGTAATCTTAATGATATTAAGTCTTCCAATTCTTGAATACTGGATGTCTTTCCATTTGTGTAAGTCTTTTTTTTTTTTTTCTTACAGCAATGTTTTGTAATTTTCATTGTACAAATCTTTTACCTCCTTGGTTAAATTTACATCTAGGTTTTTTTGTAGATTATCATGTAAATGTAATTGTTTTCCTAATTTCCTTTTGGGATTGTTCATTGCTAGCGTATAGACATAACCTGATTTTTATGTGCTGATACTGTATCCCACAACTTTGCTGAATTCCGTTATTAACTCTAGCAATGTGTGTTTGTGTGTGTGTGTGTGTGTGTGTGTGTGTGTATTCTCTGGTTTGTCTCTGTCTCCCTCTCTCTCCCCCACACTGTGTGTGTCTGTGTACACACACACAATCATGTCATCTACAATTAGTTTTACTTCTTCTTTTATAATTCAGATGCCTTTTATTCTTTTTCTTGCCTAATTGCTCTGTCTAGAACTTCCAGTACGTTGCTAAAAGTGGACGTCCTTGCCTTTGTCTTGATCTTAGGTGGAAAGCTTTCAGTCTTTCACTATTGAGGATGATTAATTTTGGATTTCTCATAAAAGCCCTTTATCAGGTTGAAAAAGTTTCATTCCATTCCTAGTTTGTTGAGTCTTTTTATGATGAAAGAGTTTTGGATTTTGCTTTTTCTGCAGCAATAGAGATGATCATGTAGTTTTTTTTTTTTTTTTTTTTCCTTCTCTCTGTGTGGTGTATTACTTACATTAGTTTTTGTATGTTTAACCACCTTTTTGTTCCTGGGATAAATCCAACTTGGCCATGGTGTATAATTCTTTAATATAGTGCTGGAAGTGGTTTATTAGTATTTTGTTGAGGACTTTTGCATCTATATTCATATGTGATATTAGCATTTAGTTTCTTTGTCTTGTGATGTCTTTATCTGGCTTTGGTGCCAGGGTAATGCTGACCTCATAGAATGATCAAGAAGTGTTCCCTTATCTTCTGTTTTTGGAAGAACTTGAGAATTGGCTCATTCTTCTTTAACTGTTAACTGTGTGGTAGTAATCACCAGTGAAGCCTTTTCATCTGGGGTTTTCTTTATTGGGAGGTTTTAAATTACTGTTTCAATATCTTTACTTGTTATAGGTGTCTTCAGATTTTCTATTTCTTCTTCAGTCAGTTTTTGTAATATGTGTGTTTCCAGGTATTTTGCATTCCTTATAGCTTGCCTAATTTATTATATGATTGTTCTTAGTATTCACTTATAATCTTTTTGTTTCTGTAAATTTGGTGGTGATCTCCTTTCTTTCTTTCTGATTCTAGAAATTTGAGTCCTCTCTCTTTTTTTTCAGTCTAGCTTAAGTGATCTTAATTTGTCAATTTTGTTGGGTTTTACAAAAATTGACTTTTGTTTTCCTTTATTTTTTTCTCTATTTTTCTATTTTCTGTGTCATTAATATCCACTTTAATCTTTTTTATTTCCTTCCTTCTGCTACCTGTAGATTTAGTTTGCTCTTTTCTCATTCATTAAGGTGTAAAGTTATGTTATTAAGATCTTTCTTGTTTTTTAATATAGACATTTTCTAATAATAAATATCCCTCTGCTTTCACTTAACTTTATATTATTTGGTATGTTGTGTTTTCATTTTTATTCACCTCAATATGTTTTCCAGTTTCCCTTTTGATATCTTCTTTATCCTGTTTGGTCTTTTAAGAGTGTGTTGTTTAATTTCCACCTATTTGTGAACTTTCCACTTTTCCTTGTTTAACTGATTTCCAGCTTCATTCTATTGTGATTGCAGATGATTTGTATGATGTCAGTCTTTTTATATGTATTAGGATTTGTCTTGTGGCCTAAAATATTGACTATCCTAGAAAATATTCCATCTGCACTTGAGAAAAATGGGTATTTTATCACTGTGGATGTTGTGTTCTATATATGTCTGTTACGTTTAGTTGGTCTATATTGTTGTCAAGTCCTTTATTTCCTTATTGATCTTCTGTCTAGAAACTCTATCCATTATTGGAAGTGAAGTAGTGAAATCTCCAGTTATTACTGTAGAACTGTCTATTTCTCCCTCAGTTCCATGAATGTTTCCTTTGTATGTTTTCTGTACCTGTTGTTTGGTGTACCCATTTTTGTAATTGTTATATCTTCTTGGTGAATTGACCCTTTTATGAATATGCAATTTCCTTCGTTTTCTCTTATAACAGTTTTTGACTTGAAGTCTACTTAGTCTGATATTAGTATAGCCACCCCTCTCTTTTGGTTATTGCTTTCATGGAATATCTTTTTCCATCCTTTTATTTTCAAACTATTTGTTTCTGTTGATCTAAAATGAGTCTCTTTCAGATTACATATAGTTGTATCATGTTTTATTTATTCATTCTCCCAATTTCTGTCTTCTGTCTTCTGATTGTGGAATTTAATCCATTTACGTTAAAATTACTGATGAGAAAGGACTTATTTCTGCCATATTACTATCTACTATATGTTGATTGTTTTCCAGAGTTCTTTCAAAGTTAATTCTGAGAGTTTTTGCTTGATTTTTTTCATGTTTCTTTGGCTGGTACAGCTTTTTGGAACTGCCAGTATATTTGCTGATATCACTCTCTATTCACTTTTTGAAACTCTTGTTTCTCTTTCTTCTACAGAATGGACAATTTCTATAGGCACGTGTTCATATTTACTGACATATTCCGCTTTTGTTTATCTGCTGTTAAACACATCCAGTTGGTTTTTTTTACTTCAAATATTTTAGTTTTGGGATCTAGAATTTTTGTTTTCATTTATAGTTTCCATTTCTCTGATAAGAGTTTCCAATCTGTTTACTTATTATGATAATTTATTCCTTTATGTCCTTGAATACATTTATGCTAACTGTTTTAAAGTCTTTATCCGCTAATTACCACATCTGTGTATTTTGACTCTGTTTTTATTTATTTTTTTTCTTTTAACTATGAGTTAGTTTTCTGTGTCTTCAATGGTGTAATAATTATGATATGCTAACTTTATGTGTAGTACTGTGTAGTCTTCTGATTTATTTTTCCTCTAAAGAGTTTGATTTAAGTTTAATAATATGCTAGACTCAAAATTCAAACTCTGTCTCCCCCAACTTAAGCAGCATCTTCTCAGTTTGTTCAGCCTCCCAACTCTTGCTTTTTGCTGAGCTTCTTGCAATATTCTTGACATATGTGAATGTCACACATCAGCAAATGATCTGATTAGAGTTTATAGGCAGATTTTAGAGCTCCCTCTTCTGTTTCTACCTGTTTCCTTGAATTTTTCCCTTACTTTCCATACTTTTGGTAGCCCAGAAGTCTGTCCTCTTAACCTTTTGTAACCGATAAGACTATAAATTTCTGCTTCAGTTTTAGCCACTGATGGGCCTCATGGACTTATAAGTGCCTACTGCAGAAATATATAACAATAGTTTGACCCAGTACAGTTCCCTTCTTTCAAGAGTTAACATGCCTTCAGTATCTGCCTGCCTTTGCTACCTCTTCAATGCTGTCAAATAATGTGTATTTTTATTAAATATCTTGATGTCTAGAGAGCATAAACTACCTTCTTTATTATTTTTAAAAACTGTCAGTTTTAAATTGGTTTGTTAAGTTACATAAAATAAAATCATGGTGAAGATTTTATTTATGAGTGTATTGCAGGTATAGAATAATTTGGTGAAAATTTACATTTTTACATTAACAGCATAAAGTTGGATTTTAAAAAATTCAGTCTGAAAATCTGTCTAATGATAGGCTATTTTAATTGATTTACAATTATTGTAGACTGTGTGAGATTCATTTGTATTTTTGTGGTTATAACACTATTTTTAATTTTTTTCATTTCTATGTAATATTCTCTCACATAAATATATCAAGGTGTATGTATCTGTTTTATTGTTGGTTGAAATTTCTTCCTACTTCTCAGTTTTTTTGCTATGACAAACAGTGCTCTTTTGAAGATTTTTGTTTCTGTATCTTCGTATCCAAGATTCTTCAAGATCCTTACCTAATATTGGATTGTAAGATATGCAATTCATTAAAATATGTCAGACTGTTTTCTAAATTTGTTGTATTAATTCACATTTTTACAACAGCAGTTTAGGAGAAATTCTCTTGTCCTACATTTGTGGCAATTCTTGGCATAATCAAAATTTAACTATTTGCAATCTTATGTAATATATCACATTTTTTATTGTGGTAAAATATACATAATATAAAGTTTAACATTTTAAGCATACTTAAATGTACAATTTAGTGGCAATAAGTAATTCACATTGTTGTGTAACCATCAGCCCTATCCATCTCCAGAACTTTTTTCATCTTCCCAAACTGAAATTCTGTACCTGTTAAACAATAGTTTCCCATTTGTTCTTTCTTTCAGCCCCTGAAAACCATCATTCTTTCTGTCTTTCTTTATAAAGTTTATTAGTCTGGATACCTCATATAAATGGAATCATACAGTATTTTTGTGATTTGCTTATTTCACTTAGCATCTATGTTGTATTATGTGTCAGAATTCCATTCCTTTTTAAGGCTGAATAATATGCCATTGTATGTATATACTACATTCCCATTCTCCAGCATATATAGTAGGTGACCATCACACATTTTCATCTCACTCCACATTACTTTTCATAGTTTCCTCTTCTCACATTAGTTTCACATTAGTTGACCTAGCACTTATATAACACATTTCCTTCATCCACATGTATATACAAGATTTTCTTTATCCATTCATCTGTTGGTGGAAATTTGGGTTGCTTCGACTTTTTGTCTATTGTGAATAATGCTGCAGTGAACACGGATGTGTGAATATCTCTTCAAGATCCTGCTTTCAATTTCTTTAGATAAATACTATATTAGTCAGGTTGGGCTGCCACAACAGAATCTCATAGACTGGATGACTTAAACAGAAAGTTTTTTTCACAATTCTGGAAGATAGAAATTCAAGTTCAAGCTTTTGGCTGATTCAAAAGTTTTTTCTTGGCTTGCAGATGGCATTCTGAGCCACGTTTTCATTATGTCCTGACATGGTCTTTCCTTGGTTCACGTGTGCAGAATGAGAGAGAGAGAGCAAGCACTCTGTTGTCTCCTCTTATGAGGACACTAATACTGTCAAATAAGAGTCCTACCCTTATGACCTCATTTAACCTTAATACTCCCTAAGAGATCCCATCTCCAATGCAGCCACACTAGGAGTTAGAACTTCAACGTATGAATGTTAGAGGGGGGACACACATTCAGTCCATAACATACACCCAGAAGTGGAATTGTTGGATCATATGGTAATTCTATTTTTAATTTTTAGTGGAACACCATATTGTTTTTCATAGAGGCTGCACCATTTTACATCACCACCAACAAAGCACAAGGCTTATAGTTTCTGCACATCCTGGTAATACCTCCTAATATGTGTGAAGTGGTATCTCAATGTGGTTTTTATTTGCATTTTCCTAATGGTTAGTGGTGTTGAGCATCTTTTCATGTACTTATTGGTTCTTTGTATATCCTATTTGGAGAAATGACTGCTCAAAGCCTTTTCCCATTTTTTAATTGGGTTGTTTAATTTTTGTTACTGTTGAGTTATAGGAGTTCTTTATATATTATCGATATCAATCTGCTTATCTGGTACATGCTTTGCAAATATTTTCTCCCATTCTTGGATTGCCTTTTCACTTTGTTGATAGTGTTCTTTGATGCAGAGAAGTTTTTAATTTTGATGTAGTCCAATTTATCTATTTGTCTTTTGTACTTGTATTTTTGGTGTCATAAAAAAATCTGCAAAATATGGGCCGGCCCGGTGGCGCAGCGGTTTAGTCCGCGCTTGGCAGCCCGGAGTTCGCCGGTTCGGATCCCGGGCGCCCGCCGACGCACTGCTTGTCAGCCATGCTGTGGTGGCATCCCATATAAAGTAGAGGAAGATGGGCACGGATGTTAGCCCAGGGCCGGTCTTCCTCAGCAGAAAGAGGAAGATTAGCAACGGATGTTAGCTCAGGGCTGGTCTTCCTCACAAAAAAAATAAAATAAAATAAAATAAAAATCTGCAAAATATAATGTCGTGAAGCTTTTTTCCTGTTCTCTTCCAAGAGTTTTACAGTTTTAGCTCTTATGTTTAGGTCTTTGATCCATTTTGAGTTAATATTTGTATATGGTGTAAGGTAAGAGTACAGCCTCATTCATTTGCATGTGGATATCCAGTTTTCCCAGCACCATTTGTTGAAAAGACTGTCCTTTCCTCATTGAATGATCTTGTTACCCTTTTTAAAAATCATTTGAGAGTTTATTTCTCGGCTCTCTATTCTGTTCCATTTGTCTGCAACCCTGTCCACACCATTTTGGTTACTGTAGCTTTGTAGTATTTAAATCAGGAAGTATGAAATTTCCAACTTTGTTCTTCTTTTTTCAAAATTGTTTTGGCTATTCTGAGTCCCTTGAGATTTCAAATGAATTTTAGGATTGATTTTTCTATTTCTGAAAACAGTGTCACAGGGATTTTGATAGAGATTGCATAGAATATGTAGTTTGCAGTAGTATTGACATCTTAACAATATTAAATATTACAATCTATGAACATGGGATGTCTTTCCTTTATTTGTGTCTTCTTTGATTTCTTTCAGCAATTTTTGGTAGTTTTAGGTATAAAGTTTATTCCTAAGTATTATAGTTTTGATGCTATCGAAATAGAATTGTTTTATTTGTATGTGTGTGTGTGTGTGTGTGTGTGTGTGTGTGTGTGAGAAAGATTGACCCTGAGCTAACATCTGTTGCCAATCCTCTTCTTTTTGCTTGAGGAAGACTGGCCTGAGATAACATCTGTGCCAGTCTTCCTCTATTTTGTATGTGGGTCACCACGACAGCATGGCTTGATGAGTGGTATACGTCTGCGCCTGGGATCCGAACCTGTGATCCCGGGCCGCCAAAGTGGAGCATGCCAAACCTCACCACTATGCCACTGGGCCAGCCCCAGAACTGTTTTCTTAATTTCCTTTTCAGACTGTTCTAGTACACAACTGATTTTTGCATGCCAATTTTGTATCGTGTAACTTTGCTGAAGTTGTTTATTGGGCAAATAGGTTTTTTTGTGGAATCTTTAGGGTTTTCTACATATAAGATCATACCATCTGTGGACAGGGATAACATTACTTTTTCTTTCCAATTTGAATTCACTTTCTTTTTCTTACCTAATTGATCTGGGTAAGAGTTCCAATATTGTTTCAATAGAAGCAAAGATAGTCATCATCTTTATCTTGTTTCTGATCTTAGAGGAAAAGCTTTCAGTCTTTTACCATTGAGTATGTTGTTGGCTGTGGGTTTTCCTGAAGGCCCTTTATCAGGTTGAGGAACTTTCATTCTATACCTGTTTTTTTTGAGTGTTTTCTTTTTAACATTAAATAAGAATTTATTATGTTATCCACTACCAACCATGGTTCTAAGTGATGTGAGAGGGAATTATCAAAAACACAACACACTTTTGGCTTTCAAGGAGTGTATAATCTAATTGGATATAAATCTGATACATATGAAAATATAACTGGTAATCAATGATTGAATGTGGTAAGTGCCAGATGGATGATGCAGATTTGTTATAGTATGAAGTGATATCTCATTGTAGTTTTGATTTGCATTTCTCTAATGATTACTAATGTTAAACACCTTTTCATATGTGTGGTCCTAGGTTTGTGTTTTTCCTGATTCCTCTGTATACTTGGCTGGCTTTAAATGTCTTAATTTCCCTAAGAGTCTCACACTGCTTCTTCTTTGGTTCTTAGGTATTCTGTTGTATTCCTCAATCACTAATCTCTTGCCCCAGGTATCTGTGGGTCTGTAATCACCTTGTGGTTTTCGGGAATGTGCCCAAGGCATCCCCTAGGCTGAGATGTGAACTAGCTTTGAAATCTGTAACACAGAGACCAGTCCCTCAAGTGGCCATCAGACAGGTAGCCAATTCAGTCAGCTCTGCTCTCTCTGGTTCTTGGTATGGAACTGAGCACTAGGCTGCTGCTTCCCCAAAAGTACATGGCTCTGCATTGGAGAAGGGCGGGGGCAAGGATGAATAAAAATGCCACAAATTTCCTACATTTTGAACATGACTTTTTCTTGATTGGGTGTCCATTTAGTTGCTGTTGATCTTTGACTGATTTCCAGCACTCTTACAAAGTAATTTTAGCCAGTATCTAGTTGTTTGTTTAATGTTTCCATAAGGGAACAAGGGAGGGGAGAGCCTGGAGCTTCCTAGTTCCCCATCTTGCTGAAGTCACTCTCAATGTATTACAGTTTGATGTTTATTTGAGCACATTTTTGTGGCTCAATAAAAATGACATTAATTGGACATTTGTATTTTCTCTTTTGTGCCTATTTTTAAATTAGTTTTCTGTCCTTTACTCATTGATTTATATGAATTGTTTATATATTCCGAATAATAGTCCTCTTTTGGTGATATAACTGCAACTATTTCCTAATTTTGTTGCTTGACTATTTTATGATTTTTAATTAAGTTCTTAGTTTTAATACCAAATATATCAAATGTGTTCTGTTAGTCATTTCCCTTTTTAAGAAATTATTCCCTGTCCAAAATTCATGAAGGTTTTTTTCCTATAGTTGTTTCTCATTTCTTTATATGTCTGTCAGTACTGATCAGTTACCAATGATTTTTTCTCTTCTTATTGACATAATCAAGATTTAATCAGGCTGCACTCATAACTATAGCTGGGAGATGTTCTACTCAGTGAGACTCAACCCTGGAAGATACCGTTGCTAATCTTGTACTTTAAATTTAAATAATATTTTAGGATTTTTCCTCAACTCCACTTAAAAGAGAACAAAATATTTTAAGAAGTATCCCAGGAGAGAGTGCTACAGATAAGGACTCTATGGTATTATACATAACTGTATTATGAAAGTTTGTTAATTCTAAGAATATTTATTAGAAGATCGTATTTATTTAAACTTGGGTTTAGATGATTTTATGCCAGTATCACTTCTGTTTGAGACACTCAATATAAAGTATGTGTGGAAAGACTGCATGCAGGTTTCTCTTTTCCATGTGTAGTGATTTAACACTTTCAATACCTTTGCACAGCATTTCCATATTTGTGCTTCAAGAAATATTAATATGTCTTTTGAAAGAAAATGTACCATGATCACACAACTTTGAGAAACATTATATCATTAGAATTTTACCACATACATTGCCACTTCAACACTCTTGTTATCACTGCAACAAATAAATCTATTTTACTTTGTTTAACCAATAATTTTTTAAATGCCTATTAAATCTTGAGGAACTCTTGGAAACTAGAATGGAAAATACTTTCTCTGAGTAACAGTTAAAATATTTCCCAGTTTGAAAAAATATATTTTAAAAAGAATGATATGAAATTAAATAATGTGACCCCAATCCAAACAGTGATATGTATTATCAAATCATGATGCTAGAAAAAAAATCTTTGATGGCCCATAATAGCCATGCCTTAGATGTACTATTAACATCTTTGTGAGTCCTTGGCTGACTGCATTTGCAATAGGAAAAGGAGGAGCAGGATAATCAGAGACCCCGGCCCAATTAGAATGCTTGGTGGCATCACATGACCTTCATGCCCTACCCCAAATGGAAGAAGTGGGTAGAGTCACTGTTCCCACAGTGTCCATTTATTGAGTGCCTGTGATAAACACCTCGGATGCTTTTTCATCTAAGTCATCTGATTTCAGTCCTCACAATAATAGTATGGACTTGGTTGTTATTGTACCTGTTTTACAAATGAGAAAACTAGAACTAAGAGAATGACTACTTTACCCGGGATCCCAAGGTTAATCAATGACAGAGAACATATTTGACCTTGGTTTCTTTCTACCTTCCTGTACCTTTTGTCATGCAGAGTTAGCTATGGTAACATATTCATGATATACATTAACTTTACGTTAGGGATGATCATACTGTTAAGTTAGGCTAAGTAATTTTTCCAATATTACACATTTAACAAGTGATAAGGATAGGACTTGAAATCAGGAGATTATTAGAAATAAGCTGCAGGTCTTTCCTGTATTTGGTGCTATCTTTATACATCTAAGGCATGGCAATTATGGTCCCTCTGATAAGCACATTTGGTTACACCTGTGGTCTTGACCTCTTGCAGCTTCTGCTGTAACGTACAGTATGGCCCAGTCAGCCTTCTAAACTCAACAGTATGTAATCAGTAAAACTGTTTTAGGCTGCAGTCTTGGTTTAAGTCAGGATCAGAGTGAAAAGTTAAAACTTTTCACTTATATGAGGTATTTAGAGTAGTCAAACTCACAGAAACAAATAGTACAATGGTAGCTGCCAGGAATTGGGGAGGGGAAAATGGGGAGGTGTTTAATGGGTATAGAGTTGTAATTTTTCCCAGATGAAAAAGTTCTGGAGATTAGTTGTACAATAATGTGAATATCTTTAACACTACTGAACTGTACACCTAAACATGGTACATTTTATATTATGTGTATTTTACCACAATTAAAAACCAAAAAAAAATTTAAAGAAAAAAGAATCTTCTTTGAAAATTTATTCTCCATGTAAACTTAACTTACATGGCATTTGAGGAAACTGTTACTTATTAGGTTATTCTTTATTCACAGTGATCTGCAGCCCTGGATCTTATAATCCCCGTGATGGAATTCACTGCCTTCAGTGCAATAGCAGCCTGGTGTATGGAGCAAAAGCATGCTTATAGGCCATTATTTTGAGTTCTTTGGTGGTTTATTAAACACAAAAGTATATTTTTGAAATATTAATATACAATAAATCACTATTATGCCAAAATTAAATATATTAGATTTTACAAAAAAATGGTGTCATCATTTTAATTGAAACATTGTATGTCCAAATGCTTTATGATTGGAATGTCCAGTAATGTTTATTGATTAATGCCAGACCCATATATGACTCCACAATATCTCTTGGATCACTGCTTTTTAAAAATAGTTTCAAGTTATTGGATTAGCACAAAAGATTTTTCAGGATTTTTTGAAAATAGCCCCTTCTATCTTTACTATATGTTGACTAATCTCAGGCCACCATATTCTTCCAATAATCATTTTAATTTCAGCTTGTTTAATTTCTTTGATTTAGTTTTATGGAATTTTATTTCTTTTAGTTTGACCTTTCGTAGTTCAAAGTCACTTTTGAAAAAGCCTGCGAGTCTTACTATTGTGATTTTTAGCCACTTTAGTGTAAGGAAGGCCTAGTCCCAACAACATCATAGGTTTTGAATATAGTTCAATGTGGCTATCTTAAACTTCATGGTTTAAAGTCCTTTAAAGTACCTTTTTGACATTTTAGAATGGGCTAATCATCGTATGTGCCTGAATTAACATTTGAACTTTTACAACATGGAAAAAGAAACTAAGCAATTTCTTTCCCTGACAACACCTCTAGGGAAAACAATTAGACAATCATCACAACTTTTATTTCATTTCCTTCATTATTAAAGTATTATGTGACAGATACTACTGCCACTACCACCTAATACTTACCCTCTCTCACACTGAGATGCTATATTTGAATAATTGAAAATTAACAAAAATTTAAGAATTTAAGTACCAGGAAAATACATGAGTAACTTACAAAATTAGTAGTTTCTCAATTTTCTAATTATTGTTCTATTTATATTTGTATTCACTTTATACTCTCTTGGACATTCTCTGTTTTTCTTTTCATATTTCATTTTTAAGACAAACATTTGTAAATGGCAAATAAACACAGGTTGGAGCTAGACATAACTGTGCAACACATTGACAGGAAAAAACATCACTTGTATCTAGGATCTATTAGGCTTTTTAAAATTGACCAGTTAATACATTAGCCTCTCATTTGGTCATCCTATGGAAAAATACTACCCTGGAATTCTCACGTAAATGCAAAGGGAAAAGAAATGATATTACTTTGTTAGCCCTGGTGATATTTCTTCAAAAATCCCTTTGGCCTTTCGTAATCATGACATAATTGTTTTCATAAGTTTTTCAAGAGCCTTCTTTCCTCTAGTAAGTAATGTATTTACCATTATACTGTTTGAGCGAGCTGTTCCTCTAGCACGTTTTCTGTAACTAGTAAAAGACCTACTAACTCTCCAAAAGCAGTGTGACCTCCTCAAGTTTTCCAAATTTCTTAATAGTATAATAAGATGAATTGAAATACACATTCTTTTCTTGGTGCTCTGTAAGTTTAGATTGCTTTTTCCTATCATTTAAAAATGCTGAGGAATTTAATGTAGGATACATTTTTCTGAGGCATGAACAGTATCAGCTCACTGACTAGTCAGCCTGGCAAAGCAGAGGCAGAGTTAGAATAGTGGTGACAGGTATTGGAGATGAGAATCTGATCAGGGAGAGATGGGTGGTCTGGGATGAGTGTAGACAGACAAAAACAGGAGAGTTTAGCATAAGGTATGGAATGTAGCTTGTGAAGGCGGGCTGGAAATAAGACCACAAAAACTGCAGAGGGCAGGGCAGGGTCAGACTTTAGAAGTGCAGGCAAAGAGAACAGTTTGTAAAACTGGAAGCAGAGGACAAAATAGGAGAAAAAAGGGAAGTATTAATTACTACTTTCTCTTCATTCCCATAGTGAAATGTTCTTTGCCCTATTTTATCACTTATCACATTTATTTTAATTGATTGTGTGTCTGCCTTCCACATTCAGTTATACTAGGGTATTTCTAGTTTCCTAGACCTCTTCCTAGCACATAGTTATGTGCGTAATAATTTCTTAAACTAATTAATAGATTATGAAGGTTCCGTGACTATCAATATGTCAATAACTAAGATAAAAGTTGCTTCTATTATATTAAAGGACAGGATATGGAATGTTGAAAGTTGTTTAAAGTGATGACAATACGTATGGTAAAAATCAAAACTAATTCCTAAGAGAGACTATTGTCATAAGGTAGTTTCAAGTGTTTATTATAATTTTTGTTTGCATCAAAATAATATATTTATATAATGACTTAATTTTAACAAAACATTTTTTAAAAATTGTAGGATCTGACATTTATGTGGACCTGTTAAGCTAGCAGGGCAAATATGATTCCCATTTTGTATTTTATTAATTAGATTCGTTTTCTCATTAAAAATCTGTAATATGTATTCATTTGGCAATATGTAAAAAGAACCTGAACAAGTTTGGTCAATTTCACTTAAAGGAAACTATCCTAAGAAAGTAAATCAGAAATCCGGTGATATATTACATCCAGTGGTATTAATTGCTGCGTTAAATATAATAATGAAAATGAAATGAACATAAATGACCTACAAGAGTGAAATGGTTGAGTAAATTATGCCTTTTCCATACGATACAATGTTATGTAGTACTGGTATCTGTACCGTTTAGATTTTTCAAACAAATGAACCCAAATCTTAATGTTTGTTTCGTGTAATAGGATCATGTGTGAGGATTTTTGATACCCTCTGTTTTCCATATTTTCTACATCGAAATGAATTACTTTCAAAATCTTGGAAGCAATAAACATACTTTGAAAAATTAAAATAGTAACAATTTGGAGAAGACATTATTGCTCACCTCTCCAATATCAACTCACTTCTCCCCTTCTTTCTAACAGAGCACCAAGTTTGTTTACTCCAGAGAATGATTCTTTTTTAGCTAGTCAGCATATGGCTTTTTTCTGGCAACTGCTTTGTGGTAACCCTGAGGATGAAGCCCACACCGGGGACACAGAGTGGAGAGATCAAAAGAACTGGGGCCCTGATGATGATGTTGAATCTCTGCCCTTATTGTATCTGAATCCCAGACTGCCCTAGACGTCTCAGTTCTGTGAGATAAGAAAGTTCCTTTTGTTTAAGCATGTTAGGTTTTCTGTTACTTGCAGCTAGAAGCATCATAATTGAAAGAGTATTCATTAAAGGAAATTTGTAAAATAGAGCAAATTAGAAGTAGGGGGAAAATACCACTTATGGTGTCATAACCCAGATATCAGCAATGTTAACATTTTGGTAAATTTCCTACTTTTAAGTGATTTTATTATTCACGCTAGATGTACCATTATGCAGCCAATATTTCCCTTATATTATGATATATTTTCCATACTATTTTATTGAACTCATTAACAGAATTTTAACTGCTATAATATTTGATACATTTCAGCAAAATTACTATAATATAGTTAAGCATTTCTAATTGTTGGACATTTCTGTTGCTTCCAGTTTTCACTCTTATATGTAACATTTGAGTTAACATCTTCTTTCTTGGTATTTTGTGTTATTTTTAAGTCTTCCCTAGGCTAAGTACCCAGAAGTAGAATTACTGGTTTTGGATATTTCTCATCCTCTGGACCATTTGCCAAACTTCTTTCCTAAAGAATTATACCAACATGTAGTCCCACCAATGACATGGCAGACTACATATTTCACTGCACCCTCTCTGGTATCTTTTTTTAAATTGTGATATTATTTATTTTGGAATATTATAATATGGAAAAAGTTTCCCATATTATATTTTCGTTTTTTTGAGTACTGGTGAGGTTGAACTTTTGTCATATAATAATGCCGCTGCTATTGCTGATGATAGTTGTTTACTGAGTGCTTGTTATGTGAAAGGTTTTGTTTGAAATCCTTCACATAGATTTTCACATTTAATTTGCCCAACTCTGTGATTTATTATTATTATTCTCATTTCATATATCAGAAAAATGAGTCACAAAATTATGTAACTTCCCCAGGTTTACACAGCTGGTGAGCATGGAGGTGTGTGTCAGTTATGACTTGGCTCTGCTACAACTCAGAGAGTCCAACTCCGTGGTTCTGTTCTCCCTCACATCCAGTGGAGGTCAGGTCAGGGCTGGTGCGCTGGCTCCACAGTGCTGTCCTTACCTTGGCCACTTGTCTTTTTTTGCTCTACCCTCCTTTGTGCAGCTTTTGTCCTCAGGGTCGCAGGTGGTGGCTGTGCTTCCAGGCATTGAATTTACCTTCCATTCAGAAAAAGGATGAAAATGAAAACCCTGTACAAGACTTTTACATTATATTGAATGGAATAATGTCACAAGGTCACCTGACACTATAATGGAGGGTGGAAATTGATACATTCATTTTTTATTCTCATTAATAGAGAAAAGAGGTAAATAAGGGGCGTGGATTGGAATGGGTTTTGAGTGGTCCATGTCTTTATCTCATACAGATCATCCCTCTAACTAGTCAGCATTGATACAAATCCATCACATTAATAAGCTCTATGTGTAATGTGCTCATTCTCTACCCCATGTAATACAGCCTCAAACTGTCATCCAGTTACTGCATCCAGGTTGAAGTTCAGAATCATAGGTGATGTGTAGAATCTTACATGAGGTCCAGGGTTCCTCTGGTTTAGACAGTTTATCTGCCTCCAACCTATCCAATATGAAATGAGTGAGAAGGAAGAGAATAACTAATTTAAAACACCCATTCAGAAAAGAGAGGAAAGAAACACATCCCAATCACCCATGTAGGTGGACAGGATAGAGTGAGATCTTCTTGCTATCAGATTGATATAAGTTTTTTGATTGGTCCCTGGTTCTAATCTCTGTGGTTATCTTCCTTATGCATTATATTCCACTTTCTGGCAACTGCACTGTAGTTTCAGTTCACTCTCTGTTAGAAGTCAGGGGCCCAGGACACTCAGTCTGTCATGGGTCACATTTGGAAATCCAAGGGGAAGTACAGTTCTCTTGTGTTGTATTGTGTCATCGTGGTCAAGCATGGTGACAAAAGATGCAGAGGCACCTCAAGGGCCCCAGCTTGCCCTCACTCTCCTCTGCTCTGCGTTGGACTTGCCCATGGGATTGCTGGCTCCGCAGACCAACAGTGACCTCAGGCACACCACCTGCTGTGTGGTATACAGAGAATGAGCTTCCCCAGAGGTCTCAGTTTCCACAGATCTGTCCTTTATATATGTGAAAAGAAGATAGTCTCCATTGGTGGTGGTAATTCATGGCGTTCAGTGGAAAAACATCATTTAAGATATCACCTATCATCATCCAAGGTCAACTGCCTATAGAAGACAAAGCTTTGGGTGTCCAAGCGGCAGGTGAAATCATACATTTTAAGGAAGACAATGAAGAATAATGACTGAGGTGAGTTGATTGCTTCTAACTGCACTAGGTGAAAGAAAATCATGCGTTCAGGGCTTTAAAGAACCAGAAAACTTCTGTGACTGCCATGAAAGTAGCTCTTATCTCTTGTGGCCACACAGATTTCTGATAAACAAACTTAAATTCTAATCCAACTGTGGGCTCAATTACAAAGCAACTAGAACTCACAACCTAATCCATTCCTCATGTTAGAGGTAAGGAATTGATTGGGAAAGAAAGAGTATGACCCTCAAAATTGAGATGAGGACATATGAAAGATCCCACTGAAGCTGAGCACATTAAACCCAACATTCTATTGGCTTCTTTTGCCAACTGAAGCATTCCTTCCCCCACTGAGGAGGTTAGCCTTCCCCTTGCCTGAAGAACCTGTGATATTCTCTCCTAAAATAGTTGTCTTGCCCCCTCCCCAAACCATCTTCATCATTTCTCATTATTTCTGAACTTAAACTTGAATCCTGGCAGTTCCCAGGCTGTTTGGGTACCAAGTGTTACCTACCCTACATATCAAAAGAATTGCAATAGCTATCCAGTTGATATCAAAACATATCTGAGATACGCATATGCTGTGTCAGAGGCACCCTACAGGGACCCCCTGCCCCCCCCCCCACACACACAATGAGTTACGTTTTGTATAATCCTCTCTCCTTGAGTGCAGGTGGAACTTGTGATTTGATTTTAGACAATAGAAGATGTCAAAGGTGGAATAATCACTTGCATGATTACTTTACATTAAGACTCTGTATTAGCAGACTGGAGCAAGAGATCCTCCTGCTGGCACTGAAGAAGCGAGCTGCCATGTTGTGAGAGGGCCTGTAAGAGGACCAAGTGGCAAGGACCTGCAGGGGGCGCTAGGAGCTGAGAGCAGCCACCAGCTGTCAGCTAGCAAAAAATCAGGGCCTCAGTTCTGCAACTGCGAGGAATTGAATTCTGCCAACAATCATTTGTACCTAGAAGACCCATACTCAAGAAAGGAAACCAGCCCAGCTAACACCTTGACTAAAGCTCTGTCTTGAGCAAAGGACTCAACCAAGCCTTCCCCAGATTCCTCACCAACAGAAAATGAGATAATAAATAGGTTGTGTTGTTTAGGCCACAGAATTTGTGGTGATTTGTTACACAGCAATAGAAAATTTGTAACTGATAGATATGGGAATAGATCCAAAGTATACTCAGAGTGGAAAGAATGTAATGTTATACTGGACTGAATTTATTGAGATGGATGTAATTACCAGAGATTCTGGATTTGATGTGTTAGCTTGAGCAGCTGGGAATGGCACGAACAGTTTGTTCATCTGATTGACTGAAATCCAATGGTGGATTATACCGAATGAAACTGAAAAGCCTGGAATTACTTGGTAAACTGAGGAAGGTATCTAAAGGGTGAATGAGATTGGAATGAAGTGGATTTTTTATGTAATATCTGCATGTCCATCCCCCTATTTCTGGTCCCTGATAGGTCTGTAGGATACTCCGTTCACCAGGGCTTGGAGGAGTTCTTGGTGAAGAGAGTGCTGGCATTCATAAAGTCTCTGTAATGGCAGTTCTTTGTGGTCCAGCAATGAGAAATGAGATGCTATCACTGAAATGGACCCCACACATCTAATGTGGTTGATGGCATCTAAGAGTAGTGCCAAGAGGAGGCCAAAGACAAGTGGGCATCAGGACTGAAGTAGTAATCAGAATAATTTGATCCACAGAGATCTTTGGCATGGTGCCAAATTGCTCATGGTGTCCCTAAGGCTGAAAGAGATGGATGGCAATCATTTTCCCATCAGATTAGAATTTAGGTTCATTTGTCAGAGCTCTAGGCCTATTTCAAAGAAGTCTGACTTAAGTCACCAGAGTTAATAGTCAGGACTTCTCATGTCCTGAGTTGAATCAATGTCTGGAATTGAATCAATTCACCTACCCAGAGATGTTTGTGCCTTGAATATAGTGGGGCAGAGGCAGCCCATGGTTGCCCTCTTTGGGAAGGACCCACTACAATGCCCAACATTTATGCTGCAAATATTTCTAGCCTTCTCCAAAGGGACCCACAGCCATTTGCTAGGGTCACTACATAATAGAGGATGGAAAATACCAAATATTTCAGAGATTAATAGACTCTGGCTCTCAACTGATGCTACTCCTGGGAACTCAAAATGCCACTATGGTCAGAGTAGGGACTAATAAAGGAGTTTAGGATCAGGTTCATCTCACAATGGCCTAGATGGGTCCCCTGACCCACTGTATGGCTATTCTATGAGTTCTAGAATGTATAGTTGGAATAGCAACTGGAAAAATTCCTCTCATTGGTTCTATTAACTACGGAGTTGTGATTATTACAAGAAAAGAACTACTGAAAGCCCTTGGAACTGTCCCTACTTGGCAAAATAAACCAAAAGCAATACTGCATTTCTGGAGAGATTGCAGAGATAATGCCATTTTCAAGGGCTAGAAAGATGAAGGGATAGTTATTCCTACCACATCATCATACACCTCATCTGTTTGACCTGTGCAGAAGATAGATGGATCTTGGAGAATGATGATCCAACTTAATCAGGTAGGATTCCAGTTGCAACTTCTTTTACAGATGTTGTTTATTTACTAGAATAGATTAAAATAGTCCCTAGTACATGGTAGGCAGCTGCTGATGAATTTGGTGAATGCTTCCTTCTCAATACTTTTAGGTGAAGACCACCAGAAGCTGTTTTCAGCTGATTGGCCAGAAATAACACTTTCACTCTCCTACTGCTATGTCACATTCCAGCCTCTGTCATAATCTTGTCTGCAGGTAATTTGATAACCTTTCCATGGTGCACCGTGCTGACCCACTATATTAAAGGCACCCTGCTGATTGCACCTGGTAAACAGG
Organism: Tapirus indicus; assembly: GCA_031878705.1. Classification (NCBI taxonomy): domain Eukaryota; kingdom Metazoa; phylum Chordata; class Mammalia; order Perissodactyla; family Tapiridae; genus Tapirus; species Tapirus indicus. The sequence goes on from CM062917.1 coordinate 68,531,941, forward strand.
AATTATCAAATTCCTCACACAACATTGTGGAATATATGCATGTCAGAGGGTTGGATGTAAGCCCTATAAAAATTCAGCAGGCTGCCACCTTGGCGAAATTTCTAGGGGTCCTGTGATCTGGGGCATTTTGATATACTTCCATAATTATGGGTGAATTTCTTCATCTGGCTTCTTCTACCAATAAAAAGGTGCAGTGCCTAAGAGGGGAGTCTCTTGAATTTGGAGTCAGCATTTATTTCAATTGGATGTGCTGTTCTTGCTCATTTGCTAAGTAACATGAAAGGCTGCCAGTTTTGGATGAGGCTCAGAGCAAGAGATGGCTGTTCAACCATTACAGGCCACTGTGCAAGCTGGTCCCCACTTAGGCAATGTAGGCTAGCCATTAGAAGCACACTAGGAGTGTTGTAGCAGATAAAGGTATTGTGTGGACTCTTGGGCAGGTTCCTTGGGCAGGTGAGGTGAATCACAGTGTGAAATCTTGAGATGTTAGAGAAGGCCATGCCATTCTCTTCAGATATTCTCCTTTTGAGAAACAGCTTCTGGATCGGGGCTGGGTTTTTGTGGTAGCTGCGAAGCTACCATGTGATCTGAGCTGCCATCAAAGTGAGTATGTTCTAACCCTGAGCCGTGAAGTCGAGTGTGCACAGCAGCGCTCTTATCAGCCGATGGGAGTGGTGTATGGGTGTGTATGAGCACATACAGATGCTGAAATCATGCATATAAGTTGCACTAGCCAGTGGCTCAGACTCTCATGGTTCCTACTCCTGCACCTGTGACCTCATGGGGAGTTCTCTGTGACAAATCTACTAGGGGAGAAAATATTTGAGCCTAATTTATAGAAGATTATACACAATATGTTGGCAGCATCCAAAAGTGTACAGCTACAGTCATACTCACAGGGTGGTCCCAAAGGAGAGTGGTGAATGGAAATCTCAACAGGTAGAGCTTTGAACAGTGCACCCATTTTTCCACTTTGTTGGGAATTAGAGATGACTAGAAGTATGGATCTGCATAGATTTTTAAGCAATAATCGACAGTTTGGCTCACTGATCAAAGACTTGGAATGAATAAGATTGGAAATTTGGTGGCAAGATGTTGTGAGAAAATGTATGTGACTAGGTTGATCCAAATGAGCACACAGCATGGAAGAATGTCAGCAGAGGAGAGCCTTAATAATCCAGTAGACAAGATGATCCATTCTGTGGGCAATGGTCAGCCTCTTTCTTTTTAGGGGCTCATGAACAAAGTGGCCATGGGGACAAAGATGGATGGTCTGCTGGTTACGTAGGCGTAATCTGGCTACAGCCACTTTTGAGTGCCCAGTCTTCCAATATCAGAGTCCAACAATGAGCCCCCAGTATGTTTAGCTGGGAGATAGCCAACCACTTAGATAGCGGGTTGATTACATTGGACCGAGTTCATCATGAAAGGGGTAGCACTGTGTTGCTTCTGGAACTGGATATAGAGTTGCCTTCCCTGCCTACAACATTTCTGCCAAAACCACCATCTGTGGATTTACTAAATGCTTTTATTGTTGTCATTATATTCCTCACAGCATTGCTGCTGACCAAGGAAGTCATTTTACAGGAAATGAAGTATGGCAGTGGGCTCAAGCTCATGTAATTCACTGGTCTTACCATGTTCCCCATTACCTTGAAGCATCTGGACTAATGGAATGGTGGATTGGCCTGTTGAAGACTGCTATGGTACCTGGTGAGTAACATCACTTAGTGGGGTAAGGTAATATCTTCCTGGGTGTGATTCATTCCGTGAATCACCAACTAATAGCAACTGGCCGCATTCCCCTTATTGATTTTATGCCTACAGAGTTACAGTGATTATTGTAAAAAGGACATAGTGGAAGGCCCTATAACTGTCGCTACCTATGTAACACTAATATATGGTATTGTTGCTTCTATAATTAAGACTCATGGGTCTCAGAATTGTGTGTGTTGCGGGTACATAATGGGAATGGCTTCTCACCATTACCCCACATATCCACTAGCAAAACATTTGATTCCTGTCTCTGCAATCTTGGACTATGCTAGTTTACAGGTATTGTTGACCAAGGGAGGAAGGCTTCTATTAAATTGTAAGCTGGAACTTCTGCCTCATGCTATTGAACCAACTCATTAAAAGGAGGTGAGTGTACTAGTTGCAGTGATTGATCCTAGCCATCAAGGGTAAATTGGGTTGCCATAACACAATTTGGACTGGGAGGAATGCCAGAGATCCTCTATGGCATGTCTGAGTACTCTCTCATCCTACGGAAAAAGTGAATTGAAGACTACAACACCCAATATAGGTGGGGCTGGTGATGGCACAGAATGAAGATGTGACAGCTATGAAAATGTGCCTTTCCAATCTTCTACTGTAAGGAGTAATTGACTGATGGCCCCACTGCTGCACTCTGAATTCACTGCTGTTCACACTGAAGCCATGCTTTCCCACAGGCTGCTGTCCACCAGTGACTGAGCATGGCAGGGGTCATGATGCAGGCCCATTATCTGCATGTGAGAGTTTCCTGATGGGTGACTGTGGCTCAAGGACTGTTCATCAGCCCAGTCGGTTTCTTCTTAGAACTGCGGTACAGTCTATGACTCCACCCAAGACCTTCCCTCTTTCCTTCTCTCTTCATGTGGGTCCAACCTGCATCATTATATGGGGGCTCTCTCAGCCTCTTCTCTCTTACTCTCCTTTTTCTCTCACAGACATTTCTCCAAGTAAATTACACATCTAATCTTACTTTTGTGACTGTTTCTCAGAGGATCCAAACTAACCCAAGTAATGCCAGGAGCCAGGAGTGGTCTGAGAATATAGGCAGCAAGATGGCATGCCGAGACTTGTTCCCTGACCCACCAGTGGGCAGAGAGGGTGCTCCTCTAAGTGGTGTGTCCTTGCAGGTATGATGATTCAGGTTTTTGAAAGATAAAGGGACAGTGTTGCCAACAAGGTCAACAGAGCTGGCTCACTACTGTTAGGTCAAATTGATGCTTTGAAAAGGAATGATGAGAAACTTTAACAAGTGATTGATAACTATGTGTGAGAGCCAGAGGACCTCTTTGGTAGCTTACAGAAAGACCCTATTAATTTATTGGCAAGAACCAGGGGATTGGAGTTTGAGGATATTTGGTCAAAGGAACTGGAATATAAAACTGATTATACAAGAATTTATTGATTAGGACACTTTTTAGGGAGTGAAATATTTAACCCCTTGGCAAGAACCCTATGTTATGGGCAAACTTACTGTTTGGGACCAGTGGCTTTTAGAGGCCTCAAAAAAGTGATGGGCAACACTGAGCAAAGTAGAAATGCTGGAGCCACCCTGGGAAGATGTTGGGGAAGGAATACAGAAGCTGAGGGAATTGTGGATGCTGGAATTGATAAATTATATGAAGGCAAAACCCCCAACAGAACATTATGTTCCACAAGAGAGCTCAATGGCCCACCCTTCCTGGAGCCATCAGAGATGTGTGGGTCTGAGCAGCACCAGCATCACTAAATACATCCTCTGTGGGCCAGGACTAATGGGAGTAGAGGCAGACAGAGTAATGCAAGTAATAAAGCCTGATGGAATACTTAACTATGGGGCACCAAGTGACCATGAACCCAGAACTGCCCATTATGCATTGGTTCTTGGCTGACCCAGCAGCAATCCATTATTAGATGGAATTGGTACATCAAGGACTGAGTTCAAGCAGGACCAGAGGGCCCCAGTAACCTACATGAGCTGGTGGTCCAGACCCCCATATCACCCACAACAATTGTAGCACTGCCCATGCCCAAGCTTTGACCTATGGGATATCTGGAATTCTATTTCTTAATTTGAAACATATGGAGACTTTTATTTAGTTTTTCATATTGATTTATAGTTTATAGTTTACTTGAACTGTTGTCAGGATTTATAATCTATATGATGTCAGTTCTTTAAAATGTGTTGATATTTTCTTTATGACTCAGCATAAAGTCATCGTTTATAAATTTTCCACATGTATTCTGTAATTTTTTCAGGAAGAATTATGTGCATGTCCACTAGATCAGGTTTATTAATTATGTTGTTCATATATTATATATATTTTATGATTATTTTGTCTCCTATTCATTCCACCAGTTACATATAAAAGTTACCCTATAAATTATCGTATACATCCTCATCAAAATCTAATACTTATTGTTCCTTTTACTATTTTATATCTGTATCCTTTAAGAATGCAATTGACATTTAGATATTTTCAATCAAATTAAAGCTGAAAAAAATCACCACCAGTAGAAATTCACTAAAAGAAGTACCAAAGAGTATTCTTCAGGCAGAAGAAAACTGATTTGCAATAAAAGGTGAAAGAAGGAATAAAACCCAATAAAGTGGCAAATATGGGGATATAGCTAAATGAATAGTGCCTATTAGAAAAATAATAATAAAAGTCTGTCAGATTTAAAATACACAGAATTAAAATACATCAAAACAGTAGCTATAAGTAAGGAAGAAGTATATGGAGTTAAACCATACTATGACTTCTGCATTGTTTGTAAAAAGGATAAAAAGCATCAGTAAATATTAGATTTTGATAAGGCAGCAATGTATACTATAATCTACAGGATACTGTTTCTGTATATGGAATTCTAAATTGATAGTTATTTTCCTTCAGTACATTGAAGATATTCAACTGTCTTCAGAATTCCATGGTTTCTTTTGATACAGTGTCAGTATAATTGTTTCCTTTTTGAGTAGAATCTGTCTCTTTCCTTTGGCTGCTTGCAGGATTTTCATTTTTTCTTTGTTTCACTGTAGTGTTGCTACTTGGGAACTCTTCATTGAATTGCTGTCCTTCATCAATTTTAGAAGATCATCAGCCTTTATCTTTTCAACTATTGCTTCCACTCCATCCTCTCCCTTCTCTTCTTTTGTAACTTTAAATATTCTTTACATTCTTTATTCTTTTAGGCTCCTTATGCATTTCCTATCTGTGCTTCTTTCTTTTTCTGTCTTCAAATTCATTATTTTCTCTTAAGCTGTGTCTAATATATTGTTAAACTCATTGAACTGAATCTTTAATCTCAGTTATTATATTTTCCAGTTAGAAAATTCTTATTTGGTTCTTTTCAGTTTTGCTAGGTCAGTATAAGTTTCTAATCCTCTGCTGAAACTGTCAGTTTTGTCCCATACCTCCTTGAGTACAGCACATTTATTTTATGTTCTGGGACTGATTATTCCATCACTTGGAGACACTGTGATTCTGTACCTGTTGTTCTTGGTTTCTGCTCCTTTGTGTTTGTGTTTTCTCACAGCTCTGTGTGCCTCTTTAGCTTTGATAAAATGCTTTGTATTTGAAAATGTTTGTAATCATAATTTAGGGCCAAAGACAGTGTTATCTACTTCTAGTGAGGAGCCAGGAGGCATGGGGCCCCTGGGATCTCTTTAACCTAGTGTCAGTGGTTGAGATTTTCTGGGGTAATCCAATGATTCAGAGATGGGCTTCCATTCAGATGACACCCAGTTCACCCTCCGATCACCTGTGCACCTATGTGCATCCCACTGGGGTCACAAACTGAAGTATGGGGAGGTTACCAAGGCCACCATCCTTGGTGTACCCAGGCTCCATATTTTGCCCCACTTGCCCCATGAGATGTCAAAAAGTGTATTCAGTTTCTCAGCACGCTGTTCTAAATAGGAAACATACTTGGGGCAAAAACACTCAGAATGCCAGGCTAAATCTGAATTTGGGCTTTTCCAGCTCTTGGTCTGATTGTTTTTTCCTAGATGTATAGATCTCTAATTGCTTCAAGAAGAATTATATATTCTGTCCAGCTTTTTTTGTTGCCCTTGGCAGGAAGATTTTTCTAAATTACCTAAACTGCCAATTCAGGAATGTGAAGTTCTTAGCTTTAAAAAGAAGATTTTGGGTTTTCCTTTATTTTTAAAGAGGCCTTTCTCCATACCACAGCAGAGTAAACTCTAGTGAGGGTCCATAAAAAGAATCTGAATTTAAGATATTTATTTACTGTTAGTCCATATTTGTAGTTATGTGGTTTAATGAGCACCACATTTACTTTTAGAAATGACAAAGTAAAAGTGTTGTCATCCCAGTCTGTACCATGGGACACGATTATATTGTAGATACTACTTCAGTGTAAAGTCATGTCCATCCTTCATTTAAATAACAGAAGTGAAATTCATAATATATATTTGAATAAGCCTCAAGGATTATACTTAAATAACTCAAAATATTTGAAACATTTTGAGTATTTTTAATGACATATTTTATTGTTCTCATTTAATCTACTTTAAAAAGCTGAAATATTTCTAAAGTATTCTCTTAAATATGACTCTATCTGGAAGTGCAAAACCCATTTTAATAAATAGTTTATTTTATAAATCAGTTCAACACACATACCCATGCAACAACACATAGAAATTGGGCCTAATTATATAAATTCAGCTCCACATAAAATTAAGCTATTACAAAACATTTTTCTGGCAGATACTATAAATAAATGGGATAAAAACTAAGATATTATATAAATTGTATGTTTTAAATTTAAACATATGAGAAGAATAGAATAGGAAAAAATGAATTCTAAATTAATACATTCACTTTTACTTAATTAGAATCTTCAAAATGTTTTAATTTCAATATTCTCATATTTTCAATGTATTAAACTCTTTCGTGTGGACCTTGTGCTTTATAAATATTATCCATTCTAATATGTGTGTTTTACAAATCTTAACTCATTAAATTGTCTTAGGATTTGGTACCACTCTCCCCACCTTACTGATGAGTAATCTGAGTTAGAGAGGTAGGTAGCATGTACCTGATCAACATTTAGTAAGTGGTAGGACTGGGTTTCGAACCAGCCTCCTGGGGCCTAAGTCTTTACTGCTCAGTTACATAAAGCAACGGGAATGCAAATATTTATTGAGGACATTTGTGATACAAATGTTAAAAGAATGTTTTGGCCTTTGTTTCTGGTGACTGTGATTCTATAGATATGGAGTAAGGGCCATGCCTGGGATGGGAACCACTTGTCAATGCCTTCTAACTCTTGCCATTCTCTGCTAATACCAGATCCATCCCTTCAACCAGCGTGTTCTAGCTCTTGCTTCCTAAAAGCATCATGGGCATTTCCTTTGGATCAATTTCCTCTCCTCTTTTTCCCCAGCAGGAATTACCCTTAGTATCTTCAACACTGTGCATAATAGTCTCCATTTGTCAGATAAACGGGAAAAATGGTCTTTGGAGATTTCTTCATTGTTACACGTGGTAGAAAAAAAACTGATGTTGTCTGATAAACTTGTACAGGACATGAACACTTACTGGCAGACTCACTTTCACTAAAGAACTTATAAAAATATATCATTGTTATCAGTCTATAGAAAACTATTTCATAAATATAGTAAATGCAATCTTTTAGTATTTATCCCAACAACAGTTTTTTAAAAGTGGAAAAAGGAAAGCTATGGTTTTATACTCATCTGGTCCCTTGTAAAGCATCATATATATTTGTAAATGATGCCGTTTAAAATGATTTTTTTTTCATTTTCAGATACTGGGTCTATGGAGTAAGTATTCAAATTTTTAAAAAAAAATCAATTCAAATTATAAGTAGCAAATACAATTAAATGCATATGTGTATATACATAAGCTTATCTTTATAGCTATGTACAAATAGTTATAGAATTTATGTAGCTGCATTTACATTGACAAATTAGAATGGCAAAGTCTGCTGAATACCATCTCTCTCAGTCTACTTCTATGCACATTTTACTGCTTCTGTCCAACTGTCTTTGATGTCTGACTGAAAAGGACTGTCTAGACAATGATGCATTGCTTCTTTTGTCTTTTCTTTGTTTTGTTTTAATCGGATCCTGCTTATGTTTACATTTATACTTCAGATCTCAGTGAATTTAGATGGTAACTGTTTAACCACTTCTGGATGCATGCATGTATAGAAAGAACGCTTCTAGCTGGAAAATTTAGATAATTCTGAGGACTAAATTGAGGGAAAATTACCTCACCCAAGGACTACTTTTATTTTCATTAAGAAAAGAGCTCATTATGTATTATAATTTTTGAGTTTTTTAAGCCATACTTCTCAATATTTTAAATGTTTCTAATGCACCTTTTAAAATCTGTATTACTCTAAATTTCAACCTTTCCATTTTGTTTCCATATTCAAATTAATCACTTTCACTCCCCCCTGATTATTATATAACATTATTTGTCCTTTGAAGTATAGGTATGCTGCTTATTGTACTAAAAAAGCCCATTATGTTTCTTTTAAAGACATTTAGTTTTTTGGCTTAAATAGAAGACACAGTTTGATTCTCACTTCAGTGTTGCTATGTGTAAGGTTTATATTTTTTTATGATATTGATTGCCATAATTAATCTATAACCTACAAAAAAGGTAGATAGGAAATAATATTTTTATATCAAGCTCCTTTATTGCATTGATGCCTGTTTTTAAATGGGAATGTTTTCTTCTGGAGAAAATAGCAAGAGAAGGCAGGAGCAGTTGGATTGACCTGGCCACTGGTCTGCCAATTGATGACTGGAGGGACCTTCTCGCTCCTCCAGCCACCTTCACCATCACTGGGATTGTTTTGATTGGGGACAGTCTTTGTTTTTGTATTAAGAAATGACATGTGGGGGCCGCCCGGTGGCGCAGCGGTTTAGTCCGCGCTTGGCAGCCCAGGGTTGGCAAGTTCGGATCCCGGGCGCCCGCCGACGCACTGCCTGTCAGCCATGCCGTGGCGGCGTCCCATATAAAGTAGAGGAAGATGGGCACGGATGTTAGCCCAGGGCCAGTCTTCCTCAGCAAAAAGGGGAGGAGTGGCAACAGATGTTAGCTCAGGGCTGGTCTTCCCCACAAAAAAAAAAAAAAAAAAAAGAAATGACATGTGCTTTGAAATCCTAGATTTAACATTATGTAATGTGCAGATTGCTTTCATTATTTCTTTATATTAATCAAATTAAGCCGAAGTTTCTGAGGCTTAAATGAAAAAATGTGTGGAGAGTGTATTGCAGAGTATAACTAACCCAAGAAAGTACTTAATACTTTCTTAAAGTTATTGGTTCCATACAGTGTCAACTTTATAATTCAGTCATTAGCTAGTGTATATCAAATACAAATGTTGATACTGTGTATCAAACTTTTGTTTTAAATTATAATTGGTGATACTGATGCAAGTTAATGACTTTAATGCAAAAGTTCAAAACGGCATGCGATGCTGTCCCTGTTTCTATTGATGTTAAGGACTCTGTAGGTATACTAAACCAAGAGCTGCATGGGCCCAAGGGCCATATATTTCTTAGTCACCCAGACCTAAACTCTCCTTGGCCCATAGAATACACTCAATAAATATCTGTAGAATGATATCAATGATGAAATAAGGTCAGCAGCTGCTCTGCTGGAAGAATATTTGGTGCAGGCAGTGCTATCCATTCCAGCCCTGACTATGCTACATGCAGGATAACGGAACGAGACAGACTTGACCTCAGTTCTATCGCTGAAACTTGGACCTACCACAAGTTACCTACCACATGTTAATTTCCTCATCCATACAGCAGAGTTAATGAAAGGGAGAAATCAGATGAAAGAATTTGAAATGCGTGTTGTAGTGGTTGGCATATAATTGGCACACGATACATGGCAGTTCACTTCACTTGGCTTCAGGAGGACTGGGTCATAATATTTGGTCATAATTTGTAAATTTCAGTGAAAGGACCATACCTGAACAAAGGATATAAAAAACACTACTGATGCTTGAATACTATTTTAACAAGAGATCAAGATATAGTTTGGTTAGGAGTCAGAATGTATGACAAACGTTTAGGAAGGTCACAAAATTTTTGTGAGGAGCTGCCTTTTATTTCAACAAGTGTCGAAATCACCATAGTTGCTTTAGGGGGATATGTGGCTATTTATTCCCTATGTTTGTGAGGAGTAGAGTAGAAAATCATTTTGGAAATTCCTGTCTAATTTCTAGAGGTCCTTGCTCTAAAATCGAATGATAAGACTTCAAAAGCCGGGCTCTGGTGTCAAGCACAATTTGGTTCTTAACTCAACCCCATCACTCACTGGACTGAAACTTGAACCAGTTTCTGAACTTCCCAGAGCTTACATTTACAGTTCTGCAAAAAAAGGACATAATGTTACCCACTGCCTGGGAAAATCGTGAGGTTAAATGAGATAATAAGTGAAAGCACCTAACATAATTCTTGGCTTATTCATTTATTGTTTGCCTAATAGTGGATCTTTTAAAACTATGAAATAAAGTACTTTCTTATATAGAGAACATTAATAATTTCATAGAAAGACATTACTTGTTGGATATTTTTCACTTTTTTTCATTTTAATTGTAAGAAATATGTGCTTAGGAAGGGAATAATCCCTGAAATCAAATAGAAATAGAAATAGAATTGTATTCATTTGATAATGTAAATATAATAAAGAAAATGCGAAAAGAAATATTCCCATAAAATGTATTTAAAAACAATTCTGCCTAAAATTTAAATTCCAGGAATTTTTAAAAATGGGAAATTAATTATTAAGTAAAATACTAAATATTAAATAAAATTGAGAAATGTTTTTATTTCCTGGAAATTAAATTTAAAACTAAGGTGGCAATATTTACAATTGTTTTTAGTCATTAGACTGTGTTAATAATATACTAAACTGACTTCAGATGTACCTTTTGATTATTTTTGATAATTCCTATATAATTGCCTATATAATGTGTAAGTCATAGACTTTATATACTTCTCTGAACTCAACCAGATGGAGTTTCTTGGAATATAAAACGCCCATGTGCCAAGCATTTAGAGCAGATGTTCATTTAAGTTTTCTTAGTGTTACTGAAACTTTGGGTGAGCACTCCCATCATGATTGTCGGTGTCACTTAGTGTTCCATGGAATTTATTTCTTTAAAAGTTGGGCATTTGAACTTAATTTCTACAATTTTCTGTTAAGGTTAAAATAGCAGGTGCTTTGAAAAATTCAGACCGAAATTTGAATCTGTGGTGAAAATTAAACAACCATCACTTTTTTGACACTTTTCCAACAGGCTATGGAAACTTGTATTTTTGCACAGATGACTTAGTTCATTGATTTATTAATTCATTAGATACCTATTGAGGTGTTGAATTATATTATTATGTAAAAAGATTAAAGTATGCAGAAATATTCAAAACTGTGAAAGTCTAAGATAAGAGATTTATATTCCAAAAGTTAGAAATAAGCAAGTAAATAAATACCAAAACTGTAAACTTGACTTGTCTTATTATCAGTAAGTACCAGTGTCTCCTCAGTATAAGAAATTATTTTCAGCATCAGCTATTTTATACCAAAAGCCATTTATTTCCTGACTTGCATCAGAAATAGCCAATGGCTGTCTAATGGCTCTTCACCCTCAACTCTGCAATGGTGGGGATGGGGTATGTCCCAGTTGCTGTGCCCTGGACATTTGAGGTTTGCAAGTCAACTGAGAAATTAAGAGGAGATAACAGGGCGGGTAAACAAGGGGAGCTTAGAGTTGCTCTTCAGGATATGCACTGGCCTTTAACAAAGACAGTGAATAACTCTGAATTACTGTACTGAATCCAATTCAACAAGCCTTTAACATAAAGCTATTGGATGATATTCTGGGGACTGAATGTTCCACACCCTGAATTAAAGAGATGTTAGAGTAAATAATATAGCAAAAATAAAATTAACTATAATGCAAAGTATGATATGATTTCTAAATCATAAGCTAAAATAAGAAGATACCAAATGAATAGTATGGTAGGGGCATAGAATGGCAATCCAGTTAGGACTAAAGAAGCCTTCTCACAAGTAATGGCACTTGCGTTCGATATTGAAAAATGTCTTCTATCTCAAGATGCTGAGAAGACAGGGAGTTGGGAAGTAGAGGCCATGTTCAGAGTCGGAGGCACGCAGTGCCCAGGGTTCTGACAGCATCCAGGAGACTGAGTGAGTCAGGGTGTGGACTGTGACCTAATTGTAAAGACGGCAGTCTGCCATGCTGAGGAGTTTGGCTGTTATTCTGTGTGCGATTGGGAGAATTCAGTCAAAAACAAAATCTGTATTTAGAAAATTGAATTAGTAGACTGAGGAGTTTGGTTTGGAGTGAGGAGGATGAGACAGCTCTACTGTGGAAAAATGGGAAGTGGCCGCTGGAATGTAAAATGTGTGAACTGTAAAAATGATTTTATTCCAGAATAAGGGAATTGCTCTCTCTAAATCTGATTATTCAGAAAATCTGATTGCATCAGGCATCCACAGATGCTATGAGTGGGAAGAAAAGAGTAGGTGGTAGGTCTAGTAAAAACATTATGTTGAAAATTATTTTGGCTAAAGAACCCACATGCTGTCACCAATGGTGCCTATTGCTTGGTACATCTGCTACTGCCCCCTTATGCTGATGGGATGCCATCTAGAGCACTTTTCCTTATTGCATGGCATTGGAGAACATATCTAACTTTTTAAAATTAATAAAATCAGACTTGATCTCTTGCCTATTAACGCAAATAGAGTAAATTGTTAATATTTGTTAAATTTGGTTTGTGTCTATACTTTTTTCCTATATGTTTAAATAGTCTATATTTAAGATAATTGATATAGTTTTCAGTAACGCTTGTTTGAAATAGTGTATATTTTGCATGTTTCAAATAACAGATACAATTAAAAACACATTTCACTGCTTAAAATCAAAATAAAGAAAACCAAAATAGAAAACATCTGAATTCTCTGAAATGTTTTGGACTATTTTTAACATTGTATACATACAACATTTACGTTGGAGGAATGGAGAGTTTCTTAAACATATTCATGATGCTACAAATTTTAAAATGTATGAGAATTCATCTCAGCATGTTTTACTGCACAAATGAGATGAAGAAATTGAAAGTATCAAAAGATTAAAAGGAAAATAATCAAGTGTAAATTAGTTTCAAGGCATATAAACTCCCTGATGTCAAGAATGCTCCCCCCTCCCCATCTGTGCAGCCACAGCATTAGAGCAGGCCCTGGCACATGGCTTGGAGGCATCTAATGACTGTTGCATGCAGGACTGAAATACAAGTTTTGGAAATTACCCAAGACTTCTGTGAAATGTAAAAGTACTGATGGATCCGTCCAACAAGGAAAGATCCTGTGACTAAAAGAATGAATCTAACTTGAAAATCTAAAACGTCAGATTAGATAATTTCCAGAACCACTCTATTGCTTGTATAAGTAGATTGGTATTTTCTGATATAAATATAGGTTGAATAATTTGAAGTAAATTCATGTAATATATTTGTAAACATGATTTCCTTTTTTTAACCTGAATAAATCATTGACAACAATTATTAGGTACTTATGGAGCAGGCCTATTTGAATTTTAAGGATTCTGGCTCTCTAACAGCTTCTGTCTTTGAATTTTGAGGCTCTGTTTTCAGTACCATGTCCAAACCACAGTGTTTTGGAATCAGGTAACCTGGATTCGTACTCTCCTCTTTTTGTAATGCAGTTGTTGAGGTGGTCACACTTATCAAATAGGACAGTTTCATTGTTAGTAATCTCAGCAAAGTGTTCTATGAGGAAAACAAAAGAGTAAAATAACATTTCAACCTGGTATAGCTTCATAGATGTGAAAGTCTAAATTAACGGCAACCAGTAAAGAACCTAAGAAAAACAAGTTTCTCTTGGACAAAAATGTAAATAATATCATTATATATTAAGGGTATGAAGTATCATTAATCCAAGTTCTGCTGTTTGTTTGGTTTATGTATTGTTCTTGTGTGGAAAGAATGAGGGGTCGAAACCAGAGAGGGAGAAGAGAGTCACTTTGTATAATAACAGCCAGGAGCTCTGGCTCTCAGGAGTGTGCCTGGGACAAGGGCAGTGCACACTAGTTTAGACCAAGTGAAAGTCAATTTCTCAAGATGATATCATATTCACTCTCCCTATATGCAACTAAATACCAGGTTTCCTGAAATTCTCACAGTGTTTAAGGTGCCACTGCCATCATTTCAGAGCTTACTGCCCATCCTGGTAGGGATTATATCACCAAGAGAAGCAGGGAGACTTTGGGCTCATCAACTGAGTCTAGTTGCAGCATGCCTTGGGGGAGAGAAGAGGCTGCCTGTACACTGTTAGAGATCGCTAATGACCCACCTCCTCATGGGGGCCAGGGCCATTTGCTGACAAAATCATAACTTTATATAACCTTTTCTCAAAAAAAACTACCCTTGGATAATGGACAGATGGCTGATATCTAGTAGCTTTTAACACCAAAAGTTAAGTTTTGGAAAACTGATCACACCTGAGAGCAACTGGCTAATTCTTCCCCTGAGTATTTTCATGAAAATCTATGTGTGGGGAGCCCATTTGGCCCAAGATGTTCTTGACTTAACAAAATTAAAAATATAAGCATATGTAAATTTCTTGAGGATTGACTTAGTGGTGGCTTTTTAGTTATTAAGGTCCACAATAGTTCAACTTTTCATTGATGACAAATGTATCAATTTTCCTTGACTATTATTCAACCTTTAATGATTGAATGATATCTTATATCCTGAATGATTTTTTTTGTATTCTCTGCTCTTTGTAGGAAGCCTGTCTAACCTCCCCTGACCTTCAGTTGAATCCTACCACAATGCACTGTAATTTCTTATTCATGTTATGCCAGAGGCCAAAGTCCATGAAGGCAAGAAACCCTGCATTATTCCCTTTTTTGTCTTCAAATAATTTATACATAATAGGTGCTTAATTCTAAATTTTGGAATAAATAAATGTATAGAGAAGAAACTTTAAAGCCTTCAAATAGTGACTATAGTTCTGCTTTTTTCCACCCTACACCTAGTAAGACACTACCTTTTTCATCAATGTACCAAGTGTTGACTGACTGATAGATAAAGACAGAAGTATTCTCTAATATGCATTGATCAGATCAGCAGGATTTGCAGTGGCTTCTTTTTATCTCTGTCCAAATGAAGAGAAATGGAGTCAGTTTAGAATTATATGTAACTAATTGGAGAGTTGTAGAGTGCACATGGCCTTCAGCATTGTGTGTTTTAACATACTGGACAAGAGAACTGCTTTCTCTTCAAGGATGACTAACACAGTGATATCAGTCGGGATTTGACTATGCCCAGCTTGGAGGATAGATGATCCTGCTGATGAGAAGCAAGAGTCCATTAAATGGAGAGCTGGGATATCTGTATCACATTTAGATTGCAGGTGTAGACTTGTTCATGAGTTCAGTTTTCCTTACCTCTTCTCCAAAGAATCACATGATTCCCTATTTTACCGCTTGATGGAACAATAATGCAAACTGTCTGCCTGCCCTATACCTCAGTTTAGGGGATGATTTAAAATCATGCTTGCAAGAGAATGTAATGTTAAGTGAAAATGAAATATATGTATGCATCCATCTATGGCCCACAACATCGAGCTTTGAATGAACAGAAAAAGTGTCAGTTATCTTTGTACCTGTGTTTCCCAAATCACAGAGAAAGGAGATGATAAAAGCAGTAAGTTGTGAGAAGGAAATATTGTATTTATGTGAATTAGACTGGATCTTCAAAGGATAGACACTAGCTATATCTCTGTAATGAAAGAGAATTTGGGCAAGATTTCAGTAGAAATCAGTCCCATTATCTTATAATGCATTATTCTAAGATGTAAAGGAGAATAGGCAACTACAAACAATCTCATGTGATGGAATCAGAACTGGAAAAGATATGCAGGTACACAGTGAGGGCGGTTGACAACACAGCATTTTTAATCTCTATCTATAGAAAACATCTATATAAGCTCTCTAACAGAGGGATTATAGAAATACATTTAATATATAATAGTGTACTTTAGTGTACTTACTGTGAAAATAGCACATTTATTTAGAGAGGGATTTTATGCCCAAAGTTCTTGTTGATGATTTGAAATATATCCATTTCCTTCTCTTGCAGTGATTGTTACCAAGAAAAGCAAAAGTACCAATAATTTTCCATTATTCCTCATCAAAAGTCTTCTCCTTTTGATTGATATTTCCCAGAGTCATCTAGAATGTTCACATCAGTAAAATATTCTAGAAAAACATCAGAGTTTTTGTACAGTCCAGTTTCTACATTTGCCTGCATTCATGTCTTGTGCACATGGCCTGTCGTTCGATCCTCCACGTGCCTTCCTCATAAGTACAGTGACATATGGTGCATTCGTCAGTCTTCACTTCTCTTCCAGCTGGGATCACAGCGGTTTCTGCAAAGCAGTTTGGACCTGAAATGCAGAAAAATGTTTTATATTATGTGTGTGCATAAATATGTAATGTAGTTAATTAGGCAGTCAGCTTTACAGTACATGTTTTATTCACTCTCTTTTGTGAAAAACTGGAAAAGTTATAATTTCAGTAATATGAAGTACTCCCACTTTTTTTCTGAAATGAAACCAATGTTGTTTAAAATTTTTATGAGCGACAATACTGTGATTTTCACTAACAGATTATCCCATTTTGGGGCCTTACACATAGGCCAAAACTGCAGTAATTTGATTTAATTAATTCTAAGTAATCATCGAAAAAACAAAATTAATCGTGACTTTCAAAGAATCACTCTTATTCTTCATGGCACTTTTAAGAAGAGAAAGCTTAAACAAGCAAACTGATTGAAATAGCCTATACCCAGTGTAACTTCCACACCCCTTAGAGCAGCTTTTCAAAGGTCACCATACAAAACAATCACCTGCGGTGCTCTTGAAACACTGGTTGATGGTCCCCCCCACCCCACCCCCCCAGAGCTTCCGACTCATAGGTCTAGGATAGGCCAGAGAATTTGCTTTGATAACAAGTCCCCCTGATGCTGATGCTGCTGGTCTGGGGACCACACTTTGAGAAGCACCTTCTTAGCAAGTACCAGGGTTGTATCTTCGACAGTCTTCCATGAGAACTGAGGATCCCTGCGATTCTCAATCAACATGAACTATGAGCTTCTCAACCAACAAAGGTGCCGCATCTGCATTTTACTTACACAGGTAAAGTCAAGGACTTGAAGAAATGAGTATCAGAAAGATTTCCAACAGGAGTTGAAACAAATGGTTTTTATGGATTGTTCACACACACTTGATTCAGATATGAACTGTTCTGTCTCCAAACCTCCCTCTAAAATAGAAACATCAGTAATTACCGTGGCCTAACTGAAGGTCCCAACTTTGAACTTCAGCAGTATGCTCAAATTCTCACCTCCCTTCCTTTGCTTCTAAAGTCTCTGATGATGTGCTCACTACCCAAACATGATTAATTATAAGGTATGAAGTCATAAAAGAGATGAGAAACATTCATCTACAATTTTTTAAAAAATGAATTAATCCAACAAAGTTCCAGGATAAAAACTGGCCTTTTTATAATTCTAAATCAGATAATTCTAAGCAGAATAACTCATGCTTTTGTGGCTGTTGTTTTTCACATGAGCCAAACAGGCTCCTGAATGTCTTACTCTGAAACTGCACCTGGGTGTCCCCGGCCCTCTCGCTCCAGTAACCCTGCTTTCTCCTGTCCCCTGACTCAGACACAGCCCTAGGATTCTTCCCTTGACCTCTGCCTTTCTCCCTTGGAGATCTCGAAGCATTACCAATCATTCATCTGGGAATGGGACCCAAATTTCAATTCTAATCTTATTTTCTCTCCAGCACTAGTCCTGTATTTCCAGAGGGCAGCTGTCTGCATGCATTGCCTGCTGACACTTCAGACTCACCACGCTTGGGACCACTGCCTCTTCTGTCTAGGTGATGAGCTCTGTTGGTGGTAAAGTCATTCTCCTCCATCGGCTTTGGTGAATTATAAGACTTTAAATCAGACTCTCCCCATCCAGTAGGCCAAGAGGATGTCCTCCATCTCCGCCCACTCCTGCACAGCCCACCCTGGGCTGCCTTCCGCACTCCTGCCTAGGACGGTTTCCTGGGCTCTGAGGTCAGAGCCCCACAGTGCAGCAGCAGCTGCTTCAGGCGGGGTCCACTTTGTAAACGCTGGTCCCACTTGGCTCCTGAGATGCCTGGGAATTTTACATTTGATGCAAGCTCTTTTTTGCATGTTTTTTTCTTTGTTTCTGTTTGTCTCTTTTAATTTGAGGACACAGTCTCCTCCTAATTTGCCCTAATATCTATCCGTGTGCTTTGCACATAGAGAGCACATTATAATTGCCCAGAAAACCTCTACCCTAGATACAGGTATGTACGATACTTACAGGTTGAGTCTTCAGAAAAACCTGGACTCAAAATCTGGTACCACTACTTAATAGTTATGTGATCTTGGGCTAAGAAATTTCATTGTTTTGAGCCTAATGGCCTCATCTGCAGAATGGGAATGTAATACCTCACAGGGTCTCCTAAGGATTAAATTAGGTTATGCACTTCTCATGCCATCAAGTTATTCAACAAATGCAGCAAAATTCCTATCCTTCTTGCATGAATTAATCTTTCTATGTCAGTGTAATAGTCATTTCTAATGAGTTTTTATTATCTTTGATTAATTAATTTATTTTGTTATCACTGTAGGACTTTGGATCTTTCTTTTTCGTGCTTCACAATCATTGCAGTCTCTATTCTTTTTGATATTTGAATTGTGCCAAATGCAGCTAGTGGGAGGCCTGAACCTCAAGCTACTCCTGTGTCCTTTTGACAAATTCTTTTAGTCACTAATAGCGTCTTTCATTTCTGCACCAACAAGATAGCTTCAGCTCACCTCACCCACATCTCAAATTAGCCTTTTCTCCAAGGGGCCCTGATTCCTTTTGGTGGGGAATGATATTTAGGATCCAAGACCTGGATATTGGGTGTGCTCATTTTTACTGAGGTGTTACTGCTTCTAGGCCCTCTCAGTGGGCACAGAGGAACACACACGCACACACACAATTTTTTTAATTGTGAGTTCACATTATTATAATTCAAAATTTTTCTTAGATTTTATATATGTATATCTTTTTTCTTACAATGAAACACTTCAAATTTAACATATTTATTTGATTGATCCTATTAACTTTTTTCTTAACTTCTTAGATTTTAAATTATATATCGCCTCTTACACTAGGACTCTTGCTTATTAAAATCATTAACATATTCACCTATTTTCTGCCCTCAGTTACATAAAGGAGTTTTAAATTCACAACACAAATGTTGTTCCTAATAAATAATTAATAAATTTTTCTTGCATTTCTTATAGCCAGTGTATTTTGTTCAAAAGTCACTTAACTCTTTTTGCTATGTGGTAATATTATCAGTGATATATAGAGTGAGGTTCATTTGTTTCAATTTATCCTCTCCACTCTATGCCTACTCTACCACCTCCCACCTCCAGCTATTATAGTAATCATTTTCAGTAATTCAAATTTATAAGCAAATTATTATTTCCTCATCTTTCTTTCTCAAAAGGTAGGTAGCATACTCCCCAACTCCATGTACTTTGCTTTTTATCACTCAAAAATATGTCCCAGCTGATCACTACATGTCACAGATAAGTCTTTGTTCCTTATGGCTCCATTGTGAGCATGTACCATTGTGTATTCACACAATACACGATTGATGGATGGATATTTTGAAACTTGTTCCCATGTGTATATGAAATGTATAAATGCTTAGTGCATTTTTTATCATCTGCATCAGGCAAGGAAGAGATATAGTAATGTTAGCCTCTTTTCATGGCCTTAGAGATTATTTCTTTTTAGCATTGAATACTATTCTGTTGTTTGGATGTACCACAGTTTATCTATTCACTTACTGAAGAACATCTTGGTTGCTTCCAAGATTTGACAATTATTAATGAAGATGCTATAAACATCCATGTGTAGGCTTTTGTGTGGACATAAGTTTTCAACTCATTTGGGTAAATACCAAAGAGAGTGATTGCTGGATCTTATGGTAAGAGTAAGTTTAGTTTTGTAAGGAACTGCCAAACTGTCTCTCAAAGTGGCTATACCATTTTGCATTCCCACCAGCAATGAATTAGAGTTCCTGTTGCTCCACATCCTCACTAGCATACGGTGTTTCCAATGTTCCAAATTTTGGTCATTCTAATAGGTGTGTAATGGTATCTCATTACTGTTTTAATTTTCATTTCCCTAGTGATATATGATATAGAGCTTCTTTTCATATGCTTATTTGCCACCTGTATATCTTCTTTGGTGAGATGTCTATTAAGGTCTTTGTCCTATTTTTAAGTTGGTTATTCATTTTCTTGTTGTTGAGTGTTGAGTTCCTTGTATATTTTGGATAACAGTCCTTTATCATATTTTTTTTTGGAAATATTTTCTCTCAGTCTGTGGCTTGTCTTTTATTCTCTTGACATTGTCTTTCGCACAGTAGAAGTTTTTAATTTTAATGAAGTCCACCTTATCAGTTATTTATTTCAAGGATTGTGCCTTTGGTGTTGTACTAGGAAGTCATTGCTATAACCAAGGTTATTAGGTTTACTCCTATCTTATTTTCTAGGAGTTTTATAGTTTCCCATTTTATATTTAGGTCTATGGTCCATTTTGAGTTAATTTTTGTGAAGAGTGTAAGGTCTGTGTCTAGATTCATTTTTTCCCATTATCATGTCCAGTTGTTCTACCACCATTTGTTAAAAAGATTCTTTCCTCATTGTATTATCTTTACTTCTTTGTCAAAGACTGGTTCACTGTATTTATGTGGATGTATTTCTGGGCTCTCAATTCTGTTCATTGATCTATTTGTCTATTCTTTTGCCAATACTACACTGTCATTTCATCTAGATTATCGTATTTGTGGACACACATTATTCATAGTATTCCTTTATTATCTTTTTAATGTCTGTGGAATCTGTAGTGATGTCCCCTATTTCATTTCTGATTTAGTAACGTGCCCTCTCTCTTTTATTCTTAGTCTAGCTAGAGGCTAATCATTTTTTTTGTTTTTTTTCAAAGAACCAACTTTTGGTTTCTTTGATTTTCTCTATTGATTTCCTCTTTTCTATGTCATTGATTTATGCTCTCATTTTTATTATTTTTTTCTTCTGTTTACTTTGGATTAAATTTGTTCTACTTTTTCTAGTTTCTTAAGGTGGAAACTTAGATTAATTTCAGATCTTTCTTCTTTTCTAATACATGCATTCAATGCTATAAATATCCCTCCAAGCACTGCTTTTGCTACATCCCACAAATATTGGTAAGTTGTGTTTTCATTTTAATTTAGTTCAAAATATTTTTTTATTGATGTCTCAATAGTTTATAACACTGTGGGGTTTTAGTTGTACATTTTTGTTTGTCGGTCACCATGTGGATGTAACCCTTCACCCCTTGTGCCCACCCCCCACCCCCCTTTCCCTTGGTAACCACCAATCAGTTCTCTCTGTCCGTGTGTTCATTTATATTCCATATATGAGTGAGTTCATGCAGTGTCCTTCTCTCTCTGGCTTATTTCACTTAACATAATACCCTCTAGGTCCATCCATGTTGTTGCAAATGGGACAATTGTGTCTTTTCTTATGTCTGAGTAGTATTCCATTGTATATGTATATACCACGTCTTCTTTAACCAATCATCAGTCGAGGGACACTTGGGTTGCTTCCACTTCTTGGCTATCACGAATAATGCTGCAATGAACATAGGGGTGCATAAGCCTCTTGTGATGGTTGATTTCATGTCCATTGGGTAGATGCCCAAGAGTGGGATTGCTGGATCATACAGTATTTCTATTTTTAATTTTTTGAGGACTCTCCATAGTGTTTTCCATAGAGGCTGCACAAGTTTGCATTCCCACCAGCAGTGAATGAGGGTCCCCATTTCTCCACAACCTCTCCAGCATTTGTTGTTATTTGTCTTTGTGATTATAGCCATTCTAACGGGTGTAAGGTGATATCTTAGTGTAGTTTTGATTTGCATTTCCCTGATAATTAGTGATGTTGAACATCTTTTCATGTGTCTATTGGCCATCTGTATCTCTTCCTTGGAAAAATGTCTGTTCGTATCCTCTGCCCATTTTTTGATCGGGTTGTTTGTTTTTTTGTTGATCAGTTGTATGAGATCTTTATATATTACTGAGATTAATCCCTTGTCAGGCAAATGATTTGCAAATATTTTCTCCCAGCTGGTGGGTTGTTTATTCATTTTGATCATAGTTTCATTTGCCTTGTAGAAGCTCTTTAGTCTGATGAGGTCCCACTTGTTTATTTTTTCTTTTGTTTCCCTTGTCCAAGTAGACATGGAATCTGAAAGGAACCCTTTATGTCCAATCTCAATTAGTGTACTGCGTATATTTCCTCCCAGGAGTTTTATAGTTTCAGATCTCACTTTCAGGTCCTTGATCCATTTTGAATTGATTTTTGTATATGGCGATAGGAGATGGTCTACTTTCATTCTTTTGCATGTTGCTGTCCAATTTTCCCAGCACCATTTATTGAAGAGACTTCCCTCTCTCCATTGTATGTTCTTTGCTCCTTTGTCAAAGATTAGCTGTCCATAGGTGTGTGGTTTTATTTCTGGGCTTTCAATTCTGTTCCATTGATCTGTGTGTCTATTCCTGTACCAGTACCATGCTGTTTTGATTACTATAGCTTTATAGTATATTTTGAAATCAGGGATTGTGATGCCTCCAGCTTTGTTCTTTTTTTTCAGAATTGCTTTAGCTATTTGGGGTCTTTTGTTGCCCCATATGAATTTCAGTAGTTTTTGTTACCATGAAGAATGACATTGGGATTCTAATTGGGATTGCATTGAATTTGTAGATTGCTTTAGGTAGAATGGATATTTTAACTATATTTATTCTTCCAATCCATGTGCATGGAATATTTTTCCATTTCTTTATGTCTTCCTCGATTTCTTTCAATAGTGTCTTATAGTTTTCATTGTATAGGTCTTTTACCTCCTTGGTTAAATTTATTCCCAGATATTTTATTCTTTTTATTGCAATTGTAAATGGGATTGTCTTTTTGAGATCTCTTTCTGTTGGTTCATCATTAGTGTATAGAATTGCAATTGATTTTTGTAAGTTGATTTTATACCCTGCCACTTTACTGTAGTTGTTGATTATTTCTAGTAGTTTTCCGATGGATTTTTTTGGGTTTTCTATGTATAAGATCATGTCGTCTACAAATAGTGAGAGTTTCATGTCTTCATTGCCTATTTGGAGTCCTTTTATTCCTTTTTCTTGCCTAATTGCTCTGGCCAGAACTTCCAGTACTATGTTGAATAAGAGCGGTGAGAGTGGGCACCCTCGTCTTGTTCCTGTCCTCAAAGGAATGGCTTTCAGTTTTTCCCCGTTGAGTAGGATGTTTGCTCTGGGTTTGTCATATATGGCCCTTATTATGTTGAGGTACTTTCCTTCTATACCCATTTTGTTGAGAGTTTTTATCATAAATGGATGCTGGATCTTGTCGAATGCCTTCTCTGCATCGATTGAGATGATCACGTGGTTTTTATTCTTCATTTTGTTAATGTGGTGTATTACGTTGATTGATTTGTGGATGTTGAACGATCCCTGTGTCCCTGGTATAAATCCCACTTGATCATGGTGTATGATCTTTTTGATGTATTGCTGTATTCGGTTTGCCAATATTTTGTTGAGGATTTTTGCATCTATGTTCATGTGATATTGGCCTGTAGTTTTCCTTCTTTGTATTGTCCTTGTCGGCTTTGGTATCAGGATGATGTTGGCCTCATAGAATGTGTTGGGAAGTGTTCCATCTTCCTCTGTTTTTTGGAATAGTTTGAGAAGGATAGGTGCTAAATCTTCTTTGAATGTTTGATAAAATTCTCCAGGGAAGCCATCTAGTCCTGGGCTTTTATTTTTTGGGAGGTTTTTGATTACTGTTTCAATCTCTTAACTTGTGATTGGTCTGTTCAGATTCTCAATTTCTTCTTGATTCAGTTTTGGGAGGTTGTACGTTTCCAAGAATTTGTCCATTTCCTTTAGGTTGTCCAATTTGTTGGCATAAAGTTTTTCATAGTATTCCCTAATAATCCTTTGTATTTCTGTGGTATCTGTTGTAATTTCTCCTCTTTCGTTTCTAATTTTATTTATTTGAGTCTTCTCCCTTTTTTTCTTAGTGAGTCTGGCTAAGGGTTTGTCAATTTTACTTATCTTCTCAAAGAACCAGCTCTTTGTTTCATTGATCCTTTCTACTGTTTTTTTGGTTTCAATTTCATTTATTTCTGCTCTGATTTTTATTATTTCCCTCCTTCTGCTGATTCGGGGCTTTGTCTGTTCTTCTTTTTCTAATTCTGTTAGGTGCAATTTAAGGTTATTTATTTGGGATTTTTCTTGTTTGTTAAGGTGAGCTTGTATTGCTATGAATTTCCCTCTCAGGACCGCTTTTGCTGCATCCCATATGAGTTGGTATGGTGTATTTTCCTTTTCATTTGTCTCCAGATAGCTTTTGATTTCTGCTTTAATTTCATCAACGACCCATTGGGTGTTCAGTAGCATGTTGTTTAGTCTCCACATCATTGTCCCTTTCCTAGTTTTTTCCTTGCAGTTGATTTCTAGTTTCACAGCATTATGATCAGAAAAGATGCTTGTAATAATTTCAATCTTCTTAAATTTATAGAGGTTTGCCTTGTTTCCTAATATCTGGTCTATCCTTGAGAATGTTCCATGTGCACTTGAGAAGAATGTGTACTCTGCTTTTTTTGTGTGGAGTGCTCTGTATATATCTATTAAGTCCATTGCATCTAGTTTTTCATTTAAGTCCATTATTTCCTTATTGACTTTTTGTCTGGATGATCTATCCATTGATGTAAAGGGGGGTGTTAAGATCCCCTACTATTATTGTGTTATTGTTAATATCTCCTTTTAGGTTTTTTAGCAGTTGTTTTATGTACTTTGGTGCTCCTATGTTGGGTGCATAGATATTTATGATTGTTGTGTCTTCTTGGTGAAGTGTCCCTTTCATCACTATATATTGCCCTTCTTTGTCTCTCATTACCTTTTTTATCTTGAAGTCTACTTTGTCTGATATAAGTATGGCTACTCCTGCTTTCTTTTGTTTGCCATTAGCTTCGAGTATTGTTTTCCATCCTTTTATTTTGAGTCTGTGTTTGTCTTTAGAGCTGAGATGTGTTTCCTGGAGGCAGCAGATTGTTGGATCTTGGTTTTTAATCCATCCCGCCACTCTGTGTCTTTTGATTGGAGAATTCAATCCATTGACATATAGAGTGATTATTGATATATGAGGGTTTAATGTTGCTATCTTATTGTTCATTTTCTGGTTCTTTTGCATTTCTTGTCACTTGTGTTTCAGAATGCAAATTCAATTTGGTATTTCTGCATGCTCATTCTCTTAGTTTTCTCTTTATTTGTCATGTGTGGTTCTCTTCTGGTTATTTGTTTAGTAGTTACTGTGAGGTTTATATAAGCGATCTCCTGGATAATATAGTACATTTTCAGATGCCTCCTTTTTCCTGAGGCTGGGTCAATTCAATCCCTTACCTCTTCCCCTCCTTATTTGTTATCTCTATTTATTCCATCTTATGGCATGAGTATGTTTTTCCAGTGATGAGCTTGAATTAATTTTTGATGTTATCCAACTGTAGTTTGTTCTGGTTTAGTCTCCTTGCTTTTCTCCTTGCTGAAATCTTTGTATCCCCTTTCTCATTTGTTTTTTTCGGGCCTAAGGGCCTTCTTGAGCATTTCTTGTAGTGGGGGTCTTGTGGTGACGAACTCTCTTAGCTTTTGTTTATCAGGGAGAGTTATTATTTCTCCATCATATTTGAAGGATATTTTTGCTGGATAAAGTATTCTTGGCTGAAGGTTTTTGTCTTTCATGATTTTGAATATATCATTCCAGTCTCTCCTAGCCTGTAGAGTTTCTGTCAAGAAATCAGCTGAGAGCCTGATGGGGTTTCCTTTGTATGTTATTTTGTTTTTTTGTTTAGCTGCCCTTAATATTATTTCCTTGTCACGGATATTTTTCAAGTTTGCTACTATGTGGCGAGATGATTGTTTATTCCTGTTTATATATTTAGGTGATCTATTGATTTCATTCATGTTATTTCCCTCTCGTTCCCTAGGTTGGGGAAGTTCTCAGGTATTATTTCTTTGAACAAACTCTCTGCTCCTTTTTCTCTTTCTTCGCCTTCTGGAATACCTATTATCCTTATGTTGCTTTTCCTCATTGAGTCTGATATTCCTTGAAGAATTTCTTCATTTCTTTTTAGTCTTAGCTCTCTCTCCTTCTCTATCTGGAACGTTTCTGCGTGGCTATCCTCAATAATGCTAATTCGTTCCTCCATATTGTCAGCTCTGCTCTTTAAAGACTCCATTTTTTCCACTATCTCGTTGATTTTGTTTTTCATCTCCAATAATTCTGATTGGTTTTTCTTTATGGTTTCAATCTCTTTTGTGACAAAATCCCTGAATTCATTGGTTTGTTTCTGTATGTTCTCTTGTATTTCATTGAGCTTGTTTATGATAGCTATTTTGAATTCTCTGTCATTCAGGTTATCAAATTCTGTGCCTTCAGGGTTGGTTTCTGGGTGTTTGTCATTTTCCTTTTGGTCTGTAGCCATAACAAATTGTTGCATGGATCCGACGGGGATGGCTTTATTTTCCCTTCTCATGTTGAAGTTGGTCCTGCAGTTTCCACCTGTTGCCACTGGATGGAGATCACAAGTGGTATGCTCTGAGCCCACTGCAGCCCCCAGAGGGATTTTGCTGAAACGCAGGTTGTGTGGGGGGACCAGTTCTCTCTTTCTCCTGCTAGACCTGGGGGTTTCCTTTCTGGCTCCCTTAGGGTGTTTGCTACATCCCCTAAACAGTCCATCATCGCTTCCCAGTGGGGATCTCTCGACAGTCTGTGAGAGCACCTGGAGGGCGATAGTTCGCCCCCCTGTTGTGGGCCGCCCCACCCCCGTCTGCGAGCCATGCTTTCTTTGCCGATTGATTGGGGAGGGGGAGTACAACTTCTTACCTCTCCTGTATCCTTTTTGGCTTCCCGCACCTCCACCATCCAATGTATGGCAGCAGGGGTTTCTTAGAGGTCCTTTTTAGTGTTTGATTGAGCTCTGTTGTAATGCGAATGATGTTTTTGTTGTGTCTTAGGGGGCAGAGATTCAAAGAAGGAATCTCACTCTGCCATGATACTGACATCACTCACACACACTCTAGTTCAAAATATTTTTAAATTTTTCTTGAGAATTCTTTTTTGACCCATGTATTATTTAGAAGTAAGCTGTTTAATCTCCAAGTATTTTGGGATTTTTCCAGGTATCTTTGTTATTGATTTCTAGTTTAATTCCGTTGTGGTCTGAGAACAGACGTTATATAATTTCTGTTCTTTTATATGTGTTAAGGTGTGTTTTATGGCCCAGAATGTGGTCTTGCTTGGTGAATGTTCCATATGAACTTGAGAAGAATGTGTATTCTGCTCCTGTTTGATAAAGTAGTCAAAAAATGTCAGTTATATCCAGTTGATTGGTGGTATTGTTGAGTTCAACTATGTCCTTACTGATTTTCTGCCTTCTGGATTTGTCCATTTCTAATAGGAGGTGTTGAAGTTTCCAAGTGTAATAATGGATTCATCTACTTCTTCTTACAGTTCTATCATTTTTTTGCCTTGTGTATTTTGACACTCTGATGTGAGGTGAATACACATTGAGGGTTGTTATGTCTTCTTGGAGAACTGTCCCCTTAATCATTATGTAATTCCTTTCTTTATCTTTCCTTGCTTCGAAGTCTACTCTGTTTGAAATTAATATAGCTACTTCTCCTTTCTTTTTATTAGTGTTAGCATAGTTTATTTTTCCCTATTCATTTACTTTTAATTTTTTTTTTTTGTTTTTTGTTTTGTGAGGAAGACCAGCCCTGAGCTAACATCCGTTGCTAATCTTCCTCTTTTTGCTGAGGAAGACTGGCCCTGGGCTAACATCCATGCCCATCATCCTCTACTTTATATGGGACGCCACCACGGCGTGGCTGACAAGCAGTGCATCGGCAGGTGCCCAGGATCTGAACCTGTGAACCCTGGGCTGCCAAGCGCAGACTAAACTGCTGCGCCACCAGGCCGGCCCCTCATTTACTTTTAATTTATATGCCTCTATATTTAAAGTGGGTTTCTTGTAGATAATATATAGTTGCATCTTGAGTTTTGATCCACTCTATCTCTGTCTTTTAGGCCATTAACATTTAAAGTGATTATTGATATAGTTGCATCACTAACCATCATATTTGTTCCTGTTTTCTATTTGTTGCCTTTGTCCTTTGTTCCTATTTTTGTCTTCCACTGTTTTTCTGACTTTTCTGGATTTAAATGAACATTTGATATGATTCCATTTTCTCTCCTTTTTTAACATATGTTATACTTTTTTTTACATTTTTCAGTGGTTATCCTAGAATTCGCAATCTCCATTTACAACGAATCCAAGTCTATTTTCAAATAACACTGTTCTGCTTCATGAGTAGTGTGAATAATAAATAAGTAATCCTAATTCCTCCCTCTCATCCCTTATATCACTACTGTTATTTATTTCACATACTCATAAGCATAAATAAGGATATCTATATATCTATCAGCATACATGATCAAATTCACTGCTGCTAGTATTATTTTGAATAAACTATTATCTGCTGGATCAATTAAGAATAAGAAAAATAAACATTTTTATTTTACCTTAGTATTCCTTCTTGATGCTCTTCCTTCATGTAGATCCAAGTTTCTGAGCTATATCACTTTCCTTCTCTCTAAAAAATAATTTTTTTTGATGAGGAAGACTGGCCCTGAGATAACATCTGTTGCCAATCTTCCTCTTTTTGCTTGAGGAAGATGGTCCCTAAGATAACATCTGTGCCAGTCTTCCTCTATTTTTTATATAAGACATTGCCACAGCATGGCTTGATGAGCAGTGCGTGGGTCTGCACCCAGGATTGGAACCTGCCAACCTCGGGCTGCTGATGCAGAGCACGCAAACTTAACCACTATGCCACTGGACCAGCCCCTAAAAACTTTCCTTAACATTTCCTGCAAGGGAGGTCTACTGGCAGCAAATTCCCTCAATTTTTGTTTGTCTGAGAAAGTCCTTCTTTGTCCTTCACTTTTGAAGAAGAATTTTGCAGGGTGTAGAATTCTAGCATGGTGGTTTTCTCTCAATGCTAAATACTTCACTCCACTCCCTTCTTGCTTGCATGGTTTCCAAGGAGAAGTCAGATGTAATTCTAATCTTTGCTCCTCTATAGGTAAGATGTTTTCCCCTCTGGCTTCCTCCAAGGTTCTTTTTCTTTGATTTTCTGAAGTTTGAATGTGATACGCCCATGTCTGAGGGTTTGGGGCAGTTATCCTGCTTGGTGTTCTCCAAGACTCCTGGATCTGTACTTTGTTGTCTGACATTAATTTGGGGAAATTCTCAGTCATTATTCCTTCAAATATTGCTTCTGTTCCTTTCTATGTTTCTTCTCCTGATATTCCCATTATGCATACATTACACTTTTTGCAGTTGTTCCACAGTTCTTAGATATTCTGCTAAGGAACCCATCAGAGGCATTCATTTCTGTTAGAGTACTTCTGATCTCTAGCATTTCATTTTGATTCTTTTTTAGAATTTCCATCATTCTACTTATATTACCCATCTGTTCATGTATGTTTTCTACTTTTTTTTCATTAGAGCCCTTAGTATATTAATCATAGTTATTTTAAAATCCTGATTTGATAATTCCAACATGCCATATCTGACTCTGGTTCTGATACTTTGCTGTCTCTTCAAACTACTTTTTGTATTTTAGTATGCCTTGTAATTTTTTTTGAAAGTTAGACATAATGTACTGGGTAAAAGGAACTGCTGTAAATAGAACTTGAGTAATGTGATGGTAAGGTGTGGGGAGAGGGGAAGCATTCTATTATTCTATGATTATGTCTGGTTTTTTTCATGAGACTTTGCCTCTGGACTGTGAACTTCACAAGTGCTCCTTAGCACCCCCAAACTTTGGTGTACAGGGTGGCTAGAGCAGGCTGGAACTGGGTATTTCCCTTCCTCCATGTCAAAGGCTAGACCAGGTGGAGTTGAGTATTTCCCTTCCCCCAAGTCAGTTGTGCTCTGATAAAACCCAAGCAGATTAGACTCTGGCCAAATAGTTTCTCCTGAGGGCAGACTTTGTTAAAAAGAATAAAATGCTCTGAAGTATTTCAAAATGGATATTTTCCTCTCCCCCTGCCAGAAGATGTCAAAACTCACAAAATTATAGAGACTTTCCAAAACTGGGCCCCCTTGGAGTTTTTGACTCAGATTTATCCACACTGAACCCTCAGCAATTCATCAATTACGGGTTAGCTTCTTATCAGTTACAGTTTAGGTTTTCTTACTCGAGCACTGGTTCCCACAGACGTTTCTGCTCCAGTAAGTTGTGATTCTCTGTATCTGCCATCTGTTTCTCCAATTTCAGGGGAACAGTTTGCCCTGTGACCTTACTTCTCTGATGGTTCTTAGAAGTTGTGGATTTTTAAGTTTGTTGAGCTCTTTACTTGTTTTTAGGATGGAGAGGCAACTGGAAACCCTAATGATCATTTTTGAAGACTCAGCCAACTTTGCATACCTGGATAAATCCCACTTGGTCACAGTGTAAAATTATTTTTCTATATTGATGTATTTTACTTGTTAATATTTTGGTAATAAATCTTGTTTCTATGTTTATGCAGGATATTGGTTTATAATTTTTTTTACATTGTTTTTGTCTGGTTTTGGTATCAGGATAATACTGACCTCATAGAATGTGCTGGGAACTGCTCACTCCTCTTCTATAGTTGGAAGACATTGTGTAGAAGTGGTATTAATTCTTTTTTAAATGTTTGATATTATTCTCCAATGAAACCATCAGGGCCTAAAATTTTGAGAAGTGTTTCAAAATTATGAACTCAATTTCCTTAATAGATTTCATACAAATTATCTCTTTCATATTGGGTGAGTTGGAGTAGCTTGTATTTTTCAAGGTGTTGGTTCATATCTTCTAAGTTGTTAAATTTATGTGTGTAGAGTTGTTGATAGTATTCCTTTATTATCTTTTTAATTTCTGTTGAGTCTGCAGTGATACACCTGTTTTATTCCTGATATTAATAATTTATGTCTTCTCTATTTTTTTTCCTTTATCTTGCTAGAGGTTTATTAATTTTATCTTTTCAAAGAATCAGGGTTTTTTTCATTGATTTTCACTACTGACTTTCTGTTTTCAATTTTATTGATTTTTGTTCTCATCCTTACTATTTTCTTCTTCCAGTGGCTTTTGATTTGTTTGCTTTTCTTTTTCTAGTGTCTTGAGGTGGTGACTAATATTATTGATTTGAGAATTTTCCTCTTTTCTAATGTAAGCATTTAGTTCCATAAAGTTCCCTTTCAGTACTGCTTTAGCTGTTCTCTCACAAGTTTTGATGTATTGTATTTTCATTTTCATGAAACAATTTTACAGACTTGTAACCCAAGAACTTCTAAGAATCTTGGGAAAAAAAATCACTCATGATAACTTGGTAAACTAAAATATAAATTACTAAAGAGAATCCTGACATATAAAAACTGATTCTGTCCACTATAATCATTCAATGGCAAATAAACCCCCATGTATTTCACTTCAGTATTCAGTAGGGGACTAGAGAGAAACAGCTTTTAATCTTTATTAATTCACCTAATTATAAT
Source organism: Tapirus indicus (assembly GCA_031878705.1). Classification (NCBI taxonomy): domain Eukaryota; kingdom Metazoa; phylum Chordata; class Mammalia; order Perissodactyla; family Tapiridae; genus Tapirus; species Tapirus indicus. The sequence continues at coordinate 68,563,532 of CM062917.1, forward strand.
ATTTAGCTTTCATATTTATATGCTAAAAGAAATATGAAGCATGCACAATTTTCTAAATATGGAAAATGAAATTTAGAGAGAATAAGTATTAGTCCAACTCACATGTCTCTTAATCAGTTGCTGATACATTACATTATGTTGATCTGGCCTGGTTGTTATTAGAGGACCCACTGGCTCAAAATAGCTAATTTCAAAATGAACACAGCATATAATGCTTTTCTGGCCTCAGGGACAGTTGTTCAAGTAGACAGTTGATAGATGCTGCTAAACTGAACTCTTCTGTGCTAATCTGACTTCAGGGAAGAGAGTTCACAATTGTGAAGGCTGTTGTTTATACCATCTGCACCCCATGAATATGTGCACCCCTTTCCCTGTGGCTGAGGCACAGTATTAGAATAGCTTGCATCAGGCCTAGCACAGTGAAGGAGGCTTGCTCGTGGAGTGATGTCAATGGGAAGGAGCATCTCTCAGCCCTTTCTGATCCTCCATGTTGAATCTCCTGGAACGCAGTCTCTGTCAAGCCCCTAGTTCTGCCCCCATTACCAGCACAAACTAGCTCAAGATTGGTGTGCTCACTTAATATGCACTGAACTGACGACAAGTTAGGCTGAGGCTCACAAATTCCAAATCAAGCCCGAACCTGATGGGACATGTGTAATTAAGCATCCTTCCTGGATGCTCCTGTGTCTCCAGCAGAACTGCCTTTCACAGCGACAGCACTCGGTGCCCACCAATGCGAGCCCCTGGGGGCAGGAGCCACGACTTCGCTGCAGTTCATCCTAGGGTCTAGTACTGCAGGCAGCACAGAGCTGGAGCTCAGGATATGTACGACTGAGTTCCATTTTTAGAATTAAATAATTGACACAACTGAAATAAAACTAATGCAGCTATGCTGATGGGTAAGTTGCCAATATACTTTAGATTTTTACAACAAGGAATGGTAAACCACAAGAAAACATGGTATTAATGAAGAAAGACCTAAATAGGTGTCGGGGGGCATATCACCTTCTCTTCCGGCAATGATGAAACATTGAGGAACAGCCCAGCACACCAGAATGGCAGGGCAACAAAGCAGAAATCCATGCAGTCTAACAGCCCAGTGGGACCCAGCGTTTGCTCAAGGCAGCGCATTTTATTTTAGGCACTAGACAATTGGCATTCTTCCCTTTGGAACCATGAAATTAGAATAAGAATAATTCCCAAGTATACCAAACTTTACTTCAGTTCCCTGTCTTGACACAGCTGCTTTTTCTCTACCCTATTGTAAATCATGTTCCCAACCCCCAACCCTGACTCCTAAATATGAAATCTCCCCACTGTTATTCATACAGAGGAAGCAACATCTACTGCATTTCAATTCCCCCTTCATGTACCTGGCATATGTCAGGTTCGCAGGGCATTGGTCTCAAAAGCATAGGAAAAACTGCTTTCCTAAAATGCATTTTCACTGCCAAGTGTAGTGAAACTAAGCATATGTTCATGTGTTTGTGCGTGTGTATGTGTTCACGGGCATATGTGTGTCTTTCTGGTAAGGATCTAGTACAAAATCATTTTTTAACCAGAAAGCTGAAAAGAGAACGATAAAAGTAAGGAAAAATAAAAAATGACACTAAAATATGCATGAAAATGAAGTAGATTTGGGCTCCGTAAAAGAGAGATTCTTCTTCCAAAGAAAACTATCCTGCCAAATTAACATCCTGTCGTTCTTGGTGGCTCCGAGGGAGTGCTGTGAAAACACGATGTTTCACGTAGCTGATACCTCCTTTCAGCTTCCCGGGAACAATGCTCTTGTCTAGATTCCTGGAACCTAGTGGACAGTAGACGCCTCCTGGCTCATCTTATCCCAACCCTGTCAAGTTGATGTAATTTATCACATACTACCCAGTCTTCATCAAAATTCAAGAAATAGATCACTTTTAAGTGCAGAAGCATTCGCACACTCTTAAGCTCTCAAAAAACGTTTTAGCGAATAATAAGGCACACTCAAAGGAATAAGGAATGAGAGTATTTTCCAAAGTTCTGAATATGGTAAAAGGTTTCCTGTTAAAAGAAGGAAAGAAAGAAAAAAAATCCCTGCTGTCAAGTAAATTGAGGGCAGGCTTCATTAAACACCGTGAATGGGGTTTCTTGACTGGAGATCTTTGCAGAGCCTATGCTAACCTAGGGGAGAAGGCTAGCGTATGCAGCATAGTCTAAATTCACTTGACCATAGAGCCTTTTATTCACAAACAGTTATTAACATCTTCATGGGCAATTATATTCCACAGAACACTTTAGAAAATGAAGCAAAAAAATATGACTTAACAAGTGACAGACCCCTTTGCACAGCGCATGCAGAGCCCAGAGGCGGCCGCTGGGGGGCAGCGCAGACTAATTCACCAGGCAAGTAAATGGGTCCGCCCGTCCATCCCACAGCTCACGCCCCGCAAAGTATTCCCGAACAAAAGTAGCCTGCTCGCCTTGGCATTGTGGAGTCAACCACAGGTTTAAAATTTTACTGACCTTGATTAAAGAATTATAAATTATATTCGTAATTGGTGATAATCCATTAAAAACAGGAGAAAAAACGGTGGACTTGCGTACTGGAAGTGTGTTAAGGGTCATATCAAAAGCAGTAAATAATGAGTGGTTTGAGAACGTTCGGTCGCCTGTGACCATGTGAGTATATATATAAAGCCTGGAGGCTAGACAGGCAGAGAAAGCTATACATGCTTGATGTACATGCAGAGAAAGAGAGAGAGAGAAAGCACACCAGTGATAAAGCGAGGTAAAATGATGGTAATAAGTAAATCTGGGTAAAAAAAAAACTATACGTGCCTGTAAAAGAAAAAATTACCCCCAACACAGAACACAACAAGTAATGATTATTTGTTAAACATAAATAAAGGTAGAATGTTTTCTAATATGCCAGCTTGACCCTTATCTGGTAATCTTGGGAATGTGCTTTTTCATTAACATTTTTATGTAAACTTTATTGTCCAGAAAAATGCACAAATATTCAGTTGTAGAGCTTGATGAATTTTCACCAATCAACACATGCATGAAACTACCACACAAATCAGAGATCGGAACATTCCCAGGACCTGAGAAGCCCCTGTGCCCCGGGCCCAACTTCCAACAATAGAATAGGGTTACCTATGTCTGCACTTCATAGGAATAGAATCATAATGTATATACCCCGCTGTAGCCAGTGTCTCTTCCTCAGTATTGTGTTCACATGATCCATCCACGTTGTCGCATGCAGCTGTATTGATTTCATTCTCACTGTTGTATGGTGTTCCATTTTATGAATCTATCACAACTTATTTATCCTATTATTGATAGGTATTTGACTTACTTCCAAATATCTATCAATAGTAGAAAGGTATAGTGGTATGGTGGTAACTATTATTTTTTAAAAAAAGCTACTCTAAACATTCTTAGACATGTTTTTGGTGTGCGCTCATATCCCAGAAATGGGACAGGTGGGTCATAGGGTACATGAACTTTCAGCTGCATTAGAAACCAGTAAATATTTTCCCAAAGTGGATGCACCAATTTAGACTCCTACAATCAGTATGTGATAATTCCACTCCATCCAGATCCTTGACAATACTTGGTGGTGTTAGTTTTTATTGTTATATTTTTTCAATTCTGGTGGATGTGTAATAGTATCAGATTGTGGTTTTATTTTGCATTTCCCTGATCACTAATGATTTCAATATTCTCTTTCAAAATGTGCCTTCAAGTCATTTGTCTTATTTTCTATTGGGTTGTCAAGACTTTCTGGTAAAAAATCTTCATATACTCTGGATGGGTCCTTTGTCTGATATATGACTGCAAATAAAATTTCCAGTTATAATTGTGGAATTGTTATCTCTCCTTTTAGTTGTCTCAAATTTGGCTTTACCTAGTTTAAGGCTATGCCATTGGTACATATATATTTAGGATAGTGATGTCTTCCTGTTATATTGAGCCTTGTATCATTTGTCTCTAGTGATGCTTCTTGCCTTAAAAATCTACGTATTAATGTAGCACCAGCTGCTTTCTATTGGTTAGTTTACATGGTCCCTCTCACTCTATCTTTTTACATTCAACATTTTTTATCCTATAGTTAAAGTCTCTTGAAAGCAGAATATAGTTAGAGTTTATAAAACTCTGTGTGAAAATCTTTATCTTTTAATCATAATATTTACTTAATTTTTATTTGATATAATGATGAATACATTTGAGCTTAAATCTATGGACTTATGATTTACTTTCAATTTGTCCCATCTGTTTTTATTCCCTTTTCTCCCTTTGTTGTCTTCTGGTGGATTAATCAAGCACTTTGTATGATTTCTTTTTAGCCCTTCTATTAGCTTGTTTATGTTTTATCACCTGAAATAGTCCTTTCAGTTATTTTTGATTGCTGATCTGCTGGCAACAAACACTCTCAGTTTGTTTTGTTTGTTTTGTTTTCATGAGGACTGAAAATATTTTTGAACAGCTTTCATTTTTGAAGGATAATTTTGCAAGCTCTAGAACTCTAGGTGGCAATTATTTTCTAGAGCTCTCATTCCATTTCCCTGCCACTGCCATTTTTGGTGAGTGGTCAGCTGTCAATAGTATTTTGTTCCCTTAAAGATAATGTGTCCTTTTTTTTTTTCTGTTTGCTTTTCAAACTTTTATCCTTGTTGTCTTAGGTTTTCAGCAGTTTTACTATGATGTGTCTTGCTGTGGATTTCTTTGGATTTATTCTGTTCCAGGTTTGTAAAGTTTCTTGGACTTGTGACTTGATAGCTTTTGTTGGTCTTCCTTGACCAGCTTTTCTTCAGATTTCTTTCCATCCCACTCTCTCTGATCCTTCTGGGACTCAAATTATTTATGCATCAGACCTTTTGTCTTCCTATAAATCATTTATGTTCCATTTGTTTTCTATTTTCCTTGCTTTCTCTACTTCATCTGGATATTTTCCATTGATGTGTCTCCTAGATCACTAATACTCCCTTCTGCTCTGCCTCATCTTTTTAGTAGACCCTTCTACCAAATTCTTAATTTGTTATTGCAATTTTCAATTTTGGAACTTTTTCAGTATAGTCCCATTCTCCGTGAAAAATTCTAACTTTTCCTCTGTTTTCTTGAGCATGTTAATCAGTTATTTTACAAACCTCATGTGATATTTACCACATCTTGATAACCTGTGAATCTATTTCTTATTTCCTATTTTCCATTTCACTTGGTTTTGGGTCATTTAGCCTTATTTCTTGGCTTGCCTGGCAATTTCTTATTAAATGACAGATACTGTGATGACAAAATTGTAAACGCTCTGAATAATGCCATTGGCGGGCTGACAGGATAGGAGGAATGCTCTAATCCAGCTGAAAATAGATTTTAAGCTTTGTTAGGTCTGGTTTTTGCAGTTCCCCTCACTCTTAGAGTTTAGCCCTTTGGAAGACTTGATTGAAGCCTCTGATGTTTGCTGTGGCTCCTTCACCTTGGATCCCCTCAATGCCATCTCTCTCCTTGGCACTGCAATCCCAGAAAGATCTCTGCTCAAGTTCCAGCTGCCCAGCTGCTGCTTTCTGCTTGGGTGCTGCTTCCATTGCCTTGCACAGGTGTGAATTAAGATCTACAAATGCCTTGAAGGAAAATTCCATGAGGAATTTTGGCCTCACTTCCTTGTGGTTCCCTCTTCTCAAATGTAGCTTCCCTCTCAGTTCTCAGCTGCCCTGGCAGCCCCAATGTCAACTTCCATCTCCCAGTTCAGCGAGAAGGCTGCCAGCCCTGGGCTCCGGCTTTCAGCGTGACATCTATTTCTGCTCTAGGAACAGGCAAGTGCCCCACAGAAACGAGGGGAGGTGAACATGGGGCTTATCTCAGTGAACCTGCCTTTCCTCTGAGGGCTCTGCCTTCAAGCATTTGCTCTCTGATATCTTCAAACCATCTTTTTATTGTTTTTTTAAATGGGTATATATTCTATCTAACCCTTAGAGTTGATCTCATTGGGCGAGTTTTTTCATACACCCTATTTTATCATGACTAACAGTAGAATATAGGATTATAACTTTGTTTTCAAAGTATATTTGACCAAATATGTCTCAAATGAGAAAGGATAATAGGTAGCCCTGTAAGATGGGATGTTACTTGTAGAAACTGGTATGATGTTATCATTGTATAGGCCAGCAGGGATGCTAACTCAGATATATGGCTTTATTGGTCTGTAAAGAGTCAAACAGCATGTTATCTAATTTAGCAACCTCATTTATGCATTCCTATCCCAAATGACGATATACATCCCCGGTTTTGAACCAGCTTTTTTGTTTTCCGCTGATCTATCATTAGCAAATTAAATACATTTTTGCATGTGTTCTCTATCCATTTATGTAAAATTATAATGTATATAAGAATACAATTTCAAAGTTTATAGCAAATACACCTGACCTACAACTATTAGGATAATAACCACCTTTACTTGTGTGATTCTCCATTGCTAAGAACTCAGAGTTCTGCTCTATCTTCGTTTCTCCTCCCTTCATTTATGCTCCTACAGGAGAATCATGGGTGTAAGCTGCAAGGTGGGAAAATCCAGGCCTAGAATGTTCAAACTTCAAAATGTCAGAACTTGGAGATCTTTTGTTCTGACTCCCTCAGCATACAGATGAGAAAATTGAAACCCAGAAATATATCGAGAGATGATATTAGACTTTCTTTTGCAAAAATGTATACTTGTCTCTCAGACTTTCTCAATATAATCTACCATGCCAGATGGCTTCCCTATTTCAAAATTGCAAGTGTGAATGACAACACATAAGGGCATCTATTTGCTCTTGCTAAAGGCCAATGAAGGCTTCTTGAATTTAAATGGAATATTTTAAAAAACATGTTAATCAAGTTTGTCATTTATTTCCAATATGCGCTTTTCCTTCCAATAAAGTTTTAGTGGTGACTGTCGAAAGCCAAGTGTGGAAACCTTGAAGAGCTCCTAGGGAAAATTGCCCACTCTTGAGGGAGCAAGAAGGGTCTGCAGTAATGTCCCTTGTGTGTCCCCAGAATTCTATCCAGGCCACAAGCCTACAGCTGCCTCCTTGTTCCCTCATCTTTGATGGCTCTGGGTCCTAGCTCCTGGGACTTCCTCCTTCATGTGACCACTTTAATGCACAGGCCTCCGGGTCTTGTCATCATCTTCTACCTTCTCAGGCAATCCTTCCTCTGACCCCCCATACACAAGGTACAAACGTTTCAAGTACGTGGGAAAACACTGGCACAGTCACAAGTCTGTCTAAATGATGATATCATCTTACTATTTTATCCAATACTATGGCATGCCATCAAGTTTAACCTTCAAAATAGAAGCCTAAGCAGCATCCTGAAAAACTCCAGAAAAAGTGACAACTCCAAGAAATGGCCCTTTTCCAAATTCCATTACTACATCTAACAAGTCATAGGAGCAAACACCATGTCAGCAATAATGATGAAGCGCATGTGGTGTAACTCAGAAATGAGGGAACAGCCTGCTGTGATGCACCCAGAAGAAACAAAAGAAAAGCATACCATCAACGTCTGGTCTCACTTGCAGTTCCATATTCAGACAGCAATGCACAGCATCCAGCCAGCCCACATGTCCCAAAGGGCCCCTCCACTGCCAGATGGGTTCTCCCAGTTCCAGCCATCTGAGCACTGGGGATGCACTTCTGAACCCCCCGCTCTGGGGCAGGGGGTGTGCTGGGACATAGGCTCCCGAGGCTTCGGCAAGGCCTCTAAGTTCCCAGCTTTCATACCACCTCCTTCCTATTGAAGGACACCCTTCATGTTGAGCTCCTACAAAGGCTGAGTGGATTTCATTCAACCTGACTGATAGGCTGTGGGATAAATAATGATGTTATCTATTTGGAAAAAAAAACCCTGTATACCTAATAGAATAAAATGTCTTGGAACCAGAGTTTTATGGTCCTACACTCCACCTAAATTGATATCTTAACGAGAACTAAACTTAGGAAATTCAGTGAGCAACTAAACCACAGATACAGAGCTAGCAAACTAGATCAACACTATAGTATTATGTACAAATAAGAAAAAGCAAAGCAAGGATGCCTCTATGTCACCTGGACCAGGATTACGCCTAAGAAGAAAAAAAAAAACTCTAGTGGTGTCCTGGTAAGTGTTTAACAACTGGCTCTCAGAAAAGAAAAAAAAAAGAAAGAAAAGACCCAGGAAATAAGATTGCCATTTAAGACTGTCACTATGTCCAACCTAGAGCTGCCAGTGTGTGACCTGGGGCAGATCTGCAAACTCGGAAGAGATGAGTGCTCTGTGCGTGCGAAACCCACACTGTTCCAGTAAGAGAGAACAGTCTATAAAACATGCCATTAACAGGAAGTGTTATTGATGATTCTAACTAATACAATTTTATGGAAAAATAAAGTCTGTGGGACATGCAGAAAAGAAAGTTATGAGTGAATTATATATAAAAGCAACATATTTCATACCCTTCATAAAATCGATTGGAAATGAAGGAAGAAGATGCTGAAGACACCAAGAGGTGTCCAGCCATACAGTTTCAGCCAGGAAGGGGACACACCCAAACGCATGGGGAAAAAGGCTGCTGTCAGTACCAAACATGCTACATGCAGACTCAGAAGGTCCCTGAAATTAACAAGGCCAAACATCACTAGAAACCTAAATAAAAGACTTTAAAAAACATATTGAAAAAATAAAAGCAAAAAAATAATAATAAGAGCAAAGTAAAAAAACAGAAAACTAAAAAAGGCCCCATCAAATAGAAAGTAGAATGGGAGAAGTCTTACCAGGTCCAACAATTGTAAGATACATATTTTCTAATCAACTAAAAGCTAAATGTTTTTGATTACAAGCAAAGAACCATCAAACATGTGGCTAGAAAGGAACATAAATATAAATAAAAACTCAGAAAATCTAAATAGACAAATTAATTTTAAATAATGCATCATTTTTAAGAAAATAATTGATCACATTATATAAAGATATGAATATAGACATTTTATAATGAAAAATGAGAATGAAAATATAGTGAGGAAAGAACATTTTAAACTTCACACATACCAAAGAGCATACCAATGATATACTTGAAGAAAAATCCATTTGAAATCAAAACCAAAAAGTAGCCACCTCAGTTTTAATTACTTCTATTACATAAGGCATTTCAGATGATAGTTTATGTCTATAGAAAACATCACTCACATTGTAGAGGTCAGGCCAATATGGTGAGTTTTGCACCTTCAAATAGGAATATTCTTTATGTCTGAATATTCAGGGTCTTTTACTAAAAAAAAATGACTCAAACCACACAGATGATTTCAATAAACAGAATAGGATTTACCCCTCATTTCCCTCACCCTGCACTGTGGTGTCCAGGACTCACTTTGTCTGCATTCACCCAGCCTGGTGTCTTCAGACACCACCCAGCTCCCACATGGGCGCCTCCAACCCCAACCCTTCCCCAACCTCTGGACTCCTGCGTTCACTGCTCACTTGACCTCTCCACTCAGATGTCCAAGAAGCATTTCAAATTTATGTCAAAAATTTAACTCTGACCTTTCCCAAACCTCCTCATTCTGCAAATCTGCCCATTGCAGGAAGCCTCTGATTGCACAGGCCAGGATTGAGAGACATCTGTGACTCCTCTCTTTCTCATATGCCACATCCAAGGACCCCCACATCCCACCCGGTTTACCCTGCAATGCCTGGGACATCCACGAGCTTCTCACCCCCTCCACTGCCACCGCCCTGGGCCAAGCCCCCATCGCCTCTTGGCTCTCCCTGGATCATCCCAAAGCCTGCGACTGGCCGTCTGCTCCTGTCGTTGCAGAACTTCCTCCCACAGGCAGGCAGAGGGATGCAGCCAGCACTTTAACGAGACCATCCCTGCCCCTCCAGGGCCTCACCTCTGACTTCAGACATCACCGCCTGACACGTCCACATGCCTCCTTCCCTCCTTCCTACTCGTCCCCAGGGGAGAGGAGACTGCAGGAGTTTCCGCAGGGATTTCTGCATGTGTGTTCATGCTGTACCCCATATCCAGACCAGCGCCTGGCCCACGGCAGCTGCACAATATTTAAAAATGAATAGTTCTCCTTCATTTTAACTGCTTATTGCTCTTATGTAAAATTTCACTTTTGTATAGTTTATTCTGTCTCAATAGAAGCAACTGAATTCTACTATTAATCATGTTAGCTTCCCATTATTTTTTTAATTGAATAATTGAAAAATAGTGGAAAAGTATCCTTTTTGCCCCCAATATTGTGACTATTATGTTGGTTTCACATTTTATTGGACCAGGTAGAACTTCTAGATAAAATAAGAACAGATATTATTTTCTTAAAAACATATCTTATGTTTCACTCAATGCGACTTTGAATTGAAACAGACATTCTTTGTAGTTTAAAAAAGTTTTTAGAAAAAAATCCTTATTATTTATGGAGTTATTACCTTTTCAGAATGTATTTTGCTAATATTTAATTTATTGTCATATCTAAATCAATAAGTGGTATTTTCCTGTAGTTTTCTTTTCAGAGCTATTTTTTTAAGTTAGGTTGTGGTTTAGAATTTTCCAAATTTTATGAAATTTATTGAGAAACCTTCTCTCCTTTTATGTGCTAATTTTAACTAGATGACACATATTTGCTTTTTGAAAGCCTGCAAAAAGGCACCATAAAAACTCTTCTGAAACTAAGTTAACAACCATTTAAATTTATTATATGCTTATAAGACCATTCCAATTTTCTACTTCTTCTTTTGACACGTTTTAGTAAACCCAGAAATATTCCACTTCATTGAGATTTTCATGTTTTGTTAATTAAACAACTAATTATTTAAATTTACAATTGTACAAAGTATTCTGTAATTTTAAATTCAGCCCCACAACTATCATATCCTCTTTATTTTTCCTAATTTTATAAATTAACGCTTTTCATCTTTTTCTTTATTTGACTTGTTAAAAGTTACAATTTTATTGGTTTGGTCAAAGAATTCGTTTTCTATTTATCAGTTCTCTATTTTTTTCTATTTTCTATTCCATTATGTTTCTATTTGTCTTATTAGCTACTAACTTCTATGTTATTTTTGGACTTTTTGTTTGTTTTTCTCTCCTTTGGCATCCTTAGTTGTTTTATTTTTATCCTTGTTTAGAAGTGAAACTATTTAAGGCAATGGATTCCTTGAAGAATAGTTTGCATTTACAGCTGAATAGCTTTATGTTTTGTCGTGTAGAATCCAAGAAGTCTGATAGCCTGCCTTCATTCTGTTCTGCTTTCTCTGTCCCTGTAGTTGAAACGGACAGTGTTCCTGCTGGTGTGATCCCATCTCTCTTCCTTGCTTCTGCTGAGACAGCTGATTAAGTCCATGAGTCACAACCAGGATCTCTATCAAATGGTTGCTTAGTCACACCCTTAGTGTTCTCTTCAAAATGTTTTCTCATTTTTTGCAATATGGACAGGCTGAGAATCTTCCAAATCTCCAAGTTCAGGTTCCTTTTTGCTTAAAAATTCATTCTTCCACTCATCTCTCTCCTCTCAAGTTTTACTGTAAGCAGTCAGGAGGACCCAAGCTGCACCTTCAAGGCTTTGCTTAGAAATTTCCTCAGCTAAATATACAGTTTCATCACAAAAATTCTACCTTCCACAAAACACTAGCACACAATTCAGCCAAGTTCTCTGATACTTTACAAGGATGGCCTTTCTTCCAGTTTCCAATAACTCGTTCTTCATTTCCATCTCAGACCTTACCAGAATGGCTTTTCACATCCATATTTCTACCATTCTATTTGTGGCAATCTTGGACTTTTTAGCATGATACCCAAAACTCTTCTAGCCTCTACTCATCACCCAGTTTTAAAGCCACTTCTACATTTTTGGGTATTTGTTACAGCAGCATCCCACTTCACATACCAAAATCTGTCTTAGCTTGGGCTGCCATAACAAAATACACAGACTTGGTGTCTTAACAGAAATTTATTTCTCACAGTTCTGGAGACCAGAAGTCCAAGATCAAAGTGCCAGCAGATTCAGTTTCTGGTGAGCACTCTCTTCCTGGCTTGCAGACAGCTGACTTCTCACTGTGTTCTCACATGGAGGAGAGAGAGAGAGAGAGAGAGAGAATGCCCTCGTGTCTCTTCCTATAAGGACACTAATCCTGTTGGATCGGGGCTCCACCTTTTTGATTTCATTTAACCTTAATTACTTTCTTACTCTAAATACAAACATACTAGGGGGTTAGGGCTTCAAAGTATGAATTTTAAGAGATGTAATTGAGTCCATGGCACTTCCCAAACCCCGTGGGACTGACCCCAATACTGTGGCTTCGCTAGCCCCTTCCTCTGCCAGCCTGACGGGTTTGCATCTGCATCTGATGCTGAGGGTTCTAGAGTGATGTGCCACGCTCCTCTCACTGGGAGCCAGCCCATAACTTGATGTGCAAACCTGTGTACCTATCCCGCTACAAGATAAAAATGCTTTCCTCATCGTCAAGCTTATGGAGATTGCTTTCCATGGTGCTCTGGCTCTTAGACTGCAGAGGACAGATCTGAGGACAGCAGGATTCTTATTTTTTGCTGCACACTATTTTTCTTCATTCCATAAATTCAAATATTCACGTCTATTTTTACATTTTAGACTCTTTTTGCTGAGTTTAACTGATACTTGGTGATCTATTTCTATTATCAGACTCAAGCTTTTCTTCAATTAGGAACTTTTTTTGTTAATTTGTATTCAATGTGTTCACTCTCTTCTAACGTCTCCTTTAGAACGTGCAACTATAGGAAGATGAGATTGCATGTTCTTCCCTACTTTTCTGTCAACTTTTCTCTCTTCATTTTTACACTGTTTATTATTTCCACAACTCTGGAAGACCATGCCTGAGTTAATCTTTTACTTCACCAATCTTATGTTTGCAGTTTTTCACTGCAATTTTTAAACATTGGCAGATATGATTTTAACTTTCCTCATGGATTTTCCTAATCTCCCTTTGTCATTTTAAATCAATTTCATAGACATATCATTCACATTTTATTGCCATAATATATGTGTGAATGTTATAAGGTTGAGGGGGAAGAAGGGTAGTCTCAGGCTTTGTAGAACAAACAGAAATATCCAGGAATCTATCCTCCTACTTCTATTTGCAAACTCTGGACAAATTCCCTGTAAGGAAGGGAGTGTCTCCTCCATTAGTTTTGTTTTCTGTTAAATGAATAAAAGAAGACTACAAATAGTGATTATATCACCAGTTCATTCTCAAGTTTTATGGCATGTCTGAATCTATTCTTAAATATTTACATACAATCATTTTCTGTTTTAAATAATTTCTAAAATAGAAAATCTGTGAGCAACAGTTAAGTAAGCAGATGGCACTTGGATGCTTATCTAGAAGCTATTTTCATTTTCTCTCAGGCAGAGAAAATCATAGGAAAATATAATTTATTTTCAAGATATGTTTAAACAAAGAAAGGAAAACTTTACTCAATTGGAGATTGAGTATAACAATAAAAATTGTTATTTTAATATTTGTTCATCCTTTATAAATATACTTTTAATTTCAACATCAGATATATATCTCTTTAATAGTACAAAAAATTACTAATTATTTCAGTTAACATTTTTGTTATATAAAAATAATTTCAATCAATATCAAAAAAGAAATTTCTCTTCAAAAGCCTATTTATAGTTATGCTAATAGGAATCTAGCTAAACCAAAGACATTTAGGGAAAATCAATATCCTAGAATAATATTGTGGTGGGTACGTTTCATTGACACAAGCAAGGCATGATAGATGGACACAATAAGAATGTCTCAAAGAAACTATGGCACACATTTGGTGGGTCTAATAATACATATCTTCAGTCTTCTCCTAATTATTTCCCAAGACAACCTGAACAACTAAAGCCATAGAAGAAAAAACAAAGGGGCATTTTGCACATGGGTAAAGGTGGGTAAGGGGTGTCATCCATTTAGTTCTCTTATTTTTTAAACATTCTATTAAGTCACTCTTATTCCAGACTTCCTGTCACCCTGAATATAATTTCAGCACTGGTTTTTGAATTTATCAAGTAGGACAACTGTACTCTCAGTTGGGGTGGAGCATCTCTGTAGGCAGGCAGCACTCTAAAGATGTGAGCTGGTAAAAGGACTTGGAGAATGGGGCCAAGGTGCCTGAACTGGACTCTCCTCTTTCCACTCAAATTCCTTTTATCTGCACCACCTGGGCCAGTAACTCCTCAGGCATGAGCACACCTGAATGCCAGTGAAACATAAAACTGGCTCAGAATGGGGCACTCAGAGAAAGATCTTGGCCCCCAGAGAATGGACAAAGGAACCCAAGAAGAGGTGAAACATTTGAATAGATCAATTGCTATAGAAAAGAAGAATGAAAAGTAGACCATTATCTTATACCATACACAAAAATTAACTCCAAATGGATTACAGACTTGAATGTAAGGCCTGAAACTATAAAACTCCTAGAAGAAAATATAGGCAGTACACTCTTTGACATTGGTCTCAGCAGCATCTTTTTGAATACCATGTCTACTCAGGCAAGGAAACAAAAGAAAAAATAAACAAATCGAACTACCTCAGACAAAAAAGCTTCTACAAGGCAAAGAAAACCATCAACAAAACAAAAAGACAACCCACCAACTGGGAGAAAATATTTGCAAATCATATGTCCAACAAGGGGTTAATTTCCAAAATAGATAAAGAACTCATACAACTCAACAACGAAAAAGTGAACAAGTTGAACAAAAACTGGGCAGAGGATATCAAAAGACATTTTTCCAAAGAAGATATACAGGTGGCCAACAGGCACAGGAAAAGATGTTCAACATAACTAATTATTAGGGAAATGCAAATTAAAACTATAATGAGATATCATCTCACATGCATTAGAATGGCTATAATTAACAAGACAAGAAACAACAAGTGTTGGAGAGGATGTGGAGAAAAAGAAATCCTCATACACTGCTTTTGGGAATGCAAACTAGTGCAGCCACTATGGAAAACAGTATGCAAATTTCTCAAAAAATTAACAATAGAAATACCATAATGATCCAGCTATTCCACTACTAGGTATTTACCCAAAGAACATGAAATTAATAATTCAAAAAGATATATGCACCCCTATGTTCACTGAGCATTATTCACAATAGCCAAGACATGGAAAGCAACCCAAGGGCCCATCAACGGATGAATAGATAAAGAAGATGTGCTATATATATATACAATGGAATACTACTCAGCCATAAAAAAGACATAATTGTGCCATTTGCAACAACATGGATGGACCTTGAGGGTATTATGCTGAATGAAATAAGTCAGACAGAGAAAGACAAATACTGTATGATTTCACTCATATGCGGAAGATAAACAAACACATAGATAAGGAGAATAGATTAGTGGTTACCAGAGGAGAAGGGGGTGGGGGGAGGGCAAAAGGGGTAAAGGGACACATATATGTGATGATGGACAAAACTGGAATGTTGGTGGTGAACACAATGCAGACTATACAGAAATTGAAATATAGTGATGTACACCTGAAATTTACACAATTTTCTAAGCAATACAACCCCAATAAAATAAATTTAAAAAAAAAGTCTACTATTCAAAAAAGACACTAAGGCCAGGTAAACTGACAATTGATTTTAATGTAACCTTTAAACCTAGTGTTATTTAAACTCTCCTTCCTATGGGAAGAAATGAAGGGCTCCCCAGTAATACAATGAGGCCAGGAAAACATAATACCAAAGCCTAATAAAGATGGTAAGATGAAAGAAATCCAAATTCCTCTATAAATATAGATATAAAATTTTAGAAGGATATATAAATATACAGAATTCAGGATTATATATTAAATACAGAATGACATATTGAGAAATGCAAGTGTGGTTCAATATTAGAAAATTTATCAACATGTTTTATATCAATACATACAACAGAAAAAAATTATCATATGAAGGCATTTGATATCTCTTAGTAAAACATTGCAAAAGCAGAAAAGTTCTTAAATAAAAGAAAAACTATTTACTGAAACCTAATGAGAGTTATTCTCCTAAATGATAAGGTGCCATAATTATTTCAATTAAAATCAAGGACTTGAAAAGGATGCCATCACTGTTTTATCTAAACTTGAGGACTGTAGAAAATGAAAACAGACAAAAGAATCAAATCATTACAGAAACCCTGGGAAACCAGACCCGAGTCTCTCTGTTTCTGCTGCTGGTGAGACTGTATACTCAGAAAAGCAAACAACTTTCTGAGGTTTTAAAATAAGTACATGGAAGAGGAAATGAGAAAAGTATTCCATTGACAATGGTGATTACACTGAAAAATTCTAAGAATAAAATTAGCAGAGACAGCAAAGGGCCTCCTTAAAAAAATAACTATTGAAAGAAATGGAACAAGAGACAGAGAAAGACTTACTGAATATCAGAATGGGGGCATCTTATCTCACAAAAACTGTAGTATAGGGACTTCCAATTGAGACTGGGGCAGGGTTGCCTGTGAACGCCACCAGCTTTGGGTCAGAACTCTCACTTGCTGAACCCAGAAGGCAGAGTAAAAAGCAGACAGGCCCTCACGGGGACTCAAGCTCTCCTGGATCAGCTTGATGCAGTATATGCAATCTGGAGTATGCAAATGTAAACCCTCTCTGGGTAAGACAACATCATCTTTAGTCTCAAATTATTTCTACAAACTTTTGCCATAAGAATATCCAGGAAGAAAAAAAAGAATAAACACATAAAGAGACCAGACAAAAAGAATAAAAACTACAGAATAGAAACATAATCAGTCCAGATACTAGAATTAGCTGACACAGAATTTAAGTTAAATCTGCTCACTATATTCAATAAGGTAAAAGACAAAACTTGTGGATTTTGGCAGAGAACTTAAACGTAAGACTTGAAACCATATAATCCTAGAAGAAAAGCTCTTTGACAGCAGTCTTGGCAGTGATTTCTTGGATGACACCAAAAGCACAGGAAACAAAAGCAAAATAAACTGGGACTACAGCAAACTAAAAAACTTTTGCACAGCAAAGGAAACAAAGAACAAAATGAAAAGGCAACCTATGGAATGTGAGAAAATATTTGCAAATCATATATCTGAACATGGGTTAACATCTAAAATATATAAAGAACTCACAACTCAATAGCAAAGAAAAAAATTAAGAATTAAAAAAAATAATAAGTAAGCCAATTTAAAAAACAGCAAAGAACCTGAATAGACATTTCTCTAATGAAGACATCCAAATGACCAACACGTACATGAAAAAATGCTCAACATCACTCATCATCAGGGAAATGCAAATCAAAACCACAATGAGATGTCACCTCACACCTGTTAGGATGGTCATTTTACAAAAAAAAAAAAGTGTTGGTAAAGATGTGGAGAAAGGGGAACCCTTATACACTGTTGGTGAGAATGTAAATTGGTTTAGCCACTATGGAAGACAATAGGGCGGTTCCTCAAATAATTTAAAAAATAGAATTACCATATGATCCAGCAATCCCACTTCTGGGTATATACCCAAATGAAATAAAATTACTGTCTCAAAGAGATATCTGCACCCCCAGGTTCATTGCAGTGTTATTTACAATAGCCAAGAGATGGAAACAACCTGTGTCCATCGATGAATGAATGGATAAAGAAAATGTGGTATATATAAATAAAATGGCATATTATTCAGCCTTAAAATAGAAAGAAATCCTGCCATTTTCGACAACACGGATGCAACCGGAGGATATTATGCTAAGTGAAATATGCCAGACACAGACAAATAATGTATGATATATACCTTAAATATATACAAATTTTACTTATCATATCTCTATAAAGCTGGGGGGGAGAAATTAAAAAATACATAGAATAAATATACATGTCAGCAGAAGGAGTGTTTGGAGATAACATGACCTGAAGCCCTTGTATTGTCTAGGCATTGGGTAGAAGTCCCAGTTAATATTAGACATTGAGAAATCAAGTGTGCATACTGAAATATCTGGATAATCACTGAAAAGAAGCAAAAGCATATATAGCTTTTGAGCTAATGGAAGGGGAAAATTGAATAAAATGCCCTCAATCATCTAAAAGAAATTGAGAAAGGAGAGGAAAACGTAACCTAAATGTACAGGAAGCTGAAACCCCCAAGGATAGAATACACGTTCTTTAACCACATCCACAAAACTCAGCCCAGATTCAAGAGGAGGTGAATCAGAGAGGGGAACAGTAATTGCTAACCAGTGTGGAAAAATGACAGAGGCACCTTTGGTGACTACTACCTATTTCAAAATAATAATAATGATAATAAAAGCTTATATAAAAACAGCTGATGCTTAAAAAGTGGTAGTGACTCTCCAGGGTATAAAAGTTAGGACTAGATAGGAGGTTCACAACCCCCAGTTCACAGCTCTTTGTGTTCTCCCATACTAACAGATAAATCACAACAGTTACAGACCAGAATTTGTCCATCCATGACACTGAGCTTTGGTCATGGAAATGGTTCTAAAGGAGGAAAGCAAAAGATGAATATATGAACAAGTGACTCAATTATTTTTGTGTGTGTGTGAGGAAGAGTAGCCCTGAGCTAACACTTGTTGCCAATCCTCCTCTTTTTGCTGAGGAAGACTGGCCCTGGGCTAACATCTGTGCCCATTCTCTTCTACTTTATATGTGAGATGCCTGCCACAGCATGGCTTGAAAAGCAGTGCATAGGTCCGCACCTGGGATTCAAACCCTCGAACCCTGAGATGTGAAGCAGAGCGCGCGCACTTAACCACTACGTCACTGGGGCCGGCCCCTCAGTGAATATTTTTGAGCACCAACTACATGCCAGGAAAAGGCCATGTGTCTTCCAATGTATTTTCTCATGTGATTTTCACAACAGGGTATAAAAGTTGATGGATGCTGTCACAGTGTTACATCCATCCACAGTGATGGATGCTTTCAGCAACATCTCTCCTTCCAGCTCCTTTAGGCATCATCTGTAATTCTGGAAGAGATTCAAGTAGAAAGCTCTGCAACCCTAGAGCATCCTAAGGAATAAATATGGTTTAATGCATTTGAACCCTCCAAACCTGTCAAAAGCAATTGGGTGAAGTCACAATGAAATGAGTGCATCAAAAGCATCGCATTGATAAATTTAGACTTTGTATTTTAAGTTGACTTGGCAGGTTGTACCATATTCCTTAGATATGAAGGCTGAGCAGAGAAAGCAACTCTACAACTGTAATTAGGAGAATTGTTTTCAAGCTAATTATGCCATACTTATGCATACCAAATAAAACTGTGTTGACAGGTCATGATTGAATACAGATACAGGCTGTCAGAAAAAAGGGAGGAGGGACAGGCTCTTAAAATAGGATAAAATGTCAAAGCTTATGAAAAGGAAACTTCTTCCCCTGACCTCTTCCTGGAGCTGCTCTCAGTTAATACTCATAGTTTCTCCAAATAGGTATTTAAATATGTACATCCCTGATTACACTTGGAGAATTATGTTACATTTAGATATGAGTCTGTGATCTTAAAAGAGCTTTTACATACATTTAATTGTTTTCAGAACTCTGTGAGACAGGTGCTATTGTCTCACTTTATAGATGTGTAAACTGAGGCTCATAGATATTAAGCAGTTTGCCTAAACTTGTCAACCACAAAGCGGCAGATAG
Source organism: Tapirus indicus (assembly GCA_031878705.1). NCBI lineage: Eukaryota > Metazoa > Chordata > Mammalia > Perissodactyla > Tapiridae > Tapirus > Tapirus indicus. The sequence goes on from CM062917.1 coordinate 68,583,172, forward strand.
AAAAATTAAAATCTGTTCTTTCAAATGAAAGGTATATGTATTTTCCACTGAACCATTTTTTTTGTGTTTTTAAAAACAACAATTTAGCAAATGTACATGTTCAAGTCTCCTTGTACAAAATCCATGAGTGCTCCTCTCTCTCTATCCATCCAGAAGTAGAAACTCACGGTCACTGCAAATTGCCTTGCTGTGCACATTTACAATTTTAAAATATACTGCCAAACTTTTTTCCAAAGCAGCCCTTTCGATTCATGCTCACACCAGCTGTGTGCAATATCACTTCCCCACACCCACACCAACAGTTGTTACTCTCATTCTTCAAAATAGTGGGTGAGAATTAGCTTTCTTCTGTATTGTTTTGCAGTTCTCTGAAAATTACCAAGGTCGAACATTTTGTTATATAATTCTTGTCATCAGTATTTCCTGTTCTTCTCTTGCTCCTTTCCTAAATATTTTTTCCTAATAATTTATAGTTTAAATCATTGTAGACACTGATAAATAAATGGCAAGCAATAGGGTATATTGGAGTATATGAGGAAGCCATTTGGTGTAAAACTAATTCAGCCTGACCTTGTTTTTCCAAAAGGGCCTGATGTGGCCTTTGAACATGCATTGTTTATCTGCTTTAAGCATTTACCGTGTCCCAAATACAAGAGCAAATACCCCTAGGATAAGGATGCAACTTCCCCCACATTGGCATTTCCTTAAGGATAAGCATCTCTCCCTAGGCTAGGATTTGATTGCTGTGCTCATCCTGTGACCACCCAACTGGAGACAACAGACCTGTGACCCGTTGTGCCCATCAATTGCTGTGACTGTTAGGCAGGCTAGGAAATCTCGTGACTGTTGTAAAAGGGACATTCCAATCATATGTGATATATGCTCTTTGATGGTATATAACTACTCTGTACCCCCCTACTTCTTTGGTGCACTTCCTTCCTTGAGGAAGGAAGGCCCTGGGCTATATGGTCCTCAAATTTGGCTGATAATAAACTCACTCCGATTTTGATTTGTAGATTGATTATGGATTATTTGAGTCAACAATACTAAATCCTTATCTTCATGGTCTTTTTATTGTAGAAAAATACAAAACTGTTTTCTTTATATTTTGGTTTTTTTTTTTTTTGTATCTTGATTGAGAAAATTTTCACTCCCCTTAAGCTATAGATTCTCATAGACTCAATTACTTTTGTTTTTCACCTGTAGAGTTCTAAACCACCTGGGATTTTTGTTTACATACAGTGGAGGCCATCCCAGCATCAAGGAGAGCTGGCAGCCGGCTTGAAGGGCTTCTTTCCGGCTCCAGTGGGCCCCTCCACCTGTCTAGGTTGGGATGGGCTAAGCCAGGAAGTTTTTGCCAGGGCAATGTCTGCTGCCTTTTCTCTCTGGCAATTTTCAGGAATTTCTCCTGTAGTTTCACTAGGACCCTGCTGGGTGTGAGTTGTTGATGGTTGTTCCCAGTGCATCTAGCTGGATACTTGGTGGACACTTTAAAATGATGACTTCATGTCTTTATGCATTTCTCAAAACTCCATCAATTGTGCCTTTGTCCCTCTACCTCCCCCCATTTGCTAATTTGCTCTGTAATTGTAACTAGTCAACTGGATTTTTAGTTTCAATGACCATATATTTCACTTGTAGGGCTTTTTTTTTTTTTTTTCCTTCTTTTCGTATCTTAACTACCTTTTTCTGTTTCATAGTCTACTGTTCTTTAAATATATTATTATTCCATTTGTTTTAGTTTAGTTTTATTAATTATTCCAACACATTATTTTATCACTCCTTCTTGTCTCCCCCTTCATCCTCCCTCCTTTTCTCTCTCTCTCTTTGTGAGTATGTGTGCACATAATTTCCTATAGTTTCCCATAAGCCTGATTATAAAATGCATGCTATTTTCTGTGGTCACTACTTCTTTTTTTAAAGGAACCAGTTATTTGTTTTGATTTTTTTCCTTATCTAATCCAAACCCCCTGCCCCACATTTGCATAAACCAATGGTATTACCCTAGTGTGTTTCCTTCTGTAACAGTCCATTCTCATATCATATATGAACAAAGTGAATACAAACACATAAAGATTTTTGTTTTGTTTTGTTTTTTTCAGTGCTTCTCTTACGAAGCATTACTTTCTGTCTCATTTTTCTACCTATATATACATCCTGGAAACCCCACCATACAACTCATCTATAACTAAATCGTCCTTTTTAACCAGTGTATGTTAGCTCATGAATATATGCAGCACATTTTATTCAGCCATTCCATTACTGATGAACATTCACCATAATTCCTTACTTTTCTTATTACAAGCAATTCTATAATAAAAAAGAAACCCAGGGGATATACCTTCAGGTGTCATGGGTTTTAATTGCACAACAGTCCCAGGAATCAAACTGTTAGGGTGAAAGGTATATGAGATTTCAGTTTTAGGCAATAGTGCTTGACTATTTACCGTGAAGGTAGTAAGAAGTCTCAATAAGACACCAAAAATAGATATTTTCACCACACAAATTTTGCTATAAATTGATATTGTGTTCATCACTTTATTTTTTTAATATTTTTGAAGTCCATTTTGGAATGCTCCATTATCTCTACATCCTTAGGGGTAAATTCTCTAATTTGTTGGTTCTGTGGGATATTTTTCATGGCTTTATATTTTTTAGTATGTTTCATCATTTTTGATTATCAACTCATTTTCCAAAGGAAGTTTCTTGTAACAGAGCCCGACACATATCCTGGAGCAGTTTCATAGTCACTTTGCCTGGGGTTTATGGAGTTCACCTGTTACTAATCAGTTTTTGATAGTTTCTTGAACTAGGGTTCCCCCAGGAACATCAGTATGAACTAAGGTGGAGGATCTAGTTTCTTCTCTTGGGGGTGACTCTTTTCTAGTCATGACTTACTATGCATGGTGTTTTCCACAGCCTAGATTAATGGGGGGAAAGTCTCTGTTATCTACTCATGATAATATCTTGGTTTCTCGGCTCTTACTTCAGAAGAGGAGCCTAGTTAGTCCTCCTGCTGCACAAGAAACCTGCAGGCTCAGCTCACCTGGGAAGGTGTGAAAATCTCAACCCTTAAGACATGTCCTGCCCTTTATTACCTAAGTAACTGTCACCACTATCATTTACTCATCTTTAAAATTTTTTAGTTTTATATACACTAAAAGGTATACATTTTACAAGTTGATGAATATTTAAAATATGTACATACTTGTGTAGCTACCACCCCACTCCTAATAATAGAAAGCTTGTATTTCCCCAAAAAGTTTCCTCATGCCCCTCACTAACTAATGTCACTACTCTCTCTTCTATCACCATAGATTAGTTGTCTTGTTCTTGATCTTTAAATAAATGGAATCATATACTATATATCCTTTTGTTTAAGGCTTCTTTTACTCAGCACAGTATTTTTGAGATTCAACCATATCCGGCATATAAGAATTAGTTCATTCCTTTTTGCAGCTGAGTGGTTTTCTGCTGTATGAATTTGCCATCATTTGTTAATCCATTCTCCTCTTGATGGGTACCTTGGCTGTTTCCAGTTTGGGGTTATTTTGACTAAAATAGAAATGTACATTTTTGTAAATGTCTTTCGGTGAGCATGCACTCATTTTTCTTGGATATGTATCTAGGGGTAGACTGGCCACAGATTGAAGTTTGCAACACCCGTTCAGGAGAGCTCCAGCTGCCTCACATCCTTGGCTATCACTTGCTATTGGCAGGCTTTTAAATATTAGCAATTCTGTGAGTAACATATCCTTTTATTTTGATTCCTTTGACCAAAAGATATCAAAATAAGGATTTAAAATTTTGTAAAAGGATCATTATAAAAATCTGAGATGTTTAAAACTTAGAGATAGGAAAAAATAATGGTTTCACATACTATGAAATAAGGTGCTACAATCGTGGTATTTCTAAGTTTTCTATCTCTAGTTTTCCTACCTACCATAGGCCTTGATTTTTAAAAATCTTTCCTCTCTCTGGACTCCTCCTTCTCCGCTTCTCCGCCTGGCCTGGTAAGCACACGCTTTCAGACCCTGCTCAATATTATTTCCTCTACCATTTCTCCCTGGAGCTCTGGATGGAATGAGTTCTCCATTCACTGCGTATTTGCAAATGCTTAATTTACAACAGTTATCACACGGAATTATGGTCAAGGTCTGCCTCTTCTCCTAAACTACAGGATGAGATGTTTACTCATATTTATGTCCACAACCTTACTGCTGCTTTTAAGCACACAGCTAGCATTCCATGAATACTTATGGAAAAAGTGAATGAAAGTATAAATGTTCCCTTACTTGTAGGGTTTTCAAAAATTCCTGATAATTCAGAAAGATAAACAACTGATATTTTCTTAAATTGTAGCTTATCCCTCTGGAAATTATATTCCAGAAAATCCTACATGTATATAGGACATGAAAACTTCTTTCCATATAACCATCTTTCACTACCTCCCTACATGAGAACATTTAAACGATGTACGTGAATGCTTAGAAAAATTGATCGTAGGTGTACAATAATCCATATATGGGAACATTTGTAGGTTTCTCTACTTCTAGGTGATTCAGATGTTTTTATGAAATATAAACATAATCCCCAAGTAGACGTGGTGGCCCTGAATTAGATGCACTTCATCTCACAAACACTGTGTCATCATCAGCTGATTTCTGATCAAGGAAATGAACCACCAGTTGATATTTTGAAATTTATACAAAATTAATTGGGCAAAAGAAGACCAAACCTGGTGTCTGCTTTAAAACAAACAGTGTATGTCTTTTGCTAATTAAACCTAATCTTTCCCTAACCTCTAGAGAAACCATTCATGTTACCTCAAAAGGTAAGAACACAATTATTGTAGGGAAAATGGATTATCTCACCTTTGATGTAATTTCCCTTAAATAAAACCCATGCTGCCATAGGCAGTGGGCACCCTTAATCCACTTGGGCTGGTCATCTAATCTTCCTACTTCTGTACACGTGTCTTGGGGAACATTCCCATTTCCTCAAGTTCATGGTTGATTGACATGTGTACCTCAGGACCATGAGTCTCCTGCGTCTTCAGCCCAGAGCTTTGCAGGAGCCAAAGCTCAGCAGAGCGAGTTCCTCAGACTTTCCTCTCCCTCAGGCACAGCACAGTACCTTGCTACCTCTGTAGAGCCTTTGGGCATCGGTTCATTCATTGATTTTTAACAAGCAAGTAGCATATGTCAGCACATGGGGCATACTTTATTTAGTGTGGTGCATCATTTCCTAACTTTTGTCTTAACTTTGGATGTGCGGGACCACCTCTCTGTTGTCCCAACATCTCTTCCATTACTTTTCTCTCTCGGTCTGCTCCTCTCTGTGTTGAGTAGCAAATTCTGACACTAAATGAATGAATGAGAACAAGGCCTTTCTTGTTTTCTCATAAGTCTTCCTTTCCAGCAATCTCCAGGAGTGAAAAATCTTTAAATATGTATTATAGTGATATTTCGGTCAATATCATTTCCCAGTGGAATTGTTAAAGGATATGAACAAATAAAGTCTAACTCTCTTCACAGGAATATGGCTAAAATGGAAAGGCTTTCTTCACATGCTATTCTGTATTCATTGGACTCTAGAGAGACTACCCTGAAATATTTGCAGGACCACTGGGTATTGCTATTTAAATTTCGTGAGCCATCTGTCTCTCAACAAGTTACAAGGATAATGAATGTAATCAGTTCTGGGTGATCCCTGCTGTGATTTAAAGTCTCACTTATAAGTCTCTTAGCAAGAAGAGGACAGACGGGCTTCTGGATCTCTCTGTCCTCAGAGAGAAGGGGGCTTTGTTTCATTGCCACCACTCACTGAAACCACCTTAGGCATGTTCCTGCCTCAGACTGTCTGAGTTGAAAGGAAACAAACGTAGATCCAATCCAACAATTCAGGGCCCAATCCGGTAGACCATAAAGCAGAGCTGCACTTTGCACAGAACTCTAGCTACCAAGGTGGTGTTTATGACCATCCTATGAAGTAGCTACTCATATTTTATTCCCACTTCTAACAAATGAGGAAACAATAGCTCACCATCATCCTACAAAGTAGGCATTTGAGACAGACTGAGAACTTGACCACCTCTTTGTGATGTGACTTTGCAGCTCCTCCCACGAAGAAGGAGCTACAGTCTGTTTTCCCACTTTTTGAGTCAGGACTTGGCCACGCATCTCGCTTTGGCCAGTGGACCATTAACAAATGTAAAACAAGCAGAGACTTGCAAAGGGCTTGGACAGTGGGGCTGGCTCTCCAACTACTCTTGTAACTCTGAGACTGCCATGGAATAGACCTGAGCTAGCGTGCTCCATTAGCTTTGGGACTGGGCAACTGGCAGAGGTTGGTAAGTGGAGAGGAAACTGCTACTCAGGGCAGGAAGGACAGCCAGTGTTAGACTGCGATGACACAACTGACATCTGGAGTAACTCGAAAGAAAAAATGTACCTCATTTGCTTTTGGATCTGGAGAAGAATCTGTTGGTCTCCCAGCCATGTACAGCGAGGTACTACTGGCGGGAGAGACATGAGCCAAAGAGGGAACTATTTAGCTTATAAGCAGAATTTAGAGGAAATATGGGGGAGCCAACCCCTTCTGGGTTGAAAAATAAAAGTTTCACATTTCTAATGTCACCAACTGGCAAAGACTCTCAAAGGAAGAAATAGCCTTGGGAAAAACATAAAATCAATGTGTGGCTGTAAGGCGTTTTATTAAGATCTAAGAAAGATTTCAGGTGGTGCGTAGTAGAGTCTCTCAACCAGACAAAGGACTGCTAAGAATCATAAGGGCACTGTCCCACAGCACCAGGACATGCTGCCCAAAATAGAGGGACACCTGGACTTGGAGACCAATGCAGCACTGGATGAGACTTTGGGGCAGTTCGGAGGCAGCTGGTGTATCTTGCATGTTGGAGGTATGTGACTCATTGCTGCCAGAGAGTGGACTGACCACCTTGTATACCCCTCTCTGAACCAAACCCTAAATGGTCTCCCACCAGTCTGACTCTCAACTTGACCTGTGACTTGCTTTGGACAATGGGACAACAGCAAGTGATGTATGAGCAGAGACTTGAAATATGTTTGCATATTGAGGGTTGCTCTTTCTTGCTGCTTTTTAGAACCCTGAGACCATTATGTGAAGAAGTCTCGACTAGCCTACCAGAGGATGAGGGACCACGTAGAAAGAAGCCCACCATCCCAGCCATCCCAGCCACCTGCAGAATCACGAGCTAAATAAAATCATTCTTACTTAAGCCACTAAGTTTTGTGGTGGTTGGTTATGCAGCAAAAACTAACTGACATAGTACTTATGTTATTCCCATTTGTCAGCTGAGAAAACTGACGGCTGAAAGTTTAAGTAACTTATCAAAGATTACAAAATGAATGGGAGAGAATCCAAGATTTGATCCAAGGTAATATGATTCAGAGCCCAACTCATTAACCACAACCCATCAAAAAGGTTTCACCTTTCTCTCCTTACCCCATGGTCCACAGTAAGAATAGTTCCCTGTTCTTGAAGTTCATATTTTTATAGAATCAATATACAAAATAAATTACATTTCTACATAACAAATTTCAGTTAGAAAACATGACATAAAACATGTATCATTTACATTTGTTTACAACAAAAAAATAAGACCTTTAGGAATATAGAGTGACGTCAGCAAAATGGCAGAGTCGGCAGCTCCAAGCTCACATCCCCCACAGAAACATTGAAAAACAAGCAGGAAGTCTCAGAAACAACTTTGTTAGAAATGTGGAAAACTGTCAAAGGTTTACAGCAACCAAGTGAATACTGAACCGAGAAAACGGCAATGTAAAACTGAAAGAAAAGCTCTATAGCATTTAACTTGCCCTTGCTTCTCCTCTCCCTGGCTCAATCGTAGTTTTGAAGACTGCAGCCTGCCTTCCCCAGGTGGGAACTCGGCCCCTGGTTTCAGGAGAAGCAGAGTCGACCATATTTGCAAATTATTGCATATGTCTGTTTGAAGCTGCCTGAGGCCACCTGAAGGACCCAAGGATGCAAGTTCTCTGCTTCTTCTAGCTCAGAACCCACTTGGGGCAGAAAAGCAGTAGACACAGCTTGAAAACATTATAAGGTGAACAACCTGCAGCTATCTGGCTCAAAAGATGACTGCAAAAACATACAATAGACCAGCTAGAGCAAGGGAGGAGTGGCCTGGGAAAGAGTTTATTTGGGATGTTAGGGCACTCAAAGGGGCCCAGGCACATGGGTGGACCTAGAGAGTCATGCACATGCCCTAGGCAAGATATGTGGTCAGAAGAATCCAAAAAGACCCTAAGCGTTCATCTCAAGCTCAACCCTAGGCTCAGAGAGAGGCTCGCCAAGTTTTGAAGGAGGGTCCCAGCACAGGCAGAGCCAATCTGCAGACTGGGAGTTTTTTTCTCTCTCTCTCCTGACATTCAAGGAAATCTCTGTCAAAACACTAAACAATAGCTAAGGAATAGAGACTTCAGTGACACATGACAAGGAATATAGTCTCTGCAAAACTAGGTGGGAAAAGTTGCTAAACAAAAACCCATCAAACTTGTAGAAGGGGGAGAATCTGATTTCTAATTTTACCACATAATCAAGTGCCCAGTTTTTCACCAAAAAAAATCAATGAAAACACAGCATACCAAAATTTATGGGATGCAGGCAAAGCAGTGCTAAGAAGGAAATTTATAGCTGTCAATGCTTACATTATAAAATAAGAAACATCTCAAACCAATACCCAAACTTTACACCTAAATGAACTAGAAAAAAGAGTACACTAAATCCAAGGCTAACATGATGAAGGAAACAAGAAAGATTAGAGCAAAGAACAAAATAGAAAATAGAAAAACAACAGAAAGAATTAACAAAACCAAAAGTTGGTTCGTTGTAAAGATCCACAATATTGACAAATTTTAGCTAGAATTACGATGAAAAAAGAAAGAAGACACAAGTAACTAAAATCAGAAATGAAATTGGGAACTTACAGAAATAAAAAGAATCATAAGATCTTACTATGAGCAAATGTGCTTCAACAAATTAGATAACCTAGATGAAATGGAGAAAGTCCTAGAACCATACAAATTACCCAAGCTGACTCAAAAATAAGTAGAAAATCTCAAAAGACCTATAACAAGTAAAGATATTGAATCAGTAATCAAAAATCTCCCCCACAAAAGAAAAAACCCAGGACCAGATGGCTTCATTGATGAATTCTATCAAATATTTAAATAATAATTAGCACAACTCCTTCTTGAACTCTTCCATATAATGTCAGAGGAATGAACACATCTGAACTCATTCTAAGAGGCCAGCATTACCCTGATACCAAAGCTAGATAGAGACATTACAAGAAAAGAAAATATAGACACATATCCCTACATCCCCCCTGTAAATACAAAAATCCTCAACCAAATACTACCAAACCAAATCCAGCAGCGTGTTAAAAGTATTATGCATGATGACCAAGTCAGAGTTATGCCTGGAACAGAAGGTGGTTCTGCCCACAAAAATCAGTCAGTGTGATACAGCACATGAGTAGAATGAAGGGGAAGAAACCAAAATACACGATCATATCAGTTGATGCAGAAAAAGGATTTGACAAAATCCAAAAACCTTTCACCATTAAAAAAACCCTCAACAAACTAGGACTAGAAGGCAACTTCCTCAACACGATAAATGGCTTTTATGAAAAACCCATTGCCAACATTCTGCTCCATGGTGAAAGACTGAAAGCTTTCTCCCTAAGCTAGGAACAAGACAAAGATGTCTCCTTTTACCATGCTATTCAACATTGCATTGGAATTTCTGTTCAGAGCAATTAGGCAAGAAAAAGAAATAAAAAGCAGTCAATTGGGAAGGAAGGAATAAAAACTGTCTCTATTTTCAGATGACATGATCCTCTGTATAGGAATCCTGAAGGAGCTACAAGAAAGCTACTGGAGCTAATAATTGAACTCAGCAAAGTTGCAGGTTACAACATCAACACACAAAACTCAGTTGTGTTTCTATACACTAGCAGTGAACAATCTGAAAAGGAATTTAAGAGAGCAAATCCATTTACAATGGCATCTAAAAGAATAAAATACCCAGGAAAAAATTTAACCGAGGAGGTGAAACATTTGTACACTGAAAACTCTTAAACATTACTGAAAAAAATTAAAGAACATACGAATAAATAGAGAAAATCCCATGTTCATGGCTTGGAAGATTTAATATTGTTAGGATGGCAATATCATCCAAGGGAACCTACAGATTCAACATAATCCCTATCAAAACTCCAACAGCCTTCTTTATAGAAATAGAAGCTGATCCTTAAATCTCTACGAAATTACAAGGGGTCCCAGATAGCCAAAATAATCTTGAAAGAAGAAAAAGTTGGCAGATGCACATTTCCCAATTTCAGAAGTTACTACAAAGCTATGGTAGTCAAAACGGCGTGGAGTACATAGAAACAATGTAACAAAATTGAGAATCTGAAACTGAACCCAAACATCTATGGCTAATTGATTTTTGACAAGGGTGCCAAGTCCATTCAATAGCAAAGAATAGTCTCTTCAATACATAATGCTGGGACAAGTAGATAGCCACATGCAAAAGAGTGAAGTTGGACTCCTACCTTACAGAATGTACTAAATTAACTCAAAATGGATCTTCACCTAAATATAAGAGCTAAAACTCTAAAATTCTTAGAAGAAAACAAAGGTGTACATCTTCATGACCCAAGATTTGGCAATGGATTCTTAGTTATGACACCAAAACATGAGCAACAAAAGAAAAAAGTAGATAAACTGGATTTTATCAAAATTAAAAACTTTTGTGCATCAAAGGACATTTTATCAAGACACTGAAAAAATAACAACAGAATGAGAGAAAACATTTGCAAATCATATGTCTGATAAGGGCTTAATATCCAGAATATATATTACTCCTATAACTCTAAAGACAAACCAACCAATTTTAAAAAATGGGCAAAGGGCTTGAATAGTCATTTCTCCAAAAAGAATGGCCGGCAAGCACATGACAGGATGCTCAACATCATCAGTCACCAGGGAAATGCAAATCAAAGCCACAATGAGACACCACTTCACACCTACTAATTTGGCTATAATTTTTTTAATGGAAAATAACAAGCGTTGGTAAGGATGTGGAGAAATGGGAAGCTTTGTAAATTGAAACATTTGTCCACTGCTGGTGAAAATATAAAATTATGCAGGTGCTGTGGAAAAGTTTGGTCGTTCCTCAAAAAGTTAAACATATTAGTTTGCTAGGACCAATGTACAAAATACCACAGACTGGGTGGTTTGAATAACAGAAATTAATTTTCTCACAGTTCTGGAGGCCAGAAGTCCAAGATCAAGGTGTCAGTAGGTCTGGTTTCTCCTGAGGCCTCTCTCTTTGGCTTGCAGAGGGCTGCCTTCTCATTATGCCTCACAGGGCCGTTTCTCTGTGCACATGCACCTCGGATATCTCTTCCTCTTCTTATAAGGACACCAGTCCAGTTGAACTAGATTCTACCCTTATGGTCTCATTTAACCATAATTACCTCTTTAAAGGCCCTATCTCCAAATACAGTCACATTGGGGGTTAGAGCCTCAACACATGAACGTGGGGGGCACACAATTCAGTCCGTAACAGTTACCACATGACTCGACTATTCCAGTCCTGGGCATACACCCAGAAGAAGTGAAAACAGGGACTCAAAAAGGTACTTGAATGCCAATGTTCATTGCAACATTATTTATAATAAATAGCCAGACAGATGGAAGTAACCCTAGTGTCCATCAACAGAAGAATGGATAAACAAAACGTGGCATATACATACAATGGAATATTATTCAGCCACAAAAAGAAATGAAGTTCTGATACATGTTACAAAATGGATGAACTTTGATAATATTATGCTAAGGTAAATAAGCTAAATCCAAAAGGACAAATATTCTATGATTCCACTCATATGAATTAACTAGACTAGGGAAATTCACAGGGACAGAAATTAGATTAGAATTTACTGGGGTCTTAGAAAAGAGAGGAATGGGAGTTATTGGTACATGGGAGTTATTGGCTTAATGGGTACATAGTTTCTGTCTGGGGTGATGAAAACATTTTGGAAATAATAGTGGTGATAGTTACACAGCACTGTGAATGTAAAATGCCACTGAATTGTACACTTAAAAAATGGCTAGTCCTGGAGAGCTCGTGCACAGCTTAGAGGTGACAGACAACAATACTCTATTATGAATTTCAAAACTGCTAAGAGTCTAGATCTTAACTGTTCCTACCACAAAAAAAGAAATGATAATTACATGATGTGACAGAGGTGTTAGCTAACACTATAGTGGTAATCATGTTACAATGTATAAATGTATGAAATCAACACATTGTTCACCTTAAACTTACAAAATTTATATGCCAATTATATTTCTATAAAAATAAATTTAAAAATAGTCAAAATGGCAAATTTTATCTCATATATATTTTACCAAAATAAAAAGAAACTCAAAAAATAAATAATAGCAAAGCAGCTTAAAAATTCTATAGATAAAATTATGAAACTCTTTAAAAAGCCATTAAAGAGTAGTGGATATATATATATACCTAGTTCATCAATAGGAAGACTCAATAAGGTAAAGTTCTTAATGTTCCCCAAATTGATCCATACATTCAATGCAACTGTAAATGTGTATGCATTTTTAAGACATGGCTGGGACATTTGTAGGAAGGAACAGAGGGAGCGAACAGTCACAATCATCTTGAGGAAGGAGCCAAAAACCTGGTAATTCAAGATGTCTGTATGCTATAGAACTATTAAAGAAGATAGAACAGCACCCCCAAACAGTTCTGGTGTTGTTGAGTAAAGTTGAGGACACGCATACTCTGTGGCCAGAAATTCTGCTCTGAGGTATGTTTCCTAGACAAACATGTGTCCATACGTGCCACGCTGCAGACCGATAGCAAGGCCGCGTCATTTGTAATTGCCAAGCACCGTGCTGAAGCAACATCAATTCTGACATATTCAGACACCACAAGGCGGTGAAATCAGTGAATACCCACGACCCTCCTTAATTCTGGATGAATCTCAGAAAGAGCATACTAGGCAAAAAAAAAAAAAAAAAGCTTAAAATAATGTATACAACATGATTCCATTTATATGAATTTAAAGAACATAAGAAATAAACAACATATTTTTAAGAATACATACATAAGCAACAAAACTAAAAATAAATGCACAATGAATGCGAAAATGTGAGTTGTACTTCCTCCTGGAGGAGGGCACCCTGGGTTTCAATGCTGTCTTTAATGCTCTTCATAAATTTGTCCATGGTGGGGTCATACACCCTCAGTTTGCTTTGCAGATGTCATATGTTTTTCATATTGGTGAAATATTTTCAATATTTTTTAAAAGGAAGATCAAGAGAGCATTGTCTGGGGATGGGAAAGACCTACATTAGCGTGATGACGGGATGTGCTGCTCCTTAACTTGGGATCTCTGAGCCAGTTTCCAAATCTGTAAAATGGGAACAAATTTGTCCCAACTCCCTGCTTCACAGGATACAATAAAGGTCAAAAATTACATGTGTGGAAGTGTTTTAAAAACTCTATATCTCATAGGACTTTTTATCATAATTTCATTATTATTTATTTACCTGGTTATTAATTTCCATCTCTTTTCTGCCTTTCCCATCCTTTCAAACACCATTCTCTGATTACAGGCTCCAGGGGGCAGGAAACTTCTCTGTCTCATTGAAAAGTCTATTCCTGGTGCCTAGAATGGTAGGCTTCAATAAATACTTGTTGAATGAACTGTATGAATGAATTAATAAACTCTCCTTTTGTTCCTAAAACAAACAAACAAACAAAACTGCAAATCGCATTAGTAGTGCCAGATAGCATCATTGACAAGGAAGGTTTCCTGCACATGGTTTGTGTTTATGACCCCCCTGAGCACCCTCACGGACACAGAATCAACGAAGAGCTCTTCCCAGAAGCAGCAACTGGGCCAGAGGTCACCATTATTTTCTGCTGTGCCCTGGAAGATGTTGTTACCACATTTCTTAGTCATTAATTTCTCTCTTGTCAATAAATCAAGACCATGGATATCAGCCATCCCAGGTGTGGACTGTCATGAGATTACATGGCTGCCCCGGCCGCTGGGCTGAAGAAATGCAAACTGCTTCGACGCTGCCTCTCACTGGGGTCGTCTGGGGGACAGAAGGGGGTGCCAGCCCTGAAAGGCAGCCTTATACACTTAACCACATCAGAAGTCAGCATTTTGCAGCCTGGTTACACAAACAAGCGAATGACACAGCGGCTCACAGCAGCAAACTGCGGGGCTTAGTTCTTCCACCCAACTTGAGGGAACCATCAATCTTTCTCCTTGTACCCCTCGCTGGATCCCTCTCCCCAAATCCTGGTCACTAGCAGGGAGCCAAGTGGGCCAGGCTCTGGAAAGTAACATGCACCACAGACCACCCAGCCTGGCAGAGGGCAGTGGGAGGGCTGCTCTGCCCTGGAGGCAGGGATCCTGGAGGCCACGGACTGAGCTGGCCCAGGGGACTAGTTTTCGCTGATTCATCACTCACCATCTGCCACCACAGCCCCCAGAAATGATTCTGGAGAACTGCCACGTTCTATAGCACTGAGCACGAATCTTATCCTGACTTCAAGGAGCAGAATCTCCCCGATGCCCGCAGGGCTCCTCCCCCCTCCAACTGACCTTCCCCACCTCTCTCCTGGATGTCCATCCTCTTTCACGATGGAACCAATCAAGCCGACATCTTCTCTAAAAGTTCCCTCCGAGAAAGTTAAACTCTAGTTCAGAAATACTGGCCAGGTCCCTGTCAAGTAAATGTACCTACACACAAGCAACGTGGTGCCTAATTAATCTAAGCTGTCAGGGATGATAAGGAAGATCATGTAATATCACTAAGAAAGAAAATTTACTGTCAATAAACTGTGACCCAATGTTTTCTTCAGCCACTGATTGCGAAAGATCCCAATTTCAAAGATAATAACATGCAAAAAAGATAGAAGTGCCTTTTAGAAACTGTGAAATATGCTAATTGTATTAAGATCTCATTTATTTCTATTTTCACACCTTACCGAGGAATATATTCATTTTTCTCTTTTAAAATATGGAAGCTGAGAAGTCCTGATCCCTCCCAAACAGACATGACAGTACCATGCCTTGCATCTTTAGGATACATACTTTCCATTATTGTGTTATGACAATAACGAATATTTCCCCTCTCCTCCACCCCGGACCAGGCAGTTAGCAGTGCACATCATTGGATAAATTTCTTAACCTTTTTGACCTTCAGCTTTCTCATCTTAAAAAACGTGGACAATAAAAGCTATCTCATGCGGGTGTTGTGACGAATGTGACAACGTACCTAGAGCATTTAGCACAATGCTTGGCTCATGTTATGGATATGATAATAAACTGTAGAAAAAAATGTACATAAAAGTACTTTTTATAAATTCTCTCATTTAATTTCACTATAGGGTTTATGTTCTATGGATCAGAAAATGTTGGCACCTGTCTTACCCCACTCTATCCTTGGAACTGCAAGACACCTGAGGGCAGACACAGGGTTTTGGTGCCACACCCAACTCCCTGCAGAGAGCCGGGCCCAGAGCAGACAGGCCAAGGGCATCTACCAAGGCCAGCGCGGGTTCAGACTTCAAGCATGACCCTGTGGGTCCTGGGGAGGTCCAGGCGGGTGCCTCCGTGGCAGGTGCTGCGACCAGCCACATGTCCACACTGTGTGGCCCTGAGAAGCCCGCAGTCACCATGCGAGGGCTACTCTGCAGAGTCTGCACCCCCACACCCTGCACGAGGGACCCCACCTCTCTGAGTGGTGCTCCCTGCTTTGAACAGAGCGTAAATGACAGCCACGGCCAGTGACTGTTCCCATTCAGAGATCTCATCCCTGCCCCTCGGCCTGGTGACCCCATCAAGGCTGGTGAGAGCTTTGGGGGCAGGTGGAGTTCCTGTGGCTTTTGCTTCTGCTTTGCCACTATTGTTTTTAATGTGGGTGAGAAGGAAGAGGGAAGGGTGTTGGATCAGAGTTGATGTGTAGTAATAAAGGGCTGGAATTTTATGAAAGTCTAATGACCCTCATCTTATTCTCATTGTCAGCCCAGCCATCAGCGGGTTGTGATTTACAGGCATGAATTTGTCTGGGCCTGCAGTTCAAGGATACTGCCACCAGATGGTGGTGCCGTCCAGGTCACAACCAAACATTTGTTCCACTTGGGAGTTTACGAGCAAGTGGATGCAAAGCCAGGGTCCCAAAGGCCTGTGCTGAAGCAGGCTCTGGAGGAAGTTAATTAAGCCAGAGACACTATATGCCCCCAGACACAGTCTAGAGGATAAAGGCCCATCTTGTGCAGTCCCTGCAGGGTGACCAGGCTCCATCCGAAGAGAGATGAGACACACACTTCACCCTCAAACCAGGCACCATCATTTCCCCAAAGGGAAAGTAACAAGCCACACAAACAGGAACAACCACTAAATATTGTTATCCCCTGGTTTACTCTTCAGCCCTTCTGCCCCCAAGTTTAACAGAATTCTAAAGGTTTGGTTTAAAGACAGAATGAAATCATCTCCCTAAAGGGCTGGGCCGTGTGTCAGACTCAGAGCGAAGCAAAACAGAAGTGGCACTCTTTAAGTCGATCAGCAAACATGTCACTGACAGCCACAGGCTGCTTGGTTGGTGTGGCCCAGGAAATGATCTGCAACAGTCACCCTCAGTCCTCGCAAAACACACTACAGGTCTGCCATGATGCCCCCAACCGAGAATGCAGGTGAAGTCTTGGGACCAGGGTCACTCACCTGGAAAAAGGCAGAGATGCTGAGGCTGCACTTTTGGCCACCATAGGGAGGGTCAGAGAGAAGGCAGTGGCCAGAGGAGGCCTGGAACACACCTTGCAGGCCTTATCACCGGCCCTCTTTGGGAGAGAGACATCGTGTGGGTGGCCTCTGGGTGGTTTCCAGAGGCCTGACTCTTTAGGGTAGTTATTGCTTCGTAGATCAAATACTCAAGTGAGGCTCGCAGCAGGGCGGAGGATGTGAGGCAGGTAGCCATCCGTGGGGATGAGCACGTCTTCCCCACTACCTAACAGTCACGGGACCGGGAGTGGAAGGAACCGACTGGACCTTGGAGATCCCTGCATTGTGGCAGTGCAAGCTCCATGGGGGTTGGCTGCATCACTGAGGGCTTTCTATTTCAGATTGAATCGCAGGTTCTGGACTATCTTCCTGCATGCATGGCTACAGAGCACTGTCAAAGCCACTGGGCACTTTTAACTTAATGACAATTTTAAATGACAATGCTCCATTCTTGTGGTCAGACTTCCTTAATTGCCTGTCTGCTATGAGCCAGGCCCTGTGTCATGGGTTGAATGGGGGCCCCCAAAAGATATAGCCACCTGGAATCTATGAATCTGGCCTCATTTGGAAAAGGGTCTTTGCAGATGTAATTAAGTTAAGGATCTTGAGATGAGATCATCCTGGACTACCTCAGTGGCACTAAATCCAATGACAAGTGTCCTTATAAGAACAGGAGGGGACACAGACACAGAGGTCATGTGAAGATGGAGGCAGAGGTTGTGGTGAAGTGTCTGCAAACCAAGGACCCCAAGGATTGTGGGCGGCCCCCAGGAGGCAGGAGAGACGCTGGCACAGAGTCAGCTGAGCCCTGTTGCCTTCATGGAAACAGTGTGAGTCCCACCTGGGACTGTAGAGTATGTACCACTGGGATGTCTCAGGGAGACTCTGGGAAATAGGAAGTCTATACAGGAGGATAAGAAATCACAAGGCTGCAGTTCCATCACATTGGTCACATACAAACAAAGCAAGACTTCAAGAGAAATATAAATGATTGGCTACTTTAATCAAATATAATAAAAACACTGTTCAATTATAAATAAATTTATGTGTCATTTGTAAAATTGTTATAAATCAACTTGTATGAATAACAGATTTGGAGCCCTAAAAAATTTCCACAAATATTATTAATGATGCTTTTTGTCTAGACTCCTTTCTGATTTACTGACCTAGACACAACATAAGCATCTTATTGATTATACTTTTAAAAATGTATTTGATTTGTGGAATAGAAAATAATTTAAGCACCAGAGAATAGTTACCAAAATATGCTTTGATATCGTTAACATATGAGAAAAATTATTTAGACGAAACACGAAAATATGTTTGCCTAGGAGATTCTGAACACATGAGGTCCAGGGAAGTGGAAAATGCCAGTCAATGGTTTATAGATACACATATTTAGACAAGATTTCACAAGTGGGAAGAGAGAGAAAGACAACTCCTGAAAGCAGCTAAAGCGTCAATGGAAGATAAACTGGAAAATGGGAGCAGAGACCACAGCTGCCGACAGAAACCACACCATGGAGCACACTGGGCTACAATCACACTGCCCGCATCTGTTCCGGGGCTGGGTGTCTAGAAATGGAGGACACGAATGTGTCCAGGGATGGCGGGTCCAGTGTCCACCCCTCAGCTCCTAGGTACGGAGACTGTCTCCACTTCCTCTCACCTGTGGGGAGAACATTCAGGACTGCACATGGGGTGACAGGGTGGGGTTGTGAAATCACAGCGAGAGCAGATCCTTGGTAGAGACCCTCATGGGGAGGTTGTGAGCCTGAGCCCTGAGCTGAGTGAGGTGGCAGGACGGCTGCTGCACCCCAACCTGTGCCCCTAGACACTCACACCGCAGGTATGAATATGACACACAGCTCAAGCCCTTGGCCCCCATCTTCCAGCCTCTCCAGCCCCCAGCTTGTTAGGTAGAGCCTCCAGCACACAAGACCAACACCGGTGAGATCTCTCCCCAGAGATGCCTCTACCTTGTGCCTGAGACCTCAAGCAGAGGCCATGGGTGGAGTGGAATGCCAACTCGACTTTGCCTTTTCGTTCCTGTATCCTGAGGCTTTGACATCTGGGGCCCTGCTGACCTGGAGGGACAGCTCCTCCAGGGCTAGCCACTTCCTAGAGATAGCAGACAACTCCCCTCCCTGGGGGGGTGAGTGCTCTTCACATGCACACGGAGCCATTCAGAGCCCAGCCACACCCCAACCCCCTCCTCTCTGGGGCTCTCACACTCTGGGCCACTCTCCCCTGCCCTCATCACCACTGAGCTGGGTACCAGACAACTAGGGGCAGCCCCTGTGCCACAGAGCCCACCAAATGCTTCACACTAGCCAGTCCCCAGCCTGCTCACCCTGCCTTGCCTGTTCCCTCCACAGAAACCACAGCAGAGGCACTTGCCCACGTTTTTCCCTCCCTCCCTTTCCTTTTGACTGACACTGGTGCTTCCTTGTGTGGCCCTGCATGGCATGGCATGCCCTCTCCTCCAGGAAAACATGAGTCTAACAAGCTCCCTTTTTTAATGGCAGTAGGTCATCTCCTGATCTGTTGGCCTTGCCATTTCTAATAATCATAAAACTGACATTGTGAGTCATGTGTCCTCCAGGAGGGGCACAGCGACAGCACAGGCTGATATTCAGGGACCACTGCTGGGTCTGTGCTCAGGGCCCCACACGCAATCACATGTGACCCTCACAACAATCCTGCAACACTGGTAACATTATTATGCCAATTTAAATATGAAAAAATGAGAATTACAGACAATATGTAACTCGTCAGAGGTCACATAGCTGATACTAGTCAGATTTGGATTTTATAGCCTAATCAGTCATTATATTATAAAATGCTCTCACTTTCCATTTCTTAATATTACATCCCACAGAAGATTCTTACACCCTAGCAGTATCCTTTTAAAATTCATCTATTCTTCTAATAAGCCCTCTCTGTGGCTTGCTGTTCTTTTAAAACACTTTGCAAATGATAAGACAACATTTTCAAAGACATCCACAATTTGTAACACAGACCTTCTGCTCACTGCAAGCTAGAGTTAAATTCTGCATGTAAGAAATTCACAGCCTCGCACTGAATAATTCACATAGGCAGTCTGTCAAACTGCTAATTATTCCTTCAAAGAAAAACAATCAGATATTTGTATCATAATATTTTACCTCATCCAGGCGAAACTGCCAAGGTGTCAGAGTGATTAGGAACTTACTTCTCTGGCTGTCAAGTGATGCTCGGGAAATTTACATATGTATCAGTATACAGGAATGGAAAATGTGTGCATTCTATGTTGTGAAATTATCAATTAATTCAACAGATATGTAGTGGGGGAACAAATGTGTCAGCAACCCTTTAGGCACTGTGGGTACAGAGACGAAAAAGTCTACGTGGTGCTCACAGTTCAGTGCAGGAAATAAATAAGGTGATACTAATGTAATTAGGATAAAAGAAGAGAGTCATCTGTCTTAGACACCAAGGCTTCCTAGGGAGATAATGTTTGAGCTGAGTAATGCAGGGCCATGGCCAAATTAGGAAGGTGAGGGAGGACAGTCCAAACACGGGGAAGAGCAGGTGCAAAGACAGAGGTGAAGAACTTTGCTGTTCTGCAAACATCAAAAATGCCCCCCAGGGCTGGAGCCCAGCATGTCCCTTGGGGAGTAGCGAAAGCTGAGGCCAGATCACAGACATGCTTGAGTGAGAAGCAACAAGTGTGAATGTTACATTTGACACTACAGGACATCAGGGAAGGACTTAAACTGGTCAGTGACACGATAATATTTTCATCTTAGATAATATTTCATTTGTCAGTCATGAGACAGATGACCAGGAAAAGGAGAGGGGATGCTAAAGTAATAAGGGTCTGATGGATGAAGAAGAAAGGAGAGATATCAGGGATATTGAAGAGGTAGAAAAGGCAAGACTTAGGACTAATTTGATGAGAGGTGCCTGTGTATAAGGAAAATAAAAAGTCAATGAAGATTTCTGGTTTTGGCTGTGGAACTGGATGGATGATGATACCTGAAGGCAGGGAACAGGGGAGGAGAATCAGGGGTCATTTTTGTTGGGGAGAAGACCAAAAGGTGGAAGAGTTAGTGGTGTTTCATCTAAGGTGTGTGTGGGTCTGTGAGGTGGAGAGGTCTCCTCACACTCAAGATGGAAGTCACGGGGGCGGGTATAGGATATTTATATATCAATCTGGATGATGATTGAAAGAATGTAAGGAAGACTGGCCTTTGATTGAGACTCTCCAATTTGGGGTCAATGGATCCAGCACGCAGCAGCCACACTACCCTGGAAAGTCACCTCCCTCCCCTCTCCCGGCTCCAGTTTCCTCTTTTATAAAGGGAGATGATTAAAGTGCACAATCTCTAGGACTCTACCTAGATGTTAACAGCCAATGATTTCTATGGAAACTTACATTTTCACATACCATCAATAATTTCAATAATAATACTAGTGATTATAACCATCAATACACTAGTAAGATAGTAAACCCCTGACATTTAAGTTTTACTATAAAAAAGACTGAAGTGTAGAACACTGAATGAATACATCTGAGAGAGAGATAGATAATGCATCTGTGTGAAATTGGTTGGATGCTAACGTAATACAGAATCTTTGGGGCCAAGAGGAATTCTCATAAAACAGAGGTCAATCTTTGAAAACAGAAATTCCTAACTTCAAAACAGCAACCCACAGTGATACTTTAGGGCCAAATTAGAATTCCTAATAAAAGATCTCGACATTTTAGCAAGATAAAACACAAGAGTGCTTCCCACCACAAAATAGACATTAGAGCAACAGGGTATGTATTCTTCTTCTCTGTGGACAGTCTTATTGGGGCCAGAGATCCAGAACTTTGTCACGTTGGAGTAGTACACATGCTTCCAAAAATAAACATTGCTTTGTTTCACAACATCACATTGTTTCTTAGGGGACCTGTCCTAAGGATCTAGGTAAGGTGACAGAGCCCACCAGAGGGACTGTCCCACGGAACACATTGCCACATTTCCAAGATCTCTCATCTCTGCGTGGTGCATATGCCATCAGACACAACTCACTCTAAACAGCCCATGGCTGCTGCTTCTCTGGGAAATATGGAAAGAACAGCAACAACAAACGTAGGTGAAGTGCAGGCATGGAAATTTTTTTCTGTACTTATCGAAATAATTCAATGAAGAGCGATTCTCAGATTTTTGGTTTTTACTCAAGTAGCTGCTTCAGTAAAATAGGAAAATTCTTCTGTGTCAGTGGTTTGAGCTGGGCTACTGCACTAAGCTAAATAATGATAGGCCCCTTTATCTCCTGAACGATAAGAAATGGCACATGCACAGAATCTCCACAAACGTGTGCTTCATAAGTTGATGGGCCCGGTTGAGCTCTCTCTCTTCCTCCCTCAGCAGAGTCTAGGGTCTGATGTACCTGGAGTTGTCAGATGCTAAGAAAAGTGGCTCATCCATGAGAAAATTAAGTTTAAACCAGAATTTGAATCCAGATTTATATGAATATGGCATAATACTGGAATTTCCATATTTGCTACTTATTCATTATAGGAACCAAGAAATTTTAAAGGCAGAGAAGATGGATAATCTTATGGAATAGCTATTATTAAGCTGTGAAAGCACAGGGAAACATGATTCTTTTTTATAGGGTCCCCTTGGTCTCCATAAAACAGGCCATACTCTAGTTGAAACAGTCTTATTAATGAAGTATAATTGGCATACAATATCATTAGTTTCTAGGTGTACATCATAGTGATTCAACATTTATATACAATATGAAACGATCACCACGTTGTCTAGTTACCATCTGTCAGTATACGAAGTTATGACAGTATCATTGACTATATTCCCCGTGCTGTACGTTACATCCCCATGACTTATTTCCTTTGTAAGTGAAAGCTGGTATCTTTTAATCCCCTTCACCTATTTCTTTCACCCCCCAACTCCTTCCCACTCTAGTAACCACCAGTTTGTTTCCTGTATCTGTGAGTCTGTTTCTGTTTTCTTTTGTTTGATCATTTGTTTTGTTTCTTAGATTCCACATATAAGTGAAATCATACTTTATTTGTTTTTTCTGTCTTATTTATTTCATTTAGTGTAATACCTCTGGGTCCATTCTTGTCACAAATGACAAGATTTCATTTTTTATGGCTGAGTAATATTCCATTGTATATGTATATGCCACATCTTCTTTATCCGTTCATCTATTGATGGATAGTTGAAACAGGCTTAAAGTTACAAGGCCAAATTCACACTATGAAATTTTCCTTTATTTCCAAATTTCCATGGAAAGAAATCACTAACATTGGATTTGCACAACTTATTATCTTCCATATTTATTCCCAATAACATTACTGAGAATTATTATACAAGTGTATAGACTATTCCTTAGGAGAACATTCTTAAGCCCACTAACACATGATTTAGGGTGATCTATTTGGGGAAGGATCCTATAGATAAAGGTGTGAAGTCATTTAATGTCATTGGATATCACCGGGTGGCCCTTCCCAACATTAGTATCCTAAACTCCTGTTTTGTTCATGTTATCTCTAAGTTTTTAGGTTCTTATATTGACTTGTCTAAACTATCAAACCTAACAGGAATCCATTTAAAAACAAACTAAGTTATTTAGTTTAGTTTATTAAAAATATCTAAGTTAAAGTGGATGGATAATACATTTTCAGATTTCTATTAATTTCCTGAATAGTATTTTCATATGAGCCAGGGTGCTGCAATAGCCATTTATTCATTCATGCGTATGTACTAAAATTCAGGACGTATTTATTGAGTATTTATATAATGCTAAGAACATCACTTACAAGGTTGACTTTAAAACCTTCTCCTCATAGGAGTTGCTTATTTTCTGTTAAGCAGAATGTTAAAATTGTTTTGGTGATCACTAAAGAGTGATATATTAATGAAAAGAGAGCCTTCGCAGATAGACTCTCCTTACTCAGAAACTTAGATGTGAACACTGATTTACCACAAAATCAGAGCTCGATAAAAGATGTCTCCATAAATTATTACACATTATAAAACAAGTGGACAAGGACATCAAATAGGATGAAAGATTAAAGGAAAAGCAAACCACGCTAAGTAAATCTCCACTGCAGGGCCTCCCAGGTGTGTCCCACAGAACATCTTTCCTACTAGAAGGTCTGAGGGAAAAGGCTCCACCTCCAAATTATTTCAGGAAATTTGTTACCAGTTCTTAGAGATTTCCAACATGCACTACCATATTAGAGCTCTGAGGCATAAAGCCTTGAAAGAAAAGACACCTGTTCAGTTGTGTTTAAGTGAGAATTTTATACTCATATTTAAATAGTGAATCCCTAACTTAAATTCTTCCTACACTTTAATTTCTTTTCTCCACTCTGAAGTCTCTAATTTTGACTTGCCTACAGTACTTTGAGCTGACAGTTCCTTTCTTCTTTTGCCTGATTCTCTTACTTAAAAATAAAGTAATATGTAACATTTTAGGTACTTCAGCAAATGCTAGTTTTCATAAATGGCCACAAGCCTCAGCTGTGTTCATCTTTGTCCACAGGGAACTGTTGGGGCCTCTTTCCTTGCTTTGGTTACTTGAGCCTGGCACACCAAGACCACCTTCTCTGGAATCCCTCCTGGGCCAGAACAAACACCTTCACTCCTACACAAAATGTCTCATAATTTGGACGGAAAACAATCCCAACCCACACTCCTCCATGCACCCAAATAAGATACATATTTCAACTTCCTCTCCTTTGGAGGGAATCTAATCAAGAAGAAGGTATTTCTTCTAGTTCTTCTCCTGACACTCTTCCAGTCTGTGGTGCGCTATCAGCTCATTCACGTTGACCAGTGGTAGTGCTGAGCAGCTTGCACCGAGAGGCTAAAATGTTGGACTGAGCTACACACTGCCTCAGGGGTTAGAGAGAGGATGGAGAGAGACAAACCAAATATAAGAGGAGCTTGACACACTGTGATCCTGAAGTACACTGAAGCTACAATTGGAAATTCACAAGAGTTTTCCTGAATGTCTGACCCATAGAAATAAACAATAAAACGGTGAAACAGCTTATTATATATAAGGCTCTTGAAGCTGCACTGAAGCAAGTTTTTTAGATATTTGGGAAGAAAAAATAATCTTACCAATACCCCTCTGTTCCCAAAATAAATAAAAACAAAGGAATTTCCCAAACATTTACTTATTTGGGGACCTAACTCACTGATCCATGCTCAGTGTCCCATATCACCTCCTCCCACTGCTAAATAGTATTACACAGCACTGGAGTTTTACTGAATGACTCCCCCAGAAGCTGGGGGCTGCCAAAAAAGCAGCAGTACATTCTGTTGAACAAATGGATGGATGCAGAATCAGGCACTGAATGACGGACCCCATTAAGCAGATGCTAAATGACAACCAGGCCTTCAGTGCTGCTGGTGTATGTTCCATGTGACTATTACAATTTTCTACTCCCAATGGTGGGGATGCCCCCCACTTTTCCTTGTTCTCTGCAGTTCTAGAACATGATGGCGATTCTAATAGTTTGCATTTAGTATCTTAAGAAACATTTATTCATCTATAAGCCACTTTAGGAAATAATTTCCAAGATTTACTTGACCACTAACCAAAGAACAGTCACTCTTCTCAGGACAGCCTTTCCTCATGGGGGAGTGCAACGTAACAGTGACTGAAAGGAGGGGATGGACTTCTGCGCAGGAAGCTGAGTCAGTCATGTGGGCCTACGTGGTCCCTACAGTGAGAAGGAATGTCCCAGCATCCACTTCCTGGAGAGAAACATTCCGCCATATCCCCGGGGTCTCACCGTGGCCTTGACCTTAGGAAGACGTGATTTGGTCCTAGAATCATTCATTTGAGAAAGCAACAATGAAAACTTAGTTTTGAAACCACTACATCTGCTTTGAATGCTTCTAACTTTAGGTTCTAGAAACATGGGATTTCACAACTAGAAACATGTGGTTCAAACCCCAGTGTGAAACTTCAGCTCTTGTCAGAGGGCCACTCCTTTGTCAAATGACTTTGCTTCTTCCACTGTGTTTCGTAAGGGATCCCTCAAAGCTAGCTGAAGCCTTTTTTTTTTAACCTCTGGGTGGTCCCTGACTCCCCTTGGGTCCCAGGTACCTCACTTTGAGGCCTCGGTTCGAAAATGTAACTGACAAGTTCATGTTGTCTAGCAAGGGTTCCTTTTATTCACTCGGGGCGGGTTTTTAAATGCGGTGCAACTTTATAAGGTTGTCAGGAAAGTGAGCCCACCAGGTGCAGAGAAGCGCAAGAAGCTTGTGGAACCTCCTGGCCGATGGGCACCCTCAACTCGCCTATGGCCACAGTTACTGGCGTCCCAAAGGCCAAGTGGACCTAAGAATGAGATCACGGTGCCTGCTCCATCCGAAGCTCATATTGGGGGTTAGGGATTCAACATATGAATTTTGAAGGGACACAATTTAGTCCACAGTCCTCTTAATAGCTCCCTGACTCTGGGCAACTTATACATCACCTCTAAGCTTTGTTTTTTAATTTGTAAAATGTACTTTATATTTATTTCATAGACTCACGATAAGGCTTAAATGATATAATATAGATTAAAAGCTCCCAGAAAATCCTGGAAACTTTTGGGTCTTGAAAAATCAATTATAATTATTATTAGGACCATTGGAACTTTACAAGAATGTTGGTTAATCCCTCCCTCGGAACTCTGCTGGCACACTGCTGAGTTTACTCCAAGAGCATATGAAACCACACCCACTTTCCAGGACAGAAGCCCTGGAACCTGCCCCACTGATGTAGGCCCCTTCTTCCCAGCCACTGGAAGGATTCCAGGCGTGGACATCTGCATCCTCAGCACCAGCCTCCGGGCTCCTCTTCCCCACCGACAAGATGACAAGAGGCAGGACTCAGCTTCAATTCTGCCCTGGCTTGGCATGCCTCTGCCAGCAGCCAGACTGCCCTTAAAAGTTCAACCAGTTATCCTAAGAAATGAAAGAGGATTGATCTGCTGCAGAAGACATTATCTAAATAAGAGATTATAGATAAATCTCATATGTCTTTAACACAAGATCATTCAAGAGTCTCAGACGAGAAACATCCTGCATTCATGTAGTGCTTCACCTTTTATGGTTAGGTACTCCTGGCATTTGCTTACCAGAGATGATAACCCCTGACTCTGCCTCCCAATTCTTGCCACAAGGCTCGCATACGAGACATACAGAAGAAGCCTTCAGGTATTCACTCCTCCACCCCCATAGCTATTGTAAGTTTAATACTTGGATTAAGCCAGACCATTTGAAATTTGCTTATCTGGACTGGAGAGCCCTGACTTCTATTCAAATTGCTTCCACTGAGCTGTGCTTGGCACTCTCCCATCGACGGACATAGAAGATTATAAGCAGATTTTTGAACTTTATGGTTGTATTTTCTGTAAGAATTTCAAAGATGTCTTTTATTATATCATAAGGACTAATGGGAAAGGTCCTTTTGGGCCTCAAGAAAAGAAATAAATATGCTCCTTCTAACCTCCACATTTTATTTGTATTATTGGCACCATGGATCATGTACGGGATTAGATTTCTCCCCCTACATTACTAGAAAATGCAAAACAAAATTTGTATTCCATCTCTAAAAAGTATATATGACCTTTGGAAAGTATTTGGGGGCATAACTTTGCTACTAGATTTATCTTTTTTTCCTCCTTCCTCTCAAATTGCATCACTTGTATAATTTGAAGTCTTTTCACATGCTGTATCTTGTGTGAGCCTTGTCAAGTCCTGTTTGAAATGAGGTATGGAGCAGTGGTTAAAACTCTTTTTCATGTGCGCATCCCAACTTTGATCTTCAAAGAACACTCACAAAGCCAGTGATTGCCCCAAGGCTGTTCCCCAGGCAAGACTCCCATTCTGATAAGGTGGTCTGGATCCAAGCCCAGAACTCTCTCCACCCCCGCACCCTGCCTTCCCGCATCATTTTCATTTTTAGCCAATAAGAGGGGCCCCAAAAGTCCTTCACGTGTCCTGGGGACACCCATGATCTCACTTGACACTGTAAGGACATATTTGAGGTTACTTGTTATTGGTTTCCTTGCTTTAATACCAGTTTTTGCAAAAGATAGACACAATTTTCAGCAATTATTCTATGAATGCCTAAAGTTAATTAAGTTCGATTACACAAGGCAGTATGAGCAACTCTCAGTTGAGTCGCACAGAGCTCTGCTTATTTAAATATTCCCTCATTGACAATCACAGTTGCGATTCTTAAAGTGCTCACATCTCTATGGAATATGTTTAATAAAATGTTTGAAAAGAAGTGGGCCATTTTGTTAAGTTTCTCAACTCATTCCAATAGTTGCCACATATTATCATCGTAAAGCCAATTTTTAATGTCACACAAACCAAATAACTTACACTTCAAAGACTAAAATTTCAAGTAATTAGTGACTATATTCTTTAGCGATTAATCATGCATACGTTCTCGTGTCTTTTGCAATTCCATTCAAGGGCAGAACAAAGGTAATGTGAACCTCTGAACCTGACTTCTCTCTGAGAAGAATATACAATATAGATATATCTGTAACTAAATAGTGGTTTGGTTTCTTTTTCAGAGTGTGTATATATATATATCTTTTGCATATCAAAATCTTGAAAGATTGTACCAGACCCCAAGAAAGATATTTATAAATTCGGTACATTCCTAAGTATAGATTTTAAATGTGGTTTGAATAAAAGCCATAGACAAAAACGTTAAGTGTAAATAGATTAAAGAAAGCCATCAACCTACACATTTATTGCTTAATTCATTATCATTGAAAATTTTTACCAGTTTGATTTTACAGACACAATTCTTGAGTTATCTGGCTAAAATCCTCTATCCACATTAAATTTGATGGCTTGATGCCATATTGGATTAATCTGGGAATAGCATCTCACACTTTGGTTCAACCCAAATGAACACAAACTACCTAAGGAAGTCTCTTCTTCTGGCTTCTATTCACTATCTCCAAGTTATCAGGAGTGGATAACAATGGAGTTATGGTTTCTTCTAAAACAATTTATCTTTGATCGTCTGATATAAAGAACTTAGTCGCGAGATCATTTTAGAGGTTTCAATTTTTTTGTTTGTTCTAATTTAAAAAATAATGGTCATTATAACAAATTAGAAGAAATATGTAAAGAAAGAAACAAAAAGTGTTAATAGCTTTCTAAGACAGATAGCCAATTCCAATAGTTTGTATATGTCCTTCCGGTGACAATGTCAATAAGTCAATAGTCTATTGCATTACATTTTCTAATGAGTTATTCCTGGTATATAGGAATACCACTAATTTTTTTTGTATCAACAATGTAGTGAACTCCCTTATTAGTTCTAACAGCTTATCTAGAGATTCTTTGGATTTTCTACATTCCGTCTTCTGTGAATAAAACTTTCTTCCTTCCTCTTTGAATTCTTATTCCCGTTATGTCTACAACTTGTCTCATTGCATTTGTTAGGATTCCCAATAAAGTGCTGAATTTAAAAACCGATAAGAATGGTTGTTCTTTTCTTTTTCTTGAAGACCACACTTACCATGTTTCACCTTTAAATATATTTGCTTTAGGTTTTTGTTTGTTTTCATACTATATTCAGATATATAAACTTTGCTTTTATTCTTATTTAAGATGATTTTTATTTTAGTCACGAATAGGGACTGGATTTTGTCATATATTTCTTCTGAATCTTTTGAAACAATCACACATTTTCTCATTTAATCTGTTTATATGATTGATTATCTCAAATGACTTTCTTATTATGATCATCTCTGAATTATGGGAAACTACTTGATCATAATGTGGTTTTTGTTTCATATTGATGGATTTGGTTTGATGGTGTTTGATGTAGTAATTGTTTTATTTATGTTTGTAAGTCAGATTGAGTCAAGGATACTGTCTTTGTTCAAGGTTTTCTGGCCTCATAAAGAGTTGGGAGGGTTCCATATCCTTTACCCAAGAAAATGCAAGGGACACCTATTTCTTGAGAATTTGATGAAACCTGCCTGTAAAGCAATCTGGACCTGTTTTTTGTGAACAGATTTTAAAAAAATAAATCACTGATTTTATTTCTTTGATGTTTACATGGCTATTTAGATTTTTTTTTCTTGAGTCAATTTTGGAAATTTATTATTTCTCAAAAAATTGTTTATTTCACTTAAGTCTTCAATATTTTTTGCATAAAAATATTCACTGTATTCTTTTTCTAAATTTTCTAGAATTTCAATTATAGTTATAGCTAGGTTTCAGACCTTTTCTCCTTCTTAATATCACTTACTTGCATCTTTTCCCTTTATTTTAACCTCACTCTTGTGAGTTTATTGTTATTTTTAATTATGATCTTATCATCAGTGCAGTTTTATATTTTCTGGGATTCCTCTGTTCCTGACATTTGTGAAAATGTCTCTACAGAGTGGCTTGAGCTTCCTTTTGCCAGAATTCCGCAGGCCTAAATATTAATTTGTGAACTGTGAACTCCCACACACCCCAAAGGACTTCCCCAACAGTGTGCTGAGAGGCCTAACCAGTCTCTAGTCTGTTTCCACCTGCACTAGGCCATCACTAAGGTGGCCCCAGCCCCCATTAGTCTTTGCTCAAGAAAACGCAATGCTGCTTATTTATCGGTACCTTGTCCAACACACAGAGCCAAGCCGTGTTCAGTAATTCTCCATTACTCCTCTTCTTTCCATTTCTCCAGAGCCCCTAGTCCCCTTTGTGTTCCCACTTTTCGCTTCCCCATAGCCTCCCCTTTTGTTCTCTCTGTTCTCCCTTCAGAAACCTCCCTCACCTCTGCCTTAGTTGGAGTTGGGCTCAGTCCATACTGGTATCTCTCCTCCACTGCAGGGTCTGAAGAGAGTTGGTCTTGCCACTTTTAACAAGTGTCCACTGCTGCTGCTCCTTGACAATTTCTCACCCTGTCCCCCACGCTCACACCATGCACACAGGAAAACTGCATTCCAAGTCCTCGCATGTCACAGACTCAAATATTTCTCCCCACCTCCAACTTCCATCATCTCACACAATCTAGATTAAAAACTTTATTCAAAGGATGTGTTCTAGATCTTCTGACTCACAACACCTCCAGCTAATTTTCCTGTCCCCACATGGGATCACAATGCCAAGCACTGGGGCCTCCAGCCAGTCTCAAACTCCCAGAGTCACTGTGGTATTAACTGTCTGATATTACTCTGATTTTTACTTCTCTCTTCATTTCTAGCACCTCGGGGATTTTACTTACTTTTTCTTTTCTTCCAAACTAAGCCACATACTTCAAAAACAAAAATATATGTATGTTTACCCAGCATTTTGTGTTTGTAATGGGGGGGTTTCATGAATCTCAGCTCCATCTGCCATGTTGCCAGAAACCCAGTGTATTTTCTGTTGATACCTCAGCATATAATACAGACATTGACACTTCGTAGGACTGGCAAATCTGTTGAATATTCAACTTTCTCACTAACTTGTTGCATGAGCATATATTTTACATAGTTTGAATCCCACTCTCATAGCTTTGTATTTTGTTTCCAGCATGGGCTTCGTAATGTGTGATGAAAGCTCTCCACCCAGGTTCATTCTCCGTATAATTGAACTGTTTGATTCCCACAGAGTCCCTCCTGGAGATGAACTAGCCACTGGGGATAATGAATAGAGGACATAGGAACATTCCAATGAACCGTATCAAGTCAACCTTGAAGTTTGCCCCAAGGCCCACATAACCCATAAAATGTTATTCAGCTAATCAGAACAGCCCTGCTCAAGGATCAGAGAGGATTGCTTTGGAAAATAGCAAGCCTACCTCACTCCCAAATCCTACCCAACAGCTAGGACCCCAGAGAGAACCACTGCTAGTCTTGCCCAACTAATATACTGTCCCCATGGTACAAGGTCAACATTCTGACCCCTGGATATGATGATCCAAAGGCCATGTCCACATTCACCTCTCTGGCCTGGACCCACCTTCTGAATTTCAGACTCCAACTCCCTAACTGCTAAAGCCACTTGGATCTCTTACAAGCTTTTCAAGCTTAGCTTATCCAAAACTGAACTCTTAATCCCCCCCAGCCACCATCTTGCTGTGCCCACATTCTTCTCAGGATCAACAAATATCAACCACATTGATTGAGTTGCTCAGGCTAAACTCTTTGCAGTTAACCCAGACACCTCTCTTTCTTTCATGCCCCAAGCCAATCCATTAGCAAGTCTTACTGGCCTGACCTTCACAGCATTCACTGATCTCTAGTCCTGACTCTGGTCACCTGATTTCCGGGATTCCGCACATTTCCAACTCTAGACCTACATGACTTACAGTTGCAATTCTGGAAATGTCCTCTCCATGGCACACTTTCAGAGTGTAATCTCCTTGGAGCAGGGTCCATTTCTGGCCCACACTTTTAACCCTAGGGCCTAGTGAAACGCCTGATAGGAACTTGGTGAATGACGGAGGAAAGCTAAGTGACTACTGGGCAGAGCTCATTGTCAAGAAGCTAATCCACTTGAGAAAGTCTTGACAGGGTTGAATTTTACCTGGAGGTCAAGGAATCCCCCCCTTTTGTGTTCTAGGAAACGGGTGATTGTAAAGAATCACTCATCCTTGCATGACTTAGAAGAGATGCACAATGTCCCCTTGTTTATCCATGACAAGGCCAGATACAGACTCTCCAAATTTCCATTCTTTGCCTCATAAATGATTAGCTGAACTGTTTTGTCCCCACAGGTCAATCAGAACAAAATGCATGTTAACTCTCCTGGGCCTGAACTTCAGCTCACCATCAGCCTGAGCAGCAGACAGCCCCACAGCCCCCAAGAACACGCTGGCCTGCGGTAAAGTGGTCTCTCCCCGCATCCCACACCCAGTTCTCTCCTGCCTTGTTTACTCCTTTCCATCAAAGAAACCCTCTTTGGCCTACCTGGAGACACTCACAGGTCTTATGGTCACAGTGTTGCCCCCTGTTGCAATGGTCCCTTTCCCCCTTGCAATAATCCTTTTGAATAAAAGTCCCACCTTACTAGGTTAGGATTTGTGGGGCTTTTTATATTTGATAGTGTATCATCTTATTATAACAGGATGTTAGTCAGGACTTGTTTTCACTGAAAAGAAATAACTTCTTTTCAAGAAGGCATGGCCCCCAGTCTGTGGCCACCCACCTCCAGTGGCTGGAGATCACCACCTCCTCAGTGTCCATTTCAGTGGGGAGTGACCCTCATTGTCAGGAGTTTATCTTTACACTGAGCCAGAATCTGCAGCTTGCATATTCTACCCATGAGGACCCTCTGGAGTTATGCAGAATAAAGCTAGTCCCTTCCCCAGGATATAAGTACTCAATTACTACATTTCTCCCTTGAAACCTCAACATCTTCTCTTCTCCAGGTCAAATAATTATGCAAAGAATTACAACATTTGTCACCTCATCCCTAAACCCTTATGTCCAGACAGCACAGGATGATCCTCTTTATAACTACCACTGAAAAAAATTAAAATATCAATAATCTAAAGTACAGGGTAACATTTCAAAAAAGAAAACCCATATCAAAATAAATTAGAACAACTCCAAAGAGTGATAAGAAATTAAAAAAATCAAAACCACCCAGGAAGAACAAGTTTGCTAGAACAACAGAAGAGCAGGCAGCTGAGGACAGGCGCCCTCCACTTGGGAGCCAGGAGCAGCTGCCCAAAGCAGAAGAAGGACTGCTCCCTAGAGGATGCAGACAAGTGTATGCTGTTGCATCGGGCATGCTAAAACAATGAATTCTAGGGAGCTCAGGGATTAATAAACTTTCCAGAAGGTGAAAACAACTGAATAGAGAGAAATATTAAAAGAGTGATGTTAGATAAACACCAGCCCAGAAAAACTATCATCAGCCAAATGGACAGGAAAAACAATAATAATACAAGGTGAACTCACACATTTTGAAATCACATCCAGTAAATTCCACAGGTGATGAAATCAAGATAGCAGAGAAATCAGAGAATTCTAACAACATGGAGCACCCCGCACCCCATGGAGGAGCAGATTCTTGAGAAAACAGCTTCTCTTTTGCTCCAGGACTCCTACTAGCTAAAGACTTTTTTTTTAACTTTAAAGAAAAAAAAGAAGATCCTACAACTTGCAAACAAAAAGGAGAATGCCTCAGATTTCTTCCTGGAGAGTTTGAAGAAGGGGAGAGCTGCAGGGAAGAACTGAACACAGTCAAAAGAAAGGTAGTCTCCCTTGCAAATACTGCATTCCCTTATGCTGACGGTCCCTCTGAAGTCAAGGAAAAATGTCTCAGTAGTTGAAGGACACGAGAAAAATCTGTAAGCACAGACCCATGACGATAAAAATCATTACAAGCAGGACTAGAGATCTGAGAGCAGATTAACTAGACAAAATAACAATAACCCAAAAGACAGTTGATGGCATACAAATGAATCACTATGAAGTTCTGCTTCCAGTTAGCATATAAAAGTCTCAAGAAATTAACATTCCACCCTAACAAGGAGCGCGATAAACTATGAAAGCACAGCTGGGTTTGTTCTTGCTGTGGTTTGTTTAATGTGTTAATCATTAGAGTGCTGAAGATGCAAAAGCACCCAAGTGGACTTAATCCAGAAAGTGATGAGCCTTCTATGAGAGAAGAGATGCCTTCATCGCTGGCAGAGCAACTGGAGAGGAGGAGGCAGCCAAAGTGCTCATTAATGTTAATGGCCATGAATGGACTAGCCTGATGCTTTAGATGCCAGAAGAACACCAGCCAAGAAGCCAGTCTACAGCCCAACCCCAAACCCTTCCCCATGGGTTCACCAAGTGCAGGGGAAGTTTGGGGCAGGGCAGGAGAGCTGAGAGACCCTACTAGGCTGTCTGAGCCTTAACTGAGAGCACTGTGCATGACTTCCAAGGGCAGCAGAGCAGAGAGAAACTGCCAAAGATAAGGAAACCAGAAATAGTTGGAGAGCAATGGGAACAGTCCATCCCCAGACCCAAAAGCCAGCGGCCAGATTGTAAGTGGAGAGAGACTCAGAAAGTTGGCCACTGGAATATCAAACTCAAAAAAAAAAAAAAAAATCTCAAGTCAAACCGGCTAAAAGCAAAACCCTGTTCAAGCCCTGAAAACATCTGAAGCCAGTGGGGAAATGAATGCACCTAGGCGGCAGCCGAGTGCAGACACACAGGAGATGGCACCGCTCACGCATCAGGATGACTGAACTTACAAAGACTGACAATACCAAGTGCTGGTGAGGAGGTTTAGCAACGGCACCCTCAGAAATTGTTGGTAAGAGTGTAAAATGGTACAAATCCTTTGAAAATTGTCAATTTCCTGTAACTTTTAACACAGACCTAACCCATGACCCATTCCCTTTTATTTACGTAAGAGCCATAGCAGTGTACATCCAAAAAAAGACTGATGTGACAATGTCCATGGCACTGTATTCATTATCACCCGAACTGGGAAGGACCCAAATGTCGATCAGCAGGAGAATGGATCGACAGATTGTAGTGTTTTTGTACAATAGAATACTACTCTGCAAGAAAAAGCAAGCAAAATACAAGCAAGCACAGCTCTATGGATGAATCTCAGAAATAATATGCTGAGTGAAAGAAGCCAGACAAAAAATCTCACGTATGACTCCACTTACATGAAGTCTAGGAACAGGCGAAAATTACCAAAAGAGCTAGAAACCAAACAGTAGGTACCTCTGGCACGTGGGGTGGGGTGGAAATTAAATGGTAATGTACAGGAAAGAATTTCCTGGGGTGATAGTTAGGTGAATGTACATAATTACCAAAGTTTAACCTGGATGATTAAGATATGTGCACTTTATTGTATGTAAATCATGCCTCAGTAAAAGCTTGATCAGAATACAGAAGCAAACAAAAGTCATTCTGAGAACATATTCACAGAACAGCCTGGGGAAAGTATTGCATTTTATAGTGGAAAACTGAAGGACAAGGATATGATGGGATGTGCAGAGGGGCTGTCCCAATGCGCCATCACAGAAGTCTCCCAGGAGGACTTGAGGCATGGAGTACACGCACCATTACATGGAGAGAGGCTAGAATTGTTCCTTGCACAAAATGGGCCTCCTAAATGGTGATTACTGTTAACAATAAGATGTAATGGTAAGAATGGCAGAAAATAATGAAAGCTAACTTTTTTTTGAACATAATAAAATGCTAGAAAATAAATTTAATCACATGCAATTACCTCTTGTCTCATACAAAGAAAAAGAATGTTACTGTTCCAAACAGTAATAAATACAGAAATACAAAGAGACAACAAAGACTAAAAACAATGTTGAACATATGGGAAAATGGAGTGCAGAATTAATAAAATACTAAAATGAAATGGACTTTTTTATAAAAAAAAGGACACTACTTTTAAGATGAATAAAAAAATTTAAAGCAGATCAAACAACTTTGTTAACTATAAAAAAAACACTTAAAATCAAAATACATGCACTAAAGTTCTGGAATGCACAAAGCTTCACTCTACTTGCATGAGTATAAAAGTGCCAGAATTGACTATAAACACTCAAGAATATTGAAAACTGCATAAAATCTAAGGATACGAAAATGCAAGTCCTACTCACAAACACAAATGCAATCTATCTAATTGTATTATCAGAACACGAAACACTAAGCTAAGCAAGAAACAACAAAAATATTTGAAGATATAAAGATTATTATATTAAAGCCTAGGACGGTTATAGGAATGAGATGTGTACACTTACGTATAAGTGTATATAAGACAAGAAAAAATAATTGTGGACAAACTATTTTTTTCTGAATTGCTAAAGACAAAAAGTTTTACCTAAGAAAATATACAGAATTCATGTGATATTAAATTCACCATAAGGCAAATAATACATAGTACAGGTTGAAAAAATACATACATATATTTATATAGTACACCTATTAGGTGCCAGGCTCTGTTAAATAACTGAAGTCAGCTTTTGTGACAATGTTTCTCAAACTTTCAAATAAGTATTTAAATCTACATAGATGCATAAGAAATCTACTAAAGATTTTTAAAATGTAACTGTTGAAAACTTCCCACCAGATTTGTAGTGTATAAAAAACTAATCCATCCATGTGTGTACTTCCAGAGACTCTGGCTTGTTTACCTGCACACCCCATGCTTAGAACCACACCAGGTATATCACAGGTACTCCACTGAAAATCGTTGAATCACTGACTTGGAGCGTCACCTTTGTGAATCCACCAATAATTTATTTATGGCCTAATACATGATCAATTTTTTAAAATGTTTTAAGATGTTTATCGTTAGTGCCGTCAAGTTGATTCCGACTCCTAGTGACCCTGTGGACAGCAGAGCAGAATCGTGCCCTGTCTTTTTACACCATCCTCTCACCTTCCAGCGCTATATCAGACAATGCTCCACTGCTATTCATAGGGTTTTCATGGCCAATTTTTTTGGAATTGGGTGCCCAGGTCCTTCAGTTTTTTCGGATGTGGGTTTCCAGGTCCTCCTTCCTAGTCTATCTTAGTCTGGAATCTCCGCTGAAACCTGTCCATGATGGGTGGCCCCACTGGTATTTGAAATCCCCATGGCATAACTTTCAGCATCACAGCAACACACAGCCACCATGGTATGACAACCGACAGACGGGTGGTGTGGTTTCCTGACCAGAAAAGGAACCTGGGCTGCAGCAGTAAGAGCGCTGAATCTTAATCGCTGGACCACCAGGCCTGGCTAAAATGTTTCGGAATTTATTTTCTTTTTTGACTTCAAGATTTTATTTGTGAAAATATTGAATTGAGCTTGTTAAAGAATTCTTACGTCTTCATCCTAAAAGCTAAAAGTAGAAGACTTCTGGTAATGGTAGTGATACAGCTGAAAAATCCTTCTACAGATAACAATGATGAAAACTAGACAAACAGAATGACTATTAGAAGGCACTGGAAAGCCATCAAAAGCAGACAAGAAGCCTGAGAGCGTTTACTTTGAAAAGACCATCTACAAAGGGTAAGAATTGTGAGTTTGTGGCTTTTTGCCTGAGGGTGCTCCCAATCCCCTCTTTCTACTCCAGTCACAGGAAAATCACAGTCTTACTGCCTCCAGCACAGAGTTATGGTTGAGGGAACAGCTGGAAATTGAGGGGGGATACCCTTGAAATGAGAGAGCTACAGAAAGGATAAGACACAAAATCCGAGTCCAAACTATCTCCATATCCCTGGCTAACTGATAAGCAAGCATGTACAGTGGAGAGTCTGAGGAGCTACCAAAAAGGAGGTGCAAATGGGAGAAGTCTATCCTTGAAAGACAGAGTGTACCAGGTGTCATGTGAGAATTTGCTGCTCTTTTGACAACAGCATTTCCTAAGACACGTGCAAGAGAAAGCCGAAGCCGTACTGGCTTGAGGTGTCAGAGCACATAGGTGGGATGGACAGAGAAGCTAGAAAGTTAGGAGAGAAACCTGGAACCAAGGAAACAGAGAGAGGCTGGGTCTAAATATTAGCAGAATCCACACAAGTGCATGGCTGGCCACTGAACTGCACAGGCACAGTGAGACCCCAAGAGGGCCAGGCTGAAAAGAAGCAGCTGCAGGCAGAAAGGACTGGGCCAAGCTGCAGCACTCCAAGGGGAGGTACATGTTTACAGGGTGAGTGAAAGTAAACCAAGTGCCTACTGCAGAAAACCATCAATTCTCAGAAGAAACAACAGAATCCACAGTTGCTGCAGCATCATATCTACAATGTACACTTTTTAACCAAAAATTAGTAGCCATAAATAACAACAACAAATATGTCTGCCCCAAGCTGAAGGACAAAGACTATAGAAACTGACTATGTGAGGGTCTAGATGTTGGATTCTACAAAAACGTCAAAGCAACTGTTAAGGAATGTATATACAATTTTTTAAAATGTGGTCTCAATGAGTCTTAACGAGTGAACACAGGGAATCAGAACAAAAGGCGATCACTATGTAAAGAATTCAGTGGAATTTCTAGAGCTGAAAAGTACAATAACTGAAATGAAAAAAATAACTAGATGAACTCAGCAGATTGGAGAGGGCAGAGGAAAGAATAAGTGAACTTGAGGTATATCAATAGAAATTATCCAATGAAAAAAACAGAAAGAAAAAAGATAAAAGGAAAATGAATAGATCCTCAAATACTTGTGGGACAATATAAAGCCTGATTCCAAGACATACGATAATTCTACAGTAATCAAGAGTCTGACATTGGCATAAGGATAAACATGTAGATCAATGGAACAGAACAGATGGTCCAGATAAAGGCCAGACTTATATGGTGAATTGATTTTTGACATAAAAGTCAAGGTAATTCAATAGGGAAAAGATAATATTTCCAACAAATGGTGCTGGGACAACTGGATATTGATATGAGGGAAAAGCAAACATTACTCCTTACCTGCCACCTTTTACAAAATGTGAGGACCACAGACAACGAATCTGAGACCTAAAATCATAAAACTTCCGGAAGAGGGCACACAAAAAAACTTTAGTAGCCTTTAATTAGGCAAATATGTCATAGATAGGACACAAACAGTATAAATCATAAAAGAAAAATGCATAGACTTCACCAAAATTTAAAACTTCTGCTTTGTGAAAGATGCCATTGCAAAAATGAAAAGGCAAGCCATAGATTGAGAGAAAATATTCACTTTGCATATCAGACAAAAGGTTTGTACTAATCTATTCAAGCCAACAATAAGAATTAAATAATAATAAAAAATGAGCCAAAAATTTTAACAGGTACTTCACCAAATAGGCTATACAAATGGCCATAAACCACAGAAAATGATGTGTATTATCAGTAGACATAAGGGCAAGGCAAATTAGAGTCCACAAGAACGAATTTCTAAAATTAAATGCTGCCAATACCAAGTGTTCACAAGGATGTGGAGAAGCTGTATAATAATGTAATATTTCACA
This sequence comes from Tapirus indicus, assembly GCA_031878705.1. Lineage (NCBI taxonomy): Eukaryota > Metazoa > Chordata > Mammalia > Perissodactyla > Tapiridae > Tapirus > Tapirus indicus. Next base: position 68,622,985 of record CM062917.1, read on the forward strand.
GGTGCTGTGTTGACCCAGTTTTGAAGTCAGGGCTGAAAACTCTCAGTTCCCCTTCTCAGGCAGTTTACTAGGCTCCTACTCCAACGACTTCCCTTATCAGGTTCTAATGTTCTTGAGTTAGAATACAGAGGCCCCAACACTTCACACCCAGGAATGGCCCCTTCTTACTAGAGACCGTGGAATTTTTCAAAATACCCAATCCCCAGGAAGCCCAGGTAGCTCCACCTAGAGAACTGCAGGCCACTCACCATACACAAGGCGCCTCCTAGGGTTCCAGTTTGCTGTCACCCTGTACTGGAATGCAAGCCACTGTGTGGCCCCATGTGGTGGCCTTCCCCTTTGGAGCTGTAAGTAACAAAGAGTTCTGCCTTTCATCTATCCAAATGCCTTTGTGTTGTGTCCTTCCATCCAAAGAACTTGATGTCATATAATTATGAAACAAACTGCAGCACTTATGCATTATTGAAGGGAATGCAAGATGGAAAAGCCACTTGGGAAAACTGTTTGGCAGTTTCTGACAGTTAAACATACACATAACACTCACTCCCAGCAATTTCATCCCTAGGAATCTACCCAAGATAAATAAAAACTCTGTTCTGCCCAAAGACTTATACGTGAATATTCATAGCAGCATTATTCATACTAGTCAGAAACTGAAAACAACTCAAATGTCCATCAAGTAGTAAATAGATAAACTGTGGTATATCCATACAATGGAATATAATAAAATGTGGTATATCCACACAATGGAATTTTTTTTAGTGTTTGCTGAATTCAGATGTTGGAAAAATCATAGGCCTTCTCAACTTTATGTAATTTCAGTACAGAATATCTAGAGATTCAATTAAACATATGAGCTCAATCAAAATACTCTTCCCCAAAACTGATATATTCTAAAACACAATAATAAAATTTGAAAATTAAATTTTAAGCACACATGGAGGTTCTGTCATGTAATAGGCTCGGAGACATTTCAGTACTGTCTGATTTGAAGGTTTTGTTTCAACAGTGGTAACTAGACAAAACTTCAGAAGCTGAAGGTTGTTTCTGTTTGTTGAATCCTGTGATTAAAGATTTCCAGTTGATTGAAAGAAACATGCAGCCAAAATATAGAGAATTCATTTACAAAAATATGTCAAAACATTTTGTAAGCCCTTAAGTTGACTCCGATGTAGTTTTTCCAAGTTTCAAACATTTCTAAAGGAAATCCACCTGAAGAAAGAGGCACTACTGCCAAGGTGAAAATTTATTTTATTCACAAAAAGACATGTTTATAAGAAGATTTTTAAATTTTGACTAGTACAGTTTCTATATTTATTTGTAGGACATCCCTATTTGGACGCAATAATGAATAATATGTGCACCACAATCAACTTCAAATGCATTTCTACTCTACTGGTTCCTTAAGTTAGTAAAATCACGTTTTTATAATGACGCTCTGCTCTGCCAAAAATTTATACATAGTAGCAGTCAAAAAATAATTTTACTTTCAACATTTAATTTTTTTAAATGCATCTAAAATGGAATTAGCAATCGCATCAGATATTTTACCTTTGATGGAATCAATTTCAAAAAGCTTTGCTTTGATTCCAGGAATTGAATTTAAAAAAAACTGTTTTTGAAAATAATTGAGTTTCTATTTGAAGCATATGAGAAACTGATATACAACTGACATTATTTAATTTTTGGCTGTTTTTCTTCTGCCGTTGGAGCCAACATATTAACAGCTGTTTAACTTTTTATACAAGTACAAAATACTTGCAGTTGGAAATGAGTGAAGTCCGTGTGGAATAAGTGGCTTTCAGTGAGGATTTATGGTTCAGAGTGACAGGGAAGTACACTTTCCATTGAGACACGTGTGGAAACATAGTCGTTGGACAGTTTTCTTAAAATTACTACTAATTTTTCAGCTAGAAGCCAATGCCTCTTAAGCAGATTTACATTCTCTAGTTAATTTGTATCTGTAGAGTGAGTTCACTGCAGCCGCCGTCAATGACTAGACAAAGTTTGTGCAAATTACAAGTTCATCATCAATAGCCTTGAGAAACAGAAAATCAATACTAAATGTTCGCTAAATGTTCACTTTCTTCCTAATTTTGTTCCTTTTTTTTTTTTTTTTTGAGCTCATTGCTAATGAAATGATTAGTCACAAAACAGCAAAGCATTATTCAGGCTCCCATCTGGGAGGGTTGCACAGCTCAGCTCCAGGCTGTGGGATGCTCATCTCTGTCCACACCGACCCTCTTCACAGGAGCTCCTGTTGGGCCAGACTTTCCAGTCTGTACTCATGCTGCTCCTTTGGGGTATGACTGTCAATTTTCATCTTTTTGGTAATTTCAAATAATCAAGTTTTGCCAGTTTACTTAGGAACTATAAAGGCATTTTGAGTTGAAATATGGGGAAGAGTCAATTGGAGTGAGGTGAGATTTTCTGTGTATTCCCAGGATGTGCATTTAAACCTATTTTACATTCCTTCAGAACACAAAACCGAAATCAAGTTCTTGTCAGTTGGATTAGAATTTTTTAACAAAATGTTACTAGTGAAACATTTCAGGAGGTAAAAGAGTCACTTGCAGGCACTGAATTTCATTTTAATTGTTTTTTTAAAATAAATTTACATCCCTACAAAGTTCCTCTAAAGTAAGAATAGACTGGACAAAAATGGATTTCGTTAAAACAAATATGCTTTTGTTCTCCCCCTGCTTAGAAAATCTTAATGAATGAGCCTTTCCTTCAGGCTTTTCATTACTTGTGGGGCCCGAGGGAGCAGACTTAGCATCTTCATTACGCTGATGCTGTATTTTACATAATGAACTTCAGGCTGCCTTAGTGATCATCATTCCATGCAGCCTGGGGTTTGAAGCAGTTGCATGGGAGATGTTTCTGGCACTCAAGATGGGTCAGAGCCCAGAGGAGCTGTGGGGTAGAAGGTCCCTGAGGCATTTACAAGAGCTGAAAAGACAAAATTTCCTTTCAGGGTTTCTCTCTCAGGTAAGGACAGAAAGCTTGATATCTTGGAAATAAGAAAAAAATATATAGATTTTCCCTTTAGCCTACGCAGCCTTTCCCATGTGTGGGCATGGCAGTGGAGAATGGAGTATGAAAATGAGCTAGTTCTGGCCCCGGCCTTGGGGCCGTCCACTGCCATATAGGAGAAAAGCAGAGTGAGGAATGCCACAGCGGGGGCACACATGGTGCTTCTCATGAGCAGGAAGGAGAGGAGCCGTGTACAGCTGGAGACAGACGTTGGCACTGGCCCTTTGAAACAGGCTGTTTTGTTTGTTTCAGAAGGGTTTGAATGCATTCCAGGTGGAGTGAGCAACTGAGGAAAAACAGGTGAAGGGCTGAGCCCGGGGATCTGTGCAGATTGCACACGGGGAAAGCTGGGTGTAGGGAGCCAGGGCACTGCGGACAAGCCGGGAACGTGGGATAAGGTGGAGAGCACACCTTTTCAAGGCACCAGTGAGAGGGCTCCAAAAAATCTAATCATTAGGAGAGAAATGAATTTGGGATTTTTAGGGTGAAATGTGTTAACACTCTTCATAAATATTAATCACATTTCTTTTATTTGCTAATGCATCTCCCCTCCTTTAAATAATATATATATTTTTTTAATTTTTTTTTTTTTTTTTGGTGAGGAATATCAGCCCTGAGGTAACATCTGTTGCCAATCTTCCTCTATTTTGTATGTGGGATGCCACCACAGCATGGCTTGATGAATGAGTGGTGTGTAGGTCCATGCCTGGGATGCAAACCTGCGAAGCAGAGTGTGCAAACTTAACTACTATGCCACCAGTCTGGCCCCTATACATTTTAATTTTTTGTGTGTGTGAGGAAGATTGTCACTGAGCTAACATCTGTGCTGATCTTCCTGTAGTTTGTATGTGGAACGCTGCCTCAGCATGGCTTGATGAGCGGTGTGTAAAGTCTGGGTTCACAGCGGAAGCAGAGCACACTAACAACCACTATGCCACCAGGCTGGCCTCTGTATTTTTCAATTTTTTTTTTTTTTTTTTTTTGGTGAGGAAGACCAGCCCTGAGCTAACATCCGTTGCTAATCCTCCTCTTTTTGCCGAGGAAGACTGGCCCTGGGCTAACATCGTGCCCATCTTCCTCTACTTTATATGGGACGCCGCCACAGCGTGGCTGACATGCAGTGCGTCGGCGGGCGCCCGGGATCCGAACCGGCGAACCCCTGGCTGCCAAGCGCGGACGAAACCGCTACGCCACCGGGCGGCCCCTGTATTTTTCAATTTTTAAAGGCAAGTTCACATGTGTTCTCTCCCATTTTATCTATCTCATTTCACACATGAGGAAAGTGAGGCCGGCAGGTCAGGTGACTCCTTCTGGAGCACAGGTGGCAGCAGTGGGTGGAACCAGACGCAGCAACCCTGCTGCAGCCCGCGGCTCCCGGGGATTCCCAGACTCCCCTGCACAGAGTTTACGTCTCTCCCGTCCACTTTACTGCAAGGTGATATGAGACCTTCTCTCTGTGGGTCTTCAAAGAATAAGGGCAAACATTTTAAGTGTTTATCTTGTTAATTTACATAATGACTTGCTGATATAACTAAGATGGGCAAAAACAAGCAAACGTGAATTAACCAGAGAAAAGAACATTGTTCTTTCTGTGCACTCAAAATGGATTGTTGAGTAATAATGTCTGAGACATGCATACATTAGTGTCAAAGAACAGATATTTAGCGTCGAAGGACTCTTCAAGTCATCTGGTCCAAATTGGAAAGTATTTATCTCTGAATTTGGTTCCCAGCTTCTGAACACTTCTAAGGAATGGCTTTAATGGTCAGAAAAGTCTTCCTTGTATCACACTTGCATCTGCCTTCTTTCATTTCCACCCATTTTTAGCACTTCTCTCCCGAGGTGACCTGGATGCAGACGCACCAGCATTTGGTGCTCTCCATGGGGTGGAGTCTAAAGTGCACCTTTGTACCTACTGCGGTCAGCTCCTCAGGTGACAAGAGTGGTTCAAACCACTCTATTTTTACCCAGTGTTATGAGAATCAGGTTATAACACAGGTAAAAGTATAGAGAGTCTTTTCAGAAGCCTACAATTCTTATTATATAAAAAATTTCAGTGCTCCTAATTAAAGAATCGGCAGTGTTTTTCTCCCGTATAATAATGCTTCACTCAGTGATGACTGATGTGCTTTCAATAGACACGTGGTGAATGTGTGATTAAAGATAAATTCAGTTCACAGCTGTCAGGATTACCAAATTGTAACTGCTCTTAAGTGAAGGCATTTGTTTTAGAAAATATGAGATGCAATTTTCAGAACTGGTGGTTTATGGATACCTCCTGGGGTAATGTACTCTTTTATACCTGAAGTTTATCTTCCTGAAAGACAAATAAAAGGGTTGGGTTTTGCTGTTAGTATAAGAGCAGAATGCGTCTTCTGACCAACAAAGAGGGTATTTTACATTCGCTGGATGCACCCACCGAAAATCCTCACTAGGAATATTCACTGGCCCGCTCTCCTGGAGACAGAAACAGATTGGGCAAGCCATCCACAGGGCTATTTGTCTTCACACTGTCTACCACTGACAGCTCATTTCTACCAGAATGCATCCCATGGAAGTGTTCTGGATGCGATTCAAGTTACCTCTCGTAATGGCACCATTGATCACACTGTGGATGTGGTGAAGGTATCTGCCTGCCTTGGGATGAATAGCTTTATTGTATGTTGTGAGAATTGATTTCCCTTTTGCTAAAGACACAGGCTGGAGATATTTTAGAGCACTCCATTAATGACCAAGCGGCTTTTAACAGATGAATAACGACGAAGGAATATGAATGGACAATCTTCTAGAGGACAAAGGGCTCTGCCTGTGAAATACAGCTGGAAAAGGAACCTCTTCCCCAGCCTTGGTCCACTGGCTGAGGCTGGGCAAACTGCCACAGTGTTCTTGGTACAATTTTAGGGATTCCTTGCAAAAAAAATCTGGTGATAGGTGTTATTTTTGAGAAGCACAACTTGAGGGGGAGCCCTAGAGGCCCAAAGGTGGGAGAAACGAGTCTCGAGTCTTGAGTCTTGACTCAGCAGCAGGCCCTGATGTAGGTAATCCTCACAATAAGCCTGCAGGGCACCCGGGGAGATCATCCCCATGTGCAGGAGAAGAAAGCAAACTAAACAAGATGACAGGGATTCCACTGCAAAGTCACATCTGCCTAGCTTCAAAGCCAGAGTTTTTCGCACTACTTCTTCAGGGAATTTAGTCTAACCTGACAGCTCCAAATGTCGAACAAAGGGCATCCACAAGCCTTTGTCTTCCAATAGATCCTACAACCTGCTCTTGCGAGGGTTCTGAACTCCACAAAGAGAATGACTGCTAGAGCTCAAATATAATAGCGCCGCTTCCATCCGAAAGCCCCTTCTCTGGCACCTCCTTGCCTTGGGATTAATTCGGACACCCTGACACGGCAGAAAGGTCCTTTGTGAGCTAGTCGGTGCCCATCCTCATGGCCCTGCCTCACAGGCCCCAACCCTCCTTCCACCTCCAGGCTAGGAGGACTATTCCAGCCCACCAACTGGTGCCTTCGCCCTCCACAGGCTCCCTGCCCAGGATGCACTCCTCCTTGGTCTTTCCCCTTCCAGGCCCTGCAGACTGCTCCTCCCTCCTCCCCTCACTGTGCTCCTCATCCTCTGGGGAAATCGCCCCTTTCCCTCCCATGATCTGCTTTTCTAGAGTTCTTCCTGTTTGACATTTTATCTCCTGTGGCATTCAGTGAAGCATCAATCAATATCTGCTGGATGAATTAATGAAGCACTTCTAAACTCATCGTGTTACCTAATTGTCACAAAATTGTTACCTACAGCCGCAGATGTATCTATATTTAATATCTCCCTTACAAGCACAAAAAGGATAGGGAGAAATCAAGTTACTTGATCGAATTCTTACTCTGAAGACCTCATTGTATTACAGGGCAGTCCAATTATCGGTTTTCACATCATTGACTTTTAGCCATCAAGGACCATTTAAGTTACGTTCAAAGTTATTTTGTTAAGAAGGCAGAGAAGTACAATACATTGTAGAAAAAAATGCCATCAAAATATTGTAAAGTTTAGGTGCTTAATATTGAAACAATGAAACATTTTCTATAAATTAAATTAATAAAAGTTAGCAAGGTTATCATAAAACCAGAGGTGTTATAAATGTGCACAACCTTCTGTAAAACATGACGATATGTTTCAGAGTCATAAAAATGTTCCAAGTCTTTGACCTAATAATCTCACTCCTGGGAATTTATCCTAATGAAGTCATTCAAAAGCAAAGAAAGGCCAGACACGTGGTGATGTTTACTGCAGTATTACTCAGGTTTCTCCCCTTCCTCCCTCACCGCTTTCATCATAATTCAAGTAAAGCAGTAGACACAAGTTATTTACAGGACTACCTCCCCTCTAGACCATGAGCTCATTAAGGGCAGGCACCATAGCCTGACTCATCTTTGTATCCACAGTAAAATAAATAATAAGTGCCTCAATGCTTTATAAAAACAATGTATATGTGCACAAGCATGCACGTAGGCACCACACACACACACAGACTCCTTTCCAAAAATATAAAAAGAGAACCAAATGTTCAACAACAACAAAAAACCACACATTCAACCAAAGAGCATGTTTAATTATGGTGTCTCCACGATCCCTGCATCAGAACACAACGTGATTAGGGCTCTGCGTTCTGAGAGGAGCCACAGTGGAATTAACTTGCTTTAAGAAGCAGGCCAGAGAAGGTTCTCCAGGAGAGGACATTTGAGCACACATCTTTACAACGATGGGGGAGACGGGGAAGGGACTCCACGCAGGGGTCTGCAGGTTCTCAGCAGGTCCTCACAGGGCATGCTGTAAAGTGGAAACAGCCAAGCCAAGCAGATACTAGTTTGCGACCTGAGTCCCAGCTTTGTCTGAGATTCGTGGCAAAATGCAGTTTGTCTTTAGGAAACATACAAATAGAACCAATGTCATACACCTTCAGACTAGAACTCAGAAAAACACTTCCTCTTAACAAATGGGTAGCAACTACTTTGGGGCTAAGTAGTCTGACGCAATGTTTGCAAACACAAGTGTCATTTTAAAGTATTCACAAATTTACAAAGAAGAGCTGCTAATTTAAAGATCTCAGGAGGTGATGACAACAAATTAACCTGAATTTAAAAGATCAGACTCTATTCAATCCTCTTCTTGAACTAACTTATCAGAAGTGAGAAGACCCCAGAGCCACCTGAGCTCTTCTGATGCCACTGAGGATCTAGGCCTGGAATGGGCAGCAGCAAACGTGCACTAATATTAGTTGAGAAAGGGATGAAGAGCCCCACAAGGCGTTCATGTGCTTCCCTAATGGATAGATAATCAATGCTCCCTAGGCTTTATGAGGATTAAGGGAATGCCCTCTGAACCATTATTCCCACAAAACCAAGACAGAAGACACATGGAGAAGAAGTATGTCAGCACTTCGGATCTAAGCTCTTGGTTTATGTTGGGGAATGCTAACAGAAGCTGAATGAAGCTTTTACACTTTAAAAAAAAAAATTTGTATTATTTTTAGGGAAATGGTTCACTAGGAAGTCATTTCCCCCAGGCCTCAATGCCAAGAAAAGCAGAATTGTGGTGCTTCTCTTTGTGGGTAATATTTACTGTTTCTCTTTTTAACTGTGACTGCTAGAAAGTTTAAAGTTAAATCTGCTGCCCGCCTTTAATAACTAGCTGCATAGGATGTTAGAGGCACATATCTATAGTAACCTTTTCTGACTTGCCATCTAACAGTAATTTTCTCTCTGCCCTGACATTTTCAATTTTTAAAACATTATTACATGATATTTCTATAAAATGAGATTTCTATAATCTCTACAAAGACACCAAACATAAAATAATGCATTTGAAAATGCATCAAAATCTCAAAATGATCCCATTCATGTCTAAACCTTATACTTTACTCCGTGCTTCTCTTATTAAATTTGACTGGGAGGAAATATCAAAGAAGAGTGTGAAAGAGAAAATGAGTGCCCGAAAGCAGTGGTTCTCAAAGGGCGGTCCTCAGACCAGCAGCAATGGAAGCATCTAGGAGCTTAGTAAAAATGCAAATTCCTCAGCCCCCAGCCAGACCTTCTGGATTAGGAACTCCCAGGGTAGGGCCCTGCAAGTCTTCATTTTAACAAGTCCTGGAGGTGATTCTGATGCTCACCAGGGTTTAGCTAGGTGAACAGTGCAAACCGTAGCCTGGGATTCCAGAAGAGCACAATACTTATCCAGAGGCCCCTAGCCACCTTCATTCTCCCTGCATTGCAGCCTCAAGTCCTGGGAAGTGGAATCATAAAGAGGAAGAGTCTAGAATGACACAAGGAAGTGCAGCACCTGAAGAAGATAGGTGGGTATCTCCTCTGCGAGTGAAGAATAACCCAAGAGGGGGTTGTGTGGGAAGCTGGACGTCTCTCCTATGTACGGAACTCGTGAGTACAGGGAGTCTATAAAAAGCCATTGGCCTCTGTTGGGTTTGTCCGTCTGCTATTCTTGACAACCTCTGAGCTCTTAAAGGTAAATAACAGTATATACTTAGAAGGGTCTCAGCTTCAACAGGCTTAATTTGAAGATTTCATAGTTATCAAAGGCACCAGACCAGAGTTTGAGAAGGCAGTCTCTGAGGGAAGACGAAAGGACGTGTAATCAAGACTAGCCTTGGCGGTGAGTCAAAGGAAATTACAGAAATTTCACTTTGTGTACCTTTTTAAGAAACTGTCAATATTTTTGGCACCTTTATTGAGGTATATTTTAAATACCATAAAACTCACCAATTTTAAGCGTACAATGTAATGATTTTAGTAAATTTATGCAATTGTGTAACCATCATAGTAACCCAATTAATAAACATTCCATCACCTCAATAAATTCCTTCATGCCCAGTTGTAGTTAATTCCCTCTCTGATCCCAGTGCCAGGCCACCACTGAGGGACTTTCTTCCTATATAAATTTGCCTTCCACAGACATTCCAAATAAATAGAATCATACCATGTGTGGTCTTTGGTGACTGACTTCTTTCATTTGGAATACTGTTTTTGAGGTTCATCCACGTTCTAGCATATATCATTAGTTCATTTCTTTTTATTGGTGAATAATATTCCATTCTGTACATCTACTACATGTTCATCCATTCACCAGTTGATGGACATTTGGATTATTTCCTCTTTTTTTGACTATTAAGGATAATCCTGCTATGAACATTTACATGCACATCTTTGTGTGAACATATGTTCTCAATTTGTGGAATTATTGGGGCATATAATAAGTTTTTGCTTCACTTTTTAAGAAAATGCCAAACTGTTTTCCAAAGTGCATGGACCATTTGACCTTCCCACCAACAGTGCTTGAGAGCTCCCGTTTCTTCACATCTATGCCAACACCTGCTATTGTCTATCTTTTTGATTAGAACCATTCTAGTGGGATATACTGGCATCTCATTGTGCCTTAAATTGTTATTTTCCTAAGGACCAGTGAGGTTGAGCATCTTTTTATGTGCTTATTTACCATTTATTTACCTTCTTTGCTGAAATGTCTGTTCAAAGCTTTTGCCTATTTTTTATTGGGTTGTCTTCTTATTGAGTTGTATGAGTTATATATACTGCATACAAGACCTTTATCAGATATATGATTTGTAAACATTTTCTCACAGGCTGTAGCTTATATTTTCATTTTCTTAATGGAGTATTTTGAAATGCATAAGTTTTTAATTTCTTTGATGTCCAATTTATCAGTTTTTTTTTCTTTTATGGGTTGTGGTTTTGGTGTTCAATCTTTAAGAACTTTTTGCTCAACCTAAGGTCATGAAGATGTTCTATTTGTTTTTATGTAAAAGTTGTATGTTTAAACTCTTACATTTAGGTCTGTGATTCATTTTGAGATAATGTTTGTATATGGAGTGAAGTAAGGGTCTAAGTTCATTTTTTTTTAATTTTGGCATGGGGATATCTAATTGCCCAAGCACCATTTGTTGAAAAGACTATTTTTTCCCCATTGAAATGCCTTAATACCTTGGTGGAAAATAATATGTAAGGATTTACATTCTAGATTTACTTCTGGACTCTCAATTCTGTTCCATTATTAATATGTCTATCCTTGCACCCACACCACAGTATGTTGATTATTATAACTTTATAATATGTTATGAAATTGGATAGTGCAAATTCTCCAACTTTTTTTTCTTTCAAAATTGTTTTGGCTATCCTTTATTTCCATATTCATTTTAAGAGAAGCTTGCCAATTTCTACAAAAAAATGTGCTGGGATTTGTATAGGAATTGCATTCACTTTATAGATCAATTTGGGGAGAATTCCTATCTTGATGATACTGAGTCTTTGACTCATGAAATGTCTCTCCATTTATTTATATCTCCTGTAATTTCTTTCAGTAATAATTTGTCCTTTTGAGTGTACAAATCTTGCAATTTTGTTATTAAATTTACGTGGAAGTATTCTATTCTTTTTGATGCTATTTCAAATGGAATTATTTTCTTAATTCATTTTTACTGTTCCTTGTTAGTGGTCCATTGCTTGCTGCAAAAAATTATTTTTTGTATATTAATCTGGTGTCATTCTTTATTAGTTCTAATAGTTGCATGTGTGTGTGTGTGTGTGTGTGTGTGTGTGTGTGTGTGTGTGTGTGTGTATGTAATTCTTGGAATTTTCCATATGTAGGTTCATGCCATCTCTAAATAAAGGCAGTTTTACATCTTAATTTCCTTTTAACATATTTTTTCTTTCTTCTTTTTTATTTTTGTCACTATAAAAGTGGCAAATGTGGATATTCTTGCCTTCTCCCTAATCTTACTGGAGGAATATTCAGTCTTTCACCACGAAGTATGATGTTAGCTATTAGTTGTGGATTATTCATAGTTGCCCTTTATCAGGATAAGAAATTTCCCTTTTATTTTTAGTTTGTTGAGAACTTTTAATCATGAATGAGTGTTGGATGTTGTCAAATACCTTTTCTTCATTTACTGAGATCATGTGTTTTTCTTACCCTTTATCTTTTTAATATGGCACACTATTACATTAATTGATTTTTCAGATATTAAACCAACCTTGCATTCTTGGGATAAATCCCTCTTGCTTATAGTGTAGCATTCTTTTTATGGTTCTGGATTCAGATTGTTAACATTTTGTTAAGGAGATTTCCATCTATGATCATGAAGGAAAATGATCTGTAGTTTTATTTTTGCATGTGATATCCTTGTCTGGCCTTAGTGCCAGGACCATAATAAATACACAGAATAAATTGAGAGGTGTTCCTTCACATCTAATTCCTGAATGAATCTGTGAAGGATTGGTGTTATTTCTTCTTTTAATATTTGATAAAATATTTAATGTGAAGCCCTGTAGTCCTGGGCTTTTATTTGTGGGAAGCTTTTGATTCATAATTTGAATTTTTATTTATTTTAGTGCAATTCAGAAAGGAACTGAATTAGTTTTAGTAATCTGTATTTTCCTAGGAATTTGTCCATTTCTTCCAATTTGTCTAATTTATTGGTCTAAAGTTGTTAATAATATTGCCTTATATCCCTTTTCATTTTTGTAGGGTCAGTAGTGATATCCCCCCTTTCATTCTTGATTTGTCTCATTGATTTTTTTCTTGGTCAATTTAGTGAAAGTTTTGTCAATTTTATTGATCCTTTCCAAGAACCAAGTTTCAAATAACTAACTTAACTTGATTTTATTGACTTTTTCCTAAGCTTTTCCTATTTTCTATTTCATTGATTTCTGCTTAAGTTATTATTTTCTTTCATTTGTATGCTTTTGGGTATAATTTGCTGTTCTTCTCCTACTTCCTTAAGCTTATACATTAATTTGAGAGCTTTCTTCTTTTCTGATATGGGTGTTTAAAGCTGTAAGATTCCCTCTATTCACTGCTTTAGCATCATCCCATAAATTTTGATATGTTCTGTTTTCATGTTCTATCAGTTCAAAATACTTTCTAATTTCCCTGTGATTTCTTCATTGACACATGGGTTATTTAGATGTATGCTATTTAATATGCAATCATCTGGAAATTTTCCAGATTTCCTTCTGTTGTTGATTCTAATTTAATTCTGTTGAATTATGTTGTGTTCAAAGAATACACTTTGTAAGATTAAGCCCTTTACCTTTAAAGACTTGTTTTATGTCTGACTTATGGTCTACTCTGGAGAATATCTACCTGCACTTGGAGAGAATTCAGCAGTCATTGGATGCTGTATTCTGCATATGTGTCAGTTAAGTCAAGTTAGTTGACAGTGTCATTCAATTCTTCTATACCCTTGTTAATTTTCTGTCTAGTTTTTCTACAAATTATTGAATGTTTTATTGAAATTTCCAACTACAGTTATTTTAAGTTTCTATTTCTCCTTTGAATTCTGTCAATTTTTGCTTTCTGTATTTTGGGGCTCTTTTATTAAGTACATATACAGTTTTTATTTATTCTCTACAAGTTTCCTGGCTTTTTGTCCCTCTGTTCCTCCCTGACTACCTTTTTTAAGTTAAATAAATATTTTGTAGTGTGCTATGTTTAATTCCTTTGTTGATTTCCTTAGTGATCATTCTAAGTAATAAAATATGCATCTTAATTTATCACAATCTACCTCAGATTAATACTAATTTAATTTCACTAAAAAGGGAAATCCAATTTCTTTTTCTTTCATATCTCTGCACCAAGAAAAGGCTCTATCACAGAACTGCAATGTTATGGAAGTAGTGATGAGTGGCAGCAGCCCAATGGCTAAAACTCAGTGAGAAAACTGGTCTCTCTGATGGGTGAAACTAGGAGAAGGTCACTGGCATCCAAAGAGAGTTGGGAATCCTCATTATATGTATCTCTCTTTTTCATCATTCCACTTCATTTTGATGTGTTGGAATTGTTTAGTTGTTTGTTAGATATATGTATTGCATACATTTTTTCCAAATATGTGGGCTGCTTTGCACTGGCTTCAATAGTGTTATTTAATAAATGGAGGTTCTTATTTTTTTATTTTACTTTTCTTTGGTGATGAAGATTGGCCCTGAGCTAACATCTGTTGCCAATCTTCCTCTCTTTGCTTGAGGAAGACTGTCCCTGAGCTAACATCTGCGCCAATCTTCCTCTATTTTGTATATGGGATGCCACCACAGCATGGCTTGATGAGCAGTGGGTAGGTCTGTGCCTGGGATCTAAACCTGTGAACCGCAGGCTGCTGAAGCAGAGCATGTGAACTTAACTATTACACTGCCAGGCCAGCCCCTGGAGGTTCTTAAATTTTAATAAAGTCCAATCATTCAATTCTTTCCTTATGGTTAGTGCTTTTAGTGTGCTTTTAAATTTATCTTTGCCTACTCAAAATCATAAAGATATTCTCCTATGTTTTCCTCTAAAAGCATTATTATTTGAACTTTCATATTTAAATCTGTAATCTACAAGGAACTGATTTTTTTTGTACAGTGTAACACAAGAGTCAAGATATCTTTTATCTTCATACTGCTACCCAATTGACTTAGCACCATTTATTAGAAAGATCACACCTCTCCCCACTGCACTGCAGTATCAGCTTAATCATACATCTAGTGATCATTATGTCTGGGTCTATGCTGACTCTATTCTCTCCCATTTATCAGTCTTTTTATCTTTGAGGCAATATCACAGTATGTTAATTATTTCTGTATGTACATTTTCCAGCTTTGTTGTTCTTTGATATTTCCCTGGCCAATCTTTAACTTTTGTATTCCCAAGAGGACTTTAGAACCAATTTGGTAATTTCTACAAAAAAAAAATTCATTGGATTTTTTTACTGGAATTGTACTGAATCAATAGGTTAATCTGAAGCAGACTGACATGTTTACATTATTGAGTCTTCCAATCATGAATATGGTACATCCTTCCATTTACTCAGGACTTCTTTAATTTTTCTCAGTAAGGCTTTAAGATTTTAAGTGTGGCAGTCTTGCACAATTTTGTTAGATTTACTCTAAGCATTTGATCTGTATGATATTATTTGAGAGACTAATTTTTAATTCATTTCTATTTGTCTGTTGCTAGTATAGAGAAATACAGCTGATTTTTATACACTAACCTTGTAAAACCACCATGGTATAATCAAGTATTGACTGTGATATTTGTAGTTTCCTTTATATTTTTTATGGATAACAATCATGTTATCTTTAAATAATGACAAAGTATTTCCATAAGATTGGTATTATTTCTTTGTTAAAAATTTTGGAAAGATTCAGTGGTGAGACCAAATAGGAGTAGGTTTTTCTTTGTGTGAAGGATCTTGATGAGAATCACATGCACACACACACACACACACACACACATCATTCAGGTCTGTCCAGCTCACTACGTGTAGTTTAACTATGACCTTATGCTATTCTCTGAAATACAGAGGAGAATAAAAAAATACAACTGTACTTAATTCTTAGTCAATGCTTCTCACATATTTTCCATGAAAGTGCTTCTAATAATTTGAACTCTTAGTATTTATCTTAAAAATTTCATAGAAGTTTTTTCATTTTCCTTCAAAAAATAGCCATATTAATTGTTTTGTGGAAATAAAGCTGTGAATAACTCCTGTCAAGTAGCACTGATGCTTGAGGGAGATATGTGATCTTTATAGCCAGTGTCTGCGCTTTTGCTATATGATGTTCCACCTCAGAAAAGCACAGCTAATCCCAACAATGCCCTCACATTCCAACATAGATGTCCTACTTCTATCAGGTCTCTTCCATTGCATGCATAAAGTAAGATGATAAGCACACATGTAGAATGGAGATATTCTGCTTGCTAATGTCCACGACCATGTCTAAGACTAGGGGGCTTGGATGGAATCGGTGCTGGGAACCTCCAAGGTGCACTGTCACCGGAGAAAACCTGAATTCTTGAAAGTCAGTATCACGCTCACTGTTTGTATCATGGTGGTGGGGGGAACAGTGTCGTGCAAACATCCATTTTATCAAAAGAAAATCCTTGGGAGATTGATCTATACAAGTCAACAAAGTGAATACATTAAGTTGTATTTGATTTGTGATCATTTATTTATATTCCAGGCACTCCTGGTTTCCAACTTTTGCTCCTTTGATGCAAGTGACTTTGGCAGCTTGCAAATGAACTGTAATTTTCCTTCTGTCAGGAGAAAGAGCTATTTAATGCTGCAGGTCAAGACATTCGAGTATGCAGAGTAAAGGCCAGCTTACAGAGATCCAGAGTTAAAACCTTCCTATTCCATCCACACTAAATCTATCCAAGCATTTAATTTCATATAAGGTATCATCTTTGATGTCCTCTAATCTGCGATCTATCAGACATGTAATTTTTTCTTATGGAAACATTGTTTTATGTGTGAAAGACAGGGTTGGACTACTGTAAATTATTCATTAATCTCAGTTAATTATTACAGAGCATTCATTTCTGATAGAAACTGTTTTCATTTTTCAAGCAAATCTTTTAGAAAGAATTCCAAACGCCATTTGTCCTGCCAAGGTTAGAATACTCTATAACTAGAGGCAGTTGAAAGCCAAATTCTATCTGGTGAATAAGTAACAACTTAATAGTACTTACATGATTAGATGCATTTAAATTTATTTCTAGTTGTATTCCTGAAAGTAAGAAGTTGTTGATATTTTGATATAATCAAATCAAACCTTTAAATACAAATCCTTCTGTAATCTGTAATCCTTCTTGAATCTAGTTTTAAAAAATATATCCATCCTCCTTCAAAGAATCTCCAATATGCCACCTCAAAAATCCTGTCTTCCTTCATCCCACACTGTCTCTCAAGGCATAGAGGCAATGAGAGAGCACTTAGAAGATTGTCATCGGGGTGACAGCCCTCCCCTCCCTCCCAAACCATCAGTGCAGTATGAAAACAACCTGTGAATCTCTGAGTATACTTTCTTGATACAGAGTTTACTTTTGAACATTTTTTGCTTATTCAAAAAATAAAATTATATCTTAATGACAAAAATTGAATACAAATAGAAATAAATGACTTTAAATCTTTACAAAATTTTAACATATCCACACATGATAAAGAATTAATTCAAATAATTTCTAAACATAGTTTTCTAACTCACACTCTAAGTGGGATATGCCCTCAGGGCAAAGAGAACTGCAAAGAAATCTTGAACTTTCCTCAGTGGTTTTCATGGTAGTGGTGGTATAGATAGAAGCTATCCCACATGTATTATGGGAAAAACAAATAAGTAAATTAGATTGATGGTGTTGGGTTATATACAGAGATGGAGAATGGGAACAAAGACAGAGATAGGAAGAGATAAAGCAAATATGGCAATATGTTAACAACAGGTACATATAGTGAAGGGTATACAACTGCTCATTGTACAATTACTTCAACTTTTCTATAGATTTGAAAGTTTTCTAAAGGAAAAGCAGAGTAAAAAAAGCCTCAGGGATTGAAATCATGTCTTCCCATCTTTTGTAAATATCCAAACTAGGGTTTGCTAACTATCTAATGCTAAAACTTTGTTTCTAATCATAACTGACGAGAGAAACACACAATATCTTGGATACTTAAGATACCAAATATTTGAGCAACCCATATTCAAGCCATTCACTAAATATCACTGACTCAATGAAAGGTTATTTGTCTAGTCCACCCACACACACAGGGCACAGCAGCCTGAAGGTCAGCCATCATGATCTCCTAACAGACCACAGGCACCAATCAGCTCCTCACCAGGCTTATTTCACTCCATACCCCAGAGAGACGCTGCCACCCTCTCTACCTGCTTCTCCTTCCCCAACCCCAAAGTCTTTTTCCTCCTATTAGTCCTAACTAACACTGGCTAAGTAAACTGTATTGATTTCCCTCCACCCTACAGTTAGTATTGTGATGTTAGTTTTTAAGAGCTTAGTTCATGCTTAAAGGCCTCCTCATTCTCAGTCTAATGGAATTGTACTTTATGGTTCCATTCTTCATAATTAGTACACACAAAAGAACAGCCAACCCCATATAAAGTATACTCTGTAACATCTTTGACACTGTCCACTTATGTTCAGAGGACTGTATACCTCATATGTCCACAAATCTTTTTCATTCTTAATACAGTGATCCCATTCTTCCATGACCGCCCTTCTTCCACAGAAACTTCATTTCCTCTTCCATTTATTTATTTTCAGAGTTTTACAATTTACTGTAGTGAAATCTGGGTATCTGTGTGTACCTGGTGAAAGGTATCTATGGCACCTCATGGCCCATACAATTTTGATTAGCATGACTACAGAATCTCAGAATTGCCTCAGACACTAATAACAGCCCTGTGTAACCATCTGCCACTTACAAAGCCCACACTATCAAACTTGGTCCAGCAACCCCACAGTTGATGAGCTGACGACCTCACAAGTTAGTCCATTCCTTCTCTGAAATGCTCAGGCCGTGGAATTGCTTCATCTTTCTGAACTAACCTGTGACCTCCTCCATGAGTCCTAGCTTCATGTCTTGGGGCCACAGCCCGAACCCTCTCACCAGCAAGACACTCAGATACTTGAAGATGTGGTTGTGTCTCCTCTTCCAAGCTATGCTCAACTGTCCTCTGGAGCCATAGTTCTTAAGCCCATTTCCCCTGGGAACACACTCTTGTCAATTACCCTCTTAAAGTGTGATGCCCAGAAGGGCGCTCAGTACCTCAGGTATGAAGTAGTTCTCATTATTCAGGATAAGGAAACACTCTCCTTTATAAATTATGATGAAGGACATTCTGCCATTTCTTTTTCATAGAGCAGAGGAGGCTTTTGATTTACTATCAGCTCTCATGGGGAATAAGGGGGTTCTCTTCCTGCCTGATTTGCTTATGAAAAATATTCAGTTGTGTTCCAAGTTTCATTCACTTAGTAATGAAAAGTAAATGAGCCCAACCAGCATGTTTGATTTGTCTTGGAAAGACAGAAACAGCTTTGCAAGAACAAACAAAGTTAAATTAAAATAAGTGACTCTCCTCAATGGTGGAAATTGAATTTCTCCCCAAAGAACTTCTTAATGTCCATAAAACATGGGGCTGACACCAGTAAGAGAGAGCATGCCTTACTACAGAAAAGCTCTGACGTCCCCTGAGGCCTCAAGTTTCCACAGATACACGTGAGTGTGGACACACATATTCAAACTCACACAGCCAGGCATCTTTCATCCACCATGACGTGAGCAGTGATGGCGTGCATGGACGCGGGGCGTGTGCGGGGTGCACCTGCTGTTGACAGGCATTTCACCTACCGTTTTTGCAGATGGGACAGCACTGGTCGGGCTCATACACGGGGTCCACACACTCTGTCTGAGGACACGCGGACACTGTGCACAGCACTTCCCCGCTGGCCTCACAGCGACACCTCTCGCATGGAGACACCTGAAACACAAGCCCGGTGTCAGCGTCACACCTCCCACTGTCCTGACCATACAAATTCATAATGTTCTTCCCCCAAACTTTGTGTGAAGACATCAAGTGTTTTAGGAATGTTAAAAAAATGATACAGCCCAGTGGTTTTCAAAGTGTGGACACAAGGTCCTGGGGTTTAGTAGGTTCCCCTGGGGCGTAAACACAGGACTGGGCCCCAGGCCTTCTCTGTCTCTCAGCTCTAAATGGAGCAGCTGTTTTTTGAGTGATCCACATTTTGAGCTTCTTTATAAGCTTTCATTTGAAGAAAGCTTTTTGATTTTTAGAAAATTAAACAAATAATACATCATATTGAATCCCTTTTCCATAGCCCTGCCAAGTGCCACCCAACCTGGCCTGGAACACTCCCAATGTTTGAGTCAAGAAGACAGTAGAACAAGAGAGGAAGGCGGAGGGGTGAAGGGAGGAAAACCTAAGGCTCTTCTTGAGCCAGACCCTGGCCAGCAGCTGTCTTAATATGACCTCGTTTAACTCTCAAGCAACACTAAAATACACCTACTGAAAATGCTGGCCCTGTTGACTGAGGAGGAAACTGAGACTTAGAGGCGTCAGGCAACTTGCCACGGGCAGACCTTTCATAAGAGGCAGGACTCCCACTCTCCTCCAAGGCCTCTCATGGTCATTCCCTTCCACCCCCCCAGTGTCACCAGGTCCTTCTATTTACTGGGCCTCAACCTGCCTCACTGCACTTCCCAGCCATTGACCCAAATTCTACCTTTTTGGATCATTCCAATCAAGCATAACAGCCATTCCTGGAAAGGTTGTACACTGCCAACTGAATCCTCACATAGGAACTCTTGTAGGACATGATGTGGAATGTGGATGATTTTCTTCCTGAAAACTACTGAGGAAGTGATTTTTCACCTGGGCTGACCCAGGACAAAACAGAACCAGCGTATGCAGACCCAGCAATCAGAAGCAGAGGCAGAAGCAGTGACGTGGGAATAGGTGCTTTAAAAGACAATGGAGATGAGGAGGGGGGTTGTCGAGCTGAGTTTCCTGGGCAGGGAGGCCCCGGTTTACTTTTGTGTACACACCCATGACACAGCCAGCACTTGTATGGTAAAGAACACAAACAAAACTCACAGATGCTTTGTTTGTCTATACAAGGCAAAATAATAAACCCCCAAATTTCCTTCAAATGGCCTGGTTATTTCATGAAGCAAAAGCTCAATTTCTATTTAACGGCACTAGACCACAGTCAACCTGGCTGGGTCAGGACTGAAGCCTATGTGTGTGTGTGTGTGTGGGTGTGTGTGTGTACTTGGAAAATAACAAAAGAAGGGAAACACTGAAAAACTTTAGAGTGGCCCAGGACAAAATCTTGACCTGGTTTGCAATACAGCCTTAGGAATTAAAGTCAATCTGATAACAACAGGAAGGCACCTTTCTGAGAAGCACTATTGGCACGATCAGGTTTTCTTGCCACCATAACAAGCGTTGCTCTTTGTTGCTGCTGTTCTTCTCTTCATTTCCTTGTGTCTCCTACCCTTCAGCCTGGAGCATTCTTTTGTCAAGGTGGATTTACTTAGCAAGTGGGATGAGAAAAGGATCTGGAGTTTTAACAGCGGAGACCTTGAGTTGCCAGAGACATGGTTGACTGCATGTCGGAGCCTTCAACAGGAGGACGCCGGGCACACTCCATAAAGCCCAAATGGTGCACATTAGATAGTGGTGATGGGGAGCCAGCCCTCCCCCCACTGCCCTACAGGAGGTAGAGACCATCCCATCTGGAGGGCAAGATAGTCAGAAAGGAGCAAGAGGGTCAGGAATCACCAGGGTCTGTCCTTAAGAAAGGGGCACAGCCTGGCATCACCCCGACCCCAAGCTGTACTGCAGGGAGGCAGGAAAATCACCCTCTGGTTTGGGAATTTGAAAGAAGGTGAGAAAGGGCCCTCTGCTGTGTCCCCAGGGAGGGCTCCAGAAAACCACACAGGTGCACCTGCAAGTCAGAAAGGACTCAGGCACTTGGGCAGCAGCCCTGAGTCAGCCCATCCCAGCAGTTCCTGCACGGGGGAGCACATCCTGACAAGCCGGGCAGAGATACTGGCCTGGAAACAAAACACTTCTTCCTGCTGCTGAGTCTGAAACGTCCCTGAGTCCACACCACAGAACGCTGCTCAATGGCGTGCATATAGCCTGGTTTGCTGTTTTCTTAAAGGTTTTGCAACTTTATCAAAAATTTGATTGCGGAGGCTGGCCCGGTGGCATAGTGGTTATGTTCGTGCGCTCTGCTTCGGCAGCCCAGGGTTTGCAGGTTCGGATCCCGGGCGCAGACCTATGTGCCACTCATCAAGCCATGCTGTGGCGGCATTCCACATACAAAATAGAGGAAGATGGCATGGATGTTAGCTCAGGGCCAATCTTCCTCATCAAAAAAAAAAAGATTGTGAGTTTCACTATCACCAAATATTCAGAAATCGTATTCAACTATCTGGAGATTTGTTCATTTGTCAAAAATCTGAGACGAGGCTTAGAGTCAGGGTCACCATAAGCATGTCCCTCTCAGGCTTCACCTCCAGCCACCAGCTCTGCCTTCACCACACCCACACTGGGTTCCTACCCACTGGCATGTAACGTTCAGCCTATCCCTATTCCCAGACAGACCCGGGCTGGTGAGAGCAGGCCACAAAGCTGCACCAGTGCCCTCCAAGGACATCTGTCAGTTCTTAGTCCTACGTGGGCAAAGGCTCCCAGGATGGTCACAGGTCTCCCGGTTGTTCTAAGTCGAGCTCCCCATCGGACAACAGGGTTCCCAGGAACCCTGCCCAGGACCAGGGTTGCATAATAGAACTCTGCCTTCACCATGTTTCTGCTCCAGCCTTCTGCTGGTGGCCCTATCCCTAAGGCCTGGAGTGGCCCCAATCCCAACCGTAGACCAGCCTCCCACTAAGACCCACTGGTCTCCATCTCTGACGCTCTCTTGGACCACCTGCTGGGCCCCTCTGCCACTCTTTGGGTATCTGGCCTTGATCACTGGCCAGGCTTCACCCAACTAACCATCAGGCCTGCCCCAACCTCGTGGACAAAGTAAAGCCAACTTCCTGTCTGTGAAACTCTGCCTCAACCCACTGAGCCCCTGCACTTGCTCTCTATGCCTCACTCCCACTGCCTCATCTCCCGGGAAAGGCTCACCATGTGGTGAACTCCTACTTGTTTTAGACCCAACACAAACGCTTCCTCCCCTGGAAGCTATCCTTGGTGCCAATACAGGCAGAGCTTATCACCTCCCCTCCATTAAGCCATCATCTATGCTTCACCCATCACTCATATGGTGTAGTAAACGCGGCTACATTAAAACTCACTGCTGCCACCACCACCACAAACACCCAGCTGCCCAGGTGAACTCATCAGCTGCCCAAGGAAGACACAGCCACACAGACTCACTGTCACCATGTCACAGAGAAAAAAGGTCTGATGAGACCCAGGTCCCAATCCTATCCTCCTCTGCACCCACCATTCACACACAGGGCTCTACTCAGTGGCCCCAGGACGGGAGCTGTTGGGGGGTATGTTCGCATACTAATGAGAATAGCTTCTCTCAGGCGCATCTGTGTTGCAAGTGCTGGGGCCTTCCGCTGCCTGAGATGGGGAGAGGCTGCCGGAAGACCTCAAGCAGCAGCTCATGATCCCCGCATGGTCGTGGCGACACAGGGCTTGGCTCACCAGTCATTAGGGCCCATCTGGCATTCAGGGTCACAGTGAGCCTCTTTCTGGCTCATTTCACCACCCCACATGTATGGCTGAACCCCATCCACATGGTAGCACATGCAGGCAGCCAACTCCAGTGCCTAGGACCCTGGTGGCATGTCTGCCCCTCCCATGACCTGATTAGATGCCAGTTGCTGCTCTGACTCTAGCCACCAAGTCTGAGCAACCCCTAAGCTGACGAGTTCTCACCCACCAGCTCAGGCACCAAAAGGCCTCCTGCCACCCCCCTGTTCTGCTCTACTGTGGAAAGTGAACGTAAGCCTGCCAGTGCATTACTGTATCTGCAACCAGCACCATGAACTTCCAGGGCACGTTTTTTGCCATCAGATGAGATGACCCTTTCTCTTCTTCCAAAGTTATCCTTTCCCCAAAAGAAATTTAACTAGGGGTAACCTAACTTTAAAACAATAGTACCTCTCGTTAGCAAATTGCAACCTACATTTTTTATAGCATGCCTTATGACAGAAATACCATTCTTTGCAATTTTCCAGTTACAAATCCAAGTTTCATATAGATAGAATTTAGACGCATAGCCTACAGGAACATTTGGGCTTTTGAGGAAAAGTATGCATTCTCAAGGCACCCACTATGTGCCAGGAATAGTCAAGGATTGTGTTGGATAAAAAGAATGTGGTTTCTCAGAATTGGGAGTGAGAATAAATACAAGCTCTGTGTCATCCAGTCACTCATCCCAGTCCTGAGGCCAGACTGATGAGTGCCACTTCCACCATTTTTCAGGAAGGTGAGAATGTGGATGAGAGCTGGGGTCAGTTAGGGAGACTGGCCCCAAGCGCTGGACCCAGCCTCAGATCCGGGGTCTCTAAGCTGAGGGTTCTCTCTCACACATCCACACTGCTTTCTTAGTCACCGCAGTGACTCTGTCTTACCGACTGCAGTTCTTTAAAACGGATTTAAGGAACACACCCTCAACCTGCAGCAAAATAGTGAAGAACAGATACATCTGAGCATTATTTCAGTGAAGCAACTACGAAAGCAACGTGCATAGCAGAGGCTAAGGGCAGACGTCAATCTAATGGTAAGTAAAGTAGAATGTATTCACAATCAGTTAGACCCTTCCAGTGCTCATTCATTACATACATGTCCATAGCACATGTACACAGGCAGTAAGGACTGTGAAATAAATATTGAATCTATGTCTAAACAATTAAGTAGGAATAAGCAACAGAATTTATAGGTGAAACCATTCTGAAGTGTAAAATGAGGCCTACACAAATGGATATTGCCTAAATCCAGTGCTTCAAACATGAAGATCAAGATGAGGTCAGTACTAGAGAGGCTGAGTGCAACACTTATTAGGAGACGTATATAAGCAGCTTTACATTTTATCACATATATTTTACATTAATGAAGTCAGGTGCAATTGGGCATCTACTGTAAGAAGCTTCGCCTTGTGTAATTTCATAATTGTGATTATAATCATTATAACCACGAGAAGGACCAGGCTCTGAAATACTGCAGAAAGCAGGTTGAATTTGAATCCCGCTCTTGTCTGTGTCTCAAATCCCTCTCCACGCTGGAAGGCCCAGACTCGTTTTCAGACACTCCTTCCGCTCCATCCTGCCTGCAAAGCAGCATCTCCTCACTGCCCACCAGCATGCCCACCGACTTGGGAATGCCAGCACGCTTTTCTCAAACCCAGCTTAAATATGTCTTCCTGTTCTGTGCTGCCAGAAAAGGCCATTGGCCCGGATGAGGAGTAGAAGATGCCTTGTGTCACCTGAATCCTGTTGCCTGAATAGCCACCACCATTATATGTCCAATCTGGAACTTTTTACTGTGACTGCTGGAGTGGGTGCCACGGAACCCCACTGCTGCCAAACGCATTGGCTCCTGGTGACGAGGGAGCAATTCCAGGCTGAATGCACATGCTTCTTCGGGAACAGATGAGAGGCACAAAAACCCCAGAACAATTTCCCAAGTAATTGTAATGTTTTCATAGATGGGATTAATTTAAACATAAAGAAGAAAGAGAAGTATAAGCTAATAGATTTCAGCATAGACATTTCTCAATTAAAACTATTCAACATGAAATAAACTCTTCTCTCCATTTCTCTATTTCTTCCATCAGCAGAGATGTTCCATTGATTTTTCTAATCCCCAAACTGTTGGATTCTGCAATGACACAAAATAAGATTAACATGAAAACAAAGAGAAACACTGAAATCTGGACTTCCCTCTTCCTTCCTCTCTCCCAATCCTTCCCTTTCTTCGAAACTCTTTAAGTCCCAGGACCCCTTGAATTCTTCCAGGTGCGCTGGCCTAGAGCACAATGACAGAGGTCATTGACAGCCCTAATCCCAGTCTGCTGGTGAGCTGCCGCCGAGATTTGGTGCACCTCAAGGGCCAGACCACATCTCCATCGCATCTGGGATTGTTACAGTGACTGAGCCAGGCAAAATGCTCAGCAAGTTCAATCAATATTGACTGAGTCAAGAAAGAAATGGTTGGAAAGACATAAGAGGTAAAATTAATTTGCACGGCATATTATGAAAAGCACAAAAAATTAAATCTACAGCTTTGCTTCAGGAAGAGTTGCTCAACACCCCACAGAGAGCCGCTCAAGGATTAGATACTCACACCTAAGGAAAAGGGAATAAAGACAAATCTTTCCACTGAGAGGGATCAAGACTGGATTACACATTTAATCCACAAATGGAAGAGAAGATAGGGATGCTAGAATGACATAAACATGAAAGCAGTGACTTTACAGAAGGGATCTGATTGTGTATAAAGGAGAGTGTGGAAACTGAGTAGCTAAATGCACAGCCTGAGATCAGAAAGCAGAATTTCAAGATTCTGAAGCAATCTACTCCTGAACCCAGGAAACAGACATTACACCATGCTCTGTCCATTACATATTTCTCAGTTTTCTACCCTGTCTGTCAATGTTTTCTTTAAAGAGCTAAAATTTATATTGAGTAGTTGAGGATTCATACTCTCTTACTTACCCAATTCTTTTCAAATCCAAATACGGAAGATATAATATATGGACGCATACATCTTGCAGATTGGGGATTATACACATGAAGGTCCTGGGACAAGGATGCCAAGAACAGCCTTCCGGGTCCCATCATCAGCCCCTCCATCCTCCACTGACCAATCCCATAGGCTTACCACCTTACAGAATCCTGTATTCTCAAGGAGAGGTACAAAGAAATACCCACGTCACTCACCTCAATGCTCAGTCTGGCCAAGGAGTTGAGACATAGATGTCAGGAAGAGAAACTAACAGAATGGCAGATGCTAACTGAGCTGTGTGCTTATTAAGAATTTTAAAGGCAAAGTTGTTGCTTTTGGTTGGAATGATAGGGAAAAGATCAAACCGGAATATGGTTAAGTAAGGTGGAGAAGACTGGAGCAGGTGGAGAAGGGATGGCCATCAAGACGATGGGGGCCTCACAGGTACTGCAGTTCCCTCCTGGGAGAGAACTAAGTGGGGATTCCCTGGGCCCTTGCAGCTCAAGGACCAGTGGCCCTCAGAGGGTGGGGACAGGGTAGCATCAGAGAGCAGAGGCCCCAACACCAGAGGCTGCAAAGAAGTCCACAGTCCCAGCCCTGAGAGCCAGCACAACGTCCCCGAGGCCATAAGGGACCTGTTGCATCTTGGCACGGGGGCCCAGCTCTCCCCTGGGAGATAAGGCAAGAAGCAGATGTCTCGGGGACAAGCTGCCCTTCCCAGCACCATGAGGCTACGTGAGTTCTTCCCAGCATCAAACGGAGGCCATCGTGGGAAAAATAAGAGAAGGTGGGGGACATCTTCAGAGGAGAAATCCTGAAATGCTGAGTAATTACCCCAAAATGAGGAGATTCTGAAGACCTCAAAAGACTAAGATACAGTAAAGAGACTTAAAACTTTAAATTGATAAGAACAAATATTTTCAACCATCAGCAGATGTGGGAGCTATAAAATTAAAAGAATTATTCTAAAAACTAAAGAATAATATCTCAGTGTTTGCACATCTGAGTTTTGTTTACACATTTTGACCATATTACATAATTATTCTGAAGACCTCAAATTAAGAAACAAGTAGCCAGAAGCACAACTCAAAATGCCCTTCCCTAAAAGCAGTCTTTGCTTCGTCCTGGATGACAAGCAGCCTCCCAAAGTCATTGTCACAGTTTTGTCACCAGATGGCGAAAGTGTCCTTTCCCGGTGCTGAGTCTGTCTTTCCACAAGTGTCCAGCGTCACACTTGTTAGCATGATGCTCATAGAGGGAAATCACAAACTTCCCTTCTATTTAAACTCCAAGGTCTTATTAGCTTCTGACAATCTGGGGCTGTGTTATTTTGGAGCTGGACACATGAGCGATGCCTTTCAACTCTGCTTTTTTAGGAAGTGAAAATGCACCCAACACATCTGGTGAATTACCATGAACCCACACAGCAAGTCAGGGCAGCAGATCCTCATACACAGTCTTCAGGAATATGTCCTGGGCTGCCCTGTCTACTTTAAACAGCATCTCCTGACTACCTACAAGAAGCCTGGGAGATGCTATGCAGCTCATGGCATTCTTTTCAATAGTCACCTCGAAATAATAAATCTTTCCCCAACTCTACTTCACTTTCCTTTCCTGGAACTGTCTGAACTAGCCCCAGGCATTGCAAAGCTCTGCCTCCAAACTGAAAAGCAGCAGGGCCCTGCACAGACACTCGGAGGCACGTGCCCCACCAGCCTTCGTCTTTGTCTGACCTCTCTCCTTCAGTCAGGGCCAGTAGGGAAAGCTCCAGAGCCCTACATGCCCCTCTAACCTCTCTTCCATGGGAGAAATCAGCTCCAAAGTGAAATGAATCTGCAGGCTGGATCCACAGCCACCTTCCAGCCTCCAACACAAGCTGCTGACCATGGAGCAACAGAAAGCCTCTGCTTCCTGCGCCCTTTAGAAAAGAAAAGACTTTCTTTTGTTCTCACTGTCTTTCTACTCTCTGTCAGAGAATGGATTTACACACAAAGGGACTTAATTAAAAACTGTCCTCAGAAGCTGTCAGTTTCAAGTCTGAGGAAGAAAACAACTCCACCTACACACAACAGATTAACAGCACAACAGTCTGACAACCCAGCACAACCCAGCTTTCTTCTCAGGCACCAAAGAAGAGCTTTTCCTTCTCTATGGTTTAGCTTGAGGCAAGACCCTCTGTCTAATGTCTTTCAAACTTTCCTGTGAATAATTCCCTCAGATTAATGTAGATCATGCAGGAACTTGCTTATGAGTGGAAAAGATTCTGGCAGTGTTTACATGGCACATTTCACTTGGTGGCAAACAGCTGAACAGCTAAGATGAGAATGAGGAAGACTACTTTTTCTGGACTGAAGATCCAGACTTGGTGAACATTCTGGAAGTGCACCAACCTGACAGATTACACAGTCAGAATGGATGCAGCAAAAAGCATTCTGGCCACCTGTTACAGACTGAATGTTTGTGTCTCTCCAAAATTCATCCGTTGAAGCCCTAATCCTCTGTGTGATGGTATTTGGAGGTGGGGCCTTGGATGAGGTCAGGCGGGTGGGGCCCCCTGATGGGATTAGTGCCCTTATAGGAAGAGGAAAAGACTGGAGATCACTCTCTGCTTTCTCGCCACCATGTGAGAACATAAGGAGAATGTGGCCATCTGAAAGGCAGGAAGAGGACTCTCAGTAGAGTCCAACCATGCTGGCACCCTGATCTCGGACTGCCGGCCTCCAGAACTGTGAGATAATAAATTCCTAGTTTTTAAGTCACCCAGTCTCTACCATTATGTTATGGCAGCCCGAGCTGACTGTCATTTCTGCAGTGGAGGCAGATGGGTGCCCATGGTGAGCAGGCCCCTGACCTCCACTCCCTGGCATGCTGCAAACAGAACAGTACAGAGAGACAGGAGGAGCCAGCAAAGAACCGTGTGACCACAGGGCCATAGGCAGCCAGACTCAGGGCTCCACCATGGGCACTGGGCCCAAAATAAGGAGGGGCCTCTCCTCCCACCTTGGGAGCCTGGGTGACATTGAGATTTTGCTAGAGTTACTTTAATAGATACTTTGCTCATTCACAGCTTCCTAAATTAAACCCTTAATAGAAGGGATGTGATGCCAACCAGGCATGACCACCTACCTGGGGCAGACTAGGGGGAAAGCAGGCCCTCTGAAAATTTTTGTTAAAGCCAAATTCCTCTTCTTAAAAAAAAGGGGGAAGATCTAATTAAAGGGCTAACAATAAGTAATCCTTGGGAGAAAGGAACAGAGTTTAGTTTTCACTTAATATACAAATGACTGAAGTCAAATGTCTTCCAAAAACTAGACTTTTAAAAGATGGGTGTGAAGGTGTGACATGAGAATTAGTTCGCTCAGAGATCACAAATTGAAATTTTTTTCAGGGACCTGTCAAGTAAAAAAACAAGACAGTGAACTAGGTGCAGTAATAGGGAGTAGTGGGGACTGTGACAAACTTGGAAAACTATAATGTATTGAAACTAATATGCACACCTCTTCATGATGCGCGCGCGCGCACACACACACACACACACACACACACACTGGAAGAAAACAAAGCCCCACTGCTCCCTTTTGGCATTCTTCATTAGAGATGGCAGTAATAATGCTCGTCTTCAGCAAAGAAGAGTGAAGATGACCAAAGGGCTATGTCAATTTCCTTTGCCCAAAGCTGGCACGGTTGCAGGAACAGGGCTCATACTCCCCAACTATAAAGTGGTCACATGGACTCCAGTCTGGACGCCATCTGAAGTCAGTCTGCCTATCTTGTTAAAGCTCCCTTCAGCGTGCATCAGCTACCAATTACCCTGAAAGTGCTGGGCCCCGGCCGAGCCCGGAGCGGCAGGCACTGGCGGCCCACACCTTTGGCCTTGCACCTCTCACTGAAGCTGAGCCTCTTCCAAAGCATTCTGAAACTACAATAGGATGCTGCCAGCGGTTCCTCCAGTTAATGGAGTCCCTTCCATGGAGTTTTAAGCTCCAGTGGAGAAGACACTGCAGGGCTCACTCACAAGAAAGGGATCCATCTCTGCACTCAGACACAGGGGCGGCATGGTCCCTGAGAGCTGACCATTAAATTGTCAGTCACCCCTCGCTGTCACCCAAGAGCAAGACAAGCTTATTTCCTTGGCTTCCTGGAGGGCAACGTGGTGCCAGAGGCAAACTTTGCTACCAGCGGGAGGTGACCTGAGCTGAGAGGCTGACATCAGAGCACAGTTGATCCCTCAGGCTGTCTCACGGGCCCAGGGCAGGGCAGCAGCCTTGTCAGAATTCTTTCTTTTCCAACCTGCCCACCCCTGACATTTCTGCAAAGGTGCTCAGCCAGTCCTGCTCCACATGAGAAGGGACTCCCCGCAGGTGGGGAGGGCGAAGATGCCACCATGGTAGCCTGTCCACTGACTAAGGGCCCTGTGTCCCCAGAACATAACTGTCAACCACGCAAGAGTGTGACAAGGAGTGGAACTATAGCTCCTGATACCAACCAGAAATTAATAAATATAAGCCGTGGCTTACTGGAAACTAATTTTGTATTTTATTTGTTTCAAGTCTCCTAAAACAAAAATTTTGAGATACCTTTTCAAAAAACACACGGAATTCGAAAGTAAAATAAAAAGAAATTGTTTTTAAAACTGGTCAAGGGAAATATGAATTAGTGCATGTCAGCCTATGAAGAAAGCAAAGAAACAATACAGATGGGCCAATCTGTTTGGTAGAGTCAACGTTACTATTTATTTCTGAGCTGCCTAGTGAGCACAGGGTACTGAGAGCCACACCAGAGGGGCATAGCATTCTGAAATGGTCTGAATTTTATCACAGGAAGGGCAGGAACAAGCATCCACGGCCAATTAGAGCTTGGTGGCATTGTGATCGGAAGCCCTGAACAGCAGGAGGGGCCTTTGAAAATGTCCACCTATTTCATGATTTGGCCTAAAGCTGAGCTGGCCCCCAGGAATAACTTTTTCCCAAGAACATTTAAAAGTTATATTGAACGGCATTTCCCGTTTGTTTAAGGATAAAGTTCTCAACTGAAAATTCATTACAAGACACACCAACCCCTGCAAGGCACAGCAGCATTAGCCCCACCTCCAGTTAGCATCACACCCTTGAGAGCCGCTTAGTTAGTCTATGGCCGGGGTTCTCAACCCCAGCACCCCTGACACTGGTTGTCAGGGGCTGTTCTGTACCCTCCAGGATTTCAGTAGCATGCCTGACCTCTACCCACTGGATGACAGTAACATCCCTCCACCCCACCCTGTTATGACAACCAAAACTGACTCTACATATCGCCAGATGTCCCCTGCGGGGGCAACGTGGCCCCCAATTAAGAACCACTGGTCTACAGTTTGGTGAACAATAGGTTTCATTCCATTCCTCCTTGACTCTGTGACTTTGTTTCTAGGATCATGGTCCTTCTTCCTGAATTTCATCCTTTAGATTGCATTTTGAAGTTCTTTTGTAAAGGTTTTTTGGTGGTATGCTCTCTATTTTTGTTTGAAAATAACTTTGTTCAGGCTCATTCCTGAAAGACAGTTTGGCTGGACACATAAATTGGATTAACACTTATTTTCTCTTTGTTCTTGAAAGATGTTCTACTATTTTAGGTGTTCTACTGTTGACAAGATGTCAGCAGTCAGCCTAGTTACTGTGATTTTGTAGGTAAAGTCTTTTCTCTCTGGTTGCTCCTAAAATCTTTCTTTTGCCTTTGGTGTTCTGCAGTCTCACTATGATATGGCTGGTGTGGATATATTTTTATTTATCTTTCTTTAGATTCATTGGGATTCCTGAATCAAAAAATAAGGGTCTTTCAACTAGAAAGTCTCAGACACTATCTCTTCATGTCCCCCATATTCTCTCCTATCTCTTTCAGAATTCTAACATGATATATACTAGATCTGCTCTCTCTGGCCTCCAGATATCAAGACATCTCCTTCCTAGGTTCCGATCTATGTGTCCATGTTTCATTCTGAGTAAGTTCTTCAGATCTATCTGCTGGTTCACTAAATTATCTCACAATTTTTATCTAATCTACTGTTAAACCCTTTCATTGAATATTAATTCCAAGTATTATATCATTCATTTATGCAAGTTCTATCTGACTCTTTTTCAAAGCTGACTTGTATTTTGGGTACACTTGTGATGTTTACCCACACACTGTATTCCAGAATTTATTTCTTTATGTACATTAAATATTCCCATTTATATCCCAACATCTAGGTCTGATTCCAGTGCTTTGGTCTCAGCTGAATCTTTCTTATGATGCTCTTTCTTCTTGTGTGTAATTTGTATTCTCACATTCCTTGGAATGCTATTTGTATGGATTCTTTGTGGCCTCAGTGGAGGGTGCATTTCCCCTGAATGCATTTGCTTCTGTCAGAACCTGCAGGCATTGCCACCCTGGGCCCCCTTAAATAGCAGTACTCCGCTTGGACTTTTCAGATTTCTCAGGGAAGCATAAGGACTGGCTCACGCCCATAAGGGGGCACATACACTAGAGTCAGCAGCTATGCAGGGAAAACCTCTCAGCTCTGCACAGCACGGAGGCCCATTCAGGGGAGTTTGTCTGCACTGTCCTTTGCAGGACAGACTGTTTGGGGGAGCCTGGCTGTATTGTCCTGATCTGAGTCTCTCTACTCGGGGCCCTGGACTTGTCACATGCCTCAGTCTGGCACGAGCACAAGCGCATCTGCAGATGCTCTCAGCTGTCACTGCAAGGCTGACTTTCCTCTCTGGATTCCAACTTCTACCTCTAGGGACTAATTCCTATTACTTTTTGCCATTTCAGCTGTGCTTTTAAGAAGACGTGTTTTATATAATATCTGGGATTTCATGAGATTTGTAAATTGTAGGTTTTCAAGCTATCAGTTTTCCACATTCCCAGGGAAGGGGTGGTCTCATCATGTTTAAAGCAGAATCATTTCTGCCATAACTGGAAATGTGGAGAGCCACACAGCATCTTAATTTTCTATCCCTATGCTTTTCCAGGGGCCTAGGGCTTCCGAGAGAACTCATGGGGCCACAGGCAGATGCCTGACATCATCGTTTTCTGCAGAATCGAAAGGCACTTTCTGTGCTGGCCGCACCCCAGTGCCCGACAGAAATAGAATGAGAAGTGAAATCCAGCTGGCAAGATCTCAGCCTTGGAACAGAAGAGCAGCAAGAACGATTTCCAGCTACGTGGTCAGAACCGCACCATGAAGGATGGCTACAGGGTACATAGGCTTGGGTGGAAAACCAGATCCTTTACTCAAATTCACAGTTGTTCTCTTTGAGACAAACTCTTGTCTTTTCCCTAGAAATCTGCCCCAGAATTCCTCTGTTATTTAAAAACAAACCAACAATAACAAGCTACTAGATAAGTGACTTCCACCTGCACCCCCGGCAGAGCCCCTCCTAGAAGCTGACTCTCCACCCACACTGAAGGGGCAAGACGATAGCATGCGACCTGGGCTCCTAAGCCTCCTCTGATACCAGCTGGGTGTTCTGAATGAGGCACCAGTTTCCTAAGGTGAAATTTCTCCACCTGTGAGCAGAGAGGCATTACAAAGCCATGTGGCTATAGGACCACAGGTAAATCATGCCGAGTGGGGATGTGGTCAGCTGGAGAGCGAATGCCCTTCTCAAGAGGCAGCCCTGCTCAGCTCTGGCAGATGGCTGCCACCTGGGAATCATCTCGCTTTCACAACAAATTGGCAATCTGGGTATTTATACGAACGTCTCATTTGTTAAATATCTGTACTAGTCAAACAAATGTCTTGTGTGCTGGGAGGCAAGCAGAACACCTCCCTGGGCTGGATCTGCCTCTCAGGCCGCCAGTCTGCCCACTGTGGGCCCGATAATCTCCGAGGTCCTGCCCACTCCTGAGATCTCATGTTCGGTCCACTGCTCACTGGAATCCTCCCCCCTTGCCCTCAGGGAGCTCCTGGAACTAAATGCTTCTGTTCTCACTACAATTCAAGATTTCACACTTTGAAGGACATAGATTCATTCATTTTGTCCTAGATGGCTTGAGTCAAATATAACATAAAGCCACATAAAAAAACACTTAACCAAATTGATCCAGCACTTACTGGACACAAAGGCGGGCCGGGCGCTCCAAGCCTGTATAAGCTTTCCCTTCTCCATGTACCAGAAATTCTCTCTGCCACACACACAATGCCAATTCATCACCACATGATCATGAAGACGAGATGGCGTGGCTGTAAGCACACCATTTTCAGAGTCCAACAGGCTAGGACTCAACTCCTGGCTCCACCATTTACTAGCTCAATGACTGATCAAGTCACTTCACTGTTTTGAAACTTAATTTTCTCTCCTTTACCACCGACTCACTAGTCTGTTGTGTAAATTGCCAAAAAAATATATAAAACATAGAAACACTGGATAAATATTGGTTCCCTTCTTTGCATTATAAAACACGAAACTTTTATGGTGTTTATCCCATATTTACAAACCAAATATCTCCTGGAGCATGTAAAAAAGCAGTCATTCAAGTTATGTATCTCCATCTGCCTTAGGGATACACCTGCAAGGTCCAGAGAGAAACCATATGGACTCCCTTTTTTTGTGTGTGTGGCAAAATATTTTATTGCTGCCACCCACCCCCGGTGGACCATTGGAGGTTATTATTTTTTTAATTGTTACTGTTTAAATGGCTTTTGACAGAAAGGCAGAAAATAAGAAGTCCAGAATTTGCAAAATCTTACTTGGAACCAAAACAAACTCAGAGGCAGCAACAGCACATGCATTAAACCAACTTCCAGAAAAGAACATAAACTTCACACAGCTTGATTCATTTTACTTTGCAAAGGTATGTAACATACTGTTTTTGGTAACATCAAACATTTTGTTTTTAAGTAACATGAGCCCAAAGGATATAAATACCATTAGATTGAAAAATATGAAGAATCATGTCTTTCTCTTTACTGCCACTTTCTCATAACTGCAATAGAAATCTATTTAGATGGAGCTTTTGATTTTACATTTCATGAAAGATTTTTCATGAATAGTGTTCTAAAAATGAGATTTTGCGACAGGGTTAATCACAAGTCAGATACTGAAGCCATAGGAGAGGGATTGGTTTAAGTCAGTGGTCCCAAGTCATTTCACTTGCAACTACCCCCTCCTGGTTTATCTCCAGTACAACAGTCCTCAGGCTTTGAAAGACAGTCTAGCAAGCAGCACTTATTAATAATTCATGTTCTCTTTTTCATCAAAGACATACAATTGACAATCAGAGCTCCTGATCAGCTTTGATAACCAGTGTGGACATTGAACTGATATCATCCCAACCGAAAGCAAAGAAATGTGAAGTTTTAGTTATCCCTTATGGCCTTATCTCAGGGAGGCACATAAATTCCATTAGGTTCTACAACACACTGAAACAAGCTTGCAGACCCCATTTCTATCTTCACAGGTCCCCATGGCTTAGGATTCCCATGAGGGGGACAACTCCTTTTGTTGCTCAAAAGGGAATCGTTTTTTATTAATGAATTTCAAAATTTATTTGCTGCTGGCCTGCATGGTAGTCATCAGGGATGAATTTAAAACTGCTCAATAGAGCCCCTCATAGTTACCAGTTAGTTATGGACCATACAAGGATCCATCGGCATAAGTAGTACAATAATTCCTAAAGTGGTGCTCAGAATGGAATAGATGCAGAATCAGAATGGTCTAGCTGGGCTGCTTAATTATGTTTATCAGGCATTCAGTTTATTGCCAATCATACAGTACCTTCTTTATAAATTCTTTCTTTGGTGCCTCCTTCCCCCACCATATTCCTTATATCTACTTGGGTCCATGTCTATGAGGTCAACTCTGGTCATTGACACCCTATGTTGTGGGCTGGCTAGTGTCCCCCCTCTCCCAAATGTTGAAGTCCTAACCCCAATACCTCAGAATGTGACTGTATTTGGAGACAGGGTCTTTACAGAGGTAAGTCAGTCAAAATGAGGTCATATGGGTTAGCCCCAATCCAATATGACTGGTGTCCTTATAAGAAGAAGAGACTAGGACACAGACACACACAGAAGGAAGACCATGTGAGGACATAGGGAGAAGACAGCCGTCTACACACCACGGAGAGAGAGGCCTCAGGAGGAACCAACCAACCTTGATCTCACACTTCTAGCCTTCAGGGCTGTATGACAATAAATTTCTATTGTTTAAGCAACTCCCCACCCACCCAGTCTGTGGTACTTTGTTATGGCAGCCCTAGCAAACGAATACACCCTAGGAAGCAGAGAGCACATGAAAATACCATTCATTTATAAAAAATATAAACCAACAGACAGACTTCCTTATTCAAAGTTGGACACCTGCTGGCATAAGTTGAAGAACAAGACACTTGGTATATTTGAGAGGCAGTGGAGAAAACGCTACTAGGAACTATGTTTTTATTTGGATATACACATTAAATGGAAAACATCCCTGGAGGAATGAAGATATTACTCTAATTATTATTAGCAGCTTAATGGTATTTCACTGAGGCAGTGAGGTCTTCTGCTGACATCTGGCTGAGATTAACAAGGCTGTAAGGAATGGGAGTTGTAATGGGGCGAAGAACATGGAGAGAATGGAAAGACAGGGTTGAAGTACAGAGAAAACCAGGCAGAGAGGACAGCAAGCAGTCAAGTACCCAAGGAAAAAGAAACGCAGGAAGACATGGAGAAGTCACGCTCTCACCAGGGCCAAATGCATGTCACAGGCACAAGGTAGGATCTGGAATTCTAGCTGCTTCTCACCTCAGACTTCCACAATGAGCGTCCAACCTCCCTTAGTAATTGCCTCTGTCTCGAGAAGCAGAGGACAGACTGTCTGAGTGCTCGTGTGCCTAGGAAGCCCAGGCCAGCCTCTCTTTCACCTCCTTCCTTGCTATGGTAAACAGAGTTCCCGGCAGGACCCTATGGTACCACAGCCTCCATCCGCATTACATTTTCTTCAGAGAAACGCAAAGGGCTTCAGGCAGAGAATACTTTCCTTTTCCATTTTCCATAGACTTTGTGCTATGCAAACTACAGGCTACAACTGATTTCTCTCTGAAGCCCAGAATACCCAGAGCAGGTATTTGAACAACTATTGTGCCCTGGCGCTCAGTATCATAACTGTTCTCTGTTACTGCAACCCACAAACCCCTTGGACTCCCAGCTGATCCTATACCCTCTACATTCATCCTTCCAAAACCCTCAACAAAGTACTGCATCCTCTTTTGTACACTGAAGGAAATAAAAATGCAGACACTAAATGACTGGCACAAAGCCACACTAAATTAGGGAAATACCTAGAAATTTTTCTCATACTAACAGAAATGAACAAGCATGGTACATACAATGGAATTGTTAAGTAGTTGTTCATACTATAGGAGCAGGCATATAATTTAAAATTTGTAGCAACATTCATGCATGTGTACATCCTAGTAGCTGGTAATGATTGGATGAAAGTTAAGAATGAAGTGTCACTAGAAGATGAAAGATACACTTAATACTCTAAAAACGGGTTTATTGGTATTTTAATTCTTCCCAAGATTGTAATCTTTCCAATCTCCCTTTTGTTGCTATCATTTCTCATCTCCAGAGTTGGAAACACCTTCCACCTATTGACGACCAATTTTTGAAAACAGCAATCAAATCAGAGCTCTCCCTCCCTCTAACACAAAGGCAGCTACAGGGTATCTAGCACTCAGCCGTGTATTACTGAACAGAAGCTGGAGTTCTTCCTTCTGCCCATGATCTCAGGTAGATGAATGGCCACTCTATGATCTGTTTGGACTTTTTAGATCAAAATGCTAACTATTCCTCAGCCTACCTCATGGGACACTTCTAAAAAATGACTATGGAATCATATACAGTGCAAACAATAAATGTTACTAATAACTGCTCATCTTTGATCTTATAACACTCAGATTTTCTGATGAACCTAAAATGCTCAAAAGAATTATTTTCTTGGGTCCACAACTACAGCGCTGTCCCAGGCCAACACGGAAGGTTCCTCCTCTGGGCTCCATCAGGACCCATGCCCACCTTTGCCTCAGTACTTCCATGTTTCATTCACAACATCTGGAGAGGTATTTGCCTGGCTCCCCAGTAGCCAGGAAGCACTTTGAGGGCAGGGCTCCTGACTCACTTCTGTTGTATGGCTAGGGCCTGGTTCATATGATGCTGTCATCCAACTTATCTGTGTTTCTCCAAAGGGCTGAAGTGAAGAACTGTGAGTATTAAGCAGGTACACCTGGAGAGAGACCCTGGAGTCAGGTTGTTAGAGCTCAGAGGAGCCTTAGGAATAGCTGGCCCCTCATCTTACAGACGACAAAAAAGAAACCCAGAGGGGAGATGTGCTTTGCTTTGTTCCCCTCATGCGACTGGTTAGTGGCAAAGCCAGAATGGAAACTCATGTTTCCTGACTCTAAGTCCCAGGGTTCTTTCCTACTTTGTACTTTATCTATAGATCTGTCCTCCTGGCTTACATATCTACAACACTTGGGAATTCATTATATGCTGTCACGTCCTGAAGCTGCAGATCTTAGAGGCTGTGTTCCGGGGAACTCCAGCAGGATTTCTCCCCACCCACCTTTCCTGCTCAGCTTTGGGGGCTATAGGTCCCAGGATGCCCTCTGCCACTCAGGAAATCTTTGGCATGCCACGTCAACTGGCCAAGCTCAGGTAAGCCATAGGTTGAGCCTATGCTGGGCGGGTGGAATGGCTGAACAGCCATGTGGGTCTCTCCCATGCCTGCCAGTGCAGAGGGAGGGCTTTCAGAGTACACCTGGGGCCAACGCATGCGTGCTGGGCAGCATCTCCTTCCAAACCAGAGCCCCAGTGGGGCTGGGCTTTCCCTTCCAGTAGAGTGTAGGGGGGGAAGCATGCGCTGTAGAGTAGAAGTGATTAGCTTGACAGGAGTCTGCTTCTTAATAGCTGCACTACCTTCAACGCATTGTTTAAATGCTCTGTCTCAATTTCCTCTTCTCCATCAAGTGGAAATCATAGATAATCTACTTTAATGCCAGTATGAGGTTTAACTAAGTTAACACACGTGAAAAACGCAGCCGGGAACCTGACACACAGTAGGCATACAAGCTGGGCCGTGCTATTAATATTATTACTAGTACTCATTTAAAATAAAACCATTTTTAACCGTAATCTGGGCTTCTTGGTTTTGCCATCCACTATCTTTTGGCATCCAAAGAGCAAGCGTTTTTCTTTTTCTTTTAATTTTTAGAACATATGCATGATATTCCAACACATAAATTAGGGAAATGGCTTATTTATATGAATAGTCTCCCTTAATTAGCCTATTAGCTGAAGAATATATCCCAAATGGCGAGGTAAATTACCCTGTGTTTGAAAACAGGTTGAGCATTTCAGCAACAACACTTTTAAATCAGGAGCAGTAAATTAATGTTAAAAGTACAGCCAATAAGTGTTCCGGGCCGGTCCCTTCAGTGCCTCGGGCTTCATTCTAATGAAACCCTTTTACAGCGAAGACCAAAGGAATTAATGTGGATTGGCCACACTGCTTTAAAAGATTACTTCTGCACTGAAAAAGAGAGGTCGTGTTAAGGGGACGCGAGCAGAGAGCTGTCCACCTCTGAGAACCAGAGAGCGCCTCTTCTTCAAAGTGGGGACACATAGTGCGCAGAGCGGTTTCACCCCTTCCTGGGAGGTGCAAAGTCGCCCGGCGGGCGCTCGCCTCTTACCACAAACTCCTCCAGAGTCTGGTAGGTCTTGCCTCGGAACTCGCAGTAGTTCTTCCTCTCCTTGCACTGCGGGCAGCACTGGCTCGTGTCAACGTGGATGCAGCGCGGGTGCAGCCGTGGGCACTCAGGCTGCGCGCACAGCGGCCCCTCCTCGGTGCACAGGCACGGGCAGGCCGAGGGGCCCGGAGCGAACTTCTCTCCGATGGCGTACACGAAGCCGCTCTCATCCACGCAGCCCTTGCCGCGGTAGTCCGGGTACGCGTACTCCTCGGGCGGCTCGGGGGTGGGCGCCAGGTCCGGGCCGGTCGCGTCTTGGGCAGAGGCGGCCGGGGGCTCCTCATGTGGCGTATCCCCCCGGGGCCGGACCTGCAGATCCCCAGCTTTGGCGCCCGCGCCCTGGGAGGCCCAGGCCTGCTTCTGCTTGCTCCACGCCTCCCGGCCGGCGAGCCCGCGGCCGCCCTTGCTCTTCCAGTCCCGGCCGCTGCCGCCCTCGTCCCTCGCGGGGCGCCCGAGCTCGCTCACCCGCCCCGGGCCGTCCCGAGACGCGTGCTCGCGCTTCTCCTGACCCGGCTGCTCCGGCGCCTGGGCCAGCTTCTCCAGGGGGATGCTCGGACTGCACAGAGCCACCATCAGGCAGCAGGTGACCAGGAGGGAACTGGACAGCGCGCCAACTGCCATCGCAGTGGAGCTGGGCATCCCCTACCACGTCCCGGCGGCCGGGCGGGCGGGGAGCGCGGCCGAGGAGCGAGTCGCATTCACAGCCCGGGGGCGCGCCGCCGCCAGCCGGGAGCCGCCGTCCCTGCGGAGAGAACAGCAGCACAGCTGAGCCCCGCGGCCCGCGTGCGCCCCGGCCCCCACCCGGCCCCGCGCCGCCCGGCTCCCGAAGCGCTCTAGATCAACGAGATGGACCACGCGGGCAGGGGCAGCATGCCCAGCGTCGGTGCACAGCCGGGGTCCTTAGACATCCCAAATTGTGAAAACGTACATGGAAGCGAAGTCTCAGAAAAACACCGGCCGGCAGTGTTTCTCATGTAGTCGTGACTGGCGGTGGAGATGGCCAAGGGCGGGTGGCGGAGCCGCGGGAATGCAGCGAGCCGGGCCAGCGCCTCCTGCAAAGCTCCACAGACAGCCACATAATTCAGGCGCCCAGGGTGCCCCTCCCTAGATCCAGACACACTTTCCCAAAGGTTACTAAATGGAGAATTTCGCAATGGAGTTGGATACGGAAGACTGTGCAGGAATGTTAATAGGGAATCCCTCCCTCGCTCGCCTTAAGGCATTTGGGGGAAAAGGGGCGGGAGGGGGTTAAGCAAAGCTCCGAAGACGCCGTGATTCACTTCTAACAACTTTTTAAATGCCTCCAGTGCGGGGAGCAAACGCTGCTTCCCCGCCCTCCTCCCCAGGCCTCGCTGCCCAAAAGGATGATCCTGACCATCCCCTGCGGAGGGGTCGAGGATTCCGGAGGCTTCTTCCTCCACTGGCCACCGGCCACCAGCCCACCTCTCAGCGGCTATGAGCGGTGATGAGAGACCCCCGCGCGGGCCGCAGCGCTGTCTCCTAATTGCTTTTAACCCGGATGGGGTCTTGGGGGTCTTGGAACAGAAGTGCTAGGGGCAGCACTAAGATGTGCGGTGGCGGAGGCTGGGGTTGCAGGGCGCGGGGGCGGGGGGAGGGGTGGAGACGACTCCTTCTCGCTCTCCTGGTCTCCAAATGCCTTTCTGGGTCCCAAAGTTTCAGCCGCCCAAAGGGGCCGAGAGAATCCTAGACGCCGCAGGATGCGAGCAACCCAACCTCTCTCTCTGTCTCGCTCTCCAACTCCCTCCCCCAATTCAGCGCGCTCCAGGGTGTCTGTCTCCCTCCCACCCCCTTAGCCCGCCTCCAGTAGAGCTCTGATCTTCCGCGCCCATTGCTCACTCCCAGACCCGGCTCAGCCGACCTCAGCCCAGGGCGAATCGCCGGTATTTACAAACTTGGGGTTGGCTGGCGTGGAGGAGCTCCTCAGCGGCAGAGAGGCGGACCGGTGCACAGGGCGCGTCCCGGCGCGCACCGCGCGGACACCGAACATGCACCCTCACCCCGGGGGGCGGGCGCCCGGCCTACATACATGAGCACAGGGTGCGGGCCGGTCGCCGGGCTCGCGGCGGGCGCGGGGACAGCAGCGGCGGGCGCGGTCCTGGGGCGCCGGCGCCCATCCTCCGGCCAGCCAGGGACCCCGGCGCACCGCAGCTAGCGCAGCCCCACCTGCGTGCTCCGCCCGGCGCGTGCACCGGACTAGGGCGTCTCCGCGGGATTGCTCATCTCGCTGCGGGCGGCCGGTAGTCGCTGCCCCAACTCGCGTCAGTGCCCGCACCGCCCTCCGCCGCTCATCCCCGGGTATCGTCCCCGCGTCTCCGCGCCGAAGCGCGCCCTGGGAGCCTCTGGGGCTCTGCCCCGCTCCCCGCCACCGGCAGGCCCAGGGAGTTCTCCAGACCAGGCAGCCTGGATGCCGGGGCAGCCGCGCCGCGTTGGAGGGAGAGGAGACGCCCGGAGCGCGGCTCGCTGGCGAGTGGCACCGAGGCCGGTTTAGGAGCCCGCGCATCCGCCTCCCGCCTCCTCGCCTCCTCCTGCAGCAGCCTCCTCCCGCCCCGCGCGCACCCAGGCTCTGGAGGCGTAGCGGCGGCGGCCGGCGCTGCCGGGGGTTTGGAGGACCTCCCGCCCACTCGCGCCCCTTTCCGGCCGCGCCACCCACCTGTCAGTCTCCCCCGCGGCCGCCTCCTCACCTCCGTGGCCGCCGCCAGCCTTCTCCTGACTGCCATTCTCCTTCCTTGTCACTCACTCTCCAGTGGACCTTTCATCTGGGCTTTTTTCTTTCCTTTATTCTTTTCTTTAATTTCTTCTTCCTAATTGGCCCCCTCTGGCTTTCCTCCCTGTGGACAGCTTGGTTTGGCACTGTTGAAAAACCGGAACCAAACTGTGTCCAGTTTGGAATTCGAAGGCCATGTTAGCTTAGACTCTTGGGAGTTTTTTTCCTCTTTACATTTAGAAACCCAGGAGTATAAGCGTGTAAGAGTAAGAAACTCATAAAAACCCAAACGGCCTACTTTCTGAGTCTCTGCCAATCTCACTCCTTGGTTCCATCTCCCCTTTCCTGCCCACTCTCTCTTTTGACACGAATGGAAACCTTTTTGATTAACTTTGTTAGAATACTAAACTATTAAGCAGAGGCCTATGTGGTTCAAACTTGTTTTTACTCTTTGATCTTAGTCAATGGATTTGCCACTTTTCTTGGATAAAGGAGAAAAGGCACCTGTTCAAATTAACTCCTAAAGTGGAATTTTTATAGAAATGTGCATTCCCAGGGCAGTTGTTCCTACTTGTATCATCTTAGAATCACTGAAAATGCTCAGATGCAAAACACACAAGGTTTTCTCTACAAGGTCAGGCCCCTTGCTAGGAGGGGGCAGGGGGTGCTTTGAGACAAATTCCTCTTCTTCCCCACCTCTTTATGGTGGACAAACCAGATTTAAATGAGGTGCTAGAATGGACAGGAAGCCTGGGGGAGAAGCTGCTTCCCCTTAGCCACAAAAACAAAATGACAATCCAAAAAATTAAAAAACAGAGTTGAGTGGAGGGCTTCTATGTGCAGAATGGTTTGAGCCCTTCTGCCTTGGCAGTCCCCACTCTCTTTTCTTCCTGTCACCCCACAGCAGGGACAGAGGACATTAGCCTTTGGAGTATAGCAGCCTGGCTACCTGGGATAATTCCTCTCCAGTCATTAAATATCACATTTGTTTTGTGAAGCACTCTCACATGGTTGTGCTGGGGTAGCCCCAAGTAGATATGACTGATAAGAATGAAATTCTAATAGTATGTGTGAAAGATTCTACTTCCAGTTGAAAAGTTGGTTGGGGAGCTGAAGAAGGGAATTATGATGTCTCTTTATCGATCCCACATCAATCACAGGTCCTGATGAATAAGAAAGCTTTTGTCCCAGCTCCTGGTCACACTGGAGAGCCACGATTATGAGACAGTGGATCTCTCAAGAAGAGGCCTGACAAAATTAGGAACTAATTATGCGACCCAGGGTCCAAACCACTTTATTTTGTTAGATGCTCTCAGAGGTGGTGTGATAGGGCAGAAGAGATGAAGGGGAAAACAGTTTTAGAAGGATTTCTGTCCTTAGTGAAGAACAATGCAATGCAGCCTTGTTTAGTTGAGTAATTCAAGGAAATATGTCTGTTGTTTTCCCAGGCTACAGAGTAAGAGGAGGCAGCAGAAAGGTCTCTGGTCAGGGAATGAGGTGACATGGGTCTCACTGGGCTCCACCAGGGGTGGGTTTTGTGACTTTGGACAAGTCACCCAGTGTCTAAGAGTCTTCGTTTTCTCATCTTTGAAAGGAAGAAGAGAAAATCTCTAAATGCACAGGAACCCCAAAG
This sequence comes from Tapirus indicus, assembly GCA_031878705.1. Classification (NCBI taxonomy): domain Eukaryota; kingdom Metazoa; phylum Chordata; class Mammalia; order Perissodactyla; family Tapiridae; genus Tapirus; species Tapirus indicus. Next base: position 68,667,193 of record CM062917.1, read on the forward strand.
TGCTCTGGGACTATGGCATATTTCTGCTGCTTTGCCCTGTTTTAACCCAGTTTATTACTTCCATCATTCTTTCTGGATGCCAGAGTTAAGTCAGTCAGCTGAAGCACAATCTTACTCAGTAATGAGTCTGAGAGTACGTGCTGGGAATCTGGGCCCATCTGAGCAACAGGCAGAGCACACACATTCCAGGCCAAGATAAAGTTCCTTCCTCAGTGGCCGTGTCTGTCCCCTTAGGGGGAACAATTCTTACCTTCCTTTTTACCACTGAAGGCAAGATTTATGTGTCTGCTACAGGCCCTATAGCAGTTGACTTTGTCATAGTCCCGGGATATCTGCACCCACTCTGAAACGGCAGCTTATTGATGGGCTGGAGCCGTGCTGGGTTCATCCTTCCATGCTTAGAGCATAGGACCTAAGTGAACCAAATGAGGAGGGAGAGAGAAAAGGAGAGAAGGAAAGATGGGAGGAAGGAAAGGGAGGAAGGGAATGAAGGAGGAAAGAGGGAAAGAAAGGGAGGAAGGAGAGGAAGGGAGGAAAAAAGGGAGGGTGGGAGGAAGGTAGAGAGAGAGTAAGGAAGGGAGAAAGGGAGGGAGGAGGAAGGGAGGAAGAAAGGCAGGGAAGGAAGGAGGGAGGGAAGGGAATGAGGAAGAAAGGGAGGAAAAAGCTAGCTGAAATATACTTATTACTCACACAATGTTGGGCACACTCATAGCCATCTCATCCAGTTCCTTGCAATGTTCCCAGTCTTGGGAGGGTCATTATTGTTTCTTTCCATTTTGCCAAGAGGAAACCACACTTCACAGAGGTTGTGACTTGACTAAGGTCACAGCTAATAGGACAAGAGCCAGGTTGACATGAAACCCGGTGCTGTTCTCCCAGTGCACCACAACTGCCTGTCAATTACTCATTGTGCTTACTAAATGGATTCTCCCAACTCCTCTCTCCAGCCAATCCCTCATGACCTTGCATACTGGACCTACACCCCTAAGAGCACAGAAAAGCAGTGGGGATGTAAGGGACTACAACAGGCTGTGTGCCTTTAAGGTCAGTTTCTAGAACTTACTCACGTTCAAGTGCATAGACCAACCCAGCCTACAACAGGGCTCAATGTATGTTTGCCAAGGAATGGGGGACAAGTTGATATATGGAGGTTAATTTCATGGAAAATGTCTCAGACCCAGGAGAAGAGGAACAAGGAGGAAGTTCGCCTTGAGAGGAAGAGTAAGGAAGGCGCTTTGGGATGGAGGCACATCAGAGGATAGAGTTGGAAGTGAAGTAGAAGAGATGTTAGAAAACTTAGATCTGCTCCTAGAAGGGTGAGACGAGGTCATCTGCTGGAATTGAGGGTGGCAGAGGTAGTGTTTGTGGCGTGAGGGTAGAAAAGTGGTTGTGTGAAATGAAATACGGAATGAAGTTAGGATGACTGAAAAATGGCTGAGAAACAGAGGGCCTTATGGAGACTAAAAAGCAGATACATGGAGGGTGCAAGTACCCTGTCTTAGGAGCATTTTCTCAACTAATAAAGACCTGCCTGGGGATGTGGAGGAGAGCTGCTCTAGAAGTGGCAGTGGGGAGGGGGGTGCCGCCAGTGCTTCTGGCCTTTAAGGGTGAGGAAGCAGAGCAGCTTCCAGGAGAAGGAGAGCCTTCTCGGAACTCACGTTCCAGGCACAGCTGGGCAGCAGCTGCAGCAGTGTTTGCAGAAAATGTGGAGCCAGCTCACACAGGCTGCTGATCACTGATTGCCAGGGTCCAATAAATAAGTGTTGCTTTCATTTAGTTTGCACCTTTGGCAAAGCTGTATTTAACTTGAATCCTGGACTTGGGCCAGCGAAGGAAGAGGCATAAAACCCCTATCTTTCGGGGTTAGAGGGAGTAAAAGCCACTTCCACCTGAAATCAAGGGTCAGCAGGACTTTTGTGCTTCAGAAGGTTGACCATTAACTCAGTTTAATGAGTGGGAGAAGCCACCAGCAGAGCTCAGGTGGCTTTTTATGGATATACACAGAGCAAGCCTGGCTGTTAAGGGAGCCACTAATTAAAGTTCCTCTTTGGATTGGGCTACAAGTCAGCAGAGAGAACAGCTCCATTCCTGCTTACCCTTTTGATACATGCGTGGGGTTGAGAATTACTGCTCCCTGGGCTGGCCTGCTGCACAGGCTGCCTGATTACACCGCCCCTTGGAGACTCATCCCTTCTGCTGTTATGCCAAAAGTCAGCAGCATCTGTTCAGATAATCTAATGGATGACTCACAGATATTCTTCTGAAATCAGTGGCAAAAACATGTTCCTTGAAAGGCGGTTTCCAGGGATCCATTTTTAATATACTATAAAGTCATCCACTGTATTAACATCACAAACCACATACACATTGACCGATAAAAAAAGTTTCAAAAACAATCATTGTCAAACAAGGGCTCATTAGAGTGTATTGGTCTAAGAAGTACAGTAAGCAATGAGGTGAGGGTTGTGGGATTCTGATGGCACATTACTGTGCCCTCAGAGGAAAGGACCTGGGGGCATCAAGCATTGGTGAAAGCCTTTGGTTCATTAAGGTTTTCCTCCTTTTGGACAGTTCCAAAGGGGGAAGTCTCTGGCAGGTGCTGGTTGCCATGTCAACTCCAGAATCCACTCTGGAGCATGTCTAAGATGGGATGTGTTTTCTCATGACTGCTTCTCTGACCCATGGTCCTCCCAGGAGCCAGGCACCAGACTGGGCTGTGGTACAACCAGAGACCCAGCATTATTTGTTCTCTGTTCCAGCGTTCCCCAAAGTGGGCTGTACAGGGGATGCCTCGCTGGGCTGAGCACAGCAGAAAACAGTGTAAGGAGGGGAGGATATTTCTGGGTGGGATGAGAACATGAGTAGGATGGTCCATGTGTCCTTGGTAGAGAATCAGGCAACGTGTCTTCCTGTGATTACTTCTCTCCCTGGCCCTAAGCTAATTGGCTTCTGGAACCTTCCCTGGTATGCCAAAGAGATTTAAAATCCTACAGGGCATCTCAGTGCCCTCCCAGATATCACCAGTTACTGGTGTGATATCGTAGTCTTAGGATGGAGAGCTACAAGAGATTCATTCTGGAAACAGTCAGTCGAGGGTACTGCTTGGGGCTCAGACCCTGAGCTTCAGACAGGGGCTGGGATAGTAAGCATGTGCTTCACAAGAATCGTGGGCCCACTGTCATAAGGAGGTGCTTCCTTGCCCCAGACTACTTCTGCATAGAATCCAAGCATAGGAACATCCAGACATCTTGGACTTAGGCAGACAAGCACGGTGACTGAATCATAGATCTGTGGTAAAAGCAAAAGGTACAGGGAAAGTGTGGGAAGTATCTAGTGCACCCAACAACATTGCAGTGATGCACTTCCAGGCACAATTAAACAGGTTCCTCCTGCATATAGAGCCTTCCCTGGAATCCACTTCTACTCATCTTCCCCAAGGGGCTAGTGATTTGGGGCTTCAGACCAGAACAGGGCTGACACCATCAGCCTTTCTTTATTTTCAAATCTACACTCTTCAGCATTTGCGAAATAGTGTTGCATATATTTGTTTAACTATCTCTCTCACCTTCCATTGCCCAAGCCCCTACCGTAAGTCACTTCTATATTTCTAGCATCTGGCTCCTGTGGCATCTGTAGCACATAGCCAGGCCCTGACAAATGTTTATCAGATGAATTAATGAATAAATACAAATAATGTGGCACAAAGTGCTTTTTATGATCTTGCCTTTTCCTACATCTCCTGTTACTCCTCCACGCCTGCACTGTGCTTAGTCATGCAGAACAGTCCTGCAAATGCGTTGAGCTCTCACTCCCTTAGAGGCCTCCTGACTTTTCTCTGCCCTTTGCCAGCCTGTCCCAGGCACTCACTCTTCTCCCCCTCACTCTAGAACATGCAAGTTAGGTTTTATCTCCAGCTATTGAAAGAAACTCTTTTCTTTTAGCACCAGGCTTTAGGAAGTCTGATATTTCTCTGTAGTCCTGGGCCAAGAAGAATTCTTGTTCTATTGCTTTGCCCATGCCTTCTGTATCCTAGTTATCCCCTACTCTCTTGCAACATTTAAGAAAGAAATCCTTTGAGGATTTGATTAAGGATTAAGGGATTCAACACCTGGCCCCCAACACTAGCCAGTGAAGAGGTTACTCAGGTCTCCACCAGAATTTGACAGTGGGCAATGCTTCCTATCATATACTTGTGGAGTTGGTCATTTGTACCCAATCAGTAGCCTTTATTTTATTCTTTACATCAAGTTATTCAATTTGGTCCATTATTCTGGTGGTCATCATTCTATCTTCTAGTAAACTAACTCAGCAGCCAATGTTTGTTTCATCTAGAGGTTTGATGAGCACAGCTCAAAGGTTCTGTCACTAAGCACAGGACTTCTCAGCACACCAATGCCCCTTGGCTTCCAAGTTGAAACCAATTCACTAATTAGTATTCCCGGAGTAAAGTCTTTAAACAATTCCAAGGCCACTTTCTGTACTTGCATTCAAATCACATTTCTTCCTTGTGCTCCCCAAATATTTACTATTCGTTCATTAGAGGTTTGCTAATTGACGCCCATACTTGTTTTATTGGAGATTGTGTGCAGGTAAATAGATATAGATATCTATATGGCTATGGATACATAAATGTTTGCCACCCAGTACCCATTCTCTTTCTTCTGATAACAAACACTAACCTGATGTTCCTCTAGAGAACCAAACCCTACCCATTCTCAACCACCTGCTTCTCAGGCAGAGCTGTCAGATGGGGCAAAGGACGAGGTCTGGCCAGCATCACAGTCCCTCGGCCACAATGGATGGGTCAAGGATGTTCATGTGGTCTTCTTGAGCACTGTGAGAGTCAGGGCTACACTTCTGCTTGAACCAACTAAGAACGAAAGGTTTTTTCTCTGTCCCACTGGACTTGAGTCTTGTAAAAATGAAGGCTGACCTGCCAGGGGCGTCATGAGTTATAGATTCTACCTGACGTGGAGACAGCACAGAAGAAAATTGAAGCAAGAAAAGAAGACTAATTAAATCCTGAAAATGTTATGTGAGCTCCTCACAGCCTCGAAGTAGGCTCTCACTGGTGTCTTCAATTACCAAAGCCAAGGTATATCTTTTTTGGAGTTTTCTGTCACTTGCAAATTCAAAAACGCTGACAAATAAAGTGGTTCATTGATTGAATTCATTGATATCACAACTCAAATAGTGGCCCCAAACATATCTGCAAACACCCAAATCCCACCATAATGATGAGACTGTAAATGGTCCTAGTCCTGTCGTCAGAATTCTCAAAAGTGCTCTCTCACTTCGAAATTAAACCACTGCTTTTTCTAGACAAGAATTCCTTTCACGCAATCCCAGCAAATCTGCCTCTGTGCACTCAGAGGAAGAACTGTTTCTGAATTGTGCGAAGAGTCACCGTTGCCAGCTCTGCTACATTTTTCTGGCAGCCCCAGCATCCAATCAAGATTTCTGGCTCTCTTCCAGTTACAACACCATTTAGAAATACTTCGCATTTCTCAGCCTTGAATAATGTATTGATCCCTTTAAGAGAAGAAAATATTCTCACAGACCCCCAATGTTTACTTAAAGTCTTTTAATTGTAATTTTACTTAAATACATGCAAACATAACATAAAACACTACCAACTCTTAGACTTACAGCTTTTAAGCAACTATAAAAAGTAAATTTTCAAATCAGATATAAACTGCAAAACCGAAGAAATGGAAACTAACCATATTAGTTTAAGGGGACAGAAGAGAGAGCACTCCTGACCCTCCATGGCTGCTCACAGCGTGGGAGGTCCTTGTCTCTCATTCTTGGATTCTTCTGAGCTCCGCATCTCGAGAAGATTCCTGCCTGGTGAGGGCTGGATTCTCCAACATTTTTCTCTATTCAGACGACTTCAGTGCTTCATTAGCATGGCTTGTTAAGTCACTGGCGTCGACTTAACACAACTACATTTATTTATGAAAACTCACTGCTGTTTCTTACTACGTCTGAGTATTAAAATTGTACCAGTGGTGTCAGCATACTGATAAACATAAGTGAACTGCGGGAAATGGTCACTTCATGGTCCTCCATGAGGTGGTCATCTGAGGGTCTGGAACATGCTTATATCATTTCCAACTGACTTTATTGACGAACGATTTACATGCAATAAATTGCACAGATTTTACATACTTTGGTAAATTTTGATAAATGTGTATACTTGTGTCACTGACACACCAATCAAGACATACATTGTTACACCTCAGAAAGTTCCTTATTATCCCTTTCCATCAATCACTGACTGCCAACCCCACCTCTCACACGCTGGTCGCAGAAAACCGCTTTCATTTTGCTGGTTAAGGACTTCCTGTGCATGGGATCATGTAGCATCACAGAGCCTTTTGTGTTTGGCTTCTTTCACTCACTGTAATGTTTTTGTCATGCCTACGTGTGCTATGTGCGCCAGGAAGCTGTTCATTCTTATTGCTGAGTAACGTTCCACTGTATGGCTCCCCCATAGTTCGTTTTTCCATTCACCTGCTAATGGACATTTGGGCTATTTCTGGCTTTTAGAATAAAAGCTGATAAGAACATTTTTATACAAGTCTGTTTGTGGAAATGTTTCCATTTTTCTGAGAAGTAGAATTGCTACATCTGTGGTAAGCGTGTACATAACTTTATAAGAAATTACCAGATTACTTTCCCAAACAGTCATAGATGTTTTACACTTCTGCGGGCAATATGTGAGTGTTCCCGTCACTCCACATCCTTGCCGACATTGATGTGATCAGTCTTTTCAATTCTGGCCACTCTAGTGGGTGCGAAGTAGAATCTCAACGTGGTCTTAATTTGCATTTGCCCTTTAACTCAACAAAGTTGAACACTTTCTCATGTGCTTTTGTTCTTTTGTATATCTTATGTTGTAAAGAGTCTGTTTGCAGGTGCCTATTTTTATCTTTTTTACTGAGTTTCTGGAGTTTATATATGTTGTATAAATTCCTTACATATAAGTATTGTGAATATTTTCTTCCATTTTCATTGTTTTAAAAAGTCTTGGGGCTGTCCCGTGGCCTAGTGGTTAAGTTCAGTGCACTCTGCTCCAGTGGCCTGGGTTCAGCTCCCGGGCACAGACCTGCACCACTCATCTGCGGCCATGCCGTGGCAGCAACCCACATACAAAAGAGAGGAGGATTGGCACGGATGTTAGCTCAGGGCAAATCTTCCTCAAGCAAAAAAAAAAAAAAAAGTCTTAAAAGCTTGCATTTTCAATTTTTAGTAATGGAATAAAAACAAAGTTTACAAAGTCCATATTTGTATTTTTAAACAAAGTCTCTTGAAAAGCAGTAATTTTTAATTTTCATAAATTTCAACTTATCAAAGCTGTGTTTTATTAGTGCTCTTTGTGTCTGTGCTTTCTAAGATATGTTTTCTTCTGGATGCTTTATAGTTTTAGCTTTTATGTTCAGGTCTATGAGCTAGTTCAAGGTAATTTTGTGGTTTATCCAGGGTTGGAGCTCAAGGTTTATTTCTTTCCATATAGATATCTAGCTTTCCCAGCGGCATTGTTAAGACAACTTTCCTTTCAGAATTTGTCAACATTCCATCAACCGTTGAGTGTACAGAGTGCATCTATGTTCTGTTCCATGGATTTATACGTACATCCTTATGGCAACACTTGTGTCTTAATTAAATAGCTGTATAATAAGCCTTGAAATCAAGTACTGTAAGCACTTCCAACTTTTTTAAGAAATTGTATTAGCTTTATTAAGTCTTTTCAATTTCCATATGAGTAGTTGAATCAATATATCAACTTCTGCAGAAATGCTTGCTGAGATGATGTTGAGTCTATAGATTCATTTGGGGAAAACTGACATCTTAATGATACTGGGCCTTCTAATCCGTGAACATGAATCCATGAATATTGAGCCATCCAATATATATACATTTACCTCTGTTTTCTCTGTGGAATTTTTAGTGAAAGGTCTTACACATATTTTCTTAAATTTATTATGGAGAATACTTTCTGCTTTTAGATGCTACTGTAAATGATACTTTAGAATTTTATTTTCTAATTGTTCATTGCTAGTATATAGTAATGCAATTGTTTTTTGCCTGTTGTCTTTGTATCTTGTGACCTGGGTAAATTCACTTATTAATAATTATTTTGTATATTCCTCAGGATTTTATAAGCAGAAATTATATGAACTTCAAATAAAGACAGTTTTAAGTATTTTTCAATTCTTATTACTTTTTGTTTTTTAATGTCTCGCTGCATTTTTTAGGACCCTCTAACACGATGTGGAATAAAAGACTCAGTGCCTTGTCTTTATTGATACATGGAAAGCATTCAAAATTACATGATAAAATATGATGGTGGTGTGTCTTATTTGTGGATGTCCTTTATTGGATTGAAGAAATTTCTTTCTGTTTTTTCTTTGCTGATTGTTTTTATGATGATCATGTGTTGAATTTTGTCCATCTATTTTCTGCATGTTAACTTGATCGTATGATTTTCTACTAATGTGTGAATTACATTGATTGATTTTTGAATGTTGAACAAGTGTTGCGTTCTTGGGATAAACTCCGCTAGGTCATGATGCTGAATTTGGTTTGCTTATATTTAATGAGGACTTTTATGTTTATGTTCATGAGAAGTATTGGTCTGTAATTTTTTTCCCATAAGATCTCCATCAGGTTTTCCTATTAGGTAATGCTGGCTTCACAGAAGAAATTGTCAAGCATTTTCTCGTACTCTCTTTTCTGAAAGAGTTTGGTAAGATTGATATTATTTCCTCATTAAATGTGTGATAGAACTCAACAGTGAAACCATCTGTACCTGGAGGATTCCTTGTAGTCTGAAGGTGTCATTGAGAAGTCGTGACCCCCCGTTGACTCTTGAGCTGAATCCAGATAATTGGAGGCTCCTCCCTGCCCCCCTTGTCCTTGGAATGTGCATTCACTTGCCTTCCTCATTCTAAAAGCAGCCCCAAGGACACAACCTTGAGAGACCAAAATGTTATTGAGACCATCGAGACTGTATATGTAACTGAACCCTGTTAAGGACTCTATATAAACTCGTAAGATTCTGGAGGGCAGGTGTGGAGATCTACTTGTCTTGCAACCACCCAAGACAAGCCTCTTATGTAAGTTTCCTTGCTTATTAAACCTGCCACCTACCAATCTGGAGTGAGTGCTCTGCCTCTTTCTTGGGTCTTTCCCTGCCCTCTGCGTAAGGGGGCCAGTTTCAGATCTCACCCGGGAATTCCCAAGTTTACACACCAACACTTGTGAGTAGCTTTTAATTATAAATTCAGTTTTTAAAATAAATATATAACAAGTAAAATTTTTGCCACATTGGGAAAATGTTTTCAAGAAATTTGGTCATTTATTAAAGGTGTCAAATTATTTTGACATACTGTTGTTCATAATACACTTTGTTATCCTTTTAATACCTGAACAATTTAATCTGTAATTGTCTCACCAATGTCATCTTTCTAACCCGTATTTTCTTGAAGTTCCATTAATCTTTTCAAAAAGATTGGGCTCCATTGATGTGCTGTATAGTTTGATTTTTATTATATTGGGTGTATCTTGCTTTTTTCCCCCCTAGTGTTTTTATAGTGGAAGCTTAGATAATTTTATATTCTTCTATTAAAATAAAACCACTTAAGGCTATGCATTTTACTATATCTACATCCTATAAACATTGATATGTTGTCTTCTAATCATTTAGTTCAAAATATTTTCTAATTTTTCTGGGGATTTTTTTTATTTGGCCCATTTCTTATTAAAATCTGTCATGAATTTTCCAAATACTTGGAAATTTTCTAGATATTTTGTAATTACTGACATTGAATTTTAATTTAATTTAAATGTCAGAGAGCATAATATTTATGATTTTAGTTTTTTGAAATGTATTGAGACCTGTTTCATGGCCCCGTATATGGTCTATCTTGGCCAATATTCCATGAGCCCTGGAAAGCATTGTGTATTCTCCAGATATTAGGTGTAGTGTTTTACAAATGTCAATTATATCAAGTTGGTAGAAAATATGAATAATATTTTCAAATGTTCTTACGATATTTTGTTTATATTTTCTATAATTCACTAAGAGCTAGGCATTACAATCTCCAACTATGACTGTTGATTTGCTTTTAATATTTTTAGTTCTGTCCATTTTTGTTTCATATGTTTTCAAATTATTATATATTTTCATACACATTTAGGATTACTATGACTTCTTGATTAGTTGACCTTTTTATTGTTATGAAATGATTCTCTTCATTTCTGGCAATACTCCTTGTCTGAAATTCTATCTTGTCTGATATTAATATAGGTGACATGAATTTTCTAATGCTTACGGTTCGTATAGTGTATCGTTTTTCCATTCTTTCAATCTTTCTACACTTTTCTATTTACTATTCATCTCTTGTAAACAGCGTTTAGGTGGACAAGATAACCTGCCAATCCTGAGGCACAAGTATCTGTGCTCCTTCTTTATTGCCTTTTAAATGAAAATCTCTGACTTTTATTTAAAATGCTTTGTGTGTTTTCCATTTACTGTAATTATTGATATGATCAGGTTTCTGTCTACCATCTTGCTATTTGTTTTATAGTTGTCTTGTATGTTCTTTGCTTCTTTTCTGCCTACTTGTGGGTTAACTGGGGTTTTTATATTATTATTATTTCATTATACCTCTTTTATAGGCTATTAGCTATGTGTCTTTGTATTACTTTTGTCATGGTTGCTGTAGGGATTACAGTAGATATCCTTAACTCATCACAGTCTGCCTTGATTAAGGTTACTGCACTTCATGTATAATGTAAGAACTTTACAACAATGTAATTTCTGTTACACCCTATCCGATTCTTCATTGCTACCATTGTTAGATATTTTACTTAGATATAGTTATAAACGCCACAATATATAGTTGCTGTTTTGCTCTGAACAGTCACTTAAATTTTTTTAAATGAGAAAAAAAGCAAAATAATATTTCTATTTACTCATATACTTACTCTTTCCAGTGCTTTTCATTTCTTTCTATAGATACAAGGTTCTATCTGGTATCCTTTTATAGTTTGTTTCCAACTTGAAAAACCTTCTTTAGCATGTCTTATAGTACAGGTCTGTTGGCAACGAAATCTCTCAGCCTTCATTTATCTGAACAATTTACTTTCATTTGCGAAACGTCTTATCACTGGATATTGAATTCTAGGTTGATAGATTTTTGTTTTCCCCGGAACTTTAAAGAGGTTATATTGTTTCAATGTTTTTGATCTTCCCTTGTTTTGAATGACAAGTCCAGCATTTTCTTAACATTGTTTCCCTGTACCTAATGTAGCTTTTTCTTTGGCTTCATTTAAGACTTTCTGTATATCGTTAGCTTTAAGCCATTTAACTATGCTCTTCCTAGATGTCATTTCATTTGTATTTATTCTGATTAAAGTTTGCAGAGCTTTCTGTATCTCTGGATTACTGTTTTCAATCAATTTTGAAAAAAATTGGATCAGCATTTTAAAAAATCATTTTTCTTTCCTGGTCCTTCTTCCTACTCTCCTTTTGGGGCCCCAATTACACATACTTTTGAATACTTGATAACCCAGGTCACTGGAGCTCATTCATTTTTTTAAATTAATTATTCCCAGTTTTATTGATATATAATTTATATATAACATTGTATTCATTTTAGGCTTACAATGTGATAATTTGATATATGTATGTATTGCAAAATAATTACCACAATAAGTTTAGTGAGCATCCATCACCTCACATAGTTACAGCATTTTTTTCTTTTGATGAGAAGTTTTAAGATCTCCTCTCTTAGTAACTTTCAAATATATGATACAATGTTGTTAATTTTAGTTGCCATGCTGTACATTACATCTCCAGAACTTATTTATCTTATAACTGAAAGTTTGTATGTTTTTACCACCTCCACCCATTCCACCTACTTCCACCCCCTGCTTCTGGTAACCAGAAGTCTTCTCTATATCCACAAGTGTGTTTTTTTAGATTCCACATATAAGTGAGATCCCATAGTGTTTGTCTTTCTCCATCTGACTTATTTCACTTACCATAATGCCCTCAAGGTCTAACCATTCTGTCACAAATGGTAGAATTTCCTTCTCTTTTTTTTTTTTTTTTTTTTGGCTGAATAAAAATCCATTTTCTTTATCTGTTTCTTCATTTATCACATTTTCTTTATCCTTTCATTGGTTAATAGTTAAATTAGGTTTTTTCCAAGTTTTGGCTATTGTAAATAATGCTGCAATGAACATGGATGTGCAGGTGTCTCTTTGAGATAGTGACTTTGTTTCCTTCAGATATATATCCAGAAGTAGAATTGCAGGATCATATGGTAGTCCTATTTTTAATTTTTTGAGGAGCCTGTTTTCATAGTGTTTCATACTGTTTTCATAGTGGTTGCATCAATATACATTTCCACCAATAGTGCACAAGGAAGGGTTCCTTTTTCTCCACAGCCTCGCCAACACTTGTGATCCCTTGTGTTTTTTATAATAGCCATTCTAACAGGTATGAGGTGATATCTCATTGTGGTTGGTTTTGATTTGCATTTCCCTGGTGATTAGTGATAACACCTTTTCATGTATCTGTTGGCCATCCGTGTGTCTTCCTTGGAAAAATATCTTTTGAGTTTCTCTGCCCATTTTTTAATTGGATTGTTTGTTTGCTATTGAGTTGTATGTGTTCTTTACGTATTTTGGATATTAACCCTTATCAGATATATGATTTGTAAATATTTTCTCCCATTCAGTAGATTACTTTTCTCTTTGTTGATGATTTCCTTTGCCATGCAGCAGCATTTAAGCTTGATGTAGTCCCACTTGTTTATTTTTGCTTTTGTTGCCTTTGCCTTTGGTGTCAAATCCAAAAAATCATTGCCAAGATCTATATCAAGGAGCTTACCCCGTGTTTTCTTCTACAGTTTTTTGGTTTCAGGTCTTCCATTCAAGTCTTTAATCCATTTTGAGTGGATTCTTGTGTATCGAGTAAGACATAGGTTCAGTTTCATTCTTTTGCATGTAGCAGATCATTTTTCCCAGCACCTTTTATTGAAGAGACTATCTTTTCCCCGTTGTGTATTATTGTCTCCTTGGTCATAAATTAATTGACCTTATATGCCCAGGTTTATTTCTGGGCTATCTAGTTTGTTCCATTGATCTAATGTGGCTGTTTTTATGCCAGTAACATACTGTTTTGATTACTAGGTAGAGATTTTTGACATATAGTGAAATCACTTTATGATCCTTGGTTCTGTGGAAAGCACTGTGGCAAACGTTTTATGGAACTAAAATTTCTGTAATTATACTGTAATTTTTTTGATGGAAGGGACACTCTTCTTACTGATATTAAAACTTATATGAAGGGCATTTAATCAAAAATAACATATGTTCATTTGAGGACATTTGGAAACTTGTAACAATGTATAAGAAAATAATCAGTAATTTGATCACCCAAGAGAAGCTTCTTCACATTTTGATGCATTCCTTTCACTCATTATATGGAAATAAGAAGGATGTGTGTGTGTATATAATATTTGTAGAATCACTATGTCTCAGACTCAAGCAGCCAGCCTGTGACCAGAGCTGTAGGCATATTTACATAAACAGCTTTTTGTAATAGCCTGTGAAGAAACTTTTAAATGCTCACTCTCTATGTGTTGACGCACCCATTTGCAATTCGGAAGGCCTAAGATGGCACTCTGCTCTCTGTCTTAGTTATCGCTATCCTAGACTCCCTGCTTGTCTGAATTATACACGCAATCTCAGACCTCCCAGGGAGACTCTCCCTGGTCTCCCCTTGCAGAATGCCCACCTGTTCCAGTAAAAGTAGTTAATTGCTTGCTTTTTTGCAGCTTTGTGTCCAACCAATGGTTGGCTTTACTGTCCCCCTGTCAATTGCTGTCAGTTGGAAGAGCTGTGTTCACTCCATCCCAAAGTGGGCAAGGGCCATCTTGAGTGGCAGCCATCTATCACTGAAGAAATATAAAAAATCCCAAGCAAGGAAGATATTGGAATTCTTAGAGATAGGGTCAGCCTGTCTCAGCAGTCTAGAAACAGTCTTTGATGCCCCTTTATTGGAAGATGTATTTCAGACACAAGTTTACCACAGTGACAAATAGGAACTGCTGGGGGCGATCTGGTGGCCTGCACAATTGGTATCTCTGGCCTTATCATTGACTAATGCATGGAGTGTTTCTATTATGATACATTGCTTAAAGTTAATCAATATCTTCATGTGACCAGTGACTGGGGGCACTTCTTTGCTTTGGAAAGACCCATCACAAGGAAACAAGTCCATCCACAGATCATGGAGGTTGGAGAACCATGGGGCAGAAACTAAAGGGAGCCTATGTTTTCAAAGAGAGGTCCTTCTGTGGGCCAAATATAGAGCTTAAATTTCAAAAGACTTGATTAGCAGGGAGTCCTATCTTATATTCTCCCAGTTTTTTGTCCAAATAATTTTTCAGGGAAGCCTCCAAGTCTCACAGACCTACCTGCTTTGGGGAACTGGACAAAGTCATTTCCACAGTTGGTACAAAATTTATGAGTCAATATTTCTCCATTTGCCGAGTGTCTGGAACTGAGCCGTGTTCCTTCTCTTCTGCTGCAAATCTTTTCCAACCATTAGGAATGATTCTTCACATGCATGCCCAGCTCTTTCTGAAAAGGGGCTCATAGAAGAGCTCTTTGGGTGATGGGTGATACAGGCATTCCAGCCATGTCCTTTCCTTCCTACAACAGAAGACCACATGGAGGTCCAAGGGGCCTGCAAGCTAGCCTATAGAGATAGGTGTTGGCCAGTACACATCCTGCTTGAGCACTTGGGGCTCTGCTGCAGATTTTCCCCAACTCCGGGTTCCCTCACATCGGTCTGGACTCATCTAGGCCGGGGATGTGGGCAGGGGTCCCCTTCTCACCCCTGGAGATTCTGGGCCTCACTCAAGCTTGGCTTGTAGCTCCATGCTGATTGAAGAGTGGCCAACGTACTAAGAAAAGGGGTTCTACTGATATTCTTTGGCATTTAAGAGGCCTCTTTTCTAGACAGTATAGTTGGAAAGAAGCATCAGTTAGCATTCCATGCCTGTCAGTCAGACTCTAGTCTTCATGCTCCTTCTTTTTCTTCCTCTTCTCACCTCTTTTCCTCAACTCTTCTCCTAGTCTCCTTCACAAACTTGGGCCTATCTTTCATTTAAAAGTTCATTTCAGGTTTTTGCCACATTTAATCACTTTCTGGGTGGTGATGATGTGATTGAAAGGGATAGTCTTCGAAAGCAAATTAATGTGAGTGTACATTGGCTCCCATCATGTATTATATCACTGGAGGACAAATTTGATGCTCTGAGCGTCAGTTTTTCAGTGTTTACGAAATGGAGTCAGCAATGTCCACTTCAAACAGATCGGTGTGAGGTTGTGTGATTTAATGCACATATTTTTTCGTGCAAAGAAGGCATCTGCAAAGGGATTAACTTTTACTACCCTTCTATTTTGTCCAGGAAGTATGTCTAAACCAGTTGGGATTTTTAATGGAACATCTGATTAATTTAACTGCCCACTGACCTGGCTGCCATCTTCCCCTCCACCTTATTGAGTTTGGAGGAGTGAGGACATAGATTCAGTCCTTTGACATGAGGACATCTCCACCCCATGGTTCCTCCTCCCCAGTGATGCTGGAGCTGACGCTGTCCTGGGAACCACCAGCCTCTGTCTCTCTCTCCTATAGCGCATTCTGCATAGGCTGTTGTTTCCTCACCAGGAACTTTTCTAGTCAATTTTGACCTGAGACCCATCAATTTGAAGCAGCCAATTAAATGCCCATCTTTTCCACTAAGCCTTCTTCCTGTCACCCAGTGGGAGAGAGCCACATCTCTGTATGATCATGATACTTTTTCC
Source organism: Tapirus indicus (assembly GCA_031878705.1). Classification (NCBI taxonomy): domain Eukaryota; kingdom Metazoa; phylum Chordata; class Mammalia; order Perissodactyla; family Tapiridae; genus Tapirus; species Tapirus indicus. Next base: position 68,683,087 of record CM062917.1, read on the forward strand.
ACACCCATCTTATGCCACCAGTAAAGTTCTCATCACATTTTATGTAGCTTGTTGAATAAATGTTTATTTGAGGTACTTGTCTCTTTTCCCATTACGTAGTAAACCCTGTGAGATCAGAATCTTTATCTGCTTTATCTTTATTTCTTTCACAGATGCAGAAGATTGCCATATATACAGACCTCTCACCACAAATGGCTTTTAGTAAATGTATTCATTTATTAAAATATCAAATATTTGCCCACATGGTCTCCAAGATCTTTTCCAATTTTATGTCCCTAAAAGTCCATCTTTATCGATAAAGTTTTTTCTCTAGCCTCTAGCTAAATATTTTTAAATAAATTACGGCATACTCAAAACAGCAGTCACTTAAAATGATAATGCTATTTTATTTACTACATGGAAAGCCTTGCATTCTAAGAGAAAAAGTAGATTAATAAAGTTATAGAATTATTATATATGTATATCATATAAGCCTGGAAGCATATAAATCAATACATGAGTAAATGTGTTTTTTCCTAAAAATTCGAATTTTATTTGACTTTTTTCATTTTTTCTTTATCTGTTTCCTATTCTTTTACAATGACTATATTACTTGAGTTTATAAGAAAAAAAAAAGGAAATGCCACAGCTAAAGTAAAAAAAGAAAAGGAAATTCCATAATTCGAGGTCATCCATCTGTTTTTCAAGGTGTAGGAACTGCTGCCATGAGGTGCTGGGCGAGTCCTGGGTGCAGCGGCAGCTGGCATGTCCTCACAGGGGCAGACCTGAGCTTTCAAAGCTGTAACTTCTCAACAGCAGACTCAACCCTGCAAGACTTCTCCATTACAATAAAGCTTGCAAAGGAGGGTCTGTTTAAATGCTGTCTCAGTATGTAAAGAAAACTACCAATACCAATCCATGCCATGTTTAATATTGTAAGCAAGGAAAACTCTGACCTTTGAAAATCTATAGCAGTCGATAATTTATGAGCCAGCTGTGTTTCAATATAAAACAAAGTTGGCACAAGATATAAGGTAGCATTACATTTTCCAAGCAGAAAATATGCTGGCAACTACTGAAACATTGCTTACCTGAGTGCCATTTTTGAGAATTCTTTACCGTTCTCTTGTCATCTCTGACTACCCCTGTGATGTCTCCTTCTACCGGGGCTTTGTGCATGGGGAACAAGCTTTGTCGTTCATGATCTACAGGTCAGAAACCAGAGACACTTTTGTACAATTTGGATTCTCTATGATTTATGTAACCACGGGAAATAACTATTAGCAGCCACATATAAATGCTTGGTTTTAATTTAAAACTGTATTCTGGGCTATCTTAATTCTTACTTCCCAAAATATAAGTATATGCGTTGGAATCTTCATGAACAGGACCATTTAGGGACGTCTGTGCTCCTGTTCATTGATTTTCCTGAGAAAGAATGTGTGCAGAAACATCTTAGAGTCTTCAGACCCATAAAATGCCATGCTATTTGCTATGCCTTTTTAAATTTTAAATTAGAAGATAAATGCTCAACTCTTTCTCCTTATCCTTTTGCTTCCTGTAATTATACTTATTCAGCCTATTGATGTGGAACATTGAAATAGCAATACCACTCTTTGTCCTGATGCCTGTTTCACAGATGAGGAAATTAGAGCAGGAGAGATCAGTGTGATTTGTCCCTGGTCCCACAAGTGCCACCATCACGCAGCTCCCTCAGGGAGAAATCAGTGGAGGCCTCACCTCACATTGGTTCTCCCCACCTTCCAACCCCCAGCATCACGAGTGGTAGGCTTCCCCTCAAATTTCCCAATGACTTATTACTCAAACAGTCAAAATAATTTTTTTTTTGTATTTTACTTTATTGTGATATAAAGATTTAACATGAGATCTATGATATAAGATGAATTGCACCGATTACCTTTCAAATGTTGAGCCAGCTTACATTCTAGGGATAAAACACACTTGGTCATGGTATATGATCACTTTTACATATTACTGGATTTTAATTGCAGAAATTTGTTGAGGATTTATACATCTATGTTCACAGGTGATATTATTCTGTGGTTTTCTTTATCTGTATTCTCTTTGTCTGGTTCTGGTATCAGAGTAAGGTTTGCATCATAAAATATGTTACTACATTTATGTGTTCTCTCCTCTTTTGTATTCTAGATGAGTTGTGTAGTTTGGGTTTTATTTCTTTCTTAAGTGTTTGTTAGAAGAGGACATGAAGGCATCTGCTTCTGGAGTAATCTTTGCTGGAACGTTATTAACTGTCAATTTAACTTCTTTAATAGGTATAGGATAATTCAGATTATCTATTTTTTCATGCTTGAGTTTGGTAATTGGTGCCTTTCAAAGAATTTTCCATTTCATCTAAACTGTTGAATTAATGGGCATAGAGTTGTTTATAGTTTTCCTGGATTATCTCTTTAAAATGTATTGAATCTGTAGAATGATGTCACTACCTTTCTTCCTGATTTTTATAATTTGTTTCTTCTATAATTTTTTATTGTTCATTCTGGTTAGAGGTTTTACAATTTTATTGATTTTTTTCAAAGAACCAGTTTTTAATTTCATTTATTTTTTTCTCTATTGTTTTTTTCTATTTCAATTTAATTGATTTCTCTTCTTATCTTTATTATTTTCTTCCTTTTGCTTGCTTTAGATTTAATCTGTTCTTGTTTTCTAGTTTCTCAAAGTGATAAGTAAGATGACTGATTTAAGACTATCCTTCTTTTGTAATATAAGTATTTGATTTTATAAATGTTCCCTTAAGAACTGATTTAGCTGCATTTCATAAATTTTGATGTGCTTTGATTTTATTTACATTACATTAAAGATATTTCCTGTTATCTTGTGTAAATTCCTCTTTGCCCCATGAGTTATTTGAAGGCATTTTGTTGAATTTCCAGATATTTGGGGACTTTTCCAGACATATTTCTCTGTTCATTTCTACTCTATTCTCTACTATGGTCTAAGAACATTTTTAGTATAGTTTCAATATTTTAAATTTGTTAAGGATTGGATTTTTTGGCCAAAAGTAAAATTTATCTTGGAGATTGTACCATGTGAACTTAAAAAGAATATTTTGGAATTGTACCATAAAAGTGTATTAGGTCAGATTGTTTGATAGTGTTATACAGGTCATCTATATCTTTATATATTTTCTGTCTAGTCTATTGGTTACTGAGAAAAGAGTATTGAAGGCTTCAAGTATGACTGTGATTTCTCTATTTCTCCTTTCACTTCATGTATTTTGAAGCACTGTTGCTAGAAGGAAAATTATGCAGTGACTCTCTTTATCTCTGGTAATACTACTTGTTTTAAAGTTTATTATGTCTAATATTTGTATAGCCATTCTAGCTTTCTTTTGATTTGAATAACATATCTTTTTATATCCTTTAAATTTTAACCTATCTATGTCTTTATATTTAGAGTAGATCTCTTACAGGTATCATATATTTGGGTCTTACTATTTTACCTACTCTGAAGATCTCTGTCTTTTTAAATGATGTCTTTAGACCATTTATATTTAATGTAGTTTTCATATGGTTGCATTAGGATCTTTCATTTTGCTAGTCATTTTTTTATTTGTTCTCTCTTCACTTTATCATTTTTTTCCTTCTTTGCATTAATTTAGTATTTTTAATAATTCCCTTTTATATCCACTTTTGGATTATCATTTCATCTTTTTTTTCCCAACGTTTTCTTAGTGATTTTCCAGGGTTTAGGTTACACATTTTGAATTAATCACATACAACCTTCAAATATTATACCGCCTCTCCTGTAGTATAAAGATCTCCCAACATCATTCTTTCAATTTCTTCCTCCCATTATTTGTGATATTTTGTCATACATTTTACTTTTATATATAATATAAACACAAAATGAATTGTTACTATATTGGTTTTACACAGTTAATCATATTTCAGAGCAATTAAAAAGAAGAAAAATTGATTTCTTATTTACCTTTATTTATGTCTCTTCAGCACTCTTCATTTCTTTGTGTAGATCCAAGTTTCTCCTTCACATTGTATGCCTTTGTCCTGAAGAACTTCTTTATCATTATTGGTAATGCAAGTCGGCTGTTAACGGACTTCCTAAGTTTTTGCTTATCTGAAAAAGGCTTTATTTTGCCTTTTTTTGAAAGTTCTTTCATTGGGTATAGAATTCTGAGTTCACTGTTTTTGTAATTGATATTTTAATCATCCCCCTTCATAGTCCTCTTGCTTGAAAGTTTTCTGATGAGAAGTCTGCTTTCAAGATTTTGTCTTTAGTTTACACCAGTTTGTATAGATGTTTGTGTTTGTTTGATTGTTTATATTTATCTTGCTTGGTGTTCTCCGAGCTTTTCTCATCTGTGATTTTTATGTCCTTCATACTTTTTGACAATTCACACCTATTATCCCTTCAAATATGTCTTTTGCCCCATTCTGTCTCTCTTTTCCTGATTCCAATCACATACATATACTAGATAATTTGATATTTTTTCACAGCTCTTGAATGCTCCCATCTATCTCATTTTTCCCACTCTTTCACTTTGTATTTCAGCTTGAGTAATTTCTGTTAAGGGTATCTTCAATTTCACTGATTCTTTTCTTAACGGAAACAAGTCTATTGATGTACCTGTTGAAGACATTCCTCATCTCTGCTGCAATGTTTTTCATTTCTCCCTTATTTGATTCTTTTTTGCAGTTTCTATTAGTTTTCTAATATTTCCCATCTGTTCATGCATGTTTCCACTAAATCCTGTGACATATTATCATAGGTATTTTAATTTTCTTGTTTTATAGTTTCTACATCTGAGTCATATCAGTGTATGTTTCTGTTGATTATTTTGTTTCTCTTCAGTGTGTTGTCTTTTCTTGATACCCTTTCTCCAATTTTTAGCTGAAAGCTGGACATCTTATGTAGGACAGAAGAGACTGAAGTAAATAGTAGTTATGCCTGGAAATGGGCATGCATTCTCTTTTGCTAGGTATTTAGTGTGAGACATTGAGTCAATACAGCCAGGAATTGAGCTGGGCTTGGGGTTTGTTGTTCCTATGGCTACCCTCAGTTCACTCTAGGCTTCTAATTTCTCTATATTGCATTGAGTTTAGGGTGGGGGGATGGCTTGTCAGAGGATTTTTCTCCCTGTTTCTGACCTACCACAAGCTTTAGGCCTTCCCTGTATGCCTGCACCTTAGAGAGTGTCTCTCTTTATGTTCTCAACCTCCCTCAGCTTTAGAGTCCTGTTATTTGCTACTTGGTGCTTGCTGGCCTGATGGGAAGGGGGCAGGGGTGCTCTCCTTTGTATTGGCTCAGCCTTCATGTTAGAGAGGGCTTTGTCCCTCATTCCTCTGTAATGTTGCTCTTCCTCCAGTATTAGAGGGCCTCTACTGGTCTAGGCCCGAGATTTTTTTAGCCTCTATTCCAAGGTAGAAGATTATTATTATTATTTTTTTTAGTTCCCTTTCCATAGCTGCAATAGGTTTTCATCTGTGTCCTGAGAATGGCAGGGTTTGCTGCCCTTCTCCTATCAATTTAAGTCTTTTCTTCTATATGGGAGATAGGTGACAAGGGTCTGTACAAAACTGTTTCTTTTGCACAGCAGCTACTGTGCTCTTCCTCAGGCCCTGCACTGTGAGCCAGCTTTTCTCCTGTCTCTTGCCTACCCCTTGTCTTTCTTGTGAGTTTCCAGTGCAGTCTCTAGAGAAGAGCCTGTGAGTGGGTGAAAAGTTCCTTGTGTATACTCTTGTGCTAGCCTATATTTGCCCTTTAGCAAGTGCTTGTGTCTTATCTCTCCTTGAAGGCACTTGTCTTTCCTCACTTGCTTCATCTAGTTGGTTGCTCTGCAATCTCAGCTCTCTGATAGATTCAAGAAAAATTTTGATTTCGTAGATTTTTTTCTTGTTTTGCGATTTGGAGTAACACTTCCTAGCTTCTGAAATTTTTATTGGAAACCAAAAGAAGGGCCCTTCAATGAACCCTTCATGTCCTTCAGTTCTTGGGAGACTTCATGAATTATTTCACTGAAGATTGTCTTGGCTTTGTTTTCTTGGTTATCTCTTTCTGGAACTCCTATTACTTGGCTGTTGGATATTCTGGACTGTGACTAAATTTCTTACCATTTATACTTTCCATTTCTTAGTCTTTTAAAAATTTTTTCACAGACTTCCTTGACTTTACCTGTTCATCCTTCTATTCAGTTTTATATTCATGCTATCATGTCTTCAATTCTTAGGAACTCTTTACTCTTTGCTGAATGTCATATATTTATATCATATATATGTCAAACATATGCTTATATATGTATGTATAATTCTTAATAAATCAGAATTAAATTGATTATATAATTTATAAATTAAATTAATAAATTATATAATTAATTAAATATATATTTATATATAAATCATATATATCATATATATCACATATCTATTAATTAGATGTAATTATTTATTTAATTCATAAGATGGTTCTTTTCTTTATCTAAGTATGTTATTTTTTGTTTTGTTTTAGTTTTCTTCTCCAAGCACAGTCTCTATTTCCTCTACATTTTTTTCCATATTATTTCAGGAAGTCTCTTTTCCCTATTAGAAGCTTTATTCAGATATATGATAGCACATGGCTGTCTTCTCTTAATTAAAGATTAGAGCACTGAAAAGCTAATTGCAAGCTTTGAATGCATGGGTACAGCTCAGTAATTTTGACCTTGACTGTAGCTGGAGCTGTTTATGGGATAACTATTGACATTATCTTTAGGTTTTCCTATTGAGTTGGTTGAATTACCCAGAGAAGAGCCTTTCCATCTCCTGCATGGGGGTAATGGCCTTCCTTCCATTCATCGTTCTGGGAGCTCCTTGTGGGGATGTGGGTGTCGGCTCTCTGCATTCGCCAGTCAGCCTACAGAGTCACTGAAGTCTCCTTTAGTGGTGAGTATGGTACCTGCACCCTGAATTGAGCTTTGTGTCCCCTGATGCATTTACAGACTTCTGGTGGTTGCCCAGTTGTGCAGAGTAGAAGAGGTAATATGTGAAGCATTATTTATCATCTTGCCTTAACTCAGTCGTCTTTTTTTTTCATTTCAAAAGGTTACATTTTATTCTAAACAACATATCTTTTATAAATTTTAGGGACACTCTCCAAGATGAAGCTCTTTTTCTGGGCTCATGGCTTAAAAAAGGGAAAGGAGTCTTAGGTGGATTAATGGCCACAATTCTACTCCAACCCTCTGAACACACACGGGGATTATGCTTTCACTCTTGAGTGCAATGAACAAATACACAAACACAACAAGCTGTATAAAAGGTCAGAGACACACAGTAAAGGGTTTTTGACTGAAGTTACATGGTTTCTAGAGTTGTTTCTCTAGAACACTCTATCAATATTTTCTTCCATTTGTCAATTCATTTGTACATTATGTGAATATTTCTGGGATTTATTTACCGCATCCACCTTTAGGTCTGTAACTGGTATATTGTTTTTGCATATTAAATTGATGAAAAACACTGAAGTTCTGTATGACATTGCAGGGGGAGAAACAGCCTAAAATATTAAAAGAAAGTATCTGTATATTACAGAACACTAGCCAATAATGAATGACTCACTGTGTTTCCTTAAATGCCAAAAAACTATAAAATCTGAAATAAAATATTCATATATGTTCAGCATTAGTAAATGTTATAAATCCTCTGTAACTCTACTTAATTGTATGTTGGCACCAGTCTTGACCAGAATCTCATAAAATACTTGAGCTCACTAGTTGCAAACATACTACAATTTTTATATAGTAGATTTTTGGAAAATACTTTTAAAGTGCAGGTTAAATTGATTTTTGCTTCATGTTTTATAAGTAAGGTAATGAAGTGGACACATGATTTGAAAGTGCTGAAAGCACTCCAAGAAATACACTCATCCTGGTTTTCCCTGAGAAATACTGAAATGCACAGTTAAGAAGTAAGAGAATCTTAGGGCTGGCCTGCTGGCATACCGGTTAAGTTCGCGTGGTCCTCTTCTATGGCCCGGGGTTTGCCAGTTCGGATCCTGGTCTCAGACCTACTCAATGCTCATCAAGCCATGCTGAGGTGGCATCCCACATAGAGCAACTAGAAGCATGTACAACTATGACATACAACTATCTCCTGGGGCTCTGGGGAGAAAACAAAAAAGAGAAGTAAGAATATCTCATATCAAAATATTGCCCTAAAAAGGCCTGTGAATTGTGTCTTGTAATTTCTTAAGCATTCAAGTGTGAGACTGCTAATGGCAAAGGTGCTGCCTCCCCCTGGGGCATCCCAGTCCCTGGGTCCTGTGCCTCCCTCTTTACTTTGTTGTTGCCAAAGCATGGGTGCTCCAGGTAGGCTAGTGCATTTGCCTGAACTGATGGGAACTGGTGCTATGGCAGGTGAATGACTTCAGGCAACTGGCGATCATGCCAGGCAAAGCCCCTGGGACTTTCTGAATGCTGTACATTGATGGGATGTCATAGTGACATCATCAGCCAGCACTGCGTGTTAAAACCTGTTATAAATTCACTCTTGCTCTTGGTGTTGTATTGGCCTGTAGGGCTCTGAGTAGGTAGTTGTGCTCAGAGCTTAATTATTTCTTTGGCGTGTAAGGGTACTTTGTCCTTTGCAGATTTCCAACACCTCCTGAGCCTGTGCAATACGATGCTGCCTGAGATCCTTGGAACTCCACAGTTCCTGGTTTGGGCTGCAGTACCCTAAGTCCTCCCTCACCTACAAGAGTGATATGGAAGTTAGGAGACACAGCCCATGAAGGGTTTGCCCAATCTGGCCACGCCAACTGGCATAGGAACTCCACAAGACTGTCAGTCTGTCTGGGAGGTGGAACCATCCTCTCCTAAATGTCACACTGCTGCTCCATGTCATGAACAGTCCTTTGCAGGGAAAGTCCCAGATGCTGTGGTTCAGTGGTCATCCCTGAGCATTTGTGGACGATGACCTCACCTGGTCTTGGGATGGAGGAGCTGCTCCAGTTTGTGCATCCATCAGGTTAGCGGGTGCCCACTCTGGTTTGGTATTGAGGGGTTGTCCCTTGGGACTAGGGGTCTGCCAAGAGGTGACTCAACCAATCCCACACACAGCTCTTGGGGAGGTGGGTCTCTGCAGAGGACAGAGAGGCTAACCACTTCAATCCTCTTTATTTAGCCCGTTTAAACAGTAGTTCCAGTTACAGAGACTGAGTTGTCAGTTATGTGCACTTTCAGGGTTTCGCAGTGTAAATTATGTCAGCTTCCAGCTTGCCTCCCTGCTTGGGGTTTGCCTTGCTCTGGTCAGCTGGGTCAGCTCCCACCTCCTCCATCTGTTTCTTAGCTTTGGACATTTCCCGTTCTTGTCTCCTTGCCTGGTCTCACAGTCCTATGGGTTTATGTCTCTTTGCAAATTAATCTATATTTTTAAGTGTACCTGGAAGAAACAAATTTGATGTCTGTGTTTAATCTTCCATCTAAATCCAGAAGCTGAGTATACTGTGGTTATGGAGCATCTTTTTATATGCTTATTTGCCAGCTGTATATCTTCTTTGGTGAGGTATCTGTTAAGTAATATCTTTGACCCATTTTCTAATTGCATTGTTTGTTTTCTTATTGTTGAGTTTTAGGAGTCCTTTGTTTATTTTGGCCAACAGTCCTATCAGATGTGTGTTTTGCAAAATTTGCTCCCAGTCTGTGGTTTTTCTTCTCATTCCCTTGATATTGTCTTTCATGGAGCAGAAGTCTTAAATTTTAATAAAGTCTACTTTATCAATTATTTCTTTTGTGTATCGTGCCTTTGGTGTTGTATCTAAGAATCATCTCCATACCCAAGGTCATGTAGGTTTTCTGCTGTGTTACCTTCTAAGAGTGTTATAGTTTTTCATTCTCTATTCAGTTCTGTGACCCATTTTGAGTTAATTTTTGTGAAGGGTGTAATGTCTGGGTCTAGTTTAATTTTTTTGTAAGTGGCTGTCCAGTTTTCCAGCAACATTTGTTGAACAGACTATGTTTGCTCTATTTTACTGTGTTTGCAAAAGATCAGTTGATGTGTTTATGGGGGGTATATTTCTGGGCTCTCTATTTCATTCCATTAATCTATACGTTTATTCTTTCACCAATACCACACTGCCTTGATTACTGTATCTTTATAGTGAGTCTTGAAATCAGGTAGCATCAATCCTCCAACTTCATTCTTTAATATTGTGTTGGCTACTCTATGTCTTTTGCCTCTCCATATAAATGCTAGAATCAGTTTGTCAAGATCCACAAAATAGTTAGGAGTTTGATTGGGATTGCATTGAATCTACACCTCAAGATCAACTGACATCTTGATAATACTGAGTCTTCCTATCTATGAATGTGGAAATAGTTATATTTTTAATATAAAGTAATTATATATATTAGAAAAAGGAAGTGAACAATTAGCTCATGTGGTAATAAAGTAATTTTTTCAGGATAAAAGCTATAGATGAAATCATGAAAAACATATAATTGTGTATATAAACATTTCACATCTTTTGTGTTTCCAGGTATTCTCATTTGATATGATTTATTATTTTTCTTTATACCTTTCTGTAATTTCAAAATATTCTACATAGCATGAGTTATTTAATAGTAAAATTTGGCTCAACAATTTAGATAACAACTTGGAGACTTCAATTTAAGAGAAGATGTGAATGTAAACTACGGTTTTATAGTTTGAAACCTTAAGTTTCTTCCTGAGAAATCCATACCATGATTTTTTTTTGCTATAAGAGTGTCTCAATTTCCACAAAATGTTATCTGACAAGCACCATTTTTATAAATGGACTAACATGAACTGTAAATTGTTTTCCTTCCAAAGCTAAGATGAGAAATGTCTACACAATTGCCACATTAGCAGCACTATAAAATGTCCCTTCTCTCTTAATTGTTTTCCTGTCAAGGAAAAGATAAAAGAAAGACATCAAACACAGATCATCCTTAAATACCTTAGATGCTTGGGGGGAATGAAAGCTCATTCTCATTTTTAGCACTGTGGCTCCAAAGTTTATTAGTATTTCAAATTTATTCTAGGTACTATGGTAAAAATAAATGAAAAATAGGACACAGTATCTGTGCTGGGATGGCTTACATATCTAGGTGGGTTGGGGCTACAAAAAAAAGGTAACTGTGTCACTAATACAGTGAATGCTGTGATAATGTTATGATTTGGTTTGGTCTCAAATGTTGGTCTCGTAAGGATAGAGGAGGGTGTGGGGAAGTAGGGAGTGTCTAGGGTAAGGCTTGGGAACTGCTGGCTTTGTAAATCCTTTTGAGCATATGATATACTCCATGGCATCACTCCACTACAACAAGTGGAAACAACACAATAGCTTGCAGATCTGGGTGTCAGGCCGGACTCCATTGCTGGCTAAATGATTTGCTTCCACTTAGCCTAAACTGAGCAAACTATTCAAGATCATGCCTCAGCAAAACTACAAATGTTTACAGGACACACATCTTTGTGACACCCACAAAGAGTATACATGGATGCAAGCCTATTACCCCATCAATACTCTACCTTGTTGAATAGACCTGCTTTGCACTAGGGCTGAGATGCAGCTAGCTCAGTCTGGGACTGCTATAACAATTGATTGATTGACAGATCTCAATGTCCACTCTAATTGGTCAATGTCTGTTCCATATCAGTGTTAAATGTTTTGACTGTTGCCTCTGTTTATACTATGATGGATTTCAATATCTAAAAGTGGGCTTTGAAATGAGTTTGCCACTGGGAATTGAGGAAAGCTATGAACTACTTTGCATAATAGAGTAAAAGCAAAGGAAGCTAAATAGGGGGGATATAGAGGGAAAGAGTTGAGGGGAGTCAGTGATATGGTCTGAGCATGGAGAATACATGGGTTGAAGTGGCCATCTCCTTGAGTGGGGAGATGACAAATAACCATTTAAGTTAACTTTGTTTCACTTGAATTCTTTTTTATGAATATCCAATATGTTCAAAAAAATGTAAAGGGTGTAAAGTGCATGATAATCCAACACCCCATTTTTTCATCACCTGCCTTAAGAGCAGGAACATAACCAGTCCGTAGGAAGGTCTGTGCTTCTCTTTAGTTCCATCCTTTTCCTTCCCTTTAACCCCAGTGAGAAAACCATTATCCTGGATACTGTGTATCTCATTATTTTTCTTTATGGTTTTATCTCAGTCATCTAACTTTCATTTAGTTTAGCATGTTTTGAAACTTTACGTAAATGTATTATTTTGTGACTTTTTTCATTCAATATTTTTGTCGTGAGAATCATCCACTGTGGTAAAATGTAACCATAGTTTATTCAGTTTTAGTCCTCCACACAATTCTGTTATATGAAAATACAAAACGTCGGTCATCCAAATTCTCCTGTTATTGGACATTTTGCTTGTTTCTACTTTTTTTTTTCCTATCACCATCATCTATGTACAATGTTGTCTTAGCTTCTGGTGAACAGATGGAAGAGTTTCTCTAAGGTGTATGATTTGGAAGGAAAATGCTGGGTCATATGATAGCATGTCTTCAACTTTACTGAAGTACACCAAAGGCCACTGGAATTTTGATTGAGATTTCATTGAATCTGTAGATGGTTTGGAGTACGATTGTCATCTTAACAATATTAAGTCTTTCAATCCATGAAGATAGGGTCTCTTTCCATTTATTTAGGTCTTTCTTTCAAAAACATTTTGTAGTTTTCAGTAAGACTTTCACATCTTTGGTTAAATTTATTCCTAGATATTTTATTCATTTGAATGCCATTGTAAATGTAAATGTTTTCTTCATTTTCCGGCCACTTATTGACAGTAGATCTTCCAATTAATTCACCTTGCTGGTTTTCTGAGTTTGCTGATGTTGTACATGGATTATACTCAATCTGAGGGAGAAACAAGCCTATTTGGGGCACCTTCTGTTGCTAGGCTGGGGGTAAGGTGATATTGGGCCTGGGTTGTCTTCTTTTGGGTGAGAGTGGGTGGTGCGGCTGCTTCAGCCCTTATCTTCCTAAGCAGTTTACCTTCCTCTTTCCTCCTCCCAGAGCTTCTTTCCTCATCAAGTGTCCTTCCTAGATTTATGGCTGCTCTTGTCTGAGAGGAGTAGAGAGAGATGAATCCATGCCATTTTGTTTGCACTGAAAGCCCTAAGTGACTCTTTCCGTAAACATTATTATTGAATTATAACATGCACACCTTACACTGTATAAATCTTTAGCTTACAGTCTGACTAGATCTTACAACATGACTACTGATATGTAACCACCATCCAGATTTAAGAAACAGAAGTGACTAGGAACCCAAGAACTCCTTCTGGTTCTTTCCTCATCCAAAGTTCATCACTACAATAATTTTGAACTTTATATAAATGGGAACATACAGTATGTATTCTTGTGGACATGGCCTCTTTTATTCAACATTACTTTTGTGAGATTTATGCATATACCTGCAGTTTGTTTTCATTTCTGTACAGTATACCTCCATTGTAGAAATATACCAAAATGAATGTATCATTTCATTTATTGGTAAACATTTTGTGTCTTTTCCCCCCAATTTGAAGCCCTAAAAATAATGCTGCTGTGATCATTTTTGAACCATCATTTGGGGTAAATATGTACATATATCTGTTTGAATAGATACCTAAGCATGGAATTCCTGGGTCATATGATACGTGTATATTCAATTTTAAAAGACTCTTATCTTCTTTAAAATGTATTTTCTAATGGCTTATTGCTGTGTGGTTATGGTTAGATAGCATTTGTATATTGATTATATATATCTAGCATCTTTGCTATATTCTTTTATGAATTCTTTTTTTATACGTAGATATTATGCATAATGGCTGTTTTATTTTCATTGCTTCCAATCCTAATAATTCTCTTTTCTTGCCTTACTGCACTGACTAGCAACACTAGTTCACAATATAAAATTTGTGAGTGTCCTTGCATTTTCTCTTCCCTTAGGGAATGCTTATACCATTTCACTATTGGGTATAATGTTTGCTGTAGATTATCAGTACATGCCATGTATCATTTTAAGTACATTCTTTCTAACCATAGTTGGCTTGGAGTTATATTTATCGTTAATGGAAGTTGAATTCTTTGATCACTTTTTCTTCAATGTTTTCAAATGTCACAATGTTCCCCCTCTGAAATGCGATTAAATTTACTTTCTTTTATATATCATTTTTACTTTTATGTTTGCTAAGTTTTTTTGTTTGCATTTTGTAAGGATTATTGCACCTATATAAATGCTGTAAAGCTTATTCTATCCTTATAAAATGAGTTGGAGAAGGTTACTTTTTCTTTCTGTATCCTATAATTATGTAACAGTGGAATTATCTATTTCTTGAATGAAATTATCTATTTCTTAAATGATTGGTAAAATTTACCACTAAAATAATAAAATAATCTAGACAATAATTATTTATTTATTTCTTCTAAAATAATTTTGGTAAGTTCCATTTTTTTCTAGGAATTTATCAATATATTCTTTGTTTTCAAATGCATTATTATCAAGTTGACTATAATATACTTATTTCTTATTCTCTGTTACATTTTTAGTTAGATAAGTTTTTTACTTGTAAAATTGTTTATCTGCACCTACTACATTTTTTAAGATGCTATTTCTTGAACTCTTACTATAACTCAGACATCTTGACAGATTCTTTCATTTTTTTCCTGGTATCATTCCCACATCATATTTTTTTTTATTTTTTACAATTTTAACCATTTTTACATGTATAGTTTTGTGACATTATTTATATCACTTACTGTTACTTTGACTGTTTATTAGTATATTCAGATAAACAGCTTTGGTATTAGTGAGGCTATTTGTATCTATTTCTGCAATTTCTGCTCTTATCTATTTCTGTCCTTCCCTTTCACTTTCTTTAGGGTATTCTCCTGTTCTTTTTCATGATCGTAAGTCAGAGTCTTATTTCTTTTTTGTTAGGCTTTCTTAACTTACAATGCAAGCATTTATGATCATGAATTTTCCTTTAAATCTCATTGGGTATGTATTAATATCCATTATTATTCAAATATAAATATTTTCAAATCACTTTTTGATTTCTTCTTTAACCTATGAGTTGTTTAATACAGTTTTTAAAATTTTCAAAGGTATAGGCTTTTTCTCTTCATGTGTTTGTTATTGATTTCTAACTTAATTGTATTTCCTTGAGAGAAATTTGTCTCTGTGATTCACAGCTTTGAAATGTGTTGAGGTGGCAGAAAAAGAATGAACATTCTTCTATGGTTTGATTTGTTCGTTAGGTCAAGTTGATTCTTCTTCTTCAAATCTCCTTAGTCTTAATTTATGCTAGTTTTTGTTTTGTTTTGTTTTTTGGTGAGGAAGACTAGCCCTGAACTAACATCCATTGCCAATCCTCCTCTTTTATTTTGCTGAGGAAGACTGGCCCTGGGCTAACATCCGTGCCCATCTTCCAACTTTATATGGGACGCTGCCACAGCATGGCCTGATAAGTGGTGCATCTGTCCATGCCCAGGATCCAAACCTCCGAACCCCGGGCTGCAGAAGTGGAGTGTGCATACTTAACCGCTACACCACCAGGCAGGCATCTGCTGTTTGTTTTTGTGTGCTTGACCTGTCAACTACAGAATAGAATATGCTAAAATCTCCAGTTACAATCATCCTTTTTTTTCCTCGTTGAAGTTTAGTCTACTTCTTACCCTATTGTTTTAGTATAAATATTTTCAAATGTATGAAAAGGTTGAAGGTGTTTTATAGTAGATTCCTGTAAAACCACCGCCTAAATATTAGATTTTGCTATGCTTGGCTTTTCACATGTCTGTTCATCCCTTCTTCCATTTGTCAATCCATCTTATTCTTTTGATACGTTTCAAAGTAAATTATAGTACACTTCCTTACCCTTATAATATTTTAGCATGCAATACATTAAGAAGAGTTCAATATTTGCTTATACATTTTAAAAATATTGAGGTAAAATTTGCTTACAATAAACTCCACAAATCTTAAGTGTATCTTTCAGTAAGTTCCAACAACTGTACACATCTGTGCCACCAAAATCCCTATCAATATACATAACATGACGATTACCCTCATGTCTCTTCCTAGTAAATCCTTGCCTAACCCCAGACAACTATTTCTCTGATTTTTTCCTTCCATAGATTAGTTTTTCTTATGTTTTAACTTCATACAAATGTAATCATACAACGTCCTTTTTTTAAGGCTTCTTTCACACAGTATAGTGATTTTGAGACCTATCCATGTTGTTATGTTTCTTTATTTTCATTTCTGAATTGAATTGCATTATAGATATGGATGTACCACTATTATTGTATTCATTTTCTTATTGATGGACACATGGGCTGTTTCCAGTTTTGGGTTATTGTGAATAAAACTACTAAGAACATTCTAGTACAAGCTTTTTTTGTGGACATGCCTAGGAGTAAAATTGTTGGATCATATAGAGGATGTACATAAAGTTTTATAAAAACAGCCAGTCCTGTTTCCAGATGAGTTGCACCATTTTGCATCCCAATCAGCAATGGGTGAGAATTCTCGTGCTCCTTGCCAGCATTAGATATTTTTCAGTCTTTTAAATTTTAGCTATTTTGGTGGGTATGTTTTAGATTAGTTAGTGCTGTCCAGTTGATTCTGATGCCTAGTGTCCCTGTGTACAGAAGAGGTAACCCTGCCTGTTTTTTTTGTTTCATCCTCTCACCTTCTGGTGCTATATCAGACAATACTCTGCAGCCATTCACAGGGTTTTCATGGCCAATTCTTTTGGAAGTAGGTGGCCACGTCCTTCTTCTAGTCTGCTTAGTCTGGAAACTCTGCTGAAATCTGTCCACCATGGGGGACCCTGCTGGTATTTGAAATCCTGGTGGCAGAGCTTTCAGCATCACAGCAACACACAGCCGTGGCGTTATAACAGACGGATGAAAAATGTGGTTCCCTGATCAGGAAGTGAACACAGGTCACGGGGTAAGAGCACTGGATCTTAACCACTAGACTACCAGAGCTGGCTGGTGGGTATGTAGTGATGAATAATTTTAGTTTTATATAATTATTATTTCCTTGATGACTAATGGTGAGCCATGTTTCATGTGCACATGGGACAGTCTTATACTTTCCTTTGTGAAATGTCTCCTCCAAGCTTTTACCCATTTTTTACTGGAATTTTTCATTTTATTATTCAGTACTAAGATTATTTTATAAAGGATGTACACCAGTCCTTTGTCAGATACATGTTTTACCAATATTTTCTCCCAGCCTCTGGCTCTGCCTATTCTTTTTCTTAATTATATTTTTTGATGAGCAGAATTTTAAAATTTTGGTGAAGTCTATTTTTTTCTTTTTTTTCTCTTATTGGCTAGGCCTACTTTTGATTTTATATAATTTGAGGCGATAATATTAGGTGAATTCACAATTGAATATTTTATTATTCTTGGTGAATTATACTTTCTAATTAGTGTGTAGTCAGTCTATTTTCCCATATACTAATATAACAATGCCAGCTTTCATTTGGTTAATATATCCAAGAATCTTTTTCTACCTTTGAATTTCAACCTCTCTGGAGTTTTTAATCCTTGCATAATTAATTTGTCATTAATTAAGAATCTCTAATTCTTTTACATTTATGTTGATTTTGAAATATTTTAATTTGTTTCTATCATTTTATTTTGTGTTTAGTATTTGCCTTTTAGACTGGATCTTTGTCTTTTTTTATTGATTATGTAATATTAATCAGCATTTTTATTAGCTTCATGAACAAAATAAGACCTGTGAATGATTTAGCTTGGGTCATTTCTTTCCAACTTTTATGCTATTTTTGTTCAGTATTTTGGTTTTATCTTGTTTGTTTAACCCCACACATTGAACAGAAATGTTATTGGTCTGTATAGTATATGATGTTACTAATTAGTTATTAAAATCATTGCTCATTCTATTTTCTTGCTTCTCTGACTTTTTAGTTTGGATTATTGATCCCTACTGGAAATATGATCTTTAGAAGTTACTTAAGTATTTGTCAGTGGAAAAACATCTCTCGTTCTTTTTTCAGTAAAATACCCTTATTTCTGTATTTGATTTTAGGGTTCACCGTGATTCTGATTCTGAGGATTAGTGTTTTTCAACCATTCTGGAAAATTCTCAACCAATATCATAACAAATATTGCCTCTTGCTCAGCCCTTCTACAATCTCTTTCTTGAATTCTTATTAATAATCTTTCATATATGGTCACCTCTTCTCTGTATTTTTTAATATTTTATACTTTTCTTCTCTCTGTGCTGTATTCTGAATAATTTTTCATAATCAATATTCTTGTTTACTAATTTTATCTTTAGCTGCATCCAACCTGCTCCTTAATCTAATAAGTCTCAAATTTTAATAAATTTTTTTTTCTCAATTTTGAGAAGTTTTTCACTTATTTGTTTTTCCCAAATCTACCTGGCCCCTTGCTCTGTGCTTATATTTCCAACTACCACTTTTGTTTTGGGACACATGTTAAAGATAATTTATATTCTGTCTCTCTTCACTCTCATAACTACATTGTGTGTCTTTTCTTGTTTGTTTGCTTGATTTTATTCAAAATGCCTTGTTTTCTTGTGTGTTTTATGATTTTTTTTCTCTGAAAGATGCATTTGGAAAAAACTTTTTGAAATTTTTCTGTGGGTTGAAATGATATTCCTTCAGAGATTTGCTTCTGTCAGCCACCTCTAATACCACCAACCCAAGACTGCATTGAGTTAAATCCTTCATTCAAGGGTTTTCAGGCAACACTGGTAGCGCAAATTCTGTCCACAGTCTCTGGTTAGGTTGGTGAGGGAGATTTAAAAAAAATTCTTCTCTCAGACTTTAGCTACAAACTATCACATCAGGATTGTTTTTTATCAACACTTAATCTGAGGGTGTGATGTTCATGTTACACCTCTACCCACGTCGCCATTTAGACGCGCAATGTCAAGCCTGCCCTAGCTTTCAACAGCTGCTCCTTGCGGAAGTACTTTTAGAACAAAACTGTTTAAATTGACCTTCTTCGTGTTGCTAAGATATAAACCTCTCTGTCTTTCCTAATAAGTCTCCAGTAAAGTTGGTTTTGTAGCTCTTTTAATTTGTTTTGTGCCTGGGTAATTCTTGCTATCAATGTAAGACAGATGGAGAGGACATTTGTAGAATTTCTAGGCAGTGGATTTGTTAATCATTTTGGTGGAAACAGTAGTTCAGAGGCAGGGGCAACCTGAAGAATGTAAGATCTCTGAGAAATTGTCAAAAATGTGCAGAGTTTTGATTGCTATAGGCTGTGGATTATGTACTGGAAAACTTGTTTTTCCTCAAGATAGAGGGGCCCCATCAGATCTCTGAACAACAAAACAATCATGTCTCAATGTAGGTTTTAATTTTCTCTCTTTTTTTTGAGTTTGTGCCCCAATCTAATAATCTACCACAAATTTTGTAGTCCTTTCTAGACTATAAAATTTCTATTCTATTCCTCTCTGTTGAAATCAACTGCAATCCTTTGGAAGACATTGTTTTTCTTTAACCCCTTATTTTCATTTATCTAGTGGCTATCACAGTTTATGATAATATCAACAAATGAAAAACCCAAGCAGTGACTGTCAAATTGATTGAAATTGAGTTTAGTCATATGTGTTATCTTTTGGTCTTTTGTGAATTTGAACAAGGGAGGCCTCTTTACACAATCCAGCACAATCATGTTTCAAAATAATTTTTTGAACATGAGCATATAGTGGACAGTAATTCTTCTGATAAATAATAGTTAAAGGAAATAACTAATTTAAGGATGGAAAGGTAATCTAGTGTTGTATAGTTTATGTTCTAACATTTGTTTGGATTTTTGTAAATTAAGTGTTACATAAATGCTAGACTTAATTCAGATACTGATTCGGCCTTTTTACCAAGCCTGCTGTTAATTGCTTTAGAAGAACCAAATACCTGCCCTTGAAAAGCAAATACAAGCCTTCAGGCCCTGTGTGAGCATAGCAAGTGCAGGAAACAAAAACTCATGCATGGTGTCTACACACTAGTCCCTCTCCTTAAAAGATAGATTTTAGAGTTCAGTTTGCGATGGTGCAATAGAGTGTGTGGATTTGCTTTGACACTTGTAGACCTAGGCCAGGAACTGATTTGCTTACCTGGATCATGCATCTATTGTCTTAAAATATCCATCTGGAGAAAGTGCTAATTCTACAGGCAAATAACATAACGTATGTGAAAGTGATTTTAAAACCAATAAGTTACTATATAATTGTAAATTATTATTGTAAATATTACTTTCAAATTTTTTTTTTGTTCCTGAACTTTATCTGCAGAAGTTTTTTTTTAATATCCAAATTTAAAACTCAGCTATGGAAATTGAATTATTTAACCATGTTATAGTTTCTGATCAATGACCACAGCACAATTTTGGTTCAAATTTTTATGGTAATGGAATTATCACATATAACAATAATAGGTTTTTTTATTGAGGTAAAATTGACATATAACATTATATTAGTTTCAGATGTACAACATAATGATTTGATATTTGTATATATTGCCAAATGATCACCAAAATAAGTCTAGTTAATGTCTGTCACCAGACATAGTCACATAAAAAAACTTGGGTCAAATTTGCATGATAATAGAGTTATCACATATAGCAATAATCATTATTTTTAACTGAAGAAAAATTCTTTAAATCTTCTCTGCTCTGTCTTAAGAAAAGCCTGCTACAGGCTAAATTCCTTTGGTTTCTCCTTGTGCTCAAAAGTCTGCAGCCTGGCTTCTGTACTCAGATTCTGCTTGACTTAATAGATTATGAGGAAATGATAAGACACTTGGATAAAGATTTGCATGTTAAATATTTATGGGTAGATTTGTGAGTAAATAGATTTTGTGTTATGACAAAACTATTTATAATAGCAAAATATTGAAAACAACCTCTTTATCCAGTTTATATTGATTAAATAAAAGTTAATATATCCATATGGTTGAGTATTATGTAGTGATCCAAATATTTATGAGGAATTTTATGGGATTATACACGATATAATTTTCAATGAAAAAGTGGTATTCAGTTTCATTCATACATTAGGATGTCACTTTTGTATAAAAGTTTGTTAAAAACTGGGTGAATACATATCAAAATGGGTTAGTGGTTCTTTAAGTGGTGATATTTAGGTGATTTAAAATTTTTTACACTTTCGATTTTTCCTAAATGTCGAACAATGATCACACTTTAAAAATTATTATCAAGATAAAAGAATAAAATTTAATTTAAAAACACAAAAACTCTTCTCTAAGACAGGCATTGGCAAACTACAGCAAAATCGAACTTGTGTGTAAAGTTTGATTGCAACACAGCCACACCCATTCATCTAGGCTTCGTCTGATGCTGCTTTTGCACTACAAACACGGAATTAAGGAGTTGCAATGGAGACTACACGTCCCACAAAGCCTAAAATATTTACTATCCGGTTTTTTACTGGAAAAGTTTTCTGATCCCAATTCTAGGATATCACCCAGCCGTTAATCTCTTCCCAGTGATTCTCATTGCCATATCTGAGAAATCCTCGGCCAGTACTGCTCCTCATGAATTCTTGCTCATGTAATCTCTCAGTGTCAACTTTTTGAGATCTCAGATCTCATTGCTGCTCAGTCAGCTACCTCTCAGAGCTTTCTGAAAGTGTGGACACCAGTAGTGCTCCATTACTATCCTGAAGATTCACCTTTAGCCACTTTGTGCTTGACATCGTGCCTGGAAATCCTGTCAATGCTTCTGCTCTTATGGAAACTGACACTGACCCATTTACCTCTCCTAGGTTACCACTTCCTGGATGAGAACACCGCATTGACTTCCCTGTGTCCTGATGAGCTGTATGAGACCCTTCTTGAAACTCTTACTCATGCCTTTTGGAGCCCAGTCTATCTTGCAACAATCCCGCTTCTCTGTCCTTGGCTGCCCCTCACTGCCCCAGCTGTCCCTAATGAGGTCTTTCTCTACAGGCTAAATTTTGTCCAGGCATCAGGCCAATGAAAGACAAGCCTGGTAGTATGCTTGGCACCCCCTGCTCATTGGCAGTGGGAAGGAAAATTGATTTTCCCATTCATAAGGAATGCACATAGACATTAACTATTCTTCAATTAAAAAATAAATAAATAAGCCATAAAGCCACAAACCAAAAAGCAAACACTGTGTGATATGCTGGGTTCACTCACCTACATAATTCAAATATGCTCCAGGTACTTTCTATACATTATTCCTTTTAATCCTCTTAAGGACTCTAATGAGTGTTATTCTATATTATGGATTTTCTGGGTTGCTAGTGATAAATCAAATCTCTGAATATTAATGTCATGAAGTCAAGAATTTGACAAGTCTGCTGACATGGAGATTCATGTCTTACATGAATGAGCTCTGGGTTGCAGCCTCCCTTTAAGATCTTCCGTCTCTACATCTTCTTGCCTAACAGGCCCTTCTTTCCAGCTCTCTGGAGCAAAGATCTCTAAGTTTTCAGTCCTTAGCAATTAGGAATCCTGACCTTTCTCTTTTGAGGTATGGAAGCTTGTATTTTGTTTCTAGTAGCTCTCATTTCATTTTGCATAGACCTTCTTGGGTCTGTTCTGGCCATGAGTCCCTATCACTCTGTTGCTCCTACATGATATTTTAATAACCTCCATCCAGTTGAATATTTTGGATATTGACCCATTGGTTAGTATCTGATGAATTTGTCACTTTCCTTCAGATTTGATTTTGGAATGCTGTGTCTCCCCCCTCATCCCCATATGCCCCAGAAAGAGAGGTTATCACTATGACCTTCATTGTCCCTTGTGTGCAGCAATTCTCAAAAGTTTCTTCTCTTAAAAGGAGCTCCTCCCACTGGTATACAATTCAATTAGAATTTTGCATATGTGCTCAAGACATTGCATTATAATTATTACCCAACGGCTAAAATGAAGCTGAGCACATATTTTGAACTTTGTCAATATTACCAGAAGAAAATTCAGAGGAAAGTAGAAAATGTTCAGAGAAGCCCAATATCACCCCAATAGGCATCCTTGCCTAAAATCTATGTCGAAGTAACTTCTGTGCCCAGTTGCAACTGCTCAGCCTTGAGGCCCTCTTATGGAGGCTGTTCCTTCCACACGCTCCTTTAGATATTAGGAAAGTTTCCTTTCCAAGAACAGCAGACTTTTTAAGCACCCAAACCACCCACAACTTTATCACAGATGTTCCTTGGGAAGGAGAATAGAAACATTGCTGAATATGTATTTTATTTCCAGATTGATTGCAATTCACTCACCTACACTCTTAACCCATTCATCATCTTTATGTGATTTTTTTTTTTTTTGCAGGAAGTGATGTTGTGGCTGCATCCATCATTTAAAGTCAGCCTTCATAAATCTGAACATGAGCATCATGTTCAGAGACAAACGTCTTGACTAACGTGTAGAATGGAGGCGTCATTTAGCTGGAGTCAGGGAAACACCAGATTCTCTGATGTTTGCTGCTCCGGCAATGAGTGTGACTGAAATATACTTTCTTCTCTAGCATTGAGTTTAAGTCATGTTTTTGTCATGATGTCATGACATCAGTCATTCATTCGTTTAAGCTGTTTTCTGACTACACCCCTATAGGCATTGCTGTCTTTAACAAATAACTCAAGAATCTCTTTTGACTGCATCATCCAAGAGACGTCTCTGCACTCACTTCTGTTGCAATGTGTATCTAACCAAGGGCCTCTCTCTGAGATTCAGGCCAGAAGATGGTTGAATGGTCTGCTCAGCCTCAGATAGAAATGATGGAGGAGCATAGCCCCCAGAAAAGACCTGGTAATTTCTTGAGGGGAAGTCTCCTTCCCCAGGAGGAAGTGCTCTAGGGTGAACTTTTTTACCTCTTACTTTACCATTTTAAGTTTTTTGGAACAGAAATATTGTCAGTGGGATTATTGACATTTTAAGGAAGGTAGTGTGGCTGGCCCTCGACAAGTAAGGCTGGCTGAAATGGGTGTGTTGTGTACAAAACATGATGTATCACTTGGAGTGTGCACTGAGCCCAGGGCTTGGCCCATAAGCTCTGCCCATTGGTGATTCAATGTTGTCAGAATCCTAAAACTGGCCAAGCTTGAGGAATGCTGACTAGTGTTAACTAAACTCCTGAGAAAAAGAATTTAGACAACAGATACCAGTTTTTTCTTCTGTAGTGAGGAATCAAATGCCCAGGGGATTGAATTTTCCTTGGAATGCTCTGCTGGTGCCTTTGCTCTCTGAAGATAGTGGACAGCTTGAGAAAACTTGTACAATCTGAAGATTGCTTCTGGAACTCAGAACTGACTGAGTTGATTCTGTTGGTTGGGCTAACTTGACACTTTTACATTCACAGTAGGTGTAAGTTTTCTTTCAGGACCAGGCACCTCCCCTATTGAGAAAGATATGTGAGTCTACAACGTTTGCTTTCCTGGCCCTCCATTTCTAATTCTTTCATTACTAACCCACTTGTCTTCTTATGGATCTTTTCCCCTCTAAATTCAACAACATCATAGTTAAGTGTTGTTTTCTTTGGATTCAGTCTCATTATGTGAATGTGTATTTTGCTGCCCTGACCTCTTATATTTTTGTTTGTATTAATTCTCAGTGATGCTCTTATTATATGTTCAAAGTCACGGGGTTGCATGCAGTCAGGAAGAGGAGTTATTGTTGCCTCAAGTGAGAAAACTCTTGCTGAAAGTGGGGAAGAGAAAACTGCAAACCTGGGTTCCTCATCCATCCAACCCAAGCAAAATTTAAAGCATGTGTACCTTATCTGTGCTGTTACTTCATATTTTTGTCTCTCACTTCTTAGTTCCCAAGTTCGTCTCATTCAAATTCTCTCTCTTTTATCCTAATTACTCTAGCTATCCATTAGATACCTAGAGTCCAAAATTATTTCCCCCTCTTTATTGATATCAATCATTCCCACTGAAATCTTTCAATCTCTGAAGTGAGTATTAGAAAACACAGTCAGTTTGACTTTATGTGGGGTGAGTTCAGGTTGATCAGCATTACTCAATCCAAGATTTAACAGGAAAGATACAAGACAATGGGAAAGTGAAGGGGTTGATGAGGTGACTTTTAAGTGTGACTGTTAGATTGCTTGGTGAGTTGTTATTAATATACTTCTACCTGTGTCCTAGGACGTTGATGTTACGTGTTGACAAGATGGCTCCAATACCTAGTGATCCTATGTATGAGTGATGTCCACAATGTCCTGTCCTCAACAGCCCAACTCATCTTCTATAGACTCATGACTATGGCTTCTTTTATGGAGTCAATCACCTCTTATTTGGTCTTCCTCTTTCCTGCTGTCTTCTACTTTTCTCAGCATTATCGTCTTTCCTGAAGAATCCTGCCTTCTCATGATGTGCCCAAAATGGGACAGTCTCAGTTTTATCATTTTTGCCTCCAGTGACAGTTCAGGCTTAATTTGCTCTTGGACCCACTTGTGCATCTTTCTGGCATCCACGGTATCTTTAGAGCTCTCCTCCAACACCACATTTCAAATGAACAAATTTTTTTTTCCTCTCAGCCTTCTTCACTGTCCAGCATTCACACCCATACATAGTGTGGATAATTTTGGCCCTAGTCTCTAGTGACATTTCCTTACACTTGATGATCTTCCCTAATTCTTTTATTGCTGCCCTTCCAAGTCTCAGTCTTCTCTTGATTTCTTGGCCGCAGTCTCTATTTAAATTGATGACTGAACCAAGGTAAGCGAAATCTTTAACAATGTCAATGTCTTCATTGTCTACGTTAAAGTTGTGTAGTTCTTCTGTAGTCATGACTTTTGTCTTCTTTTTTTTTTTTTTTTTTTTTTGTGAGGAAGACCAGCCCTGAGCTAACATCCACTGCCGAACCTCCTCTCTTTGCTGAGGAAGACTGCGCCTGGGCTAACATCTGTGCCCATCTTCCTCCACTTTATATGGGATGCCGCCACGGCGTGGCTGACAGGCAGTGTGTTGGCAGGAGCCCGGGATCCGAACCCGCGAACCCTGGGCTGCCAAACGTGAACTTAACCGCTGCGCCACGGGGCAGCCCCCATGACTTTTGTCTTCTTGATGTTCAAATGCAGTCCTGCTTCTTCACTTTCATCAGAAGCTGTTTCAAGTCATTGCTTCTTTCTGCCAGTAAGAGGGTGTCATCTGCATATCTTAGATTGTTGATATTTCTTCCACTGATTTTTATTCCTCCTTCATCTGAGTCTAGCCCAGTTTTTCATATAATGTGTTCTGTTTAGAGACTAAACAGATAGGGAGATAAAATGTACCCTTGTCTGACATCTTTGCCCATAGGAAATTGTTCTCTCTCTCCATATCCTGTCCTGACAGTGGGTTCTTGTCCACAATACAGGTTATGCATCAGGACAATCAAGTGCTGAGGCAAGCCCATTTCTTTCAGAGCAGCCCATAGCTTTTCATGACTCACACAGTCCAAGGTTTTACTGTAGGGGTGGAAGAAATTTTCTTCCACTCTTCTAGGTTCTTCTAGCTGGTCTAAGAATTAAATTGACATGAGACAGGACAACAGGAGAAAAATTAAACAAGTTTAATTACATATATACATGGGAGAAACCCAGGAAAACTGAGTAACACCAAAATGGCCAAAGATACCACCTTAAATAACATCTTCAGCTAAAGACAAAAGAAGATGTTGGGAGTAATGGTTTGGGATTTCAAAGAGGAGGAAGGCAATTCACATGGAGATGGAAAAGCACATGTTTAGTAAACAAATGTTTGCCATGCCTTGCAGAGACAGTGGACCTGGAGAGGACTTTGATCAAATGGGCCTTGCTAGGCTCCTCCCTGTCCCCCACACCTAGTTCATATTATACTATAGTTATCTATGGTGATAGCTCCTTTCTGGAACAGACTTTCCATTTTAAATTTTTTTAGGCAGTTAGAGGGAAGGTCAAAGTTTCTTCCTGAGTCTTCTGTTCTTAACAATAATCAGTCCACAATAAACCTCAAGCCAAAGAGACACATTTTGGGGTGGCAAATTCTGCTCCCCTACATTATAAAACATAGACTTCCCTTCTGAAATTCTTTGGAGCACACCAGTAGCTAAAAAATAATCACAATTAGATCTGATGTGCCTCTCCGTTTTTGAAATCCACCTTGGACATCAGGCATTTCTTGGTCTGTAAAAGGTAAAAACCTTTGTGGCAGCACCTTGAGCATCACTTTACTTACATGGGAAATGAGAGCAATGGTCCTGCAGTTACTGCACTCCTTGGAATCTCTTTTCTTGGGGATTGGGATGTTTATTGAGAGTTTCCAGTGTGTAGGCCATTGTTTGTTTTCCATATTTGTTGGCAAATTCCTGTTAGGATTTTGACAGGTTCAGTTTCTGTGGCTTGAAATAATTCTATCGATGACCCATCTGCTCCTAGTGACTTATTTCTTCCCAGTACTTTCAGGGGAGCTTTCACTTCACTTTCTAGAATCACAGATTCTTCTTCATGGGACTCTTCCTCAAAGAAGTCTGTCATCCTTTTGTCTCTTCTGTGTAGGTATTCAGTGTATTGTTTCCAACTTTCCTTTATTTTCTCCTGAATGGAAAGTGTGCCTCTCTGTTGCTTGTTCAGCATTCCTAATCTAGGTTTAAATTTCCCTTTGATTTCTTACATCTTCTGGAAGAGACCTTTTGTTCTTCCTTTTGTTGTTTTCTTCTGTCTCTTTGCATTGGCCATGGTAGTGATTTTCTATATCTCTACCTGACAGTTGCTGAAATACTGAGTTCAGGAATCTAGCCCTGCTTTTGCCACCTTTTACTTTTGCTTCTTGCCTCTCCTGAGTGATTTTTAGTGTTTTTTTGTTTTTTCTTGTCATCCATCTTGATGTTTTTTTTCTTTCTACTTCAGGTATTGTCTTTTCGCATTCTTCCTTAATGATACTTTTGGTTTCAGTCCATAGTTCTTTTGGTTCTTGGTGAATGAAGTTTAACAATGCAAATCTGGTTTTTATGTGGACTTCAAATTCATCGGGAATGTTGTTTCTGTTATATTTTGGCACTATGATTCTTTTAGTGCCCTTCTTCAGTTTTACTCTGATATTTGATATGAACAATTCGTGGTCAGAACCACAATCTGCTCCTGGTCTACTTTTGGCAGAGAGAGCACAGCTTCTCCATCTCCTGCTTCCAATTACATAGTGTGTTCTATTTGGCCATCTGGTGATGTCCATGTAGACAGTTGTCTGTTCCATTGCGAGAAGCATATATTTGCAATGGACAGATTGTTGGCTTTGCAGAAATCCACGAGCCAGTCTCCTGCTTTGTTTCTGTTCCCTAGTCCAAATTTTCCAACAATCTTTGATCTCCCTTTATTTCCTACCTTTGCGTTCTAGTCATCTATTATTAACAGCATGTCTTGTTTGGGTGTATGATCAACTTCTTCTTGGATACTTGCATAAAAACTATCAGTTTCATCTTCTTCAGTTACTGTAGTTGGAGAATAAACTTGGATGATGGTTATGTTAGTAGGTTTTCCCAGAAGTCTGATTGATATTAATAAGTCAGACCTTGCATTATAGCCCCTAACTGCCTGTGCTACTTCTTGCCTCAGTATTAGAGCTATCTGTTTCTTTTGAGTTTGTCGTTTCCAGAGTTGAATGCTTTGTAGTTTTCTGACTGAAAGTGTCCCATTCCAGTCTACTTTAGTTCCCTAATGCCAAGCACAGCAATATTTAAATGCTCCATTTCTTGTTTTACAATTTCCATTTTCTTTGGTTCATGTTTCCCATTTTCCGTGTTCCAATTGTGTGTGTTTTACAGCGTCCAACTTTCCTTTCACCTTTGTGCACTTCAGCCACTAGACATCTTTCTGGCTTTAGTCTAGTTGCATCATTAGCAACGGCGCTATTTGTGCTTGTTCTTTGCTCTTCCCCAGTAACTGTTTGAGAACTTTCTGACCTGGGGGGGTCTCATCTTCCAACACTATCTCATACTTCATTTTGGACTGTAATCACTATAGAGTTTTCAAGGTAAAACAAGTTTAAAATAACAAAACAAGGAAAATATAGCAGTGGTTTACCATTGTCTTCTCCTGAATGGTGTGTAGGTCCAAACCACATGTGCTGGGGTCTGTGGTGTTGCAATCACCAAACAATTATGAAATGTAGGTGCACCTGCAGGTGTCCTAGAATGAGGGTGATACAATAAAGAGTAAAAAAACTAAAAGCACCGCTCATATTCAACATGATACTGGAAGTCCTGCATAGGACAATAAGAAAAGAATAGGAAATAAAAGATATACAGATTGGAAAGGAAGGTGCAAAAATCTCTTTATTCATGATTATATGATTGTCTATATAGAATTGATAAAAATTTCTTGGCACTATAAGTGATTATAGCAAGTTTGCAGGATACAAGGTTAATATCGAAAAGTCAATTCTTTATATACTGGCAATGAACAATTGGGATTTGAAATAAAAAATACAATAGCACCAAAAAATGATATATATAGGTATAGATAAAACAAAATATGTATAGAATCTATATGCAGAAAGCTACAAAACTGATAAAAGAAATCAAACAAGATCTAAGTAAGTGGATAGATATCCGATGTTCATGGACTGAAAGACTCAATATTATCATGCCAATTATTCCCAACTTGATCCATAGGTTCAATGCAATCCCAATCAAAATTCCAGCAAGCTATTCTGTAGACGTTGACAAACTGATTCTAAAGTTTATAGGAACATGCAAAAGTCTATAATACCCAACACAATACTGAATAAGGACAGTCAGAGGGCTGATACTACTTGACGTAAAGACTTACTATAAAGCAAAGATAATTAAGACTGTGTGGTACTGATGAAAGAGTAGACAAATAGATAAAAGCAACTGAATAGAGAGCCCCAAAATAGACCAAAAAAAAAAAAAAAACAAACATATAGTCAACTGATGTTTGACAAAGGAACAAAAGCAATACAAGGAAGCAAAGATAGTCTTTTCAACAAATGGTGCTGGAAAAATCGCACCTCCACATGTGAAAAAAAACAAAAAAACAAAAAAGGATCCAGACACAGACCTTACACTTTTCATAAAAATTAACTAAAAAATTTAAATGTAAAATACAAAACCCATAAAATATTAAGAAGAAAATGCAGGAAAAAATCTATGTGACCTTTGGTTTCATGATGAGTTTTTTTTGCTATAACATCAAAAGCACAATCCATGAAGAAAATATGGATTAGTTACATATTATTAAAATTGAAAACTTCTAAAAGACAAACTATATTTGGGAGAAAATACTTGCAAAACATATTTCTGATAATGTCTTGTATCCAAAATATACAAAAAAAAAAATCTTAAAACTCAACAGCAGCAACCTAAATGGCCCAATTAAATAATAGATAAAAGATGGGAACAGACCCCTCACCAAAGACAACATACAGATAGAAAATCAGCATAAAAAGTGATGCTCACTATCATTTGTCATTAGAGAATTGTAAACTAAAATAACAATGTGATAACACTACCACTTATTATAATGACTGAAATCCAAAAAATCTGACAATGCCAAATACTATTTAGGATATGATTCAACCAGAACACTCATTTACTTCTGGTGGAAATGCAAATGGGACAGCTACTTTCAAGACAGTTGGGCAGTTTCTTACAAGGCTAAATGTAGCCTTACCATACAGCCAAGCAATCACATCCCAGGTATTTATCCAACTGATTTGAACACTTACGTCCATGTGAAAACTTGCATGAGAATGTTTATAGCAATTTTATTTATAATCACCTAAAACTGGAAGCAGCTGAGATGTCTTTCAGTATTTGAATGGATAAAATACTGTGGTACACTCATATAATGGCATATTATTCATCAAAAAAAGAGAAATGAGCTATCAAAGTAATAAAAATACATGGAAGAATCCCAAATGCTTATTGCTAAGTAAAAGAAGACAGTCTGAAAAGCTCCATATTACATGTTTCCAATTATATGGCGTTAACGAATCAGACAGTAAACAGGTCAGTGGTTGTTAGAACTTTGGGGGAAGTGGGAGAGAAGGGGACTGTAGAATAGGTGAAGCATAGGGAACTTTTTAGGGAGGTGAAACTATCCTGTATAATACTGTAATGGTGGATGCATGACGTTATGCATTCGTAAAAACTTATAGATATTGACAGCACAATGAGGGAACCTTAATGTATGAAAATTAAAAAAAAATCATTTAGGAGATCAGGGGAACCCAGGATGGAATGCAGAATGTGACAAAGCTTTCTAACTGTATTATAAATGCAGGAAACCATCTCACAGAAGCGGGTAGGGGAAGAAGATACTGACCTAAGCAACTTTGGAAATGAGTGAAGTTTGTAAGACTAAAGGCAGAAGTAATTTTGTGCAAAGCACTGTACTCTAGTTGATAAGGTTATTTCCCATGGGGTACAGTTTAATAATCCTGACACTTTTGTATGTGTGCACTGGAACTGAAAAAGGAAATGGATGGTAGATGGTGGGAGCCAGATTTCTCTCTGTTGGAGCTGGAGTCACAGATAAGCAAGAAGAGGAGGCTAGAGTGACCCATGTGTTAATGGAGGGCAGTTGATGACATCAGCACTAACTCCTCATGTTTAGATTATAGATACAATAGTTATATACAAAAATATTCATAGACACATGTATATAGATGCATGTACATATATGGGTTTGTACAGGCACACTTATTTCCTCTCCCTGTCATCTGAGTGGGCCTAGAAACAGTGACATTCCAGCTGCAGCAAGTACACCTGGCACCCAGATCTTGGTTTCTATCTAATACCATTCTCCAGTAAAGGATCCAAGGCTCCTAGGAGAAATGGCTAACTCAGTGCCTGAGGAAGGGAATGCACAAGATGAGTCACAAGCATCTTCTTGGACAAAAAGTTAGGGGGAGCTCAAAATAAAATAAGACGAACAAACCAAAAATCTGTAATACAATGAAGATATTTCAAAGGGACACAGGAAATAGCTGAAAATCTCCCAATGGCTAAAGGTAGAAAATTTGAGCAAATAAAGGAGTAAAATAGTATTGGATTATAATCCAAAGTATAAAATAAACATCCATAAATCGATATTGATAGAAATGATTGAATAAATAAATAAATGGAGGTGAACAGTCAAATCTCCCACACAGAAGAATTCCTAATAATTTATGTTGATACTCTGCCCTCACACAAGTGGAATGTAACTCCTCACTCCTTAAGTGTGGGTTGTACGTAGTGACTTCCTTCCAAAGAATGCACTAGGAAAATGGGTGAAAAAGAGTAAATTCACAGAGGAGAAATCTGACAAACGGTACCTCAAGCTCCAGTGCTAACCCCTGTGGATATAATGGGATGGAAATGCCACTTTACCTCTGTGGTCTTTCTCCCAAAACCCCATATCCCCTGTGTAATCATGATAAAAACATCAGACAAATCTCAACTGAGGGGCATTCTACAAAATAGCTCCAAAACTGTCAAGTTCATCAAAAAGCAAGGAAAGTTTGAGAAGCTGCCACAGCCAAGAAGAGCTTAAGGAAACATAATGACTAAATGTGGTATTCTGATTGGGGTCCTGTAACAGAAAAAAGACATTGGGTAAAAATGAAGGAAATCTGGTCATTGTAACAAATGTACCATACTTGTATAAAATGTCAATAACAGGGAAAACTGGGTGGTTACTATCTATACAATTTTTGTAGTTTTTCTGTAAATCTAAAACTGTTCTAAAGTGAAATTAAAAAAAAAAAAACCCAAAAAACTAGGAGAGTTGTCTCACTAAAGGTTTGGCTCAACTACAATGGGTCTATAGCCTTTTAAATAAATGATTTGTACTATCCGCATTTGAGGTGACTTGGAATGAATTGGAGCATGCGCAGTGACCTAGCTAACCTATTACCTGCTGGGGATGATAGAAAAGAGGTCATCATTGATCCATTTATCATGGGAATTAGTGGCGGCAGCATATTTAGTGGGGATATTTTGGGAGATTCTGACAGTGGCATCATTGGTTTCTCTGCAAGTTTCTCTTTCTTTCTTTAGCCTTAATACATGTATATCTGCAATGAGTGGGGCTAAACAAAAGGACAGACAGATATTGAAAACCTTGTAAAACTCTAGAGAGATATTTCATGAGACTTATATGCTGCTATCAGGATCTACTCTTGGTCTCTTTGGAAATATACTTCTCCAACTTGCTAATGGAATAATCTACAAGTTGCTAGTATTGAGTGGGGCCCAGAAAGAAAGACAGTTCTGTGGCAGGTCCAGGCTGAGATATGAACTTTCCTATCCTATAATCCAGTGGATTTAACGCTGCTCAAGGAGACATCTACAGTAAATAAAACTGCTATTGAGACCCCTGGCCATCCCTAAGAAGGGTATCACAGGGCAGATCCTGAGGTGTTTAGATCAAAGCTGTGCCTTCCCCTGTTGATAACTGTACCCCTTTTAATAAGTAGCTTATTGGCTGCCATTGAGTCCTGGCAGAGAATGCCACTCATCACAAGGCACCAAGTGACTATGAGACTTGAGTTTCCCACTATAAACTGGTTGACATCCAATCACCAAACCATAAGGCAGAAATATATTTTAAAGTAGAAGTTACGTATACGTACCATCAGGCAGATCCACAAGGCATAAACTATGCATGAGAAGGTGACCAAGACTTATTCTTTCTTAACCCTTGGCCTCAAGGGAAATTCCCTTTGGCCAGTTACTGAGAAGGAACAAAACTGTGACTAGTTTGTAGAAGGTTCTCTGTAATATACTGGCATCAGCCAAAAGTGAATTGCTGCCCCAATAAAACTCCACTCAGGAGTGGCCCTGAAAATAGTGGTTATGGACAATCCATTCAGAAAGTAGAACTTCCAGAAATAATATCTGGCTGTTCACTTTGAATGAAAAGACAAATGGTCAGAGACAGACTGAGAAGTGAGAAGTGACTTACAATTTGGGCTGTTAGTCAAGGAATTTGGAATTGAGTGGTGGGGTGCTTTCCAACACCCACAAACAATCCTTCAGACACAAGCTTGGTGTCCAACAATTCAATTAGATTCTATCTAATTCTACACTAACTATCTGGAGTTAGCATGAGATTCCACAGATTTAAAGGTTTAGTCCCACAAGACTTACTCTACTTCAGACACCAGTCACAAGTCCTGGGCCACCCATACTTATGATGGACTGGCTATAAATTCGGGGTTCCCATGGGTGCCTCCTCAGGTGTGATAATTCTCTAGAATGGTTCACAGAACTCAGGAAAACACTTTACTTACATTCACTGCTTTATTATAAAGACTACAACTTGGGAGAAATCATGTGAAAGAGATGCATAGGACATGGGGGGGCACATGGAACTTCCCCGCCCTCCTGGATGTGCCACCCTCCCTGCCGGTCACTTCGTTCTCCAGCCCAGAACTCTCCAAATCTCATGTTTAAGAGTGTTTATAGAGCTCGATCTCCAGCACCCCTCCCTTCCCTGAGGAGCAGGGTAGGGCTGAAAGTTCAAGCCCTCTGATCACTTTGACTTTCTGTTGACCAGCCTCATCCTAAACTATCTAGGGACTCTACCCTAATGCACTTATTAGCATAAACTCAGGTATGATCAAGGGACATGCTATCACTCAGGAAATTCCAAGGGTTTTAGGGGCTCTGTGCCAGGAACCAGGGACAAAGACGAGATATATTTTTTATTATACCACCATTAGTGAGACGGAATTTTAGGGAAAGATAGGAGGTTGGACCTACTGTAATGGAGAGAGAATGTGAGGACGTTTGGATTTTATACAAATGTCAAGAAGGTCATCTGCTGCAGAAAAAAGCTCCTGGTAATGAAGTGACCAAGAAAATCCACCTTGTGGATGTCAGCCAGCCACTCTTTGCAGCCACCTGGCACTTGCTGGTCCATGTACTGTTGCCATAGTGGCAGAAATGGGGGCTCTGCATGGGTTCAACATATGGACTTTCCCACACTGAGGCTGATCTGATGAATGCCATGCTGAGCCAACACTGGGCTCCTACAGATCTCCCTAGGAGGATCAGCAGTTCCCTAGGAACAAGTTGATTACACTGTAACATAGTAACCCTATCATGATGGAGGGGGACACAGAGATTTCACCTCCCTGGGTGTAGATTTATTTTATGTGCCCAGAATACTTCTGCCAGCTACAACTGGTCTTGACATGTAGACTATCATATAGAAGCAACTAGCCTGATAAATTCATGTCAAATGTCCAATGCTGGCTCAAGTATGACCAAAAGATAGCCACTTTCAAGATTGGATTTCTCTTCTATAGGATGGCATGTACAACGAACCAGGACCAGCATGTGAATAACCTTCACAGGGTTTTTGCTTCCTGTGCCTTCAGTTCTGAGATCTGTTGGTCTAGAAACCCTGGTTTCTAAGAAAGGAATGCTTGTACCTGTGGATACAGCATCAGCCTCACTTAATTGGAAGTTGAAACTGCCACTTGGCTACTTTTGGCTCTTTAGGACTCTAAACCAATTGGTATGTGAGATTAATATACTCTTTGGGATGATTGATCCCAATTTTTAAGGAGAAATTTGGTTGTTAGTCACAATAAGAGTAGGGATTATTTATCTGGAAACTAGCGAATTCTTTCGAGTGCCTCTTAGTAATTCTAGGTTCAATGGTAATAGTCAGTATACGACTACTATGACTCGATAAGTCAGGACCATTAAGGATTCTACCAGGTAAAGAATGTAAATTAGTCTAGGTGCTAACTGAGGGCAAGAGTGACAAGGAATGGATGTCAGTGAGGGAAGTAATAAATATTAACTACTGCCTCTTGACCAGGTACAGAAAAGGACTGAAACAGTTATAGATTTTTGTTGTATATACAATAGCCAATGATTTCCTTCCCACTCTTTCGAATGAGGAGTGTTGGTGGTATTTAGTTCAGAATTTAAATCAAGTAGAGTCACATCCACATCTTAACAGAACTGCAGATCCTTGGGATACTGGGTTTGAAATGGATGTGATGACCAAGGGGACTTGTCTTGGGAAGATGGTGAGAGTCTCTTCATTTGACAGTTGTTGGTTCATGGCAAATGGAAACAAGATGTTGTTTGATAAGGGGAAATGGGTGAGAGCAGATGCTGAGTAGCAAAGTCCATGGGCTGTGCTGGTCCTAAGCTTGCCTCCCTCAGAGTCAACCCTCATCTTTCCCCTGCTCTGCTCAGTCTCCCAGCAGGGCTGATTCCTATAGGCTGAGTGCTCAGGTTTCCGTGTCAGCTGCCTCTGACTTAGGTTCAGTTGGTAGGAAGCACTGGAGGAGGCTGGAGGAGAGAAGGAAAGGACAGGAGCCTTGGGCAGCACTTCAGGCAGTGGCAGGGTCTTGTCTGTGGTTGCAGCCTTGAGCAGACAGACCCACTACCTTACCAGGTTTTGTGGGATGCCTCTAGCTGCTAGGCTCCAGGAATCCATCTTCCTTTTATCTCTCTGGTCTAAGGGTTGCTGATGACAGCTTCCTGGCATTGCCAATTTCTGGCTTGTTTCATTGTCTCCCTTCATCTTCTCAGCTCTCTCATAACCTGAGTAACCCACTTTCTGGGTTCAGTTTTCTCTGTTTTAAGTATATGAGGTGGCTTTTGGTTTCTTCGTTGGATCCTGGAGAATAGGACCAGATTCACGGGTGTGCACCTGTAATATTGTGATTTATAAGAAATATATATTTGGTCATTCGGATGAGCAAAATATATTTCTTGTATATTCGGTCTTTGTCCACTGTTTCTTGGCTCACAGCTCCCCAAACCCTTGGAATTTCCTGAGCCATAAGAGCAAGGGGAGCATCTTTTGTTACGATATTTGGTCTCTTGTCCTCAGTTCCTGGAACACTTCAGGGCCATAAAAGTGAAATGAATGTCTTGTTCACAACAAGTCCCTTTCCACCACAACTGGGTTTATGTTAGTGAGGTGACTTTTGGAAGACACTTAATGGATAGGGGCTGGTTGCCAGGGGAACCAGCCATGAACAGAGGAGTGGAACTTTCAGTCCCATCCCCTGATTTTGGGGAGGGGAGAGGGGCTGGAGGTTGAATCAATCACCAATGGCCTATGATTTAATCAGCCATGCTTCTGCAATGAAACCTCCATTAAAACCCAAAAAGGACAGGGTTCGGAGAGCTTTCAGGTCGGTTAACCAGAACACATCCAAGTGTCACTGTGCTGGGTAATAACTCCATGAGGACAGAAGCTCCTTTGTTTAGGACTTGGCCCCGTGTATCTCTTAATCTGGCTATTGATTAATATCCTTTAATATCCTTTGTAATATATCTGTAATCCAGTGAGTCAACAGGTTTCCTGAGTTCTCTGAGCCACTCTAGCAAATTAATTGGATGCAAGGAGGGTGTTGTGGGAACCTCTGATTTATAGCCAGTCAGTCAGAAGTATAGGTAACAACCTGGTTTGCAATAGGCATCTGAAGGGTAGGGTGGTTTTGTGGGACTGAGCCCCTTACCTGTGGATCGGATGCTGTCTCCTGATAGATAGTGTCAGAATTGAGTTGGACTGTAGGACACCCAGCTGGTGTCCGGAGCATGCTTGGTGCTGTGGGGGAAACAACTCCCCCGAGAAAACATACACAAACAGTTGAATTGGGTACTAGAATAAATAGCACCCTATGCAGCTGCACAGGACCCCACGCTTGGAAGGCCCCATGCTTGGTTTAGTGCTCAGCTGTCACCATGATTGAGCAACAGACCCCACCATTTCATTTTACACTGGGTCCCATAGTTTATGTGACTAGACAGACATGGAAACTCTCAGAATTGCTTGTTGTGAAAGTGTAGAGCAGGGGTTTGTGTGACAGAATTGCCTGCTAAGGTCTCTAGACAGGGGGTGGGATGTTAACTCAGACATGTAGATGAAAGGGCAACCTGAAGCACCATCAAGGAGAGAAGCAATCCTGGTGACAGGGAAGGGCCGTAAAGCACAATGACTGAGGCGGTGAGGTAAGATTATGAACAAGATTGCCCATGACAAAGTCAGAAGCTGGGAAAGTTGCCATTCCTTGTGGAGGAGTCAGGGATTGGTCCTAGACCATGAACAATACAGGATATTGGAGTATCTGTGTTGGAGGTGCCAGAAAGGCTTAAATGGCCCATCCAGGTTCACATATTTTGTGCCCAGACTGTTCTCCTTACCAGATAGACTATGGTATGAAAGACGTGGCTTCCTTTCATACATATTAATGCTGTTATTGGCTCATCTCAGAGAGATGGATAATTTCTTCGTTTTGTAGCCCAGTTATCCTAGATATCCTGAAAGAATGCTTGTACCTATATTTCATTAAAACAAAACAAAACAGTTTAATCTTTTGCAACTGAGCGATGAATAGCAGGTAAAAGTCCAGCACTGCCGCCATCTCCAGAGACCAGGCGTTCTGCATCTAGAGCTCCCATCTGCCTCATCTTGGTCCATTGGCTCTTTGAAAGAGGTTTCTATCCATGAGATTAGGAGGCTTATAAACCCTCAATGGAGGGAACAAATCCAAGTCTTTGTGTCTAATTTATAATGAAAATAATTGCCAACATTTATATGAGGCATCATGTGTTTCAAGTATTATACTAACCACATGTACCTCTGGTTATCCTCGTAAAAAACACTGTAAGATAGGACTACTGGTATGCTTATTTTACTGTGGAGAGAAATTGAAGTCTCTGTAGAGAGGATTTAGAGAATTTCCAAAGCCTTTTTAGCCAGCAGAACCATACCATACTTCTCAAGAAATTTTAATTTCTGTCTTCAGGGAAGCCCCAGTATTTGGGGAGTTGAATAGAGTTTTTTTGTTGATTCTGGGGGAACCTAGACTTTTGGTAATTCTTCTATATTCCTATCCCCACTATAGGGTAAAGCTTTTGTTTTTCACATTTCTCCTCCCAACTCCTGCCAAGTTACCATTTTCTTGACTTAAGAATAGTTGGGAGCCAGGAAAAGGTACAGTTTTATTTAGGTAGTGTAATATTTTATTTCTATCTTCACAGCTTTACAGTTTCTGCTTTTCTCATTCCCCTCAAACCCCTGGGAGGAGATGATTTTACAGAAACTGCTGCCTTATTTGCTTTCCTTTCTGACTCATAGGATAATGAGATTGTCACTAATGAAAAAGGCCAAACTAAATCAAATTTACATTCTGATCATGCACAATCATTTTTCATGTACCAGGGTTATAAGGTAGTGATGTGAGGTGACGCAAAACAAACAAACTCTCCCATAAAATAAAATAAGAAGATTGCCTGGGTCTGGTTAAATCCCAGCTCCGACATTCTCTAGATAGAGAAT
This sequence comes from Tapirus indicus, assembly GCA_031878705.1. Taxonomy (NCBI): domain Eukaryota; kingdom Metazoa; phylum Chordata; class Mammalia; order Perissodactyla; family Tapiridae; genus Tapirus; species Tapirus indicus. Next base: position 68,722,340 of record CM062917.1, read on the forward strand.
CTTGGCAAAGTTCCCTTTTCTCTCTGAATCATATTTCTCTTTTCTATAAACTGGAGGCTCCATGGAGTTGTGTCATTATTTAATTAAGAAAAAAGCCTATGTAAAGTGTCTATAATAGTCTCTGGCAAATAGTGGGTGTTCAACTCAAGACTGTCCTTTCCAATTTTCTATATTAGGAAACGGATATCAAATATTCATATAGCGTAAGCACTTCATTCTTTTCCAGTATCCTAACCAACCACCTGTTCTGCTTCTGCTTGAAACCTCCAATGGTAATTCACCATCCTCCGTGAAGTCTATTCTAAGCCCTAATAGTAGAGAGATCTTTCTAAGAATGAGTTGAAGAGATAGAGTAGCATTGGGCAGGGGCAGCATGTGCAATTTTGGGTTTTGCTTAACTGTCCATTGCAGCATTTCCTTTCCCCCTGCCCCCAGGTAAGGAAAGCCAGTGTGGCTGACAGACTGTGATAGCTCCCAGTGATCCGGCTTCCTGGATCTCATCCCTTTGTCTTCTCCCCTTGAGTGTGGGCAAGGTCTATGACTTGCTTCTCCAATAGAATATGGCAAAGGTGATGTCATTTCCATGGTCATATTTGGTAAGATTGTAAAGTGTGTCTTTCTCAAGGATTCTATGGTAGAGTATGCTTAGATGATGGCACTCAAACTCATTGCCAGTTCATAATTATTCAACAGAACAGAGCATCTGTGGAGCCTTCCCTCAGTTTGGTAGGAGCCTCTCAAATATGGGATGTCATGAAGGGAGGCCCATGCTCATAAGCTTGGCTGTGAACCAACTGTGCCTCCTTGCAGGTCTCCCTGCTACCTGCCTTGAGCTCTGGCTTCATTTCTCTGTCCCCTAATTAATTTCATCCCTGTCTCCAGCTTTGGCAACACAGTTTGTTAATGCTCTTGAGGCTGACTTCACTTTACCTGAAGACTCTTGGCATGTTTCCTGACTTGTGGTTAAGTATTTCTTGGACAGACTATCTGGAGATTAGATGTCCGTGTCTTGACCTCCTAAAGCCCTCTAGTGATCTGTCTCATGGGCAGCCTCAGCAGACCTGGCCTGGTGTTGCCCACTCCCCCCACCCCTTTCTTGGTTCCTGTATTATAGGAATAGATGTAAGAAATATCATAGATTTTTAAACTAGATACAAGAAAAAAAAATCTAATTCCTTCTGCCTTCCCCAAATTAGTACAGGGAATTGTATCCTTGTTAATTTTTACCATGTTGGCTTTGCCACTGCCTGTTAAGGGCATTTAGGATGCTGGCATCCAATAAATTTGCTAATTATCCTGGCTTTTGTCCACTTCAAAAAATGACGAGTATACTGCCCAAATGCTCATCCACATCAATGATACATTTGTGGGACAAATCTGGACAAAAGGCAAAGTTGTATTCTCCAGTGTAGTTAAAAGCCCCCATATATTTTCTTCACATAGGGTAAAGCAAATACAACTAGAAGATTTGCTTTAACATTTAATGAGAAATCTCAAGAGAAATTTAAGACTCCTGTGCTTAAGAGATTCTTTTCCTTTATGGTTAATGGATCTTTAGGTGTTTTACGCTTTAATTACGGAAGGAATAGAAAATGTTATAGCATTCACGACACGCAAATGTATGTGATGAAAACTTTGTCGAATGTGGGCCACAATTATTACTGCAGACTCTCCTTTAGCATCATATGATTCTAATGCCCAGAGTTACCTAACCTGCTGATGTTCCAGATGGGGATGCTTAATTTGCTCTCTTAAAGGAAGAGAGAGAGAATCAGAAAAGTCAACGTGTGTGCCTCTCCTACTATCTCCCACTCTGTCTCTAAGCCCCACCAAAAAAATGTTTTGTGGATTCTTCATCTGTCTTAGGGCTGGCAATTAAAGATATTCTTTTGACTGGACAAGACACATATCTCCACAGCCCTTGATGGAGACTCTTACCTTCTATATTGCAGGCCATCAGGCAATGATAACTTTCAGCGTTTACAGTGCAGAGCTTGATTCAGACTGACCAAGAAGGAGAAAATACTGTAGATTTTTTTTAACCTATTCCTTCAGTTGCTGATTCTTAAGAAACAAAACAATTTTCCTCCTGATTGTTGTGTTTTCAAAAGGATTGGCAGTGGCTCTTTCTCTCCAGGCCTTTGATGTGTTGTAACCATGTGCCCACTTTTAACTGAGTGGTCCCACACAAAAATAATAATAATCATGGTTCCCTTTATCTGAGACATTGTGCCAGGTGTAAAGCTTGCTATACATTTTCTTTAACATCCACAACTTCCCTATAATGCAGGCATTGGTATTTTTCTTTTAAAAACAAGGAAAGTGAAGCTCAGAAAAGTGAAGTGTTCAGATATGTGACTTCAAAGTCCAAAAAAATGAAGATAATGGTCCATTTTCAAACAGGCATGCTCACACATATTTTGGTATATGGAGCACACTCAAGTGATGGATAAAGCTTGGTACCGGCTGTGAAAATACTCATGTCAATTTAAAGACACAATTAAAGACACATGGAAATGTACATACTGGATAAAAATTAGTGGTAATTTAAATAGTGGTCTACTTAATAAAAATAAAACAATATACTTATAAAGGTATAAGTAGATCGTTTAATTTTGAGCAGGTTTGAAATCTGATCCTGGTTCCTGTTTGGTTTCTTTTTCTTTGAACGCATGTATGTGGAAACTGTGGGAAAATGCGTACATATATTTGCAGGCGTCGGGTCCGGCAGATGTTCAGGCCCGGATCACAGAAGTCATCTGCCTGAGTCGGTGCGTATTCCATCCACCCTGCTCAGCCACAGCGGAGGCTCTCCTGTTCCGTACATTGTTCAGGAAAAGGGAAAACCTGATTCCCTAACCACGCATTCCAAGAACTGATTTCTTCTCCCAAGGTTTTTTCTCCCTAAAACAAATCTTACTGTATCAAAGTGGTGAGTAAAACCCAGCAATTGTTCCCCAGAAGGTCCTGCTGAAGTCAGTTTTAAATGCTGTGGTGGATTGATTGATTGATTGCCTCCAATTCTCCACACTTCACTGTAGCCACGCCCTTTAGTAATCCTACCACAAAGGCGAAGTGTACTGCCTCAGCCCTTGTCTTCAGGGTGTGCTTCTGACTAGTTTTGGCCACTGGGGTAAAAGTCGACTGGACACAGGCAGGGACTTCCATTGTGCTTGCCAGCTGGGAGAGCTCTCCTAAGCTTCTGCCATCACCTGGAAAGAACAGACTCTGATAGCCTGCTGGTCCTGCATGGAGGATGAAAGACATGTAAGAGAGTCACCTCAGCTGATCCACTAACATGTGAGCAAGAAATAAATGCTTAGATTTGTAGGCCTTTGAGATTCTGAAGTTGTTTGTTATGCAGCAAGAGTTGACTGTTACAAATTCCCTACAGCACTTTCCAGGATCTGATCCCTCCTGATTCTTTTGCTTCACTTCCTACCACTTGTCTCCTGGTGATTTTTCCCTAATGACTTCCATTGGCTGGCAGCTCCTTGAGCTCAGGTGTTGGCTTGTTTGTTTTCCTGCTGGCCTACATGCTTGTAGTGATTTTCTTCAGGCTTTCATCTGCCTACTTCTCCAAGAGATGATGATAACCACAGGAATTGAGAGAATGGCTTTGGGAATCAAATGGTCCTGTGTGGTAGACACAGATCTGACCATTTAAGCTTGAGTTCACATAATTGCTCTAACCTCAGTATTCTCACCTGGAGACTGTGGACAATTATATCCCATAAGGCTTTTATGAATATCATATGTGCAGAAATCATTTGTTACATTGGTTTAAACTGCTCAGTAAAACTTGCTAATGTTAAGTATTTTTTTTTTAATGTAAGATTCTTATATAAGTCACCTTATCTTGGGAATAACTTATTCCTATCTCCCAGTCTTCTCTCTCTCTGACCCCCAAAAATGAAACTCACTGTGTGAAGTGGGGTTAGGGAGACCTTAAATTCTCTAAGGGGGGAATATATTTCTTATCCAATGCTGTTTGGTATGTAATAGGGGTCACATCTTTCTTGTACTGAACTGAACTCTCCTCCTGGTTATTGCCTCTTGCTGCCCCATCTACAAACCCCAACTTCCTAGGGCAAACTCCATTATCTATGTTACATTTCAGCCCTCTCCCTCCTTACCTCTGACTGCACATTCTGTTTACTTCTTATAACCAGAAACATTCATCATTTTTGCATGTTTTCTTCCAATGGGACATGATGGACATAATTATTCATATGTAGGAGTAAACAAATTCAGCTTGTTTCCTTCTGGGAACCAATAAACCTAGAAGCTATTAATTTAGACTGGAGAATAGGAGTTTAAAAAGCTTTTCCCTCTTTAATGATGCATTCCTTGTAATTCTATTGTATTACATTTGGGAAATAACAAGAGAGTCCTCTTGTGGCTAATTTAACACCTGTTCTAGGATGGAAAGTTTTTTTTTTTCTTTAACAATTACTGCATTAATTATATTGCTTTTCTAAAGAAGAAAAAAATAAGATCAAACATATTTCACAAGAGTTAAAGAAAACCAAATTAAATGTAGATTCTAGGTAGTACTGTACTATTCAAACATTTTTAGGAATACAAGATTAAGAAGGGCACGAACATAATTATTCATATACACTGTGTTTACTTCTGACAATTTTTGCAAGCTTTTGGTGCCAGTTTCTTTGTACAAGTTATGAGGAAATAACAATTTTGTTTTCCATGACTTTTTGGTAGTTTTGAAGCAAATAGTTAAGTATTAGGGATTTGAATTTCTAAAGAAGGAAGCATAATGTACATTATAGAAAAGAGTTCCCATTTTGAAGTCAAAGAGAGGTGCATTTGGGCAACTTACTTATTAAGTGTGTGAAATTTTAAAAAGATCCTGTTTGCGTCTTAGTTTTCTCAACCATAAAGTGGAAATAATAATAGAGACATCACAAAATTATTGTGTGATTAAATGTAAAATCTCCAAAACATATTGGGTCTTTTCATTTGAATAATTTTTTTTTTGGTTAAAAACAAGATGGAGCTTGTTTATCATTGGAGGGACAGATGCAGCTGAGGTTGCTGCCTTCAACAGGGATCCAAAAGTATCTAGAAGCTTAGCTACCAGCTTCTCATTCACTGTGTTACTCTGAGAAAGTCACAACACCCTGTAGCCTCAGGTTTATCAGCCATACAGAGGGGCAATTATTAAACAAACTTTATGAAGTTATTTGAGTAGGAAAATATGTCAGAGGATATAATTATCAATTGAATTAATAGCAATTCTTTTTTATGGACAGCTTTATTGAGATATAATTTACACATCACAAAGTTCACCTGCTTAAAGTGTATAATGCTTCTTATACTTTTAGAGCTGTGCAATCATCACCATAATCTCATTTTAGAACATTGTCATTACCCTCAAAAGAAACCTTGTACCTGTTATGAGTCACTGCCCATTTCTACCCCCGACTGCCCCCCGCCCCCAGCCCACAGCCCCAGGCCATCACTGGTCTACTCTCTGTCTCTTAGATTCACCTTTTATGGACATTTCGAATAATGGAGTCATCAATATGTGTTTTTGTTACTGGTTTCTTTCACTGTGCATATGATTTTGAGGCTCATCCATGCTGCCACATGTATTTAACATTTCCATCAGTAAAGTATCAAAATTTTAGTTTCTCCAATCCCTGCCCACAGTTAGCCATTCTAGTGGATGTGAGGTGGTATCTCACTATGCTTTTAAATTGAATTTCCCTAATGACTAATGATGTGGAATATCTTTTCATGTGCCTACTGGCCATTTGTATATCTTCAAGGGAGAAATGTCTATTCAAATCTTTGCCCATTTTTTAAAAATTATTTTTATTGAGGTCACATTGATTTATAACATTGTGTAAATTTCAGGTGTACATCCTTATATTTCAGCTTCTGCATTTTGCCCATTTTTAAATTAGGTTATTCATCTTTGCTATCAAGTTGGAGAAATTTTTATGTATTCTGGATACATGTCCTTTATCAAATATATGATTTGTAAATATTTTCTCTCATTTCTTTCTCTTTTTTTGACACTGGAGAAGTAAAAGCAAGACAGCTTCCATCTCTCTAGGGTATTGGGGGTCATTTACTAATGTAGTAAAACCTGAAAATGAGCACCTGTTTTCTTCATTATGCTCTGCCATGCTGTCCTCGTCTTTGCACAAATGTTAAATCACATTCATCCCAGATAACCAAACTTACCTGTCTCAGATACAACTGTAGTTTGGTGAAGTAGAAAAAGTGTGGGTTGGGAGTCAGGCAAACATGTACTGTTTCTGTATTGTGTGCAAATCACCTGCCTTTTCTGTTTCTGTAAATAGGGATAATAATACTGTCCTTACATAGATGATAGGATTAGATGAGATGGTACCTGTGAAGGGATTAGATGTAAAAGCCCAAGACAAACACATAGTGTTTTGCTTTTATCCTTTCTGACTTGGATCGTGGGATATAATAGACAAAATAGATTCAGTACTGGGCAGCTTCCAGCTCTCCTTCTACTCTGCCAAATCCTCAGTGCTGGGGCACGCCCACCTCTCTGGCGCTGGGCAGAACCTCAGGGCAGTGCTGGACAGGGCAGGTGTTCCCATGCTCCTCCAAGTGTAGGATGGGAGTTGTGTACTGCAGTTAGCATTCTTGGTTGAAAATTGAAACAGAAAATAAACTCATGCGATAGCTATTGGAAGTTCTCTGAGTCCTTGTGAAGCGCTGTGGTTCAGACTGAGAAAGGGCCAGGGCTGGAACCCAGGAAGGTTAGGCAGCTGAGGCAGGGTCTGGTTGGAGTGCCAGCACTGACATGACCATCACCAGACACACTCTGCTGCTGCTTCCTGAATTATCTCTAGCTGTGCTGGTCTCTGCATCCCTCCCTTCACATCCACAGCCTTGGCAGGATCCACGTTGTTGGAGCTTAGATGGTGGCTGGGCTCTGCTCACCTTCCCATCTCCTGGCTGCCTCAGGGTGGGAGAGGGATTATCTGCTCTCAGATGGCTTCCTAGAAAGAGGCAACCTGCCTCCCCCAACAGCAAACAGTGAGAAACCTCCAAATAGGAAGAGGGTTCAGTTCCCAGGAGACCCACACGTGCAAATATCCAGCACAGAATTCTAGGTTTGGGAGGTCAGGTGCATCAAGTGGACGGGTAAAGAAATCAGTAAAATGATTATGCTCCCATACAGATAACTGCAGAAATAAATATCCATTATGTAGAGGCAATCCTTAGATTTGTACAATTAATAGTATAAACCTAACATTTTTATATACTCTTTCTACTTTGTCATAGCTTTACTTTCTTGGGGTTTTCTTAAAGGGGAAACTTCAATGACTGGGGGAAGAGATCTTTTTGTAGACTAGAAGTTCCCTCCTTGGCACAAGATCTGGTTTTCTCGGTGATAGCGTACTAACAATATGGCCCCTGAGGCCATATCTTTACCTTTCCTGTCATCTACTATGGTAATCATCTCCTACCTGATTTGCCCATCCCTGGTCCTGTCCTGTCCATACTCAACTTAGTGGTCAGAACAGCATGCTTATCCCATTGCTCAAAAGGCAGAGGTGCATGCTCTGCCCCATGACCCCTTCCCCATTTCTTTCTGGTTAATTCCCCCCTAATTATCCAGGACCCTGTTCAAATGTCACCTCTCTGAAACCTCTCCTGACTTCTCTTACCCATGTGTCGGTTGTAGCTCATGAATCACTTGTGTATGTCGGTTGTCCTCTCTTAGATTATGAATTCCTCAAAGGCTGAAATAACTCATTAGTACCTGTCTCTCTTATGTCACAATCCTCCTACTAATCACCCAAGAGAGTGATTGGCTCCTAGTACACATTAGGTTCAGGTATATTGAATCCAATAATTCATTACTACCAAGGACAGCCTTAGTAACTGCTGGGGCACCGTTGGTTTTCCCAGGGCCAACTTATTTCCTCTTGCACTCCGCAAGGGGTTGAGGCTGTCCCAGGTTCTCTCGTCAGCTCATCCAGTCCTTCAGTCTATTTTAGGCTCCACAAGCAACAGACTACTTTGGCAGTCCAAGGACAATTTCCCACCAAAGAATCTTCTAATTCTTCCTCTCTGCTTTCATGTAAACATTTGCACTTGCTGACACAATTTCTACTTAGCATTTATTTCTCTTTTTACCAAATTAGGCTAGTTATTGCCTCATTTGCATACAAGACTCACTACTTGAAAAGTGTTCACAAATCACAGTAATTAATACTCACTTGCACTCAATATCACCTATCTACAAAGCAATTTAAATTTATTAACTAAGCCAGCTAATTGGTAAACAAGTATAAACCATTGACACTGTTGCGGAGAGTGGGAAATTGAGATGTGGAGGCTCTAAGTGATTTGTCTAAGCCACTCAGCAAATGAATTGTGGAGAGAGGGTTTGCACTAGGCAGTTGTTGGCTCTCAGCCCCTCGTCTAGACTGCTGGCACAGTCCATGCTGAACAAGCAATGGAGGGCAATTAGCTATGCAAATCAGGTAATTACATACATAAATACTCATTGCCTCGCACCACGTCTGTTGGCTGGGGACAGCCCAGTTAAAGCCAGGTCTTGAAAGACTATATTAACAAACTCAGCAGGACTTTGTGCTCAATCTCAGTGGAAGAAGAAACTATTATTCAGTGAATCTTGTCTGCCACTAGGGTTGTGTAAAGAATATCTGTTCTCAAAGCACATATTGTCTTAAATGAAACTCTTCTGTCACTTTGATATGAAAAATGCTGTCTTTTTGAGAAAAATAAGTAAGTGAATCACTTAATAGGTAATTTAAACAAAATATTTATTAAGCTGTCCCATGATGGGCATTTGGGAAGACAGGTGAAAAAGACACAGTCTCTTCCCTTATGAGAATTATCAAGGGGGCTGTTGTGCTCCAGATGCTTTTATGTGTGTGGGACTCTTTTATTTTCCCAGGAAATCTCTGGGAGGTATGATGATTTTCATTTATAAATGGAAGCCTGGATAGATTAGGAGATTGCCCAGAATCAAAGGTGGAAGTGAATGTCTGGAGATTTAGACTCAGATCTGTGTGATTTTGGATCTTACGTATTTTAGACAGTATATCATGAACACAGAAAAGTGGACAAATCAGAAGTGTTAAATTTTCCCAAAGTAAAAACACCTAAGTAACCAACACTGGATTAAATCTCACTCATTAATAATCAGAGCGAATGTTTTAGGGCACTTGCTATGAGGTGGTCACTGTTCTAGGGATGTGCCCTATTAATCTTCTTTTGCAATGAGAATGTGCAGGCTGAGAGAAGAGCAAAGCCAAGATTTGGTGGAGCAGAGAGGAGTATGGGTTTCTCTGGTGCTGCCCCGACTTTCCCGTTCCACCACTCTGCACTTTTGGAGATTCCCAGCTATACTCAGAGTGTAACTTATATTTTGATTCTGTTCTGATCTTCCTGGATACTCCAGAAAGTCAGCTACTTACTTACCAGTGAGGGACACATGTAGGGAACATGGGGGATCTGGACACTCTTTGAAGAGCCTTGCTGGTGTGTGTTGGCCTGTTGTCAAGATGTAAGACATGGAATAAGACATAAGCCTACAAGTACATAGACAGCATACATTAGGAGACAGAGAGAGTCAGGAAAAAAGAAACAAGAGAGAGAAACTGAAGTTAACATATAGAGAGCATCACTGAAGCACATTCATTCTGTTGGAGCAGGCCAGGGAAAGTGGGGTGAGGTGATCCAGTTAGCATGAAACATCTCCATGGCTTTACCTAGTTTTAAATGAGGGAAGGTGGCATGAGGCACAGGGACATGGTCCCAGTGTCTATCAGCATCCTCCCTGAGCTTCAGTCTCCTCACTAGAGTTTGGAGAAAATGATTCTACTTTGACTTATAGCCCTTAAGATTCTGTCATCTTGTCTTGTTTAGAGAAGATGAGCTGGAGTGAGAGTGTTGAGGATGGCAGGGACCATTGACACAGTGGAGGGCTCAGGACATAGATTCCAGGTCATTCCTCCCTGCACACAGATCCTTCCTCTGCAGTTTGTTGCTCACCTGTTGTGGGGCCCGCTATTCAGACTTTCTGTTTCTATGTTACTTCATCTCTACATATAGGGACAGTAATAGTAAACTTCCATGCAGTATTTTGTCAGTTAAAAAACCAAGTATATGGAAAGCATCCAGAGCAATGCCTGGCACCAAATAGGCTTCTATAAAAGTTTGTGTTAGTACTGAACTCATGGCTCATGCCCCCCACGATGCATGAGGTGGGGCTGTGACTTTGCAGTTTACTGCTGCATTCCCACAGCCTGGCATGTGGTTGGTACTTGGCATGCACTGGTTGAGTGGCTGCAGAGTTGATTGAAGGAATGATATAGAGACCAAAACTTAATCTCAGGGCTTTGTTAAAGTTTCTACCATGACCCCATCGTCTCCTTTATTTATAATCTTTCAGGCATAGCTTTATAGAAGGACCCATGTCTTTCTGCATCTTCCTTTTACCTTGGGGTAACCCTAGATAGCTGTTCTCCTGTGAAGCACAGACCTGACCTCTTGATAAGTAGAATTGGGAAGGAAGAAGCTGATTGGGGTCAGCAGCGAATGACGAGCTGTTAGGAAGGGATTGAACTGACCAGGCAGGAAGGAGGAGTGTTTTGTAGCCCTGAGCATCTGTTTGCAATATTCGCTTTTGGTGTGGATGTCACATCTGTGGCCCTAAAAAGGGATGCCCAGACTTTGGCTTATAAGTGGAAATTAGGAGGGGCTTTCCAGCATTCCTGAAAGCATGCTGCTCTTGTCTCAATGAGACCTGATGGGTGTACTGGGAATAATGTTAAAAACATAGAGTCCAGAAAGCAATCACATTTAAATAAAATAATGGCTACCCAGAAATAAATATGAGGAGGCAAATGTTACTCTCAGCGAGAACATCAGACCACTTCATCTCACACAGTGGAGAACAGGCCATCTCCTCTGATCTCTCCTTTGCAGATTAATTTTTTGTTATTAAGAAGATAAATAGTACACAATCAACACTTTAATCTGGATAATGTTGAAAGCAGCCTATGAATTTAAAATGAGAGAACTGCACCCCAATGAACTTACCCTGCAAGGAGACGCTCATGTATCATGAAGAAAGACTCAGATTAAAACCAGCAAGCTTTGTAATAAAACTAAATCATCAGGCATCTGGTAATTCAGCCAGGGAGATGCTCATGGCTCTAGGTTTTCATGAAGGAAAAACAGAATTATATGTTGTCCTGTAATATATGTTTCTGTTAGATAGGGCCCTGTGGGTTGATGAGAATGAGATTTCTTAAGAATAGATATGTATTTATATTTACTTGTGAGGTTTCAAAACTCATTATGGTGTATATACTTGTAGCATGTTTGCTAATTTTTCTGCAGGACTGCTTAAATGATGGAGGTTTAATAGAGCTGAGTGGAACATTCTAGAAGTGTGAGATGGTTAAATAATACCATATTAACAAGTCAAAGACAGGACCAATATTAAAAGCGCCATTTGAATATATGAGGTATTTGGTACAGATTTTTGTATTCGTTTTAACTAAACATAACAGATATTACTACATAAAGCAGTTACTTGGAGTGGCTGTGCGTATTCATTATAATGTGACAAACTATGGAATCTGTTGAGAGTACTTGCTGTAATTTAAAAACTATTCTCCTTTCCACTATTAAAAATGTATCCATTATCCCAAAGGTGACCACTCCTAATATTTTCACATTTTCCTTTGTCTTCACCAACCCCACATGCATTGCTTTTGTTTATTTGTTTCACGTAAGTATAACTATATTGTAGACAGGCTTTTATATCAAAATATATCAATTTAATATAAATAATTAGTAAATTCCATGACGCTATGCATTTGGAATAGTCGTTGCAGTAACACATGAATGATAAAGCACAGTTTAATTAACAATTTCTCTGCTGTTGGACATTCCTTCCTAATTTTCTCTCCCATAAAACAGTGTCTCCTCACTAGTGTGCAAGTCTATTTTTGCAGATGAGTTTTACATTGGAACCAGCCAGAAGACTTTCATACTCATGTGTGGTTTATAAAGAGTTTTTACAATTTTAGCAAATTCTTTACACATTGCTGGGCAGCCAAATAGGTAGTCTTCTCTTGGAAATACATTCACTGCACTGTTGTCTAGCAGCAGGCTCTCCTATGGAATTCTCTATAGTCGGCCACTAGGATCCTGTTGAATTAGAATGCCATAGCATGAGAGCAGACATGACAAAACTGGGAAATTTTGCAGCAAGTGGAGACTTAGTAATGGTGAGGGAATGTAGAAGTTTTATTTGCCTTCCCCGAATCCATGCCACCCCTCTCCCTTTGTGGAAGTCATATATTCTTAGGTGGGTGGACCCCACCTCCAGTGCAGGAGGGACCTTCTTAATCTCGGTCAATCAGGGTGATACAGTGCCCCAGCCATAGTGATTGGTTAGGAGGTGGGCTCATGGATTGAGATGGTCCTAACATAGTGAAGCTTAAGACAGTTTTATAATAGATGTGGGAAGAGACACATAGTTTCCCCAGATGGGAAGCATGAAGCCCCAGTACTACTGACAGCCATCTTTTTGAGGACAAAGGCAGCATATGCAAGAGGCAAAAGCCCAAGGAGCCACAGAGAAACAGCTTTGGACCAATGGAATCAAGAAGACTAGGCATGGAGCCTATGGACCTCCAAACTTTTCAATTACTGAGCTGATAAAACTCCTTTATGATCTAGGATAGTTGAGTGGTTCTTTTGTTTCTTCCAACTAAACAGATCATAATGATACAGGAATGCTGGGTTAGACTGGTTTGAGGAGAAGAAGAGGTTATCTGAAGATAAATAACAGTGAGGAAAAGCAGCCACCAGGATAGAAAAAGGCCAACCATACAAGTTACATGAAAGCAGAGTCTACACATGACAGGGAAATGGAAGGAGTAAGAATATTCTGTATTAACAGAGCAGGGTCTGGCCTTGCTATTTTTTGTGAGAAACTGAAGTTCAGATGTGTTAAATTTAGAACCCAATTTAGAGCATTGATTACTTAATGAAGCAGGAATTGAGCCAAGATCTGGCTGATTCAGTGCTTTTTTCCCACTATATTTTTGCCTCATCACCATTCATGAACAGCCTAAATGTCCAAGTAAAGGGGAAGTTGTAGAAGATACCTCTCCAATGGGTTGGGGTTACACATAAAATATTCTGTAAGGAAGGTCTCTTCCATTGCCAACATTGGAAAGTTTGTAACCAGAAACAAGGGAAAGTGGAACTTTATCTGATAGAAGGTCTGGCTCAGCTAGGCATTAGGAGCTTTGTACACGTGTGTAAACATGGGAGCTGGCATGTTCATTTGCATGGATCTTGACTTACCCTTTGAGTTATGCTAATATAAACAGCCTCCTAAGGATAAACTTATTGGACAAGTGTTAAACCTGATGCAATGCAAAGTTGATGAATACTTTATGGGGAGAAAATTCATGATTTTATATTCTCCTTTGTTGAACACATTGGAAACTCTAGGGTGGGCTCCATGTCACTGGTATCAGTGGGCTAGAATATTTTAAATATGGATTTAATTCTGGAAACAGATGATAACTTGTCATCTGCATCCCTAGAATTCTGGCAGCAGGTGTTCTGTAAAATGCTTGCCGAGCAAGGAAATGGGGGAATTCTTATGAGGAAATCTTCCTTCACTCTGCTGACTTCTACCTGTCACAGCCTTTACTCTAGAGGCTAAAACTCCAATGCATTTTTCTGGGGAAAAACTCCTTTATTACATGTTTCTGTTGTACTACTGTTCTTGACATACAATTGTTGATTTGGATTGACTCGTTAAGGAGAATTGAGATATTTTTGCCTGCTGTAAACTTCAACCCCTACTTAACTGATCAGTCACACATGAGTCAGGGCTCACAAGGTCATATGACTCTCTGAATAGCATGGGGATTTAGCTACATAAACTTGAAATATTTGTATGTATGATTAAGAGGGAACAAAAGGAACCAACAGTAATTTAGCATTTATGATGTGCCAGTCACAGTGCAACAGGATTTATAGACATTACCTCATTTTGTCCTCACAATAATCTCATGAAGAAAGCAACATGACTGCCATTTTCCAGACGAGGAAAATGAACTTCAGAGAGGACAAATAATACAGCTAAGGAGGAGCCACCTCAGACCTAAACTCCTATTTCTGGATCCAAAGCCACCGCTCACTCTTCTTACATCAGGCAGACCTAGGACATAAATCTAGTTCTGGAGATTAAAAAATATATACTCTTTAGTTCACAAATAGAAATAAAAAATATACGATAGAGGAGAATGATGCACTAATACAACATACTTTGGGAAAGTGGAGTTTATATTATTGTTAAAATATTCCTGGTATTAAACACATAACACTTTAAAAATTAACTCCCAATTTAGACTAGATTAAAAAAAGACCATATTATTGAGTGCAAAACATAATTACAAATCAATTACAAAACATTCAGAATGAAGGTGGGAACTTGGGCAAGTTAGTACAAATATTTGAGTGTTTTAATTTTTCATTTGTAAAATAAGAACAACTTACCTACCTTTTAAGTGATTCAACATAAAGGCCTAGTACATTCCTGATCCATAGTACGTTTGCAAAAACATTGAGCATTTTAATATTTGAGTGGTGATGCAGCTTAATCACAAGACATTAAATTAAAACAAAAGATGGAGATAGGTCCTGAGAAATTAACTCGAGCAAATCTCAAAAACCAACTATAGAACAATCACTTTATTTTAGTAATACATTTTAATTATTCTTCAATAAGTGGTTTGTCTTCACTAAATTTTAGAAAATTGGGAAAAGAAAAACTCTGAGATAAAAATCACCAATAGTCAGAACTCTTAGAAGTAAAAAACTAAAAATAATTTTAGTAATAATTCAAATAAAAACCTACTTATTCTTGAATCCCACACATAATCAGTGGCTATACAAAGAGTTGGGGGTAGATGAAAGCTGCTTTCCCTGATGGCCACACTCTCCGTGGGGGCTAAGGTGGCCTCCTGGTGATCTCAGAGCGCTGGACATCTTGGGCTGCCAATAGGATATTTTGCTCCCTCGTGATCACTATCATTGAGCTGTACTTGGATCCAGGTGGAAATGTGAGCCTCCTCCACTACGGGCTGGGCACATGGTCTCCCTGTGCCTGAAGAGCGTGCACTGCTCACCTCAGGGGAAGTGTTTCTGTGGCACTGTGGTGGGTCCTTAGCTCCACAGAGCTGAGCCATGGACCACGTCATCATCACCAGGCTCTGTGCCCCAGGAACCCATGGCCCTGTGGGATTGGTATTCGCTCATTCTCCTTGCGTCAGAGATTCTGCACCAGTTGAGAAATGGACTCAGGAGCCAGGCGAGAGTTAAAACATCAGAATGACTCGTTGAGCTGCGTTGTTGAAGATGGCAAGGTTTGGAGGTACAAATGGGCTTTCTTGTGAGTCCGCTGAAATGACATCCCTGCCCTCACTTCCTCCTTTGCTCACTGCCAAGATAGGAAAATGAAGACAAAAACCTCAGCTCTTGCCAACAGGGAACTTCTAAAGGCAGAGCCAGGCATCAGACCAGGTGTGCCCAGCAAAGCTGTCACGGAGAACTGACTAAGGATGGTATCACTAAAATGTGAATTTAGCGTAGCTGCTTAGAGAGAAAAGCAGTGTAGTGCTCCTTGGAGAAAGGAGTAGAAAAACCCTCACAAACCATCATGGAAACATACGGAACACTTGTCTTGGTAGAAAGTTCCAGAGCTTGCCGATCTTCCCCGCAGCAGCTCCTAGCTCTTGGCTGCCTATTGCAATCACCTGTCTAGTGTTGGAAACAACTGAGCCTGGGCCTTGCCTCCAGACAGTATGATTGAATTTACCTGGATGTCGATGATATATTACCGTGTTCAAAATTCTCCCTAGATGATTCTAATATGTAGCCAAGGTTGAAAAATCCAACAAGACCCTCAAAATGATACCAATTTATTTGGTATACTTAAGCTCTTCTTAATTGTATCTGGATCATCTGGATCTCACAAAGGCACATGGCATTGGATACATAAACAGAGAGGAAACGACCTTCCCTGGTGGCTGGTGATAGTGTTTAAGGTCTCTTGTTGAATAGGTCTTGAGGCCTGTCATTCTACCCCATGGGGAAGGCCTTCCTCAGCTCTAATTTCAGTCAGAAACAGACTCAATCACAATGAGAATAAAACATATCTATCATGGGAGCAGCAGCAGACGAATAATCATTGACCGTGACGTTTATTAAACAACGTCAAATGCTCATGTTATAAGATGTGACTCAAAGACTGAAGGAAAGTGAAGAGAAAAACTTCCTGGGGTTATATGTATTTATAGCAGATATTTAAGTTGCTCATAGGCAGAAAGCAAAGCGTCCCTCACAATGCTATGGATCAGGATAGAACCGGGTGGATTTCGAGCATGTCAATAAGTAGAGCTGAAGAACAGTGCTGTGACGTGAGGCTTAAGCCTGCAGGAACCGATACAGTAATATCACACCATCGTGGACCCAGAGAGGATCATAAAAAAGAAAAGTCAAAAAGAATTCCGTCTTGGCAATAACTGAAGCTATTTTAAAAACCACATAGATTAAAAGGTATCAATTATTTTTGATAGAGATAAATTGGAGTTTTACCTCCAAATCCATCCAGGAGGAAAGGCTATTTTATTCAAGTCTCTTCATTGTGTGACTGTGTCTGTGGCACTCTTGGATTTAATGGGAAGTGATTGGGTACAATGAGCCTCCCCTTCTTTAACCAGAGCAGTTCCGCTTTGACTTTGCACTCTTCAATATATATACTGGAACTTTGAATCAGATTTTCCTTTTTTAGCAAAAAAAAAAAAAAAAAAAAAAAAAAATCTAGAGTTAAAAAGAGCAGTTTAAAAGCCACTATCTTAATATTAAATATATGTTATTATCATTCCAAAGAGTGAACCCAATAATTCTAAGCAAATCCTTTACTTGTCACTCTTTATTAAATAACAAGGGACACGCATTCCCACAGCTATTGTTCTAGATAGAAAAGTGGTCTGGGTGGACCCCAAACTGATTGCAGAGCTTCAAGGGCAAAGCAACTTACAAAGGCACTTTTAACATAACTATTTCTGGCCAAGTATGCTTCCTGTCATACATCAATGTATTTTTGTGACTCATATTGAATCCACATTCAAATAATATTTAGTACACTAAAAATGTCTGCACCAAAATAATAGAAAAAAGCATTAACATAATCCTCTTAGTTAATAGGTATGGGTAACAATTAAAATGCATGTGTCAAGCCCTCTGCTCCCACAGAAGGACATGCAGGTTAAATGAATTTGTTTACGTATACAATCAGAGACAGATGAGGGCAGCTTTGTTTGAATAAAGAGTAAAATGATCCAATTTCTTGTTGTCCTCCATTGGTTTTTCTAAATTTGTAGGTAGTCCATCTTTGGGAAAGAAGACAAGGACTGAAGCTTCTAAGCAAATGTTGAAGGATTGGACAGCACTGAGCCTTTGAATGAGAACATGAGGAAATGGAGATGGAAGCACATCTGAAGAAGTGGGCACACATGTGTGCCTGTGCTCATGTGTACACGTACACATGTCTGGGTTCCCAGTGTGACAACAGGAGTCATTCATTGTGAGAGTTGGGTCATGAGCCCTTGGTGAACAGGCATCATTATATCAGCTTCATTCCTTTCATGACTGGAATTTAATATCTCATTTAACCCTCACCAAAGCCTTATACTTCCTTTTATAGATGAGGAAACTGAGGCTTGGAGACCTGCCTTATGTATCAGATCTAACCCACAGCAGAGCAACTCTTCAAGTTAAGTCCACTGACATCAGACTCTTGCCATGCTCACCATCTGTACTTGCTCCTGTTTGTTTGCTTTTAAAATAAAATATAGCCCCTAAACAATTATGATTCTATCCCCAGAGAGGGTCCCCAGTTAGCTGAAAAGGAATCATCTCAGTCCCATATCTGTGAATCTGGATTAATCTGAAGTGGTCTCAAGGATCTGATTAAAATTTTTGATGCATAAGCAGGTTTGGAAGCTCAGTTTTACAATGTTCATAGCTGGGTTGAAGATTTAGGAGATTGTGATATTTTATTCTACATAATATGCTCCATTGAGAATTGCTTAGAGCCTAATGAACCAGCACAAATAAGTTATTTCACAGAGGTTAGTGCTGCAAATGCTAGAATATCTTTCCATTTTTCCTAACCTTCAATTTGAATCTCTGTTGTAATTTTATTAATTTAAATATTTTTGTTGCTTTTATTGCTGCTTTTTCAATAAATGTTTTCATGTTGCTTTATTTTAAAGGATATGTACATTTAATTATGGAATCACTGTTGTACAAAGAAGAGGTCTAGTGAAACTACTTTAAACAGAAAAGGAAACCTAAAAAGATAATTGGCAAACTCACAGATTCCAGCATCAAGAGCGGACGTGGGTTTAGGAACGCCTGACAATGCAGAGCATGCTGCCTTCACTCCATTTCTCTCAGAAGCCTGAACTCTCTCTCTCCTGGGCTTCATTGTCACCTCTGTCTCTCTCTACCTCCCCCTTGCCCTTGTTCTCTTGCTCTCACTCTTTTTTCTTTCTCTCATCTCCACTTTTTCTTGTTTTCATAAACCTGGCTGCCCGAGACTCAAATGTAAGGAGCTCTTAGTTTAAATGATTAATCGGCTTTAGTTTCTGTATCCCGATTTCAAGTTATTGAAGGAAGAAATGGACTTTCCCAGCTTGCACTCACAGTCCATTCCTGTTACACTCATTGACAGCCTGACCCAGCAGGTCTGGAAGGATGGTGTCCACTTGCAGCCATAGAAGCCAGTTCTCTAATCAGGGGATGTGAGCGAATTGTGGATGACAGTTTATGCCCAGAGAAGACAACATGGGCCCAGCCAGCACCATAGATAAATTCAACATAGTTTTCATACAGTCAAGTTTTAACAATATTCATTTATAACATGAGTACAAGAAAGATGGAAAAAGTTGAAAAGAGCAGGCTTGAAGTGTGAAAATTTGGGTAGAAATATAAAAATTGAGAAAAAAGAAGAAACAGGATGGTAATAATGAAAGAGAAAAGACGAGCATTCCATGTGACATCAGAGATATTTCACCAAGTAGATGTTTTTCATCAGAAAAATTCTATAGATACAGCGTGGATATCTATCATCTATACATCTTTCTATCTACCAAGAGAGAATGAGAGTTAAAAGAAGAAAACCCTCTGCCCTCCCCCCACACACAGACTCAGGATTCCATGTGGTCAAGAGTACTGAGAAGAAGGAAGAATGTCCTTCATCATCAGTCATCTCAAGAGAGACTAAAACAGAAAACAGATGTATGTAAGAGCTGGGAAAGGTAGTTTGGCAGCTTCTCTTATGAATTGAAGTTACTGTTATATTTTAGTTAATATAACTAGCATTTGTGAGAGGCAACAGTGGGGTACAATATTCCAAGTGATTTTCTCTGATCCCAATTCCTAGGTTTAAAACAGTAAACATCAAAAAAAGTTCTAACTATTCTTTTTCTGGTACATAAAATTGGGGTTAGACAAATACCTAAATTCTCTCTTCTAGACTTTGTATAAGATCTCTTCCCCTCTGTATATGTTTTGTATCAAACTAATTGTACTTTATAATACAATGTTGTATTTTATAATACATAGTTTAGTTCAAGTTCATAACTAATATTTATTTTCTGATAAATATTTTAATTGTGAAGAATTTTTGTATCCTTTTATTGTGATTTAAAAAAAGTCTTTAAAGGTGATTGCAATAAGTTACTAAAGAGGAATTCTATTGTGAAGCTGCAAAAGTCTGCTTTTTCCTTCTCCTCTTGGAAATTATTCAAAGGTAAAATTAAAAAAAAAAAAACCAAAACTCAACTTTTAGTAAACTGGGAGATAGATATAGGTCCTAGATTCCAACAACATACAAAAGAATAACCAAAACAGTGGAGAAAAGAAAAAAGTAAAATGGAATGAAGAATGTACAGGGGGGTCAGTGGCACCAGATCCTAGAAATATCAAGCAAAACACTGTTGTTGAAGGAAAGCACACAGCTGAGCATAAAAATCTATTATCATAAGCAACACGGAGCAGCTTCAGCTCAAAGAAGCAGAGAAAGCAGCAAGCAGAGCACATTTGTGTTGTGAAAACTAGAAGGCTTGAAAAACTACTTTGTCCTCCTCAGCTGATAGGAACCTAGTTCCAGGAAAGTCAAGATATTAGATGATGAGACATAGAAAAGATATAATATAATACTGATGTGAGGATTGACTAAGCAAAAATGAAGAAAAGAATGGCAAAAATTACTAATAGGTAAAAAACCTTCACTGGAGAAATGTTGCCCTGGAGAAGATAAAAATTGTGACAAAAACTTTTGGCTTAAACTAAAAAAAAAAAAAAAAAAAGAAAAAGAAAAAAGAGCAAATCTTAGTGAATAATTGCCTTTATGAGGAAAGACCACAAAACAAGAAAAAATTTAAACAGTTATGAAAGAGATGGTATGGCACAATGTAGCAGGAGCTGGTAGAACTCAGGAGAGAAATACAATAAATAAACAGCAATTATAGAAATAAAAACAAAGGAAAAGGCAGAATAAATACTATGGAAAACATAGTAGGGGACATAGAGGAAAGAAATGAGAAAAGTAACCTAAGTAAAATGGAAATAAAAATGTGTTAAAAGAAGAAAGAGAAAATGAAAACCATGAAACACAGGAAAGGAGATCCAATGCATGCTCAATTGGAATCTCCAAGGAAAAAATCCAAAGCAATAAAATAAAAAATATTTAAAGATATAATTGAGGAAATAACACTAAGATTCTAGCTTATTCCCTGAAAGATTATACCATATGCCAAGCAAAAGTTTTCCTAAAATAGTTAATACTGAGGCATGGAATGATGAGGTTATTGTAATTCACTCAAAAATAATTACTTAGGCACTCAGAAAAAAGACCAAATCATTTACAATGAAAACAATTAGCCTCAGACTTCTCACAGCAACATTCAACACACTCAGTACAAGAAGACAGCAAAACTGCACTAAAATATCTGCAAGGAAATAAACTGTGAGCCAGGTATTTAAAATTCAGTCCATTTGTTCTAGAATAAAGGCTATAAGACAAGAGTTTCCAAGGTGGAAGAACTCAGGAAATATTTTTTCCTGAGAAAATTTTAGAAGACACACTTTAGCCACCTAAAACATTCCTCAAAAAACTATGGCAAAACACTGGCAGAGACTATTGAACACATTTATCTAGACGATTGTGCCACATGGTGATGTAGATTTTAGTGACAAAAGAGAATGGAGAGGAGGTTGTCAAGATGGCAGCATAGAATGACTCTGCACTCACCTCCTCCCACAGACACAACAGATATGCAACTACTCCTGGAACAATTACCCCTGAGAGAGAACTGAAAACTGGATAAAAAGAACCCCTGCAACAAGCCACAGTCTTGACTGAGGTGGAAGAGGCAGAAATTCCCTTCTGGAGAGAAAAAAATCCACCTTCACAAGCTGCAGTGCTTCATGGCTGCTCGGGAGCAATCCAAATGTACGAAGCATTCCCTGGACGAGTGGGGGACCTGAGTGAGGGAGTGTTGCCACTATAAGCATTTTTTGAACCAAGCACAACAGAGACAAGTGTCATAATATCTGGCTTTGCTGGCTACTAACAACGTGGGGAATACCTCCAGAAAAGCTAGTGGACATAAGGGGGAAAAGCCAGCTCTTAAAGGGCCCATGCAAAAATTCACCCATTTCAGAAAGCAACCAAAAATCACCAGAAAGGAAGGTTCACAGCCCTTTGGTGAAAACAGACTCACCTGATAGGCTCTGGGTGCATCTCAGTGAGAGGTGAGACCTCTCCAGGGACTGAGATGTTGGTGGAAACCATTGTTGTGGCTTGGTGCAGGCTCTCTGACACAGATGATGGCAGATGCCATTGGAGTTCTTCCTCAGGCCTCTCAGCCCAGGGTCTGCTGCACCCACTAGAGCACCTATTTAATTCAGCTCAGCCAGGGCAGGCAGCCCACCCTAGGGAATGGCCCCACCCAAGAGCAAGCTCTTCGACAACTTGTGGGCCTGCGTAGGCTAGGTGACTGGATTCTCTGCAGCTGGATGAATGGGTCCAACTCTGTGGGCAAGGGCACGCACAAGGAGCAGGTGGTTTGTGTGGGGCATTGGTAGAGTGGGTGGGGCCTGTTCAGTGGGGTTACTGGGTCCATTTTAGGGGGTTGGGGTGCATGCACAGGGCAGGACTGTGTTGATGGTATGTGTGGGCCTGAGGACAGTGGGGCTTGTCAGCTGCAGAAGACTTGTGCTTCTCTAACAGCCATATAAGGGATCAACCCCAATGTTCAAAGCCTCAAACAATTGGGTGCTCCATTGCCTGGGGCCAGCCAGACCCAGCTGCAATCCTGAGAGAGCTGACAATAGCGTAGCAGGCTGGAGGCCTACAACAATTGTAAGCCCCTGAGCCTAGCAACCAGCCACACTGGGGTCCTAGTCACTTAACAGAAAAACTGCAACAGGAATGTACTATTAGACCTTGCAGCCAACTGTGCTGGGGCTCTCACACACCCAATAAAGAGACCGAAGGGTTCATAGCAGCCACACACAGCTGAGCATTATAACAAGCCAGCCAGAGGGACAGCCCAGCCTCCTAGGACACCTACACCAAGAGCAACCCTGCCACAACAGAAGGACACACAGAGCCCACACAGGGTTCACTCCTGGAACATTTGGAACTGGTGATGAGAGGGAAGCACAGTACTGGACCTCATAAGGCATCTCTTACATAAGGCCACCTCTCCAAGGTTAGGAGACATAGCTGACCCACCCAATACATAGATGCAAGCACAGAGAAAGAGGCAAAATAAGCAGGCAAAGGAATACTTTCCAAGTAATCGAACAGGATAAAACCCGAGCAAAAGAACTAAATGAAAAATCTACCTGATAAAGAATACAAAGAGTCATAAAGATGCTCACTGACCTTGGAAGAAGAATGGATGAACTCAGTGAGAACATCAACAAAGAATTGGAAAATATAAAAAAGAACTAATCAGAAATGAAGAATACAATACTATAAATGAAAAATTCACTAAAAGGACTCAAAACCAGAGTAGATGATACAGAAGAATGGATCAATGAGCTGGATGAAAGACTAGAGGAAATCACCCAAGCTGAACGACTAAAAGAAAAAAGAATTAAAAAGAATGAGGACAGTCTAAGGAACATCAGGGACAACATCAAATTCACTAATATCCATGTCATGGGTGTCCCAGAAGGAGAAGAGAGAGACAAAGGGGCAGATAATCTATTTGAAGAAGTAAGAGCTGAAAACTTTACTAACCTAAGGAAGGAAACAGACATCCAGGTACAGGAAGCACAGAAAGCACCAAAAAAGATAAACCCAGAGGCCCACACCAAGAAACATCATAATTAAAATGTCCAGAATTAAAGATAAAGAGAGAATCCCAAAAGCTGCAAGAGAAAGGCAACAAGTTACATACAGAGGAAACCCCAAAAGGCTATCTGCTGACTTCTCAGCAGAAACCTTACAGGCTAGAGGAGAGTAGCACAAATATATTTAAAGTGCTAAAAGGAAAAAAAATCTATAGTCAAGAATACTCTACCCAGCAAGTTTATCATTTAGAATGGAAGGAGAGATAAAGAGTTTCCCAGACAAGCAAAATTAAAGGAGTTTATCACCAAGAAACCAGTCCTACAAGAAATGCTGAAGGGGCTTATTTAAGGGGAAAAGAGAAGACCACAAATAGGAAAAAATTATCTATTTCCATGATAAGAGGGTAACAGATACAAACACACAAAAAAGAGGTTAGATATGATATCAAAAACATAAAGTGTAGGAGGAGGGGAGTAAAAGAGTAGAGCTTTTAGAAAGAGGTCAAACTAAAGAGACCATCAACTTAATTTAGATTGATATATACATAGGTTATTATATCTGAACCTCACTGTAATTACAAATCAGAAACCTATAATAAATACACAAAAAACTAAGAGAAAGGAACCCAAACATAATACTAAAGAAAGCCATCAAACCACAAGGGATGAGAGCAAGAGAAGAAGAAGGGAACAGAGAAGAACTACTAAAACACCCATTAAAATGTGGCAAAATGGCAAGAAGTACATACTTATCAATAGCTACTTTAAATATCAATGGACTAAATGCTTCAATCAAAAGGCATAGGGTGGCTGATTGGATTAAAAAAACACCATTTATGCTGCATACAATAGATGCACTTCAGACCTAAAGACACTCACACACTGAAAGTGAAAGGATGGAAAAAGATACTACATGCAAATGGCAATGAAAATAAAGCTGGGGTAACAATACTTATCTCCTACAAAATAGACTTTAAAACAAAAACTGTAACAGGAGACAAAGAAGGGCTCTACATAATGATCAAGGGAACAACTCAACAGGAGGATATAACACTTGTAAATATCTATGCACCCAACATAGGCACACCTAAATGTATAAAGCAATTATTAACAGACATAAAAGGAGAAAAAGACAGTAACACAATAATAGTAGGGGACTTTAACACTCCATTTACACCAAATGGATAGACCATCCAAACAGAAGATCAATAAAGAAAGATTGTCCTTAAATGGCACACTAGACCAGATGGACTTAGTAGATATATACAGAATATTTCATCCAAAAATCAAAGAATACACATTCTTTTCAAATACACATGGAACACTCTCCAGGACTGATCACATATTAGTCTACAAAACAAGTCTTAATAAATTTAAGAAGATTAAAATAATACCAAGACACTTTTCTGACCACAACAGCATGAAACAAGAAATCAACTACAGGAAAAAAATCCGGAAAGTCCCAAATATGTGGAGATTAAACAAAATGCTACTCAACAATGATTGGGTCAATGAAGAAATCAAAAAATGCCTGAAAACAAAGTAAAATGAAAATATGACATGCCAGAATTTATGGGATACAGCAAAAGCAGTTCTAAGAGGGAAGTTTATAGCAAGACAGGTCCACCTCAACAAACAAGAAAAATCTCAAATAAACAATCTAACAGTACACCTAAAGGAACTGGAAAAAGAAAAACAAACAAAGACCAAATC
Organism: Tapirus indicus; assembly: GCA_031878705.1. Lineage (NCBI taxonomy): Eukaryota > Metazoa > Chordata > Mammalia > Perissodactyla > Tapiridae > Tapirus > Tapirus indicus. The sequence goes on from CM062917.1 coordinate 68,747,513, forward strand.
AGTAGAAGGAGAGAAATAATAAAAGTCAGAGCAGAAATACATGAAATAGAGACTAAAAAAAACAAAAAAACAAAAAACAAGAAAAAGAAAAAAATCAATGAAACTAAGAGGCGGTTCTTTGAAAAGATAAACAAAATTGACAAACCTTTAGCTAGACTCACCAAGAAAAAAAGAGAGAAGACTCAAATAAATAAAATCAGAAATGAAAGAGGAGAAATTACAATGGACATCTCATAAATACAAACAATTATAAGAGAATACTATGAAAAGCTATACACCAACAAATTGGATAATCTAGAATAAATGAATAATTTCTTAGAATCATACAACCTTCTAAAACTGAAACAAGAAGAAATAGAGAATTTGAATAGACCAATCACCAGTAAGGAGATTGAAACAGTAATCAAAAACCTCCAAAAAAATAAAAGTCCAGGACCAGACGGCTTCCCTGGTGAATTCTACTAAACATTCAAAAAGACTTAATGCCTATCCTTCTCAAACTCTTCCAGAAAATTGAAGGGGAGGGGAAGCTTCCTAACTCCTTCTACAAAGCCAACATTACCCTGATACAAATACCAGACAAGGGCACCACAAAAAAAGAATATTACAGGCAAATATCACTGATGAACGTAGATGCAAAAATCCTCAACAAAATACTAGCAAACTGAATACAACAATACATTAAAAAGATCATACACCATGATCAAGTGGGGTTTATTCCAGGGATGCAGGGATGGTTCAACATCCGCAAATCAATCAATGTGACACACCACATTAACAAAATGAAGAATAAAGGTCACATGATCATCTCAATAGATGCAGAGAAAGCATTTGACAAGATACAACATCCATTTATGATAAAAACTCTGAATAAAATGGGTATAGAAGGAAAGTACCTCAACATAATAAAGGCCATATATGACAAACCCACAGCTAATATCATCCTCAATGGTGAAAAACTGAAAGCTATCCTCTAAGAACAGGAACCAGACAAGGATGACTACTTTCATCACTCCTATTTAACATAGTATCAGAAGTCCTAGCCAGAGCAATCAGGCAAGAAAAAGAAATAAAAGGGATCCAAATTGGAAAGGAAGAAGTGAAAATGTCGCTGACGAGATGTCATTTGCAGATGACATGATTTTATATATAGAAAACCCTAAAGAATCCACCAAATAACTTTTAAATGATAATAAGTGAATATGGCAAAGTTGCAGGATACAAAATCAACATGCAAGAATCAGTTCCGTTTCTATACACTAACAACGAAGTAGCAGAAAGAGAAATTAAGTATACAATCCCATTTACAATTGCAACAAAAAGAATACAATCCCTAGGAATGAACTTAACCAAAGAGGTGAAAGATCTGTACACTGAAAACTCTAAAATATTGTTGAAACAAATTGAAGAAGCCACAAAGAAATGGAAATATATTCTGTGTTCTTGGACTGGAAGAATTAACATAGTTAAAATGTGCATATTTCCTAAAGCAATCTATAGATTCAATGCAATCCCTATCAAAGTTCCAAAATTTTTCACAGAAATAGAACAAGGAATCCTAAAATTTATATGGAATAACAAAAGACCCTGAATAACCAAAGGAATCCTGAGGAAAAAGAACAAAGCTGGAAGCATCACAATCCTTGATTTCAAAATATACTACAAAGCTATAGTAATCAAACAGCATGGTGCTGGCACAAAAACAGACACACAGATCAATGGAACAGAATTGAGAGCCCAGAAATAAACATCTACGGACAGCTAGTTTTTGACAAGGGAGTCAAGAGGATACGATGGAGAAAGCAAAGTCTCTTCAATAAATGGTGTTGGGAAAACTCATCACCAAATGCAAAACAAAAGACGAAAGTAGACCATTGTCTTACAACAAACACAAAAATTAACTCAAAATGGCTTAAAGACTTGAATGTAAGGTCTGAAACCATGAAACTTCTAGAAGAAAACATAGGCAAAGCAGTATATTCTTTAACATCGGTCTTAGCAACATATTTTCAAGTACTATGTCTGACCGGGCAATGGAAACAACAGAAAAAATAAACAAACAGGACTACATCAAACTAAAAAGCTTCTGCACAGCAAAGGAAACCATCAACAAAATGAAAAGACAACTTAACAATTGGGAGAAGATATTTGAAAACCATATATCTGATAAGCGGTTAATATCCAAAATATATAAAGAACCCATACATCTCAACAAGAAAAAAAAACTAACAACCCAATTAAAAAATGAGCAAAAGATCTGAACAGACATTTCTCCAAAGAAGATATACAGATGGCCAACAGAGACATGAAAAGATGCCCAACATCATTCATGGTCAGGGAAATGCAAATCAAAACTACAATGAGATAGCACCTCATGCCCATCAGAATGGCTATAATTAACAAGACAGGAAACAACAAGTGTTGGAGAGGATGTGGAGAGAAGGGAACTCTCATACACTGCTGGTGGGAGTGCAAACTGGTGCAGCCACTATGGAAAACCGTATGGATATTCCTCAAAAAACTAAGAATAGAACTACCATAAGATCCAGATATTCCACTCTTGAGTATTTATTCAATGAACATGAAAACATGAATGTACAAAGATACATGCACCCCTATGCTCATTGCAGCATTATGCACAATAGCCAAGATTTGGGAGCAACCTAAGTGCCCATGAAGAGACAAATGGATAAAGAAGGTGTGGTATATATACACAATGGAATACTACTCAGCCATAAGAAAGGATGAAATCCAGCCATTTGTGACAATATGGATGGACCCTGAGGGTATTATGCTAAGTGAAATAAGTCAGAGGGAGAAAGTCAAATACCATATGATCTCACTCATAAGTAGAAGATAAAAACAACAAACAATCACATAGAGACAGAGATTGGATTGGTGGTTACCAGAGGGGAAGGGGGTAGGAAAGAGGGTGAAATGGGTGATTAGGCACATGTGTGTGGTGATGGATTGTAATTAGACTTTGGGTGGTGAATATGATGTAATCTATACAGAAATCGAAATGCAATGATGTACACCTGAAATTTATATAGTGTTATAAACCAATGTTACTGCAATTAAAAATAAAGAGAATGGAAATGTTCTATAATAATAAAGGGAAATTGGAACAGAAGGGGAGATGGAAGGTGGGGAGTGGACTCACTGAGTGCCACACCTGAAGAACTGGGAGTTGAAGGGTAACACTCAGAGTTTACAAGTCCTCTGATAAACATTTGAGTGCAATGAACGGTACCAAGGAAAACACTAAGAAAGACAATATTATGATTAAATTGTATGGGCTAGAAAACAGTTTAGAGACGGTGGAAGAGGATATAAGCCAACTTTATCATAGGCCATAGTTAGAATTAACAGACATGGTCCAAATAATTAGAAGTAAGGAGAGCATATCATTTATAATTATAAAGGTAAATATTGGCAAAAATATAGAAGTTCTAAATAGAACTACACACACACACACACGACACATCATAAAAGACAAGAAATAAAGAGAGTAACATTAAAAGATATGAAAAATTTAGAACAAGCATATTGGTCATATCTATAAATGTAAATAAGCTTAACTCACAAGAGTAAAAGAAATAAAGACTGTTCTTTATTTCTTTATTGTGGCTCACAATACAAAACCCAACTCTATGCTGAATATAAGAGACACATATACAATGAGATTCAAAAGGTTAACAATAAAATGATATTCAAAGAAAAACAAAGAAAATGACAAGTAAAGAAAGAGAATTCACCATGTTAATGTCAGACAAAATGAAATCCATTTAAAATTATTAAATGAGACAAAGAAGGACACTCAATCATGCTAAAGGATACAATTATCAATGACTATATTACATAAATATATGTAAAGCAAAAAGTAGATTATGGACTTTTCCAAAGTAGCTATTCCATGACAAGATGAGGAACAGATAGAAACCCACCAGAAGTAGGAGAATTTAATTATCTTTTCTCAGTACAACAGGATTAGCAGAGCCCCAGATAAGTAAGACTACAGGAATCCTTTTTATAAGTGCCTCTGTAACATTCGCAAAAGTAGACCATCATTAAATGCAATATAACTAGAAATTATGTTTAAAAATCAGAAATCAACAAAACTTTTTCCTCTAAAACTTTACTTTCTTTACTTATCTTCTGGGTCAAAGAGGAAACAAACACAAATAATATGTATAGACCAACTAGGAAAGAATGATAATGAAAATAAAATCCAAAACCTCTGGTATATAGCTTAAAGACTACTGAAAGAAAAGAATAGCCTTAAATATTTATAGCAATAAAATAAAGAATGAAAACAAATCATTAATCATATGACTCCAAAGATTAGGAAAAGATTGGAATAAACTAAAGGAAAGAAAAGGAGGGAATTACTAGATAAAAGCAGAAATTAATGATTTGTAGAACAGAAAATGCTGAATTAAGAAATAAATCTAAAGGTGATCTGTGATTAAGACAATGAAAAGATAAAGTATTAGCTGATGTAACAAAGAAAAATGCTCAGAATAAAAAATGACAAGGACAAAACAATCACAGAAGAGGAGGAAGTAGTATAAGGAACGATGCATTTACTTTGCTCAATTCTATGCAAATACATTTGGAACCCTGGTGGAAAGGAATATAATCATATGAACATCTCTACATGTTCTGAAAGCTATTTGGGAAAACATTTTAAAAAGTCTTGATATAATCAAATTATCAAGTAAAAGTAGGTGAATACTTGTGTAGCCTGATTAAATGTATCTGTTTCAGCCCAAATTCTGGACTCTGGCTTCTTTCCTGGAAGAGCCATGAACCACATAGTGACAACTATTCTCAACTTCTACCACTTTATGCTGTATTGGCGATACAAGCAAAAACATTTAGCAAAGAGAAAACAAACAGATGTACAAAAATTGGAAAGAAATTAAGACAAGTAGTATTTGAAAATTACTTGAATATATACTGTGGAAACCCCAAAGAATCAACTGGAAAACAAAAACAGATAATCACAGAAGTCAGCTTTATTATAAATAAATCAAAAGCTTTCATATGTATAAACCACGTTCAATGAGAACATAATAATAGAAAAAGCATGTCATTTACCACAATAACAAATAGACTAAGTGCTTAGGAATTAACACCACACAAAATGTGCAAGACCAATTAAAAAATAATAATTAATACACTTTGAAAAGGATACTTTAAAAATAGAAATATCTACTATGTTTTGGATGGGAAGATTCAACATCATAAATATATTAGTTTTATTTCACATAAATTTAACACATTATAAATAAAAATGTCTATAATTTCTTTTTTGTTGTGTAGTATACAAGATGTTTAAAGTTATATAGGAAAAGAATAATATACCTATGCAGGAACAGAAGATCAGTGCAGGTAGACTAGTCATAACAGATAGTAAATACTTTTATAGAACCCTAGTAATTAAAATAGCATGACACTGATCTACTAATATCATGGAGACTAATGGAAAGATAGTTCAAAAATACAAATACATACATGTAGATATTTAGTATATATTAAAATTGGTATCTCAAATCAGTGGGGGGGAACATTGGACTATTCAATAAATATCACTGAGAAATTTAGGCTAGCCGTCTGTAAGGAAATTAGTTTGGAACTCCACCTCACACTGAACAGCTGGAAAAGCTCTAAGTGGGTCAAAGATTTAAATGTGATTAGTGAAAATTAGAATTTATGGATAATGTTACAGTGGAGGACTTTCTAACCATAATTTATAATCCAAATCTATAAAAGGACACAGTGAAAATTCTACTCCAATAAAGGCAACAATCACAACCATAAAACATACTTGGTAAAAACAAACAGACAAACATAAAGGGAGCATAGTCGAAATTCAGGTGATTGGAGACTGTTCCAATTTATATCACAAATAAAGGAGTGATTTCCTTGGAACATAAAGAGATACATTGTATAACAATTAAGCTCCCTCAAACTCTCCATCAGATTGGCAAAGTGGACATTTGCTAATGTTCTCTATTAGTAAGGTTGGGGGAACTGGGCGTCACAAGTATTGCTAGTGGAGATGTAAATTGTTTAAACTTTATGGGAGAGTAATTTATCAATATTGACCAAAATTATCCATGCTTATACCCTTTGGTCTATCAATTCTACTTTCAGGAATTTATCCTGTGGATATAGTCACATATTTAAAAATTAGTGTACATTGTTTTTAACAGCAAAAAAGAGAATTGTAAATTTTCATCCATAGGAGATGGTAAAATAAATTCTGATCCTTTTTTTCCCCTATGAAACTATGAGAGGTATACAGGAGCTCTCTATGGAGTAAAGTGGAAGTATCGCCAGCATACATAGTTAAGTGAATAAATTGAGATGCAGCACACTGTGAATCAGATGCTCTCCCTTTCGCTAAAAAGCTGGAAAATGAAACAACATTATAAGTTTTGCTTGTGTGTTCATGAAGTATGTCTACAGGGATATACAAGGAAGTAGTAATAGTGGCTACCTGGTTGGAGATGAGAAGGATGGTAATTGGGTAGATGGGGAACAGAAGTGTCAGGAGATTTCTCATTCTATTCTTTTAATATTTGATTTTGAACCATATGAAAATATTATCTTTTCAAGAACTCAGTAACTACTGTGAATATAAAAGTTACTATACTTCTTTATATCTGGCTGTGGGGGGAACAATTCTGAATGGATCTAAATGAGATTCAGTGACACTTCTGAAACATATTCTAGATCTTTTGTCTCTGTTTTTTGTGATGGAAATTTCCAGTTGCCTCATCCTAAATTTTCACATAATGGAAATAATTACTTGTCCCCCACAAGCATTTTGACAATTTTCACCTAAAATGTCAATTATTCCTGGGAAGTGAGTTTTTTTCTTTGTACATTAATTTCTTATAAACTAATTATGTTTGAGAGCTTGGTATCAATGGTTTTAATAGCTTAAATGGCAATGAAAATTGCTCTTTTAAGTGGTATGACAAGAACTGTGTTATAACTGCACATTTATAGTGTTTATATTATATGGAATAGAATATATAATCAATATTATCATAGATAGACTATGGACATATGACATTTGAGATAAGAAAATTTATTTACTTATTTATTTGTGAGGAAGACTAGCCCTGATCTAACATTCGTTGCCAATCCTCCTCCTCTTTTTTTTTCTTTTTCCTGAGGAAGACTGGCTCTGGCTAATATCCGTGCCCATCTTCCTCCACTTTATATGGGGCGCCGCCACAGCATGGCTTGACAAGCAGTGTGTCTGTCTGTGCCCGGGGTCTGAACCTGTGAAACCCAGGGTAGCTGAAACGGAGTGCGCAAACTTAACTGCTAGGCCACCAGGCGGCCCAATGAGATAGACAAATTTATTTTTTGATTACACTTCTGGATTGACATTATATGGAGTGATCCATGACCGGATAGAGATTCTTCTTATGCCTGAGCTGAGGTTTTGTAGAGGCACCATAAGTAATGAGAAGTAAATGCGCATGAACACAATCGGACAGCTGGCCAACTCTTGGAGTCTGGTGGAGACACTAGTGTGGCAGACCAATCACCCTTTCAACAACCTGTGTGGAATTGCCACCGAGGTCTAGGTAATATTTTACAATTTTCCATGTGTTTTCCTTTTCATCCATTGGTTGAGTATGTTATTTAATTTGCCCATATATGTGAATTTTCCAAATTTCCTTCTCTCATTGATTTCTAATTTAACTCCACTGTGGTTGGAAAACATACTTTGTATGATTTCAGTCCTTTCAAATTTATTGAAGCCTGTTTTAAGGCCTCGTGCATGGTCGATGCTGGGGGTTGTTCTGTGTACGATTGAGAGGAATCTGTATTCAGCTGGTGTTGGGAGGAATGTTCTGTAGATGTCTGCCAGGGCTTCTTGGTTTATAGTGTTGTTCAGGTCTTCTTTTTCCTTGTAGATTTCTGTCTAATTGTTCTATCTCTGTAATATTAGAAAACAATATTAAGTAGTATTAATCCACTGTTTTGCAGACATGGAGCTAAAATTGTGATTTATTATTTTTAAGTATGTCTCAAGAAATAATGCCAAGAAAAAAAGAATCTAGCATTTCAAAGGTATTTTAAAAAGAAGCAACTACATATAATTGAACCTTATCCCATTATGAACCATATAAAAGACCAAACTGAAAGTATCAAGACTCTGGAAATATGGCATAAAGTGGAAATCATATCACTTAAATTTAGGAGCATCAGAAAATATGAATGTCTGCAATCTCCCCTCACTGTTGGATGGATGTCTTCATGGACTGTCCACTCCCCTGTTCCATAAAATAATGAGAGGCACCATAACTTCACATGTTCCATTGTTTTTTCCCTATCCACAGGTCTTTTCTGTATGAAATAACCCAGAACAGTTACTTTTGGTTGATTTATTCTCTATCACAGATGCTTTCTTGGATATTCATGATTTTTCAACAGAGAATTCTATGTTGAGAGATGAATTCCATAATATTTGTAGCAGGGATGTAATGTATTCACCAAAATCCATTTCCATTTCTTCCTGGGCTTACTTCTAGACCAGTGGTCCTCTAACTTTTCATCTCAGTGTCCCTTTACACTTTGAAAAATAGTTGATGACTATAAAAAATGTATTTGTTTCTGTGTATTCGGTGTTTTGATATTTACTGTATGAGAAATTAAACTGAGACATTTAAAATATTTATTAACTTATTTTAAAATAACATTAAGAAATATACCACATGTTAACATAACATATTTCTTATGAAAAATGACTGTATTTCCTAAAACAAAAAAATTATGAGAAAAGTGACATTGTATGTTTGCACACCTCTTTAATGTCTAACTTAGGACGTAGCTGGATTCAGACACCTGTTTCTATATTCAGTCTTTTGCACTATATTCCTTTGGTTGAAGTATATTAAAAAGAAGTATGACCCCACACAGATAGGTAGCTGGAAAATGGAGGAGCATTTTAATAGTATTCTTATTGTAGATATTAATTGTAGCTATAATTATAGACATTCTCCTTTGATTATATAGCAAAGGTGGACAAGAAGTAATTTCTTAAATGTTGCAATGAACTTTACATACATTGCTGCATTAAAGTCCCTTTTTCTATCTTGTACTTCACACTTATCTTTTATCCATACACAATTTTTGTCACATAAAGTATTGGTTACTTGGAAAATATTGGTTCACTCACTTATGCAAATCTTCCTTTAACTGTTAGAAACCTAAAAGCATGAGGTGCTTACATTTTCACAAATTATGTGTTAACTGTGAAAACTAGGCAGTCACCGAAGAAAGCAGAATCCATAATGACTAGTCAGATGTGACCCTACGGGATAAAAACAAGGGGAACCTCTAAATCAGTGGGGCCATAGGACACAAAGAATAAGGGACCATGGAGATCCTTTCCCCAAAGAAAATCAGGAGCTAATTAGGGAAACTTTCCCAGTCCAGAAGAGAGCAGCCACCCATCGGGATTCAGGAAAGTTACAGACCTGTGAGGGCTGTTTTCCCACATTCTGAGGGAGAGTGTCCTGAGTTGTCCTGTCCCCACTCTCCCACATATATTGCATGTGTGTGATGATCACATAACCATCTTAGTTTACAGGTCACCAGCCCAAGAAGAGCCCCATCTGCACCTGAAGGTGGATGTTGTGTATCACCTAGATTTTTTTTTTTTTTTTTTTGTGGGGAAGACAAGCCCTGAGCTAACATCCGTCGCCAATCCTCCTCTTTTTGCTGAGGAAGACTGGCCCTGGGCTAACATCCGTGCCCATCTTCCTCCACTTTATATGGGACACCGCCACGGCATGGCTGACAGGCAGTTCGTCGGCGGGCGCCCGGGATCCGAACCCGCGAACCCCGGGCTGCCAAGCGCGGACTAAACCGCTGCGCCACCGGGCGGCCCCTCACCTAGATGTTTTGAAATGTGAGCAGGTTGTGGTACTTAGATGAGAACCGAAGTACATCCCTTTGGGTAAGAGTGAATGTTCCTTTGATTGAGAGAAAGAATTAAATGGATGTTTGGTCACAAGGAGAGGAGACTATGGCAGAAACTGCTGTGGGCTCCTCTCATACTGTTTGCTTTCCCTGAGTACAGAGCTAGGCTCTATTTCTGAGCATTCCTTGCAGTTCAGTTGGGCTATTCAGCGCTGACCATGTGGAAGAATTGTCATGCAGCCAGAAACATTAATATTGATTTTTACTTGAGTGAAATTATATTCTATTGTGTTAAATAACAGATTTATCAATTGTTATTGTTTTAAGACTAGCCTTACTTAGCTAATGTTGCTGATACAATGGTATTCCACTTTTTAAACCTTACACTATGTTTATTTCATAGTTTTTGTGAGCTATACAGTAACTAATTTAATTGCAGTTCAGTGAAAAATATCATCTGGAAATGCTAATTGATTGCTAACTCAATGTAACCCAGAGTATGACATAACAGTTAAAATCCTAGGGAAAATGTCCTTCTGAGAATGTGATAGAGTAAGAGGTAATGCTCTCTATTCCGTAAAAAGCATCTGAAGGAAAGACAATTAGCAGCAACAGTAGCGACAGCATCAACAACAATGAATAGAATGTGACTTTTTCTAGGCAAGATGATTGGGTTTTCTACATTCAATGATTTCAGAAATAGAGTCTGTAACTTGTTTCCCCGTTTGATGATCCCACAATTTTGAGCCTATACGTTTTTTGTGTTGACTCAATCCTTATGAAGGTGGATTTGGTAATATCCAATAATACCACCTTGAATCTAGTTAGGACTATTCATTAGGTTGAAGAATCCTGGAATGATTTATGTCCGTACTTGCCCTTGGTTCTTAATAAGTTTCTCCATTAGAACAGGCATCTCCTGGTTAGATTTTAAAGGCAACTCTTAGAATTTATAATGATAAAGTATCAAATTTAATAATCAATAGATAGGCAATCACCTGAAATAATTGAGTGAGTAAAGCTTAGAGATGTGAGGAAAATTTTCTGCTTGAAAATATTTCATAAAATAAAATAAGGTTATACGGGAGTTGTTATCTATTCTCAATTTGATTAGAGAGTATTTTATGTATCAAACAAATAGGCAGAGACAGAAAGAGAATGCATTGAAAGGAAGACCTTAATTAACTAAATAAATTGGATTTGGAATCAACTAAAGAGCAGAATTAAGCTTGCAGAAAAGTTAATCAGTGATACTTAAGATAAAATTAAGAAAGGCAGTGAATCAAAACAATTTTAGAAAATATGACAAAATTGAAAATAGTATAATGTAACAATCTAAGAAAGAAAGGAACTCCTAATTAAAACAGAAAACAAACATGAGTATATTATGAAAGATAAACTAGAAGAAAATTATCCAGAAATAAACAAATAAGCAAACCTCTAGGGTTTGCCTAATGAGAGAACTGATCAATTTTTTAAACAAATGCAAAATTTGCATCTACTCAAGAAGCATGCCATTTTCAACAACAAAATGGATAAAGGAACTGTGGTATGTACATACAATGGAAAATCATAAAGTGACAGAGATGAATGAATGATACTCCAAGTGTAATTGAGGGAAAGAAACCAAACATAAAGAAATAGCTATTTTATAATTTTGTTTACATGAAGACATTATATTTAGGACCAGAAGATTTCCTTTTTTTTCCATTTTTATATGTGAATACATCTTACCATTTCTAATAATAATGTCCTCAATAAATGGCCTGTACTAATATGATTGTCTATTATCAAAACATCATTACTCGTTTGATTTTTTTTCTCCTTACAGACTTCTCAAAATAGATGTAGCATACTGAAAACACTGCACCTAGTGTCTGGAGAAAAGTGCTAGACCTCTCTCCACTATACTAGCAATATAGAATCCTGGAAAAATCATGTAGTTTCTTTGGAGATTCATTTCCTCACTTGCATACCAGATAACGGATTACAGAATAAAAGCAAGGGCATCTAACTCTTGGGCCAACGTAATTGTAACTATATAATTTGACTTAAACAACAACATCACCATTTTCTTTGTTAATTAGAAAGGCTTCACTATCTAAGTATAACTACTTCAAAACTTTCAGTGTGTATGAGGCTGGCCTGGTGGCATAATGGTCAAGTTCATGCGCTCTGCTTCCTCAGCGGCCCGGGGTTCACAGGCCCGGATCCTGGGCCCTGACCTAAACACTGCTCATCAAAAACAAAACAAACAAACAAAAAACTTTGAATATGTAAAAAATAATCTTATGATAAAGCTCTAGAGTAAATTATGATATAACCATAATCTATCAATAACAAGCAGATGTAAGCCTCAGGCAGATAATTCGGATAGCACACATTTGTAAATATAAACCAGAATTAACTTTATGCCTGGTGGTCTTTTCCATAATGAAATGTACATCTTCCTAAAGCAAATAGGAACCATAGCAGCTGTAACCTCAGTGCTTGCCAATTTGACAGTTGTTTGGAGACTGCAAATTATTAGCACTTGTACTGTGCTGGGAAGCCATTTTTGCAAAAGATAGGAAGACATTTTATGCTAACACGAATTTTAAAGCAAGCATATTGCCTTGGAGAGCACACAGGGCAGAGATTTACTCTGGATAATGAGTATCGTGGGAAACTTGGTGTCACTTTCCTCTTGGAGACTGTGACCAGACTGACTTTGGGAAAGCAAAAGGAATTTTCTCTTCGAACAAGACTGAGTATATAAGAGTCTAGCTTGGATAAGCAAAATCTCAAAAAGAGAGTATGTATTCCCCTAGCAATGGATGAATTATGTGCTACTTGTACACAATTTTAAGACTGTAGAAGTTACAAAGAAAAAATTTAAATCAACCAAATTCCCATTTCTCAGAGATAGTTATGATTTGTTTTTATAAAAGTGAAATTACTTAGCATATTAGTTCTCCATCCTGCTTTTTTTCAGTTAACATTTCATCACATGAATTTCCCTACATCATTACTGGCTTTTAAAAATGAAGTTAATTACCTTTTATGATTGTACTGTATGAATCTACTATAATTTATTTAACCATTATTTTATATCAGAGATCCACTTTTTTGCTTTTATTTACAAAAGTGTGGTGAACATATAAATCTATGCCTATGTTTCTGATAATTGGCTTAGAATTTTTGCTAGAAGCAAATGAAATTATTAGGCCACACGTTTTAATTTTAAGGTTCTTTAAACACATATTTTGAAATTGCTGTGTTCAAGATATTCACAATAGGTGTGAATTTTTAACTTTATTCATTATTAAATTCATATGGATTTGTACAATCAATTGATTATAAGGTTCTTTGACACTCTGACCTTGACACATGCTAGAGGGAATTCTTTCTTGTAAGAGATTCCCCTTGACTACCCTGGGGAGGTGAGAAGTCCTAGATGGGCCAGGTGTTCATGGGTACGCCTGAGGATAAGCAGAGTTAACTAGTTAAAGCAGCTTTGAGGACAAAGATTTGCTGGAAGTAATGGGGACTATCTGCTTCTAGGGAGAGCAGATTATTAGAATCTATTTGTCTACTGGTTAAAATCTTTATTTCTCCAGAGATATTTCAAAGAAAGTAAAGGATGTCTTTTTCTGGTATGTTCATAATGGATGCTCCTCATGGTAGAGCAATACACCATATAATGCTTAAAATAGTCAATAAGACAACTACATAATGATAAGAGATAAATCAAATCATCTTTTACAGGACCTTCTCTGGATTTGTCATATGAACTGGTTTATATTTTTTATGATAGTTATTTCTGTAAGCATTTTTGTGTTCTCTAACTGATCGTGTCCTCCTATAATTATAGCACTCAGGACCTTGGCTGGAACTTTGGGAGCACTCGTAAAAATGTGTTGAATGGAAGAACAAATACATCCATGAATGCTTAGGAGAGTTTTACCTGTGAGAAACTAGCTACCAGATTTAGTTCCAGGACAGTTAACCGGTTTATTAAGTCCTGCTAGGTTCTCCCCTCCCAAGCTATTTAAAGTTGAGTATTATCTAACTCATATTCTATTTATTTTTTCCGACCTTTTCTGGTGTTGAATTGATGAGTACATCAACCTATAAATCTATAAATACATAAAGTGGTTTCAAGGCTTAGAGTTCAAGAACTACTGTAATTAAAACAAATAAAATGGGGACACAATCATAAGGTGGATAAGTTTTAAATTTTATCAAAAAGGTAATTAAATATAATAAATTGATATATACTGTCAGTTTTATTTCAGAGAATAGAATTCATTTCAGCATCACCAAATAGGAAGGATTTATCCTCTTCCCCTTCACATAGTTTCTTTCTACCTAAGAGCCATCACTTTGAATCCTTTGTTTCAAATTCTTCTGGGAGGACTGTATATCTGACAAATATTTATTTGTTTTTTTATTGATTGGTTATTTTTTTAGTTTAAAAAAATACTTATTTTTATTTAAACACAAATGGCAATAGTCAATTGGAAACATATTTGTACTTTAACTCCAATTTTGCCTTTTTTTAAATTTAGAAGTAACTTACTGATCTACTTTTTTAAACAACCTCTCCTGCCACTAAATATTTTTCATCTACTTTTGCTGAATCCTGCAAAGGAGATCATTCCAGCCTATATCTCCAGTTCCTTGCTTTGCCCCTTTTACCAAAAAATGCAAAACACAATTCCATCATGCTTCTTAAGGGCTCCAATTGTCAAAAATAGGAAAAAAGAATCTTTAGAATAGCTAATTAAGTTGAATTAAAGAAAATTCACACCACTGTGGTTTAGTTGGGACAGGAATCCACTCCCATGTTCCTGGTAGTTTGATCCTGCTCCGTGAATTCTTGTAATTCATCCTCCCTATCCTATCCACACTATGGCTTGAGTAAAGAACATTCATTCTAATTGAAAAAAAATAATTTCATGATAAAATATCCCTTGTTCTCATTGGACTGAGGACCACTGATGCGTTGGTGTGGGCTGGTGTTTGGGAACTGGTGACAGGATTTTGTGCTTCTCAGGCTGAAATTCCTTCTAAGTGCCTGTGCTTGGGGTGCTCAGACAATGTTGGTGGCAATCCCTTGGTTGCCACGGAGATTACCACCTCCTTGGGAGAGGTGTTGTCACGTTGAGCTGACTTGTGACCTTCATATTTGGTGGAGATTGAGCCTGTGTCTCTTTTGTTCTGCAGCTGTTTTGTGAGAAACTTCTGATTTATCTTTCCATGATTCTGAAATTTCAAGCAAAGTGATCTATTCACAGGTTCATAAAATGAATGATATTTAACAGATTATAATATAGCACAATAGTCCCTTACTCCCTTCCTCCCCATACACTTTCTTTCAACTTAAGAGTCATAATTTTGAACCTACATTTTTCAGATTCTTCTGGAAGCTGATTCTATAACTGATAAGTATTTATTTGTTTACATATTGATCAATTGCTTGATTGACTTTACACATATATAGGACTTCTTGTCAAGGCCCCTAAGGGCGCCTAAAGCATCTTGGAGTGAATTAGGCAAGGCATCTCTTCCTACGCATGCATGTGCAGGCTGGTGCCAGAGCGCAGAGCTCACTACAGGAAAGCAAGCTGGAACTCAGCCCCCACTCAGGCCTATTGGATGAGCATTGCTGCACAGGTCACAACCACAGCAGCTGCATGGGACACCCTCACTTCAGACTGACAGATGAGGAATGCGCCTTCCTCTCATCAGCCCCTCCTGATCCTCGTCTTGGGTTATCTCTGACTGTCACTCCCAGGCTGGGGTCCACCAAGACTTGAGGCTTCCTGCAGTTAATTCCTGCTGGCATTGGCTCACCAGCTTCTGTGTAGCTCTTCATGCCAACATTAGAAGAATTTAGTCCTCCTAGAATATTTAAACTTAATGTGCACACTATTTTTGATCTTGGAACTTCTATGCATGTGTGAACAACTCAAAGAAACACTTCCTTTAAACATGACAGGAGATAAGTCCAAAAGGCTATTGGCATATGACTTCCAGAAAGTAATTTGTATTGAAGCAAACTTTGCTATATGCCCAACGTAGCCATCTGAGTCACAGATTTGGTCAGGTTTATGATATGAGTATTAGAGTACAACTCTGTGTTTTGTTGCTCAGGTTTAATTTACAACTCATGACCAGAAGCTGTTGCATCTAATGAATGTATATTAGCAAGAGCTCAGCAGACTTAAAAATAAGCCATCCTTGTAAAATATAAAACTTTCTCTGATCTGGGACCAAACCCAATCATGCAGAGTTATATTATGGACAATCAAAGAAAGTGAAACACCAAAACTGGCATATAGATGGAGATCAATGGATCCTGAAAACAACACTTAAGAGTATTTGATTAGTTTGAATGGTAAGATAGACACCGCCACAGTTCTGTAAGTTTCAGGAAATGAGGAAACACACCACATCGTGTAATTTTCTATTGTCTTTAGTAGCAGAACCAGATGGACACCACTTAGGTTGCCCTAATACATTTATTTTCCAACATTACCACAAACAATCTCATGCACGCCCAAAACAATAGTGACTGGCATTTACTGTGCACTAACATTTGTAAGGAGCTCTTCTACAGCTTTTATAGGTAGCTCATTTAAGAAACTCAGTTCAGCCAGGCCACAAGAAAATTGGGATCTGAATCCCCTTTTTCTGTCTTTCAGGATCCTCATGATATTTCTCATCTCTGCTTCTCCCTATTTCCTGGAAACTGGAAAATTAAGATCTGAAGCTCCCCTTTTTTGTCTTTTCAGGAGCTACATGACTTCTATCATGTCTGTTCCTCAATAATTCCCTTCCTGACCCATTTCCTCTGTTTGCATGTGGTCAGAGATGACCTGTTAGACTTGACTTGTAGGAAATTTCAGCTCCTTGCAGTAGAGTCTGACTGATTTAGCTCGCTCTATGGATTGGTCTTTCTGGGTCAGATGTTGTCCCGTGTCTAGTCAGCTGTGGTGATATGTGTGGGTCATGAGGTACACACGTTACCAGAGGCCATCCTGAAGTGATTTCAGACTTAGAGAATGGGCTGTCAGGGGCCTCAAATCACATTGGGACCCACTGAAGAATGGAGGCCCCCAAAGCAGGGAGGTGGGCCTGGGCCTTGTTGATGGGTTTTGCGACCAAGTTCTGTGCAAGGTGAGCACCACTGTGAGGCACGTGAGCTGGGCACAGGCCGGGGGTGGGAGAGAAGGAGAGGAAATCTCAGTTCACTGCCTGGATGCTTTAGACTTCTGATGATTCTCCCCACAAACCTCTCTTAATATTCTTACTATAGCTATTGAAGTTAAGTCTCTCTTCTGTACTGCAGACTAAATTATCTTTCATTAATGCAAACTGATCCTATGGATTTATTGCTAAAAATTTATTCATTGATTCCAGGTACCCTGATAACTTGGAGCCAGTTTTGAGAAGTAAGTGGAATTCAGCCAGGGTACGGGACTGGTGTATAACCTGCAGCTGGCATTGCTGCCCCACAAGGAAATGAGCACCATCGAGGTAATTTAGCCATGGGAATGGGGCACTGGTGAGCTGGTGTCATTACAGGAAAAATACTGAGGAATGCTGGTCTAAAGAATAAAATCTCCACATCCTGACGAGGCCTCTAGCATTCTCCACCACAAAGCTTCATCTCCAGCCTCTTTCTACTCATGCCTTCAATGCTTGTCCTGTCAAGCTGAATAATCCCTCCCTGCTAGTCTAGTCACCGTATTCTGAAAGGACCTTGTTCTCTCTCTCATTTTCTCCCTGGTTTATGCTCTTTCTTAGAATTTAAAATGCTCTTCTACATTCTGCTTACCAGCTTGCAAAGTCCTACCTTTTCATCATGGCTTGTATTTATGAATCTTTAATCTTGTCTCAGTCTCTGAAGGCTTCCCCTTTCCCATCTGGCCTGGTTAGTCGTTCCTCCTTCTCCTGATTTCCCTAATATTGGGGATATACTGATTATAGCACTTACCCTATTGTTGCATAGATATGCATCTACCCTCCCCACCTTTACTGTGAATTCCTTGAAGATGATGTCTTAGTCCATTGGGCCTGCAATAACAAAAATACCATAGACTAGATGACTTTAACAACAGACATTTATTTCTCACAGTTCTGGAAGCTGGAAGTCCAAGATCAAGGTGCAGGCAGATTTGGTGTCTAGTAAGGGCTTCCTGGTTCATAGACCACCATCTATTTGCTGTGTCCTGACATGATGAAGAAGGGAGGGTACTCTCTGGGGTCTCTGGAGCTTCACTCTCATGACCTGATCACCTCTAAATACCAGCACATTGAGGATTAGGTTTCAACACATGAATTTTGGGGGGACACAAACATTCTGTCCTTAGCAGATGGTGAGCATTTTATTTATCTCCATCTCATTAGAGAATAGCATTTCCTTTGGTTGAATGTAGACTTCATGGGCACATTTTTACAGACAGACTCCTTGAGTGTCAGGGTGTCCAGACCCTTGGCTCTACTCTCAGCCCTCTACTCATCTTTGTGACTTCCCTCAACTCCCCCCACACTGTGGCTTGCCTCAATTTGTGTGTTCAGAAGTCTAGGCCTCAGGGAAATCTGCAGAATCTGAACTGTATCAGACATCCCGTACACTCTGGGAACATCTCGATTTAGCAGTTCACACCATCAGGATGATATCTCAGCCTTTGTCTCCACCATGGGGTGACCAGGTATCCTGATTTGCCCAGGACTTTCCCAGTTTCAGCACTGACAGGACTGAGGAAACTCTTCGGTCCAGGGTAAACCAGGACATTTGGTCACCCTCAATTATTTTTGTAGGTTTGTCCGTGGCAGAGGCTCTGTCTCCTTCATCTTTAATCTCTACAAGAGTGTGACACTGGGGCAGAAGAAATTCTCAGTAAATGTTTGCCGAATGAAGGAATGAATGGATTAATTGCAAAAGACTGAACATCAGCAAGGAAAAAACAAACACACAAACAAGATTCAAGCTGCTGATTATATGGAGCCAGCTATGGGGGGAGGTGTTCCCTGCAGCCCTCCAGGAGCAGCTGGAGCAGAAGCTTTAACCTAGAAGAACGCATTTCAATGCTAATGACTAGATGGCAGTATATGATTCCCAGGGAAGAGAGAACATGATGCTGAGTAAGCGGCCCACTTTTGTGTCTATTGCATTTTAAGTAGGAAGCAGAGAACAGAGGAGGATGCTCTGAGGACATAGGCTAAAACTGCTTCTAGCTCTGAGTTGACTCTATTACTCATTTCTTGCCTTACTATTGATTTCATTTATTTTACTCCCAGATTTGTGGCAATATAATTTCAACATAGTTTACTACTCTGCAATGGTTCTTGTAACCATAAAAATCTCTATTTCATTGTTGATTTTTCCAGCCTTCTAGTTCAGGCTATGGATATGAGTGTGATGTGAGGGGGTTGAGAATGATTCCGTACGATGCTTGGACCCATCTGCACACCAGCTGTTTTGTTTCAACCATTTGCCAGATTAACAAACATTTACTTGTGCCTACTCTTTGCAAGGAATTGTCCTTGGCTATACCCCCTCCCTGAGAAACCAAAGTTAAGGGCTCCTGGCCCAGGCTGCTTGGGGTCTGAGCTGCCTAGACCAGTGCTGGGGGGAACATGAAGCTTGGAGGAAGGATTCTGGAAGTGTGGGAGACAGACATCAGAGCAGGAAACCATCAAGTAAAGTCACGGATCTGAGAGGGCTTATCAGAGAGAGAATCTAGGCTTTAGGAGAGAGGAGAGAAGTTGGGGAAATTATGTGCAAGTGAGGAGATTCAGTATGGAGAGTTGGCAGCAGAACCTGGAGAAACTCCTTGATCTGAATGAGGGCATCCAGAGCGGCTTTTTTATTCCTGGGCAAGAAGGGAGCCCTTGCGACCAGCCCAGCCCGGCAGTCAGATGACCCAAGCTGGAGTCCTGCCTCAGACGCTTTGGCAAGTGGTTGAAAGTCATTAAGCCTCAGTTTCCTCATCTGTAAACGGAGACTGAGAATCATGACCTCCTGGCAGTTTCGGGTGGTTAAGTGGAATGTTGGTGGTAGTTGTGTGTTGTCACTCACTCAGGAATCTCTCTTGATGACTTCTCTAGTTGGGCACACAATGAAACATGGGTCAGCAAGGCCCAGTAATACACTTGTTCCTGCGAGGAGCTCTCACTACAGACTAGACAAACTCACTACCATCAGGGACTTGCAATCTAGCAGTCGGGGTGAGAGAAATACACAATGAAAGCTAAAATCTGTTAAGTACCAATAGCTAGAGACAGGTTGGGGCTCTTGCTTGTCCATTCACCTCACAGATTTAAAGTGCCGTTAAATTTCAAAGGGAGGAGAATTTTTTTTCCAGCTGGGGAAATCTTCATAGAACAGTCTATACGGTCTCCGGACAGGTGATAATTTGACTAGTGGTTCAATTATTGTACACTTGGTTGTGATGTGTGGAACTTTTAGATATTAAAGATATCTGCCCCCACCTCAGATCTCCTGATTCCATGGTGGGGGAGGGTCATGTGCCATGAAACAGGGCTCCACATGCGGCTCTGATGCCTGTCAGGGGTGCTGACATGGGTTGGGACATATGGAGAAGAAAGCAGAGGATTCGAGGAAGAGGCAGGAGCAAGGACTCTGGTGAGGATGGCCAATAGCCAGTGGTTTGGTTTGGGGCATGTAACTGGAAGCTATAGAGAAGAAGGAAGTGTAGATTGAGGCCATATTGAGGCCTGCTCTGAAGGCTGTGCAAAGGGCTGTGAATGAGCATTGATGGAGTTTGAGAGGGAAGTTACACATTTGACCTAAGCTTTAGAAAAAGTGTCACCTGGAAGCAGAGAGTACATGTTTAGAGCTACAGAAATGTTCCGGGTGAGACACAAAGAAGGATTTATTTAGTGGGTGACTGTGGGACTGGAGGCAGGAAACAGACATCCTTTTGGAGAGATAGTTTGGGGCTCTTACTTGTCCATTTGCCTCACAGGCCTTAGTTGTGTGCTTAGCCTACAGCAGTCATTAGGCTGGGGGCTGGTGTATGTATACAAACACCACACGGGTGGTGGCTTAAAACAACACAAATTTATTATCTTAGAGTTCTGGAGGTTAGAAGTCTGAAACAGGTCTTACCTGGCTCAAATCAAGGCGTTGGCAGGGCTGCACTCCTCCACGAGGAACTAGGGCCTTGCCTTCTCTAGCTTCTCCAGGTGCCTCCATCTCCAAAGCCAGCAACAACTGGTTGAGTCCTTCTCACGCTGCATTGCTCTGACACCATCTCTTCTCTCTCTTCTTCACATTGAAAGGATCCTTGAGCTCACATTGGCCTTGCCAGGATAACACCAGATAATGTCATTATCCTGGTCAGCTGACAGACAACCTTAATTCCATCTGCAGCCTTACTTCCCCTTGCTAGGTGACGTAATACAGTCAAAGGATCTGAAAGGAAGTGGCATCTTGTGTGGGGGACATTATTCTGTCTCCCACGTACTGTATTGAGGGGAGTCAGATAAACAGATAAACAAATAAGTGAAATGCATGCATTTCTGTGTACAAATGGATCTGTATACATACGTAATTTCACATACAGAAGCGTGACAATTGACAGTAGCAAAGAAAATGCTCTGATAGAGAATAAAATGGGAGACTCAGAGAAAGTCTGCTGGGAGAGGTGATATCCATGCCAACAACTGAGGGAAAACAGTTTCCAGGGTGGAGACAGGAGCTTCCACCTCATGTAAACGCATAGGGCGTGGGCTGGGGGTCCAGCACCTCCTAGGTGAGCACTCCTAAATTGAGTACTTAGACTCTGTTCCTCCAATTTCTCATCTCTAATAAAATAGAATAATGGTCTATCCTTATACAACGATTTGAGGATTGAATGATGTAACAGTTTTTGCAAAACATCTAGCGTCCCTGCTGATTCCCCAATGCCTAGAAGAGTTTCTGCACATAGAAGGTCCTCAATAAATACTTAAATGAAAGAATTCATACTGATTGTGTGTTGGTGCAACAGGGATAATACTTTTGGAAATATTTTTCAGATGTATTCTGTATGCTGAATTTTTTTTTGTCCTGGAGACTTCACATCCATTAAAGCAGTGCTTCAGAGAGGGAAGACCTACTTGTTAAATCAATAAACTCATTTATCCAGTTTGACTGTCAAATAGATTCTCTTGTTTGTTTGGACCTATATCAAGATAATAAGGATTTGAAAATCAGGCTTGTGGGGACATACAGGAGTGTGGTAAAAAGAGGAGGGAGGGAGAGAAAGAGAGGGAAATTTCTTGAGGCTTTTTAACATACCAAGAATCAAACCTGGAGGATGCACATTACAGCGCCCCTTCCAGAAATGCAGAGTGAAGACCTTGTGCTCATGCTGGCAGGAAAATGAGCCTTCCTGTCTTAGAAGAGGAGGACACTATGAAGGGGAAGGATATGCTCCCAGCCAACCCCTTCAAGCCTTGTGGGGTGGTGGAGGGAAGGAGACAGAGATCTTTTCTGAAAGTGTCATTTTTCCTCCACTACTAGGGGTTGTGCCTTGGAACTGAGATGGGAATTTTAGAGACATTGTGACTGATATTACACAAGATAAGATCATCAGGCTTCTAGCCAACTTCAGTGGAAGTGCACTTTGCAGTCCTTAGGGCGGTGGTTCTCCAAGTTTAGTGTGCCTCAGAATCTCCTCGAACAAGCTCCAAGCTCTTTAATATACAGATTGCTGGGACCCACACAGAGTTTCTGATTCGGGAGGAATGGATGGGGCACCTGACCATTTCTCAGGTGATGCTGCTGGTGCTGGTAATCTGGCAACCACACTCTGAGAACCATTGCTCTGGGGGAAGACTGCTGCTCATGTGAATCAAGACCAGGTTGATCAGCAACTGTGGCAGCAGATGGCAAAGGAATTCTGTGGCATCACTTCAGATCCCCTTGGCTATCCTGTGCCAAGCAAAGGACCCAGAACTTCCCATGTGTCAATTAGGATGCTGAGAATACAGTGGACCAATCCATCGTGGAGTTAAGATTAAGATGATCCTGCAAGCAGGGAGTTTGAGAATGGATACTGCAGGTGGGCTCTCCAAGAATGGACACTGCTCAGGTGAGGGAAAGGGAATCTAAGTGATAGGATATTTTAACTAAAGAATCTGAGGTTCAGTTGAAAAACAATGTTTTAATTTTGTTAATAAGCCTAGGTTTCTTGGTAGGTACTAAGACTTATCTTACTTTATCTTTTATTCAACTTTAGGGGATGGGATATTATGTGGAAGATGAATGATAAATGAAATTAAAAAACTGAAATCTTTTTCTCTGCACATTGTTTGAGTATAACGTGTGTAAATTTGGGGTCTTACTGCTTTTGTTCAGTTGTCCATTATCTGCTGCTCCCCTTCGACTGTAAGCTTTTTGTGGACAGGGACCTTGCTTGTCTTGCTCATCTTAGTGCCTTGAACCATGGTGCTGAGCGTTCAACAGATATTTGATAATTATAAATAAAGAAGGATCAGAGTGTGGTAGAATGGCCAACAGTGATATGAAGAGATATAAAGAAATAGTACACAGCCATTAAATTATTTCCCAATATATTCACAGTTATATACAAATGTTTATATTATAATGTTAACAGTAAGAATCAGAATTCAATATGTTTCCAATATGCAAAGGAACTACTCCGAGAAAAGAACATCAAATATAAACAGTTACTCCGTGAAGGGAGTTCATGGGTCATGTTTATTTTCTTCTTTACGCTTTTCTGCTTTTACTAAATTCTCCTATTTAGTGTTGGCACAGGTTCTTGGGTGAAAAAATGCTATGCAAGTAAGCGCACATGAATATTGGCCAACATGCCCCTATTAAAGAAACATTATTGTAAATGAAAGTTATTGCTTTAAGGAATGTAGCCATGAGAGCTGCAATGATCAGAGCACAGGGAAGTGGGAATGTACTTTAAAGGACCTAGCAAACCGTGGCTGCATAATACAAGCAAATGGCAGAGATGGGAAATAAAAGAGTTTCAAGTGTTGTTCTTGTCAGCTGAAGAGCCCCTACCTCCCGCAGCCCTGGTATGTCAGGATGAAGGAAGCTGACAGCAAAGGTGGATGTCCAGGGCAATTGAGGAAGACTGCCTCATCAAAAGTCATGATCTTTTCATTTCAAAACCAGCAGAAGTGTTTGCTGTACAGCCAGTGCGGAGGCAAATGGAAATGGAAACTCTTCAGGGACATTACCTTGCTTTCTTCTCTTTTATCACATGGGCCATGGGCAGGTTGGGAATATAGGTACAGAAGTAGATGTGGATACAAATGTACAAGTGAATGTGGATGTAGACACCCTGTGGTGGTCTACATGCTTCTACAGCCACCTCTTCCTCCTCAGTCTTCATGGATATATATATATATATTATTTTTCAGTTTTGTGCATATATCATGCTGCTTCATGTCCCCTTGTCTTTTCTTATATTGTTTCCTCTACCTGGAAAACCCTTCTCTTCCTCTACAGGCCAACTTATTCAAGAATTAGTCCAGGAATCACAATTTCAGGAAAACTTTACTATATTCTTAGATTGGTTGGTGTCCTCTACAATCCCACGGGCCCCTGCGTTTTTCTCTGCCTTGGCATTTATCACACAGGGAGATAATTGCATTTTTGATTAGGACTGGGGTTGGAGGGAGGCAGAAGAGCTTAATAAAATATTTTCAAACTGGGGTCCAAATTTCTCTAGGAGACTGCTAGCTCACATCCGATTGCAGCCAGAAAAATTTAGTGCCCACATATGGGTTTGTGTTTATAACTGAGTTGGTGCCAGGGAACGCTTCTTTCACTGTCACAAGCTAATGGGAAAAGTACTAGGGTGAATTAACTCATAAGTGATGTGCTTTCACCTAGTGGAGGCCAGATGGCACCGTGGCACACCGTACTAATGAAGTTTCACAGCCACTCAAACAGAGGGAAACGCTGGGAGAAATGAGTCATTGCAGAAGCTCAGGCTTGCAGCTGCATAGTTGCAATTTACTATTGCACAACCACATCCTCGGCCTCATTCACATACTATTGTAATTTAAATTATATTGGTTTTCTGGCCTGTATATTATTTGTAGATGTATTCCATATTATATTTGCACAAGAGCTAAAGGAATTTATACTTGGTCTTATGTCTTTTTTAGATGGTTAACATTACAACAAAATGAGGTAAATTGTGAGGAGGCTGTGGGAGCCCCTCCCCTCCCCCATAAAAGGAAAGTTTGGAAAACACAGGCCAGGTGGTTAAGCATGTGGACCCCCACAATCTAACTGCATAGGTTCAGATCCCTCCTTCACCACTTACTGTATGGGTGACCCTGGGAAAATTTCTTAAACTATTTAAGCCTCAGTGTCCTCATTGGAAAATGGGGATAATATCGGTACCCTACTTAACATGGTTTTTATAAGATTAAATGAGATAATTTGTGTAATGTTCAGTACAGTGAATCACACTGGTTACAAACTAAATCGACGTTATTGTTAATATTATTAGGCAACTTGAGGGCAGGTGCTATATCTTATTCAACTTTGTCCCTAAACAAAGTCAGTTGCTTCAAATATGTTGAATATAAAAAGCTTCATTAAAGTAAATTCCTTTTCTCCTCTGCAGTTTCTCAAAACCAGACTTCCTGCTTGAAGGTTTAGTGGTTGAGTCAGTCCCGAATGAATCAGAAAATATGTCAACAGCTGTGTCTTTCAACAATTGGGCCTTTCAATGAAGCCCTCGGCCTCCTGAAACATGCAGCTCGTGACTCCTGGGATCCAAATGGATTCAGAATATCCTTTGCTGTCAGATCCAGGTCCATTTGTTTTAGAACATGATTCTTTTACTTTAGAAATGGTTACCCAGTGCGTCTCTAAATCCTAGCTTGACTTAAATCCATTCCCCCCACCTCTTTGTGTTGACTCAATATTTTTATATTGTAGACTATTGTATTAATCACCATGGCCGCCAGGCCTGCAGGCTCTACTCATGGTGGGCCCTGCTGTCTCAGCTTGCTTCCACCAGCCCTCCTCATGGGGAGCTCTTCTAACCTTATCCTTGTTTAGTGGACACAGCTTCCAGGTGATGAACCAATTCCCACAAGACCTTTGTTATTTTCTGACGCTTGGGTCTCCTTCACTGTGTGCCTCTTGTCACCTGAATGACATCTAGACTTGTCCAAACTTGGAGGTTCTGCTTGGTTCATCCTCTGGGAATTTTTAAGACAGTCATTGGAACCTGATCAGATGTCTCTTGGTGAAGAGAGAAGTGAAAATCAGGGAGAAGATGAGGCAATATTTTACACGCAGGCTGTAGGCGCACAGAAAAAGCCCACAAATGTCGATTCTAAGAGGTGTGTAACCACAGGGCCTCTCATCCAATGCTGGTGGATTGAACCTTGGTGCTATTTCTCTGGGAAGCAGGTGGGTCTTAGTTCCTAAAGAGAAACATTTGCATACCTTGTAACCTTCGCGATTTCACTCATTGGAATATACTTGAGAGAAACACTTACACACGTACAACAGAAGAATGCAAAGCATATTCACAGCACCCCTGCTCACAATAGCAAAACCTGGAAACAACTAAACGTACCTTGACTGGAGAGTGGACTCATCAGCTGCTGTGTATTCCCACAATAGAATGTCATTCTATAAGCCAAACAAGTAGACGCCAGCAGCACGTGAAACTATGGATGAATCTTAGGAATATAATATTAACTGAAAACCCCCCAAAGATTATACATGGCCTGATAGCACATATACAAAATTTAAAATAGTATAGACAGTGTGTCTACACACACACATATATATCCATACTTTGTAGCTATATATAAAAATGATATCAAAATATATAAAAACGAAGAAGCCAAAGGGGAAGAAATGAAGAGAGACATGGGATTCAGAATGGTGATCTCCTTGGGTGGGAAGAGGAAAAAAATGGCAGTAATCATCATATGGTCGTTACAGGCCGCTGTCAAGGTGTTCAGGTCTTGACTTTCATCTGGGGTAGTGGATGCACTGGTGCTTAATACCTCATTAAAGTAACTAAACAAAACAAGCTGATTATGTTGAAAGTGTGATGAGTGTATATCATGACATAAGGATTATGATTAATCCATAAACAACAAATCAAAAATAAAAACAAAAGAGCAACTAACAAAGAAAAGCCAAACTTAATTCTTCTTACTGTGAAGATTAAATTGGATAATGTATGTAAACTGTGTACCACAGTGCCAGGCCCCTGGAATCGGGTCCAGGAGGCAGAATCTTGTTTCTGGAGAGTTTAAAATAAACTTGTCTACTACAAATTGCTGGTCATTTTGAGGGTAACAGGCGTTCTGATAGGCTGGTCAAACACAGCCATGGGGGTTTGGGGAGTAGGGGTGTTTGGAGATCAGCAGGGACATCTGGATTCAGGTAGGATGGCATGGTCTTGAGGACAGGACTCCTGTCACAGGATTGAATGGGGCAAATCTGCAATGGGCAGCGCAGGACCCAGCAGTGGGGTCTAATGAATTGTCAAGATGTGAGCCTAGGACAGGGAGCAATGGTCACCCTGGACATGAACTCACAGTAAACAAGGGAGAGTTAAGGGATGAGTCACTCGAGTGAGGTGAGGTGAGGTGGGAGCCAGACAGGATGTAAGCATAGAACACAGAGCTCACACAGAGGTGGGTGGTACTACTTCCTGAATCTAGGGCCTGAGAACTAAGCACCACTCTACTCATTATGACCGTATGGCCTGGAGTGAATTAATTAACCTCTGTTTCCCTCCATATCCCTTCCTTTAAGATATATAACATAAAATAACAGAAATATATAATATAATAGACAATATAATTTTTATATTATATATTTGTATAAAAATATATTTTATATTAAAATGAAATAAGAGAATAGAAATTCCCTCTTTGGGTTGCTGTGAGCATTACGAGTTAATGCTTGAAAAGTGCTTACACACTGCCCGCATTATACAGAGGAAGTGCTAAATAATTTTAGAAATTCTTAACATTAGAGTCACCAGAAACTCTAAGTCATTCTTTTAAGTAAGGACCTTCCAGCAGGTTCAGATCATGTGTTTACTGGCACAGAGAATGTCTAGCCCCAGAGCAGGCCCAGTGCCAAGGTTTCGCAGGGCATCTGCTCTCCTCTGCCTTCTTGGGGTGTTGTTGAAAGCACGATGTTTGGACTTCAGAATTGTGTTCCAATCCAAACTCTCCCACTTGCTAGCTCTGTGAGCTCTGACAGGTTACTTCACTACTCTGAGTTTTAGATTCCATCTTCAAATCAGAAATAAGTCAATATATGTTAAGATTTGCTGTGAAGATTGAATTAAATAATAGAGGCAATCCTCGCTTTGCATGGTACAGGGCGTAAAAACAACCATGCAAGCTGGAGCCATGCAAAGCAATCTTAATAATCGATGGGAAAAATCAGGATTGTTTCATGACATTTGAAAAATTTTCTCAAAACATTAAAAATTCCCTCATTGTCAGGAAGACAGGAAAATAAAAAATGATAAAATTGATATTATTTAGTACACTAATTTAAAACATTAGAGACATTGAGAATTAAAGTGTTTTGTTTCTTTGTTAAAAACTTAACAGAGGTTTGGACAGTGTTCACCTCTTATTCTCATCATATAGCTTAGTAGACAGAGTGGCATCATTTTTACACCTTATCATTGCCATATTCCTTTCTGAGTTTGCTTCCAACACGATCAGCTTCCAATATTTACTCTTTTGTGCTTTCAGTGTTGTGAAATCTCTCTGAGAGTTCCTTTAATGAGAAATCTCTGCCAGCCTCATTTCCTCCAGGAAATGACATCCTTTTCCTCACCATCACTTTAGTAACTTTTATCAATAAGTCACCTTCACTGAATTCCTCTGGATGCACATTTAGAGTCTTTCAAATGACAACAGTGTCCACAGTCCACATTCTCTACCAGCTTTTTCTTCTGTAACTTGGTTTACATCTACAAATTACATTGACAAATTTGACTTCCAGCATTATCACTTTTCATTTCTTTATTGCACTTTCATTTTTCTTGGCCAGTTCTCTCTTTTGATTACCAATTTTAGTAAAATGTCATGTAAGTTTATTGTAGGAGACAATGAGACAACACAACTACATGCTTTTCTGTCTGTGCATTGAGGAGGCGGGCTCCTGGCCAAAACACTGCTGTGTGCTTTTCAGGCCTAGCCACAGACAACTGCAACAGCTCTACATGGCATGCCTCACAGAGAAGCTGCCGTCTCCACACCAAAGTGAGGGCACAGCCAGCACTGCAGTCTCTAGACAGGGTTGCAGTCAAGGACTCAGCCCTGCCTCCCCTGCCCCCAGGCACCAGCCATGTTCTTGTGCGTACCTGCATTCTTGGTCCAGGTACCTTCATTCCCGGTCTAGTCGCTTTATCTGAGACCTTGGATATAGGTCACGGGGCCTCTGCCCAGGTCTCCTCCTGGGGAGGGGGAGGACAGGGAAACCTTGAAGATGCCTTTCTGACTTAGCATCCAGTACTTTTTCACTCCCAGCTCTTCTCTCTCTCTCCCCCCCAGCCCCTGGGTCCATAAAACTGTAGGAGCCTTTTGTTTGGGGCTCTCTCAGCAGTGAGACAACCCTCAGGTCTGTGTGGATTCACCTGACCCTTGACCGGTGCTCCATTCCCCAGGAGAAAATGGAACAGGAGGGAGTCTGCACTTTGTCAGTTTAGCCTCTTGTTTATACCATCACAGTAAGTGACTAAAGGCTTGATTGCTAATTCTATTTTGGCTTATTGCTTTAATCAGCTGCTCTGACACCTGGCAGCTCAGCTCTCTCTGCAGCTAGGCTGAGTTCCTGACATGCGTAGACTGAGTAGCAGATGTGCAGGGATCAATCACTGGTCGACGTTGCAGGAAGGGACGTGGCCGGTCACTGATCAGGATGTATGTCTCTTATTTATGTAATACTTTGTGGACTGAAGAGCTACAGCAAAGATGAACTTTGTGCAATCACTCACAGTATTCTGTGATAACTGAAATGCAAATTGTGTTGTTGGAGGGACAAGTATTCTGTAAATTATGGTAAATGAATTTTGTGCGTGTCAGAACTGCACAAAATGAGGATTGCCTTTCTGTGAAATATGCTTTGTGTAGGTCCCACATAGAAGATACTCGGTTAATTCAGCTTTTCTCTTTATCCTGAGTCCTCAGGCATGCCTCTGCCTTTTCTATAATGCTGTCTTGTTGTCAGCTGCCTTCCAGGTGGGTGGGTGTCAGATGGGCAGTCAATGAGCATTGCTGTGCCCAATGGAGTGTAGGGCCCCAAACAGTCCCTCCCGCCAGCTCCGTCTTGCAACACCCCCCACTCCCATCTCCAGGTAGCATCTTCACTAGGTTGGTGCACAGCACCAAATTTCTGACGTTCAGATCTGTTCCCTGAGGTGTGCCGCTCTCGTGGTGACCTACAGCTGGACATCTCAGTGCGTTGACACCTCAGGGAAGAGCTGCATCCTCTCCCTGGACACCGCTCACTTTCATCCCCATTCTCTCCATTGAAGTCCCAGGTATTGTTTTATTGATTGATTGAGCTGAGTAAGTGAATGATTCATTCTTTCATTTTCAAATATTTATTAAGCACCTAATATGTGTGGGGAACAATGCTAGTGTCTGCCATTTGCTAAAACAGACTTTGGGTAAGTTTCTTTGTCTTTCCACTTTTTCAGGTATAAAACAGGACCGAAGCAGATCCTTCCCCAGAGTACTGAGAGGTGGAGGGAGGTGGTGCGTGGGGAGCGCTGGGCACAGCTCCTGGTGCGGGAAGATTCTTTGTTCCCTATCATCAGCTCCATTCCCCCTTGCCCGCATCTGCTGGTGGGCCCCTTCCCCTCCTTGTATTTCTCCGTGAAGTCCATTTTAGAATTCCTAGGGCAAATTGTGCTGATGGTACCTGAAGTGAGCAGAACTGACACACAAACCTCCAAATTTGAAGCAGATGTTCTAAAATTGCAATTGAAATTGTCACTAATATATCACCCTGAAAGGAAACTGAAGCGATTTCTTTCTGTGTTCTGAGCAGGCAAGGGCATGCTTCTCTTTCTCCTGCTCCTTCTGGGCCCACTGCCCTCCATGTGGATCAATCCCCAAGGCAAGAGAAGCACAAACCATTTGCTTTAATTAAGGCAAACAGAGTGTAGGCTGCCTCGAAAGAGATCCTTCCAGGAGCTGCCAATCACAACCTGCCTCGCTGCTGGAGTTCACCTCTGCAGGAGGCCCAAATGGATGCCTGTTCTCTGAGGGGCCAGTCACTCCAGCACTGCGAAGGAGATGAGCCTGGGCAGCTCCTCCAGTCATCACCACCACATAAGTCATTTCAGAAGCCAAAGTGAGTTGGCATCAGTCCCATGGCAGTTTACTGAAGGGGTGGCACAGGGACTGCGTATGAAAGTGCCCACTTCTCTTAATGGGAATGTGACGGGTGTGCAGAGAGGAGACTGTTCCCTGGAGCCACTTGTTTGGTAAAAAAATGGCTTCCTCCCCTTGTGCCTTGAAATCTTCTTCCTAGACTTTCAAATTTTTCAACAAGGAAGGAAAACATTCTGTCCAGAAAACCTCAGTAAAGAGAAACAAGGGATGTCAGTGGAAATGATACAAGCTCTTCAGAATGTCAGAACAGAAGGAGAATATGGAAAACATGTACTTTAATGTCTTCATTTTAGAGATGAACAAATTGTGGCCAGAGAGGTGACATGTCCTAAGGATCTCAGCACAGTGCCTGGGACAGTGATGACGGTGATGTTGATCACTGCTGCTGCTTCCATGAATGCTCCCGATAGGAGGTGAGTTATGTTGGAGGCAAAATCAAAGGCTGGGGCTTAAAACCATGCAGGGGAATCCTGTGCTGCATGCACTTGCAGAAGTTTCTTTCCTGCAGATAGATGCACATTTTGAATTTCTGAGAAAGGACAAATTATGCATCATTTCATAAACTTTCCTTACCCGGGTATTTTCTTCCAAGCACCTCCCACTTTGGGCAAACCTGATTCAGTGAGGTCGCAGGGCTCAGACATGGGTGCGCATCCTCTTTTAACATTTACTGGTTGACCATTGCTTTGCTCCTAAGGACAAATGCCTTAAGTCTCTAACTCTTGTTTTTCTTTTTTTGTAAAGTGCACATACAATAACTAATTCTGAGCTGTTTTTGATAAGAAACTTATTTTTTTAAGTGAATAAAAAGGAAGCAAAGGCAATTCAATGGAGAAATCAGTCTTTTCAATAAAAGGTGCTGGAACAACTGGACTTCCAGATGCCAATCAGTGCATCTAGACAGAGCCCTTACACCTGTCACAGGAATGAACCTAATCTAGACCATCGGCCTAAAAGTAAAATGCAAAACTATAGAACTTCTGGAGGGCAAAGAGGGAAAACTAGGAGACATTAGATTTGGTGATGACTTCTTAGATAATGACACTCAAAGCATAATCCATAAAAGAAAAAATTGATAAGTTTAACTTCATTAATCTTAAAACTTCTGCTCTGAGAAAGATAGTGTGAAGAGAACAAAAAGACAAGGCACAGGATGGGAGAAAATATATGCAAAGCACATATCTGATAGAAGACTGGTGTCCAAAATACATTTAAAAAAACTCTTAAAACTCAACAATAGGAAAGCAAAAAAACCTAATTATGAAAAAGAGCAAAACATCTGAAAAGACACCTCACCAAAAAAGATATACAGATGAAAAGATGCTCCAGATCATATGTCATCAGGGAGATGCAAATGAGAACCACGATGACATACCGCTACACACCTATCAGAATGGCCCAAATCCAGAGCACTGACAACACCGTATGCTGGTGAGGCTGTGGAGCAACAGGGACCCTCATTTATTGCTGGTGGCGATGCAAACTGGTGCAGACACTTTTGAAGACAGTTTGGCAGTTTCTTGGAAAACTAGACATACTCTTACCATATGGTCCAGCCATCACGCTCCTTGGTACTTATACAAATGAGTTGAAAACTTATGTCCCCGTAAGAACCTACACACAGATGTTTATATTAGCTTTATTCATAATTGCCAAAACTTCAAAGCAACCAAGTTATCAGTGGATGGATAAATATACTGTAGTATATCTACACAATGGCATATTATTCAATTATAAAAAGAAATAAGCTATCAAGCCACAGAAATACATGGAGGAACTTTAACTGCATATTGAAAGAACTGCATAAGTGAAATAACTCAATCTGAAAACGCCACATACAGTATGATTCCAGTGATACGAAATCTGAAAAAGGCAAAACTATGGAGATGGTACAAATATCAGTGGTTGCCAGGAGCAGGTGGGAGAGGAAGGGATGAACAAGCAGATCACAGGGGATTTTTATTTAGGGCAGTGACCTTATTCTGTATGATACTATGATGGTGGATACATGTACTATCCATTTGTCAAAACCCATAGAATTACAACACAAAGAGTGAGGCCTAATGTAAACTATGGGCTTTAGATAATATTAATGTATCAACACTGGCTCGTCATTGTACATGTTGTACATGTAACAAATGTACAATAATAATGAAAGATGTTAATACGGGAGACTGTGTGTGAGAGGTAAATGGAAACTCTCTGTATTTTCTGCTAAATTTTTCTGCAAACCTAAACTTGTTCTAAGACAATAGCATTTACTAATTAAAACACAAAACAAAACAACAAATGTAAAACACATAGTATGTTGGCAGGTGTCCCATAATGCTGTTCCTTTAGATAAATAAAGTGACTTCCTTGCCCAGCGTCTAATGCCCTCACCTGACACAAGTGAGTTCTCTATATGCTACCTCACAATCTGCTTTGCCGGGGTACAACCCTGACTCACGGACTCCAAGAAGAACAATAAGCCAAAAGGAGAGTGGGAAAAAGCTACTTGGAGGAAGTCCTGAAACGTGGAAGATGTCTGACCTGTGGATACAACACAGATGCTTGTGAATCATTTTGTGAACACTTATTGATTTGTCATTTCTGATTTATTCTGAGCACATGTTATGTCTACACTGGGAACTTCATTCTTTAGCCTTCCAGTATGAAAAGTTTCTTTGTGCCATTGCTCACTGTAGAGCTCTATCATTTTTGACTCATATCACTGGTTTCTGTCTAGCAAAAATGGCGCTGATAAAAGTGACACATTCTGCTTTCATTTGAAATGTACTGTGTTGTCACTCAGCAGAGGGAAAGGTATGGAAATTATTAAAGGTAGTGGGGAAGTTCTGGTTTCAATATGGCACATTCAACTACTCCTCCTTCCAAAAAGCTTGGAGACAAGACCAAAGAAATGTATGACTGATATTAAAGCATCCTCAGCAGTGTCTCACGACAGAAAGGGGCACTATCCATGGGTTATACATTTTGCTAATTTCTGTAGTTTTTGATTCTGTTGGGGAGCTAACACAGAACTGATTGTCAGATCAGATGTCCACCCAACAGAACTTCCCAGTGTCAAGTTCTGGGAGTAATGAAACATCTCCAACCATTCCCCTGAGAGTTGTGTGCCTAGGAGCCAGGCCTCAGACATTCTGGGCTTATTTACTCTACTTCACCATTTAGCTGGGCACTAGGAATATCTGCTATTGACATTTTTTTTTTTTTTTTTTTTTTTTGCCAGGAAGACCAGCCCTGAGCTAACATCCACTGCTGCTCCTCCCCTTTTTGCTGAGGAAGACCGGCCCTGGGCTAACATCCGTGCCCATCTTCCTCCACTTTATATGGGAGGCCGCCACAGCATGGCTGACAAGCAGTGCGTCGGCGGGCGCCCGGGCTCCGAACCCGCGAATCCCGGGCTGCCAAGCGCGAACTTAACCGCTGCGCCACCAGGTGGCCCCTCTGCTATCGACATTTTATAGAAAAGTGCTCTTTCTCTTAGCAAATATTTACCCAAAGACATAGTTGCCAAGGAGATGGGACTGGATAATCTTCTCCCTTCTATTCCTGTCCGAGGGTATCCTCACCCCCAAAGGGTCAAATGGATCACAGGCCAGCTTCTTTAATACCCTACTCCCTGGTGTGGTGTGTGGATGGAAACACTGCTCAGGGATGAGCTTGCAGAATAATCCAGTGAAGTTGCCTACTAACTCAGTTTGGAAATGTGAGAGGTAGACCAACTTCTTTAACAGCAGCCAGAAACAGCCTCAATATCAGGGCACCATGAGTGGGCTTTGACATGGTCAGCCAAGAACGAAGTGATGAATGTTGCTATGGACTGAATTTTGTCTCCCCTAAATTCATATGTTGAAGCCCTAACCCTCAATGTGGTGGTATTTGGAGATGGGCCTTTTGGAGGTAATCAGGTTTGGATGAAGTTATGAGGGTGGGGCCCTTATAATGGGATTAGTGCCCTCATATTACAAGTAGAGACCCCAGAGAGCTTCCTCCATATTTCCATTACGTGAGGACACAGTGAGAAGGTGGCCTTCTGCAAGCCAGAAAGAGAGCTCTCACTAGGGGACTGAATTGGCAGGTACTTTGATCTTGGAATTCCAGCCTCCAGAACTGGGAGCAATGAATTCCTGTTGTTTATGCTACCCAGTCTGTGGTATTTTGTTAGCCCAAGCTTGCTAAGAGAGGTATAAGTTGGTTACCTGGGAGCAGCTCTCACACCCATATTTCACTTTTCTTGCTAAATGATGTGGGCCTTTATGGGGTGGTCAGAGACATGAGCAGGCTGACCATATATGGAAGACTCTACCTCCTGGCTAACTTCAAGCCACTGTTATTGGAAAGATCAGCTGAATTATCTAAATAGTTCCATCTGCAAGGCAATGCCTTCTCTACTTCCCAACAGAAACAACCTCCCTCATAGTTAACTGATATCCCTGAGAGCTACCAGCTGGGCTGGACACACGGAGCTTGGAGAACAGTGGCAAGGGACCAATACTAAGGTCTCTGAATAGCACTAGAGCTTGCACATGAGGTGGGATGCCAGCTTCCTGGGGCCACTCCATGGGCAGGAGGCTGAGTGCCCTGATGGGGGCTCTGATGCCAGAGGATGTGCAGGAGGGACACAGTGGTGGCCACCAGCAATGGACTCTGATCCAGAGAGAGCTCATGATGTATTTACCTAGAAAAGGAATCCCTCACCACTGGAGAAGAATCAACAACTCAAAGGAAGCAGGCCAGACTCATCAGGTAGGAAGGATTTGATCTAGGAAATCATAAAGAACATAAAACATCATTACCCTGAGTGAAATTCAGAGAGACTGACGTCTAGATAACAAGACAGACAATTCCACATCCATCCAAGTCATAATCTACTAGTGAGTCAAGAGACAATATTTTAGTAGTGTCAAGGACTCAACAACTATCAGGTTCCATTTACCATTTTTGAAATTATTACTCAAGCAAATGTTCCAGATAGGTGAAGAAAGTGTCAGAATAAAATATTTAAGAAAGGCGGGAAGTGTCGTATACAGTACAGTGGTGGTTAACGAAGAAGCAGCTAAGAGTAAATGACTTGAGTAATTGTGATGAATGTTTGCGAGCTGACAGGATGGAGACAGGGAGTACAATAGGTGAAACTCGACTGTAGGTGAAGGTGTTTTCTTTTTCTTTTTTTTAATGGTGATACTTATTATTTATTTATTTTTATTGAGATAAAATGACATATAACATTGTATAAGTTTAAGTGTTGATTTGAAACATTTATATACTGCAATATGATTACCACTATAGCTTTAGCCAATGCTTCTATCATGTCAAATAATTATCATTTCTTTTTTGTAGTGAGAAAGTTCTGGAGATCGAATGCACAGCATAGGTGAACCTGTTTTGTAGTGAGCCTTGTGGAATGGTCTTGCTCTGACATCTGCCACATACATCTTCTCTGGTTGGAAAGTCCTGGAGAAGATGAGAAAAGTGTTATTTGAGTGCTTCCAGAAGGTTCACCTGGTTTCCGATTATTCCTTGTTTCTCTCTACCAAGAGGCCCATGTCCCACCTTCTGCCCTGGTGTCACTGGTACCAATAAGAACAGAGAGTCCTGCCTCACTCATGCGTGGCTACTTTTTGGATTTTACATTCACGTTTGTGTGGGACACAGATGCCAACAGGGTAGCAAAGATACTCTGATGACAAGGCATTATTAATATTTCCAATTACTCTTCTCAATTGTTCTCCTGTCCACAACTTCCTTAACTATAACTTTTATTAGGTAAGTTCTCAAAGAAAAGCGAAGGGAGCAGTTTGTGCTTGTGCTAGTAAATGTCATGTTGGTGAAGATGATTTATGATGAAATTTTCCAATGGAAATGTCCCCTGTTTATGCAATGCATCACCCAATGTTGGACAATCAAACTCTGTAGTTAAAAGTAATTAGATGTAAGAGACACCTTGGCTCCCCATGTATAAAGGGGGTGCACTGGTGCCGGGTGGTAAGATTGGGAATGATTGTGATTCGTATGAGGAATCAACAACATCTATCTGTCGAGGGCTTGGTGTGTGTTAGTAATTAGCTATATACATCTGCTTACATTAGCTTATTTAGGATTCAAAACAACTTCATGATGTAAATATTACTACTTGCATTTTGTCAATCAGAACATAAAGGCATGGGGCTTCTCCCACCCTCCACAACTTTCCCAAGGCCACATACCTTCAAACATCGGTGAAGAAAATATTTAGATACTGGTCTTGACTCTATTCCAACATGTGAATATAGCCTTAATTGGCAACTTCCCTGGATTCTTATCAGGTAACATAATCTTAAACTCCCTGTCATGTATTTTCTATCTGACAGGTAAGAGTAAACATCCCTCTTCATAGATAATGGCCTGAAGAATATTCTGTTCACCCATTCCTCCAGCTACTCCCGGTTAACTCTTGGATTCAGGCAGAATACCAGAGGACAGCATGCTTGGGACACAATGGACTGGTCCCTCTGCCAAACTGGATTGTCCTACTTGCAGTTTTGTTTTGTATCATCTGATGGCATTGCAGATCATTTAATTATGGAACTGCATGGAATTTGCTGCTATGTTTACAGCTGGGATATTGTTGAGGATGTTGTTTATGACATTACATGGGTACCATTTGTGAGTTGCAAGCAGGCAATAGGAGGTAGGTTTCTAGAAGCTGACAGTATGCAGAGAGATGGGGAGGTGCATGCACAGAGACCCAGGAGTCAAGGTACTGCTTTACAATTCCTGGGGAAGAGGAGATGGTGGAAGGTGGGGCCATGGTCCTGAAGGAACATGGTTACAATGCAATCAGTCATGGAGGGAAATATAAAGTCTTGGGCCCTGAAATTGGTGCAAGATTGAAGTGGTGAAAAATGCATGGGTTTTTAAGTCATAAATCCAGAGTTCAACCTGAGGGACTTGCATTTTCTTAGCTTCAGGATTCCCCTATAACATGGGAATAGAATTCCAACACACAGATTTGTCTGGAGGATTAAATAAAATAATGTGTGTGAGGCACCTAGGATGATGATTGACATATAGCTGAACCTCCAAAACATGATGAAAAATCACAAGTACCATCACCCCCATATGGCAGGACGTAGAAGTCTGGATTCTGGAGCAGAAAATCTGAATATATGCCTACCGTTGCAGATTCTCATGACATTGTTCTTTCCATCTGCATTGGGGTACCTGCCTAGTCTGAAATGTGAAGGAGGGTAAGAAAATGGATCCAGACAGGGAGAAATGGGCTGTAGGACCAGCCACTTACACATAACTCTCCTAATGCTTCCATTGCTCCTTCTTAGTACTCTCCCTCACACAGATTCAGTTTGAAACAGTAGCCATAGAACCCCATCCCTCAGATGCCAAAGCAGGCAAGTCTTCTTGAGAAACTTCTGTACATAGTAAAATACTGCAATGGAAAAAAACAAAAAAATATTTGGTTTCCTCTGTGAGGTAGCTCCTGACACCAGTAACATTTCTTTGGAGTCCTTTTATTTTGCAAATTACTTCCTCCCCTTAGATTCTTTCTACTGTTTATGCTTTACTCTTCCTAAGGCTTCTTTTATAATGGAAAAAGATATTCCTTTAAATAATTGAATGCCTCTGCTGTGCTACAGCTGCCATTTACTGCCTTGGAAATCTGACTGTACTGATTCTCCTCAGAAGAAAAAATAATTAGTTGGTCTGATTTTCTTTAATTATGTGTGATCTAGTCCTGAAAAGAAACCATACAGTAAAGAATGTCATTGTGAGGAAAGAAAGTAAACTTTAATGATCTTATTCCTTTGTGTCTCTAAGGCAGGAAACAAGGGGATTTTAGTTTAATATTTGCCTACTCTGTAACAGAAACTGTGTAGATAATTTCATTCACATGATCTCAATTTGGGGTCACAGGCTCACTGAAGCAGCTATTATCATTTTCATTTTCTAGATGAAGAAACAGATTCACAAAAGCCAAAAAATTAGAATGTGGAGGAACCAGGATTTGAAGACAGATCTGTTTGATTTTAAAACATGTTCATTTCTACTTATATCTGTCAAAAACCAGATCCTGTGATGTTATGACAATTTTAACTCAAACACATTTCTATGAAGTATATGTTAATTGTGGGGCTCTATGGGGTTTGCAAAAAGTGAATACTTTCTGCCTTCCAAATACTGTTCTTATTGATTGTGTTCATTTTCACGTTTTCAGCAATATACTAGGCTCAGTTACAGGTTTTATGAAACTCCATAATCACTTTAGAGATCTCAGATGCTGGAGCTTGAGCCCCCATCTTCCTAGATGCTAGGATGAGGCTGGATGAAGGCTGTGAGCCAAACTGGAGGAGAGGCACTTTCCAATGGGAGATCTCGCCCACCCTACCTTGTAAGGAAGGAGGTCTGTATCTATGGACGTGTGTATAAGGAGGTCTGTATATGTGGATCTGGGTGTAAGGAGGTCTGTATATATGGGTTTATATAAAAAGTTTGTATGTAAAGGGAAGTCCACTCTGTTGGTGAGATGACCAGAGGTTTTCAAAAGCAAAACAGGGTCCCCATCAAAATTTGCATTGGGAGGGAGATCAAGATTCAACTTTGGGGAAAACTGACTGAAAATAAGCATAATTATTCCATTTTATTGTGTATCTAGAGACAGATCCCTTGGATCTTTTATTGCAAATTTGCTCCTCATTGCACTGAGGGTCAGAGAGGATCTTTATCTTGCCAGCATTCAAACTCAGGAATGTTTAACTTGAAACTTATGCTCATTCCTTATGTTCTACTGAGCCAAGCGCTTTGTCCTTGGAGACCTGTCCAATTCCAGAAAGAGAGTTGAGGATCATCAAGACAGAAGCAGAATCCCCATCCCTCCTGCAGCCTCCTGCAGTGGTTGTTCATGGCGGCCTGGCACACTTGCACTGGTGACTTCTCTATCTAGGGAGGGATGGGCAAGAGAGGGGAGTGGGAGGTGTTTGAATCATAGATGCTGCTCTGGACTGTGATGTGTGGTAGTTCTCCAGTGTGTCAGGTCGCTCACTGCTGAGGGTGCAAAGAAGAGGCACTGGATGCAAAGAAAGAACACAAAGGTTCAGCACTCTAGAAGCTGAAGCTGAAGGTGTCCCTTTGGTGGCAGATGGGCCTTGGGCTCAGCTCAGGGATCCAGAGCATGTTGTTGTTGGAAGCAGGACTGATGTGAGAGTCCATTCCTGGCTCAGGCACTGGGCAGGGTAGATTTGCAGTGGTGGGCACACAAGGTCCTCATTGAATTGGCCTCAGACCGCTGTTTTTGAAAAGTCTCATTAAGTTCAAGGAAGTGCTTGCTGTTGAAAAAGCTGGAAGAGATGAATAAATCTTGTCTATGGCACCTCTTTCTTCATCCCTCTGGGAGGAAGCTGGCATTCTCTGGAATATGTTTCTCTGCCTCCAGCCCTCCATCTGTCTTACTAATCCTCAGTCATCTTCCCCAACTCCTATTCTCTCTCCTGAGCCTCTCATCTGACTCTGGGTTTTCTGCTCTTGTCCGGTCTATTCCATCTGTCTCCTTTCTGCTGCCAGTGGCTTTCTTTGCCTCTGGATTGAGTCCCAGGTCTCTTCTCTCAGTGACCTTAAATAGGCCTGCAATTCAGGATGGAAGAGTTTGAGGGGTTTTTTTTCTTTTAAATTCTACTGAGGGAACAAGAATACCCATATACACAAATGAATTATTTTCTACAAACTTATGCAATTAGAAAGCAGCTGCAAGGATGACCCCGGGATTTGGAAAAATCATGCGCATTTGGAGGGATACAGAGACGTCAGCCTAATGTGCGTCCCAAGTGCCAGACTGGACATCCAAGTGCTAATTATAGTCCTACCACCTCACTGGTGATGGTTGTGAGCATTTAACTCCTCTCTCCTCTAGCAGCTTTTCTTCAGAGTGAGGTGAGCCTGTGAATTCACCTCCAGTGGTGTGGCAGGCACAGGCATTATTCTCTCCTCTGTTTTTTGCGGGGGTTGTATTTATTTTAGCCACCATGTCTGGTGTGTTGCTCTTCCCAAGCCCTCTTAACTCTACCCTTAGGTCATTGAACAAAGAGACTGTCAGAAGAGATGCCTCTCTGCCTGGTTCCCTGCTGCACTTATTTATGTCCTTGTTGGGGATGCTGACCAAGTACATCTGAGTCTCTCTTTCCCTGAACTACCACGGCATCAAAACGGATGAGGTCCAGAATTACCACGTGATTTAGGAACATTATTTTGTAGGCCACTGTTCTTCATCTCTTCAGTTAAAGAGATTGAGGACTCAATATGAAGCCTTCTAACAAGTTCTCAACCAAAAAGCACAGAGGGATTGACAGTCATTAAGTTTGGGTCATGAGTCTGTTGTATCAACTCATAATCTGGAAGCAGATGGCTTCTTCTCCCTCTCCCTGATACCCGCAGCAGCCTAGCACTCCAGGACACACCAGGCATTTCTGGGGTTAGTTGGGGCTGCCCTGGCTCAATTAGATTGAATGTGTTCTGAGGCCATTCTATCCCTGCATGTGTGGTGTATTAGGATCCCCCTAACACACTCTCAGTCTTAAACTTGGGACCAAAAACACTCTTTCTTCTCCTAAACTAATTTTATTCCTATTCCCCTGCTAAAGGAAGCTGCAGGCTCTCACAATAACTAAAATCTCACTTAATTCAGAGTAGAGGTGCTAGGGTGTAGGTTGACCCTCTCTAACATCAAAATCAGTGGGGCCCTTGGAGGCCAAGGAGCTCTGAACATGACAAGTTGACTCCTACTCAGTTTGTGTTAGGAGAGAAAACACCACAAAACAAAACAAAATAGAAACCCATTGTTATGGACTGAAATGTTTCCCTTCAAAATTCATATGCTGAAGCCCTAATCCCCAATGGAACTGTATTTGGGGATGGGTCCTTTAAAGAGGTGATTAAGATTAAGTGAGGTCCTAAGGGTGCGGCCTTGATCCGATAGGACTGGTGCCCTTAT
Organism: Tapirus indicus; assembly: GCA_031878705.1. Lineage (NCBI taxonomy): Eukaryota > Metazoa > Chordata > Mammalia > Perissodactyla > Tapiridae > Tapirus > Tapirus indicus. The sequence goes on from CM062917.1 coordinate 68,789,856, forward strand.
AAGAAGAGGAAGAGACACCAAGGGTGCACACAGAAAAAGGCCGTGTGAGGACATAGTGAGAAGGCAGCCATCTGCAAGCCAAGGAGAGAGGCCTCAGGAGAAATCAACTCTGTTGGCACTTTCATCTTGGATTTCCAGCCTCCAGAAATATAAGAAATGAATTTCAGTTGTTTAAGTCATCCAATCTGTGGTATTTTGTTACAGCAGCCCTTGCAAACTAATATACCTATTAATTTCTGGATTTATTTTGTGTGTGTGTGTGTGTGTGTGTGTGTGTGTGTGTGTGTGTGTGTGTGTGTGCAGGGCATGTACCCTGAATAGGCCAGGAAAATATCTTAACATCAGAGGATACCAAGAGATGCAATGCCTGACTCATAGTAGACACTGTGTATTGGAGTGGCAGATGGGGGGATGCATATTTGGATGGATGGATGAATTACTTGGACACTACTTGTTCTACAGGAGGAAAGAATGTCTCCCAATATCACGCAAGGTGCTCTCCCTCAAATAAAAATGGGCGGCACATTTTCTAATTAACCTGATACTAATAGTACCTGATACATTATAGATAATCAATAAAGGTGAGCTTAATATGAATATATGGTTTTTTCCTCTCCACATACTTTTGTGTTTTTCAAAGCCTGGCACTGGCCTAGCCTAACAAAATCGAGTTCCCCAGTCTGATTTACTGACCAGTCTGTACGATTTTCTTCAGTTTCTTTGACAGAGAAGACTCAGAAACCAAAAGAAGTCAATTACCTTCTGTGAGCTTTAAGTAAGAGCTGAAATCAGAGTCAAGACCCTCTAAGATTAATCCAGGAGCTGGAAACACTTGGGCAGAAATCACACTTCCACTCCGGGAAGATGCGACATGTCAGCAGCATGTGTTGTGCTGGTAGAAACAGGAAGACTGAAAAACCTCAGTAGAAAGTGCCTTGGGACCATGGCACACAGAGAAGAGCAGGCCTGAGATGTGGGTGGAGAAATCTGGCAGAAACAGCATTGGACTTGAATTCCAAGCCTTTGTCTCTTAGTGGATGAGTCTCCATAGGAGTATTGCCACACCATTAAAACCCCAAATTGGAATGCAAATGAAAATAATCTTCTGGCATATGTCCATTTACATTTTCTGCAGTGGCTTTAGGAATGCCAAAATTAAGTATTCCCATTTGTATTGTTTTGGAAAGAGTGATGGGCTTGGAATAAACCACAAAGAGGAGGCTATTTGCAGCAGGTGCAGGGAGAGGGAGGGTAGGGCTTGGGAGGTAGAGCTGTGCTCCATTTCTCAGTGCAGCTGTTCCAGTGCCTTCAGGGAAGTTAGCAAATCAGTCTGAGACTCAGTTTTTACATCTATAAAATGGAAATGTGACTTTAAATCCAACAACATAGTAAATTGGACTATTTCAAAATCTTTCTTGTTCAGAACGCATAAAAATGCTAGATAAAATGTAACAGAAACAAACCCCAAATCTACAGCTGAGTTCAAGAGAAAGAAAGAAAGTATGGAGGTGTCGGACGTGAAGAGGAACTTTAAAACCAGAGTCAAGAGCTCAAGACCTGGCACTGCTGTCAGGGAGGTACCAGGAAGAGGCATTAGAGTGGGCTACGCAGTAATGGGCTTAGCCTTGAGCCTGTGAGGCAGGGAGTGAGACCCACTAAAAAGCTGCGCACCCATAGGGGCTGCCTTCAGAGAGGTGTCTAAAATGACCCCAGGTATATATAATGGGGCAAAAAACTAAAAGTAGAAAGTTATATACAGGTAATAATAAATACGATGTATATTATATAATACAGGCATCCCTCAGTATCTGTGGGGGATTAGTTTCAGGACCTCCTGCAGGTACCAAAATCGAAGGATGCTCAAGTCCCTCATATAAAATGGTGTAATATTTGCATATAACCTATTCACATCCTCCTGTATACTTTACATCATCTGTAGATTACTTATAGTACCTAATACAATGTAAATGCCATGTAAATAGTTGCTATACTGTATTGTTTAGAGAATAATGATAAGAAAAAAAAGTCTGTACATGTTCAGTACAATCATCTGTACATCTGAACAACATCTGTACATGTTCAGATGCAACCATCATAGGACTTTTGATGAGGCAGGTTGAACCTGCAGATGTGGAACACGCAGATACAGAGGGCCGACTGGATATACAACAATGGTATATATGTATGTATGTATTTGTATATATATTACTGGTTTATATGTATATATAATATACCAGGGTATAATATACTGTTATACAGAGATAATGGTATATTATATATATTACCGGTTTATTACAAAGGATGTAGTAAAGGATACAGATGAATAGCCAGATGAAGAGTTACATAGGATGAGGTCCAGAAGGGTCTTAAGTGCAGGATCTTCTGTCCCCACGGAGTTGGGGTGTGCCACCCTCCCAGGACATAGATGTGTTTGCCAACCCAGAAGTTCCCCAAACCCCGTACTATTGGGATTTTTATGGAGGCTTTATCATGTAGGCATGATTGATCACTAACTCCATTTTAGCTCCTCTCCCCTCCCTGGAGGATGGGGGTGTAGGGCTGAAAATTCCAAGCTTCTAATCATGGCTTGATCTTTCTGGTGACCAGCCCCCATCCAGGAGCCCACTAAGAGCTGTCTCATTAGAACAAAAGACATTCCTACTACTCAGAAAATTCCTAGTCATTTAGGAGCTCTGCGTCAGGAACCAGGGTCAATGACCACATATTAGAACCAAAGATGCTCCTAGTTTCTTATCACTCATGACAAGTGTTTTAGGAGTTCTGTGCCAGGAACCAGGAATATATATATTATTTCACATAATTTTTCATTGTGTGTAATATTTTGTATCCAAATTTGCCTCTTTCTTTCAAGGATTTAAGCTACTGCAATTTTAGGAAGTCTTAAAAAGACACCACAAGTGAACTGGACTGTGTCTACTACCCTTGGTAAGTCCTTCAGTGTGTGGAGGGCTGTGTGGTACCAAGGAGCAGCATCTGTGGGGCCGGAATGCCTGGGATGGAAACCCAGCTCCTTTGCCTACTAGCCATACGACTTTGGGCCAGTCTCTCAACCTCTCTCTGTTTTAGTTTCTCATCCATAAAAACGGATATTATGGTATCTACCTCAAAGATTGTTGTAAAGATTAAATTAGTTAATATTTTAGAAACACTTAATATACCGCTTGGTGCACAGTAAGTACTATATATTACTGGTGATTTTGAAACTAAAAAAGTGCCCAAAGTGAATTTATTTTTCACAAATTTAGAAAAAAGTTCACATTCCACTTGTGTTTGAAGCTTAGTCAACAGTTACTGATACGCTAGACAATGTCTGAAGGATAAGAGAAACATCGCTATGAAGAGCTCTCATTCTCCTTCCACAGCTTGCTTCTCCCTAATTCTCAAGTTTTCGGCTGGGAGATGCAGACGCCCAGCTCTCACCCTATTGCTATGATGCAAATTTAACTTCTGTTTCAGCTCATCATTTCTGGGAACATCAAGGTGAGAAATGAATGGTGATACCTATTCCCTGATCTTCAAAACAGGGCAATAATTTTTTCCTCTGGGTTAAATTAGACGGAACAGTGACACCCTCAGCCCATTGTACAGTGGTGTATATGGTGGTAGATTCTAGTGTTTTATCAACATTACTGTATCTGGGACTTTGTTCTATTTTCCTGGACTGGTCTTTATCTCATCTCTCAAATAAACAAAATGGAAATAAATGTAAAGAGAAGAGAAGAAAATTAAAGAAAAGCAAAGATGAGACCCAGTGTTTTCCAGAACAGCCTGCACAGCTGAGGAGCGCGTGTGGGTTGAGCAGGGCTTGCTAAGCAGCTCCTGTAGAACATGCTCTGGCAGCAGTAACAGTGACACAGTGTTGAAGAGCCTTTAAAAGAGAATGCCGTCACTTGTAGGCTTGCATTTTGCTTGCAGTTTGTGGGTGTGCCAGGTAAAAGGCAGCCTCAGTAGCCCTGCTTCCACCTTCCTCCCCAAGTCTCTTTGAGTTCTCATTGAACAAAGACTCAAAAATATTGATCTGAAAGACAACAAATTCTTTGCCTGCACGAGGAGCCTGCACGTCTCGGTTGAACTCTAGGTCCAATAATGTATAAAACTGATTAAAACGGTGTGACGACCCTGGAGGGGCTCTCCTTCTGTCTGGGGAAATGGAAAAGTGCACAGGTAACCTCACTTCAGGGTGTGATTGCCAGCACTGGGTTCTTTGAAAGCACCTAGAAGAGGGTCTCCTTTTACGTAGGTGTAGGGGAGCTTGCACAAATCAAAGGCAGGGCGCCTGACATTTTACAAATGCACTGAGTCACTCTATAACATTTTGTAAACTTCCTTTCTGAATTTTTTGAATTGACTATCTACAGTTCCTAAATTAACCACGTAAGAGCTCGGCTCCTCATTCTCCTTCTGCTGAAGGCATCCAGGCTCACTATGTCTATTTATAACAACATAAAATCCATCTGTGAATGAGATTAATAATATAAAATGTATCAAAGTCATGTCCAAGGACTGCAGGGCATATTAATTTGCTTCCAAGGGTTTTAACTTGGCAGCTCCCATTAACATTAATGGGATTATTAGGTAAAATTCAATGTAATGAACAAAGAACAGTAATCAAAACAGGCATAAACAATTCGTGTAAGAAAAGTTTCCATAATATACACATTAAACGTATACATTAAACTAGAATTACTATGGAAGGGAAATCCTGTTATTCAAGAACGTGTTCATAAAATCTGACACGTGCTGGGGCATTACTGGTTATCTAAGCCCTGTTATTGTGAAAATGGGAGTCTGTACCCTTTGCTGGTGATTACTGCTAAGGAGAAAATTCTTTCTGTCCCAGGGATAGTTCATTAACAATAACGTCTGTTGTTTATATATTATCAGAATGAAACCTTTGTTTTCAGAAGATGAAACTCCAAGCAGAATGATACTCCAATAGGTAAAATTTCTCTGTAAGCTAAATTATTTCCAGACAAATCAGCCACTGAAAAAAACTATCTTGGCGATATATCAATAAGGATTATTTGTGCAGTTAGGAGCAAAATGCAAAAATAACTTCTAAAAATATACTCTTCCCTGAGTGCCTACCTTATGTTATTTTTCAAAAAATAATTGGAACTGCAAAATTAGAGTCCAGAGGAATTGAAATCTCTCTCTCTCCCTCTCTTTCTCTCTATCAGTTTGCTAGGCTGCCATAACAAAACACCACAGATTGGTTGGCTTAAATAACAGAAATTTATTCTCTCACAGTACTGAAAGCCAGAAGTCCAAGATCAAGGTGCTGGCAGGTTTGGTTTCTCCTGAGACATCTCTCCTTGGCTTGCAGATGGCCTCCTTTTTGCTGTGTCCTCACATGTCTTTCCCTTGTACAGGCACATCCTAGGTGTCCCCTTGGTGTCCCTTTGTGTGTCCAAATCTCTTCTTATGTGGACATCAGTCCGACTGGATCAGAGCCCACCCTCATGGCCTCATTTCAACTTAATCACCTCTTTAAAAGCCCTATGTTCAAATACAGACACATTCTGAAATACCAGGGGTTAGGACTTCAACTTGTTAATTTTGGTGGCACACAATTGAGCCCATAACTCTGTTTATCTGTCCGTCTACCTATCTACTGTCTATCTATCTATCTATCTATGTATCTATGTATTTATGTATCTATCTATCTATCTATCATCATCATCTATCCAATCTATCTAGTACTTAAACTTATCATTTTTAAAGTTGGAGTGCTATAAAATTGAGAATGCTTTAAAAAATAAAATGAACATATATATATATATTTTTTTATTTGAGGTGAGGTGGTTCTGACTGAGTTTTCATTGTGATCTTTCCTCCTAGCAATTGCCACTTCCCATCTGTAATAAACAGTTGTCAGTTCCTACCGCATGAGATTATTGTGAGTGTTTAATAATTTAATGCATGTGAAAACACATAGTCCTAGGCAGACAGTCACCAATACTTGCTAGTTTCTTTAGTTAATGTTATAATTTATTAATAATGATATATATTATTAATTAAACTTTACCAAAAATATATGGAATAGAGGAAACCCCCATAAATTCTATAACTCAAAAATAACAACTGTTAGCATCCTTGGCAGTCTCTCTCTTTTTGTACATATACGTGCACATGCCAAAACACACCAATTTTAAAAACTAGAATTATTCAATACATATTAGATTATCCAATAATGTTAAATGTATCATAGTTTTACTAATATACTTGTCATAATGGATCCTCTTTATGAGTTAAGGGATTAATATTCCGTACTAGCGTTATTTTTAAAAAGAAATATACTCAAGTTTACTCAAATAAAAAAACCATTCAGTAACAAATGTTTATTGAGCATTAGTATATGTTAGGAGCTGAAGATAAAAAAGCAGGAATGAGACATGGTGCCAGGGGAGGTCAGAGAAGGTGATGGCTTCTGAACTGGAAGCTAGCTTTCAAAAACTGGATGAAGTTGCTCTAGGTAACTGATGGGTGGAATTGAGGGAATAGAAAAGGGAAAAGGATCTGAGGTAATGGACCCCACAGGCAAGGAAGCAGCAAGGAATACCCTGGGTGCCACGAGCTCCAGTGTTGCTGGAGCCAAAGAGTTGTGGCTGCAGTAGAGCCTGCAGAGGTGGCTGGGCTCACAAGTGATCACACACCACACTAGGAGGAGGTTGATTTCATGTGAGGTGGCAGCTATGACAGGTTAGAGAGGTTGAATCAACGGAAATTTCCTTGGAGATGAAAGAAAGGAGAAAGTCGAGGATGGCTCATTGATATCTAGTTTGGGGGTCTGGAGAGAATAGCAGTGCAATCTGTTGAGACTGGAATGTAGAGAATTTTGTGGAACATGAAGATATTCCTTTTGCAGTGCTGTCGCTTAGAATGGGGTGCTGAGAGAGATGCACATTATCATAATGTGATATGTGTGTGCTGGAGACAGAGCTCACCAGAGAAACAGGCTGGGGCAGAGAAGTGGGGGGGGGGGAGGCAACTTATTTATAAACGTAGCACCTCATATATTACAGAGAAAACAACAATTATAGCTTTGTTTATGCTACCGTAGAGCTATAGGTATATAAATTGCTGCAGATTCCATGGAATTTGGAATAAAAAGGTAGTCTGTCTTTTTAAAAGGAGAAGTTCCAACATCTATATTCATCTCCTCTTTTCTCATTCTTATTGTCATTATCTAAAATTTTATGCAAGAAAGATCAAAAGAAAATAAAGAAACAATAAGAAAGGCAATGAGTCAAGAGACATAAAAATAAAGAATGGGGGACTGGCCTGGTGGTGTAGTGGTTAAATTCACACGCTCCACTTCAGGGGACTGGGGTTCGTGGGTTCAGAACCCAGGTGCAGACCTACACACCGCTCATCAAACCATGCTGTGGTGGCATCCCACATACAAAACAGAAGAGGATTGGCACAGATGTTAGTTCAGAGCCAATCTTCTTCACCAAAAAAAGAAAGAAAGAAAGAAAGGAGGCTTTTCTTGATGCCAGGAAATGGATAGAGGCAATTTGTGAAAAAAACTCTTCTATGTCAATTGATCCTCACTATTGCTAGAAAACATACCAAATCCTTATTGACCCTGTCTCCTTGTTAAATTTCTATCTCCCCCTACTTTTTTTGTAACACAATTCGATGGTTTTAGTATATACATAAAGTTGTGCAACCATCAACAACATCAATTTTAGAACATTTTTCATCATCCCCAAAAGAAGTGCCATACCATTTAGCTGTCCGCCCTCAATCCCACCATCTCCCCAGCTGTAGGCAACCACCAAACTATGTTCTGTCCCTGAAGATTTGCCTATTATAGACTTTTCACATACATGGAATCATATAATATGTGTTTTTTGTAGCTGTTCTTTCACTTAGCATGATGCTTTCAAGCTTCATCCATGTTGTAGCATGCATCAGTACTTCATTCCTTTTATGGCTGAATAATATTGTTTATGCATTCATAAGGTGATAGATATTTGAGGTGTCTCTACCTTTTGGCTATTAGAAAGACTGTTGCTATGAACAGTTGTGTACATGTTTTCATTTCTATTGAGTCTATGCCTAGGAATGGAATGGTTGAGTCATAAGATAACTCTACGTTTAACATTTTGAGGAAATGCCAGACTATTTTCCAAAATGGCTGCACCATTTTATATTCCCACTAGCAGTTTATGAGTGTTCTGATTTCTCTACATCCTCACCAACAATTGTCTGACCTTTTGATTATAGCTATGTAGTGCACGTGAAGTGGGTCTCATTATGGTTTTGATTTGCATTTCTTTGGTGACTAATGTAATTGAGCATCTTTTCTTGTGTTTATTGGCTATTTGTATATCTTCTTTGGAGAAATATCTATTCAGATCCATTACACATTTTTAATAGGGTTATTTGTCTTTATATCATTGAATTTTAAGAATTATTTATATATTCTAGATGCAAGTCCAATATCAGATATATGATTTTCAAATATTTTCTATTCTTTGGGTTGTCTTATCACCTTCTTGATCATGTCTTTTCACGCACAAAGATTTTTTATTTTGATAACAAACAATTTACCTTTTTTCTTTGGTTTCTTGTGCTTTTGGTGTCATGTCTAAGAAACCATTGTCAGATCAAGATCACAAAGATTTGCCCCCTGTTTTCTTTTAGGGGTTTTATAGTTTAACTCTTACATTTAGATCTATGATCCATTCTGAGTTAATTTTTGTATATAGGGGGAGGTAGGGGTTGAGCTTCATTCTCTTGTATATTACTATCCTGTTGTTCCAGCACTATTTGTTGAAAATACTTCTTTCCTCATTGAATGGTCTTGGAATCCTTGGTGAAATTCAATTGACCATACATATATGGGTTTGTTTCTGAACTCTCTGTTCTATAATGTTGATCCATAGATCTATCCTATTCCATTTCCCCACTGTCATGATTATTATTGCTTGTAGTTAGTTTTAAAATCACAAAGCATTAGTCCTCCACCCTGTTATTCCTTTTCAAGATTGTTTTGGATATTATAGGTCCTGTGAAATTAAATATAAATTTTAGATTCAGTTTTTTAGGCTCTACAAAGAATTCAGCTGCAATTATGATAGAGATTGTTTTGTATCTGTAGATGAGATTTGGAAGATATTGATCTTAAGAACAGTAAGTTTTCTGAAACAAGAACTTGGGATGTTTTTCCCATTTATTGAGATCTTTAATTTCTTTTAACAATATTTTGTGGTCTTTAGACTATGTTTTTCAGTTCTCCTGTCATTTTTTCCCTAAGTATTTTATGCTTTTTGATATTATTGTAAATTGAATTTTCTTAATTTCCGCTCTGGATTATTCATTGCAAGTATGGAAATACAATTGATTTTTGTATATTGATCTTGAATCCTGAAGCCTACTGAACTCATTTATTAGTTCTAATAATTCTTTAGTGGATTCCTCAGGAATTTTTATATACAAGATCATGTAATCTGTAAATGGAGATAGTTTTACTTCTTCCATTCCAATCTGAATACCTTTTCTTTCTTTTTCTTTCATAGTTGCCTTTGCTAAAATCTCCAATAAATTTTGAATAAAAGTGGTAAGAGTGGGCATCCCTTTCTTGTTCTTGATCTTATAGTTCCAGTCTCAGCATCCGGTCATTCACCATTAAGTTTGATGTTAGTTGTGGATTTTTTATATTTGTCTCTTATCAGGTTGAGGAAGTTCCCTTCTATTTCTAGTATATTGAACTTTTTAACAATATGATAGAGTGTTGGAACAGCTGCCTCTTCAGAAGTTGTAAACACAACTTCTAGTTGCTCTCATGGGAAGTTTCTGTCCCGTGTTATTGACCCCCTGTAAATATGTTCCTGTTTCTTTGAATATTTCATAATTTATTGTTGGAAAGTGGACATTCTAGATAATATATTATAGAAACTCTGGGTACTGCTCTTACCCCCTGAGCTTGTCACAGCTATCTGTTTGTTTATTGACTCACTGACTTATTTTCATGAAATCTATTTCTCATGTGGTGCGATGCCTCTGATGTTGCTTGTTAGAGGGCTTACCCTTGGGCTTGTGCACAGTCACACTGGGATAACATGGTTTTAGTGGGATTCTCTCTAACTGCCTCTTTCCACGATGACATGTCTTCTCAAGTTGCGTTTCTGACTGGAAAGCTCTGACTGATAAATGATCCAGGATGAGGGTGATTGGGAACCCAGTGTTCTCAGTGTTCCCTGCCTGTGAGTGAGCCTCAGCCCACAAGTGGGGGTTGGATAGAAGAAGGAATTCATTACATCTCAGCTGCAGTTGCCTAGAATGTTGGCTCTGCAACAAGAAGTTGGGGAACAGAGTGAGAAATGCTGATGTCCTGTCCCTCCTGGGAAGATGTTATAGTCCTTGACTTGTAGCTGGGGGAAATGGGAGGCAGCAGTTCTTGGCTGCACTAATCTAGAGTGAAGTTTCTTTCATACTGAGCTCAGAGGGCAAGGGAGGGAGAGGGTCATCGTTCAAATTAGAGACTCACTGTTCTTACTGAGTTTTAGTAGATTTTCTTGAATGATTGTTCCTTCAATTGTTGTATGTACTTAGGACCATTTCTAGAAACATTAAATGGTTGTACTTTTTAAAAATACTTTTCACAAATTTTACTGGGGATTTGGTCTGCCAAGATCCTCATGTTGTCATTCTGGAAGTGGAATTTGCTACCCTTCCTTTGAAAAATTTTTTGTCCTTATTTTTTAATAACTTTGCTAAAGATTGCCCTAAATTTTTGTCTTCACTTCACATGCATTTGACATGGCTGACTCTGTCATGGACATGAAGGCCAAGTCACCTACGAACTTTCTACATTCCCTTCCTATAGCTTCATGTGTTATATATTTGTGTGTGTGTGTGTGTGTGTGTGTGTATACTCTAAGGATTTGTGATGAGCATGCATTCTCATATCACACCTCTTTTCAGAAACTTTTGTTGTTTCTTAACTGACCCCAGCATGATTCCAATTTTCTTGGATAACAACTAAAGCCCTCCACACTGTTGACAATGTACCTTTCCAAAATCAGCTCCCAATCCCTTCCCTACTTTGCAGCTCACTCTCTAATTATCCCAGTCAGTGCGTGGTTTCATCAGCACACGGAACTGTTTATGCCTTACTGATGCCACTCATGCAATATTACTCGCTACTATGTTGTCTGATAAGGATCATCTTCATCAGAATTACAACATGAAGCAAAAGCATAGAAGTTATTATGCATATTTTAAAGAACAATAAAGTGAACAGCCACATAACCACCACCAAGGTTAAAAGTAAGACTGTGTCACCACCAGAAGTACACTCCAGTGTGCTCCTCCCCAATTGCATCCCCCCACCTCCTCCTGAGAGATATTTTGACATTTTTAATAAGCACTCCTTTGCCATTTACAAATATAATTTTATCACCTAGGTATGAATGTCTAAAGATGTGAGGTTTGATCTTGCCTGGTTTTGAAATTCACGTGAATGTAATCAAACTACAGGTATGTTTCTGTGACTTGCTCATTTTGCTCCAAGTTTCTAAGATTGACCTATGTTGATGCCCCTGGCTGTATTACCAATCTCTTTATTGTTTTGTAACATTTCATTGTATAATATGCTACAATTTGTTTATCTAATATACCTTTGATGGAAATTTAAGTTGTTTCCGGGTTTTGGCTGCTGCGAGCAATGCTGCTATGTATATTCTTGTACAAGTCTTCTTGTTCACAAGTACAAGGGTTTCCTTAAGAAATACACCTAGGAGCAAAATTTCTCAATTTAAGAACATATAAGTGTTAGTTTCTGCCAAAAAAGTAGTTATACAATTTACACATTTACCAGCCATTTATGACAGTTGCCATTGCTCCATATTCTAACCTTTTCATATAAGAGATCTGAATTTTTGCCAAGCAATTAGGGTTGTAATGGTATCTTTTAATTGCAGTTTTAATTTATGTTTTCCTGTTTATCAATAATGTTGAGCATATTTTCATATATTTGTTGGCCATTTGCATTTCTGTTTTGTGTAGTGACTATTCAAGTCTTTTCCCACTTTTAAATGGATATTTTGCCTTTTTTCTTATTAATTCATATGCTTACTTGTATATTCTAGATAAACAGACGACTTGTCTTTTCAAAATCTTATTAGTATGCTTTGATACAGACAACTTCTTATTTTTATTATAGTTAAATAAATCAACATTTACCTTTACAATGTTTTCTTTTAGTGTCTTAAGAAAGTATTCACCAATGTCTTGATGATATTTTCCAATGTTTTTGTCTATAAGCTTTAAAATATTGCCTTTAAAATTTAGATCTTTAATCCACCTGGAATTGAATAGTTATATGGTGTGAAAAAGTGGTTCAACTTCATTTTTGCCCATCTCGATACACCATGGTCTCATCACAATTTAACCACTTGCCTACCATTTCCCCACTGATGTGTCGTACTACCTATGTCACACATATATTTCTGAGATCTCTAATTCTTCCACTGATGTCTTTGAGTCTATTCCAAAACCACACTGTTCTATTACTATCACTTCAAAATAAACCTTAGTGTTAAATAGGGCTAATCTCTCCACTTCGTCCCCCTTTTTCAACTGTTCTTGTGTTTTAGAAGTGCAGAGAAAATTTGGAATCATTTGGTCATGCCCCTCCTCGCCAAAAACCCTAATAAATAACTGATAGGAAAAAATAAAACACCTTTAGGTATTGATGAAGGCATTGATTCTATAGATAAAATCATAGAAAGGTAGAATTTTTAAAATATAAGAGTCTTCCAATGCATGAACATGATTTTCTACTGCATTTATATAACCTCTTTGATATAGATTTATATAATAATAAATATTATTATTTTTGCTGAGGAAGATTCTCCTTGAGCTAACATCTGTTGCCAATCTTCCTCTATTATTTGTGTGAACTGCCGCCATAGCATGGCCACTGACCAGTGGTGTAGGTGCACGCACAGGAACCGAACCTGGGCCGCTGAAGTAGAGCACACCAAACTTAGCCACTAGGCCATCGGGGCTAGGCCTATATACCTTTCTTTAATATCATTCAAACCATCAATAATGGTCTCCATAAAAATCTTCCAAATATTTAGTTAGATTTATTTCTTGATACTTTATATTTTTGATATTATTTAAATGGTATGTCTTTTAAACTTTGCGTTTTTTTCTGATGTATAAAAATGGAAAAGATTTTTGAATGTTACTTTTATATTCAGTTTTCTTGTATATTTTTATTCATTCTAATATTTTATTTAGAGACACTCTTGCCTGGAAGTGGTAAATAGGCACTCCTATCTTGTTCCTTCATCGCAAAGGTAGTTTTTTTGGTGATAGGCTTTATCAAGTCAAGGAAGTACTTTATTTTTTAATTTGGTTTGCTAAGAGTCATTAATTTGCTTGTGTCTGTTTCATTTCAAATGTTTAATCTCAACCTATGAAGATGACCAAAAAATTTGAGACCTTACTCTGTTAGTGTTGATAATATTAATTGATTTTTTAAAATGTCAAATCCATATTACATTTCTGGAATAAACCTAACCTGGTCGTGATGCATCATCTTTTTTATACATTGCTCTGTTTGGTTTGTTAATATAAGGTATGGAATTTGGCCTCCATTTTCCTAAGGGATATTGGCCTTTCTTGAACTGTGCTTTATTCATTCTGTTTCCCTGCCCTGATTTACACTTAGACTACTAAAAATAAGTCCAATGTAGACAAATGTAAATTACTAAAGAAGTGTTCTTGGCCTTTATTAATTTGAGAGATGTATAGACACATGAGGAGTATTTCAGTAATAACTACTGCATTAAACATGCGGTGGGAATTCTGGCGTAAGTACACTCACATTTCTTGAACTAGTGAAGATAATTTGAATGATTACTGACTGTGCTTAGGAAAGGCTGAACAAAATTGCTACTCTTTTATTAAAATCATCATTGGTTTCTGCTGTTATAGGAGAAGCTCAGATGCCGTGTCTCACTAATAGTCGGGCTAAGGGAGTTAGCTAATCCACATCTCTATTGTAAGTGCACTGCAGAGAGACACACAAAACAGTTACAGTGCCAATGGGATCAAACTTCTTCTTACCAGTCAGGAGGAAATTGGGTATCATCTTTTATTGCACATTTGTTATACTGCCTCTGTGCTGATGTTCTCCTCCAATTAACAGTTAATCTTCTAGATTAATTTTTCTTTCTAGGAAAATATTTGGAAAAAATTGTAAAATCTTAAAACCATAAAGTTGTCAATATTTAGAAGTCAACTGATTAAATCTTTCACTCATTTACTCACTCACTCACTCACTGGGTTATTTAGTCCTGTGTTCATTGAACACCTAAGGGACCATGGTATGCAGACAATTAAGTATGCAAATTTTCATCCAATTCCCCTCTTTTCACTGCAGTACCTCATTCTTGCCTTCAGCTCTGACTGGTGTCTGCATCCTATGTTGCTCTGGTTTAGTCTCTTTAGTGAGTCAAGTTTATTCCAGGTTTATTTTTATTCTCTAAGGCAGGAATGGGGTAGCTGTGTTGATGCTTATTGCAGTGGCGTGTACCTGAGTATCCAATTACTCCTTTGCTAGACTTTCAATTAATCCTCCTGTGTTCATTCCCTTTTGGTAAATCTGGCATCATCCTTCAGGGTACCTGGGGTTTCCCATTTCCCAAATTATTCCAGCATCCTGAAAAGTTATTAGTGTCCTTGTATTAGTTCACCCACCACTACCACATCTCAAGCACTTTGCCATCACCAAACTCATATTTCAACATCATCTGCTCTTCTCAAGCTGTTGTCATGCATCCACCTGTTTTCTGTCTTCTATTTTATGACATCTCTAATCATGGTCATCTCTCCAAATCTCTTTGTTCTTTCCATAGTATCTTATATTCCTTAGCTATTATTTTATCATGTTTTGTATGTGTAAAATCTTAAAAGTTTACACAGAAGAGCCCTCACTTCAATTTCCATTACCATCATCAATGAGCTTTAAGCAGGATAGGGAATTGATTTAATATGCATTTTAAAATATTTCTCTGTGTGGTATATAGAATCTACTGGAGCTAGATTTTAAGTGTGGAAGTGTGGAGATCAGTTAGGGGATCATTACAATATTCCAGGTAAGATAAGGTGCTGGTTTTTCCTAAGATCATAGAAATGGAGATTGAGGAAAAGCAGATTGACTCATTTGGAAAATATTTGGGGTTTAAAAGGAAGTTTAGAGGATTTCTGATTTCAGTTCCAACATGTAAATATCATGCAAATAGTCGTTCTTGTCCTTGTAAATGAGTAAAAGCTAAACAAACTGGAAATCAAAGGTTTTTTTGGACCCATGAAAAGACTGAAGTCACAGGGCAAACTCCCACCCCCAAATCTTGGAAGATAGGTAAATCCAGAGAGTCACAACTGAGATATGCTTACTGGGAGCCATAAACTCATAGGAATGCTTAAATGGTTATTTTGACAAGCTGCTGGAGGCTGAGTGTGGACTGACATGAGAGTGAGGGAATCCTGGGGCCCTCCATATCATAGGCTTAACCTCCAGCAATCCCACTATGTTCTCACAGTTAAGAGCCAAAATAGTCCACTGTTGCTCTGGCAGGGGGAGAGCAAGAGTATATTGTGAAATATCCCCAGAGCATGGCCAAAGATCTAGACTTCAGGAAAAAAGACTTTACCTGAGAGTTATCCCAACCGGAGGAAGGGCATTTCTCCTATTCTAACCTCCTGACCCTTATTCTCAATTAAGAGGGTAAACAAAAATCCGAGAAACACTTGTGAAGGTAAAATCCCAGGGCACAGGTACACTATAATACTGAGATGTAATCCTAAGGTCATATAACTTTCCCCTCCCCACTCTTTACCATCACACCAACAACCTGCAGCATCATAACATGGATGACATTGAAAAGAGCTGAAATAAACACATACTATCCAAGGAGGAGTTCTTAGTGAAGCTCTAAGACAAGAGAGGAGACACAAACAAGGATGCTAAATGAATTGAAGTTTCTGACACCTAGAGCTACAGCAAATATTAAACACAGCCCAACTCTTCACCAGATTGATATAAATCTAATCACTAAAGGCTTACCTCAATTCCTATTATGTGATGCAAACGTGTGATGTGTTCCT
This sequence comes from Tapirus indicus, assembly GCA_031878705.1. NCBI lineage: Eukaryota > Metazoa > Chordata > Mammalia > Perissodactyla > Tapiridae > Tapirus > Tapirus indicus. The sequence continues at coordinate 68,806,014 of CM062917.1, forward strand.
CTTTCAACAAAAGATTACAAAGCATGGCAAAAGGAAAGAAAAAAACACAGTTTGAACAGACAAAGCAAGTATCAGAAACAGACTCAGATATGACACAGGTGTTTTAATAATCAGACAAGGAATTTAAAAAAACTATTATTAATGTGCAGAGGACTCTAATGGAGAAAGTAGACAACATGCAAGAACAGATGGATATATAAGCTGAGAGATGGAAATTCTAAGAAAGAATCAAAAGGAAATGCTAAAATCCAAAACTGTAATGGTAATGAAGAATGCCTTTGATGAGTTTATTGGTAGACTATACACTGAAATGCAAAGAGAAAAAGAGAGTGAAAAAAAAGAACATCTAAAAATTATAGAACATTTTCAAAAACAATTTACAAATACCATATGTGTAATTGGAATACCAGAGAAAAATTAAGAGAAGACATCGTTGAAGAAATTTGGAAGTAATAATGCTCAAGAGCTTTCCAGAACTAATGATAGACACTGAAACAAAGATCCAGCGAGCTCAGAGAACAGCAAACAGGATAAATAAATACCAAAAAATCTACACTGAGGCATATCATATTAAAAGTTAAAAAAAATAACAGAAAACTAAAAACAAAAAACAGACTAAGGGAAAATCTTGAAAGAAACCAGAGTGGGGGGGAACATCACCTACAGAGGAAAAAAGTAAGAATTACAATGAATTCTCTTCAGAAACCATGAAAGCAAGTGGTGAGTGGGGTAAATGTTAAATGGTTGAAAGAAAAATATTACCAACCCAGTGCTCTATATCTAGTGAAAATATCCTTCAAAGTGAAGGAAAAATAAAGAATTCCTCAGATAATCAAACACTGGCAGAAGTCGTCACCAGCAGATCTGCTTTACAAGATACATTAAATGATATTCTTAAGTGAGAAGGAAAATTATGTAGATCAGAAACTTGAACTACAGAAATAAAGGAAGATCACTGAAGAAGAAATGAAGAAGGTAAAACAAAATCTTTGTTTTTCTTATTCTTAATTCATCTAAAAGATGACTGTTTAAAGTGACAATAGTAACTATATTGGGTGCTCATAGCATATGGATAAATGAAATGAATGACAGCAATGTCATAAAGAATGGGAGGAATTGGGAATAATTTGTATAAGGTAACAGCACTACATGTGATGTGATACTGTATTGTTTGAATATGGATCTAGATTAGTTAAAATGTATATTGCAAACTCTAGGGTAACCACTTAAAAAGTCAAAATAAAATATAATTGATATGTTAACAGAAGACATAAAATGGAATCATATAAAAAGCTGAATTACAACCACAGAAAGCAAAAAAGGAGGGTGGAGAAAAGAAACAAGCAATAAGTGTCATGAATATAAAAGAACTGGAAACATGGTAAATATTAATCCAATTGTATCAATCATCATTTTATATTTAGATATTCTAAATACACAAATTAAAAAATACACCAATAACAGAAAACAAGTAAATAAGACAAAACTATACATTGTCTACAAGAAACTAATTTTAAATATTAAGACTCAGATAGATTAAGTGTAAAGTGGTGGAGACAGATATACCTTGGTAACAGAAATCATAGAAAGCTGGAGTAGTTATATTAATGTCAAACAAAGCACACTTCAAAAGAATGAAAATTATCAGGGATAAAGAAGGCATTTCATAATGATTAAGGGACCAATTCTCTAAGACGTACAGATCCTAACTGTGTACATGCTTGACAACAGAGCATGAGGCAACGACAGCTGGAACTGCAAGGAAAAATGGACAAATCCAGTACTACAGTTACAGACTTCGACCTCTTTGCTTTAGTAATCGGCAGATCAAGTGGAGAGAAAATCAGTAAGGAGAGAGTTGATCTGAACAGCACGTCAATCAACTTGATCTAATTGATGTGTATAGAGTACTCCGTGCAACCACAGCAGAATACACACTTTTTCAAGCTGCATGAATTAGTAATCAAAATAGCCAACACTCTGAGCCGTAGAACACACCCTAACAAATTTAAAAGAATGTAACTCATAGAAAGTATATTCTCAGACCACAGTGGAATGAAACTTGAAATCAGTCATATGACAATAACAGGGAAACCCCCAGTTAGCTGGAGATTCAGTGGCATACTTCTAAATAACATATGGGTCAAAGAGGTAGGCTCAGGAGAAATTAAAAAAATATTTTGAACTAAATGAAAATGAATGTACAACTTATCAGAGCTTACGGGATACAGTGAAAGCAGTGCTTTGCTTAGAGAGAAATTTATAGCTTTAAGTGCTCATATTAGAAAAGAATAAATACAGAAAATCAATAATCTAAGCTTTTATCTTAGGTATCTAGAGAAAGAGAAGAGCAATTTAAGGTAAAACAAGGAAAAGAAAGTAAAAATATAAATTAAAGCAAAAATCAATGAAATTAAAAACAGAAAAACACTAGAGAAAAATCAATGAAACCTAAAGCTTGTTCTTTGAAAAGATCAATAAAATTGATAAACTTCTAGTGAAGCTAACCAAGAAAAAAAGAGAGATGACACAAATTTTTAATATCAGATCTGAAAGAGATGTCATCACTACTGATTCTGTAGATAGTAAAAGGATAATAAATGAATGCTATGAACAACTCTATGCCAACAAATTTGATTGCTTAGGTGAAATGAGACTATTCCTTGCAATATACAAGTTTCCAAAGCTCACACAAGGAGAAACAATCAGAATAGGATTAAATTTATTAAAGAATTTAAATCAGTAATTACTAACCTTCCAAAAAAGAAATGACCAGGCTCAGATGGTTTCACTGGTGCATTCTACCAAACTTTTAAAGAAGATATCACACCAATTTTCCACAATCTCCTCCAGAAAATAGAAGCAGAGGGATCACTTCTTAACTCATTGTATTAGGCCAGCATTACACTAATACTAGAATCAGATAAAGACATTATGAGAAAAGAAATCTATAGGTGAATATATCTCATGAAAAGCAATCCAAAAATCCTCAACAAAACATTAGCCAATCAAATCTAATAATGTGCAAAAAGAAGTATACAATACTTATACCAAGTAGGATTATATCCGGTTGTATAAGGCTCTGGTTCCATATTCAAAATTCAGTCAATTTCATCTACCACATCAATAGGCTAAAGAGGAAATATCATATAATTATATCAATAGATGAACAAAAAGCATCTGACAAAAGCCAACACACATTCGTGATAAAAACTGTCAGCAAAACAGAAATGGAAAAGAAACTTCCAGAACTTGAGGAAGAATATCTACAAAATTATACAGCTAACATCATAGTTAATGGTGAGAAACTAGATGCTTTCCCACTAAGACAAGGAACCAGGCAAGGATGATCCCTCACCACTCCAATTTAAGATTGTACTGGAAGTCCTAGCTAGTGTAAAAAGAAAAGAAAAATAAATAAAAGGTACACAAATTGGAAAGGAAGAAATAAAACTGCCTTTGTGTAGATGGAATGTTTGTCTATGTAGAAAATTCCGAACAATTGAGAGAAAACCTCCTGGAAATAATAATCAAGTATAAAATGTCATGGGATACAAAGTTATTATACAAAAGTCAGTTGCTTTCCTTTAGATCAACAACAGACAATGGGGATTTGAAAATTAAAAAAAAATAACTTAATTTACAATAGCACCCAACAGTAAAATAGTTATAAATCTTAACGAATTATGTATGGGATCCATCTATGCAAAACTACAAAACTCTGATGAATGCATTAAAGAATATCTAAATAAATGGAAGATATTCTGTGTTCATAGATTAGAAGACTCAATATTGGTAACGTTATTTTTTCCCAGCTGAAACTACAGATTCATTGCAATCCCAAACAAAATCCCAAAAAGTTATTTTGAAGATATTGACAAACTGATTCTAAAGTTTATATGGAAAGACAAAAGACCCAGAAAAGCCAATATAATATTGAAGAAGAAGAACAAATTTGAAGGTTTTACCCATTTTCAAGATTTACTTTAAAGCTACATTAATTAGAGCAGCATGGTAGTGGAGAAAGTATAGACGCATAGATCAATGCAACAAAATTGAAAGCCTGGAAGTAGATGCACACACATATTGACAATGGAGCAAGGACAATTTAGTGGTGAAAGGATATTCTTTTCTTCAAATGGTGCCGACAAAAATTGGATATCTATACGCGAAAAAACAAACATAGATACAGACCTTGCAACTTTCACAGAAATTAACTCAAAATCAATTCTAGACCTAAATGTACAATGCAAAACTCTAAAAGTTCTGGAAGAAAAAATTATACAAAATCTAAATGACCTTGAGTTGGCAATATGTTTTTGGTTGCAACACCAAAGGTACAATCCAATAAAGAAAAGTGATTAGTTGTATTTTATTAAAATTAAAAACTTCCCTGTGAAAGATTCTGTTAAGAGAATATAAAGTCAAGAGACAGACAGGGAGAAAATATTTCCCAAACACCTGTTTGATAAATGACTTGTGTCCAAAATATATAAAGAAATCTTAAAATTCAACCAGAACAAACAACCCAATTAATAAATGAACAAAAAGATGGTGGAGTAGGAAATCCCAGCCTCTGTCACCTCCCAAAAAACAACAATTAGCTCTCCACAGACAAAAATAGCTCCTCAAGAGCTCTGGGGTCCACTGAAGAAGCTGTAGCAACATAGTAGAGCAAGAAACTTAACAATAACCACACAAAAAGGGTAGGGAGAATAGTTCCACTTTGCCTGCGTCATCCCATGTCCCAGTCCAGCACTGCTCAGAGCCAAAAGAGAATCCCTGGCCTATGAGTTCCCCTTGTAGGGAAAAGGATAGCAGGGTGAGTGACCAGATTCCCCAATCTTATGAGGCACTATGTTAAAGACTCACTGGGTTTCACCTCACCCAGATCACTGGGGAGATCAGCATAGCTGAGATGTCTGCATCCAGCTAGGAACAAGGCAGGTAGGGGCTACCAGTGTAAGCCACACAGCAGAGGTGACTGTTGTTCCTGGTGGCCTGCTCTGCAGAGGAGCTCAGAAGCATTCACTGCTGAGGACGTCAATAACCCCCCAGAATCTGTGGACCCCAACAGTTTCACCACTGAGGACCCCGCAGTGTTCAGCATTGCAGACCCCAGTGGCCTGCTACACAGAATACCAGCAACTTTTGTAGCTAAGGAAAACAGCCAGCACAACCACTGTGGATGCCCTGAGGACCTGCAGGTTTTTGTCTCCTCAGACTCCAGCTGCCTGAGTCCCTCCTGCTCTGCAGCCACATGTGTGCACACCAATGGCCCTCGCCACCACTGCTGCCTGCCCTGGTCTCCTGCTGCTGGACCCACAGGTATCACTGTACCCCAACAGCCCTTGCAGCTGCTATGGACCTCCACAGCTCTCACCCACAAGGATTATGCAGCTGCCGACCTTGCAGAGCCCATGAGACATTGCACACCCCCACTCCCACCTGGAGCCACTACATTTCCCTGCACCTGCTACCCTGAGCCACAAGACCTGGGACCACATATGCTCCAGTGTGACCCCACCACAGGTGAAGGGCTTTCCTTATTGATGCCAGTCCATAAAGTCTGGAAGAGGTGACTGCTTTTTCAAATGGAAACAATCAACAAAATGAAAAAGCAACCTACAGAATGGGAGAAAATATTTACAAACCGTATATCTGATAACGAAATGGCATAAGGATCTCATACAACTCAATAGCAAGGGAACAAATTGCTGAATTAAAAAATGGGCAAAGGACCTCAACGGATATTTTTCCAAAAAAGATATACAAATGGCCAACAGGTACATGAACAGATGCTCAACATCGCTAATTGTCAGGAAAATGCAAATGAAAACCTGTTAGATTTGTGTACCTCACACCTGTTAGAATGGCTATTATCAAAAAGACGAGTTAACAAGTGTTGGTGAGGATGTGGAGAAAAGGGAACCTCTGTACACTGCTAGTGAGTATGTAAATTGGTGCAGCCACTATAGAAAACAGTATGGAGGTTCCTCAAAAATGAAAAATAGAACTACCATATATCCAGCAATCCCCTTTCAGGTATATATCTGAAGGAAATAACCTCACTGTCTTGAAGAGATATCTACACCCCCATGTTCATTGCAGCATTGTGTACAACAGCTGAGATATGGAAACAACACAAGTGTCTGTTGCTGGATAAAAGGACATGTGTGTATATATATATTTATATATCACACACATATGAGATATACACACACACACACACAGTGGAATATTATTCAGCCATATAAAAGAAGGAAATCCTGTCATTTGCAACAACATGGATGAACCTGGAGGACATTATGCAAAGTGAAATAAACCAGCCACAGAAAGAAAAATGTTGCATGATCTCACATATATGTGAAATCTAAAAAAAAAAAAAAAGTCAAACTCATAGTAACAGATAGTAGAATGGTGGTTACCAGAGGCTGGGGTTGGGGGAAAAGGAGAAATATCGATCAAAGTGTACAAACTTTCAGTTATAAAATGAATACATTTGGAGATCTAATGTACAGCCTGGTGACTACAGTTAATGATAATGCTTTGTATACTTGAAATTTGCTTAAAGAGTAGGTCTCAGTTGTACTCACCACACATACACACGCGCGCGCAAGCATGCGCGTATGTACACTAACTATGCGAGGTGATGGATATGTTAATTAGTTTGATTGTCGGAATCATTCATTATGTATACATATATCAAAACATCACATTGAACATCTCAAGTATACTGAATTTTTATTTGTCAATTATACCTCAATAAAGCTGGAAAAATTCAAATGAAAAATATCCAGGTTATAAAGGTAAAAAATAAGAATGAAAAAATAAAAGATGGAAAATAATCTAACCGGAGAACTCATCAGAGAACATGTAGGTATGGAAAATAAGCATATAATAAGATGCACAAAATCATTTGTCATTATCATTTCACAAATTAAAACAACAATGAGATACCACTACACACCTATTACAAGGGCTGAAATCTGAAACACTGACAACACTAAATGCTGGTAGAAATGCCAAATGGTATAACTGCTCTTGAAGGCAGCTTGTCACTTTCTTACAAAGGTTGAAATAGTCCTCTGATTCAGCAATTTATTCAACTGATTTGAAAACTTATGTCCATGGAAAAAACATGCACACAAATGTTTATAGCAGTTTTATTCATAATTACTAACCACTGGGAGCAACTAAGATGTGATTTAATAGGTGAATAGATACATAAACTTTGGTACATCAATGCGATGGATATTTTTCAATGATAAAAAGGAATGTGTTATCAAGCTACGAAAAGCATGAATGAATCTTTAATGCATATTGCTAATTGATATAAGCCAGTCTCAAAAAGCTAGCTACTAGGGCCAGCCCGGTGGCGCAGCAGTTAAGTTCACAAGTTCCACTTTGGCCGTCCAGGGTTCAACGGTTCGGATCCTGGGTGCAGACCCACTCACTGCTCATCAAGCCATGCTGCAGTGGCGTCCCAGATAGAAGAACTAGAAGGACCTACAACTAGGATATACAACTATATACTGGGGGCTTTCAGGAGAAAAAAGGAAAAATAAAAAGAGGAAGATTGGCAACAGATGTTAGCTCAGGGCCGATCTTCCTCAAAAAAAAGGAAAAATGACCTCTAAATAAAAACAAGCTAGATACTTCTTGGTTCCAAGTTTTTGACATTCTGGAAAAGCAAACTATAGAGACAGGAAAAAGATGAATGGTTGACAGGGGTTAGGTCAGGGGAGGGTTGAATACTGAATCAAGGAAATTTTTAGGCTCTGAAACCATTCTGTATTGTACTTTCACGGTAGATACGTGACACTATGCATTTGTCAAAAATCATAGATCTTTATAATACAAAGATTAAACCCTAATATATTAAAAGAATAAGTCTTGAGGAAGTCAACAGAATCCAGGAGGGAATGCAGAATATGACAGAACTATCTAGCTGTACTACAGATTCATAGAACAATCTCGCTAAAAGGGATATGGGAAAAGCCCATGAATTCTGATACCTTTCTCCTGTAAAAGGAGTAGGTCTCCTTGGAGAAAAGGCTGATTCTCAGACTGGGGCAGGAAATAGATAAGAGGGGCTGGGGCATCTTGCAGTGCCAGAAAATAAGGAAATGCTCCCATAAAACCCCCATGATGATGGGAGTATGTCAAAGGGACACAGGAGCCAACTGAGAGAGGTCCCAACTGCCAAAGCTGGAACAATAAAACAACAAAAACAAGAAAATAAAGTAGTGTTGGATTATAACTCCAAGCATAAAATACATATCCATGAGGCCATACTAATATAAATGAATGACTGAGTAAACAAATAAGAGCAGGACAAGAGACAAATTTCCCATGCAGAAAAAGTTACAAATAACTTACGTAGTGTATCTTATGAACAAAATTCCCAACTCCTTAAGTGTGGGCTGCGCATAGTGACTTTTCAGAGTGCAGTATGGAAAAAGCAGAATAAGAGTCACTTTATAGTGGAGAAATCTGACAACATGACCTCCAGGTGATCAAGGTCAACATCAACAGTGAAAGTTAACTCGATAGCATGCGCCTTGATATGATATGATGCAAATGGCGCTTTACCTCTGTGGTCTTCCTTGCCGAATTTCATAACTCAAGTCTAATCATGAGAAAATCATCAGATGGATCCTAACTGAGGGACATTCTACAAAATACCTGACCATGACCCCTCTAAACTCCCAAGGTCATCAAAAACAAAGAAAATCTAAGATCCTGTCACAGCCAGAGGAGTCTTTGGAGACATGACAAATAAATGTGAAATGATATTTAGGATGAGATTCTGGAACAGAAAAAGGACATTAGGTAAAAACTAAGGAATCTGAATAATGTATGGAGTTCAGTTAATAATTATCATTATTGGCTCATTAATTGTAACAAATGTACTATATAATACAATATGCCGAAAATAGGGAAAACTGGGTGTGGAGTATATGGGAACTCTGCACTATTGTTGCAATATTTCTGTAAATCCAAACCAAAGGGGTAAGTTTCATTAAAAATAGGAGGAAGTACAGTTTTCCCCTTTTTCTTTCAGGTGAAGAAAGCCTGTGAAGGAGGATGTGTCTTGCCTAAGGTCACCGAGTTAGCTAGGCCTCCCGGTCAGTGTCTTTTCATTTTGTCACTTTGTTTCTCACTTTTAATTTCCTATCACTTTATGTCCTCTCCTCTCCCAAATATGTACAAGGCAGACACATGCAGTTACGTCTAGAGTGGACCATGTAAGAAAGAGTTACACCAGATGCCACAAGGACTTTGCTTTCAGAGGTCACGTTTGGGTGTTTTTTCTCCACTTTTATTTTGTTCCCTGTAGCTCCTTCCCATATTTTCCTCTCCTGCAAACTCCTACACGGATGTTGCTACCGTCTCAGCCTAAGAGTCAAGGGTTTATGTGCAATTTAATAAGATTCAACAAGATGAAAGTCTTTAAGGTCAGTTATATCTTTGTCTTTTGCATAATAAAATGGCAATATCATTGTATAATAAAAATCGAAGTAACGTATTTTAAGGTATGTGACAAGTGGTAGCTTTGCTTTTGTTGTGGAAACCCTTGCTCAACTCAGGGAGGGGCCTCCACATCATCTCCACGGGATGTCATATTCTGCATCCTGCATTCTGCCTGAATACACAACAGACTTGGCTTGCAAGAAACTCAAGGTTAGTGCACATCTTATGAAAGTTGCAAAAGGGCTTCTGGCATACATTTTTGGTTGATTATTGATCATGCAGGAAATGTTGAAAACTGGTAGGAAAATGGAAATTATCATCTCTGTTACAATGTTCTGAAAATCCTAAAATAAGTCTATTGATTACATGTTATTTATATACATAAACAGACTCAGCCAGACTTAAGGAGCCACTTAGCTGACACTTTCCAAACTGGGATTTTGAAATTTCTTTTGCCCTCTATTAAGATACACTAGGTCCTGATACCTATCTGTAATTGTCTTGAAGGGTTCTCTAAATTTGCACTTTTCAGTTTGAGAGCTAACTGATAATTTCTGAAACCTCACTATAATCTAAGAACTCTACTCTTTTTTCCTATATAGTCAACTTTTATTTATAAAGAAAAAAGTATATTAATTGAATTCTGGCAAAAACTCTAAACATCGTACGCGGTAAGCAGCTTGAGAAGGTCTCTTGTTCTAGACAGGTCCTGGATAGGATGGTCCTTTTTTCTATCTGGGCCAGTCAGTCTTTTCTTCATGGATTGCTTGAAACCATTCTTCCTATCTCCCATCTTGACCTTTTCTGGTTCATTTTTCATCCTTCAGCCAGAGAGAACATTTTTAAATGAACCTAATTATGCCACTTCCATTTGTAAAACCCTTCAATGGCTTTCCAATGCCCACAGGCTGAAGTCCAATCTTGTTACTGTAACCTGCTACTGTAACACTGACTCTCTCACCTTGTCAGTTTCATCTCTAGCACACCTCTCTGTGTGTTATGCCATGGAAACGTGAGAAACGTGGGTAAGAGGAATAAACCAGAATAAGGGAGATTGAGGGAGGCAAGTGGGAGATAACACTTGGAACTTCCAAGCAAAGACATGAAGGCAGATAGAGAGTTAGCCAAAGGGATTATGGGGAAGCACATTCCAGCCAAGGTTCTACGTCTTAAGGTGAGGAAGTGCCTGGGATATCAGAGGAACAGCAGGAAGACCAGTGTGGCTGGCCTAGAGTGGGCGAGGGGAAGCGTAGTAGGAGATGAAGTCACAGAGTTAATGGAGGTCACAAGCATGCGAGTCTTCAGCCAATTTGAGATCCCGTATCTAGTGATGGCTGAAACCAAGCCATACCTTGAATATTAGGGTAAAATTCATTTGTTAGAGTGAAATTTCCATCACTTGCAAACTAGCATTATCATACTGCACCTCTCAATGCTCTTAGCTCTAATTTTCCATTTTAGTAAGTATCGTACTGGGGGCAGACACTGTTTACACACTCACATCACGCAGTTTCAGCAATTACCAGCTCATGGCCTATCTTGTTTAATCCATCGCCCTACCCACTTCCTGTTCCCTCCAACCATTTTAAGTAAATCATAGACATCATATGATTTCATCTATAAGTATCTGTGTGTCTCCAAAAGGTTTGAAGTCTTTTAAAAAACATAACAACAACTTAGTACACCTAAAATAAGAATAGCAATGTTAGTAGGATGCAGAAATTTAGCAGACTGACAATTTCAGGGGTGGCAAGAAGGCTGCATCACTGCTCCTTTGCAGCTTGAGCCTCTAAGTCATGAACATTTTCCACTTGTTCAGACTTCCTTCTGTGCTAAGATCATCTGGTATTATTGATTTCTAGCTTCACTACAAGTATAAAGAAAAGAAACTTGTAGATATTGATTTAAAGAAGGTGGAAGGCTACAAGGTGATTCTAATTAGGTAATTTAACATCCTCTGTATGAAGTAACAGCTACTACTTTAGAGATGTCACAGTGTTTGCACTAATCCAAGCCAAAGTGGTTGGCCTGAGTAATAATGTAGGCTATACTCTTTGCAATATTTTCTTGCTACTTCCTGTGATCCCTAGCATTTGAATGCTCAGGGTATTTGCAATAAGTAATGCTTTATAAATAGCTCTGGGATAATTGTTACCTTGATACAAACAAAAATAGAAAGTCAATTATTGAAATCCACCAGAAGCTTCCCACTGACTACAAAGAATAAGTCTATAAGCACGTAAGATTTCACAACAAGCCAGTCCCCTGTCACATACTTCTTCAGTCACAGCTGAAGACTATGGTTCATTTATCTTTATATGTCTAGATGTAACACAGTGCATAGTAAATGCTCAATAAATTTGGAAGGAAAGAGAATAAGTGAGTTAGTTAAAAGCTTATCAGTTTAAGCTGTCTCCTGAATCAAAACCATAAAGTCTGGGGGACTGTGTTTACTAAAATAGCTTTCTCAAGATAATTGTCACAAGTAACTGTGCAATAACCTTTCTCCACAGTGGGAGAACGGGGCCAGCATCATGGTGTTCTCAGAGACAGAAAATGTTCTGTGCAGTGATGGCTGGTGGGTACGTACCACAACAAATTCTTACTGAGACATTTAAGGCCTCTATAATGAGAGCACTTATTGACAAATTTCTTCAGAAAATTCTTTTCCTTGTTCTTCTGCAAGTAGTGGTCTTAATCAACCTTCTCATTATCATTACCCCTTCCCCTAAGGGGGAATATTAACTGAATTTAAATGTCTCCCTAAAGATAAAAGTTAAATACCAAGGAATAACATTTTTTTCAATAAAGTTTATGCTTCAGAAGGCCACACACCATGGCAACATATAAGATTTCTTTCCCCCCAAGTACCAACTTCCTCCTCTTTGTGAGCAATCTCACCCCCATTCAGAATGCATGCTCTCTAAGAAGTGGGGCTTTCTGCTTGGGCTTCTTCAATATTTTCTTTCCCTTAGGCTTTTACAAAATATTTTAATTTTTTATTTTTAGCTTTCATAAAAAACACATAACATAAAATTTACCATCTGAGCCGTATTTTATCGTACAGTTAAAAATGTTAATGAATTTTCGTTTATCCTTGGGCATGCCAATGTTCTTTGTATCTTTCCAATTTTAACATATGTGCTATTGCAGTGTGCAGATTGTCTTTAATTTTCAGCAGTTTGAATGTTATGCCTGAGTGTGTTTGTGTGTGTGTGTCTGTGTATTTGACATTCATTCTACTTGATATTCTATGAGATTCTTGGACTGTAAATTTGGAAAATTCTTGGCTATAATTTTTTGAGATAGTTCTGTCCTTTTTCTCTCTTTCTGTATCTGCTAATTCCAATGATACTTATACTACTTTGCTAGATTCCCACAACTCTTAAATGCTCTGTTCTTGGGGGTTTTCTCTCTCTCTTTGTTTCTTTGCATTTCAATTTCAGTTGTTTCTACTGACCTGTCTTTACTTGACTGATTCTTTCTTTGGGTCTACTGATGAGCCCATCAAAGACATTCTCCTTTTCTATTGCTATATTTTTGATTTCTAGCGTTTTCAATAGATTCTTTCTTATAGCTTCTATCTCTCTGCTGAAATTTTCTATCTCATCTTACATATTGTTTACTTTTCCATTAGAGCACAATTTATCAACCTCAGAACTATTGATATTTTGGACCAGATGATTTTTTGTTATCAGAGGCTGTTCTGTGCATTGTAGAATATTTATTTAGTAGCATCTCTCGCCTCTACCCTCTGGATGCCAGTAGCAATACCCAGTGGAGACAATCAAAATGTCTCCAGACATTGTCAGATGTCCCCTGGTGGGGGCAACACCTCCCCTCCCCAGGCGAGAATCACTGCATTAGAGCCTCTAAGGTATCAACCCAGCCATTTTCAATTCCCTGCTCCACAGCTGCAACATTTGCATCCTGAGTGAGGCTCTGACGATTGCTTTGTCTCGTCAGACTGTGGTTTTCTTGCCTTTTCATATGCTCTATAGTTGTTCATTGAAAACCAGATACATTGTATGAAACAGGATATTGAGGTAAATATATTTATGCTTGAAGATGAGCACAGTTTTCTTTCTGTTAGGCCCTAATGTAGGTGTGTATTAATGTTAATCTTATCAGGAGTTGGGTTGGGTTTTTAAGTTTCTTGTTGCACCAGAGGCTTTAAATTCATCTAGTGAGGACCTCTTCATTTACCTTTGTTCTTCCTTTTTCGCTGCTCCCTGGAGAGTCTCCTACAGCACCCCAGTGTTTATTCCGCTGCTAGTTTTACTCAGTGCTAGTTAGCATTTGTGGCAGCAGGGAGAGGGCAATGGAGCTCCCAGTTTAGCCTCCGTCTTGGGCATTGGGAAGCAGTGTTCCTGCTCTTCCTCCATGGGTTATGCTGGGTCTAACGTGTTTCTGCACCTCCCCCAGGAGCAGAGCTTGTTGTCTGCCCCTCTTGTCCCCAGATGCAGTTATTCCCACAAGCACCCTCAGGACATGGTTTTGATGCCCTATCCCCTGAAGATTAATATTTTTGTTCCTTAGAGGTACAGGAGATGGTCTGGGTGGCTTTCAGTGGTGGCCCCCTCTTTCTCCCCAAGCTGCAATAGGATTCCATCACCCTGCCCATATGGATGGTCTTCTCGCTGCAGATTAATCTTTTCTCCCATAGAGGACATGAGTCAGGGAGGACTTTTGGAGTGACTACTGTTTTCTCCCACAGCCTGCACTGTAGAAAATCTTTCTTATAATTCTCCTCAACCTTTCTTGTGGGTGTTGGGGGGGTTCCTGGAGGAGGAGCCTCCAGAAGGGTGCGAGTTCCTTTGAGTAAGACGTCCAGGCCTTTAACACTCTCACTCTGGTTCGTATTCATTGAACAATTGTAGCTGAGGGTTCTTCTTGGCTTGTCTAGTGTTTGGTGGCACCTACTTCAGGACACAAATGCTCGGGTCCTGGTTCTCTGTGCAAATGTGTGTGCTTCCCTAGATTTCCGGTTAGTTGTTTGCCCTAAGACCTCAGTTCTTTGATTGTTTCATAAAATTCATTGACTTGAGTTTTTCCAGAATATTTTTTTGTTGTAAGCATGGAATTGACACCCTTTCTATCTACATCTCTGAGGTGAAACTGGAAGGCTAATCATTACTTTTGAAGGATATTTTCAACAGATAATCAACTGTGGGTTGACAGATTTTTTCTTTTAGTACTTTAATTTTTTTTTCATTGTCTTCTGGCTTGCATTGTTTTAGACAAAAATCTGGTTGCAATTTTCCTATCTTTGTTCCTCTGTATATAATGTGTTTTCTTCTTTCTGACTTCTTTTATAATTTCCTTTTTATTACTGGATTTCAGGAATTTGTTTATGATGTCCTGTGATTTATTTTAGTTTGCCTGAGGTTCACTGAGCTTCTTGGATCATCTGATTTGGAAAATCTGTAGTCATTATTTTTTCAAATTATTTTTCTGCCCCAAACTCCCTCTCCTTTTTCCCCCTCATATTCTATTTGTATGTGTTATATTTAATTCACACAGGCTCTGTTCATTCTTTATCCTCCTTTTCTGTTTCTTTATGTTTCTATTTGAAGAAACTGTCTTCAAGTTCACTGATCTGTGAAATGTTCATTTTAGGTATTATATCTCTTAGCTCTGGAATTAGCATTTGGCTGTTTTTTTTTTTTTATGCCTTCCATTTTTCTTATTTATGTCCTTGGTCCTCTTTAAATCTTTAAACATAATTTTAATAGCTGTTTAATGCCCTCATCTGCTAATTCCATCCTGTCTGCTATTTTTGTGTCCATTTTGTCAAGTTATATTTCTCCCGTTTGTGGGTTATATGAACCTGCATGGCTAATAATTTTCCATCATATGTTGAACATCATACATTGTAACATTCCAATTCTTTAATGTTTGGATATTTTTCTTTCAGGTGTTAATTTATTGAATATCAGCTTAAGAGTTCCAAGGCTTTAAAAAATATTGGTTCTGAGTAGCCTTTAGTCAAGGGCTGGATTAACCTTACTCCTAGGATGTGGACTTTCTGGGTTCTCTCGTGAATCACCAGTGTGTTCAACAAGATTTCTCCATCTAGCTGTTTGCAACTTGAGCATCTTCTTGTGCAAACTTTGACAGCTTTTCAGCTCACAGCTACCCAGTAATTGTCCTTTCTCTAGTACTTTTTTCTTTGGATCCTGACCTGTACATCATAGCTGAATAGTAAAGGAGACTCTTATGCAGACTTCTAAAGTCTGTTATAAATTCCAGCTACCTCAGTAGCTCCAGAATCTGATCTGTCCCCTTAGCTCAGGAAAGTTGCTGAGTTCTGTTCTCGCATTCCCTCTCTGTGCTAACCTCTGGGAAGAGCTTGAGGCAGAGCTGAGGTAATCATGATGGTCACACCATTCCTTTTCTTTCAGAGATTACAATCCTGAACTGCCTGTTAGCTAATGTCTGAAAACAGTTATTTCACATATTTTGTCTAGTTTTCTGGGTGTTTACAGTGGAAATACTTGCCTGTTAAAATTTACTCAACCATGGCCATACAGAGAGTGTTTGATTGTCTAAGGTGTTGCATCTGTTTGCCTGACTCTGCTTCCTACTGGCCTGCATGCTCATTCAGATGAAGAGGAATCTATCAATTACAAAAGGGGAAATCCAGGCTTCAGATCACAACTTCCAGAAATTCAATATCAGCTAGACTGTCAGATGTATGTCTACTGTTAACACTCTTTTTTCAATTGCTTTGGCTGTCTTTCTATCTGCAAGAATTTCGGGTAGCGTCACAGTTTTCTGTTATGAACATAGAAGAGGCAGTAATACTTGTGATAACCTTCTCTCCCTCTATATGTCTGTATTGACTTTCCTGAAAGCATCTTTGCTTTAGTGCATTTAGTGCAACTTTGTGTTTAGTGCACAAAATTCCTTAAAACTTTTTGTTTTGTTTCTCAGACTCTTTCTTCATGTTAGAAGTCAGATAAGATATTGGGTCAGCTGATTAATTTTGCAGAGCAGTGGGGCAGAGTGGCTCTTCTGAACCAAATTGAGAATGCTTGGAGTTGAAGGGCAAATACACAAAGTATACTGGGTATTGAAAAAAAAAGCATAAACAAAATAGTTTGATGAGCAAGGAAAAACCAGTGCACAGTGAGAATGGCACATAGATAATACTCAAGAAATATTTGTTAAGTGATGGACTTAAGGAAGGAACCAATAAATCTGGTGCAGAGAGCTAAATGTGGATGAGAAGGTTGGTGAAGACAACCAAAGGAAGCAGATGTTTAGATGGGTAAAGAGAAGATGGTCTAATTCCAGAGGTAAGGAGCCAATATTCATAGTAGTAACGCTGCTAACACTAGTTCACACTTACATAGTGCTTAAGGCATCAGTAGCATACAGTTAAGAGCTATAAAATTTTTCATATATTCAATGTTAAGTGCTTTACTAATTGCTACACACACACACACACACACACACACACATATATACACTTTGATGTTTTAAGTCATAGGTTTATTTTTATTATCATTATTCCCATTTTATAAATGAAATTACTATCACAAAGCTGAAGCGTCAGTAATTCACCTAAGGTCATTTGCAGCTAGTAAGAGGTACAACTGAGGATCAAATAGAGGCAGGCGATGCAAAAGTCCACATTTCTAACAACTGTGCTCTATTGAATTCCATGTAGGTGGAGTTTGTTCTTGTAAATGGCCAAAACTCTTTTAAGGCTTATGGAAAGAATGGTCTGAATACCGTGGTCGCTTCTTTCATTGTTCTGTTTATAGCTCTCTCTTCCTCCGTTAGCCAGTGTCTCATCAGCTGGGGTAGACAGCTGTCTCACACGGCTTTACTGGGATTTTGCTGCTGAATTGTATCAGCTCCTTTACGTGTAGGTTTTATTTAAAAAGGGTAAATTCTGGTAGAACCCTAGGAACAAATCAACAATTAATCACTTTGTTAACACAACATATGTCAAATTCAGTTAAAAAATAAATGCAAAAACTCAATAAAATGCAAAAGAACTTTTAGGGAACATCAAGTATAAAAGATCTCTCTCTTTTCCACAAAGAAACTAATTTCAATAGACTCCATATTTAAAGAAAAATGAAACAATGATAGGAAACTTACTATCTAGTTACCCTTCAACAGCTGTCTAGGAAAAGATTTTCCCCAATTTTTTATTTAACAAGTTTCAATTAAACACGACATAATTATGACTGCTGAGGTAAAAATCTCCCCTAACAGATGTCAAATGATTTTTATAAGACACTTCCATAATTCATCAGCCTGTCGTAACATTTCCATAAAGAAAACATTGGCACACTTTCAAGTTCGTTCCCTTTGTCAAGATACTTTATCCCTGCCCCTGTTTTAGCTATTTTTGCTGCCCTTTTGTCTCCTGGATAGGATGGTTGTTAAGTTTCATTAGAATTTTCAGTCAAATTGAATAAAAATTGTGTGGTTAAAATACATTTTCTTGGCTGCAATTTATGTCTTTAAAATTTTATGATTATTGAGCCATTTTAAATAAAGTGCAACTATATGTTCTGTATAACCAGCAGTTAAAATAAATCTAGACTTTCAATACAGATACAGGAATATAAATTGTTCATAATGCAAAACAAAACAAAATACACAATGCAAAATTAGCCAAAGGTTACCGGAGAAATGGACATTTAAGATAAATGTGAGCATCATTCATTTCTCATGAATGAGCTGTCCTGTACTTACCATACATCAATATGAATTCATACGCTATTTTAGAGAATTTAACTATAACGGGTCAAAGAAAAGCTTGATTTCTGCTTTAATACTTGTTTCATTACTGCTATTTTTATATCCTGTTTACAAAGGAATATATGTTTACTGCAAAAGTGGAAATAGCTCCACACAAACCAATCGGTCATTTTACCAGACCCAGATAATCACTGCTAATATTTTTTGTATATCTTTCTTGTTTCTTCATGTGACTTTTTTCATTGTGGGCAATTTCAAACATATACTAAAGTAGGAGGAATAATATAATGAACACCCATGTCCCCATTATCTAGCTTTAGCAGTTTCAACCCTGCTATTTTCCCCACTCATCTCCCACAAATCTGACTGATGATTGTTGTTTCATCCATGAATGATTCAGTGTCTATTTTTAAGAGTTGATTTTTTTCCATTTTGACTTATTTTAATACTATATTGTGTAAAACTTATATATGACCAGAACATAACCATAAAAGAATGCAAATTCAGAAAAGCCTTGCTTTCACCAACTTCTCTGCATTATTCCTTCCCTCCCCATTGGGGAACCATTTTTTGTTAGTCTATGGTTTATTCTTCCATTTTTGTTGGAAAACATTGGCAGATCCATATCTAGGTTTCCTTCTTCTTCTCTATTAAATAAAAAACACTGTATCAATCATTGTTCTTTAATTTTCTTTTTTTGTTTGTTTTAAAAAATGTGTCCTGGGACCAGCTCCATGGCCTAGTGGTTAAGGTTGGTGCACTCCGCTTCAGTGGCCTGGGTTTGGTCCTGGATGTGGACCTACACCACTTAATCAGTGGCCATGCTGTGGTGGTGACCCACATACAAAATAGAGGAATATTGGCACAGATGTTAGCTCTGGGCTAATCTTCCTTAGCAAAAAAAAAAAAAAAAGTATCCTGGATATTCCTTTTCTGCAGTACATAGAGATTTTCTTTATTCCTTTTCTACAGTTGCATAATACCTCATCATATCAATTTATTAGTTATTCAACTATTTCCCTTTTGATGGCTATTTGGTTTATTTCCAGTCTTTTGTCTCCACATGTAGGGCTTCACAGAAGAAACCACACATATATTATCTTCTATATTTGCTAGTTTTACTTTGGAATACATGCCCAGGAGGGGGATTCCTCAATTAAAATGTGATTAAAGTGAAATTTTGGTAGATATTGCCAAATGATTTTCTGCACAGTTAGCATTTTGTATGAGAGTTCCTGTTTTTCTACAGCCTTACCACCAGATTACGTTGTCAGGCATTTGGATTTTAGTCAACTTGACATGAGAGAAAGATCTGAGTATATTTTTTTCCTCAAGATTTATCAAACTTTAATTTACATACAAAAAACTTCAAACCATCAGTGTCCAGGACAATGATTTTGCACAAAGTGAGCATGCACATACAACCAGTGCTTAGTTGAAGAACAAGACTAGCATCTCAGAAGCCCTCACTCAGGAACTTCATCTACCCAAAAGTAACCATTGTGTTGATTTCTGAAACCCTGAATTTAATTTGCCTATTTTTCCCTATAGTTTACATGTATGAATAATACAGAAAATACTCTTTCACATACAGTTGTTTTTTGGCTAACTTTTGTCTTTGTGGCAATTAATCTTTGCAGTCACATCTAATGATACTTCGTTCACTCTCATTTTTGTATAGCAACCATTGTGTAAAAGAATCATGATTTGTTTATTCTATATTGGATATCACTATAATGTGTCCAGTTTTTGCCTGTCATGAAGGTTACTGCTATGAATAAGCTCATATTTTTTTTCAAATATATATATATACATCTGCATAATTTTTCATAAATAACATCTGGCATTAAATCAAAAATTACCAGATATTCCAAGATACAGGACCTTATGACCAAAATCAAGAAAAATTAAGCCTAAAACAACAAATACACAGGTGATCCAGGAATTGTAGTAATGAGAAAATGAATTTAAAAAGCTATGATTACAAAATAAGTAGAGTAAAAAAATGAATAAAACATCTGAAAAAAATGGAGAATTTTACCATATAACTGGAATATATAAACAAGTAAATAAAATTAAAATATTCTACCAGTAATTAAGAACTCAGCTGATGGGTTAATCAGCAGACTAGAGACAATAAAAAAGAGAATTATTGAAGTAGAATACAGGCCAGTCAAAAATATCCAGACTAAACCACAAAGACAAAAAATGTAAAGAAAATACATTATACTGAAATTAGTAACAGAAAATTATGTCTGCCATCAACACTTGAATTCAATATTGTACTGGAAGTTCTAGCCTAAGTATTAAGAAAAGAAAATAAACAAGAAGTTTAAGAGTTAGAAAAGAAGAAAAATAAAAACCCTGTTTTATTGTAGATGACATAATTGAGTACATAGAAAATTCAAAATAATCAACAAGCAAACTATCAGGTTTATAAATGAATTTAGCAAAGTTGCTGAATATAATATCAACATAAAACCATTAATATTTCCATGTACTAGCAACAAATAAAATTGAGATATAAAAATCACAATAGTATTTGGAAATAACAAATACCTAGGAATAAATGTAATAAAAGATATATGGGACTTGAATCCCCAAAACTACAAATATAATAGAGAAATTAAGTCATAAATAAATGAAGGTACATTACATTCTTTAATAATTAAAAATTTAAAACAGTAGATATAAATTTTTTAAAATTGATCTATAGAATGCAGTCAGTCCTATCATAATCTCAGCAATTTTTTTCTGTAGAAATTTATAAGCTACTTTTAAAATGCATGGGCATTCCCAAGGATCAAAATAGCTAAGACAATCTTGAAAACACAGAAACTTATCACATTACATACTTATAAAAAATTAATTGTGGTAAGAAAGAAAACACAATTTATCATTTTAATCAGTTTATGTGTAGAGGTCAGTAGTAAACGTATTCGCATTGTTGTGCAACAGACATCCAGATCTTTTTCATCTTGCAAATCTGAAACACTAGACCCAATAAACAACTCCCCACTTCTCCCTCCCCACAACCCCTGGTAACTACCATTCTATTTTATGTTTCTATGACTTTCACTGCTTTAGATACCTCATACAAGTGGAATCACAGTACTTGTCTTTTTGTGACTGGCTTATTTCACTTAGCAAATGGCCTTACACTTCATTCATGTTGTAGCATGTGACAGGATTTTCTTCCTTTTTAAGACTGAATAATATTCCATTGTTTGTATATAACATGTGGGTTATTTTTGTGTGTGTGTGAGGAAGATTAGCCCTGAGCTAACATTCATTGCCAATCTTCCTCTTTTTGCTGAGGGAGATTGGCTCTGGGCTAACATCTGTGCCCATCTTCCTCTACTTTATATGTGGGACACCTGCCACAGCATGGCTTGATAAACGGTGTTTAGGTGCATACCTGTGATCCAAACCTGCAAAACCTGCGCCACCAAAGTGGAGTGCACGAACTCAACCACTATGCCACCAGGCTGGCCCCTATAACGTGTTTTTTATCCCTTCATCCATCTGCGGACATTTGGGCTGCTTCTACTCTTGGCTATGCTATGCTGCTATCAGCATGGATGTATAAATACCTCTTCGAGACTCTGCTTTCAAGTCTTTTGTATGTTTACCCAGAAGTAGACTTGTGAATCATATGATAGTTCTTTCATTACATTTTTTGAGTAACCTCTGTACTGTTTTCCACAGTGGTTGCACCATTTTACCACCCCACCAACAAGGCATAAGAGTTTCAAGTTCTCCACAGCATTGCCAATACTAGTTATTTTATTTTTTTATAGCAGCCACCCTAATAAGTGAGAGATGATATAACATACTCTTTAAAGTTACAGTATTTAAGACAGTGTGGTACTAGAACAAAGAAAGACAACTAGGCCAATGGTCTCTCAATAGAGAGTTCAAGAAAACGCTCATCAGTGTAGAAAGATTAGCATTATGACAAAGATGATACTGTAGCACAGTGGAAAATCATGTTCTTTTCAATGAACTGTGTTGGGTCAATTGAATACTCATTTGGAAGAAAATTAATCTTGATCCCCGCCCTATACCAAACACAAAAATTCATCAATTCCAGATGGATTGCAGGTGTAAATGTGAAATGTTTTGAAAACATAAAAAATGTTTATGTTTCAAAAGAATAAATACCTTCTTATTATAAAGAAGGTACTTATTCTTTTATTCTTATTTTATAAATATCTTCTTTTATAAATATCTTTACTTTTTATTTTATAAATATCTTACTTTATAAATATCTTCTTACTATATAAATATCTTCTTATATATAAGAAGATGTTTTATATATAGGAAGATATTTATTCTTATTTTAAAGAAGATATTTATTCTTTTCTTTTAGATACTTATTCTTCAAAAGAATAGGAATAAATATCTTATAAATAAGAATAAATATCTTCACGATCTTGGAATTGGTAAAGATTTCACAAATAAGATATAAAAAACACTAACCATGAAAGAAAGATTAATAATATGTTTTACATTAAAATTGGAAATTGTTCATCAAACAAATAAGATAACAACGATACAAATCTTGGTGTGAAATATTTGTGAATATTTAAAAATGTAATAAAAATGGTCAAAAGGATGGAACAGACACTGAACAAATGCAGGTAACATCACCTTCATGAGTTATCAGGAAATATAAATTATAACCATAGTGTGATACTGCTATTAAAACCTCTCCAAAACAGGTAAAATGAAAAAAGGTGAACAATGCCAGCTCTAGTGCAGATGTGGAGGAACTTGATCACTTATAGGCAGGTGGTGGACTTTTTGTTGATACAAGCACTTTGGAATTCTAAACGTAACATGCTTATGACCCTGAAATAGCAAGCCTAACTACAGAAGCAACACAAATATATTTGAAAGACTGATAATATAAAATTGCAAATAAAATCATAGGCAAGATTGTTCATTGAAGAAATATTGAAAATAAGCAAAAAATGGAAATATCTATCTGAAGTCAACAAAGGAAGAATTAAATTAGTTGTCATACATTAATAAAATGGATATTACAACAATTATTATTAGTGTACTACTGCAACTCCAACAAAATGAACAAATCTCAAAAAAATACTGTTGAGGGAAAGAATTCAAACACATTCACATAAAGTTCCAAAAGGGGTAAAACAAATGTGTAGTTATAAGTTGAGGGGTTACTTTTTGAGAGGACTTTGTGATGGGGGCAAGGAGGGGGCCAGAGATGGAATTTTGAAGTGCTGGTATTCTATTTCTTGATCTTGGGACTTTGCATGGTTGTTCACTTTGCAAAACTTCCTGAAGCAGTTAATTTACAATCTGTGTACTTTTGTATATCAGTGGTAATTCAAAACAAGTTTATAAAAACTTGAAAAAAAATACAGGAAAAAATCTAAATAGGATGGACCCCAGGACAGAAGCATGCACACGGACGGTCCCAGCAAACTGGGATTACAGACTCTGTAACTGAAGGAAAACTGAGGCTATGAGGGAAAATGTCCACTGGAGTCTCCATAATTCGTAAGTGGGAGATTTCATATTTAGCTCAGATCTCCATGGTACGGCCTCTTTTCCCTTTACCGCATTACCTATCATACAATGAAGTCTTAATTATTATTGCAGGTTTTCAATGTTCTTCTATCAGCTTCTAAAGGGTGAAATTCTGGAAAAAAAACCGTCCTCCTCACAGCCAAAATTTTATCAACTTAAAAAAAAGACATAGTTCAGCATTAAAAAATGTCCAAATATACTTTCCAATCTTTATTGCTATCAGGAAAATATTTATTTGTGATCTCAAGAGATAAAAACTATGGGCAGTCAAAACAGTGGGAGAATTAAAAACAGAAATACAGCAATACATATTTAAAATTTTTTATTCATAGATATGAGGACTCTAGTTAAAACAAAATATATTTTCATGAATGATATTACTTTGGAATTTATTGTTAAGTTTAATTGGTGTTAAACTATATAAAATGATAGTAATACCACTTCAGGCTGTACTTCAAATGACAAATTTAATACTTAATACAAATTTAGGAATTTAATAGTAGTTTGTTAAAATGTAACATATATTACTAAACTTTATAAAAATTATGAAAATCTTTCATGAAACCAAAGTCATTCTATTTTCTTTTAATGAAAATTAATATTTTTAAAGGAGTTGAAGAATGAAGGAACATGTCTACAACTTACTGAGAATAACCAACCTCTTGAGCCAGTGGGAATTGTAGAGGCTACAGTAAGCCCAAGTCATCAGCTCTCTGCAGCTGAAGAAAAACCACACAGTAGAACTGGCAAGCTAAGGAGAAGGCATTTCTAATAACTGCATAAGGGAAAAATCTGTAAACCCACCTGCCAACTTGACTCCACACGCAGACAATGCCGGTGTCTGATAGGTAAGAGATGCTCGAAAAAGTGTTTGTCGAGTGAATGAATGCGTAAATGAGTGAGTGGATGAATGAATAGTTAATATCAGTGGAACTTGTACAGCTACCACTTCCCACCTGGATGCAAGGGTCTGGAGCCACATTAGAGTGGCCTGTACCTCCAGCCCTCATTTGGACCTGTTCCTCCTATACATACTGCTCTCAAACACCCCGGTGGCCAGTGGTTTGTACTGAATTAATAAATTTTGGTCTGGGCATTTTTAAAATTTTCATCTTTTTAAAGGATGTTCTCTAAACGCTGTTCTAGTTACAGTCTGCCATTCTCCCAGTGCTGTATATTTTCTTTCTATATCATTTGATTATTTCTGTGTCATAAACCATACTTTGTGTTTTTATTCTCTTATGCTTGTTTTTTATGATTTAAATGAAAGATGTCAAGCATCTATTTCATATTACTCTTTAATTTCCAGGAGTTTGCTTTCACTTTTGTATCAGTAAACTGCACAATAAAATAAATATGCGAATTAAAATCAAACCCGTATAAAAGTGAAGAAGCCACCAGAAAACAAGATGTCAATCAGCCCTTATTGACTACTGTCCTAGAAATTCCAGGTGATGCAAAGCAATTATGTGGAGCTAATGATTCAGTGGTAGAGATAAAGTTTAAATAAAGGAAAGATTTGCAAAATCATGCAAGTGTTAAGAATACAGATATCAATAAAATGTGTAAGCGTTCTTGTTCTCACTGTCTAATGGGGAAGTCAAACATATAAATCAATATATGTAGTGCTGTTTGCACATTGCCGCCATAAATACATAGGCAATATGCAATTGCATAGGCAATTGGGACAGTGAGAAAAGAATTATTGACTCTTCTTTAAGTGGACCATTCATTCCCACGGCACTTTAGATACTTTTATTATCTTAATTACTGGTAAAGCTGTCTTGGGAAAAGTCAATATGGTCCTCTGTCACTCTTTCCTCTCAAATGTAGACCTTATGACTTTATAGCAGGATGTTCTTTTTCCTTCTTGGTGAGGCAACCTCCCTGGTGAGACCCACCTGGCATCTCACCCTCCTTTCACTTGCTCTGCCCCCGGGGAGGTGGCATGGCTTATTCTCTTGGGAGAATTTAGAAAGATTATAGTAGGCCAGCTTGTCTCAGCATGTCATTTTCCTCTTGGAAGTGCTCATGGGGAGCAGGTGTTCTGTTTCTCCAGAACCTAGAGAAGAAGAAGTCCCCTTGTCCCTAGGACTGTGACAGTACATCTGCTTAGTTCTGCAGTTCAGTCAGCAGGCTTATTTGTCTCCACGCTAAGCAGATGTCCTCCAACTTAGGCTTCTTCAGAAATAAAGATCATATTTTGGAATCTTATGATTAACCTCGTTTTTTAATTTGTGTAACACTCAAGTGGGTGAAGAGAGGTGGTATTCACTGGACACTTTCAACATCCAACAAAACCACCTATAGGAAAATTGTATTTGCAAAACGGTTACCTGGACAGTCACATGAACAAGAATGTCCTGCTTTAACCTTCCAGCACAGACAGTAATGTGCCCAAGAGCACCATTGTATGTCACGAGAGAGGATCATTTCCCTGCACATCCCAAGGTGTTGCTCTTATACTGAGCTCAACAATCATACTGATTATCAGTCAAATACATCCCTTGTGGAGAGGGAACCAGGCATTTCTGTTTGACAGTGTACTAGTCTCCTAGGGCTGCCATAACAAATGACCACAAACTCAGTGACTTAAAACAACCGAGATTTGTTCTCTCACAGTTTTGGAGGCCAGACATCTGAAACCAAAGTGTTGGCAGGATTGGTCCTTCTGGATGCTCTGAGGGAGAATCCACTCCATGCCTCTCTCCTGGCTTCTGGTGGCTGCTGGCAGTGCTTAGCATTCCTTGGTTCATGGCTGCCCTCCAGTCTCTTTCTCCGTCTTCACATGGCCCTTTCCTCTGTTTCTCTGTGTCTAAAATCTCTTTCTTCTTTCTCCTATAAGGACACCAGTCATTGCATCTAGATTCCAAGCTAATCCAGTATGATTCATCTTGAGATCTTTAACAATTATACCTAGGAAGACCTTATTTTCAGATAAGGTCACATTTACAGATATGGGGGTTAAGACTTAGATGTGACTTTTTGGGGGTGACACAATTCATCCCACTTAAGACAGTTACCCCTATTATCAAGTAATTGTCCTAAGTATATCTTCCTGAAAGTTATGAATTGTTTATTTGTATATTAGTTTTTCCTCTTAGAATCGTTTGAAATAGATGGCAACAAATGAGGAAGGGTTTCTTATGTGATTTGAGTTTGAATTCAAGTGTTTGGGATTAATCTCATTTCAGGTTTGTATATACTACAATATGATTCAGTAAAAATATTGCTGTAGCCCTAGAATTGGGGGCTTTAATAATGTTTAGCATGAGGATTAGTCAAGATTTTGACTATTAAAGTAGGTCACACATACCTGACACTTACTATACACTTCTTACAGGTTATGTGGATGCATTAATATACAAAAATATGAATCATTGAGTGAATGAAGGAGCACATGAAGAAGAGAATGAATGAAGGGGAGAAAACTGTACAGAAATAAACCTGTTTCAGGGCATGGTAGTAACACAGGATGAGGTGATGAGGGGTTGGGAGGGGAGTGGTGGGAATGCAATCATACAACTTCAATTTTCAAAATGTTCCAAAGGGGATCTAGGTCAGTTTCATGGGGAAAAAGACAGAGAAAAGGCCAAACATGTCTTCAAGTGTATGTCTAAAAGGTGTAGAGGTTGAAAGATTGTTGACAACTTTTTTAGAAATGAAATTATTGACGGAAAAATGATAAGCACAATTCCTTGAAAGGGAGGTGAGTGTGGTGACCCTGGTGAACGCCTTCTTTAAACATCTGAGAAGCAGAGCAAAGCACAGGTGAGAATTCCAACCAGGAGGCAGAGGTTTGACTTTCCAGTCATTGACTGAGTTATAGCGACAGGACTACTAGATACAGAGATGGAGTTTAATGGGGCTTGAATGAGTCTTGTGTTCCATCACAATATGGGAAATTATGGAATTATAGGTGGAATGGAGGTGATGACTCTCTGTTTCCTCTCTTTGGGCAGCAAAAGGTCTGGAGAGCAATGGAGGCTCCAGCAGCCTGAGGTGTTCTGACCCACATCAGACCAGCGGACACGGACTCCAGAAGAATGAGCTTCTGATTTTTTCAGTCTCCGTTACTTCTAAGCAGCAAAGCTGATGGCAAGACAAAGTGTACACACACCCACAGGAGTTTTCACCTACACAGGGGACTGGAGTTCTTGGGAGGAGAACTAGATCCTCAGTATCAGAAACACCTAGAACAAGTGCTCTTGAGGTAACCCTTTCAACCATGCCTCACCTTTTCCTTGATTACTTCTTGGTGGCACAGACACCTTTCCAATCCCTGCGCACGCCTGCAGTCAGAGAGCTAGTTACTAGTCCATGAATGGTGGCTCCCCTTTAGTTATAGTTTACTTCCTATGTTTTTCCTATTTCCTCATTGGACTGTTATTCACATGTTATATGGAGGATGCTAGTTCATCCCCAAATGAACCTTTTATTCAATTTGTTCAACTCCAACTGAACTCTGTCTTCACCTCGATTTTGTAGTGCCAAAATGGAAACATTCTGCAGTGAGGACCTCTGTTTTGTGTTTTTCTCTCCAAATTGTCTTGTTGATTTGTATATCTTCCTCTGATTAAATGTCTTCAAAATTTTTAGTTTTTAAACTGTCTTTGAATCTTCCTCCTGTCAGTACTGCCCATCAAGACCCTCTTATTAAATAAGACATGCTTAATTACTAGGGTTGCCACATTTAGCAGAGAAAATACAGGTGCCCAATTAAATCTGAATTTCAGATAAACAATGAATAGTTTTTCGTGTATTTACCAATTATTGCCCTGTGTTTTAATTTGCTGAATCTGGCAACCCTGCCTCTAACATACTCTATATTTTACTTAAAAAATTCTGTTTATTGTCTGTTTATCCTCATTATATTGTAAGCTCCCTGAGGACCAGGTTTTTGGTTGTTTCAATAACTTCTGCCTCCCTAGTACTTAGAACAGTGCCCAGAAAATAGCTCATGTTCAATAAATATTTGTGGAATGAATTATTGAAACAGTTTTTCCCTGTTATTGCATGCCTTTCACAAGATCAGACTATGAAGTATAGATTGTAGTGCTCTAATCACTTAAGCATTGGATAGGTGTTTTGTTTTGCTTTGTTTTAGGGTAAAGACATTGAATTTTAAGACAGGTCTATTCTGCTCAAAGTCATACTTAAAGTATCCTCCCTGTTCTAAGATTCCACAATGTTCAGAACATGTGATTTGTAGTTTTTAGCTTGTGGACGTGGCAGTTTGTTTCACTAAAGATGCTAATTTTTCTGTATTTTTTGTTATTGTCTTCATGTAAGTATAGCCTAGTAGTAGTTATTTCTTAGTACATACAAGTCAACCACATTCTTTTTTTTAAATTATGGTAAAATATATATAATAAAGTTGACAAGTTTTAAGCATACAGTTATTTGCATTAAGTTCATTCACATTGTTGTGCAATCACCGACACTATCTCCAGAACTGTTTTATCTTGCAAAACTGCAACTCTGTACCCATTAAACACTAACCCCCTATCTCTCCCCCGCCGCATCCCTTGGCACCCACTATTTTACTTTCTATCTCTCTGCACTTGAAAATTCCAGGTATGCCATATAAATGAAATCATGCAATATTTGTCCTTTTGTGTCTGGCTTATTTCACTTAGCATAATGTTCTCAAGATTCATCCATGTTGTAGCAAGTGTCAAAACTGAATTTCTTTTTAAGGCTGAATAACATTCCATTGCATGTATATACTATATTTTGTTTACCTATCTGTCTATGCACATTTGGGTTGTTTCCACCTTTTGACTATTTTAATAATAGTCTTATGAATACAGATGTACAAACATCTGTTTGAGTCTTTGTTTTCTCTTCTTTGGACAAGCACCCAGAGATCGAATTACTGGATCATACGGTAATTCTATGTTTAATTGTTGAGGAGTTGCCATTTTGTTTTCCACAGATGCCACACCATTTTACATTCCCACCAACGGTGCACAAGAATTCCAACTTCTTTATGTCCTTGCAATGCTTTTTGTTTGCTGTTTTGTTTATTTTTTATAATAGCTATCCTAATGGGTGTGGCATGGTATTATACTGTGGTTTTGATTTGCATTTTCCTGATGATGTATAGACCACTTTCTCACTCAAATTCTTCATGAATAAAGAAAGCCTTCAACCTTGTCTATAATATTAGAGATCACAGAGTTGAAGTTTCTATAACACGTTCTAGGGACTTAGACTTATTTCCAGGCTTATACTCGTTCCAGAGGCAAGGCCAGCCCAAGGGTCAAGATGGAGGAGCCATGAAGAACACTTCACCCATCTTGAGCCACAGCAGTTTGCCCTTTTCTGTCCCATTTGCAGTCAAGTTCTCAGTAAGATTTGAAACACATGTATTACATTAGGAAAGAATTTAAATGCATAAAATGGTTAAAAAGCCAGATTTAGCCATCCTTAAATCTGGATGTATTTGCTTTAAATATTTTAATTGAAATTTTTATTCTGATGATTGTTGAATCACATGCAGTTGTAAGAAATAATACAAAAAGATCCCATGTAACGTTTACACAGTCTCTCCTAATAGTAACATTTTGAAAAATTATAATACAACATCACAGTCAGGATGCAATCACAATGACATTGATACAATCCACTGGTCCTATTCAGAGGTCCCCCATATACATGTACTCAGGGATGTGTGTGTTTAATTCTATGCATTATTGCCATATGTGGTCACCACCACAGTAAAGATACCGAACAGTCCCAACTGCCACATGGATCTCTCCTCTTGTCCTTTTATAACCACAACCAATGCTTCGGAATGTGTTTGTGAAATCCAACTAAGGGAAACCAAATTGTCATGTCCCGCACGTCAGTTATTCCAGGAACATGAGGGCAAGGAGATGAGAAGAAAAGTAGATAGAGCAAGAAATGGGGGCAGGAGGGACACAAGGAGGGTTTGTTCCAAGTGACACTTTATTTGGCAGCTTCAGGCACTTACATTGCTCAAGCAATTACATAATAGGTTGATCAATATTTAGGACAAGTTCCTCATCCACGTCTGCACATCCCCACCAGTTTCTGGTTAGTTCCACACTTCTTGTTGATACAATAAGTTTTTCTTCCTCATAGACTCGGTGGTCCATTCCCTCTGGCATTGAGACTTTACCCAGTTACAACCTTTCAACCAATCAGCAAAAATCCAGCAGGTACAGCAAATGCAGCGACATACAATAACGGGTTATTTTTATTCAGGTCAAGGTGTGGTTCTTTGCTCGCACGGTTCCCCATGTCCCCCTGCCCATCAGCAACAGGGGTATGTATGGCCAGCCGGGGTTGGAACGGCCCAAGAGCTGTTGCTCCATTGGTTAACCCCTTCCTGGCGCCCGGCTCCCAACACCAAATTGAAAAACATTCACTTGGGACTTAAAAGATACATTCATAGAGTTTGCAGTCCCTTCTGTGTACAGTTATGTTATTTTTGTTAGTCATTTCAGTGTAAGAAACTTCCAGAAATACTCCCATTGCTCAACGGCATAATGACAAAAGATGAAGGTGCAGAGATTCTATCACAATATGGCCATTTTGTATGGCACCCAGCATTAGAACCATGTGGGTCATGGTGGGGGCGGGGGGGGGTTGTCAATTAGAAAATTGTTGAAGCCTGTAACATGAGTACAATGACATTTTATGGACTCATTTTCAAAGACATGACAGAGAAATCCGAACACAAACAGGGTGCATATTTATGCAAAAAAGTTGATAAAACTCTAATATGCCATTTTAACTGTAAATTGCAAACATACTTTGGAACCTTTCATCACAAAATAAGAAACCGGAAATATATCTTGACTTGAATTATATGTAGATCCCTCCTTTTTATATCTTTAAATTTATATATTTAAGTACTGAAAGAAAATCCATAATATGATTTAGAACTGTAAATTCAAATTGGTAGGGATGAATAATGACACAAATGGAAATTAGTCTCCTTTTGAGGAGGGAATAGTAACAAAACAATTTTGAGATTATACTAGAAGGAGTAATTTATTAAGAGGAAGAGATATTTCAAATAGAAATAATGAACAGGCTCAAAGATTGATAATCTAATTAGTAAAGAGGAATGAATCATATCCACATGGAAAAAGAGTTAAATTTACTGCTAATATTACCTGAAAAATGACACTGATATAGATAAAAAGTAAGCCACCACAAAGAACACTTCCACAACAAACTGGCTAATGAGTACTAATTTGAGAATATTTAAGATTAGTCACTGGTCAATAAATCTTGAAATGCCATAAATTTTGTGACTTACCTTCACAAAAATTTAGAATTTTTCCCAAATGTGGCAAAACTACTAAAAATTTATAGACCGTTATCAATCAAAAATTGTGGAGCTGAAAGAAAAAAATTAAAGTATCAATATTACAAAAAGTATTTGTATCAACCATGCTAGAACAAAGCCTAGGTTATCTTTATATTTTCTCTAGAGAAAATTTATAATCAATATATAGTAATATAATGGATGGTATTATATAATAATGTCATTGTTCTGTAAAGAGTAAGCAAAAAACCTAACTAAAAATAAAAATGTAAATTATTAGAGAACTAGACCAATTAACTAGTGAGTAAATATATTATTTTTCTGGATTTGTGATTTTGGTGGCATTTTCCAGCTTTTAAAAATGTACAATATGTTGTAATTTCTTTTCTCAATCTAAATAAATGCCCACGTTTGTACCCAATTTAGTATTCATACAATTTTGTTCTCTCTTAAAAAGAGCTTCCAAAATGTAACTTCCCCTGCCGTGGCCCAGGAAATGATTGGCAATAGCTTTTCTTGGGCCTTCTCTCAAGTGCGGAGTCCCACACCAGCCCAAGCAGTGGCCTGACTCTGTCCCCTCCTCCTGCCACTTACAGGAGAAGTGTTCCCGACTGCCTGCATCTGTGTCCTGACCCAGAGCTGGCAGGCCCAAGGCCTCAGTCCTGCAGGCAACTTTATTCTTCCCTTTCATTTCTGGACTGTGGGGATGATTATCTTGTTTCTGAGCATGGCTGTGAAATTTGAATTTTCTCTTCCCACATTTTTAAATAATTGCTGCGGGTTTGGATTTGGAACAAGGTTGCAATATGAGTGTGCATATCCGTTCTGCCCAGGAATCTCAACCATGTTTGTTTACAATCTCATTTATTGTTGTTACGTGTTGAATGGGGAAGTTACATGAGATGTGACTTTGCAATGTAACATTGAATGAAAGTCTCATCTGTTTAAAACATGATTTAATATAGAGGTTCCAATCATATAAACAAACAGTCCCCAGTGGACTGCATGACTCCCATGTCTCAGTCCAGCTCCTTGGCAAGCCTGGCACCAACACACCCTCTGGCAGGATTTGCAAAGTAACAGCACTAGTTCTCTTCAGGATATGCTTCTAGTTCATCACAGACTTCCTTCCCTTGCAGTGTTCACCAAAGACCAACAATCAACAATAGACAAGGTCATCTCAAAGAATGGGGAGGAGGGGCAGCTATCTCTTTTGTGCTTACAAAATGAGAGCAAGCCGCACCAAGTTCACAAATGTCTGTTCTCTAACTGATGGTGCTCGGTGGGGGCGAATCCAGGCTTCATAGATCCTGATGCTTATATAATTTGAAGCCATTTTTAGTAAATAAACAAAGTGTGAATAAAATTAGAAAAAGAAATGGATTTTCTCAAATGCTTTCTTTTCATTGACATTTGAGAAATCTGCCCATTTGTAGCTCTTAGGGCCTTTCACTCTAGTCTGTGGATATTTCATGATTCTTATCAATTTTCCTCCTCTTACTCCCTGCCTATATCTTTCTTAGTATGATTAATTGCTTTATTAATCAAATGCTTTCTGACATTCCCCCAGGGCTAGGCACTGCACTGCATATATTCATAGAGAAAACATTTATGAAGCACTTACCATGTGTTCTGTAGGCATAATTTCCGGAAGCCCCACCATAATCTGGAAGGAGGCTATTCTGTTATTTCCACTTTTCAGGAGAGGAAATTGAGATAAGGAATTGAAACACTCAGCTGCGATTATGTAGACAGTAGGTGACAAAGCTTGATTCACAGCACAAGCAGTTTTAGTCCTAAAGCCCAAATCTCAGTTCCAGGGCACAGACTTGGCCAGGAGGGCACCCATGCTGAGAAGAAGCAGTGTCCCTTCCCCCCAGGAGCTGACAGATTACTGAGGTCTAAATGAGCTTGTGCTGTGGCAGAGCGAAGCATAGGACACTATGAGAGGCGTGAGGGGTCGGTTCTGTTACCTCCACTGGAATAATGGGAGATTTCAGAGCCCAGGTGAGCACTTAGCAGTGAGAACAACATCCCACACAGCGGATTGGCACTTTGAACAAGAACTCTGATCAGAAAATGTTTGAAGCCAATTCATTAGCAATGACAGAAGCAAAATTCCAAATTAAAAACTTGAGTTAACTGAAAAAAGTAGGTTCAATATGAATAACTTTTTCCATGCAGTCTCCTTGTCTCAGGCTGGCTGGTGCATAAAAAGGACTAAGGAAGCGAGGACATCTGCCAGCAAAGCCCCTTCAACTCAAGAGAGGATATCCAGGGGCCAGCCATCTGCTCAGTTCCTGAGACTCTCGATTGCTGGCAGCTAGATCTCTTTCATTGCCCTCTGGTCAGCACCCAAGGATGGGGATGTGGCTTCTCTGAGTTAACATCTCCATCCCAGGAGGGAATGGGTGGGGTGGGGTGAGGAGTGAGCTGCCATCAGTTTCCTAGTCTCCCCTCCTCCAGCTTCCCTGAACCCTAGAGACGCCTTGGGTTGCAGAGGCCTGCCCCCTCCAGCTCCCACAAAAACCCACTCCTAAGCCATTCCTGACATCTGGCCATTGCCCCTAGAATCTGGACCCAGCAGCCAGCACTGGGGGTGCCCAGGCTTCAGAGTTACAGAAACCTAGTGGGGAGGGCCGGCTCTCAGCCTCCCAGCTGTGCAGTGTCCCTGAGCTGCTTGCTCGCCTATGAAACGATGGGTAACCCACCCCCTCAGCTGTGTTGTGAGGTCCAAGTAGAAGTACAGACACTAAGCCCAATGCTGGGAGGGTGGCCAGAAATGCTTGGGACTTAGGAATCTTGTCTTTGTTGGGACAAATATCTGAGGAAGATGCTCAGGCTCCCCTGTACCTTCCCGTGCTGGTTGCTTGAGACATACCACACAGCTTCCCTCATCTCTCACAACAAGTCCACTGCACTTCTCCCCTCGCTCTGCTCTCTGCCCTGTGCTGCCTGACCTCTCCCAGGCCAGGCTGCTCTGTCATCTAAAAGTGGCAGAGAGATTGACATCAGTGTTGACTGCACTTTCTGCTGCTTTCCATCCACGTGTTGGTGGAGAATAGAATTTTCATTCATGACTGCAAATTGTGATTTCCTTTTTATACCCACATTTCTCCTAACAGCTCTTTGCAGAAATGATTCATTTTTTTCTTGTCATCCATTTTATACTTGCTTCTTGAAAAGAAGAGGAGAAGGTGTCTTCCAAGTAGAAAATGTTGGATGTACTTAATGAACAGCCAGCCAGCCCTGGTGGTCTCGTGGTTAAGATTCTGTGCTCTCACTGCATGGTGGCCTGGGTTCGTTTCAAGTCGTCTCTCAGTTGTCATACTGTGGCGGCTGCATGTTGCTGTGATGCTGAAAGCTCTGCCACTGGGATTTCAAATACCGCCAGGGCCACTCATGATGAACAGGTTTCAGTGGAGCTTCCAGACTAAGACAGACTAGGAAGAAGGGCCTGGCCACCCATTTCTGAAAAAACTGGACATGAAAACCCTATGAATAGCAGCAGTGGAGCATTGTCTGATACAGCGCCTGAAAGTGAGAGGACGGAGCAAGAAGACCAGACAGGGTTCCACTCTGCTATCCACAGGGTCAGTAGGAGTCGGAATTGACTCCACAGCACTAACAGCAAAATGAACAGAAAAAGAAATGGTCTGATCACCGTGCCTAATGGTTTATCAACAGATGGTAAATGCCCAGGAAGAGTGGAGTATATTTGAAAAGAGATTACTAAATCACAACATTCAATGTCATTACCATTACTACCATTTAATCAAATAATTCACAAGTAAATATGAGTAAACTCAGCAATTTAGAATGACCCAGTAGACTTCTATGCTTTCCAGGGGAATGTGAAGGCATGGTATTGGGGAAGAGCCTTGTTTGTATATGTTAATACCAAACTACAACTGAGAAAGAGAGAAGCATGAAACAAAATTTTCATAATTTAGATAATAAAAAAATTAGAAAATTAGAGAGATTTTTGTTACTCATATGTTGGGTGCTTAAAATCTATTTCTTGAGAAAATACATAACAAATGAAAGGAAGAAAAAAGATATGGTTTAGACATAAGAGATTCAATCATACATATTTATGACACCAGCAACTGGCTTGCCTCATGTTTGCTTCTTGTTTTATTTTGTTTCCTTCCCCTCCCCGAATAGTTATTTGAACATTGAAGTTATAGGTTCAAGAGATAAAAGCATGTTTTCTGAGACATTACATTGTCCTTTGCTCCCTACTTGATGAGTAATTATTTATCAGCTGTATACCATCCCTGAACTTCAGTTTCCTCACATATCAAGTTAGACTGCCACTCTTCCACCATCTAAAACTACACGTAGTGTTGTTGCTTCTTGCTGCTGCTATCACAACCACTACTCATATCACTACTGTGACAAGGATCATATCGATAAATGTAAAAAGCCACTGGCACAAATGCAGTGCTCAGATGAGTTGTACTTTTTTTTCATAAAGATGCTCACATGAAGTCCTTAAACTCAGAATTTTGGCAACAGTATCAGCCCACATCAAACTTTATGATGCAATTGTGTGAACTGAGGAAAACGTATAAGTTAGGTTACAACTATTACATTTCTAACAAATGTAGGTATCACTTTGTTCCAAAACAATGGCTGGATTTGGAGGTCTAAGAGGATTATGGAAGGGGAAAGCCTCCAGGAAAACTTTGAAGGATCTTGAGAGTCAGGATTTGAGAGTTTACCTTGAAGTGACCTCTGGCCCACTAGGTCATCACCCACCCTACACCAGAGTAGTATTAAACTGAGAGCATTCCCAGGGTGGTCAGGAATACAGAGGATAACATAATGGACAGGGCCATGGAGGGGGGGGAGGTGGAGGTCAGAATAAGCTTCCCTGAGAAGTGAAAATTGTGCTGAGAATTTAAGTCAAAGGAGGGTTAGCTTGGCCAGTGGCTGGTGAAAGAGATTGTGGACATTTAGGTGAATGCAATAGCATATGTAGATGCCACATGTAAGGGGCCAGGGGAAAGGAGTGGGGAGGCATGGTAAATGTAGAACCTGAAAGAACATCAACGAGGTTTGAATGTGAGAATAAGTGAGAGAATGACATAAAGTCAGAATGTAGTTGTTGTAGAACCAGATTCTGCAGGATGTCATAGGTCCTATGATACACTTTGATTTTCATCAGAAAAACAACTAAAAACCGTTGAACATTCAGATTATAGTTTGAAATGATGCCTTTGGTTGCATGTGAAGAAGGGAATTTAGGGTGAATAAAGCTAATATGTGTAGATTGTTTTGGAGGCTCTTAGAGTGCTCCAGGAGAAGAAGAGATGATAATAACTTTGACCAGGATACTGATAAGGTGCTATTACAAAGTGAAGAGATTTTCTAGAAATAATGTATCTAAGTGATAGATTATAATTGGAGGATGAGGTAGAGAATGATGTCAAAACTAACTTCTAGCTTTCTGAACTGCATACAATGTTGGATGGTGGTGACATTAATCAAGATGGAACACATTGGAAGAGACTTTTTCTGTTTTTTTTTTCAGGGAAAAGAGATCCTAGTTTGATGATGGTTCTAGCTCATAGAAGAGCAGTCTGCTCTGCAGTGGATCTTGATGAGTCAGCTGTGTGAACTTTGTAATTAAAGTCATGAGCATGGATAAGACTGTTGCAGGGGAGAAAAGACATGCGGAAGAGAGCCTGAGGAAAACCAGTGAGAAAGAGAATCCTTCCTATCTCAATGTCTACTATTCACCCACTTTACACACAAAAAGTATGTATAGCCCGTTATGAAACAAAAATGACTAAAAGCAAAGTATTCATCATAAGAACTTAGAAAAACGACAACCATATTTAAGGCAAGTAGCAAAATCTCTTTTCACTCCTCTTCCCTCAAGCTCTGAAATTATTGCCTATTTTCAGAGAACCCAATATTAGACCTATCGTATGGAGGATGTTTCAGCGAGTCCCAAAGCCACTCTATCAACAGGTGCAGAAAAGACTGTGATCTGCAGCTGTCTTCACGACATTGAACTGCAGGGCTCCACCTCTGGAGCTTGATGGAATGATTGGTGTGGGGAGATGTGAAAACTGGTGGAGGATATTCATTGATCTAATACATTCCTGCTCATGTCTCTGGTTGTAGGACACAGTTCGGCTCCTTTCCTTGGAATATTGGTAGAAATGTTGACTTAATCAATGGGAAAAACGAACAGGGGTGAAGGCTTTGTCGCCTTTCTTTGTCTCTTGCTCCCCTCGGACCTTCTCTTGCTGAGAGAGACCAACAAGTGATCAAACAGGAGCTCAGGAGTCCTCATTCACACCCACCCAGGTGGGTAACTGACCATCTGCTGGGAATGAAAACTCCTGTTGTGTAGATACCAATTAAGTATAGTAATGTAGGTAGCATGGGGGAATCAAAAACTGAGAGTCAAATTGCTTGAATTTGATACACAAGGTAAAAAATTACAGCAGGATTCAAGTGAGGCAATGAAACAGTTATAAATCAACAAGGAAGCCTCAGTGGGTCTATAAACAGCATACATATCTCCAGTGCCTACAATCCGACAGGAAACTTTGTAAGCTCAATAAATATGGGGTGGATTAATGAAAGAATTAGTGCATGAGTAATAGAAGACACACCTCATTTTAAGTCAGGGAAGTTAGTTGGATTAGGGAGAGGAATAACATCTGAAAAGTAAAAGACCAGTATCAATTTTTTCATATTGTCTGTCTCCCCAGAAATCTAAACTTAATTCCTAGCCATTATAAAAACAATCTGTCATTGGTGTATAGGTATGCTTAATAATAATATCATTTTCAAATGTTGTAGAAACCCTGAGAAGTATTGGGGTTTCATATGATACGGTAATTTTCTTCTTAGTCCTACCCCTGGTATTTGCCAGTCAGAATCCCCAAATTCCTTTATCATACTCTCCTCCTCACACAGGTTGAGGAGACAGGTCTTCCCTCCCCCAGTTCTTCTCACTGGCCCTATGTTAACAGGATCTAAGAACCTTTAAACTTGCTATTATTCAGACCCTAATAATGAAAACACAGAACTAAAACTTCAGCCATAGTTCCAGTACAAAAAATTTACATAATTATGATTTTTTTGAAATTTTAAGCAATTGACTTTGAGACATAGTGGTAGACTCAGGTTGAGTATTTGAAGGCTTTTTATGATATTTTTGAAATTTTATGATATTTTTGAATATTTGAAGGTTTTATAACCATGTGACATTTAACAAGTGAGTATAACAGCATCTTGTCTTAAATAGCGCTCTCAAGAAAACCAAGGGAGACTTCTTTGAAATCATTTGCTGAAGCCTCAATGATAAAATAAGAGTTTGTCATATTATCGTCTTAAATTTCAGCCAGATCCTCTTATCTAGGCAATGGATTATCATTTTGTTAAAAAGAACATTTTCATTTCTAGTGCCTGAGCATTTTGAGAGAAAAATTTGCCGACGTTCATTGGCAGAGAGAACACATATTCAGATTAAGAGAAAGATAGGAAAAGTGTTATCTCAGAATTGGAGAGATTGGAGCAGGGAGTTGGAAATATTGACTTTCTTTGCCACCTGCTACTCTCACAGAACTTCACCCTAGTTTCACATTGTGACGCCTGCTCACACACGTGAAGTAGGGAGCTTGGACCTAGGAATCATGGCTGGAACCACGAGGCGCTGCGTTTTCCCAGAAAGGAATTGGAGAAGCAATTTAGTTCATCTCGCAGTCGGCACAGGCAGTCGTAAACCAGTCAGCTCTGTGGGGCTGTTGTTTTTAAGGGAGAGGATGAAACGCTAGTGTTCTTTATCTGGAAACTATGTATGTCTCCATGTGTACATGTATACACATACACACATATATATTTGCTTTTTTCTGACATAAAAAAGTGTATTAGATAAAAATCTCCACTGGATTAGTGATACTATGAATTTAGGACTCATTTTTCATCCTTTATACCTCATGGCACTGTGATTAACACATAGAATATATGTAATTAGAGTCCCGCACAGTATATGGAAGTTGTTAATGCTTATTGCTTCATTAATTCACAGGCATTCTCATAAACAGGTATTATAAACCATGATTTACATATATAGAAACTAAAGTGCAGAAATGTCCTGAATATGTCCAAGATCACACACCCCTTAAAAGACAGAATTTTGTTTTTTTTCCTCACAGAGTTGGGGCAGGATCATGACTACCTATCAGGGATAATGTAGGTCATCCTGACTGGCTTGCATAATGAGCCCCACTAATGGAAATCACTAATTTAGGATCTTAGAAGGAAACACAGGATTGGCTTCATGCTCCGGCAAGAGTGGGAAATACCCTTTGCATCCCAAACATGACTGAAATAGGACTCACAAAGACAATGGTCAGACTACTTTCACAACCCATAACCCAATACCCTGCAGGATCAAAATATTCAAGAGCTGAAATGATCAGAAGAAAGGATTTCTCTGAAGAAAATTGCCAGTGTGCTGGGAGTCCCTTGTCCCCATCACCTGAAACTTCTGAGAAGTGTTCCAAGGAAATTATTTGAAGAGCAGGAAACACATTCCCCATGTTTTAGGGGACACAGTGGACAGGTGTCAGACTTATGCCTGAAAAATCCACAGACAAAAGGCCAGTTGGAGCAGTCCATGGTAGCTGCTGCTTATTATCTGAGAGTCATAAGAAAAATTACAGCATCCACCCTAATTTTACCCAGGTGGCAAGGAAGGCCTAGCCTAAAATTGGGTCTGAATAGTGGAGAGAAAGAAGAAGGTTGATGTGATTGCATCTATCAAGTTATTGCTACACTGCCCTGGAGACCCCATCTCCCTTTATCTTCCCTGCCCCCCATCTTACTCTTCATTGGATAATGACATTAAATTAAGGATTTAGGATTAAACCATTTCACTTGAAGGATATTTAGAGCATCATATCTTGTCAATGATGTAAATTCAGAAATACTTTTGCAAATAAGCCTACACTGGGGCTAGTCTAGTAGGGTAACATATCCTATGTACTGCCTCTCGCCATCACTTGTTGTTCCTTTATCTTTCTTCTGGTGCCTTCTGTTTCTTCAGTTTCTAAGCTGGTGGGTAAGAATGAATCTAGCTTCTCTTGCAGCTCATTTCCATCTCCACGCTTCAGAAAGACAAAAGGAGAACCATTCTGAGACAGGGAGTTTTTGCCTTCTGCCTAACATAGACAACTGGGATTTCTGTGGGTTCTGCTCCACATGGTTCATCCCAGTCTCCAGAGGTAGGACTTTAAAATTAGGTTTCAGGCCAAAGCTTGTCCTTGGATATAACGGTTGTGTTCTCTCTCTCTATCTCTGTCTCTCTCTCTTTCAATCTCTCTCTCTCTTTCTCTCTCATCCTAAAGGAGGCAGAAGTGGGACAGGATTAAATGTTGGGGTTTTAGGTTGATATCTATCTATATACCTAGGTACTTATGTTTCAAAGAATCTATTAATCATCCATTGTTTTATTATCTAGTTATCCTTTTTACACTTTTTTGTAGTTACTTATATATGGCACACTTGGAAGGAAGAGGTTTTGGAAAATTTAGAGCATTTTAATAGTTCTGAAAGCCTGTCATTTGGATAAAACTACCATTTGGTACATATTATATAATCTTGTGTTGTAAAGTGAGTCAAATTCACAATGGAAAATAAAACTGGGATTACTTCTTACCCTAAAATTAGTGTTGTCTTCAGTTGAACACTTTAGTAACAATTCAATACCTTGATCACTTTGGAAGTTTTAGGGCACAAGCTTAGTGAGACATTAAGCAAGTACACGTGAAGATGGAATAGTTCACCTAATTGGTATTTGATGGATAGTAGAAGTAATACCAGTGATTGAGGAAGGTGTGAACACTTCCTGAAGATGTAGACACCTACATCTAGCATTTTAAGGAAGAATAAAGAGGCTAATGTGTATATAAAGCACTGGAGAGAGAAGTAGGAGATATGACACAAAGGTACCAGGGACCAGACTGTGCAGGTCTTTGTAAACCTCTGTAGGGCATGAAAAGGAGGGTTGATGCAAGGTGTCAACTGGAGAAATGACTTGATCCAACTCCTGTTCTGGAGGAATCACATTCACTGTGCTGACAATGGATGGAAGTGGGCATGGGTTGAAACAGGAAGACCAAATTGTTATAGTCACTAGGCAAGGATTATGGTGGCTTGGGCCAAGGAGTAAGCCCTGGAGGAAGAGAGAAGTGATGGCAATATGGGCATATTTGGAAGTAGAGCAAACACTTTTCCCTGAGCCGATGGGGTTGGGAGCAAGTAAGAAGGAGGAGTCAATGATGACTTCACAATTTTTGTCATGATCAACGAAAAGATGGGGTTGCCATCAGCTGAAATGGGGGAAGCTACAGGTGAAGTTGTTTGGGAAGAAAGGTTAGAATTTCACCTTTGGACAGATTATATTTGACATGTCTATTTGATACCCGATGGAAATATTAATTAATCAGATAGATATATGAATCTGGGCTTGGGAAAAACACACATGGGCTGCAAATAAAGATTGTTGTCAGCATTGATGGTACTAATTAGTTTAATTAAAGTTTACAGAAAGTAGTTTAATCATACATGTATATCTGAATGAGTTTTCAAAATTGAAAAGACAATTAGAACATAATTGGAAGCCAGGTGTTCACCTCGTGACCCTTTCAAGTCATGCCATCCTCCACAAAGGTAACCACTATCCCAGCTTTTCAAAACGTAGATTAGATTTGACTTTGTTTTTGTAGTTACCATTCAGAATAGACTCTTCTGTCTGCCTGATTTTGCTCAACTTCATATTTGTTGTAGACATCCATGTGGTTGTAGCTCTTTCATTCTCAATAGTATTCTGTTGTAAGACTATAACACAATTTACTTTCCATTCTATTTTTTTTTTTTTTTTTTTTTTTGGTGAGGAAGACCAGCCCTGAGCTAACATCCGTTGCTAATCCTCCTCTTTTTTTGCTGAGGAAGACTGGCCCTGGGCTAACATCCGTGCCCATCTTCCTCCACTTTATATGGGACGCCGCCATGGCATGGCTGACAGGCAGTGCGTCGGCGGGCGCCCAGGATCCGAACCAGCGAACCCCGGGCTGCTAAGCGCGGACTAAACCGCTGCGCCACCGGGCCGGCCCTCCATTCTATTTTTGATGAACATTTTGGTGATTTCTAACTTTGGATTATTATGACTAATGCTTCTATGAAAAGTTTTTCATGTCTTTCAGTGAATACACACACATGCACACATACGCACACACACAGATTCTTTGTTGGAAATACGACTAACAGTAGAATTGTTGGGTCATAGAGCAGGTACATTGTTAGCTTGAGTAGATACTGCCAAACAGTTTTCCAAAAGGGTTTTACCAATTTATAAGCCATCCAGGTCTATTTTCTGCCTTTTTAAGCTTAGCTCTTCTAGTTAGAATGCATTAATACCTCACTATGATTTTGTTTGCATCCCTCACAACTAATGAAGTTGAGCATTTTGTCAACTATAACGGCCATATTTATCATCTATTTTGAAGTAAATCTTCAATATTTTCAATAAGTACATTGTCAGAATTATGGCAATTATTTTCTTTCACATAGCGGCTTTCATTTTGCTTCTTTTAATGAACAGAAACTCTTGATTTGGATGTATTCCTGTTTATTAATTTTTTACATTATGAATAGCCCTTTATGTGTCGTGTATAAGACATTTTTGCCACCCTAAGTTCATGAAGATAGTCTTCTATTTCTTCCAAAATTGTTTCATTTTACGTTTTACTTTTATATCTACAAGGATTATGTAAGAATTGAGGCAGAGTTTCAAAACATAATTTTTCGCTTAACTCAGCACCATTTACATAAAAAAATAATTATTTCCCCCCCGGCACCACAGTGTCACTTTGTCATAAATCAGATATTCATGTATGCATGGATTTCTTTCTACCCTTTTATTTTAGTTCTTGGTCAACTTTTTCAGCTTTGTACCAGGACAGCAGTCTTAACTGCAGCTGGATAATATGCCTTTGTATCTGGTGTTCTCAGTCCTCCAGTTTCATTTTGATTCCATAGGATCACTTCCGCTCTTGGCCCTTCGCATTTTCATATGGATTTAGAATTACTTTGTGAATATTGATTTTAAAAACTTCTGTTATCTTAATTAAACTTACAGCTCAATTTGAAGTCAGTGGCATCTTTATAATTGTGCATTTTCTAATCCATAAACATCTTACATTTTTTTTCATCTATTTAGCTCTTTAATTTTTGTGTAGAGGCCTTACA
Source organism: Tapirus indicus (assembly GCA_031878705.1). Lineage (NCBI taxonomy): Eukaryota > Metazoa > Chordata > Mammalia > Perissodactyla > Tapiridae > Tapirus > Tapirus indicus. The sequence continues at coordinate 68,850,361 of CM062917.1, forward strand.
CATATTTTTATTAAATGTATTCATAAGTACATGTCGTTTTCTAATGCTATCATGATTGGTACTTTTTTGTTCAGCTACAGATTACAGAACAAGTATGGACCAGTTACAGAATTTAGTGACTTTACTAAATTGATTTATTAATCTAAAAATTTAGTAGTGAATTTTTTTGGATTTTCTATGTACATGATATACCACCTGCAAATAATTCAATTTTTCCTTTATTTCCAATCTTTATACTTTACTACTTCTTCTTACCTTATTGAACTTGCTTGGACATCCAGTAACAATGCATAATAGAAATTTTGGTAGTAGATCTCTTTTTCTTTTTCTCCAGCCCAGAAAGAAAGCTTTCAAAATTTCACCCTGAACAAAATGTCTGTATTTTTTGTAAATACTCTCCTTAACAGATTAATAAAGTTTCCATTTATTTCTAGTTTTCTGAATTTTATTTCTAGTTTTTCATTTTACCAAATGCTTTATTTTGCAGCTATTAAGGTGATCGTATTTTTGCCCTTATTTTTTAATGTGGTGGACTACATTGATTTATTTTTGTAATATTAAACGAACCTTGGAATATACACCAATTAATCATGGTCTACTTATTGTTTTATACATTGCTGAACTAGACTCGCTATTTTATTTATTATTTTCATATATATGTTAATGAGATGTATTTTCCTTACAATACACTTATTCAGATTTGATATCAAGGTTACACTAGCTTGTTAAAACAAATTGGATTTTCTTTACTTTTATATTCTCTTGGAAGAATTTGTAGGAATTCATGAGTGAAGCTGCCTGGGCATGGAATTTTCTTTGTGGGAAGGTTTTAAATTAAAGATACAAAATCTTTAATATTTATAGAACTATTGAGATTTTCCATTTACCCTACATAAGATGATGATGTGATTTAAGATATAAATATTCTGGTAATGCAGTGAGGTTTGGGGTTTATTTGTAACTCTGACACAGGCTAGTCAAGCCAGACGTTAACAGAAAAATCATTTGGTGACATTTAACATTCATTTATTATTAAAAGAAAAAACAACTGTAGGAACATTAGGAATAATAGAGACACTTCTTATCCTGACTTAACAATACAAACCTAGAAAAAAATGTCTGTGGTAAATATCATTATTAATGCTGAATTTTTGAAACATTTCTTTAATTTAAGGCTAAATACAAAGTGCCCTGCTCTCATTAGTTTCTCTCAATATTCTACTGAAAATCCTGGATGGTGCAATTAGACATGGAGAAGAAATACATTTATAGGTATTGAAAAGGTAGAAAAAAGTCATTTTTGTCTAGGATGTTTAAATTTTGCCTATGATAACAAACATCCCAAAGAGTCTAAAGATCATTACAAAAATATTAATTATTTAACAACAAATCTACCAAAGCACACACAACTATTTGGAAGAAGTATAAAATGTTATTGAAAGTCATCACACATTATTTAATAAAAGTGGAGATATATCATGCTTATTCATAGGGAAAGTTGTCATTATAAATATATCTAGCTTAAAAATTAATTTATATCAGCAGTTTTTAATCTTTTTGTTTTATGTATTCCTTTAACTTCCTAAAAATTATTAAAGGCCATAGAAAGCGTTTGGTTGTATGGATTGCATCTATCAACATTTATCTTGTTAGAAATGAAAGTTTAGAAAATTTTAAAATATGCATTTTTACTTTATTTTAAATGTCAGAAAGAAAACCATTAGACGGTAACATAACACATATTTTATGAAAGATAACTATTGTTTCCAAAACAAATAATATAATGAGGAGAGTGACCTCATTTTCTATTTCTGAAAATATATTTAATATCTGGCTTAATGGAAGACAGCTGGATTCTCATTCTGTTTCTGTGGTCAACTTGTAGCATAGATATGGGTAGGAAAAGGGAGAATCTTGAGGATTTTCTAAAAAGGTCTTGGGGCTTCTAGTGTTCTTGGATCCTACCTTGAGAACTCCTGATTTATATATCCAATGCCATTCTACAACACAACAAATTTTGCGTGTGTATGTGTGTGTGTGTGTGTGTGTGTGTCAGGAGGAGTGGTGGCTGTTTTTAAGATGAATTTATTTGGAATTGTTAGAAGATGAAAGAAGCCAAGATGCGCCTGAAGAAGAACAATGCAGGGAGACCTGGCCTCTCAGACGATATTATAAAGCAATACTAAGCAAGGCCATCTTGAGTGGTATTTTAGATTTTTATTGCTGTTGTACAAAATTACCTCAAAGTTTGTGGCTTTAAATGACACAAAGTTATTATCTCATGTCTCTGGAGGACAGAAGTCTGTAACAGCTCTCACTAGGCCTAAAATCAAGGTGCCTGCAGGGCTGTGTTCCTTTGCGGAAGCGCTAAGGGAGAATCTGTTTTCTCGCCTCTCCAGCTGCCACAGGCTGCTTGCATTCCTTGGCTAGTGCCTCCCTCTCACCTTCAGAGCTAGTGATGACCAGTCAGGTCTTTCTCAATTATACCCCTCTGACTATGTTTCATTCATCACATTTCCTTTTCTGTTGCTGACTCACCAACCTCACTCTTTCACTTATAAAGTCTCTTGCAATTACCTCGGGCCCACCATGATGATCCAGGATAATGTCCCCAACTCAGTATCCTTAACTTGATCACACCTGCAAATTTCATTTTGCCATTTAAAATAACATATTCACAAGTTCTGGGGATTAGGATGCAGACATCTTTTGGAGCCATTATTCTGTCTACCACAAATGGGCACAGAGATGAAAAAAGTTACAATAAAAAATAAAAGAGGATCCAGAAACACATCTATGCATATAAATGTATTTGATTTGTAATTGATTACATATAGTGGGGGGGAGGGGTTATGCATCATTCAGTAAATATTTCTATAAAAAATGGTTATTTATATAAAAAATAAATGAATTTGACTCACATCATACAAAACAATCAAATCCAGGTAGATTTTAAAAATTAAATGTGAAAGGGAAAATAATTGATAAGTTCTACTACATTAAATTAAAAAACTACTCTTAAGCAAATAAAATCAGACAGTGAAAATATGTCAAAAGTTGAATAAGACAATGGAACCAAAAAATGATTAGTATTGAAAATGTATAAAGAACTCATGACTCAGAAAGAAAAGACAAAAACACAGCAAAAATACCATAAACCTAATACTAGTAGTATGCTAATGAGCCAGTAAAAATAAATAAAATAAATAAAAAATAAGTGAAATTAAATAAAAAACTGATTTTTAGCATTTGATAATTTTCCTGATGTAAATACTCCCACAATGGCCAACTTCAAGATATTAATTTGGCATCATTGAGCAAGAGATATGTAGACCATTACCTATTGCTAATTGGTGCAAGATGGCCAGACCACACTACTGTTTTATCCAGAGATAACTGCTGTAAATATTTAAATCTTAATGCATGCTAATATATATTTTATTTCAGAAATGTATTTATTAAATAAATACCATTTCATAAGGTAAAATTTTGTGTTAGCAATATACTGTGTAAATATTTTCATATCAATAAGTGTTTATGTATAAGTTCTTTCTTTTTATTTTTTTTTTTTGGTGAGGAAGATTAGCCCTGAGCTAACATCTGTTGCCAATCCTCCTCTGTTTGCTGAGGAACATTGGGCCTGGGCCAACATCCATGCCCATCTTCCTCCACTTTACATGTGATGCCTGACACAGCATAGCTTGATAAGTGGTGCATAGGTCTGCACCTGGGATCTGAACCCGTGAACCCTGGGCAGCTGAAGTGGAGCACACGAACCCAACCACTATGCCACCGCACAGGCCCTTGTATAAGTTCTTTTTCATGGCGAATCACTATTCCCTTAAATAGATGTAAAATTTATATGAATGATTGTCTCTTTTAGGTAGCTTCTTTATTCATATTTACCCACATAAACAATACTACAACATAATTTTTATTAAAAATGAACACATATCTTCAGTTATTTCCTTGGCATTTATCTCCAGAAGTGGAAATGCTAGATTAAATCTGTCTTTTCACTTCCTTATTTGTTTTTACTCTTCACAAGTGTATTAGCTTGCTAGGGCTGCTGTAACAGAATACCACAGACTGGGTGGCTTAAACAAGAGAAGTTTATTTTTTCCCAGTTCTGGAGTCTGGAAGTCCAAAATCAAGATGGCAGCAGGATTGGTTTTGGGTGAGACATCTCTCCCTGGCTTGTAGACAGCTGCCTTCTCACTGTGTCTTCACATGGCTTTTCTCTGTGCATGCACAGACAGAGGATTTCTGGCGTCTCTTCCTCTTCTTATAAGAATATCAGTCCTTTAAGATTAGGCCCCCACCCTTATGATCTGATTTAAACTTATTTACCTCCCTAAAGGCCTTATCTCCAAACATAGTCACTTTGAAGTTAGGGCTTCAACATATATATTTTGGGGGGACACAATTTAGTCTGTAACGATAAATATTTCTAAACTGCCCTCCAGAAAATTTGCAATTATATTTACTCTCATAGTAACAACTATCTAATAGGGTACATTTTCCCAACAGTTTTCAACACTAGTCATTAAAAAAATAATTTTTTAAGTGAGGTAAAATTCACCTTAAATAAAATTAATTATTTTAACCAATTTAAAATACAAGTCAATGTCATCAGTATGTTCACAATTTGTGCAACCAATCGGCACTATCTAGTTTTAGAACATTTTCTTCATTCCAAAAGGAAATTCTGGACCCATTAAGAAGTCACTCTCCATTACTTACTAATCCTTAGAGACCCTGGCAATCAACCCATCTACTTTACTTCTTTGTGGATTTTCCCATTCTCGCCTTTTCATACAAATGGAATCATACAATATGTGGCCTTTCGTCTGTCTTCTTTCACTTAGCATGTTTTCAAGTTGAATATGTGTTGTAGCATGTATCAATAATTCTTTCTATTTTGATGGCATAAATAATACTGCACTGTATGGATATAGTACTATAATCTGTTTATGCATTCATCCTTTGGATTTGGGCTGTTTCCACTTTTTGGCTACTGTGAATAGTGCAGCTATGAATATTGTGCACATGTACTTGTTTGAATAAGTGTTTTCAGTTCTTTGGGGGTATATGGCTAGGAGTAGAATTGCAGGGTCAGTATGGTAATTCAATGTTTAACTGTTGGGGAACTGCCAAATTATTTTCCACAGCAGCTCAACCATTTTGCATTTCCACTAGCAATTTATGAGATTTCCAGTTTCTCCACATCCTGACCAACGTTTGTTATATATATTTTTTGATTATAGCCATCCAACTCCTTGTGGTTTTGATTTGCATTTCCCTAATGCCTAATGATGGTGAGCATCTTCTCATGAGTTTATGGGTCATTTGTATGGCTTCTTTGGAGAAATGCCTATTCAAGTCTTTCACCCTTTTTAAATTGGTTTTCTTGTCTTTTTGCTGTTGAGTTGTAAAGCTTCTTTATATCCTCTGAATAATAGACCCTTAAAAGATAGACGATTTACAACCCATTTTGTGGATTGCTTTTTTCACTTTCTTTAAAGTGTCATTTAAAGCACAAATACTTTAATCTTGAAGTGCAATTTACCTACTTTTTTATTTGGTTACTTGTGTTTTTGGTGTCATTTTAAAGACACTATTGTCTAATCCATGTTCATGAATATTTACACCTTTGTTTCCTCCCATGAGCTTTATCATTTAGCCCTTACATTAATGTCTTTGATCAATTTTTATTTAATTTTATATGGTTTGAAATAAGGGTTCAACTTTATTCTTTTGCATTCAGTAGTCCCAGAACCGTATATTGGAGAGACTATTCTTCATCTACTGAATGGTCTTGGACTCTTGTGGGTCCAAATCAATCAACCACAGGTGTTTGACTCTACTTCTGCACTCTCAATTCTATTCCATTGATCTATATTTCTATTCTTAGGACGGTATCACACTGTTGATTACTGTAATTTTACAGTATGCTTTTTAATTAGAAAGTGTATATCCCTCTACTTTATTCTTCTTTGTTTTGACTATTTGGAGCCCTTGTAATTTCATCTGAATTTTAGGATCAGCTTATTCATTTGTACAAAAAAGGCCATTGGGATTTTGATAGGGATTGCATTGAATCTGTCAATCACTTGCCTTCTTAAGAATAATAAGCCTTCCAATACATAAACACAGCCTGTCTTTCCATTTAATTGGGTCTTCTTTAATCTTCTGGGCACTCTTTCGTAGTTCTCACTGTAAACACTGGGGATTGAGAGATGCTAAGCAAGTAAGTTTAGAAACCGTTCTTACTGAAATTCGTCAGCTTCTTTCTTCATTAAGCATTCTCCTGGTTGTTGTAAGTTTTGTTGTTAGATTTCAGAGTTCTAAAATGGTGATTCCAACAACTTTTGCCAGTTTATTTGGTGCTTTTGTGGAGGTGTGATGTTTTATATTTCCCTACCCTTCCATTTTTGGTGATGTCATCTCTAAAAAACAAAATCCTTATAATATGATGAATTTTCTTGTCATTTCAATTTGCTCTTCTTTGATTTTTATTAATGAACATTATATGTGCTTATTTTCCTTTTCTATTTCTTCCTTTTTATATAATCTGTTCAAATCCTATGCATGTTTTCTATTGAGTAGAAATTTTTGTAATAAAAATTTTTGTAATATAGTGTTCTATAAAGAATCCTTATCACTCAATTATTTTGAAAATATTTTTTAGTTTTTTTCTTACTTTTAAGTTGTGTTTATGATGAACTTTTAAAATGCAAATTTGCAATTATTAATCATTTTTCCGCCATGATTTTGGCTTATGGTGTCATGATGTTGAGAAAGTCCTTCTCTACCTCATTGAAAGCATACATCATTTGTTTACATTTTTTTTCGTATTTTGTATTAAAACTTCACCCCAACTGCAAATTACTTTGCAGTAAGCTATATGGTTTATGGTGTTTATCTAATTTAATTGTTTTGTTTTAATTGGCTTGCCACAAATCTCTATCCCATATTCTAAAAAAAGCCATTGTTGATAAAACCTGTAAAATACTACCTTTATTCTGTACTAACATTTCAGTTGGGTCTATTCTGAACAATTGATTCCATTATAATAATATTTAAGTCACCTCGTGTATACCTTTATAATATGTTTAAATATCTCTAATACCTGCTTTATTCCAAATTTTAATGTTCTTTGTAAAAACCGTCTTGACCTTAAGAATGGATTTATTCCTTCACATCCCTTTGTCTGCACTAAATATATAGAGACTTAAATTAGAGACTTTTCATGGTGATTGAAATGAAAATCATTCACAGATAAACACATATTAATAATAGAAAAAAGAACAATTTATTTGGGTCTAGAAATTAAGTAACATTTCAAATAATTTCTAACAGGCAAAATCAGGAAAATCTAGGGAACTCTGTATATTTCATACATTAGTAGAAAATGTGGAAATGAGAGCCCAGTGGCCTGAAAACCTGGATATTTAGATGTGAGCCTATATCTTGCTATGCAGTAAGATCTAGTTATCTAAGTTATTTGAGACTCATATCCTCAGATGCAGTGTCTCAATTGTTAGTTGTAGGCAATCATAATTTCATCAATGAACCATTGTGAGAAATGTGTGTGAAATTGTTTGGTAAAACAGAATATGCTATGTAATATCAGGCAATCCCATACCTCCACAAATTAATTTATTCTATTGTTCTATCATATTTTCTTGGCATAGGTCTAATGTGCATTGATATAAGGGTTAAGGGATGAGGTGTTGCCTTCCCTCCCTACTACAACATCCACTGAGAGATTAAATCTCTAGACACAGTCAGGATTTTGCAGATATTTGCAGTACAGAAAAGTCTAGGAGGAAGCAGTTCTCTTCTTGGCCCTTCAAACATACTGCTGCTACTTAACTATTGAACTTATTGTTTCTGCTACCACATGGAATGGTAATATGGTGTCATAGCTATAGTTTAATTGGAACTTTTACACTAGGTAAAGAGTGAGTGGATAATATTGCAAGCAAACATGAAAAAACCTGAGAATTTGTTTGATAGGGTGTAGGTATAGTAGATGACTATTAAAAATCACAGTATTATATTATCCAGGCGAGAAACTATTAGAACCATAATAGTTACATGTTAGTTCAATCTCTAAACATGGCTTTGCATAAAATTTAACTGCAATGTTTTTGAAAAATGTTTTAGGTTACAATTACATTAAAGTAAGAAATTCAGTTTTCTTCTTCAATAACAGCTACTTGTATATGAAGCATTGCCGAGCATTTACCTCCTTGTTCAAATATTCCTATTCACGGTCACACTTTCATTTTCTTGTTTTATAAAAATAAACCACAACATTAATCTAGGACACATAGACAGATTTGTGGAAGCTTGAGGATTTAAACATCCATTTTTACCAGAATCAGAAGTTTTTAATAAAGTCAAGCTTTGAAACTTAATTTCTACGGAAACAAATTTTAATGACAGCAACCCAAATGCTGAATTATTTACTTAAAAATATAAAACTGTAGAAGATATTAGTTTTAATACTAATTTTATTATTTTGAAATAGTTTTGATCTAGAAATTGTCGTTTCTCCCCAGTAAATTTGTCCATCACTTTTACTTACTTTTTAATAACTATAAGTAAATAGGAATTGAATGACAAAAGACATGCAGCTTTGATTCAACTGAAAAAAATTTGATGATTTTTTCTTTATCTTTCTTTGGAATACTTACTAAATTTTGAATCAAGGTTTACATTAAAATAAAAAAGAGAGTAAAAAAATAACCCCACGGAGTGAATGCCCTGGCTTCCCATGGATTGTGGCACCATGGAGGTGGCACCTACTGCCTACCAACCAGCAGAAAGGTCAAATTCTTCATTGTGAACAGCCTGTTACTGTGCGCATTTTCTCAGGCCGGTGTGACCTGCAAATAAGCCGCCCTGACAGAGGCAGGCTGAGTCATTTCATCAGCTCAGTTAAGCAGGACCCAGCCAGGAGCAAAGTGCTTTCCTCTCAAACCCAAAGGCCATCAGTGCACATCTGAGACTGATGTGGAAAACAAGTTGGAATCAGCTTCATAACATCTCACTTAATGTTACCCTTCTAATCACTATGTTTTTTGAAATGTATCTTTCCAATGATGAAAAATTGTGCCCCATCCTGTAACTCACTTCCTTTAGTCATTTTGTTTTGTTATCTTTCCAAATAATAGTAGATGTAAGGATGATGAGGCCTGGTGCAACACACCCTACACATACTCACACACACAGGCAAACATACCTTTAAGAAAAAATTTAGCCTAGAAATATTCTGAATTTCACTGGTTATTATATCTACATTGATCTCTAACATTTGTATAGACTTCACAGAAATTAAAACTTTCACCATAACAAAAATGAAGATAATTCTACATGTACTAAACCTACTGGGTGCCAGTGTGCTGGGCATGGGAAATAGTATCTCATTCATATACCCACACAGCAACTCTGCAGGCTGATCCAGCGCACATGTGTGGAAAATGAGGCCCAAACAAGCCCCAAAACTTGTGCCCAGTAGTTTATTCTCTATTCATTGTATCACTTCTTCCCTTAAATTTTCACCATTTTGTTTATTTCTGTAATCTGCCGAATAATTTTCTATCATGCTCATTTTACATATTAGTAAACTGAGTCTCAGAGCATTACATATAATGCCTAAGCCTTATACTTTTTTAGTCCTTGTTTCTAGGTCTTTAGCTCTTTGTACTACACCATACATGTAAAAAAAGTTTTTAAACATTGATTATCTGTACTAAGATACTGATTAAGATGAAGAAAAAACTGACGAAAACCAAAATACAAAAACCAAAAAACAGACTAACAGAAATCAGAAACAACCATAGAACTGAGGGGCCATAAGTGTTATTGCATCCCTGCATGGTGTCTGGTACAGAGGAGAAGCTCAAAAAAACTGATTAAAATATGAGTATGCATTTTTGATGTGAATTTCATTGAAAAACAATCTTTAGTTATAGCCAGACATTGTATTTTCTATATAAAAACTAAATAAATCTTTCCAGGTCAAAATCCTACAGGTTATATACAAAGGTACAAAAATGAAGTTGACTTATGTCTCACATCATTGAACTTCAGTAGAAAATGTACACTGCATTCATGTTTGGAGGAGAAAAAACTGTGCCCGGTCAATGTAGGCACATCTTGCAAGACATCTCCCTGCTTAACATCTTCCAGGTAGTATAGTCTTTGTTTTTTAATTGTCTATATAAAAAGCACATATTTTATAATACATCATTTGGAAAGTATATTTTGGAAAACATATGGGGTTACTTCCCAATAACTCAATAGGATGTTGCTGACAAAACTATGGGGAGGGAAAAATCATCTCATATTCAATTCCAAATACAAGTATTAATTCATTCTAGTTAAGGTAACGTTTTGAAATTTTGTCCAGGTGTTAATACAATGTATCTGTCTCTTGAATGTTACTGGCACTGGGAAGTCCTGTTACTGCATACAAAGTGACCATAGGTAAACAGCCACGTTAAGGATTTGGTGATTTTGAAGAGAAGATTCTTAAACCTTTTACATTTTAAGTATTACATTTACATTTACATGTTAACATGATAGTTTGTTATTGCTTTTACTTTTGTAGTAAGAAACAGGTTGGGGATTTTTGTAGTCATGAAAAGCGTTAAATTTTTTCATAATCAGAAATGGGCATTAGGTTAGTGTTTTGTGCTGAATGACTGATGTTACAAGGAAAATGTCTGTATAATTAAAGCAGTGTGAGATGCAAAAATAAAGCTGATGATATAAGAAGATCCGAAAGTTATTCTATCTAGTTTTTCTTTCTGAAGAGCTGGCTTAAATATGTAATTTAATATATTTAGATATTAATGAGTGAATCCAAAGCAATAATTTAAGATTGAAACATTCATACTATAGGAAGACTACCATAATAATTCATAATAGTTAAGTAGGTGACTCTAAGTCTTTTATTTATAACTCTGATAATAAAATTGAATAAAATATCAACTACTATAGGATTAATATGTAAGATAAGATGTTAAAATAAAGATAATGCCTCGGCAAAGTTTAGGATGATGATGGGAAGAATGGAGCAGTATGTCAAATTTTTTCACTTTTATAAGTGGGTCATAGCAGTTATTTTATCATTGACCAATTTAAAAGCTAGTGAAATAGAACCATAAGATGTTTTTAAAACTTAGAATGAAGAATATAGTATATACAAAAGCATCATCACAGACACCTAACATCAGATGCCTGCAAGAAGATGACAGCTGCAAGAATGAATGTTTCTTTAATGATGATTATCACAAAAAAGTTATACACATGTATTAATAAGAATAAACAGAAAATCCAAAAGAATTGAGTTGGGTTCTCTTTCTTAAAGGAAATACATGGCAAAAAATATGAAAGAAAAATTGTTTTTATTTTTATACAAATTCCTCTTAAAGATAGTGACTTGAGCAAACATATGTATTCCTTTCATTTTCAAGATCCCATTAAATTATAATGTTACTGAACCAGGTTCATTTTGCCTACCACATGAAATGCCAATCACTGAGATGATGAGTTTGCAGCAGAGAAGGGGTTTGTTCACAAGGTAACCAAGCGAGGAAACAGGAGAACAAATCTTAAATCTGCCTCCCCTACAACAGGGATTAGGGATATTTATGGGGTAGACAGGCAGGGTAGTCTGAAGTGTGGGGATAGATGATTGGAAGTAAAGAAGAGTGAAGTAACTGATGATCTGTACAAGCATATTCAAGCTTCAGGGCTCTTTGTAGGACAGGTTCACAAAATGGTGGACTCAACATGATCTGAGGGTGCAGTTTTTAGTTCTTTCCTGTCAGGAGGTCATGTATTGGATACCTGCACAGGCCTAATTCGTAGGTTGGTGGTCTCGACTGGCCTGAAACAGACAGGGGTCGATTCTTAGTTCCCCCAAAACCACTCAAGCATCCATTACTCTGGTGACCCAAGCCTCAGGGATGCTATCTATGAGGAACCTAGTGGCAGTCAGATAATATATGGCCTAAGCAGCACAGCTAACAATGGGTGGGCAAACAACTAAAAGCTACAATTAATAACTACCTAAAAAACTTTAGTTACTAGCTACCTAATCATTAATGGCTAACTCCCCACCCGTTTCAATAATAAAAATGTATACTAATTGCACAAAAAAATAGAATAGGGATTTTGTAGGGCGTATGGGAAGGAAAAAAGAAGAGAAAGAGGGAGGGGTGGGGACAAGGACAATGGAAATCCAGTGAATTCAGGCTCCCCAGCAGCATGATGTTTGCTAGCAGATAATGTTGCAATGAGATAATTGTCCCTATGTATATTTTCTTGCAAAGGTACCAAAATATGTGTTCCAGAAAACTAGGAAATAAACCAAGAAAAAGTAAGATTTAAGATTTGAAGAACAAGTGAAGTAGCTGAGACGAGCATTCAAGGCACATTACAGAAGACTATTTGTGCAGCAGCCCTCGAGGAAGGTCAGTCCAGATCGAGGAAGGAGAAGCTAGTGGTCTGCAGAGGAAGTTGTCCAGGAAAACGGGAGACTGCCCAAACATCTGACATGATGGAGTTCTAAACACTGTACTTTTACTGGTTTGGAGGCTTCAACAATGCCAATGTAGCAGAAAATAGAAAAGAGAGGAGGAGGAACTTAAGATTGATTCTCGATCAAAGGAGACCAGAAAGATCTGCCAGCTAAATGCAATATGTGGTCCTTGTTTGGATTCTGGATTTGCAAAAAAAAAAAAAAGCTAAAAAAGAATTGGCTAAACTTGAATATGGTTTATCTATTATATTAAAATATGGTGACAACGTTGAGAATTGTTAGACAAAAGTGAGATAACTGGATTGGAGTTATATGGGAAAAGTGCCTTGTTCTTGGGAATGACATGTTGAAGCATTTGGGAGTGAGGTGATATCACAATATATGCCACTATGTCGGGCGGGGGGTGGCGGGTGTGTGTGAAATAAAGAGAAAAAGAGGGAGAAAGAGAAAAGATAAATTTGGCAAAATGTTAAAAATTGCTGATATGAGTGAGAGAATACCAGTGTTTATTGTATTACATTTGCAAATTTTATGAAGGATTTAGCATTTTCCAAATAAAATAAATAAATAGAGAATTAAGTGGTGTAAAGAAGAAAAATTTTTAAAAAGAACTCAAAGAAAATAAAATTTCCATGCCAGAAAAAAAAGAAAAGCATGATAAACTATTTGACTCTTCAGTAAACACATTTAAATAGCTGTCATATAAGCATTCTCCTATTGATTAACAAAAAATGCTGATTAAATTCTGCTGGAAAGTTCAGAGTGGAGTAGGCATTGCAATAAAGCTGAATTCTATCTTTCAAATCAGGAAATAGACAAGGTGTAAAACAGAAAAGTCAAGCAATAGCATTAGAAGTATATTATTTTGATGTGTGTATGTGATAGTTTAGAAGAAATAATAAGAATAATGGCCAGTGTTGCCCCTGGGAAGGACCCCTGAGTACAACGATGTGACAGATTCTGCTTGCGTCTCACTGTAAGCCTTTTGGTACGATTAGTTTGGCTGTTAACTATGTTGCACGAATGTCACAGCTTTAAATAATTATTTCAAAATACAGTAGAATAGCTTTTTTAAATTAGATTAAACAAAAGTAGATAATTAATGGAAGGATGTGGGACATGTCTATAAAACAACCAAGCCATAGAAGGGTAGGGTGCTGCCTGGACCTCAGGAACCATGCAGCGTCTGAATATTATAAAACCTCACCAGCTTCCTTCTCTTTATAAACTAGTTTACTCCACATCACAGAAACAGCCCTTGAGAGTTCCTAAATTTACATCTCACAGCTTTAACTCACATGCAAGTTCAAAAGTCCACAGAAACTGTATTTCCTGACTCAGGCCAGCTTTCCACCCCTCAATCAATCAACTGTGAGGAAGGAGGAGGGTTAAAATGATGTTGGCAGTTTCTAAAGGAAATGCTGTCAAGAAGGGCAAATGCTCTGAGACTTTACCCTGCTTGTGTCAGGCTGGCAGTTTCATGGATGCTGGTCAAAGACAAGAGATTTCTGGGTAACAGACAAAGAATATTATTAATAAAGACACAGCAGGAAGTCTGACCTTCATGTTGTTTTATTTTTTTAATAGCTTTGTTAAGATAGAATTAAAATATTATATAATTCACTCACTTAACATGTACACTTCAAGGGTTTTTAGTATATTCATAGATATTCACAATCATCAGCATAGTCAATTTTAGAACATTTTATCACCTCAAAATTAAATGCTGAGCCCTTCAGCTATCGTTATGGAGCATGTGTGGGAATGGATACTAAGGGTGTGGGATAGTGGTGGAAGGAACACAAAGTTGAATCAGGCCCGGCTTATTGACATGGCCTCACTAAGCAGAGAGTCTGCATTTCGTGTTGCAACTGGGCAGTTAGGAGGGGCTCTCACAGTTTGATTAGTGGATTGGCTTGAACATGGACCAAAAAGTGGCCTGCAGTGAGTGAGTTAGAAATGCCAGACTTGCCTTGCTTTAATGTAGAGGAAGGGATTCAAAGGCTCAGGAAGATTGGAATGTTAGAGTGGATTTGTCATTTAAGACCTGCTCACCCACCATGGGAGGGCCCAGGGGAATGCATCTTTTTACCCGGACTGTGAGAAATATGTGAGAGGAGCCCCAGCATCTTTGAAGAGCTTTGTGATTGCTCTTTTCTGTAGGCCAGAGCTCACAGTAGGAAGTGCAGTCAGTGAATTGGGAATCCTAAATGCAATGGGAGTAATTGGATCCTGGGGTGGCAGGGGCCAAGTGGTGGCACTCGACCATCGAAGGAAAGGTGGGCATGGCTACCATCATGGGCAGCAGAGTCAAAGAAGCAACCAGAATAGTCTGACTCCCATAGACCTAAGGCTCTAGCTAATTGATCATGGTGTTCCTAGAAGTGAAATAGACAGGAAACCTACAAAATCTCACTTGATCTTCATATACAGAAAAGTTCTAGGTCAAGTGAACAAAATTCTAACCTGAATCATAAAAACAGAGAGCCATGGCCTCTCAATCATTTCCTAGACTTGAGCCAATTTACAGATCCAGAACCCCTTGAATGAAGGGGAGGCAAGTTCCCCTCGAGGAAGAACTCTAGTACATTGGCAAACATTTACACTGTTAATCTTTCTCCCAGCCTTCCTCAAAGGGCCATATGGCTTTTTACCACAGTGACTATGAATTGAGGAAAAGGAAATAATCAGATCTTCTGGGGACTCCCAGACACCAGCTCTGAAATGATACTAATTCCAGAGACACAAAACGCCACTGTGGCCTTCCAGTCAGAGTAGCAACTTGTGGAGGTCAGGCGATCAACGGACTTTTAGGTCAAGTCCATCTCACAGCGGGCCCAGTGGATCCCTAGATCCATCCTGTGTTTTTTCTCCCAGTTACAGAATGCATAACTGGAATAGAAATATGGCACTCAGGAGCTGACAGAATCCCCACATTGGCTCCCTGACCTGTGGAGTGAGGGCTATTATGGTGGGAAAGGCCAAGTAGAAGTCATTAGAACTGCCTCTACCTAAAAACATAGTAAACCAAAAGCAAAACTGCATCCCTGGAGGGATTGCAGAGATTAGTGCCACCATCCAGGACGTGAACGATGCAGGGGTGGTGATGCCAACTCCATCCCCATTCAACTCTCCTATTTGGCCTAAGCAGAAGACAGATGGCTTTTGGAGAAGGACAGTGGATTATTGTTAGTTTAACCAGGTGGTGATTCTAATTGCAGCTGTTGTTCTAGATGTGGAGTCACTGCTTGAGCACATTAACACGTCTTCTGGTACCTGGTATGCAGCTATTGACCTGGCAAGGTTTTTCTCTATTCCTGTCCATAAGGTCCAACAGAAGCTACTTGCTTTCAGCAGGCAAGGCCAACAATACACCTCCACTGTCCTACCTCAGGAGTGTATGAACGCTCCAGCCCTACACCATAATTTAGTTCGTAGGGATCTTGATTGAGTTTCCCATCACAAGTTATCACACTCGTCCATTACATTGATGACTTTATGCTCCTTGGACGTAATGAACAAGAAGAAGCAATCACTTAAAACTTATTGGTAAGACATTTGTGTGTCAAAGGGTAGGAAAAAACCTGACAAAAATTCATGGACCTCTCCTCAGTGAAATTTCTAAGGATCCAGTGGTGTGGGCTATGTCAAGATATCTCTTGTAAGGTGAAGGATAAGTGGCTGCATCTGGCCCCTCCTACAACCAAAAAAGAGACGCAATGCCAAGTAGGCCCTTTGGATTTTAGAGGCAACATGTCCATCATTTGAGCGTGCTACTCCAGCCCATTTACTGAGTGACCTGAAAAGCTGCTAGTTTTGAGTGAAGCCCAGAACAGGAGAAGGCTCTGCAACAGGTCCAGGCTCTCAGGCCAGCTGCTCTGCCATTTTGACCATATGATCCAGCAGATCCAATGGTGGTTGAAATGTCACAGGCAGATAGGGATGCTCTTTGGAGCCTTTGGCAAGCCTCCATAGATGAATTGTAGCTCAGAACTTAAGGATTTTGGAGAAAAGCCACACCATTCTCCACAAATCTCTACTACTCTTTGGAGAAACAGCTCTTGGTATGATACTGGGCCTTAGTAGAGACTGAGTGCTTAACCAGGGAGCATCAGATTACCATGTGAAATGAACGTGTCCATCACTGCACTAGGTGTTATCTGACCCACCAAGTAATAAGTTTGGGTGTACACAGCAGCACTCTACCATCAAATGAAAGTAGTATATATGAAATCAGATCCAAGCAGGCCTTGAAGGCACAAATAAATTACAAGAAATGGCCCCATTCCTGCTACACTACTTTTTCTCTCCCAGCCTGCACTCATGGCTTCATGGGGAGTTCCCTATGATCAGTTGACAGAGGAAGAGAAGCTTAGGGCCTGGTTTACAGGTGGATCTGCAATAATATGCAGGTACCACCTGGAAGTGGACAGCTGGAACACTACAGCCCCTCTCTGGGACATCCCTGAATGAAGAGAAATCCTCCCAGTTGGCAGAACTTTGAGAAATGCATCTAGTTATTCACCTTACTTAGAAAGAAAAATGTCCAGATATGTTATTATATACCAGTTCATAAGCTATGACCAATGGTTTGGCTGGATGATTAGGGACTCACAAGGAACATGACTGGAAAATTGGTGACAAGGTAATTTGGGAAAAGATATGTGGATAGATCTCTCTGAATGGGCAAAAATAATGAAGACAAGTGCATCCCATGTGAATACTCACCAAAAGATGATCTCAGCAGAGGAGGATTTTAATAATCAAGTGGATAGGGTGACCCATTCTATGAATACCAGTCAGCCTCTTTCCCCAACCACCTCTGTAATAACTCAATGGGCTCATGAAAAGAGTGGCCATAATGGCAGGGATAGAGGTTATGCTTGGGTTCAGCAACATGGATGTCCCCACTCACCAAGGCAAGTCTGGCTATGGCCACTGCTGAGTGCCCCAGCAACTGAGACTAACACTGAGCCCCCAATTTGGCACTATTTTCCCAGAGTGATCAGCTAGACTCCTGGTGGCAGATTGATTACATCGGACTGCTTCCATCATGGAAGTGACATTGATTTGTTCTTACCGGAATAGACACTTAGTGCAGATGCAGATTTGCCTTCTCTGCACACATTTCTGCTCAAACTATCTTCTGTGGACTTACAGAATGTCTTATCCACCATTGTGATATTCCACACAGCATTGCTTCTGATCGAGGAACTCACTTAAAAGCAAATCAAGTGCAGCAGTGGGCCCATGCTCAGGGAATTCACTGGTCTTACAATGTTTTCCACTATACTGAAGTAGGTGGCTTGATAGAATAGTGAAATGGCCTTCTGAAGACTCAGTTACAGCACCAGCTAGATGGTGATACATTGCAGGGCTGAGGGAAGGTTCTCTAGAAGGCTGTGTATGCTCTGAATTAGTGTCCATTATATGGTACTGTTTCTTCCATAGTTAGAATTCATGGTTCCAGGAATCAAGGGGGTGGAAATGGGAAGAGCATCACTCACTATTACCCCTAGTGACCCAATAGCAAAATTTTTGCTTCCTGTCCTCATGACCTTATGCTCTGCTGGCCTAGAGGTCTTAGTTCCAAAGGGAGGAAAGTTGTATCTCCACCAGGAGACACACAATGTTTCCATTGAACTGGAAGCTAAGACTGCCAACCAGCTACTTTGGACTCCTCATGCTTCTGAATTGACAGGCAAGGAAGGGAGTTTCTGTGCTGGCTAGGGTGATTGATCCTGACTACTAAGGAGAAAATGGACCACTACTCTCAATGGATATTAGGAAGAGTGTCTAGAATACAGGAGATCCCTTAAGGTGTCTCTTAGCATTACCATGCCCTGTAATTAAGGTCAATGGTAGACTACAACAATCCAATACAGGCAGGACTACTAATCACCCATAATCTTCAGGAATGAATGATTGGGTTACCCCAGCAGGGAGCAAAGAACCATGACCAGCTGAGGTGCTTGCTGAAGGCAAAGCGAATGCAGAGTGGAAGAAGGTAGTTATAAATACCAGCTACCACCATGCAACCAGTTACAGAAATGAGGACTATAATTGTCATGAATATTTTCTCCTTATTTTGTTATGAATATGTTTTTCTGTTTGCATATATACATATATATATGTATATGTACATATATATCTCTCTCTCAAGAAAATTTATTTGTTTTCCATCCTCTCTTATTCCCTTATCATGTAATATAAGATGTCTTGCCATTATATTATAGTACTTAAATATTGTTAATTTTATATCACAGTATTTAAGTTAGGAATATCAAGGAGAATAGTAAACATCATTCAAGGACTTTACTTCCTTCTGGGGAAGCGGTTAGTGCAATTTTGGTTGTACACAGTATAGTTGTATCATATTAGGAAGAATTATGACCTTGTTTTATCGTTATTTGCAGATTAAGTGTGGTTTAAGGAGATATATGTGGGTGATAAGATGACAAAGGCTGCACTTGTGATGATTGCTTTTATGTGTCAACTTTCATGGGCCAGAGGGTGCCCAAACATTTGGTCAAATATTATTATTTTGTTTTTTAAAGTAGTTTATAAATTTTTGTTTTTGATTTATTTAAGTTTAATGTAATTGCTATTATACTTGAGTTTAAGTCTACCATCTTGCTCTATGCTCATGGTATATAAATCATTACCATTGAAAGCCTACATTGCCTTCATTTTTGAAGAATACTGCCTAGAGGTACTGAATTTTTTGGCAGTCAGGAGAGAGCCATTTCTTCTCCATCCAATCCAATAAGGAATTTATGTATGGCTAGTTTGCCATTTTTGTACGGCATAGCCTACTCTGATTTACCCCCAACTCCTAGAATCTAGTGCTCTAGGGGTGCCAGCCAAGTTTCTGTGGTCTTCTTTATAATTCCTCCTTGTTGGTGGTTTCTGAATTTTAATTTTTGCTCATCAGAATTGTGAAGTTTCCAAAATCTTTGCTTTGTTGTTTGGTCATTGTGCTTGCATTCTTTGCTTCCTGACCTGGGAAGTCTAACTGATAATCACCTGAAGGGGGAAACTGGTAATGAGTGCTGGTATCACTTCTTTTCATACCCCCTTCTCTCTGGGATACTAGCCCCTCAAGTTCTATCTGCCTTAACAGAGTCCAACTCTAATTCTTCTTCCGTTATGCCTCCATGACATTGCCCAAAGCTCTGAGAGTAACTTTGACTTACCAACCACTTCTCATCTGTCTCTTTCTTTGCACCAAGAATAGCACATGACTGGAGGAATGAATGGCATGCAAAATGCTTCCTTTCTTTCCAAGTCCTTGCTTCTCAGGTCCTGGATGCCTTGGAAGTACTCCAATACTTCAAACAGATTTTTAAAATAAGTCATCATGCCTACTTAGTTGTGCCTAACAGGACTATTAGTCACACCATCAAGTTGGTTGTAGAAGTCTTATTGTGGATTAAGTGTTCATTTTTGTTGTTACTTATGGGCTTGAGGATCTTTATATGTTCACTTGCCATTCATATACCGTTTTTTTTTTTTTTTGATGAATCAGTTCAATATTTCCCATCTTTTTTTCTCCTGGGTTATTGTTTTGTGGTTAACAATTTTATAGAAGGGAGCTGTATGTTCTTATCATAAACCTTTTAATAGTTATAAGAGTTCTAAATATATTCTCCCATTCTATGGCTTGCCATTTACCTCTCTAGATGATGTCTTTAGAGAAACTAAAGTCCTTAACTTTAATGGAGTCAATTTAACAATATTTTCCATTATGATTAGTATTTTTTTTTCTGGGGAATATTTCCCTATGCCAAAAATATAGAGCTATTTCTAACATTTTTCAACAGATTTGATTTTTTATAATTCATATTTAGATTTAAAATCTATCTATAATTGACTTCTTCTAGTGTAAAATCTAGATATAAATTTTCATTAATTTCAATGCTAATGTTTAATTGATCCTAAAACATTAAATAAAAAAATTAATCCTTTCTTAATTACTCTGCAGTAGCAATTTAGTTGTGAATTAAGTGTCTATTATGGTGCTGTATATTTTAGTAATTCCCATTCCATTCTGTTGTTTGACTTGTTGATTCTTGCAGAAAAATGTTACCATGTCTTACCATAGCTTTTTTTTTGTTTTTTTGGTGAGGAAGACCAGCCCTGAGCTAACACCTACTGTGAATCCTCCTCTTCTGCTGAGGAAGACTGGCCCTGGGCTAACATCTGTGCCCATCTTCCTCTACTTTATATGTGGAATACTGGCACAGCATGGCTTGATAAGCAGTGCGTAGGTCCGCGCCTGGGATCCAAAACTGCAAAACCCAGGCCACTGAAGTGCAGCATGCAAACTTAACCACTATGCCACCAGGATGGCCTCTCAGCATAGCTTTTGAATAAGTTTAACATTGAGTAAATTATGTCTGTACAGCAGGCAATTCTTTATTAGATTGTTTCTATGCCTGCCCTTATCATTTCCATAAAAATTAAAAATATCCTGTCTATTTACATATACATACACACATACACTACACTGGAAAAATTTTTGACACCACATTAAATGTATAATTTGTGAAGTACTATCACCTTTACAATATTGATCCTTCAGTTTCTGAACACAGTATACCCGTCCATTTTTTAGGTCATCAGAAATTTCACTCAATACTTTTTATAGATCTATTTGTAAACAACAGCAAACTTTGATTAGATTTGTTCATGTTTGAGCCTTCCATGCTATTTAAATGTACAGTTTAAAATGTTTTATGTATATAATGACAGTGTATTATTTCGTTTCCAATGTTTATATTGATTGTTCTTGAATGAACTAATATTTTCAATACATTTTGAATAGAATAGTGATGTCAATATTCTTGTCTCATTCCCAACTCTTAGGGAAAGTTTCAGTAATTGTTTTACATTTTCAAAGTTGATAATAATATATTAGGATTAAATTATATGCCCTGTGTTTCAATAACATGCATCCAATAGAGAAATACCTGATTTAAAGTTGATATTAATTCCATTTTATAATTCATTAAGTACCTTTATTAGATTCTTAACTTTTTCTCTAATCCAAAATGTATTATATGTTTCATTCATTTTTAAAATCCTATAATCTTGCCATGTTTTATTTTGCACTGGCTAATCTCTCCAATTCTTGTATGTTTTAGCTTCATCCTCATGGTTCTGCTGTCTGAAATTTCGTTAATCTATTATTGATTTTTTTTCTTGCTTTATTCCCTTATTTTCTGCATCATATCCTCATGTTTCTACCTAAGTAAAGGTGTGATAAATAGAATTTATACAGGCTTGTATGTCTAAAATTGTTTTTATCTTGGCTTCAAAATATGTGGGTAGTTTGACTGGGTGAAGAATCCTGTGTTATAAATTATGTTTCCTGAGAATTTACAAGCAATACTCCCATGTCTTCTAGAACAGTTTTGCTAGTGAAACATTGGAAGTTAGCCAAATATTTAGTTTTTTGTGGTGTTCTATTTTGTTAGGAAGTTTGCAGAATATCCTCTTTGATGGTTTATAATTTCAAAATTTTAAGAAAGTTTATGATTATTTTTAAAATTCATCATGTTCTGCACTCATTATAAAGTTTTAATCAAAAAAATTTCTGTGCTTCTGCTCTGAGAAATTATCTTCCATAACTTTATTCTACCCCATTTATCTCCTTTTGGAAATCCTATTAATCAGATGAAAATCCCAGAGCCGTTCTATTTAAATGAATTAATTTTTTAAAATTTTAATTTAGAATAGTTTATACTTACAAAAGTTGTAAAGATAGAACAGATATTCCCTGAATATCTTGTGCCCATATTTCCCTTTTGTTGACATTTTAAGTTAGGATGGTACATTTAGCACAAGTAATGGACCAAGACTGATGTGTTATTGGTAACTACAGTCCATCATTTACATTAGAGTTCACTCTGTGTTATACCTTTCTATGGGGTCTCAGAAACGCAAAATATTTTTGTGTTTTTTTTTTTTTAGAACTTCCTTACTTTCTGGTTCTGCAAGATCCTCTAAGCAGACATCACTGAAAATGGCAGAGTGGGGCAATCAACACTTAATCAAGAAAAAAGAGCAGAATATAAACAAAGAGCTTTGCAATGTTTCAATTCGTGTGGGTTCTGTCCCTGACTCTCCAGCTCAGCAGTGGCCTTGAATACAACATCCTGTGTTCTGGCACATAAAACTATTACTGGAGAGAGCAGAATGGATCTTATTCTCAAAACATTGTGGTTGTTTGTTTTGACCCATCTAGGGGGTCCTTGAAGATCTGGCTCAAGGAACTTGTCTTTATTTTGCATAACTCACAATCCTCCAAGGGCTGATCAACCTACCCAGGGATTTTTTAAAAAACACTTAGGGGCCAGCCCCATGGCCTAGTGGTTAAGTTTGGGTCTCTCTGCCTTGGTGGCCTGAGTTCACAGGTTCAGATCCCGGGTGCAGACCTAACCACTTGTCAGCCATGCTGTGGCAGTGACCTACCTATAAAGTAGAGGAAGGTTGACACACATTTTAGCTCAGGGCTGGTTTTTCTCAAGCAAAAAAGAAGAAGACTGGAAACAGATGTTAGCTCATGGCAAATCTTCCTCACCAAAAACAAATAAACAAACAAACAACAAAAGACATTTAAAAGCAAACGTATTAGCTGCTGTCATATGGGGTAGGGATAACTTGTAGGGAAAACAATAGACTAACTGAAAAGCTTGAGAAGAAAGCCTGGGGAATGAGAAGCTTTGGGAAGTAAAGCATTTGAAAAGCTTCCACATATTCCTGTGAATCTAAGTATGTGCAAGTCTAGGGTGGGCACATGCTCAGAGATGATCTTAGAAGTCCCTATGCTCTCATCTTTGGTTGACCACCAGGCTATGTGCAAGCAGGAAGTGAGAGATATGGTACAGTTGTAAATGGCCAAGCTGAGTGTTGAAGGAATTCCCAAGCACACAGTCAGAACCAACCTGCAAAGACTGTGATTCTTGTTTCTTTTTTGTTTCAGGTCTTTAAGGAAATCTATGTCAAACAACTAGCTGACCCATAAGCAAATGAAACAGAGATTTCAATGGTCACATGTGACAAAGAATACAAATTCTACAAAGTTAGTTTATAAAAATCTCTAAAGAAACAAATAACAACTACTGCAGCAAGTGACAACACACTCTATAAGGAGAGAGAATATGATTTCTAGAATTAGCACATTATGAATAATCAAAATGTGTAGTTTTCAACAATAATTTTTGAGGAATGAAAAGAAACAAGAAAATATGGCCCATACACAGGAAAATATATAAACTAATAGAAAGTGTCCCTGATGAAGTTGACATGAAATTACTAGAAAAAAACTTTAACTGTCTTAAATATTCCCCAAATACTAAATGAAATCATGAATAAAACACTAAAGGAACTAAGAAAAAGACGTCTTACCCAAAGACAATACAAAAGGAACCAAGTGAAAATTTTGGAGTTGAAAGTAATATACCTTAAATGAAGAATTCACTAGAGGGATTTAATAATATATTTGAGCAAAGAGAAGGAAGAATCAATGAACTTGAAGACAGATCAATGGAGATTATCCAGTCTGAGAAGCAGAAAGAAAAATTAGTTAATAATAATGAACAGACTGTAAGAGACCTATGGAACACCATTAAACACATCAACAGACATATACTGTAATCCCAGGAGAGGAGAGAAAGAGGCCGAGAAAATATTTTGAGAAATAATGGTCAAAAACTTCCCAAATTTGAGGAAATGCATCAATCCAGAAATCCAAGAAGGATGAAGATGAATACACTGGGAGACGTTATAATCAAACTGTTGAAAGATTTTTTTAAGAAAGGAGAATCTTAAATCTTAAATCTCTTTTTAGAAGAGATTTCACTGAAATGAAAGGACCCTAGAATTAACTTGCATCCACACAAAGAAATAAAGAGGACTATTAAAGGTAACTGCTTGGGAAAATATAAAAGTCAATATTAATGTATTTTTGGTTTGCAACCTTTCTTTTTTTACTACATAATTTAAAAGACTACAATATTTATTATGAATAAATATTGACGGGCACATAATGTATAAAGATGTAATCTGTGACAATAACAACATAAATGACCACTATACAGAAGTAAATGTATACTATTGAAACTGAGTTGGTATCAATTCAAAATTAAGTTGTTAATTGTAATACCCATGTGTTGTATAATAAAAAATTCAACTGGCCTTCATCCTTGGTTCCATAGTGGGAAGCTGTAAGTCCTTGGAATTTCTTGAGCAATAGTTATGTCTTTATTGTTCATGAGTGTCTTGGATCACATCTGAGTTTATGCTCATGAAGTAACTCAGGATGAGGGTTTATCACCAGAGATAAGAATCATGTTGTGGGAGATTTGAGGTTAAGCCAGCCCAAAGCTATTGATTGAGTTCAGTCACGTGGTCAGTGATTGAGTCAATCATGCCTACATAGTAAAACCTCAATAAAAACTCTGTACTCCAAAGTGCAGTGAAGCTTCCTGATTGGTGAACACATGGATGTACTGGGAAGGTGATGCATTCTGATACCAGCAAGGAGAAGGCACAAAAGTTCTGGGTTCAGGATCCTCCCTGACCTGACCCTATGTGTCTCTTCATTTGGCTGATCCTGATTTATATCCTTGTAATAAAACAATAATCATAAGTATAGCACTTTCCTGAATTCTGTGAATCCTTCTAACTAATTATCAAGCCCAAGGGAGGTTGTAGAAACTTCCTGGAATTGTGTCCAGTTGGTCAGAATTGTGGATGGCTTGAGCATCCCTGAATTTGCAGCTATTGTCTGAAGTGAGGGCAGTCTTTTGAGAGACTGTGGGAAACCCCCTGGATCTGTAGCCAATTGGTCAGAAGTGTGAAAGTGATGGGGACACTGAACTTGTAGCATCTGAAGTGAGGGCAGACTTATTGGTGATTGGGCCCTTTAACCTGTGAAGTATGACACTACTTCCAGGGGTTTAGAATCAGAATTATATTGAAATACTGCATCATGGCAACTACTAGGATAAAAGTAAATATATATATAGTAAAAGAAATGAAGATAGAATCAAAATGGGACACTAGAAATATCTATTAAGCACACAAAACACACACGTCTACTAAAACACACATAAAACAGTAATGGAGGCATTGAAGACATAAGCATAGAAAACAAATAGCAAAATGGCAAAAGTAAACACTTCCTTTTCAGTAATTACATTAAATTAAAATAGATTAAGCATTCCAGTTAAAAAGGCAAAGTGTGGCAGAATTGATTTAAAAAATGTAGTCCAACTATATGCTGTCTATAAGAGACTTATTTTATGTACAAAGACACAACTAGGTTGAAAGGAAAAGGGAACAGTAGTTAAGCCTCCAACTATAATTGTGGAATTGTTGATTTCTCCTTCAGATTTGATTACTTTTTTCCTTCATACATTTGGAAGCTCTCATGATAGGCATACATGCCTTTAGAGTTTGTCTGTTTTCTCGGGGAACTGACTCTTTTATTACTATACATCTTTTTTGTCCACGATAATTTTTAATGTTCATGTTGGTTCCCTTTTTTTGTTTGTTCCACGTTTTTCCCATTCCCGCCTACTGTTGAATTATTTAATCACTTTTTCAAGACTCCATTTTAATTTGTCTTTCGTGATTTTAACTATATCTCTTTGTATAGTTTTTTAAGGGGTTGGTCTAGAGATTAAAAATATATACCTAACTTTTCAGTCTACTTAGAACCAATATTTTACCACTTCAGTTGGAATGTAGATACCTTATCACCTCATATGACCCTATCTTCTTTATATTTTAGTTGTTTTTGTATATTATATCTATTACATCTACATACACTGAAAACTCTGTAAGACAATGTATACTCTCTGCTTTCTACTGTGAAACTTATTTTAGAGAAATAAATAGAAAAAGAAATCTATTACAATTTTAATTAGCCAACTTTTACCATTTCTCTTTCTTTTTAAAATTCTGGATGTTACAAGTTTCCTTCTGGTATTGTTTTCCTTCTGCCTTTATAAATTATTTTAAAGCACATCAGCTGCCTATAAAGTTACTCAGTTTTCCTTCATTTGAGAATATCTTCATTTCACCTTTGTTTCTGGAAGATATTTTCACTGGATGTATAATTCTGGGTTACCATTTCTTTCCTTTCAACAATTTAATAGTATCATGCCTTCCTTCTGGCTTTTTGATGTTTTTGATAAGAAATCTGCAACTATTTGAACTGTTTTTTCCTACAGGAAATGTACCTATTTCTATCTGACTGCTTTCAAAATTTTTCTTTGTCTTTAGTTTCCAGTAGGTTGGTTTCTGGGTTCCCATGCGTGATTCCTGTTTGAGGTTCACTCAGCTTTTGAATATTAGATGTGGCTTGTCGATGCATCTCTCCAATCTCTGCCTCTGTCTTCACATGGCTTTCTCCCCTGTGAGTCTCTCTGTCTAAGTTTCCCTCATCTTATAAGGATTCCAGTCACTGGACTTAATTGTTTTAGAGAAACTTTAGATTTCCAATAAAATTGAGAGAGAGATACAGAGCTTTCTTATAAACTCCTGCCCCCACATAAGCATAGCCTACCCCATTATCAACATTACTCATCCCTCATCATCATGATGATTCCTTTTTTACCAAGGATGAACCTATATTACCACATCATAATTATCCAAAGTCCATAGTTTACTTTAGGGTTCACTCTAGGTGTTGTAATTCTATGGCTTTAGACAAGTGTATAACGACATGTATTCATCGTTATAATATAATAAAGTACATTTTCATTGCCCTAAAAATCCTCTGTGCTCTGCCTATTCATCTCTTCTCCCCTCCCACCCTGGCAACCACTGATCTTTTTAATGTCTCCATAGTTTTGCCTTTTTAAGAATATCATAGTTGGAATCATACAGCATGTAGCCTTTTCAAATTGGCTAATCTCACTTAGTGAAATAAGCATTTAAGGTTCTTCCATGTCCTTCCACAGTGTAGTGGCTCATTTCATTTTAACACTGAAAAATATTCCATTGTCTAGATGTACCAGTTTATACGTTCACCTACTGAAGGACATCTTGGTTGCTTCCAAGGTTTGGCAATAATGAATAACACTGCTACAAACATCCATGTGTGGTTTTTGTGTAGACATACCTTTTCAGAGTGTGATTATTGGATCTTATGGTAAGAGTATACTTAGTTGTGTAAGAAATCACCAAGTTGTCTTCCAAAGTGGCTGTTTCCCACCAACAATGTATCAGAGTTGTTTCTCCACATCCTTGTCAGCATTGGCTGTTGTCAGTGTTCTAGATTTTGGCCATTCTAATAGGCGTGTAGTCGTATCTCATTGTTTTAATTTGCATTTTTCTGATGACATATGCTGTGGAACATCTTTTCATATGGTTATTTGCCCTCTGGATATCTTCTTTGGTGAGATGTCTGTTCGGGTCTTTGGCCCATTTTTAAAACCACGTTGTTTGCTTTCTTGTTGCTGAGTTTAAGAATTCTTTTTATATTCTGGATAACAGTCCTTTATCAGATGTATCTTTTGCAGATATTTTCTCCAAGTCTGTGGCTTGTCTTCTCATTCTCTTGACATTGTCTTTCACAGAGTAGAAATGTTTAATTTTAATGAAGTCTAGTTTATCAATTCTTTTTTCTTGGATTATGTCTTTGGGGTTGCATCTAAAAAGGCATCACCATACCTGAGGTCAACTAGGTTTTCTCCTGTGTTATCTTCAAGGACTTCTAACATGTCTCATAGTGCGAGATTTTTGGTGGTGACTTCTTTTAGCTATTGCATGAGTGAAACTTACTTAATTTACCTTTGTTTTTGAAAGATATCATCAATGGTAATGAATTATAAGTTAACAGTATTTTTTTTTCCTCTCTCAGAACTTTAAAGATGTTGCTTCACTCTTTTTTTCTCTTGCTTTGTTTCTGAAATCTACTGCCATCTCCCATGCCCTGCCTCTACCCCTGGCTGCTTTAAGTTTTTTTTCTTTTTTATCACTAGTTTTAAGAAATTTGATTGTGATGTGTCTTGGTGTAGTTTTCTACATATTTGTTGTGCTTGAGTTTTGTTGATCTGCTTGGAGCTCTGGGTATATAATTCCCATCAAATTTGGAAAATTTCTGGTCATTATTTCTTCAAATATTTTTTTCTGCCCCAATCCTTCTTCACAGACTTCAATTACATGTACATTAGGCCACCAAAAGCTGTCTCATAGCTCACTCATGCCCTTTTAATTTTATTTTTAATTATCATTTCTCTCTGTGTTTTATACTGAATAATTTCTATTGCTATGTTTTCATATTCACTAATCTTTCCATTTTTGATATTCAATTTGCTGTCAATCCTATTGAATGTGTTTTTTTTTAAATTTCACAGTGCAATTTTCATGGCTAGAAGTTTGACTTGAATCTTTCTTTATATCGTCTATTTCTCTACTTAACTTTTAACATATAGAATATAGTCATATCTGTGTAGGTCCTTGCCTGCTAGTTCAAACATCTGTTAGATCTGTTTCAATTGATTTAGTTCTCCCCTTCTTATAAGTCATGATTTGTTACTTCTTTGCATACATGGTAAGATTTGATTGGATGGGGTGTTAAAAATGATAAATTTTACCTTGTTTTGTGCTGGTTATTTTTGTATTCCCCTAAATATGCTTGAGGGATGCAATTAAATGGTTTTGAAACAGTCTGACCTTTTCAGGTCTAGTTTTCAATAATTATTGGGTAGGATCAGACACTGCTCAGACTAGAGATATAATTCTCCATTACTAAATCAAGACGCAGCTGAGTGCTCTTCCCAATGTCCTAAGAGGCTGGCTGGAAGGAACAGGTGCTGTTTCTAGACCTCTGTTTGTATCATGCTCTGTCTTCTCTGATCATTTCAGGTTCTTCTTTCCCCAACCTATGGTTTGTTTCCTCATAGACATTTGTGATCCACGCTCAGATAACTACTTATAAGGAAACTTTTGATGGTCTCCAGAGGTCTTTCTTCATACAGCTCTCTCCTCTCTGGTCTGGTCTCTTTTGTGGTCTGTCCAGACTCCCAGCTCTTCCTTTAAATCTGGGAGTCTGCTGGACTCCATGTAGGTTTCACTTGCCTGTGCCCCAGCCTGTGCCTTCTCTCTCAAGGAGGTAAACTGGGCCAATTTCAGTCCTTACCTCATTTGTTTAACATCTCTTAGGGATCACTGTTCTCATGTTGCCTCTTGAAACCATTGTTTAACATATTTTGTCCAAGCTTTTTGATTGCTTCAGAAAAGAGATTAAATTCCATCTCTATTATTTCATTTTGACTGAAAGTTTCTTCAATCCATTTTTTACTATTAAGATTGTATTTTTGCATTGCTAATCAGATTTGTCTATTTTACTAGCACACACACACGTGCATGCACACTCCCATGTCCACATCAATAATTCTATCTATGGAGAATTGCCAAAATCCCTTACAAAGGCTGCTGAGGTACTTGTAGTTTATGGAATGTATGACCTTGCTTCTGATGATTCATGCATTTTTCTCCTTACCTAGTACACCCTTTCTATTGGTGAGTTTATACCTGATTTTTAAAGTCTCGGATTAAATATCTCTTTCCAGAAATCTTCAATGACTATCGAAATGAGTTAAGTGGACTCCTTTTTAAAATTTGCAACCTCTTGAGGTTTCACTAACATGGCACAGATCACATTGCCTTGCTTAATTTTCCATCTCTACGTTAGACTGTGATTTCCTCTCAGGTGTGGCTGGAAATTTTTGCTAATGTAGTCTTCTCACCCAATGCAATTTATAAAGCATGACAAAAGCTCAGAAATAACTTTTGAATCCATGGATATATAAAAAGTATTTTTTGACTTGGAGCATTCCAAGTATGTACCTATCCAAGAAGGAAACTTTGCTGCATAGTTTAATGGTTGGGGATATCGATGATAAACCAATTCACTGGTCTGTGTGCCTGAAAAACCATTTTTGGAACTGAGCAAAATCAACTGATGTAGCCCTTAGCACTCATACTGTTGAACAATATAATTATTTAGCCTTTTTCCTAATTAACCTTTTCAAAACTCCTAACAAACTGACTAAACTAAAGGATGCATAGGTTATTTTTATGTTTTAATCTACACTGGATGATTCAGTGGAAAATCAACTAATTCAATCACTGTAGTTTAAATGAATATAGCCTCTGATTTTTGGATGATGTTATCATAAACATCAACCAAATACAGAATAAGTCATAATATTTCTAAGGTATTTAAGAGCAATCAAGGCTCAGAGCCAGCAGGAAGGAAAGTTAAGTGACATAACTCTTCCAGAACACAGTCATTATTGGAGATGTGATCTCTGCTTCAGCAGCGCATTTTGAGGGATGCTAAAAGAATTACAGTGAAAGTTTAAGAAATTAATCATGTCTTCTTAAGTTCAATATTGAATGAAGTGGATTCCTTTAAATAAGTATAGCTGCATAACACTGTCTCTTGTCCTTCAGCATAGGAAAAACATCATGCCTCTCCACACACATTAAAAGAACAATGGCTTGTTGTGACATGTGTCTGCATTTGCACATAGCCTATTGCGAAAGTGAAAGGTAGATAAGGGGAGAGAAGAGAGATTATGGCCACTTCCAAGTTCAAAAATAGATTGAGTTTCTGAAAGTATAAACACTGTTAAATTCTTTTCAGATATAGTAACTTCAAGGTTGAAGCTGCTAAAAAATAATCTTGCATTAAGTGAGTAACTCTTGTAAAGTGGTCAGTATCATTTTTAATTTAAATCAGATAATATAAAATAGAAATATGCCACTTAAAGTCGTATGTGCCTATTTTACAAAACATAAGCCTCGCTATTGTTTTTTTGACCGTAACACAAAGATTATTTGCTTTGGTTTCCTTTTAACTTGTAGACTTATGGAAGATGCGTTAAAGCAGAACCACTGGAGAATCTGGGATGAGTTTAGAAAATACTGATGCGTAAATCTACCCCCAGAAAGCCTGATTGAATGATCTAGCATGCAGCCTGGGTCTCAGGACTTTACAATCTCCTCAGGGAGTTCCAACATATGGCAAAAGTAGAGAACCACTCTGTTAAAGGAATAAAGGTTTCTAAACACTAATTTTAAGGATTTTCCAACAAATTTTATTTGTGCATATGCTTTTTTCCACTTCTTTATAATTTGAGTTTTAGCAGTTAATTAGATTTTGTAATACGGTAGAAATAGTAAATGTTCAGCAGCCCCAGCCTCTATCCTATATATCTTCTATTCAGAGTGATAAGAAAAATTGTTCTTAACGTTTTCATTCCCAATTGACAAATAAAGCAGTTTTCATGGCCAGTGCATCTTCTTTAATTCCCTTTCATAGAATGAATCCAATATTCCTAGTTACATACACTTTCTACAGCAAGCTGGCCTGTTTTAAGAAATATAAGCTTTGTCACTTAAGGGTAAGCCAAGTGGAGGACATGTCTTTATGGAGCTTGGGACCAATGATATGGTCTGGAAACTTTGAGGGACAAATGAGGTAACCCCTAGAGATACAATATAAGGGAAAATGCTTAGAGAAAGGTAACTCTGAACCTGTTGAAAAGAAAATGTGGACTGAGAAAGAATTAGGTAAGACTTCATCCCAGAGAAGTACTGCCATTGAACAAATGGCATTTTCCAGTCCTTGAAATCTCAGATATGGTCACTCTGTCTTCACACGGCCACCTGTGCAGTGCCCACGAAGGGCACGTGAATAGAGAACCAAGTCTGTAAATGAACTCTATTTATTTTGCCCCAAATTCCGGTGATTTATTCCAGGTGGCGTACAGAGCTGGTTTTGCCTAACAGGTGACCTAAGTGGCTTAAGAACAGGTCGAGAGACTATTTGAGTCTCTTTGATCCTGAATCTATACCTTCATCTTGGTCTGTTAGATCTTGGTATTCTGAGGATGAAGACAAGTGATTCTGTGGAAATGCATAGCAAGCAAAAGGCAAAAGACAGTTAAGTTCAGAGGCTCAGAGCAGAGCGAGTCTCTTCCCCCGACGGTGGGCCCCCTAAAGCAGGCAGATGCCACACCTCCCCCTGGGAGATGGGACGGTGGGAGGTGGTGAGGAGACCTCAGCAAGCAGATTCGGAGCCTTCCCTCACCATTCACACTCTACCGCCTGGCACCCTGAGTCAATAAAGTATTTTCTGTCAGTCTGACTTTCCAAATGGTGTGTAAGACGGAGCGTGGTCTCTGAATCCTACCGCAAACCCTAAAGTACGTTTTGTCAAATTGTAATGTTCAAAGAGATGACATATTTTACCCTAATATAAAGTAAGCACGAGCCAGATGTTTTGGTCAACTCATGAATTAATGTGGGAACACATATGATGTTAATACCGGTCCAAATGGCATTTGAGAATCAAGGTGTATAAAGGTAATTTAGTAGATGGCAGGGTTAAATGCAATAAAGGTTAATATCCAACAGGGCTATACGCCATACTATTTAGGCTCATATGTTCCATTGAGTAGAAATTATTTGCAGGTCTACGGTTAAAAATTTATAAGTTATCCTCTGCCAATACAGAATTGTAAAATAGCCGATTAATTAGAAAGTCAACACCGGCCCTGCACTGAAAGAAAACCCAGAAATTTCTTTTGCCTATTTTCAAATTTCAGATGATTTGTCTTACTACTTTGTTATCTGTTTGGTTTAGAAGTCTGCACAAGGGGGTCGCAGCCCTGGGAACCACAGGAAGGGCGTATGTTCACTATGGTGGGCACACAGTAGGTGCTATTAGCTCACCTCCACTGGTGAGGGGACTGTGGCTCAGAGAAGGGAAGTAATTTATTCACATATACCCTGGGTTAGGGAAGAAGTAGCTCTAATTTAAACCCAATCTATCTGATTCCAGGGTCATGAGTTTCCTCCACCACAGCCTTCTGCTTCTCCTAAGGAAATGTGTGACACCACGCGAAATGACACCCACCCTGGAAACATCCACTTGGATCCTGCAAAAGCATGATTTGGAGCACACTTCCTTTGTTCCCAGCCTCAGTTCTGTGTTTCTTTTCAAACTTATTCTGACCTGCTTCCAAATTTGCTGGCTCTTAGCTTTTACCTGTGCTGGATGAGGATTTGGGTGTTCTACCTGGCCACTTTCACTTGGCCTGCCTCTGGGAAGTAAGAGGTTAAGGAGCTGCTCCAGGGGTAAAAGGAAGGTGACCCAGTGAAATCTCCCTGCAACTGCTTTATTGGTGAACACACTCTCATGTCTGCTAGGGAGAGGGGGAGAGAGTCCTCATCAATGGGATGTGTTTGGTTGTTTAGGATTGCTCGTGATAAACACACCCGGGACTATGGATTTATAAGGCATGAGAGCCTGGAAAATGTCATGTAAGCTACATAAATAAATGAAGTATAAACTGAAGATGTTTCATGATCTAGATGTCTCTCTTTCCCATAACAATGTCGTCACACGTTACTTAGAGACATTGCATGCTAAAATGGGCTGGAGCATGTCCAGTGTGGTGAGAAGACATCTGGAGACCTGAGGTGAGAGCCCCAGAGCTCTCTCTGCTTCACTTGCCTCATGGTTACTTGTACCCTTGAAATTGTGAATAAACACCGACGTTGGGAAAGATCTGCAACTTACGTGAGTCTGATTTGACAATTTGATTCTGTTTTATCTCAATCTCTTTGTGAATTTGCCTCAGAAATTCATGGGTGCACCATGTAGAGTCATGTGTATTGGGTACTGCGCAACTCTAGAGGGCTCTGTTTACATTGTAGACTATGTACAGTGTGCTCTCTGTCGCACAGCCTGGCTCATCATGTGTGCTGGCTCTCCTGCAGAATAACCCTGGCTTCAAAGGAAAGAACTAGGCAATAAAAGTCTTCATATTATCAATTTCTTTTGACATTTTATACCAGTTGGGTGAAATTGACTTGGATGCATAATATCATATGTTTAAACATGAGTTATGATGGTTCCTATGACAACTTTGTAATTGAATGGTAAAATGTGTTATGTTTAATATTCACATGTGAAGAATCACTTTCTACTAGAGACAACTCCCATTCTGGAGAAACTACTAGTAAAGTTCACCATTAGCTGCCTCAATCAATTTCAGACAAAAACCATGCAATACTGAATCATTGATAATGGAAACCATTGATGACAGAGAAGAATATGATACAAGGAAAAATAAACACCAACATAATCCAAAAAACTGACCAGTTCATGGTCTTGAACAGTAGCCAACAAATTTTTTATGTAAAGGCCAGAGAGTACATATTTTTGGTTTTTTGGCCTTCCAGTCTCTGTTGCAACTACTCATTTCTGCCAGTGTAGTGGGAAAGCAGCCATAGACAGTATAGAAACGAATGGTCATCCCATTAAATCTTTATTTACAAAAGACGGTGGTCCACTGTCTGTTGACTACTGGTCTAGAGGGAGGGGTGGATCTGCTGATGGATGGCCATTTCAGTACTTCTAGAGTGGGGGATAGATCTCATCTTAGAGGGATTGCCTATGAGAGTTCGTGGGGATAATTTATATGTGGAGAAGGGGACATTTTTTAAGCCCATGATCCTCTACTGTGCTGGGAGGACTTGCTGTGAAGCAGTCTTTGGTCTCTGAGCAGACATGGTTTCCTGGGGTAAAAATTCCACACCTTCTGAATAAGTCTTCAGTGGCAGTAGAACATACTGCATGTTCCAAAGTCCAGTATTTCATCCATCTTGCTGATCTCTGGGGGTGTGTATAAAATCCAGCTCATGAAGGTGAGATTTATCAGAGCGTTTGGGAAAGCAAGTCATTTGGGTGACTCACAGGGAGCTAGGCAGGATGAAGCTTGTTTCCCAATGCTTGGCAGGAGGTGGGATTCTCAGGGGACATTCAGGAGATCAATCCAGAAAGGTGATCATCCAGAATCTTTGGGCCTGTGCTGGAAGTCAGGGTCAGA
The DNA here is from genome assembly GCA_031878705.1 of Tapirus indicus. NCBI lineage: Eukaryota > Metazoa > Chordata > Mammalia > Perissodactyla > Tapiridae > Tapirus > Tapirus indicus. Next base: position 68,885,848 of record CM062917.1, read on the forward strand.
GAGATGAGCAGGAAGACTTTGTTCAAAGGCAGAACTGTAAGTGAGAGTAGAGTCAAGAATCAGAAACAGGAAGAAATAGATCAAAGAGTTCCCGATTGCAGACAAGGGAAGATGCCTTAGGAATTACGGCAAATATCACTGGGTGTTGGAAATTTGCTAAATGCTTATGTATGCCAGACTAACGTAAAAGCATGAGAGAGATATGGTTAAATGTGGTTAATTGTGGCTTGACAATAACAATCAGAAAAGATAATAATAAGGCTTTTCATTTCCAAGTATTTTAGGTTTCTTTTCTCTTAATTTTTATTATCTCAGATTATTGCTGTGGGGAGTGTTTTGGAAGTGGAAAGTTTCTAACTAGAGCTCAGAAGCTATTTAAAACAAGCAAGACACTCAGCCTCCTTCATTTGTAGTTTTTCTTGCTTCGCTTTCCTAACTGAGTCTTCTGGCCTGTCATTCACTTCCTCGGAGCTAATTTCAGAAGGAAGGATAGGCCTCTTTATCCTCCTCAGAACCGGGCAGTGGTAACATTTGTGGCTGCATTATAGGCAAAGCATATTCCATCTCCTTGTACGTACATTAAGACAATGAGCCTCAAACACGTGTTGTCATCTTTCAGATGTCATAATTCAAATCTTTAAGGTTATTTATGTTGGTCTTAGCACAAGTAATAGAAGAATAACTGATTTTCTTTGAATGGGAGAATTCTACATTATGCTGTTTTTTTAATGTGATGAGTAACAATTTGGATCTGTTTCAGTATTTAAGTTGATAAGCATCCTTAAGAAAAAAAAAAACATTTTTAGGTTAGAAATGCCAATTCATTTGGCTTCCCAGAATGATTTCCAAATGTAAAGCACTTCCTCTGAGTAATTGGGATGTTGCTACGGTCTTTAGTAAGTAGTACAGCTGAGATGAAGGAGAAAGTCTCCATCCATCCAGAGGAGCTTAGATCATACAGAATACAAGCACACAGTCAAATTGTTGTGAATGATGTACTTTCTACACAAATTCCTCCCATTAGAATTTGGGTTATGTGGGAGTACAAGTGTCATCTAAGGAGGCCAGCTGTCTTCTTAAGATTTGCCATTTATAGCATCCCCATGATCTGGATTCTGGTTCTCAGCTTTGCAGTTTTAGCAATTTGCAGTTTTAAAGGCACCCAGAGTTGACCAGATGCAGGAAGAAAACCAGATGCTAAGCAACTACCAAAAGACTGGCTTACAAACCAGAAGGGCAATCTGTTAAATGAGAATGGGAGATGTCCCTTTCCAAGGACAGGAACAATATCTCTCCTAATCAGGCAAAATCTTCTTTCCTATCTATAAAGCTAAATTGACTATAGTGTGACTATGGAATTGCAATAATATAATAGCAGACATTCATCAAGTAGAGATCATGTGTTGGGTGTGGTATAAATGTTTTATATGTCAGATCTTATTTAAAATTCATAACTACCTATAAATTACGTACTATAATTATGTTCAATTTCCAGATAGAACACGAGTGTTTTCTCAGCCCGAAGTGACCTAGCTAGTGAATGATGGGGTTGGGGTGTGACACCATTCAGTCTGCCTTCAGATGCTCTCTTAGCCTTTTGCATGCATGCAAATTAGCACACAGATACCATGTCTTCTATAAGATACTTAATGCAATGTATACAATCTTCCATACTCATCAAACCAGATGAGATGTGGTGTTCTAACTGACGCTTGTTTTAGGGTTACCTCTGGCACAATGATTTGGAAATCATACGTTTGCTAGGAAAGATCACAGCATCTCGTAAATTCAATTTGTTCAGTTCATTTCAATGCAATCTAATTCAGTATTCATTGAACATGTGCTACGTGTTTAATATCTGATATATATTATTTCATCAAATCCTCACAATACCCCAACAGTCCTCTTTTGATATCTGAAGAATTTAGGCTTAGACGTCTTAAATAATTTTCTCAAAGTGTCACAAATCATGTTACAAAATGTTGAAGAGAAACCTTTGGGAAACAGAAAAATCTGGTTCCAATCAAGTTGCTGCTATTTACTGCCTCACTGATGCTGGGTGGTTTATAACCATGGAGATAATATCCCAACCAGACAGAGATATCACCAAGACAGAAAGTGATTTTTAAACACTATCCAGCTATTCTCAAAAAAATGGCTGAATAAAAATGGTGCTGGCAGCTTGGCCTTTTGAACATCAGTCAAAAGCAAGAAAAATGAGAATGAGAATTCTGACTCCATCTTCAACAATACTAGGAAACATCATAATCCTGAAGCACAGTGTATAAGTAAAGGCTAGCAAATAGACTGAAGTTCAAGCAGGATTGAGGGAGGTGCTGAAGTCTGTTGCTACAGATCCCTGACATGCAGGACAAAGCCAAAGAGTCCTGTCCTTCCAGGAAGCAGGGTGGCCAGTTGCAGGAAAAGGCTTCTACCTTTATGTTTAATGCTGTAGATTGGGAAGAAGAACAGGTAAAGCACTTACACATACACAGCCTTCTGTTCTATGGATCAGCAAGATTTCCTGCCAGTTGAGCATGGCTTGCTCCATTTTCCACACAAACTTTCTGCAAATGTCGGATCGTGTAAGACCTCACATTTCCACATGAATAATGATCAAAAAAGAATCAAGAGGACCATCCACATTGTTGTGTGTTAGTTAGTACTTCATTCCTTTGTGAATGAATAATATTTCATTATATGGATATACCACATTTTGTTGATCAGTTCATCTATTTACGGGGAGTGCCTGGGTATGAGGTATCCTTTGAGGGTGTTGAAGATGCTTTGGAACCGGAGAGAGGTGCTGCTAGCACAACACTGTGGATGTATTGATACCATACCTTGAATTGTACACTTTAAAATGATTAATTTTATACTGTATCAATTTCATCTCAAACCAAAAGAGAATTGAGAGCATAGGATCAATATTATGATGATAAAAAACAACAGACAAGAAAAAACACACAAAAATCCCTCCAAAAACAACAACAAAATAGGACAAATTAATGGCAGAAAACTTCACCAGGAACAATGCCTGGAGGAAAAATTGTGATTAAATATTTTGCTATGAATTCAAACAGTTCAGCTAATTAACCCTATTAAAAACAGATTTTATAAAGACAAATAAGATGGCAGAGAAGATATAATGTAGCAGAGGACAGGAAACAATGAACCTCCCAAAAGTCAAAAGTCAACTACCCCAAAGTGTACCAGACAAATGTGCTGATCAACTAAACTCAGAAAACTAGAGTATCTGAAAGGATATAAGTGCATGATTCTGGGATTCCAGGACTGGCAAATAATTAGGGTTCCAAAGCTGCAGGAGTGGAATAAAAACTCCAGGCTGATAACAGAATAGACTTAATTTAAACAGATCATAAATGAGTCTTACACATTTGGCTAAAAAGTTTTAGATATGAACTAATCTAGAGGAATGAATGACATATATACTTGGAAAATTCAGTATAAGGAATTGTATCTATATATTTGGATATGTTATAAGTTAGATCCCCCAAAATATTCCATGGTGGTACAAATAAAGCTCTGAAATGTACACACACACCAAAATATAGAGTCCAAAGACAATTCATCAGAGATTTTACCTGGAAGTGGGAGAAACATCACAGGAGTTTAGAATATGATTGGGACCAAACTATTAATGATACTCATTATCAAGATCATACAAAATCTTGTTGCTTGCGTGTAAAATAAAATGGCGCTATACACCAATGGCTATAGATCATCAGAAACCTGCGGTTGTATTGATCTGATTCCCTCACTTGCCTCCCTAAAAGCAAAATCCTGCTATCAAGAGAGAAATTTTCAAAATTAGGCATTGGCCTAAATACTGTGTGGAATTATATAAAAAACCACATAAATACTACTTGGCCAAAAGGTTGGATCCAATTGATGCTGCAGCATTAGGATCAGGCAGAAAGCTCAAGAATCACTAACAGCAGTATCCTTTAGGAGACAAAATGCTGAAGTATATACATCAAAGCTGAAATGTAGGAATATAGGACATTGGGCAAAGTTAATAGGTTCTTTCCAGATATAAACTAGTGCAAAAAACAAAAGAAATCCAACTGATTGAGCAGGAACAGAAATAGACCTCAACTCCCTTAAGAAGCCAGTTGTCAAGAGTAGAATTTGAAAAACTTAAGAGAACAATCGCATAACGCAGGAAAGGAGAAAGTGGGTTACAAGTAAAGCCTTGGACTTCAGTGGATATGCAATGGCAAGTGGTGGTAAAGTTAACTCAAGTTTTCAGTGATGTAGAAGTCATGAAAAATCAAACTAGCAGATTCTTAATAAGACCTTAAAGATAGACAACCAGAAAAATACATCATATAAAGCAACAGATTCTTTATACAAAAGAACATTGTATAAAGATAGGATGCAATCATCCATTGGATCAAAGAAATTGGTTAAAGCTATGGCTGGACAAAATGAAATCAAATGAAGAATATAACCCAACTGTAGAAGTTCACAAATGGACCAGAAGAAAAAATAGAAAACTGTGGCTGTGATATTAAAATAAATTACTAACTATACCCGGAAGCAATCTCTGGAGGGGAGTAAAAAAGATCATAAGTGGCATTCCTATTAAACATGCAATTAACCGATCACTCCTGGCACCTGATCTTTGGAAAATAGAAGGTAAACTCTACTGTACAAGTAATTAGATTAAATTTAGGGGAAAAGTTCACGGATATACTCAGCGTCAAATGATTCCCATAAATGATTTCTAGCCTTAAATCACCACAAAAATGGACTCAGAAATCATGAAAGCATTAACTCTCCAGATGGAAAGCAAAAACAAAGAATTTAACATGTGGTGTTAGAATGTGCATTAAATAATGAATAGGATGAAAAAGTGGTAAACATGGTATTGTCCAGGGGGACAGACATCCTGGGGATACTAGGAGGAAATGTAGATTTCCCCCAAGTTAGATTTTCCTATTATAAGACCATTAACTTTTCTGAGGAAATGAAGTCATTGTAAGAAATAGCCTCTCCCTCACTTACACCACATAAGAGTACATTTACATAAGGAGATAATCATCCTATGGTCACTGAATAGAGGAGATAATTAAGAAGAGAGTAGGATAGTAAATATTCAAATTTAATGATGAAAGATTCCCTGACAAAGGTGTGATGTTTGGAATTACATTACCTTTTGATATTGATTATTGGAAAGACTGGACCAATTGGAATCATTTTGGTATTGCTGACAATCAAATATATTATTCTGATAAGTGCCATGACAATATTATTGATAATAACAAGCAAGGAGAGAAAACTCTTAAACCTTACAAAAGGAAAATATATACTCTGGTGTGGTCCATAGGTACCATTAGGAAATCTAGATTAAAAGGAGAATTGATCTCACAGAGATAATCATGACATCTCACTTTTAAAGCTTTATTGAGATATAATTTGTGCACACAAAGTTTACCCATTTAAAGTGGACAATACAATGGTTTTAAGTATATTTACAGGATGCAACCCTCCCCATAATCTAATTTTAGAAGACTTTCTTCATATCCCAAAGAGCCTTATACCTGTTAGGAACCATTCCCCATTTCCTCCTGCTATACCCTGCACCTCCTCCTTTAGTCCTAGACAAACACAACCCTACTTCCAACTTCTATGGATCTGCCTATTCTGGACACTTAATATAGATGGGATCACACAGTATGTGATCTTTTGACACTGGCTTTTTTCACTTAGAATATATTTTCAAGGTCCACCCATCATGTAGCATGTATTAGTACTTCATTCCTTTCTATTGCTAAACAATGTTCCATTGCATGAATATTCCACGATTTGTTTATCCCTTCATCTGTTAAAGATGTATATTTGAAGCTACACATTCTTCAAAGCTTTCTTAGCAATACCATACAGTCTAGTGCTTCACTACCGGGATTTACCAAGAAATAATCCTCATCACATAACGATATCATAATAGGATTTAAGGATGAGATGTTCTAGGGTGGATTGTGTTATGTGTGAATTGAAGCTTGTAAATGCTCTCTCACCGTACATTTTAATGTGTGTAGATAAATGCATTTGTTGTATTTAAAACTTGATTTCCCACCAGAAATGTAGCCTTGCTGATTAACATGTTTTTCTGTTAAAAGTGGTCATCTTTGTTGAAGAGTTGTAGTACATGTGGTTTTGAAAGTAGAGACAGGTCGTGCAATGTATGCCAAAGAGTTGTATAACTCTTCAAAAACTTATATACCCAGTTATGCAATGAGTTATACAACTTTGGATGGAATCAAGAAGAATATGGCTGATGCAACTGTGGGTCAACAGAATATGGTGCATTCAAAGAGCCCAGGGTCCCTCTAGTTAGTATATGACCCCAACCTTCCTATCTGGACAGGAACATTGGATTTCTGCATCTCCCAAGAGTGTGCTGGGCTGGCTGCAGAGAGCCACATACTAACCATAAGGCGTTTCTAATCCCTTGTGATGACACCCATAAGCAAAGATCACTAGACACATGGGCTAGGAATAAGCAGCAGCCAAAGCTCAACAAAAGAGAGAGACAGAGAGGGTGAAAGAGAGAGAGAGAACACACCCAGTCCAATTACCAGATAGTGAACATCCTCCAAGCCCTTTCTCTTGCTTCCCTGCAGATGCTGCTTAACTTGATGGATATAAGGAGGTAAATGTTGTGCCAACCAAGTGGTGTTTGTGGGCAGTTTCTCTTGGTATTGTCTGTTCATAGACATCTCAAAGAAAAGGCTTTGTGTTGACCTTAAGGTCAAATGAGTGGATAGTAATGAGGGGTGGGAAGTAGATTTAATTTTTCACTGCACACTATTTTGTATGTTTTGCACTTTATACTACGAATCCATAATATATTATGAGAATCTATTCTAGGTAAGAAAAAGTAAAATAAATATATTAAATAGTTAAGCAAACAAAATTTTAAGAGATTTCCTAGTCCTGGTATTAAGAAGTAAAAGGGCACTAGCATAATATTTTGTTTTGTTTTTAACCTGTGTGAGTGTCAATAGTTTTATGGGAACAACTTAGACCCTGGAATCAGAGAAACCGAGATTTAGATCCCAACTGTGTTGAGTAACCTTAGGCAACATTTTAATCTCTCTGAACCTCTCTTTTTTTCCCCTGTGAAATGGGGGTAATGATTCCTACTGTAGATGATTATTGTGAAGTGTTTAAGTGTATGAACAGTCACAGCACCATGTCTAACACATGATTGGTAATCATTGGAAACCATAATCAATACAGTTTTCATCTCTACTGCTAAAATGAAGAGTTTCAGTTCCATTGATCAAGAGAAAGACTTAAAGTTAGAACTAACTAGAAGAGATTTGAAGACAGCAGGTGATACAGGAATGATAAATGAGCTTTTATGATCAAGGGTAAGAAAACTGTTTAGAGGTCAGCATGAACTAGGAAAATGAGATTTAAAATGATGGCCAAGAAAGAAGCAGCTTTTTCCTCTTGGGATTTTGGGGGTTTTGTTTGTTTGTTTGTTGTCCCAGTAGCTTCCTGCTCTCTGTCTTATAATTACACACTAAGGCTATTATGTGAAAAAAGAGAAGTGTAGTTTTTGGAAAGACAGGAAGACTTTGGATTAACATTTGGTGTTCACCTGGCTGAAAATTGCCACTAATGGGTGCTCTTAAATGACATGAACAAAAGAGCATTTCCCAGAGTGACTGAATCTGCAGCCGGGGTGATGGATCCCAGGTGCCATTGGGTGAACTGTACTATCCCTTTGTGAGGTAGAAAAATTAACCCAAAGGAAAACTTCAATGGAATTTCTGTGGAGGTTCAGTTCAGTGGAAGGGTTGAGGCATGTATAGAACTGAATTAAACAGCTTGTGATTTGAAAGCATCTGAACTCCATCAATGGACCAATCATGTTTAAGGGCACTCTGATACTGTACATTAGTATCAAATGGTATCTGATAACAGCCATGATTTTCCTCTCCTTATTTTTCAACATAATTTATGAAAACAAACAAGATTTTGAACACTTAAAACTGAAATTGACAGGTAGATTCACTTCCAACCCGTTTCAAGAATATGAGAGTAGTATCTCTTCATTTCAAGACATGCAAAATCACAAGTGTGAGAGAGGGAAATCTGACTGGAAACAATTGTCTGCACCGAAGAGAATTTAAATTTCCAACCCCTACCAATTCTGCTGTGTTTAGTATTTGAGTTATTTCCTTCTATTCATGTCATATGACTTGATTTTCCAGTTTACAGGGTTCCCAACAATAAAAGTAAAAATCTCAAAAAAAGTATCAATACAGAGGAGATGCATAACTTTTAAACAAAGTTATACTTATTAATGGACACCTTGTGTTACTAAAAAGGATGATCTGTCTTCTTTATATAGGACAGACTCTATGGGCCACTCTGAAGACTTCTTTTCAAGCCAAGCTACACAGTTTCCTGCTTTCTGGAATATAGCATTTAGAATATGAAAAGAGAGGAAATTCAGAAGCTGGTGTTCTAATGGAGAGAGGATATTTGGTACTTGACTTTGTTAATTCCAATCAATGGTATATGTGTATAATGTGTGTGTGATTAGATATGATGAAATAGAGAGAGACAGACAAAGACTCATGTTGATTTATCATTTCTTCAGAACCACACATGGTCGCAGGCCACTTGTGCATAGGATCAATATTATGGTGATAAAAAACAACAGACAAGAAAAAACACATAAAAATCCCGCTGCTTTGATACAGTGGCTCCTCCAATAGCCAGCAGTCAAGAAGGTAGTGAAGTGAGCAGTTGGATGGAACTTAAGGGGGCAGGGAAAGTTTGTGTTTGGATGTTAGCATTGATCCATTGCTCATTGTTTCATACTTGAGGGAAATTAGGAAAACACTGAGGAATGGAGATTGCCTGGTTAATCCAAGTTGTATTTGGGACAGAAAAATATACATTTTTATTTTTTTATCTTTTGCTTCATCATTAACCTATCATTTCCTTTGGCATAAAACCAAGGCAATTTCTTTAGTTTTCAAGAACCTACTTGCTCAAGTATTCTAGGCATTCAGAGGGACAAATATCAAGTTATTCCATGTGTTTATGTAAAGAGTTTTACACTAATTACCCCTAGAAGCATGAGGATATCAATGATATCACAATCAATTAAATAAAGTTGAGCAGCTCTCCATTGACCCAGAGTTGGTTTCTAACCTCGCTATGTCTATTTCACCCAACTATTTCACATCCTCTCTGTTAATGCCTGCAATTGTTAGAATATATTAGAGTTATGTGGGCATAACAAACGAGCCCCAAATCATATAAAATTAAAACGAAAGTATGTGTCTTGTTTCCACTGAAGGTTGGAGATAGAGCATTTTGGATCCTCTGTCCAGATGTTCTATCCATTATTAAAAGTGGGCTATTAAAGTATATGACTATTCTTATAAAACTATCTATTTCTACCATTGATTCTGTCCTTTTTTCCTTCATATATTTTGGTGCTCTATTGTTAAGTGCATATATGTTTATAATTGTTATATATTCTTCATGGACTGAACATTTTATCAATATATAATGTCCTTCTTTGTCTCTGTAACAATTTTTGACAAAGCCTATTTTGTCTGATATTAGTATAGCCACCCCAGATCTGTTTTGGTTACCCTTTACATAGACTATCCTGTCTCTTCCTTTCAGTCTCAGGCTATTTGTATCTGAATTCTCTTGTAGACAGTATATTGCTGAATACTACTTATAAATTTATTCTGACAATCTCTACCTTTTAATTGGGGAATTTAATTCTTTTGCATTTAACGTCATTGTTGATAAGTAAGGACATCCTTTGGCCGTTTTGCTATTTGTTTTCTGTATAACTTTCTTGTTCTTTGTTCTTCAGTTATTGCCTTCCTTTATATTTAATGATTTATTTTTCTAGTGTACTATTTTGAGTTCCTTCTTATTTAATTTACTGCATTTTTTAAGTCTTTTCCTTACTGGTTACCCTGAAGATTACAATTAACATCTTAAATGTATAAAAATCTGGTTTGAACTAATATTAATCTAGCTTCAATAGTTTATAAACACTCTGCTCCTATATAGTTTCACCCCTCTTTAAGTTGCTCTTATCACAAATTACATTTTTGTAATTGTGTACTCATAAACATAGATTTATAATTATTGTATTATACATCTGTCTTTCAAATAATATGGGGAAAAATTCTAAAATAGAGAAGTAATGATTTTTGGTGGATTCCTTAGGGTTTCTTATATATAAAATCATATCATCTGCAAATAATAACAGTTTTCCATCTTCTTTTCCAATTTGGATACATTTTATTTCTTTTTCTTTCCTATTTGTTCTAAGAATTACAATACTATGTTGAATAAGAGTGGCAAAAGTGGACATCCTTGTCTTGTTCCTGTTCTTAGAAGTGTAGCTTTTGGTTTTTCACCATTGAATATGATGTTAGCTGTAGGTCTGTCATATATGGCTTTATTATGTTGAGGTACTTTTCTTCTACACCCATCTCACTGAGAGTTTTTATTGTAAATGGATACTGAATCTGGTCAAATGATTTCTCTGCTTCTATTGAGATGATCATATAATTTTTTTCACTTCATTAATCTGGTGTATGGCATTGATTGACTCGTGCATATTGAACCATCCTTGGAATAAATCCCACTTGATCATGATGTATGATTCTTTTAATGTAATGTTGTATTTGGTTTGTTAATATTCTGTTGAGGATTTTGCATCTATGTTCATCAGCAATATTGTCCTGTAATTTAATTTTTTTGTGTTGTTCTTGTCTGGTTTAGTTAAATTGTCCGTATTACCTAGAGTAGTACACAGATTCAATGCAATCCCTATCAAAATCCCAATGACATTTTTCATGGAAATAGAACAAAGAATCCTAAAATTTATATGGAATAACAAAAGACCCCAAACAGCCAAAGCAATCCTGAGAAAAATGTGCAAAGCTGGAGGCATCACAATCCCCGATTTCAAAGTATACTACAAAGCTATATTAATCAAAACAGCATGGTACTGGTACAAAACTGACATACACATCAATGGAACAGAATTGAGAACCCAGAAATAAGTCCAGACATATATGGAGAGCTGATTTTCAACAAAGGGGCCAAGAACATACAAGGGGGGAAGGAAAGCCTTTCAATAAATGATGATGGAAAACTGGACAGCCATATGCAAAAAAGTGAAATTATGCCACTATATTACATCACACACAAAAATTAGCTCAAAGTGAATTAAAAACTTGACTATAACCTGAAACCAAAAAACTCCAAGAAGAAAACATAGGCAGTGTGCTCTTTGACGTTGGTCTTAGCAGTATCTTTCTGAATAAGTCTCCTTAGGCAAGAGAAACAAAAGCAAAAATAAACAAATTGGACTCCATAAAATGAAAAAGCCTTGGCACAGCCAAGGAAACCACCAACAAAACCAAAAGACAACCTAATAATTAGGAGAAGATTTTTGCAATCAGACATCCAATAAAGAATTAATATCCAAAATATATAAATGACTCATACAAGTAAACAACCAAAAACCAAACAACCTGATTAAAAAATGGACAAAGTATCTGAACAGACATTTTTCCAAAGAAGATATACAGATGGCCAACAGACACGTGAAAGGACGTTCAACATCACTAATTATTATGGAAATGCAAATCAAAACCAATAAGATATCACCTCACATCTGTCATAATGGCAAGTATTAAAAAGACAAGAAATTATAAGTGTTGGAGAAGATGTGGAGAAAAGGGAACCCTCACACATGGCTAGTGGGAATGTAAACTGGTACAGCCACTATGAAAAACAGTATGGAGATTTCTTAAAAAATTAAGAGTAGAACTACCATATGATTTAGCTATTCCACTTCTGCATATTTATCTAAAGAATACAAAAATATTCATTTGAAAAGATATATGCACCCCTGTGTTCATTGTAGCATTATTTATAATAGTCAAGACATGGAAACAACCTAAGTGCCCATTGACAGACAAATGGCTAAAGAAAATGTGGTATATTCAATGGAACGCTTGAGTAGTATTTATGGCTGAGTGCCATAAAAAAGATGAAATCTTGCCATTTGTGACAACATGGATTAACCTTGAGGGTGTTATGCTAAGTGAAATGTCAGACATAGAAAAATACCCTATTATTTCACCCATATGGGGAAGACTATAAACAACAATAACAACAACAAACAAACAAACACACTAACACAGAGTACAGATTGTTGGTTACCAAAGAGGAAGGGGTGTGGGGAGGGTGAAATGGGTAAAGGGGAACATTTGTACAGTGATGTATATAAACTAGACTTTTGGTGGTGAACACAATGTAGTGTATACAGAAGTTGAATTTTAATGATGTATACCCGAAAGCTATTAATCTTATAAACCAATGTTACTTCATTAAAAAAAGAGAAGTAATAATAAAAAAAGAGAAATAACAAGCCAAAAGTAGAATAATACTGACTTTTATATTTAACTATATAGTTGTGTATACCAACATTCTTTATTTCTTCCTATGGATTCGAGTTATTGTTTCATGTCTTTTTTTTTCAGCCTGAGGACTCTCTTCGGCATTTCTTGTAGGGCAGGTGTACTAGTGATAGACTCCTTCAGCTTTTCTTTATCTATGAATGTTTTAATTTCACCTCCATTTTTGAGGATAGTTTTGCTGTATTAAGAATTCTTGATGCATAATTGTTTTTTTTTTTAAAAACAACTTTAAATGTATTATCCCATTGACTTCTGGCCTTCATAGTTTCTGATAAGAAATCTATTGTTAATCTTACTGAGGATCCCTTCCACATGACAAGTTGCTTCTCTCTTGCTGCTTTCAAGATTCTCTCTTTGTCTTCTAAAAGTTTGATTAAAATATGTATCAGTGTGGATCTGAGTTTATCCTACTTGGAGTTCATTAAGTTTCTTGGAACTATAGATTCATGGCTTTCCTGAAATTTTGGAAATTTTCAGCTATTATTTTTTCAAAGCTTCATTCTCCTTTCTTTTCTTTCTTTCCTCTTTTTCTGAGACTCTCATTTTGTGAATGTTCGTAGACCTGATGGTATCCCATAGAACACTTAGGAGCTGTTCATTTTTCTTCATTCTTTTTTCTTGGTGCTCCTCGACTGAATAATCTTGATTGGCCTATGTAAGTTTTCTGATTCTTTCTTCTGTTTATTTAAATATCTTATTGAACCTCTCTAGTGCTATTTTCATTTCATTTATTGTATTTTCCAGTTCCAGAATTTTCATTTGGTGTCTTTTTTGTAATTTCTATCTCTTTATTGATATTCTCTGTTGGGTAAGACATCATCTCCAAGTTTGCTTAATTTTTTTGTCCATGGTTTCCTTTTGCTCTTTGAGTGTATTTAAGACAGTTGCTCCAAAGTTTTTGTCTAGGGAATCCAATAGCTGAGCTTCCTCATGAACAATTTCCATTTATTTATTTTTTTCCTCTGATTAGGCAATATTTTATTGTTTCTTTGCATGCCCCATAATTTTCTGCTGAACATTGAACATTTTAAACATTATAATGTGGCAACTCTGGAAATCAGCTTTTCTTTCTCCTGGGCTTTGTTGCTGCTTCTTGTTATGGATTGTTGTTCACTTGTTTAGTGGCTTTTCTAAATTACTTTTGTAAAGACTCTGTTCTTTGTCATGTATGGCCACTGAAGGCTCTGTTCCATTAGTGTAGTGGTAATTTAGTTGTTTGACAGAAATTTCCTTGTATGTCTAGAGGCAAAGCCTTCACTTCCTGCTTGCACAGAGCTTAAAACTCAGCCAGAGGTGAAATCTTAGTGTCTTCTTAGGTCTTTCCTGAGCACAAGCTCAGGAAATTGTCCTGAACATGTGTGCGACTTCAGTATATGTCAGATTCCCCAGTGCCTGTGGGAGCTTTTCAAAGCCCTTGTCCCTAATGTATCTACTTCCCTAGCTTGTTCATTCTCAGGCTTTTTGGTCTTTCTGCTGCTAGTCTGTTACCCCTTGCCCCAAGTGGCTCTTACTACTATATTTGCTTCTAAATGCATTTGACAAATACCATATGGGAGGCCAATATAGTCTGAGAAATTTCTGAGGCAGACAAAATAAAAACAAGCCCTTGAGCTGATCCCTCAGATACCCTCAAACAGATAAAAGCTCCAAACCACAGTTCTTCAAGAACAAACTCTGTATGTCACTCTGTGGCACCAGAAGTTTGCACTAGGAATCCAGGCAACATCGCCATGACCACTGCTGAACTGAGGAGTGGGAGATGGTAGGTAGGTAAGTGGGAATGTCACAATGCTTTCTTACAAAATTTCAACAGCTCCTTTCATCATTAAGCATTCCCCTGGTTATTGTAAATTTGTGTTACACTCCTGAGTTTCAAAAAAGTTGATTCTGATATTTTTTGTCAGCTTAATAATTGCTTTAGTGGAGGAAAAGAGTTTTAGAATTTCCAACTCAGTCAATGTGGGTGATATTGATCTCATCAGGTGTCATCGTTTTTAAGACACCCCAAACCTGAATAGACTTCCATTGTCCATTTAAGTACCTCCAATATTTCCATGTTTAATTTCCAACCTACTTTTTCAGGGTCATTGTTACTTTCTCCCTTTCCCCTTCCTTCCACTGTTACACTCGAACAAATATACTGTGTTTCATCATATATTTTCTCACATAGGTCTTTTTGTTCAGAATGCTTTGTTTCCCTATTATTTGTCTAATGTGAATTTAATCATCCATAAGCTCACATATGTCGTTTTCTAAGAAAAATATCCTGGTAGTAAGTCTTGGCATAACTAATTGATTCTCTGTTCTTCTGTTATGTAGGTTTTTGTATGTTAGAGAAACAAATAATGGCATTACAGTGGAACAGATAACTACAAAGATTACTGTCCATCACCTTATAATATAGTAACTAGTTTTGTATCTTACCCAAGAGTCTTATGTTAAAATTTCCTTATAAATCTCCTCAAATGCTCTTTGTAATGGTTTTAATATTCTATTTGTTTTCTTTTTAATTAGTGTACTGAATAAAATTTTTGATATGTTTCTTTTATATTTACATGAGATCATCATTTTACCTTTTGAAAATTATCATTTTATTGTTTTGGAGGTCTTGATATATTCAAGTGGATTCTTTTGACTTTTTTGGAGAATTGAACTTCATGGTCAGTAAAAGCCCAGGTATATCCTTTTTGGATTCCAAGAATAAAATCCAAATGGCAATTGAACTTTAACTTAGTTGGCTAGCTAATTTTTTGCTTTATAATTTTTTTTTATTTTACACAGCTAATGAATTATAGCCCATATGTAAAAGACCGCAAGAGCTGAGAATTTGGTTTTACAGTCTTGTTTGGTGATCTCTGTCAGATAGTTGATGGAGAATTAGCCTCTATTAAGCATGAGATGATGAAGAATCTGATTTGTTTTCTTTTTAGTTTGAATGTCTGTTTATCTTTTTGTGAGATTAAATTAATTAAGAATTATATACTCACTTGGGTGTATACATATATGCACTTGATTCTTTGAGATCTGACATGGCAACTTTTTGTGATGATGTCAACTTCTGCCATGTGGCTGATGATGTGCACTGGAAGCTGGACACTCTCTGTGTATTTGTATGTCTATGTCATTATATATATATGCCTTTATCTCTCATGAGTTGTCTGTAAAATGTTTTTCTAACTTAGGAGGCTATTAATAAATTAAATTATTGTCTGTTACATCATGGGAACTCTGTTCTTATTGGTTTGTAGAGATAAATAAGTGCCTATAGAAATTGAATAATTGCAAATTTCACAGAAAATAAAAAAACTGGACTTCTCATACTTTAAAATTCCTAGACATAAAAAAATACTTCTAGACCAGAAATATTTTAAAAATTCAAATTCACATAATTAAGATGAAGCTTTCACAAATCAACTGGTTTAATAATCTTGGTTAAAGAAAAGGAAAAATAGCTACATGTTTTTTGTTGATATTAGATATAATAATACATTTTACTTTTTAGAGGTTTTGGGTTTGCCTTGCCATGAAAAGCCTAGTTAATCAAAATTTCTTAAACTTCTCATATTGGCTTATTGATCAGATAAGATAACATTGCTCCTAGATACCTTTTAAGATTATCAAAAATATCAATTTGCATTCAACTAAATTGAGTGACAATTTGACCAGTGTTTTGTATGCTTTGTACTGTATCTGATTAACGATGATTTTTAAGTTCTTTAGAAACAGTAAGCCCTGTATTGATATTAAATTGAGTTAATTAATGGATATTATAGGATATCTACATATTTCCAAGTATGATTGGATACTGAAATGTTAACACAATTTTAAGTTTATATACTTTTGCTTTTCATATTATATTTTACAGAGTGACTATATCCGTCGCTCAAGTTAATGATTTTTTTCTTGTTTAAGTGGTTATGAAAGGAATGCACATGGCTGCAGAAGTTATGTTTGTTATATGTATAAACAAACTTTGCTACTTTGATAAAATACTTGTATAGACAGACTATTCTCAATTATTTTATTCCTAATTTTATCTATGATAGAGAAAATACTACTTTGGTTAATAATTTATATAGAAAATAGAGACTATAAGTAAGATGATTGTGACAGAAAAATATAAATTTTTATTCAAGATAATGTATAGGTTTTTGTTTTCCATTTAAAAAAGGAGAACAGATTTTTCCAAAGTAGTTGCAGTTTGTTGCAGAACACTAAAAAAAGAGAAAGATAAACTTGAGGAAGTTTAGCAAGTTGTATAAGTTTTGAGGAAAGTGAATTTTATTTGAATAAACTATCAAATGTGTTAGAAATATTTGAAAACTGTATTTAGTTGTTTTTTTAATTGTGCACCTTATAGGAAGGCCTTGGAGATTTATTTTTTATTTATTTTATTATTTTTTTCCTGAGGAAGGCCAGCCCTGAGCTAACATCCGTTGCTAATCCTCCTCTTTTTGCTGAGAAAGACTGGCCCTGGGCTAACATCCGTGTCCATCTTCCTCTACTATTTATATGGGACGCCGCCACGGCAGGGCTGACAAGCAGTGCGTCGGCAGGCGCCCAGGATCCGAACCTGAGAACCCCGGGCTGCCAAGCGTGAACTAAACTGCTGCGCCACTGGGCCGGCCCTGGAGATTTATTAGTGCCCCTACTTTCCACAGCATGTTCTTAGAGCAGAAATATTAATCAAACCCCTGTGAAAGAGTTCTATATTGTATGTACTGTATTTAGTAAATAATTTTAATCTCTTCTGTTATGATATTATTGGTTGACGTAATAAATTGACAAAAACTATTCAGTCTTGTTATCAAACTGGTTTCTGCTTCCCTCTAATGCTTGCCTGGGGGCTCTGCTGCATGTGCACAAGTTAGAATTTGTGAATTTGTGAAATTCTAGCTACAAGCTAAAATTTAAACAAAGGACAGCTTGAGCCCTATGGAAGGGACTTAATGCTTGGTATTTCAAAGAATAGACTGTAGGCTAAAGGAGTCTAAATATAATTTACTTAGAAAATTTTCAGAATGTACCAGCCAGGATTTCTAGGTAGCAGCAGATATACTTCATGAAAGCAGACAGCTGACCCCAAATCTAGCCCCCCAAAAGAATTAATTACATAGAACTGATGAGAGAAATTTAATTGTGGTTATTTGCTTGGAGTGTTACTGATGAATTTTTTGTTGCTTTATTGAGGTGCAATTTACACACCTGAACTCAGACAACTACTAACCAACTTTCTATCTCTTTAGATTTGCCTTTTTCTGGACATTTTATATAAGTGGAATCATACAATATGTGGCCTTTTGTGCTTGGCTTCTCTCACTTAGCATAATGTTTCTGAGGTTCATCCACGTTGTGTTATGTACCAGTAGCAACAACCTTTTATTGTTGAACAATAATCCATCATGAGGATATGGCACATTTTGTTTATCCATTAACCAGGTGATGGACATTTGGATTGTTTCCACATTTTGACTGTCATGAATATTCACACACAAGACTTTGTACAGACATATACTTTCATTTTCCTTAGATAAATAGTAAAAGTGGAATTACTGGGTCATATTTTAAGTATAGGTTAAAATTTTTAGGAACTGCCAAACAGTTTGCTAAAGTGGAAATAACATCTTACATTCCTGCCTGCAATGTAAGAGGGTTCAGGTTTCTCCACATGATCAACAACACTTATTACTTGGATCTGTTTGATTACAACCATTCTAGTTTGTGTGTAATGGTGTCTCATTTGGTTTTAATTTACATTTCCCTAGTGACTAATGATATGGAGCATGGAAAGGCAAAGTAACTAGATTAGCAAAAGCAATTTTGAAAAAGGAATAGAGGAATCACATGACCCATTTCAAAACTTATTCTATAGCTATAGCAATTAAGTCAGCATGACATTGGCAGAGGGCTAGACACATAGATCAATGAAATAGAGTGGAAAGTCTAGAAATAGACCCAAGTGAGCATAGCCAACTGATTTTGAGAAAGGTGCAAAACCAATTCAATGGTGCCAGAACAAATGGACTCCAGTGGGCTAAATAAATTAGTAACAAACAAGCTATATAGTTTTCACACTTAATTAAATATTGACTGAAAATGGATTATAGTGAAATAGTATAAGAGAAGTATACTTTGTGAGAGAACATAGGAGAAAATATTTGCAACCTAAGTTGACGTGAAGAGTTCTTAGATGCGATCCCCAAATTGTAACACATTAAAGAAAAAAAACTATAAACTGGACGGCACCAAAATTAAATCTAGTGATCTGTGACACACCCTGTTAAGAAAAAGAAAAGGAAAGATACAGACTGGGATAAGTCATTTGAAAATCACATTATCAGACAAAAGACTCGTATCCAGAGTATACAGAGAATGCTCTAAACTCAACAGTAAGAAAACAAACAATCCAATTAGAAAATTGCCAAAAACCGTGAAGTGACACTTAACTAAGAAGTTGTATAAATAGCAAATGAGCATGTGAAAAGATGTTCAATATGATTAGCCATTAGGGAAACGTAACTTAAAATCATGATCAGATAACACTGCATGCATATTGGAATGGCCAAATAAAACAAAATAACTAAGAGTACCAAATGCTGAGGAGGATGCAGAGAAACTGGATCTCTCATGCATTGTTGATGGGAATGTCAAATGGTATAGACACTGTGGAAAACAGTTTGGCATTCTTTATAAAACTAAACTAAACAAAGTTTACCATATGGTGCAGCGATCATACTCCTGGGCATTTAACATAGAGAAATGAGAAATTCACTTAAAAACCTGTATATGAATGTTTATAGCAGTTTTATTTGTAATAATCAAAAACTGGAAGCAATTCGAACGTCTTTCAATGGATGAATGGATTACGAAATTGTGGTACCTTCCTACTCCACGATAAGAAGAAAACAGACTATTGATACACTCAACAACTTTTATGGATGTCCAAGGCATTATTCTGAGTGAACAAAACCAATATCAAAAGGTTAGATAGTGTATGATTCAATTTATATAACATTCTCAAAATGATAAAGATATAAAGATAGACAACAGATCAATGATTTTCAGGGATTAGGGAGGGAAGCAGAAGATGTGACTATAAAAGGGCAGCACAAGAGAGTTCCTTTGTGGTGACTGAATAGCTCTGTTTTGGCTGAGATGGTGGTTACGTGAATATACATGCAATAACATTTCATAAAACTATAGATACAGCTATGAAAGAAAACAACCACATGCAAAAAATGATAAAATCTAAGTAAGATGTACAGTCCAGTTAATTGTTTCATGCCACTACTGTCAATTTCCTGGTTTTGACAATGTACTACAGTTATGTAAAATATCACCTTTGGAGATGAGTTCACAGGACTTATTTGTACTATTTTTGCTTCTTCTGGTGAGTCTACAATTATTTCAAAATAAAAAGTTAGAAGGAAAAAAGTCTTTATATAAGAATTTTAGCAGTATTTTTCTCTAATGAGGTAACTTAGTAAGTATTAGTCTAGACAGGTTGTATGTAGCTCTCAATATTTCTGTTCTGGTTGAATTTTTTACAATAAGAATAAATTGGTGAAAAAAAGGAAAAGAAAGCACCACTGCTGGTTACAAATAAGTAAATTGTAATTCTGGTTCATGAGCCAGTGTCTTTTGAGATTAATTTCTAGGACTTTATCTTCTGAATTCAGATTCTCTATAACATACTCTATTCCTTGCTGCTGTTTCCTAAGCTCATTTTAGAGAAATTCATAATTTCTTTTTTGAAATATCCCCATGAGTTAAATGATCTTCTAGGAAGTGACAAAATTCAGCAGGTAAAACTATTTCAGTTGGGGAGAGATGTAAAAAGAGGCTTTCTGTTGGAAGTCTTGAGATTTTAGCCCATCAATAGTACAGCTGATTTTTATTCTCTTTTTCCATTGCCAAAGAGTTCTTCCTCTTTTCAGAGGGAACTCTTCTTAAAAGTGATACTTTCAAAGCTTTCCTGAACAACTACTTGGAAGAGAAAGTGGAGAGAAGGGAGTCTTTTGGTACTGCTTTTTGGGGGGCATGATTATTAGTAAACAGGCAGAGATTTTTAAGGCTTTTCTATGCCTGCTATATACAAAGCTCATTTTAGTTTGAAAATGCATAATGGAAACACATTTCTACACACCTAGATCCATGCACAGAATAGTTTTGAACCAACTCACTTTTTCCTTTGATTCCCCATACCTCTGAGGTGTGGTTGGTGAGGGGTGCATGGATGGGAGACTCCCAGAGAGGACCCTCAGGGTTGAGTGATCATTAGATCACTAATGATAGAGGACAGGCTGGCCTGCTCACAGAGGGGAAAGACTGCTTTTTCCTAGACTGCAGGGTATTGCTTGAGTAGCCTGTGTCATGTCGCTCCATCCAGGAGCTCAGTGGGTTCCCTGTATTCTCCTGCCATGGTTGGTCTAGCACTTAAGTGGGAATCTGTATCATCCTGTGTAAAGTTCTGAAACTATCCTCTCAAAGAGAGATCAGGAAAGGATTCTGAAGAGAAGTCTTCAATGAATCTGTTGTTTCACTCCAAAACATTGTTCTCCCTAACAGGGCATAGCAGCAAAAAGCACAGCCCTATCTGCAATGTGAGCATCTGGACAGCTTGCTCAGGACCTGAAAGTCCATATCTACCCATCAAAACCAGATTATACCTATTAGGCTTGCTCCATTGGGATAGTGTTGTTCTTTACCAAGGATTTGCTCATGAGAATAGGAACTATCCCTGCAGCTTGAGGTTCATTAAGGAACTGTTTCCCAAACACAGATTCCATATGTGTATTTTATTCAGTGACATGAAACATGCCAACTGTTAGTCGTGTCTGTGATGGGGAGATATGAAGATGGCTAGGATCCTGAAGTTGCAGATACTCAGATCGCCACTCTTGTCATGGACTCATGAAGGGATGTGGAGACCTCACCAGGTGAATCACTGTAAATATCTCCACAAGCTTTGGCCCAGATGGATTTGCCCACCATGAACATTAGCTATGGATGACCTCACCACCAAGCTTAAAAGAGACTTGGTTCACCTTAGCATTGTCTGGGAAACTGAGCTGAAGGAAAAACTCCCAAATCAACAAAAGTAGCATTTCCTGCTAAAATTTAGAAAATAATTTACACATTTTCCTTTGCTTAATAAACTGAGAGTGATAAGGAAGACAAACAAAGCAGAAAAGAAAATTCCAGTTCAATAAAAGTACAAAGCAGCCACATTCCTGAACCAAAGACTAAATGAGGGTGTTAAAGGCTGTGACAATTGGATCTGGTTTTGCCAGTGGGGAAGCTGAGGATTCCTTATAGAATGAAACCTCTATAGATGGTCTATAAAAGTGAATTGCTGAACCTCCCTACACCAACAGGCCACATCTAGTTTGGAAAATCAACTTGGATTGTGCTGGGTATCTCTCAGCCTTCTTTTATGTGCCAACAGGGATGGGAAATCTAAATGAGGAAGTTCATAGTCATGGCGTCTGCTAGAAAAGCAAGTTGTCAGGCTGTCAGAATGAGAATGTGGGGGAGAAAAATGTGGGTGGCAATCAGCTCTGTACCTAGTGATACTGACTAGCTGGAAAGAGATAAATGTTAGATCACTGCATGAAAGGTGGACAACTCAATGGGCTTAGCTGGTGGCCACACCCAGCTTTAACTAGCCTGGACATGACTGGTGTGAGTGAGAAATGCTTAGAAATAGCAGAAACTCTTTAGAGGAGGCAAGTAAGATGCCTGCAAATAAACTCACTTTCTTCTTTCTGCCCTAGATTTTACTAAAAAAAAAAAAAAAAAAACCCAAAACAACAAAAAAACCTACCCAAGAAAGAATAAACCCCATCCAATAATAAGGAACCAGCATGGGACCAATGTGAATATATCGTAAGAGGAACATATTTAAGCAACTAGAATAGTGAATAACAAGGATTTTGGTTTCCTGTAACATGGAGACCTAAGTAGACCTGAACTCTCCCCACTTAAGCATCTAGCAATTCCAGATGCTATATAACATCAGATACATTTGAAGAAACAGATCCTAATAAAGAAGCTAAAGAAGAGAACGCCTGTGTGCAAAAAGGCCATGGCCTTCCTGAAGATACTAACCACAAAGGCCAGAAGATGAGATACAGGAGCTTCCATATACATGTGATATAATGAGATTGTCACATACACATAAAGCAGGAGTTCTAGAGGAAGAGAAAATGGAAAAAGGGGACAGACATTTTCAAAGAGAAAGTGACTGACTTAACCCGACTGAAAAATCATGAATCTTAAGTTTGAAGAAACACAGTAAATGCTGAACTGGGTCAGCAAAAAAGTAATCTACATCTAGAAACCTTATAGAGAGCCAGTGGACCATTGTCTTAAAAAAACACAAAACAATGGAACACCAAAGCTAGCAAAGATGATTGTATTCTTCCCGAAGGAAAATAATATAATAATATTTTCAAAGTGCTGAGGGAAGATAATTACCATCCTGGAATCTATACTCACCTGAAATACAATTCAAGAGTGAGGGTGGAATAAAGACATTTCAGATTTAGAAAGTATTTATAATCCCATTCCCAGACTGTGCAAGATACTGTCCACTGCATTCAGCATTCATCCCCAACCTGTTCTCTGTTTTAAAGAGTGCATGTATCAAAGTGCTTGGAAAGGTAACAACCATTTTTCCCAAATTCCTTGCAGCTAGGATTCTGGATATAATACAGTATGTGCTGAGATACACTCGTCTGAAGTTTGCAAGGGAAAGGAGGCCGGGAGCCATTTACCTCTCTGGAGGGATCAGACCTACGAGGCATGGATGCTTGAAATCATCCTGAGTCACAGGCTCCAGGTTGTAGGGAATGGTTTTGTGCCTAACAGAGGCAGCATCCATCTCCTGACAGCAACATTGTAGTTGCAATGGTGTGCTCTTGAAAATAAAGACAGCTGTATCCTTGTTACAATTATTAAAGATTCTGTTGGCCAATGGTACACATATCCTAAATTATGCTACTATAGAATATTAGAATTCTGTGATACACGGGTCTTACAGTCACAATAAACAAATTATGGGATTAGAATAGTAGGAAGGGGAAAAATCACTCAAGTAAATTAACATAATTTTGCAGAACTCAGTTTGGCTCTCTGAACCATGCTTTACTCATCTTGTCTACAACCACAACAACAAAAGCATGTACTAAATAGGATGTAATTAAGTTGGAACACACAACAAGGTTGTATCCCAAAGCTTATGCCATATAGTGGGTTGGTCTACTTGAACTCAAGATATCTTCTGGAATTAAATTCTATGAATTCAATGTCTTTAATGCATCATTTTATAAAACTACTTTGCCAATTTTCTGATTTTATTATTTTACTATCAGAGTAATTTGTGTTATTTCTTTTGTTGAAATTGATAATTGGAAGTGTACCTTTCTTTTGAACTTCTGAGACATACTATCATTCTTAAGATACCTGGGGATGCTTATGAAGGGTAACATCATCAAATTATAAACTGAGTAGGAATTTCATAAAAAATGAAAACAGTACTGCTTCTTCTCTTTTATGCTATATCTTCCTTCAGGTATTTCACTCACAAGGGGAATAAAGCCCTTTCGGAATGAAATGGGAGATTACACATCTTTTCCCTGCAAATTTTTTAGTGTGAATTCTATACTATCATTTCTTCTCAGTATTATGGTGATTTCTTTTTACTGGAATGGGTCCCACAGACCTTCAGCTATAATCGGTATTCTGATCTCCAGTCAAGGAAAGATTCAGTTCTGGAAAATCATTATCATCGTTCCAACATCTATTCATGTTAGCCTCAGAATTATCGACCAGCACATTTTTATCTAGGCCCTTCTTTGCTCTCCTCCACAGCCCCCTCCCCAAAATGCTTTTACTCCAACCTAGGACATAGTGGAACCATCAGGAAACAATTTACCACTCACTTCGTTCATGAGATCTAGACAAAACCATTGTTAGGAGACTGGAAGTATTCTAAAAATTGAAAGGCTTTTTGTGTATGCGTCTTTTCTTTGTTTCAATTTGGTGAAGACCAGGTGCTGAGACTCTGGATCTGTCTTCTACTTGGGAGACAATGCCTGCTATGGAAAGCTGATAGTTGAGGATAAATGGATCAGGGAGGGGGGATGAGCAAAGGTTTATTGAGATGTTTGTTAATAACCCATTGTGTGATAGACGTTCATTAGGTAATGTTATAACTGATATTTGATCAAGCCTCACCATAGTGACTTGGAGTGGATATTACCCCAATGTTATATTTGAAAAGGTCCTGAAGAAGTATACTAACTTGTCCAGGTAAATTGTGGGCCTTGGATTTTAACCTATGTTTGCCTATCTTGGTCTATACAAGATAGAAATGAAACCTCTAGTATGAAAACGCAGCATTTGCCAAATCCCGCGATAGGTGGGCCTTGTAGATTATGTCTGGAAATCATCTGTACTCAGAAAACAAGAAATCAAAACTTAACATGTTGAACAAACACAGCTAGAAAAATATCTACTAAACAAGATGTAATTAAGCCGGAATACACACCAGGGCTGTGCCTGTCCAATGGAAAAATAGCTTTACCCAAGGGAAGTTTTTGCCCTCTGCTCCTGGGAGGTGGTCTCTATCCCCAGAATGTCCTCCTGATTGCAGCGTCTTTGTTTCCCTGGTGACCTTGGTCCCCAGATGGTCTAACAATGTGATGTGTGATGCAGATTTTGGAACATACCGTATAAGTTCGAGCTTTTGGAGGAATCTGAGAGTAAAGCTATTAGTCTGAACCTCTGGGAGGGGCTGGAGACTGAAGATCAGTCACACGGGCAGTATGTGACCCAGCCCCAATAAAATCTTGGACACCAAAGCTCGGGCGAGCTTCTCTGGTTGGTAGTGCCCCATGTGTATTCTCAGTCACTATAGGAGGAGGTGGTGCCATCCAGACTCCCTGAAGAGCAGACCGGAAGCTCGGTGTTTGGACCCCTGCCAGACTTCACTCTAGGGATCTCCTGCTTTGGCTGTTCTAATTTGTTTTCTCTGGCTGTAATAAAACTGTAATTGTAAGTATAGCACTTTCCTGACTTCTCTTAGTTATTCCAGCACATATCAAATTTGAAGGTGATTATGGGACATCCCTGAAATATTTAGCCAGCTGGTCTGAAGTAAGGGTGGCCATCGGGACCCCCAAACTTGCAGCTGGCTTCTCAAGTGAGGGCAATCTTATGGGGATTCTTCCCTCAAACTGTGCACTTGGCTTTACTCTTTGCAGTGTCCCAAAGCTTGTACTATTTCATTTCACTGTTACTGAGGCTCATCGGGGCTTCTTGTGTTCTTGCAACTGGAGAGATATTTCTCCAGTGATTCTGAGGTTAAATGCCACCTCCAACATGTGGATGGGGCCTATGCCTTGTCTTTTCACAGTGCCTCAAATCCCCAGAGAAGAAGTGGGCTAAATAAATGAAAATACACAAAGTGAAGTACTCTTGGTCAATTAACACATGAAAATGAATTCAGCCACTCTGCTCATCAGAAATGAACAATTTTCATCAGATGCTATTTACTCTTCCTGGTTTGGTAGATTGGCAGCTGATTTGATGAATGGCAAAATACAGAAATGTATATGCTCATTTATGTTGTTGTTTGCGGGTTAGAATTTATCAAAATCTTTGAAGATGGAAATTTTGCAGTGTATTTCAGGAATAAAGGAAATTTCATATAATTTTACTCCATAATTCCCCTAATAGGGATTCTTTCTTAAAGGAACAATAAAAATGTGAACCCAGATTTATCCACAAAAAGTCTTCACAGTGTTATTATTTATGATATATACTAAATAAGTACTCATATTGCATAAAGAACTAAATATAAACTATTAACTGGTGGTTGAATAATACAAATCCAATGAAAATAATGTTTCAAAAAATTAAATGACATAGAAAAAACATAAGCTATAGTGTCAGTTGGAAACATACTCAAAGTACTTATACAATGCTTTCTAAGTCACATGAAGAAACGAATGCGTAATTAAAAGACTGGAGGGAAATACATCAAAATCTCATCTATGATGTAGCCTTTGGGTAGGGGATTGCAGGTGTGTTTTGTTGTGTTTTGCCTACAATGAGCTTATATTAATATTATATAATAAATTTACTTTATCATTTAAGATATAATGAATATAATATTAAAAATCCTTTATCCATCTAGTTGTAAAGACTTTGTGACTGGTTTCACACAGATATGAAGCATGTCAAGAAATGTCAACCCCAATAGATTCATACAGACAAATCCAAGTGGGACCAGTAGTTTCTGACAGTCATTACGGGTCTTGAACCATCTGCATGTATTACTATCACCCATTAAATCAGATACATTAAATTAGAATCTCTTTGAGAGTAGTCCTGGGACCAGTTTTTCAAAAAAGCTTTCCAGGTGATTTTATTGTGAAGTGGGGTTGAAATTAGTGGGCAAGAACAAAGGCAGGAATTTCCAAGTCAAGAGAATTGTATGTATTAAGATATAAAGCTGAGACAAAGCTACAAATGCTGAAAAAATACATATATTTCCAAAGGACTAAAGAAAGGTGTCTGAAAGGTGACAAGATTTCATGAGTCTAGGAGCAGGTATTAAAGTTGTATTATTATATACTTTTCAGGGCAGTAGATGTCTAAGAATTTAGCAAGGAAGAGATCACACTGACCTTACTAGACGCTCTGTGAATAAAGTGTTTTATAGTCAGTTAAAAGAACATAGCCTCCAACTTAAAGAATTGATGAGTGATAATAACCATTAGCATATTAAAGTTTCTTGGAACCCTGTTTAATTTAGTTTAATCTAGGATTCCTATTCTGCTTTGACACTAAACAATTTTTCTTCATAATGCTTATTATGAGGATATCTTACCCTAAAACATACTGTGAAAACTTCCTTTATGTGCTACAGCAAGGAGCTGCTCATGCTACATCCATCCCCCACAGCTGTCTGGACCCTTCTTTCTGGAAGAGTTGAGAGGGGACTTACTTCGGTAGCATAGGTAGGGCACCCTGAGTGTCTGCAGGAGTTCTTGTGATGGAAGGAAGCCTGCTATAACCAGGGGGCCACAGTGAGGAAAAGGATACTGCTTTCCTAAATAATGCTCCCCAGTGGGAAGAGTTATGGGATCTGCAATAATTCCTTTGTATTTCCCTCAAAAACACTCTAAATTACTACCATCTAATTATGTGGTAGGATAACTGGAGCTCACCATACTCAATTCTCCTCTCCTCTTGGAAACACAAAGAGACCTCCCAGTCTCCTTGCCATATAGTAGGGGGTATGTTTCCAGTTCTGTTTAAAAGGCTGAGAATAAAAGTGATTTGGGTCACATGCATTCAGGGCTAGTTAAAAGTAGTTAACTACTTTTTAATTATTTTTATACAAAAAAAATCACCTTTGCTGCAGAAAATGCAGAACTAAATGTTGAGGCAGTGACATCTCAAGACTGTTCAGTGGATAAAACCCTTCACTTATGCTAGATGAATAAATTCTAGAGACCTTCCATACAACATAGTGCCTATAGTGAACAACACAGTATTGTGTACTTCAAAATGTGTTAGGAGAGTAGATTGTTCTTAACACACACACACACACACACACACACACAAACAAAAAATACTAAAACAAAGGGGCACAAGGAAACTTTGAGAGGTGGTGGGTATGTCTATTACCTTGATGGTGGTGACGGTATGTGGGTGTTTGCATATGTCCAAACTCATCAAATAGTATACACTAAAAGTGTGCAGTTCTTTGAATATCAGTTATACCTCAATAAAAAAAGAAAAAGGATTGAGGATGCTCTGTCGGTGTTAGTGCCCGAGTAACCAAGTGGAAGAACATGTTCTCCCGACCTGCACTGGGCGTACAGCGCGAACAAGAAATAAACCTTTGGTATGGCATCACTAAGATTCGGGAGCTAATTTGTAACTGCAACATGATCTTATACCCTTTGAAAGAAAGGCTAATATTACTAGCTTTGACACGTCTTGGCAGAGTCTAGAATCTCAGTGGTATCTCTATGGTTAATAGCTTTCTTCAGATTTTAAATGTTCGTGAAAAAAGCCTAAAAGAGAATAATACACATTAGAATAATGCATATCAATAACATATCAATAATACAAGAATAATACATATCAGTAATAATTTTAGTTATAAAAGTAACTACCCACCCCATACTGGTCAAATGTGATTTAGTGTATGTGCAGTGTCACCCAATAATAAGAAAAGGTTATTGACTTTGAGACACACTCATCATGACAGCTGATCAGAAATAAAATGTGCCAAATGAATCATTATTTCTATTAAGGATCACCCATTTCTCTTCTGTTCAAATATATTTGTGGAATTCAGGAAGGAACAGTTATGAATGGTTAATCATAGAGTTCAAGGAATGGTCAAAAGGACTAAAAAGGCAATTACATCAGATATTTTGAAAAGAAGACCTGATATAGTAAAGTTAGCCTTCACATCTGAGAAAAAGCATACAAAACACTCCAATTTATAGAGGAAAAGTTTTTGAATAAAAATCTAAGTTTAGAATGATCCTCTTTTTAAATCACTTTTGCAATTTGATCATGCAGTTTTAGCCCTTAGCAGAACTT
Organism: Tapirus indicus; assembly: GCA_031878705.1. Classification (NCBI taxonomy): domain Eukaryota; kingdom Metazoa; phylum Chordata; class Mammalia; order Perissodactyla; family Tapiridae; genus Tapirus; species Tapirus indicus. The sequence goes on from CM062917.1 coordinate 68,914,998, forward strand.
TTTTCCTTTAATATAAAAATGAATAATCCCTTACCTAATAAAGCAACCATATTCTGAGGAGCTGTTGGTTCCCACGGGTCTTCATCCCATGCACCTTCTCTCATTCCCGGGTGGTGGATACAACAGAGGCCTGCCTGGGACATCCCAGACATCACCTTTCCAAATCTTCCAGAGCCTGCATTTCCTATTTCCTATTTGCAAATGAGAAAACTGGTATCTAAGCTTAAGTGACTCAGGGAAGAAAGACTTTCACAACTGCATTTTACAAAACAATGTCATGATTTTTAAGTAATTCCATAAGCGGCAGAGTATAGGAAAATCCAAAGAAACCTGAATTTAAATCCTAAGAATTGGACTTCACTTCCAGTTTCTTCACTGACTGGATCAGTTGTCTTCAACCTGGCATCCTGCTATCCCTCAAGATACTCAAGGATTCTAGAGAGCACAGAATCATGGGATAATAGTAAGGGAATTTGTTTCCAGACCCCCTACCATGGATGTGACCATGCTGGCTTTTGGGTGTACTGTAATGATTTTACAGTCGTATGGGATGTCCTAGACTTCACAGTGATTAATGCTGAGTTGCGTGAGGTTTCACAGTCAATTTAATAACTGTCTGCAAACGTCGTGCTTACTATTTTTACCCAAACCCTCAGCTGTCCTTATATTAATCCTTTTAACTTTAGGACTCAGATTATTTAGGAATAAATGAAGTACTGAGGGTGAAGCATGTGTGCTACTACTTAGCAGTAGCCTCACTTGAATATCCTTCAGAGCTACATGTACTCACACAGTTATTGGAGGAAAGGAAAGGTGAATTCACTAAGCAGAAATTCTCATCACTTTGGCTGCCTGAATGTACAACTCGGTACATTACAACATGAGCCAAGATGCTAAATGAGTTAAGGAAGGATCTGTGAGTCGATGACATCTTATTCAGCATCATTGATTTAAAATTAAAGTCTTCCTTTTCTTTGAGCAATATGCCATTTTAATATTCTAGATGGACAATTGTCAGGTCCACGTTTTGTGAAGTGGGAGAGGTTAGAAGACATTCAATAGCTTGTGTGGGAGCTGTGTGGATGAACAACGCGATATGCAGATGAATGACCCATGGATGACTCCAATCACTGCCAAATAAAAACTCCTTACACCAGCGAAGCATTACAGATAAGGTTATGTAGTACTAAGACTTGGATTGAAATGCATCTGGTGGAAAGAGAAGACATTTTCAAAATTTTAGATACATTTAATGCAACTGATTTGGGCTTTTGCTGGAACTCCACTAAAGAATCTATATAAAGCTGCTGCAATTTCCAGAAACAAGAGCAGCCTTATTGCTTTTATCCATGATTAAAATATTTTATTGGGTGAACATTTTTATTCATGAATAATTGTTGGTTGCCGAAGTGTTGCAATCTAATTCATATGAAGCATCAGATACTGCCTCAAAAGTATGAAACGAGGACATTAAACTTGTGTCTTTCTAAAAGTGATGTGTGACGGCCAGCCTGGTGGCATAGTGGTTAAGTTTGCGTGCTCTGCTTTGGGGACCTGGGTTTGCAGGATCGGATCTGGGCATGAACCCACATACCACTTATCCAGCCATGCTGTGGCGGCGTCCCATATAAAGTAGAAGAAGATGGGCAAGGATGTTAGCCCAGGGCTAATCTCCCTCAGCAAAAAGAGGATTGGCAACGGTTGTTAGCTCAGGGCTAATCTTCCTCACAAAAAGAAAAAAAAAAGTACATTTGCAAGATAGCGTTCATTACTATAGCTATGAGCTAAAAAACAAAGGCCTTATTTGCAAGATAAAAGATAAGTTTTAGGCAAAGTCTTTAAAAATTCAGTCTTTAAAAATTAGCTTACCATGCAAAAATACTGTTCACACAATATTTTGGTTAGTATAAGACCACAGTTAAGTGGTTTCCTGATTCAAACTTCCTAAAATTCCTACATTGGTTTTATGAGTTAAATTACCATTTTTCCATAAATTCTTTAAAATTAAAAATTACATATGCAAATTTGTATCTAATTAAATGGCATGATAATGGATATTTTTTTACAGTTTAATCTTATAATATTCTCACAATGAAAAATTTTAAAAATTTAATGTATTAGCTAAATTTTAATTTCCAGATCCTTAATTAATTAACTTTCAAACTTTAGATAAAAGATTAAGTTAATTAATAAATAATCTCAATAATTTCTGAACACCTGGACTTTTTCTAAATAAGAAACAGTTATAACACACTTGTTTCTAAATGTAATCTTAATTGATCTTTATTTCTTAAAATGGCAATAGATTAACCAAATACAAATATCTTCTTGCTAGGTAGTGGTTGGAGACCACTCTCAGCTCCTGGACGTTACTCTTAATTTCTTAATACATGCAGCCCTCCATAGGCCTTCTCATACTTCCTCTGCTTTCTTCCATTTCTGACTGCTATGGTCTGAATGTATCCCTAAAATGTTCACACGTCGAAACCTAACCCCCAAGGGCCTTTGAGATGTGCTAAGGTCAGGAAGGTGGAGCCCTTATGACTGGGATTAGTGCCCTTATAAGAAAAGAGTCCAGAGAGCTCCCTCACCCCATCCTCTATGTGAGGACACAGTGAGAAGTCAGCAGTCTACAACTGGAAGAGGGCCCTCACCTTACCAGGCTGACACCCTGATCTTGGACTTCCAGTCTCTAGAACTGTGACAAATAAATTTCTGTTTATAAGTCACCCAGCCTGTGGTATTTTGCTATAGCAGCCCAAATGGACCAAGACACTGACTTCCAGATCCTCTTTTAAAATGGCTTGGCTGATTTGGTCAAGTCTGCCCACACTCAAGGGTGGGTGATTATACATGGGTGCACTCCAGGTAGGCAGGAATCATGATGGTCACTTTGGAAGTTCATCTGTGACCAGCACAGAGACTGGAACAGTAATTATCTACAAAAAAGTTTGTTTCCAAGATTCCAGGTTCACAAACTCTTCTGTTCTTGAAAGTTCTAGACAGGTACTGACTTGATGTGGATATCATCAGGGACCTACCGCTTACTTCAGTCGTCCTTAAGACCCAGGAGCCAAGACGTATCCACCTTGTCTAAGAGCCATAGCAGTAAGAGTAAAACGTGTGAAAACTTCAGTTGATTTAGGTCTAAGATGTTCACTAAACTTAATGGTTATCCATACTCTACAGACACCTCTATCCACAGAAAAACTTCAGTACTTTTGAGCTATTGCCTAACTTCCACTCAAATTGCTTGTCTTTTTTTCTTACACGTAACTATTCATTGGTACAACACTTTAAACCCTGTCATCTTCCCTGCTTTACTGAAAAAGTAGAAACGCTTGATGCTTAACTTTTGTCATAGAACTATCCATGTCCCAAAAAAATCTAGATTTGAATTATTTTAGATAATCCTGATTTGTGTGTGTTGATAGTTCACACTTAAAAAAGGAAAACTAAAGCATGCCAAATGGCTAAGCTATCACAGACATAAATTTACCCTTGAACAATTTCCAAAGAAAATAAATCAGTTTAGATGGTTAAATTAATTGCCTTTGTCCAGACTTTCTGACTGACAAAAGGTAAAAGGGCAAATTTTATACATATAGGAGGTATACGATCTTGCATTATTACATGAATTTGAATTTCTTTAGAAACAAAGATTTCCTGACTACCATTGGAACCCATATGAAATTAACTGTAAGTTACAACATGTTTTTGAGAGGCTTTGCTATTAACTAAGGAGATAACCATAATAAAGGGAGAATTTAGCAAGAGTGCTTCGTGGTACCACCTGAAGTAGCAGAAAAAATTCGAGCATGACACTGAACTGACATTGACGGGGTGATTTTGAGAAGGACCGCTGAGGCTGTTTCCAACGCGGGCCCATCTGCTGATGACACCATCTTGGCAAGAGTGTAAACATAGGACACAAACAAGAAGAAAAGCAGTGAGGCCATTTTGATCACTCCCTAGCAACAATTGCTGTAATAACTATAAACATTAACAAAATGATAAACGCTTGATTTTATTTTTCCAACTTGGTGAATCCCAAATTTTCTCTCTCTCAAATTTCCAGGGCCCCAGATCATAGTTTTTATCCCACAACAAGCTCGAGAGTCATACGATATTCCAGCCTTGATATCAACAGCTACAAACTGAATTTCTAGAACACCCACCAAAATGGCCTCCCCATGAACTGAAGCCTGAGCTTTAGTTTTCTGAAGAAGGCATCAGGGAAAATCTGATCTTGAGCTCAATGGAAAGGCCTTATCCTGTGCTATCGAAAACTGACAGAGCAGCAGATCGCCAAGGTGTTGATCCTTGGATTCATCTTTCTTAACTGAAAAGACCAATACCAATGCCTCTTGACCACTATATCTCCATTCCATCAGGACACCCTAAACTGAGGTTCTTAGGGATCATCCAAACTACACTGACTGTAGAAGTATACAGCTGCCACCCAAATGATGGAACAAACCACTCATTAAGAAGTGGGCAGTCTTTACCCCAATTGATAGTGCTAGATTAATTTTCTGACTCTTCACACCATTTTATGTCCCTCTGCTTTGCTGCTAACCTTGCCTATTATTAAAATTTGACACTCTCTAGAATAGCAGTTCTCAACTGGGGACAATTTTCTGCTACAGGAGACATTTGACAATGTTTGGAGATATCTGTGATTGTCACAACTGGAGATGAAGGGCTGCTGGCATCTAGTGGGGAGAGGTCAGGGATGCTGCTAAACATCCTACAATACATAGGACAATCCCCACAACAAAGAATACCTGGCCTGAAATGCCAGTGTTGTTGAAGTTGAGAAACCCTGACCTAAAACAATAATATGATCTCCCTTAGGATACTCACCTTACATTTGACAGTTATTTTTTATAATTTTGATGTAAATTTTAGATTTAAAGAATATTAAAATATAGTACAGAGAATTCCTATACATAATCCACCTACTTTCTCCTTCTGCTAATACAATCATAAGGCACTTATCAAACTAACAACTAATTTTGGTTTATCAGTATTAACTAAAATGTAGAATCTACTGGAAGTTAACTATTGTCCCCACTAATATCCTTTTTCCTCTTCCATCATCTTATCAAGGATACCTACTACATGGAGTTGTCATGTCTCCTTAGCCTCCTCCAATCTGACAGTACCTCAGTCTTGTCTTTTATTTCCTGACCTTGTGATGTTTGAAGAGGACCATTCAATTATTTGGGTTAATGTTCTCATTTTGGATTTATCTGATGTGTTCTCACTATTAGATTGATAATATGCATTATTGTGAAGGAACCACAGAGGTGAGGTGCCCTTCTCAGTGCAGGATCTGGGGTACAAAATATTGGTATATATTACTGAAAATGTTAACCTTTATCACTTGGCTGTGCTGTCTTATTTATAAATAAAACTGATGTATTTATTTCAGTGTAGACTCATGATTATTTATATTATTCCTTTGGATATAATCAAATATTTATTCTGTTGCTCAAGGAGTTTGGTCAATGGGAGTTTGTTTAGGTTGGCCTTTCGATATGTCCCTGTTATTGTTATTGTTGTTGTTGCACTTCCTTTCTTTCTGGAACCATAAGATTCTCCAGGCTGATCTTTTATTTCCCTACCCCAACCCTGAAATTGGTTCTCCATGGAGCCCTGGTTTTTTTATTGAAGAAGTGTAATTAGAAACCAATATCTGAACACTAGATGTGCTCATAGGCACTTTGCTGTCACTAGCCCTTCTTAGTGGATGGAAGTAGGAAATATGTGTAAGTGTACTAACACTTGAATATACTCACATCTATATTTATTTTTAAACCTTTATCTACATCATGATTTTTGCATAGGTTTGAAGAGTAGGTCAGCATTTTTTGGTTTCTTTTCGTTTTTGTATATGGAAGTCCAGTTATTCCAGCACCAATTTGGTGAAAAGAATCTATCCTTTCTCCTTTGAATTGCATTTTTGCACTTTTGTAAGAAATCATGCTATAGGTTTATTTCCGGGCTCTCTATTCTGTTCCATTGAGTTATGAGGCTAGGAGTTTACACTTTCACCAAACTACATTTTGTTAGTTACAGTACCTTTATAAGAAGTTCAGGTAGTGTGAGTTCTCTAACTTTGCTCTTTTCCAAAATTGTTTTGGCTATTCTAGTCCCCTTTTCTTTTCATATACAGTTTAGAATCAGCTTTTTACTGTCTATGAAAAGCCTGCTTGGATTTTGATTGGAACTGCACTGAACCTGTATAACAAATTGGAGAGAGGAATTACCATCTTAAAAGTATTGAGTATTCATAAATATTGTATGGTTCTTCATTTGTTTGTCTTCTTTGATTTCTTTTATCAGTGTTTTGAAATTTTCAGTATACAGATTCTGCACATAGTTTGCTAAGTTTATAACTAAACGTTTTTTGGTGCTATAGCAATTTTTTTGTTTCTTTAATTTTGAATTCCAAACATTCTTTGATAGTATAATTTATTTTTAAGCTGGTTTTGTTTTCTGCAACACTTACTAAATGTCCTATGAAATAGCTTTTTACTGTGACTCCTACACCCATTGTGTGAGGTCTCCCTGGCTGCAATGAACAAAGAGCATATCTCATGCGATGATGTGCATTACCTCACAGTCTTCATCTGGAGCGCATTGACATGTAGGAAGAACATGAAACAAATATGTTTTTATTTTAAAATTGTTTGAAAAATTTATACTGGAATAATAATATTCATGTTAATAAATATGCCTTTAAGTGGAAGAATAACAAAAATATTAATGGTCACTTGGTAATTTCTAGTAGTTTCTTTCATAATGCCCAGAAACTGAGAAGGTAAACGACACTAAGTGTGGTTCCCCTCAAACCTTTTGCAAGAGCCAGGTCTCTTTCTGTTTCTTCATTTTCAAAAAAATTAGAGGAGATTTATTAAGCTAACTTCTAATAGATAAAAAATAAATTTTGATAATATTTAACAATGTGACATTTTTCAAGAAGAGTTCCATATTATTGCTATTAAAAAGTCCGCTTACGTTCCCATCTGTTTATCTAGTGAACAAGGTTTCAGTTAGTATGAACTGAGTTGAAACACCTTCATCTATTTCACTGAAGAATATATATCCAATGTATTTTTGCTTTTATTTCTTTAACTACATTTTATGAAATTTTGCATGTATTTATCTTGTTTTGATCAATTTTGAGCCAATAGTAATCAAAACGTAACTCAGTCCAGAGGATTCTTTTTTTAATATTTAAAATATTTTTGTCTTTAAAAATTAAAATTTCTAGGGGCTGCCCGGTGGCGCAGCGGTTTAGTCCGCGCTTGGCAGCCCGGGGTTCGCGGGTTCGGATCCCGGGCGCCCGCCGACGCACTGCCTGTCAGCCATGCCGTGGCGGCGTCCCATATAAAGTAGAGGAAGATGGGCACGATGTTAGCCCAGGGCCAGTCTTCCTCAGCAAAAAGAGGAGGATTAGCAACGGATGTTAACTCAGGGCTGGTCTTCCTCACAAAAAAAAAAAAAAAAAATTAAAATTTCTAATTCTAAACCTAGTTTTCTTCATATAAAAGGATAATAACATGAAGTAATAAAAAACTTTCAAGTCCCAAACATATTACATTAAATATGATTTTATGGTAGAAATGAAATTAAAAAGTTACTTTAAGAATAAAAACAAAATAAATAAAATTATTGACCTTACAAAATAGCTTGTTCAAATAAATTTTAAATGGATGATGGTAGGTAAGGGTTGTAATATGCTTCAGTAGTTCCAATTGTTATATTTAAAAGATATATGCCATAATTTTATTTTTAATATTGGCATTTGTAATATGCCAAACATTGCATTCTTTGCAAGTTTTTAATCCTTTTGCTTTCTTTTTTTGTGAGGAAGACTAGCCCTGAGCTAACAAGCTAACATCCATTGCCAATCCTCCTCTTTTTTTTTCTGAGGAAGATTGGCCCTGGGCTAACATCCGTGCCCATCTTCCTCTACTTTATATGGGATGCTGCCACAGCATGGCTTGACAAGCAGTGTTCCTGTCTGCACCCAGGATCCGACCCTGCAAACCCCGGGCCGCTGTGTTGGAGCACACAAACGTAACCGCTACGCCACCGGGCAGGCCCCTCTTGGCAAGTTTTCAAACGCATAATGATTTTTCTATAAGAAATTTTAGATTAAAAAAAATAGAAGTATGTAGTTATTCAAAAATATTTTGGGATACAGAAAGCAAAATATATAGACTACAGCACTAGATGATCTTTTGCAAGTTAGATTAGCCGTCCTTGCCTTAACTGTTTCTTCTGTAGCATGTTACATTTGGACTAGTTTGACTCTCAATATTTTTTTATTTCGTACATTCAACATGCCTGCTTGTCACTGGTATTGCCTACACTAATTGTCTAATCTGTCTGTGCATCAGAATCTCCCGGGAAACTGAAAAAAAAAAAAAAAAAAAACAGCTTCCCAAATCCACATCAAACCTAATTTAAAAACTGTTCCCTGAGAGGAATTACCAGAGAGAGAGACAGTGAGTGCCAGGAAAGTATATTTTTTAATAGATCCCTTGGTGAGGGTAGGAGGCCTACTACTTGGGAACCGGTCTAACAGTCACCACAAGCAACAGTTTCCTGTTCAAATCCTCACTGTTTGGGGGGCAGAGTTTCTATGGTAATAGCCCGTTCACTGTGGCTATGCTGTAGGATTCATACACCCAGATTTTGAAACACAGACTCAATGGTCATGTGCTAAAGCCATTTTCTCTTCAAACAATAAGATTGGATTGGATTGAACTAATAACTTCATCTATAATCATAGGCAAATAAAAATAAAAAGATCTTAGAAATAACGCACACGAATTCCTGTTTATTGTGAATGGAAAAATGTGGACAAGAGTGAAGTTGATTTCAATGCCAGGATCTGGAATCAGCTTTCTTTGCAAAGTCTTTTTATCCTTGGGTATAAATCTTTTTATCATCTATAAATAAATTGTCTTGCCTCAGTTGTTCACCTGTAGAGGCATATGTGGAGATGCAAACTAATGGGAAGGGAAAAGAAACTTGTGTTTCCTACTTTTAAGGGCTGATTTCTTTTGCCTTGTTCTTGAAGCAAAGCTCTTCTTAAAGGATGGATTACACCTGTTTATTCTTCCTTTCCTTGATACAGATGCTGTCTTACCTCTCGGTAAAAATTAATCATTTGCGTAATGTGAGAGCCTGGACCATTATAATCTTATTAAACAATCTGTAGTGATTTTGCAGAAAATTTGCTCCCAGTGTCAATAATGTCGCTTCTCCCTTACTTCATCACAGTCAAGGTGTTATCATTAGAATAAATTTGTGCATGGTAACTGCAAGTGGACGGAGCTATGGGCTATCCAAAATGCAATCAAGTGTCATATAGTCCTGAGAATATAGAAGAGTACAAGTTTCCATTATGTCTAAAGATCTAGGATGAAAGACATTTTTACTTCTTAGGAGGCAAAGAAATGTGAAATTCAACCAGTCATAACCTGAGTGGTAGTTGCATCTTTCTGTGGGTAGTTAACTTGAATCTGGAGCTGAGTGCACCTCCTGTCACTGATATAGCGATAGTATTAGGACTCAGTGTGTCCCATCAAAGTTACATAAAATCTTTGGTATTAAGTAAACTCAATTAACTGGATTGGTGCTGTTTTCTCTAAATGAATATTCCTCTTTTAACAAAGGAAACATTCACAATTCAGAATAGAAGAGTTTAAAATAATCAAAACTAGTTAAGATCTTTTTAATTCAGAAAGACTTAGTTCACAGTTGGCATTTTACATACTTGTGATGTGATGTTGAAGAGAATTTGGACACTTTTTTAACCACAATTTTTATATGCATATTGATTAACTTTTACCTATGAGTTTTAAGTTAAATAATTATTAAACTATATGTATTATTGGATTACCTATGAAAATTTTAAGTGTAAAGTGTATTTAACTAGAAATGAACTATAAAGCATATCAATATAAAGCTATAAATTAAATGTATTAAATTTAGAAACTTTAAGCTCTTGAGAATAAATTTTTTCTTGGCTACAAAATTAAAATAGTTAAGTCTGAAATTTACTATATCATTATGTATGAGTGGATTTTAAAGGTGACTATTTAACAAACTGGAAATGGGACCAAATATTATTTGAATTCTCATTTGAAATGATTGTCAAAATATTCAAGATTTATAAATAGAATATTTTGTAAGTTGAATGCAAGAGATTAATAAAGATCTAGTTTTCTTGAAGCTTTAATAGTTGGAGTACTAATTGTTTAAGGCAAAAGTAAAGCTCTGATTAGACTTTTATGTATAAAAGTAATTCTCGGGGGCACAAAGAGCACACAGCATATTTAAGGGGCTGGAGATCTAAAAGCAGACGTTTCCCTCCCCAAATTTGGGAACAAGACAAAAAATTTTTACTATTTGAAAATGGTCTAAATAATTACATAAAAAGAGTGGTTTGGCAAAAGTACTTAAGGTAATGAGAGATTGAGGAAATCATAATAAAGAGTGTGCAGTCAACGTTACATGCCTGGCACGGTGTTAAGAGCATGCTTCTATTTACTCCCTCAAAGCCTCACAACAACCATACGGGAGCAGATCTTGCTATTACGCCCATGTTACAGATGGCAATAGTGAGGTTAAATGTTTTCCCCAAAGACACACAGCTAGTGGCAAGTAGAGCCAGCTTGCAAATCCTGCTTCTGAGCACCATCCTGTTCTAACAATGAAGGCATAGAACGCCACATCATTTTATCAAGGACATGGAGGTTTCTTTCACAGATATTAAGGAGACCAGATTCTTTCTCTACCCAGATATGGGACCAGAGCAACCCCTTAGAGAGCCCCAAGCTAGCACTGTCATTGCTGAGAGACAGTACATAAACCAGCATGCTGATGGGCAGGATGTGCTCACAGGTGAGTTTTGTGCTTATTTGTTCTAGGTTCCTGGTTTAAAGTCTCCCACTCACCCCAGTAGAGAGGACTGGTGAGGACTTCAGAAGAAGTCCTAGGACACCCAGGCCAGCAGTGGGAGCATCTTTTAACCTTGGCCGCAAGAGTGTAGTCTGAGGACAAATGCCCACACACATCTGGGAGAGGTTTCTGGGTGAGAGCTCAAGACTTGTGCAAAAGAGGCCCAGCGAGCCTGACGCCCACCAGGTGAGTCCTGGAGTTGTAGTGTGGAGCCGAGAGGCCTGAGACCCAGAGAAGACTAGGGGACTGGGAGAGCAGGAGGCAGAATGGGAGATGTCAGGGACAGTGTCCGCTGCCTGCTTTTAGAAATTTCAGACAGCACACTTTCTTGGTGGATCAGATCCACTGAAAGAGTGGGCAAATCAGTTTATACATTTCCCAGTCACCCCAACCTCCCCCACAAGTCGGAGCGTCCACGATTTCCTGGAATTGCAATGAAGGGGCTCAATGTCTTCTGGTACCAGAAGGTTTCCCACACATTCCTCTGGACTGTAACTTCCCCTGTGACACAGAGCCAAGAACTGACGGCGATAAGATCGTGGATTGGGTATTTCTCGATGAGGCACACAGACTTCTAATCTTGAGTCCCTGTGCATAAGGGCTTGGAGGCTTAAGCGTCTCAGGAGCTAGTAAAAGGCGAATGTATGGAGAGAGAGATTGAAATTGGGTGGTCAGGAAACTATGGCAGACTTGGAGGCCAAATATTTAGGGGCAAGACAAGATAGACTCTTCCAATAAGATATCTTTCTTTGAAACTGGTTGCTGATCCTCACCTCCTCATTCATTAATTCATTCATAGAACTTCACTCAGGCCCTCTTCCAGGTGCAGGGAAGCTGAACACTGATTGGTACGATTCTTGCCCTTTAGGAAGAGTCATAACAAACCTCTCAAAGGTATTAGAAAACCCACATAACGCCTGTCTACCGGTCTCTAACTTACCTAGCATGACACGGTACACTACACTACTTCTCTTTACAGGAATGAAGCACAGTATAGTATATGGTCTTGTGTCTGGATGGCTCATATACCTGTTCTGCAGAAGAAACAGGGCAATCCGGCAGACAATCAGGGAGTATTAACATGGGGCATCAGCTCTGTATTTGCATTTTTCATGGATGCAGTGATATCTTGCCCAAGGAATGGAACAAAAATTCCAAGCCACCCATTGCCTAAGAATGAGTTCCCGCCACTGGGCCCATCAGACAATATCTGATCCTACTTTCATAGTGATGACAGCAGGTGCCCAGGGCCGACAGGTTCCTTCAGTCTTGGGTGGGAGGATGTGAGCACTCCCCTGTCCACAGCTGCCGTATGTGAGCCGATGGCTAAGTGAGCACCGCGCTGCATCTAAGCAATTGTGTGTGTGTGTGTGTGTGTGTGTGTGGTGGGGGGCAAGTGTCATGTCCAAATGTGTCATCAAAGGCAGGGAGCTCAAACTGGGAGCCTGAGGCTGGAGTGGAGATAGGAGTTAACAGTGTCTGGAAAGAGGGAACAAGACTCTTCAGGTCAAAATGAGATTCTAGCATGATCGCTATTAGCGTTGGCAAGCTGCTGCCAGGGAAATGGGAATGGGAAGTAGATTCTGGGGACGTATTGTGTGTATGGTCAGACCAATTAAGAGACTCAAGAGAGAAGACGTGTGGAGTTTGTTGAAGGGATTTTGTGGAATCTTTTACCTCAGTTTGCTGCGTGGGCATAAGGACACCCAAGAGGTTTGGAGATGAAGAAAGATGCTGACCCACACTTCTGTGAAAGACAGAATGCAGTGTCTGATTTTTCTCTGGGGTGCATTTGCTGCTCTCAGAACTGCCTTTTCCTCAAGACCTTCCTGGAGGTGGCTGTCTTAAAGGCCTCTCCCCTTAAGTATGTACTCCACTGGAAGGAATCTCTACATGCTACAGGCAAGCCTGTGCCATGAGCCAGCTGGGCTACTGAGATGGACGTGAGCACATCTACTGCAGGGGCTCCTGGATGTCGGAGACCTTGACTCCCTCAGTCCTGCCCCTGCTCGGGGAGCACCTGCCATGGAGTAGCTGAGCAATAAATGAATGTGTAAGCGTTTTGGGGAAGATATTCGTTCTCCCAGCCATCTTCCTCTAAGGAGGAAGAGGTTAACATGATTCCAGTTTTAATCCATGCAATGTCTTCACTCTTTTCTCTCTACTTACCTAAATTCCATTAACTCATCCTTAGATCACAAAGCTAACCATTGGGGATACTTAGGTCCAGAGCCTGTGACTGCAAATAGAGCATTGCTTTATTTTTTCTCTATTTCCCTGGTACCTTTTCCTCATTACCAGTCCCATTGGGAATAGGAGTCTGCATATGTGAAGATTCTCAGGAGTCATTCTAAGATGGAGAGATCTCAAACAGATACTATGAGAACACTACTTTTTGCACATCTGCTCTGCAGTAATGAAGAGTGATATGATACTAGACAGCAAATGGAGAAAGGATGAGGGAGTGCTAGAGGCGCCTGGTCACCCAGGGTAATCCCCTTCTCACGCCGGGTGGCGGGGACGGGGGTGAGCAGCGCACACACACTGAGGGCTCATCAACACCAGGACAACCAAGTGCGAAAAAAGCAGCGTGGTCCTGTACTTAGTAACACGTCGTACTGAAACCAAATCCCGTACTGGGTCCTGTATCCATTTATACGGAAAAGAAAGAAGTGGCGAAATTTATATCTTTTGGGGGATGGAAATGGCAACATTTCAAAGATGAACATTTTCATATGCAAAATATATCAATGTCACAATTAGCGAGCTTTAATTATTAGTTTATTCTTTTTTCTCTTCCATGCATGTTTATCATCGCCCCTTACGGATGCTATCTTCTCCAGCCGCGCATGAAGGCAGATCGCTTTTCACGGAGACCACCATTGTAACTGCCAAGCTCCGTTCTGTTTGCACGATGCCTATTCACGTTTTAGGGTGTTTCTCATTGCAAATGATTCTATTTTCCTGCCCTGAAATTTTTTAAATAAGCAGTTGCCCTTATATACTTTTGTTTTATATTTTAGTTTTACCCTGTCTACATATTAGTCACAAAAAGTCTTGCCCTTTAGAAGACATTGTATTTTAAATTGAAAGGAAACTAGGGCAGGGCGAATTTTCTGTAATCACACTCAGAGAGAAGATGGTTTTAATATAATGCCTTTCGATATATCAGAGTAATGTTTAGTTTTTCTTTATGAAAAACAACAAAAAAGCTTTTGGAGAAGGGAAAAATGTCATCTTGCTTATGAAAACATTTATTTTTAAGCTTAAAACATTTTTGTTCCTTCCTATGTGCAGAAAATCACATGTTCTTAAGAGCTAGAAGGGACCCCAGGTTAAAGCAGTTTTCTGGTGAAGTGGAGTTCTCCCTGTAACATCCACTAAAGATTGCCAATTCATCTTCATTGTCACTCTGGAAATAAGGAGCTCAGAAACTTAGGAACTGGCACATTCTACTCCTGGACAATGCTTATTATTTGAAATGTTTTTACTTACATTAGGATCAAATCATTTCTTTGAAACTTCCACTACTAGTCCTAATTCTACCACAGAGTGGTAGAATTTCTTTTCTTTTTCTTCCAAATAAGTCTTTCATACATTTGAAGACAAGTGTCCTAAGCTCCTAAATTATTTTCCCTGTGATACATATTCTAAAAATGTCCTTTTTTTCCAACATGTATCCAGTGGCTATATTATGTTTCAGGATCCCATGCTGGTTGCTAGAGACATAGAGGTGAAGGGTATGGCCTTTGCACTCACAGTCCATCAGGGAAGATACTCAAAGAAAATTGAATATACATATGTATACACACATATATGTATACACACATGTATATATATGTAAACACATGTGTGTGTATGTGAGCATGTGTGTGTGTGTGTGATTCTGTGGGGGAAGACAGAGAAGCGAGTATATAACTAACTTATCTTGTATTTTGAAGAGATTCAGGAACAAATAAACTGAAATCCTGTGCAAGATAATCTTGAAGGATGTGCAAGAGCTTTCTGGGTATACAAGAAAAGGAATTACCTTCTAGCGGAGGTAAAAGTTCATGCAAAGGCATAATGAGAACATATCTCATTGTGTTCAGAGAGCACTAAGGTGCTAGGTAAAGTTGTGGCCTTGTGTTTATGAAGGAGAGAGGTGGATATAAAGCTGAAATGATAAATGGGAGCTCAGATCATAAAGTATCTTGATTGACTCTGCTGTAGACATTATAAGGACCACTGAAGAGTTAAGGAAGGCAGATAAGTGATCAAGCTTACATTTAAAAAAATAATTCTCCTTGGTGTGGTAGATAAATTGTAATGGGGGTGGGTAAGGCCAAAGCTGCTATGTAAATCAAGGAAGAAATCATCATCGCTCAGCTATGCCAGTGACTCTGAGAACATCGAGAAGCATAGCGATTGATTTGAGAATATGTCTGCTGGACATAGTAGTAAAAACAAACATTCACAGAGGGGCTAAGACACCATGAGCAAGCAGGAATAAGAGCCATCACAAATAAATCAGCAACTAAATCAAATAATTGAATAAAAGAAATGATAAAACAGCTATGTTAACTCTGTTTGAATAAATAAAAATGTTCAATGTTTCTCCATGAAATATAAAATTATAAAGATCACCCAACAGATTTTAAGAACTAAATGGAACATCTGTATGTGAAAAAAATACAATAATTAAAATTTAAGAGTTAATATCTAGGTAAACTAGCAGATTTAACACAACTGCAAAGAGAATTCATGAACTGGATGATAGGTGAGGAGACTTTGCCAGAATATACTCTATAGAGATAAAGAGCTGGAAAATATGAAAGATAAACTAAAAGACCTGGTGATAAAGTAAAAAGCTTGAGGATATCTCTAAGATGAATTCCAAAAAGAAAGAAAAGAAAAGAAATGAAATGCGTAAAAGAGAATATCTTCTAGAATTAAAAAAAAGAAAGAAAATGTTTAGTATCAATAACCTACAAACAGAGAGAAGAGCATAATCAAAAATGGTTGTCTTGTACAGTCTGTACTTGTGGGTCATATTTATGCAGAGAAAAGACATTAATTCAATTTAGAATTTGACATGTTAAGCATGCATATTATAATTTCTAGGCAAGCAATCAGAAATATACTTAAATGTAGTATCAGAAGAAGAAAAATTAGAATACCAAGCCAGCTAATTACATAGCTTATATATTAACTCAACAGGATAAGAAATCTAACTTTTGGGTGATAGAAAGTAATTTCTATTCTAGTGGTGATTGTATTAAGTTTGGGGGAGGAAGTTTCACATATATTCAAGGAGAGAGAGCCCCAGTGACACGAACTCTTAGAATTCAACTATTTTTAGTTGTCTAGATGAGAGGCAGGATCTTACAGTTTAGAAAGACCAGAAATTGATGTCAGGTTTTGGAAGTTTCATCCTATAATAACTATGACCGAGCAAGGAAAAGTAGGTTTACTGCATACATGCAGAGAACCCAAGAATATCAGGAAGAATTTGAGACTTTTACCAAACAGATATTTCCTTCTGTTTAGGAAAAAAGAAAAAAATTAGGAAATAGAGAAAATGGCTTCCCACCTTACTCAACATCATACCTGGCTCCAACCAGGAGAGAGAAATTTATGGCAGTAAAAAGTGACACAAAACTAGCAACCTGTTTGTAAAATAAATTAATTAATTAGTAATTAATGCTAAACTTGGAAAAAATGCTAAAATATTTGACAGAGATTCAAACAAGATGTAACATTTTAAGTTATACTGCCTCATTTGGGGAAATAGCATGTTAAGGAGATCCTTGGAATTATTGGCAAGATTGGATTAAGCAGACCCATTTTGATACCAGTGAGCTAATCAAAGACATTTAATAATAGGAACCATGATAATGCTAGTAATAATAGTACATAGGAGGAAAACTTGATTTTTAAACCAGAAAGATATAAGGCCATCTGGTGGTGAATTATAATGTGAAAATGAGTTTTGATTAAGGTTTCTCAATCCTACATCTTAACAAAAGTGAATGTGCACCTTTAGCTGTACTTAAAGGTGGTAAAGCAGCTTTACCTCCAGAATAGATTCTTTGCTTGAAAATGTGATTTTCTCAAAGTGAACTGGTAGGCATGCTCTTATCAAAGCAGTTGAATGGATGTTTTCCTTCCAAAATTGTTAAACTTGTAAACAAGTTTATCCCAGTACTGCTAAGCATATCGATATTGATACGCACATATGCCTACCTAACCCAAGAGAGAGAAAAACATTCTACACCCCAAAAGTTGTAAATATGTTTTGGGAAGTACTGAAAGACCTACAATGTATTGATAAAGAATGGTATACATTGTAAACAACTTATATAACAAATGATGACTTATGTAACTGGATGTAACAAATCAGAATGTGCTGATCAATTGCAAGCCAATAGAATGGGAAGCACAAGTCAGGTGTCCAGATTTCCAAGGAAGTATAAATCTAGCCTTCCAAACCACAAGTATCAATGCCCTGCCTCTCTCCCGAGTGTGCAGTTAGTTTGCAGACATCAAACATCTGCCAACATTTACCACATGGCAGTGAGAACTTCTGTTGAGTGGAACACTGTGATGGCTAGACATGCTGGCTGGGAGTGAATGCAGTCAAGGCAGAAAGACCGGGTGTCTCAGATATATAGCACACGCCTTCCACCCTCTGTCTTCTCTTGTTCACTGTTGGAGTTTAGCCTTTTGAAGGAAATAAGTAGAAGTCATCTGAGCTAAGTGGTGATTGCGTGCAGTTTCTCTTGGTGTTGCCTGCTCTTGACTTCTCAACACCAGATTTTGTTAGCTCTTTAGGTGTGGTTACTCAGAATAAAACAGAAGAGCAGCCATTTTAAATTTGTTTGCATCTGACAACATAGTTGCAAAATATATAAAGCAAGAAGTTCAGAACAGTATATCATGAGAATTTCAAAATCATAGTAGTAAATTTTAATACAACTCTCTCAGTTGTCGATAGTAGAAAAGGAAAAAGTCATTAAGGTTTTGGGAAAATTAAAGAACATTATTAAGATGCACAAATTCATATAATGGAATTTTTTATTGCAATGATAACCAACCATAGCTACATGCAACAAAATATGGCTCTTACATATATTAAAAGATAAAGATATTAGATAAAATAGTAAACTGATGTTTTACTTTTATATTGTTAAAAAACAGGCAACTATAATCAATATTAATTAAGATACATATATAAGGAATTTTCTTTCAAAGATAATGAAATTATTTTTGTCAGGAAGAAATTAATTAGCTCACGTTTGAGAGGAAGTGGGGACTGAAGAAAGCACATGGGAGGTTTCTAATGTGCTGGCAATACCATGGACCTTCATCTGAGTGGTAGTGAGGTGAGGCTTATAGTTATTATTAACCCGTACGTATAGATTTATGCACTCCTCCACTGGTGTGATATATAGCATAACAACTATGTCAAAATTCAATGGTGAAATAAAGCAAGCTCTCTGCCTTCAAGCTTCGATGCTGTCTTTAGTCATACAAGTGGAGCATGCTGACCGTTCCTTTTTTGCGCATGGTAAATTTGAAGTGCCTGCACAATTTAAATTTATTTTCTTTACTTTTCTCATATCCTATTTCTCAAGTTTTTTAAATCCCTTTTCATCATATGAATTCTATTTTTTAGATGTTGCACTTCAACTTTAACAAAATATGTTAAATGGGGTTTAATCACAGAGATCTTTAAAACTAAATCTCTGGTAGACATCATAAAGCATTTAAACCAGGTTATAGGTGAGCAAGACAAAGGTCAGAGAGAAGTGACTTGGTTCAATTCCACTGTAAATTAGTTGCAGAACTAAGGGTGAAATATGATCCTGGGATTTAGGTTGTTTCTCAACAGGGTGTAATGCTGTTAAAATCCCAGTAGAGGGCGCTAGAGGGACACTACAGGAGGTTGGGGCATCTCCCCAGGCTCCATTATGCTCTATTGCGCTATTTTTTGCTCCCACTGCATTGCAAGGCCATCAGTGGTATGTGTTATGGGAGAATCCGGTGGTACTCTGCCCCAGCCACATACACAGAGCACACAATCTTTTGGCACAAGTATGCACACCCTTGGTGACCCCGTGCCCAGTCCTCCCAATGCAGACCCTGCACCCTTCACATCTGGTGCCCAGGGCAGCACCCGCCATCCTCTGTTCCCCTGCCCATGGGGTTGTCTCCAGCTTGCACAGTAACGTGGACCTGGTCTGGCCACGCAACCCAGCTCTGCAGTCCATTGAAGTGAGACTGTGTGTTCACCAAGGTCCAGCCTTGGAAACAAATCCCTTCCAAGCTTTACCTTCTGTGAGCACTCTCTTCAGCTATGTGATACCCGTTAGAGTTCTCTTTACATCTTTATCTTTACTCGTCTCTCAGGTTATAATTCTTACCTTAGACTTCTATTAAGCATATATTAAAGTTCCCCTTTTTAAATTTCTCTCTCCTGGTTGGAGCCAGGCTGATACAATGGTCTACAACAATAATGTTCTTCACATTAGTCATACCCGTTAAGGGGGTTTAGCACTTTGCCCTGGATCAAAGCAAGGTTTTCTGTCTCCAAAACCCACCATTCATACCCTATATCCTTCTGCCATAGAGAGAACTCTGAGTCTTCCACCACCTTTGGGATTGGGATCAGCAATAAGCCTTGCATCATGGAGAATATGTAGGCTGTCTCATAAGTTATAACTAAGATGTCCCAGAAAACATTCCCAAACAAGTTTTCAGACTAATGTTTAATCTCTGCTGTGAATTCTGTGTCTACGTCACTGTCTTTGTCTCCAACCAGTTTTCCTTGCCTCCAGACTAGATACCCCCCTGTCCCAGAGCTGTCTGAATGCAGGACAGCAGACATGCAATCCTGATGTTGTCCTTCTCTTCTCTGCTCTTTTTACTTTCTGTCCTTATAGATGACCTTCAGTTTCACTGAGTAGCTATCCGTGGAGCAGCAGATTCTTAGCAAGAAAGACTAAGAGAACCACACATGAGATGACCTCTGGGTTTGAGAGAGCAAATTAGTACTAAAATCTGAGGTTTCAAATGATGGGTTACTTGATTGAGACGGGGAGGGGAATGAGACAATTTATTTAACGCTCTGCAGGTGGTCCAATCTCTGGAATCTTAGCAAGTCTGAGACTTGAGGTGAATGATCAGTGGGGACGGTCAGAACAAGGACATATAGATTCTTCAAAATGCAATAATGAAACTATTGTTCAGTATTGTATATTGTTACTCAGAATAACAGTGTGTACGAATGTGGACTAATTTAACTCTCTTTTCATCCATTTGGCAGAACAAGTCATGTTTAACACCATTGTCTACTGCCATGATTGTGATTCCCGTTGCTAATGTTCAATTCTATCGGACAGCAGCCTGAAGACACTTGCGTGTGTAGTGAATATCAACATAGTCAGCAAGTATTTGAAAGTCTTCTTATAGCTTCAGGTTCTATTCGTGGTTAAAACTGGCAATCACTCCTCTCAAGTTAAAAAAAAAATGTTCAACAGTTTATCACATAGGTAACGCAGACAATATTCATTTCAGGCATATTAGTTTAAGATTTTATGTTTTGAATTATAGCAAGGTGATTGTTTTTGCAAAAGAAAGTATAGAAAAAATAATAGAAACTCTAAGCTTTTCTTTTTTAATATTTGTCAATTCTACAATGTATCCACCTAATGCCCGACTAGTCAGTAGTGGCAATCGAATCAATCCACACACCAGTTTAAGAGGAAACATCTCATTTGGCTAAATATATTGCCCGAGTCATTGAAATGAAAGACCAATTTATTCACAACAGTTAATCCATAATTTGATGTAGATACTTCTATCTTAAGAGCCAAAGGATATAAAAAGATTTTATTAAAGAAAACAAAAAGCAGCAAGTTCAAATCATCTTAACATTTTAACATTGGCTATCAACTGAAGATTTTACTAAAGTTACTTTAACAGTAACATTTTCACATGGATAACTTTATGAGAATGTATTCAAAATAGAATAATTTGGAAGATTAAAAATATAAATTCTATGAATCTTTAATCTTACTAATACAATATGGTACAACGTAAAGTATAATATATGGCATGCAATGCATAACATATACTACAATGTACTATAATTATGATATATTTTTATGTTAAATACAATATGTAACACCATATACAATTTAGAATGTATATTGTATCTTAACATGTATATCTCAATTTCATTCATCTTACAATGTGTTAAACAGCAAACAATAAGTATAAATTAAAAGTTTTGCTTTGTTTTAGCAATGAAAGATCTAGGAGCAGAATATTGGTTTTGTATTTTCAAGAGATTTCTTTATTTAAACAATATGACTATGAATTCATGGTAAATAAAGGACATCACAACTTTCTAATTCAGACTACCTCTGATTTTATTCCTCACAAGAAAATTGTGAATTGTATGTTATTATTTCCATTTTACAGAAAAACAAGTTCAGAGCAGTGAGGTGACTTATTCGAGATTACACAGCTGCCAAGTGACAGAACTAAGACACATTCCCTCAGCATCGATTCATAACAACATTGATCATGTCATCACTGATACATGAATAAGAGTTTTCCAAGACATAAATCTGGCAGCCATTGTTATGGTTTATAGCTTGGAAAAGAAATTTTGTACGGAGAGAAATGTTCAGAAGTTGATGTTGGGGTTGGTACTTCAGCTGAAAGCCCCTCATTAGGGAATATTGAATTCTGAAGCTCAAGCATACAACTGGGCTGCCCGTTTCACTGAATGGTGATAGAGGAACACCCAGTGAGACAGAGACAGTATGACAACTGATTTCAAGCACAATTTTTAAAAGATTTCAGTAAGAACAAGAGAATTCCATCATATTTGAACCAGGCAAATACACTCTCAATTCCAGCTCTCAGGCTCTATCTGAAACACTAAAATTCTGATGTCTTCCATGGCACAGCAGACCCAGTGGACAAGCCCCTTTATATAAAACCAAGCCAGACAAGTCTCCAAGCCATGACTATTTCCTATTGGTGACTCTAACTATACCTTCAAGATTTGAAATTTTCTGCAGGCAAAACTTCAAAGGCAAGGAACTGAAAAGGAACATCAGCCCTGATGGGACTCTCATTACACAGACAGCCATCTTCTTCAGGGACAAATCTGAAATGTCACAGCTCGATCCCTTATTATGAATTTATGACTACACTGATGAAGCCTTATATCATCATTACTACCAAACAGACACAGACCTTCAGACCATCTGTTATACTGACATGCACTTTTAGGCACATGAGCACAGGCTCTGAGCTCTGGACTTTCTTGGCATTATTGGAATGGAAACTCTGGAAACCTGGTCATGTTTGCTGTGAACAGGAGCAGAGGGGGAACGTACAAGGAAACAACTGACAGTGATCATGGTGTCTAAACAAGGAAGATATTGAGTGCATGGTGAGTGTGAGAAGCCGAGAGACAGGGTATCTTCCTACAACTTTAACTTTTAATTTAAAGGACACAATGAGAAAAGGAACCTCCCAAGAAGATCAAGGAAGAGGAGAAACAGAAGATTTTTTAAAAGTACAACGAAGTCATCTCCTTCCTGGGCAAGAACCCAGATGTCATCAGATCTGTTGTCTCAGCAGGAAAGCTGGAGAAAGATTGCAACCTCATCAGCTCAAGATGTGTCAGAATTCCAGGGCCAGGAGCAGGGCTGCCTGCCATCCCCGAGAACCTGCCATCCACAGGTGCTTCTTGGTTACCTGCTCTCAAGCAGTCATCCTAGAAGGTCAGAAGGGCGTGTTCCACCCAATCAGTCGCAACCTTGGACAGACTCAAATTTTAAAGCCATAACAAGTTGAGGGTGAGTTAAAATATATTTGAACTACGATATGAATTTCTAGACACTTCACATACTTGAATAGGTGCATAGTGAAATAAGTGACCCCTATACATTTATTGGAAGTGAAGCCATTGCAAAACACAATCATATCCTAAAGAATAAATTTCTATTTAAAACTAGTACCGTGAAATAAACAAATACAGGTATTCTTGTGAACATTTCAAACGACAGAGAAATGTATAAAATATAACCTCCATAATTAGGGTTAGGATTAGAGACTGAATAAGTAACAGGAATGTCTTTTGCAAACATTAACTTTGTAACAGAACAAAACAATTTAATTGTATATTTGACAGATGCCATTTGCCAAACATGATAAAAAAAATGGCTTCTTAAAAAAGATGTGCTAAAAACTCCCCTTCGTGTGGAGGGTGGGAACTGATGGATGTGAAACAAGAATTTTAGAATCTTGATTGTTGAGAAATTAAAACCTTGTCTCACCCTTGAGGACATTATGCCAAGTGAAACAAGCCAGTCACAAAAGGACTAATACTGTGTGATTCCATATATAAGAGACACCTGGAATAGTCAGATTCATATAGACAAAAAGTAAAGTGGTAGGTTCAGGGGCTGGGAGGAGGGAGTTAGTGTTTAATGAGTACAGAGTTTCAGTTTGGGAAAATGAAAAAGTTCTGAGATGAATGATGATGATTGCACAACAATGTAAATATACTTAATGCCACAGAATTGTACACTTAAAAATGGTAAAAATGGTAAATTTTATATTATGTGTATTTTTGCCACCACCACAAAAACTAACAACCCTGTCCCTGGATCAAATTTACTGACTCAAAATGGCAGATTCAGAGCAAGCTGTTTGATGTTACTACTTCCGATACAGTATATATATTCACCTGAAGTAGTTCCGGTGGGGAAGGTTCCATTCAGACTCTGCACAATACCTAACAAGAAGTCTTCTTCTTAAAGTAGCTACTCATTACATGTCTTTATTTTCTTTCGTGATAGATATGAGCTTGCCAGAGAAAAAGTTACTAAAATCTTTGCACTAAATGTTCTTTAATTTCCTCTTCACAAATCTATGTGATTACTAATACTCTTTTCTTATTTTGAGCTCATTACCAATCCAAAACTCATTTACTTTTAGAGAAGTAGGGACACACAATTATTACATAGAAATTTGGGAAAGAAGATTCACATAAAATAGAAATCAAAGAACGAAAATCAAAATGTTTTTAGGTTTGGGACCCTATCGTTAGGGAAAGCAATTGGACAAATAACTTCCAAGTAGCAATTACCATACCACCTATATTCAAATGATTACTGGGACTTTAAGAAGAATAAGACACCAAACTGGGTGACAAATTCCAGAGGTAATATAGAAGAACATTGTCATGTTTCCTCATATACCGGTTTCCCTTCCCATTTACTACACAACCAATGGGTATACATTTGAAATATAGAAAATGCTGCAAACGTGGCCAACTGCTGCTTACACGCTTCATAATTTACTGAAAAAGACACAGGATATTATATATTCTGTTTTCAGAAATCACTTAAAACTCTCCTTCCTTTTGCTTTCTCTGAGTCTCTGATATATCCACTCAAAAAGGATAAGCGTGGAGTTTTAACCTGTCAAAGAAATGAAAGATGACCTGACTAATGTTTTAGAAATTCCTTTTATCTTTAAAATTTATTTCAGAATCTTGGAGCAGGATTTGAATATTACCCAGAGGAGGAGACAACCAGGCAGTGATCTGTCCCTGTACTAAATAAAAATGATGACCCTGGAAATGCTCCTAAGCCCCTGGAGTTCTGCAGCCGACTCTGAGCCCGGTGAGACTGAGCTGTGGGCTTGAAAGCAGAGCACACCCAGAAGCAATGAGCCTCATCCACAAAGTTCTGAAAGAGAACTTTTCTAACTGGTTTCGTTCACTCCGGAGACCAAAATCTTCACTGAGATGTCGTGGCTCTGAAATCTAATTATAACCCTACCGAGGGGGTCCTTTAACTCAGGATTTGATGAAGACCTCAGGTGTGTCAAGAATAAGTAAACTCAACTGGTGATGAGAAGTGGATGTAATGTGCTGTATATACACACCAGCATACATACGCCAAGTTATCAACAATGTGTTCTGATAATTGTACTCAGATAATCTCTAATTTCTTCTTTAATAATAATAGAATTATATAATGTTTAGTGAACTTCCACTCTTCAAGTCACACTGGGAAAATAAACCAGTGGCTAAGATAACACTGATGTCCATAATTCGGGTTAGAGATGGGGTACGACCATGAAAACAAATCACAGCCACAGGCATCCTAGGATCAACCAAATTGAGTGGGGTGAAAAGAATGTTGTGCAGAGGAAAGAATCCAGGCCAGACAAACACAAAGAGTATTGTCCTAGCTCTGCCACCCTGGTGTCATCATCAGTCCCAGAGAGGCAGTTAAATACCGAGGCTAATGGAAGCTCTTCAGAAGCCAGGCAGACAGGAACGAGTCCCAGGCCTGCCAGTTACAAAGTGAACTCATTAGT
The DNA here is from genome assembly GCA_031878705.1 of Tapirus indicus. Taxonomy (NCBI): domain Eukaryota; kingdom Metazoa; phylum Chordata; class Mammalia; order Perissodactyla; family Tapiridae; genus Tapirus; species Tapirus indicus. The sequence goes on from CM062917.1 coordinate 68,940,381, forward strand.
TCCCAGGTGAACCTTAGTTCTTTCTATGGTAGAAAGAAGTCACTGGACCACAGAACTTTGTTATGTGTGGTCAATGAGGTGACATATGCAAATGCTTAATGGAGTGCCTGGAACATATTAATTCTCTGTGAATGTTACCACATAATAATTATGATAATATACAATATCTAGTCATAGCCTCACAAATCATGCAGGGTGAGTTTCTATCAGCACACTCAGAGATTTTCCAACCTCGAAGAGTCAATTCACATTCATAAACTGGCTGGTGATGCTAACTCCATCAGAATTCCTATCTACTTATTTGTCATGGTGATGCTTATGTCCTTTGTTCAGGGCATCCCAACAGTACCGAAATTCTTTTTTTTTCCTATAATTTCTTGACTCCCCATGACATTCAGCCTTTCTCACACTGTTCCCTCTACCTGTAGCACTTCACCCGCCCACCCTTAATTATCTATCTCTTATTCATTTTTTTGTGTTTCAACCTAAATATCACTTTCTAGGAGGCCTTCCTTAAGACCTAAATTAATTTAGAGTGCCTTTCTAACTGCTTGTTGCTCCTTTACTTCCCTTGGCTTAGTGGAGGCCTCTTGTGTTCCACTATTGTGTATGTTTTGGTGAAGGCAGTAACACCGTCTTACTCCCTCCTATTCCCAGCACACACCTCACACCTGTACATGACATCCACCCCATACAGGTGCTTGAATTGAATTGAATGTGATGGTTTAGGTTGAGGTTCTCTTGATTACAGTACCATTCATTGTTCAGAGTTTCACTCAGATTTCACCCTTCCTTTCCAGATTTTCCCAAGCATATTTCACCACTCCCTGTTTGTGGCACCATGGTACTACGTAGTCCCTTCCTGCCCTAAAAACACCTAGTTATGTGCTTGTTCCACCCTCTGGACTGGGCAACAGGAAGGCATATGCTTATCTCTGTGCTGGAGTGAGAAAGCAAGAGTAACTAAACCATAATTATTCACTGGCACATGTTCTCAGAGAGCAAGAGGCACCTACCGAGAGGACTGTGCCCAAGGAAGGAGCATTCTATTAAGTTCACAATTCAGAAAACGCAAAGAAGCAAACTAAACAAAACGTGAATACAGACGAGACTGAAAAGGGAGAGAACCTGGACAGGGAGACAGTGTTTTTGAGGGTCCAAACCTCAGGAGGATTAAATCCACAGGTAGAGTCCCCTGGAAATTTAGTCACCATCGTAGAATAGAGCTTTAGCACTAGATTATAGCAATAATTAGGAAGCTTTGAAATTTACCACCCCTCCCAAATACAATTCATTGATTAATTTTTTTTCTTTTTTATGGTCAGTCTGTTTCTGTGTTTACAAAGAGCAATAAAACACTGACAATAAAAGAAGTGTTTTCCTTTAGGGAGAGCAGACTGAGTTCCAAGGACCCAAGGAAAGAAATTCAGGAAAGGACAAAGTGAACCACAAGCTGGGCTTCCCAGTAGTCTAAACTGAGCATAGGATCCCTCTCCTCCCATTCTCTATTTCTATTTTTGCTTCCTATTTCCATAGGGGTATTATAATCTTCTCAGATTACTGTTATTGGTTTGATGTCCAGACTTATAAACTTAAAGTATGCAAGACAATGTGGCATTTTGGTAAAGAGAGACAAATAGATCAGTGGAATAGAAGAGAAGATCCAGAAATAGACTCACATTTGTATGAACAATTGAATTTTGACAAAGGTACAAAGCCAATTAAGTGGAAAAGGATAATATTTACAACAAATGTGGCCGGAACAATTGGATTTTCATAAGCAAAAAAGCGTATGAAGGAGGAGGAGGAGAAGGAACTTTGATTTTTACCTTCTACAAAAATTAATTAAAAATGAGTCATAGACCTAAATGTAAAACCTAAAACTACAACAGTTCTAAAATAATCATGAGAGTGGTTAAAATTAAAAAAACTGACCATACCAAGTGCTGGTGAGGATGTGGAGGAACTTCAGTTCTCAGGTATTGCTGATGGGAACCTTAAATTGTACAACCACTTTGGGAAAGATATTGGCAGCTTCTTAAATATTTAACCATACACCTACCATATGATTCAATCATTGTGCTCCTATGTAATTACCCAAAGACAAGGAAAGTGTATGTCCATGCAAAGACTGTACACGGATATTCTTATGAGCTTTATTTGTAATATCCAACTGCTCATCAACAGTGGAATAGATAAACAAATTGTGGTATTTCCATACAATGGAATACTACTGCAAAATAAAGATGAAGGAACTATTGATACATGAAACAACATGATGCATCTCAAAATAATAATTATAAGTGAGAGACAAAAATGAATATATAATGTACAATTCCATATATATAAAATTATAGAGAATGCAAACCAATCAATAGTGACAGAAAGCAGTTGAGTAGTTGCCTAGGGAAGGGGATGAGGGATGGAGAGAGGTTGGAGAGAAGAATTATAAAGGGGCGCAAAGAAATTTTGCAAGATATTCATTACATTGATTGAGGTGATGGTTTCATGAGTATATGCATATGTCAAAAACATATTAATTTGTAGACTTCAAATATGTGAAGTGTATTAAATTTTAATTTTACTTCAGTATAGGACTACTGCAATAAATATATATCCTTGGACGTTTGGAAGTCTATGTTTGAAAAAAATCCTTAAATGGAAATTACATCTTAAAGGTACATGAAAAGGAATATTGATATTCTCATCGGTACGGGAGGTAAGGGTAATTATAAAATATTTCAGCAGAGTGCACAGGAATAAAACATTATAAACAGTCTAAAAATCCATTTTAAGTGAATTGCTTAATAAATAATGATACATCAACCAATTATTAAAGGAACAAGGCAAGTCTATCGATGTCTATATGGAAAGTGAAAAAAATAAGGTGCAATATAGCATCTACTGTGTCCTGCCATCTGGGGACGAGGCATTTGTGTGTGTGAATGTGTGGATACGAGTACACTAATGGAAGGACACACACAAGACTAGCATTTGAGGAAGGAAATGGAGGTGCTTGGGATCAAGAAATAAAAGAAAATTTACTTTTCATTTACAAAAAAATAATCATTTTGTCCCTCGAGAATTTTGTGCCTTGTGCACACACTACATATTCATTAACAAAAGTAGGAGCAGGAGGAGGAGGAGGAGCAAGCAAAAAAAGAATAACAAAGGCTCTTGCATTGTTTGAGGCAAATTAGAAAAAAATGTAAGATGCAAATTATGCATTGTCTATTCTTGTATCTTAACCCTATTGTTAACACCAGGTCAGTAGAGCACATATTAGCTCTAGTCATCTTTGCTGTCTTTCTCTCTCTCTGTATATAGATACATCACATATATATTTATGTATGTACATACGTATGCATATATGCATTTTGTACACACACTTTTTATGTATATGTATATGTGTGTGTACAAATATGCATGTGATTCTTATATTTACATATATGAGTTCATTGACTTGCCATTCAAGGAAAAATACACCAGGGAAGAAATTTACTGAGGAGTTTGCTAAGGGGGGGGGGGAGTTTAGGTGTTTTAGTGTTACAAAGCAGCGTTCATGGGGATTATGCTCATTAAGAATTAAAAGCTAAAAAGTACTCTTGTTAGGTTGGAGTTAGTCCATGAGTCTGTGCATGACTGATTAAAACAACTCTCCTATTCATTTGTCAGAAAGGAATCTCCATGTAGGTCCAGTAAGTGTCTAGGATGCTAGTCTAAAAATCCATTTTAAGTGAATAGCTTAATAAATAATGGTACATCAACCAGCTATTAAAAGGATAAGGCAAGTCTATTGATGTCTTTGTGGAAAGTGACTATACCTAAAGTCAATAGTTCAAAGTTTAGAGATGAGGACACCAGAATTATGAGCATATTTCTAAATTTTGCTTCCTGCTGCTTCTTGCCGCTAAGCTAATTATTTTTTCTGATGGTGTCAGTTTTATGTAGGTTATGAAAAAATAAGTCATGTCCAAATTTTTAGAAAAATAAATTTGTTATTTTTAAGAACTGCACTTCCAGGAAAGAAGAGAATGCAAAGATATCTTTGTGGGGGACAAAAGAGACCTTGTCTACAGGCAGCAGTGAGAGGTAAGCAGGATGAAGATCATGACACGTACCAATGAAGGGGATGGACATGCAAGTCTAACGTTAGCAAACTTCCAATCCTGCTGTTTGGAGGGTGCACTGAAAACATCTGGACATGGAGGGACTGAATTCCTAGTCAGCTGAGTGCCACAGATGCAAGCATCTTTCCATGTGTTTTCCAAATGATTATGAGTCAAGAGCAAACATGCTGGCAGAATGAGAGTGTCAGGACTCCGTGGTATTTTATCTACCCCTCATTCAATCAGTCAGTCAGTCAATAAATATGTATGAAGCTACCACAAAGTGCACTACCTGATTGAGGTGCTGAGATTTTCAAAGGACTTCAAAACACAATTTTCATTCTTAAGAATATTAAAATCCAAGAAAAAGAAAAGAGTTATAAATAAACATATCTGCAATTTTTAGCAACAATCATTTGCAGTCTCAGATTTGGAAGGCACCTACATGGTCATATAATCCAAAGTTATTTCCAAAATGTGTGGCTGGTGAAGCACTCACCTCAGAGGGTAAGCAAGAGGACCCTTTGCTGTGAGAAAAGAAAAGAATAGACTACTTCTGGTGATTTTTTTATGTGGTCCTTTGGATGTATTTTTGTGCATTTTGTAATCATCATAATGTTTTACAACAGGGAAACACACATACATACAAGATAGATGCTCAAGTTTGTGGAAAGATGTGCTTAATTTAAAAAGTTGGTGGGGCCAGCCCAGGGGCACAGTGGTTAAGCTTGGCACGCTCCACTTTGGTGGCTCAGGATTTGCAGGTTTGAATCCTGGGCACAGACCTACACCACTCATCAAGCCATGCTGTGGTGGTGACCCACATACAAAATAGAGGAAGATGGGCACAGACGTCAGCTTAGGGCCAATGTCCCTCAAGTGAAAAAAGAGGAAGGTTGGCAACAGGTGTTAGCTCAGCACCAAAAAAAGAGAAGTTGGAAGGCCACGTATATAATTTTCCTTTCATTAGCATTTTCAGTATTGTATATTATAGCTTTAAATAATCACCATGCAGACTATAATACAAAATTTCCAATGTCCGATGCACCATTGTTTTCATGTTTAAACAGCCTTGTCATGAAGACAAGCCCATCATTAGAGCGCCACTGACATTCCAGGTCTCCGAAGAAAAGCTCTGTTTATAGGATAATGTCATTGTTTAACCTTATTTAACCTGTGATACCAGTTGCAAACAAAGGCCTAGTCAAAAATTTAAAAGAAAGATCTGGGAGAAGAGATATCCATAGAGGGCTGTACAGAGCTCTGACATATTGTGGGGGATTTAGAAGGCCATGAACAGGGCAGTGTGCATACATAAGGTAGACAGACCTCAAAGAGTCCTGATATTTCACTTGTGGCTGACTTACAGTTTGTGCAAGCAGGAATGAAGAACAGGGCAGAATTGTATGGTGAATGTTTAAGGCATGCCCTAACACGTTCATAGAACCTCACGGCTATGGGTGGAAAACTTCTTGGTTCAAGACATTAAGTAACTGCCTAACCAGTCATTAGCTGGACACCAAGCTAACTATGCAAAGACTCAGTGGCCATGCACAACAGGGAATGTGGACTATAGAACTAGTCCAAGAAAGTGACTAAACAAACAAACAGCAGCAAAAAGAAAGCCAAACAAACCAACAAGAAATACAACAGCATCAAATTCCTGGAGAGGGGAAAATCTGATTTCCAGAGTTGTCACATTATATAACCTAAGAAGTTTAGTTTTGAACAATAAATTCTGATTATGAGACAAGCAAAGAAACAGGAATCAAAAGAAAACTGTCCCCACAGCAGTTCATCTTTGGACTGACCAGAAAATGACATTAAATTAGCAATTATAAATATGTTCTAGGAACTAAAGGAAATCATGTATAAATAATTCAAGGAAAGCATGACAATTATGTCTCACCAAATCGAGATTATCATTGAAGTAATCAAAATTATAAAGAAGAATCAACTCCAAATTCTGTATTTGAAAAGAACAAAACAAGAAATGAGAAACTCACTAGAGGAGTGGAACAAAATGTTTGAGCTGGCAGAAGAGACAATCAGTGAACTTGAAGGTAGGTCAATTGAAATTATTTGTTTTAAGGAACAGAGAGCAAAAGTAATACAGAAATATGATCTGAGCTTTAGAAACCTTTAGGACACTAACAAGCATACCAACATAGACATAGTGGGAGTCCCAGAGGAAGAAAGAATGGGACAGAAAGTACATTTCAAGGAACAGAGATTTTTGATGAAAAACATTTACCTACACACTCAAGAAGCTAAACACACTCCAACTAGGATAAACACTTAGACACATCACAGTCAATTTTTTGAAAGAAAAACACAAAGAGAGAACCTTGAAAACAGCTAAAGAAAAATAATTCATTGTGTCCAATGGATTCTCCAAATATGTAAAACTGACTCTTATCAGAAATCCTGAAGGGCAGAAGTCAGTCGGATGACATATTCAAAGTGTTAAAAAAATATACAATCAAGAATTCTGTATCAATAAAAATATGTGTCGGAAATGAAGGCAAAATAAAGGCATTCTCAGAAAAACAAACAAACAAAACCCAAAAGAATTTGTCTCCCACAAACCTGCCCTACAAGAAATATTCATTAACTGATGAGTGGATAAACAAAAGTGGTATAGCCACACAATGGAATACTATTCACCCATAAAAAGAAATTGAATACTGATGCATGCTATGACATAAACTTGGAAAACAGTAAATTATGTGAAAGAAGCTAGATGCAAAAGTACATACATTGTATATGACTCCATTTATATGAAACATCCAGAATAGGTAAATCTATAGAAACAGAAAGCAGATATGTGCTTACCTAGGGTTGGAGTTGGGAGGGATAGGGAGCGACTGCAAAATGGTTCTGATTTTCTTACTGGGGTGATGAATGTGTTCTAAAAATAGGTTGCAGCGACGGTTGGATAACTGTGAATATATGATAACCAAGAAATTGCACACTTTAAGTGGGTGAATTTTATCTGTGAATTAGATGTCAGGAAAGCTGTCCAAACACACATACACACACACAGAAGTCAACACATTTGGAGACACTAGAGTTTTGAAAGGCAGAGGTAAATTGCCAATTTTCAGTAACTTACAAGTTTCCGTGTTTCAAGACTGCAATCACCAAGACCCTCTCAGATAGTCTCCGCTGTTACTGGAGGAGTCAATATAGGTCAATATAAGTCCTAGGGGTCAGCAAGAGGAGAGGTGCAAGCTTTCTGTCAGTCCGATAAAGTCACTCTGCCAAGGGTCCTAATCCTCTTTTCCCTTAGGTATGGAAGCCATCCCTGGAAATATTGCTTTTGGAAATGTCTTTAATAAATAATGCAGTTTTGCTGAAGTAATGGCTGCTTCTGTGTGATCCAAGTCATCTAGTGATTCTACGTCTATATGGTGTGAGCTAAACCTCAGGGACATGTGGGTGTTAGTTGGCTATGAGGGACTTCCATCCCTTTGTTGCTTTCAGAATTAGAAAGTTTAACATCTGACAGGTAAGTGGGGAAATACACATCTACTTACATCTTTCTTTTTTCAAAGATAAAACTGATATCTAAAGAGGTCATTTTTTAACCTGATCCCTAAGATTTCATTGTTGGAGTACAGAGTACATTGGATTCTTGAAAGGACCAGAAAGAAAATTCTATGTCCTTTATTTAACCTCAATATGGCCAATGCTGCCTTCCTTTCAACTCTATTTTTAATTCCTGTTGTTACCACAAAGTGACCTCTGAGGTGGCTGATTGGTTCTGAAGCATAAGGAGCAGAAGCACAGGAAATGATCCTGTTATGGGGTGTGCTTTGTGATTGCACTCACCCTGGCCAGCCATTGTGGAATTTCCCTGCAGCCTGTGCTAAGCAATCTCTCCAAGTACTGGATTTAAGAATCCATAAGTTTTTCCTTAGAAGCCAAGAAGAAATACTACATGAAACATAGAACTTCCTAAATATTCACCCAAAGTGTAGTTCCAATAGCTGACATTGGAGCAGCACTAGGTGGACATGACCAAAAGTATGAAACCCTGGTGGATCTGCTTGGATATTCTGGAACCAGAGATGTTAGCCCTTAGTGCAGAGGCCTCAGCCATGCAAATATTCTTCATGAGATGAGTAGGTGCCTGAAGGACTGTGAACACTGTGTGGGTCACTGATATAAGGCTGACTGGTGAGTAGAAGAACCTCTATGGATTGTGGATTGGGAGTATGATTGGAGGTCCTTCCTTCAGGGTTTAGATTTCAACCTAAGAACGGGACTAAAACCAACTAAGAACAGGTCAACCATTGTACTTTAAGACTAATGTAGGGATAATTGACCAGGGTCAGTGTCTTAGAAATCTATTTCTTAAGCTTGATATATTAGCCAGCCCTGGTGTTCTGTCTTATGGTTAAGCTTTGGCACTCTTACCGCCACACCCTGGGTTCATTTCCTCAGCAAGGGAACCATACTACCCATCTGTCAATTGTCATACTGAGGAAGCTGCATGTTGTTGTGATGCTGTAAATGATGCCACCAATATTTCTGTCCCCACAGTAGGGTCACCAGCAGGGTCACCCACGGTGCACAGGTTTCAGTGGAGCTTCCAGACTAAGACAGACTAGGAAGAGGACCTGGTCACCCACTTCCAAAAAATTGGCCATGAAATCCCGGTGAATAGCAGCGGAGCACTGTTTGATACAGCACCAGAAGGTGGGAGAACGGTACAAAAAGACCAGACAGGGTTCTGCTCTGCTCTATGCAGGGTGGCTAGGAGTTGAAATCGACTGAACGGCACTAACAACAACCGATATTTTATCTACTCTTTTTATTTCAGCTCTTCACTCTCTAGTTCCCTGAAAAAACTGGCCAAGTACCCTTATTTTCGGTGCTCCTAGGTGGATGCATTTGGGTGCCATATCCAATGGTGAAGACTAGGGGGATGTGTCACATTCTGTAACCAGGTTTAGGGGATAAATATTCCCAGGGATTGAGCACACAGTGGTGCTTGTGCACAAGGAAACAGAGCAGGAGTCTTTCTGGGGTCTGCCACAAAAGGGGGGACGAGTGAGGAATTCACCTGGCATAAGCCCTTCACCCACTTGTCCCTGAAGAGAGTTGGATGTTAAGGGGAGGAAGGTAGGAAATTGTCAACTCCAAAGCCCTCTTTTGACAACAGAGGGAAATGAGGATTGAAGTTTAAAGAGACAATGTGATTTACTGATATTTGCAATATTATTTATTCATACTACTTATTTATTTATATGATGCCTAATTCAAGAACATGCCAGGTGGATTATAGCTTCTAAGTGATCCTCTTCCTCTTTAGCATGTTCACGGTTGGTCTGTGAGGGTGGGAGAAGACCTCATCTCAGGCCAGCAGCTTCAGAGAATGTTCCAACAGCTGTGTGGGTTGTCCTTCCCTCACTCTGTCCACTGGGGTCCAGCCCTCCCCTTCTCTGTAAAGTAGGATGCTGCTGCTGCAGGAGCTACACCTTCCTGGACCCTTATTCCAGGGCAGAGTGAGAACTAGTTTCCCCCTTCCACAACCACACATGAAGACACATGTAAGCACACATCCAGAACACACACAGACTCATTTTTATCACTTTGTCTAGAACTGTAGTGTCTGGCTAGTCTGAAGGAAGGGGAGGTATTTAATAGATAATTCAAAAAAATTGCAACTTTGCAACAGAGGGAGAGTTTGCATTTCTGAACTAGATAAAGACAGTAAAAGAAGGTAAAAGATTGACAGATTGATTTGCTTTTTCCTAGGATGTGACATGAGAAGTCCACTGATTATGTTTCTCAAGTCAAGTCTTTTGGACTTGTGGTTAATAAAAATTCTTCTCAGAGACATTGAATGTCAGTTCCTAATTTTCAATATTTCTAGGATATTTTTGTCTCTTTCTGTTCCTACATAGGGATCTTAACAACCTGGGAGAGTCTGTGCCAGAATTGCAAGTAGGATGTCATTTAAAACACAGAATCAAGATATGTTGTTCTAAAGGAATAGTTTCACACATATCCTGCATTTCAATGATCTATGCTTTGACTTCTATGAAAGTGAAAGCCCTGGTTAATTTCAAGAAGCAGATAACTATCTTGATCAGGGAAAAATAGAATCTGATTCTTTAAAATCACGAGTGAGGGAAAATCATATTAAAGGACCTGACATCACCTTTGCTAGTGTTGTTATCTGTTTCTATGGAAACATTACAAACAGCAAAAGCTTTCATTAAGTTTCAGTGGATAAGGTGGCCTCTATCATTTTTCTAAGAGTATTATTTACTTCAAATCTATAGCATGCAGACAACAGAACTCTAATATTTTAAATGATTATTTTCTTGTGATAATTATTTTTTTTCCTAGTGAACCACTAAAATCTGGATGTCTTATTTTCTTCCATGCAGCAACAAAAATTACATGGCCATGCGGGGAAAGAGCAGAAGTTTTGACCTGGCGGTAGTCCAAGCAGGATGGTGTTCAAAGAGCAAGTAGTACAGTCAAATGTAAAATAATCAAAGTCTATGACAGGTCAAATGTGCTACAAAGTATACGATGATGCAAAATGGAGCTGGGCAAAGGGATCAAACAGAGGAAAGCATCTAAAGAACACGAAGTCAGGCAGCTGGTAGTTGTATGTCATTCCAGGCTGGAAATAGAAGGTTAAGATCCAGATTATTTGGTTGAGGGGTACTTATCAAGGTGAATTATACAGAATGTTGAGTCACCACCAAGAGAGCTATAATGTGGGACAGTGGTCATCAAAGTGAGGGCTATGTAGGAAAATCAATTGAATAAGAGGAATAAAATATAAGGACTACTCTTTATATTCCCCTGTTTTGACTTCTTTCTTTTAAAACTTAGTATATATTAGGCTTTGATTATGTTTAGCAAATGTATTGAGGTATAATTAAAATAAACATAATCTATTTAAAATAATTTAAGTGTACATACAGTTCAGTGAGTTTTAAGAAACATATGGCACTACCATAATCAAGATACAGAATATTTTCCTCACTCCAGAGATTCCCATGTGTCCCCTCCCAGTCAATGCATACCCTCTCCAAGCTCCAATTAATCATTATCCTGTTCTGTGGCACTACAGAATAGATTTGTCTTTCCTAAATTTCACATCAGAGGAGTAAAACAACAGGTTCTCTTTTGTCTTTGGTTTTGTTCTCTCAGGATAGTTTTTGAGATTTATCCATGCTGTGTGTATCAGTAGCTTATTTATTTCCTAGTGTTGAAAAGTTTTCAGTTGAGTAATATGCAAATGTATATGGAACATATAGTATTGAAACTATATTTGTAGGTAGTATTCAATTCTACTGTATATATCTAAGTTGTTTATCCATTCACCTATTAAGATATTTGAGTGTTTGCAGTCTTGAGCTATTTGTAAATAAAATGTAGTGTTTTGTATGTTTTTATTTCTCCTGAATATATACCTAGGAGGGGAATGACTTGGCCACATATTAAGTGTTTGCTTAATTTTTCTTTTGGAATTGTCAGATGACTTTCCAGAGTGGCCATACTATTACGCCTACTCACTAGGAATGAATGAGAGTTCTATGTGTTCTTGAGAGTTCCACATCCTCACCAACACAAATGTTGTCAGTCTTTTAAAATATAGTCATACTATTGAGTGTGCAGTGGACTCTCATTGTGATTTAATTTGAATTCTTGATGACTCGCAATGTTGAGCCTCTTTTCATGTGCTTATTGGGCATTCACATATCGATTTTGTGAGGCGTTTATTCAAATTTTCGCTTATATTTTATTAGAATGATCATGGAGTTGTAAGCTATTTTTTATTAGTTATATACTTTTCAAATATTTTCTCATTGTCTGTGGCTTGTCTTTTTCTTTAATAGTGTCTTGAAGAGTGAAAGTATTTAATTTTGATAAAATTCAAGTCTTTTTTCTTCTTTTTGGTCTATGCTTTTTTGTGCTCTATGTAAGGAATGCTTGCCTAACCCAAGGTCCCAAAGGTTTTCTAACTGGTTAGTGGCTATGTCCATTGCTTACCCATGGGAAAGTCTGGTAGTATAATAATTTGGAGGTGATTGGTTGTATATATTGCAAATAACTTCTCACTTTCAGTGGCTTAAATTTTCACCAACTTAGTGATATCTCTTGATGAGGAATTTTAAAAATTTTAATAAAGATAATTTATTAATGTTTTCTTTTACTACTGATTTTTTTTCTGTTTATAAAATCTACCCAAGATCATGTAAATATTCATTTATGTTATCTTTTCTAAGCTTAATTATATTACTTTTCTTATGTAGATTTCCAAAGCACCTGGAATTCATTTTTCTGTGTGATATGATCTAAAGGTCAAGTACTTCTTTCTTCCTCTTTGATATCCAATAGATCCAGGATCATTTATTGAAAAAGACTTCCTTTATCCCTGCTCTGAAGTGCCTCTTCATCATGGAGTAGTGTCCATAGTTATGCGGGTCCGTTTCTGGGCTCTCCATTCTGTTCCACTGGAGAATTTGTCAATCGTGTAGCCAACACCACAGTGTTTTTATTGCACCTTTATAAAACTCTTGATATTTGGTAGAGTCAGTCTCCTATCTTGTTCTTTTTTGTCAAGATTGTCTAGGCTTCTGTTGGTCTTCTACATCTCCGTATAAACCTTAGAATTAGCTTGTCTATTTCCACAGAGAGAAGCTATGAATATTTTTATTTGGATTGCCTTTAATTTTATAAATTAGTTTGGTAAAAATTGAATAGCAATTTTGCACAGTTTTGTTTATATTTATTGTTACATATTCAATATTTTATGTTTTCATAAATGGCATATTTAAAATTTATTTCTTTTGGGATATATAAATACAATTGAATTTGTCTATTGAACTTATATCATGCAACCTTGCTCAACTGACATATTAATTCCAAAATTCCTATCATATTATCTATGCATAATAAGAGATTTACTTATTTCCTGTTCTTATAAATCTTGCCTAGTTTTCTTTCTTGCTGCTATGACTAGTATCTGAAGTGCAGTGTTGAATTCAAGCGGTGATAGTGGACATGCATGTTTCATTCCCAATCTCAAAAGGAAAATTTTGAATATTTCATCTGTACATTTACTATAGATTTTTTTTGTCCATAACCTCCATTAAATTAAGAAAGTTCATTTCGACTATTAATTCCTCAAGTTGTTTGTCAGTCTTAACAGATATTATGTTGGTGTGGTCTTGTGTGGGGCAATGTGGTGCAGTATGGTGGGTGTGGTGTGGCGTGACGTGGCGTGGTGGAGTGTGACGTGGTGCAGTGTAGTATACAATGTGATGTGGTGCAGTGTAGTGCAGTGTGGTGTGATGTGGTGCAGTGTGGGGTAATGTGGTGCAGTATGGTACGGTGTGGTGTGTTGTGATGTGGTGTGGTGGAGTGTGATGTGGTGCAGTGGAGTGCAGAGTGTTATGATGTGGTGTGGTGTAGGGTGGAGTGGTGTGATGTGATGTTATGTGGTGTAGTGTGGCGTGATGCAGTGTGGTGTGATGGGTTGTGGTGTGCTGTGATGTGGCGTGGTGGAGTGTGATGTGGTGCACTGCAGTATACAATGCGATGTGGTGCAGTGGGATGTGGTGTGACGTGGTGTGGTGGGGTGCAGTGTGGTGCAATGCGATGTGATACAGTGTGGTGTGTGTGGTGTGGTGTAGTGTGGAGTGGTATGATGTGATGTTGTGTAGTGTAGTGGGGTGTGGAGTGTGGTGCAGAGTGGTGTGCGTGGTGTGGTTCGCTGCAGTGAGGTGCAGCACAGTAAGGTGCAGTGCAGTGCAGTGTGAGTGGATGTAGTGTGGTGTAGTGTGTTAACAGATGGCTTCTCTGGTGGACTGTGTTAAACACTTAAGTTAGAGACAACCAAACTGATACAAACACTTCTAAGAATAGAAAACCAGAAACTAGAAACTCATCAACTGATTTTCTGATGTCGGCATATCCTTTGTATCAAAACCCAACAAGAATGGAAAACTTCAGGCCAATCTCACCAAAGACAGATGCAAAATTCATAACCCAAATATGGCAAATCAAACTGAGCAATAAAGAGTTAAGACCTCGAAGTAATGATGTTACTAAATTTTAAATAACACACATTGTCCTTCTGGTACCTTCAAATGTTTCCTTTTGTTCTCTACCTTTAGTGATGTCTGCCGTGAAAGTTCTTGCTGTCTTTGGCACTGCCTGATCAGAACACCCAGTCCTGCCATGTCGTGTGTTCCTGTAGCCCGCAGCACTTCACTGCAAGTCTTGGTTAATCACCAATCCTCCCAGCAGACTATAAATTCCCCAAAAGAAGAAACCCTGTCACCTTCACATTCACGAAGTACCTGACAGTGGCTGGAACTTGGTAAAATCAAGAAAACAAACAAAACAAAACATAAAGCTAAAAATATAAACAAACAAAAGTTTGTTAAGTAAAGAAATGAATGTGCTTCAAAAATTGCTTCAGTAATTCTCAATGTGTCACTTCCTACCAGTTATTCCCTGAAGGGATGAGATGATTTCTACACAGGCCCTGGTGTTCCTCAAAGCACAGAAGTATAGTTTCTGGAAACTTTCAGTAGAAGAAAACTATGCAATGTTCTGTGCAATTTTGGAAAAGTGCCCCTCTTCTCTCTCCCTTCCTTCATCTCACTCCGTGCAACATTGGATCTCTCCACGTTGGCCCTGGGGCAGCCCCGATGTCTTCCAGGGATCTGAGGGGAAGGCCTCCTAGGACTGAGCCTGCAGCCTTCCTCTCTGACAGCTCGCACGTGCTCTTTACCGGCTGGAGCAGAGAGCAATGTAAATGACAAACAGCTCGCTGTGTGCCTAGCGTTTCCTCTGCCATTAGTTCGATGTTGTTCGCCTTTTTCAAAACCCAAACTGAGTCATTCTACATTGTAAATCGATTTTTGATTCTTTTCATACAACCTTCAGTAACTCATGTTCTGTCTCTTTCCTCCCATCTTTCTCTTTTCTTACGTTCTGAAGTATAAGAAACTCGATTCTGGAATGTGACACTTCCCTCTCCTCTCCTCACACAGACATGCACATGGACATATTTTAGTGTTGTCGGTAAATGAGGTCAGCCCTCCACCAGAGGGTGTTTCCAAGCCACAAGTTGCCTTTTCATTCTGGACATTATAGAGCCGAAGGTGGTGTTAACTGTTTGGGCAGTCACTTAAAACTGTTAACAAAATAATTGTTGTTTTCCAAGTCTGAATTATGTTTTGCGCTGAAGCATTTTGAGCATGATGACAAGAACAAAAACAAAAGATGAATTAGGAAAAATATGTAATGTCAGAACTTTGCATTTCTATCCACTTATTTAACTTGTTTATAATTGGATCATATTTCCTGTCTTTGGAACAATATTTGCGTCCAAATTATGTTGTTCAAAATACTAGCCACCTGCTTTTGTAAACAAACTTGTTATCATTCATGAATTTAAATAGTAAACTTTCAAAAGCCCCGTCCACCTCAGAATGTCATATAGGACAGGGCAAAGCACATACATGCCCTGCAGAGTAGTGATGCTCAAAGTGTGGCTGGACCACATCAACATCAGATGGGGCTTGTGAGAAATGCAGATTCTCGGGCCCCAGCTCAGACCTACTGAATGAGGGTCTCTGGGGCTGAGGTCCATGGATCTGTATTTCAACAAGACTTCCAGGTAACTGTGATGCACTTAAGTTTGAGAACCACTACTCTTGAGAGGTGACCAGTGCTTGACGCTGGCTGAGTTATTCAGGGTCCTCATGTTAGAGCAGCCAACTGTTATAAATCCTCTCCTCTGCACTCTCACCCAGCTCACATTTCTTCTTGACCTCAAGAAAAATCATGAAATAAAGTGAAACGTGTTGCCAAACCTCTTACTTAAACTCAGTGACACAAAATCTAGCTCCTTCTTCCAATCCACCTGGAACTCACATGGTACACGGTGCTCACAGACCGTGTAGTCAGAGGAAGCTTCTCTTCCACCCTGGTCCTCCCTACTCTGGGCTGGAGAAGTTGTTTCAGACTCAGTTTCCTCATGTCTAAAATGTTGGTATCAGTTTCTATTATGCCGTGCTTTCACAACGTTAACAGAAAGCATTCTAATAGTGTTCACATGTGCTAACTCACTAGCTGGTGGCCGTACGAGGCAAACAGAAAGTGAGGAGATCAAGCTTTGAGGTCCAAATTTCAACATTTTTCAGGTAGTGACTTTGAATATACAGCAGCTAGCACAGTGCCCAGCACAGAGTGCACAACTAATGAAGGGTGACCACCACTGCTTGCCTGCCTAGGAGAAATCCTATGGAAAGCAGAATTAACAAGGTGTATTTACTTGTCTTGATGCAGGCTGGCTGCTGGTTGTAAGTGCTTCCTTTTCCAGAACTGAACAAGCTGTGCTTCCTATAATCCATTGATTTATTTGATTGTCTCCTTCATTTCATCCCTTTTCCAGCTCTCTACTCTTCCTCATACATGCCGGAACCCACTTGGCCATCTCAGCTTCAATTTTTCTCCTTGTCAGGAGAGGTAATCTACAGGTCCTTGGGGACAGAAATGCATTTTGAGAAGACTGATGTTCTCTTAATAAACTTCTCCCCTAGTTCAGCTGAGAATTCCTTTTTCCTAGTATTGTCCTCCATTTCTGATGTGAAGATCAATCTCTTTGGCAGGAAAGATAGGAACCAAATAGGATGCTGAGAAGTTTTGCTTTTCTCCAGTTTTTGCTAATGTTTTTCCTAGTTATAGTCACATGTTTTGCTGTTGAGAAGATGGGCAACCTTGGGAACATTACTTAAATCCTCTTTGCCTTAGTATTTTCCCTATACGAAACAGGGAAGACAATAATATTACTTGCTATATAGAGTTAAAAATAATAAAGTTTAAAAGCATCTAAGATGTAACAAAAAATATCCAGATATAGGACCATTTACATGTGATTTCAAATATGTTACATTCTGAATTCCCTCAGTAGCTTCCAGTTGGTTTTCTATGGATTTTGAAAATGTATTAGTTGATATACTGCATGTTAGCAAGGTATTATGTTGGAAAAGTGCTCAAGCCATATTCTATAGTTAAGAGTTAACTTGACACCAGCTGAATGTTTAGGCAAATTACTTTATTCACAGTGCCTCATTTTCCTTACCTCTTAAATTAGGCTGAGAATACTAATAATATGACCTATCCCACAGACCTCATGAAATAAGTGCAAAGACTTAATGAAATAGCGCATATGAGTGCTTGTCACACTGTCTGCCATATACAAGGCATACAGATGTCAGCAAATACTACCTGCTAGAAAACTTATTTGAGTAGCCTCTCTTTAAACTCTTTCTTCATCATCTTCTGATTCTCAGAGTTTTTAAGGTCTTTTTTACCCAGAAAGGAAGGTAATGTTTGCACAGCAATTCAAACTGACACAAAGACATTAGGCTCATAGTTTTGGAAAATTTAATGAGGGTGAAAGAAGGATTTTTCATAGAAATTTATAGGCTAATTTTTCAACAAAGGAATTTGAATAAGTACAAACCTCTTGAATATTCATGAAAAACTAACTTAACTTTTTTATGTCTCCCAATATTAAACTATACATTAAATATTATCATAAAAACTCAATAGTCATTCATATAAATGGACGCTTTGCAGTTCAGAAATATATTTAAGTAATATAAGGCACAAGTTATACAGTATTAGAAGCAAGACGTTGGAAATTAAAATCATAAAATATAATAAGATAATAAAAATATTAATAACAAGTACCTTTAAGTCCTACAATAATATCTCTGTGAAATGGTTGAAAGTGAAGAGAAAACAGGCTATTCTTTCCTTAATAACTTCCATTTTGAATTTGATGGAAATAGAAATGCAGGTACAGTATCTTCGTCTTCTGTGGCAGGTGTTTTGAGTGATCAGAAAAAGCATTTGAAAGGGATTTTCATATTGACACATACAGAGAAACATAGACTCAAATAAGAAGATACGATCCACAAGCCAGAGAAACACCTGGCAAAATGAAAGCATCCCAACTCTTGGTTTGGGTGTGACAACTCTGTTGGTGAACTACTCCCTTGGGGTGTGTGGGCTACTCCACAGGTAAGAGGTTAGAACTTGGAAGACCCATTCATCTTGGTAGTTTACTGAGTTCACTTATATCTTTCAGCTAGTGACATCTCTTTCCTGGATGTGTTGTACAGAATGGACTGACTGCCTGATTTATGGCCTTCTGTCTTGATACATTTAGTGTGGCGTGGATTAAAAGGGAAACTATTTGGCAACATGGTAGATGAGGGAATTGATAGATAATAACTACTCTTTATTGAGATTAGCTGTATGCTAATTACCATGATAAAGACTTTGCATGCTTTATCTTATTTAAATCTTCCATCGCCACAATGAAGTACACCCAATTAAAGATGAGGAGCTGAGTCTGTATAGGCCATTTAATGGCACACAGTGCCCGGCTAGGCAAGAAGGAGCTAGTAAGGAACTTCAGACAAACATCCATTTCTCTGGGCTTTACTCAGGGTTGGAGAACAGAGAAGCTTCCCCTTCTTTTTCTGGCCCTTTGCTCTTCCAGGCAATTTTAAATTCAGCTTGTGATGTCTCACAAACTCTTGACCTTTCTGTTGTAATTGCTTTGAATCTATGGATCAATCCGAGAGAAAAAAAAGAGGTTTCTTTACGATACAATCATGCCCACATAAAGATGTTTCAGTCAATGACAGACCTCATATACCAAGGTATACCATATAGTATTGTATAGCCTAGGTGTGTAGTAGACTATACCATCTAGGTTTGTGTAAGTACACTCTATGATGTTCACGCAATGACAATATAGCCTAATGACACATTTCTCAGAGTGTATCCCCTTTAGTAAGTAACACATAACTATATTGAATCTCCCTTCTTTACAGTATTGCATCTTCCTCTCTTTCTTTCTATTTATAAATTATAAATTAATTATAAATTAAGGATTTGGGGTAATTGCTTTTCAAATTAAAAAAAAAAATCTTTCCTGGTTTATTATCATCTTTAAATTAGAGTTGGTGTTTTACCCTAAACACAGGTAGGGGTGGTTTCTCCTGCCTTTTAGTAGCTTACTGAATGCTGTGATCAAAATGCCATTAGAATATTTCTGAACCTTGGAACTGTGCTCAGGGAGAGTTTCCAGTGAAAGATTACAACAGATAGTATATAAACGACTATGTTCACGTGTTATATTTCATGATTTATTTTTATGATAAATATTTAACCCATCCACAGTGTATTTCAGATTAAGGTTTAATGTATTAATCATATGTTTTTTTCTACAAATGTTTGGGCAGCTGTTCCTGCTCTTTTAAGATCTAAATTACTCACCCATGAAACTATCTAGGCTAGTATCTATTTTGAAATAGTTATATTTTTTAAAGAACATTCCCAGATTCTTATTATTGGTCTATTTATATTTTCTACCTCTTTGTGAACATGGTAGCACATTGTATTTTATTGTATAGATGTTACATTTATTTGCAAAATATTTTACAAATTATTATCTGAAAATTATTTAAATACCTAGTCTATCTACAATTATTTTCAAGTAGAGAATATACATATATATTTAATCTAGCTGGCTTTATATTACTATATTTTTCTGCAACGGAATCTCATTTTTGGGGTCGTCAATCACCTTTCCCTCTTTCTGATTCTGCGATTTGAAGTTGGCAGTTACCCCTACTCCGAGGTTAAAGGGTGTGATTCCACCAGGGAAATGTTATGATCAGGCCCATCTGGCCTCAGAGATTGTTTAGATCTGGATACTTGTCTCAGTTAGAGACAAGGTAATATGGAAATGTGTCTCTATCTATTGGGCTGAAACAGGCTCTATATTCTGCCGCACTTTTTGTCTGCATTGCTTAAAATTTATTAATCTGCGTTTCTAGAGCATGGCATAGCAGTCTTGAGGAACAGAAGGCTCTTGCTAAGACTGATTAAAGAGAAGCACCGGGTTTTGGATTAACTATTTATTTTAGGAACATCTTTTCTTCTTGTCCAATCACCTTGTCACTGTGGGGATCATCAATAAAGGAGATGGCTACTCTAAATTTCTCTACACCTTTCTGATCACCTTAATGAGACACAAAGCAATGTTTTTAGCACATATTTCCAGTACCTTTCTGCTCTCAGTGCACAGCAGTCACTGTGGGACCCCCTTTCACTTGTTCCTCTGTTTGGTCTCCTTTTTCCTATTTCCCATTCATTCTTTCTTTCCATGACACATGCACTCCAGGAGCATCCTGAGACATGGTGTAAGGTAAGTGCATTTTTGGAGATCTTGCTGGTCTAAACATATCTTCATCTTACCCCTACTTGAGTGATAGTTTGGTTGGGTGTAGAATTCTAGGTTAGAAGTCATCTGTCCTCAGACTTTTGAAAGCATTGTTTACAGATCTCATGTTGCTGTCGAGAAGTATGATCTTTTTCTTTCCATGGAAGCTTATAGGATCTTCTTTTTGTACCAGATGTTGTACAATTTCTTAAAAGTATGTCTTCATTTGGCTCTGTTGAGCCCTTCATTTTGGAGGTTTTGTGGACTCTTTCAATCTGCCTATTCATGGTCTTAATTCCTGGGCCATTGTTTTGAATTGTTAATTGTAATTTATTTTCTCTTTTGTCTTTCTGGAACTCCTATTATTTGAATGCTGGTGTTCATGTATTTATCCTTTCTTCACCTTAAGAAATATTTTCCACCCTTTTTATCATCTCTTTTACATTTTGCTTTATTTTCTGGGATATTATATCAACCCTATCTTCCAAATCATCTGTTGATTTTATTTTTTACTTTTTTATCATGTTTTTAATTTTCAAGTGTTTTTTTGTTTTTAGAGAATGATCTTTAAAAAACACTCTGCTAGTAATGATAGTTTTCAAAGTTTTCTTTGTTTAGTTTTTCACTTCCTTCATATCGCTGGGTTTTTCCTATTTCTTTGTGCCTTTATCTTCTAAGACATAGGATATCCTGATATATACAGAAGAACTGAGAAGCTGACATATGCTCTGAACATTGGGTGAGAGGACCGCTTCTGTCTCTGAGCTTCACATGGGATGATCAGGGAAGGTCTTTGTGGGAGAGTCTCTGTTTTCCTTCTACAGAGCGGTTTCTCCAGGGGAGAGTCTCCAATCTCCTGTGTGGACAGTGAAGGTCTAACTTTCAGTGGTCTAGGACTTGTGTACTAGGAAGGTGCCAAGGGTGCTGAAGGTCCCAAGTAGAGATCATCTGTACTATTTTCTTTAGAGAACAACCCATATAGTAGTTGGAGGAGGAAAGAATGGTCATCAAGCAGCACGCAGCGAGGGAAGACTGGTCACAATCTTTTTCTGAAACAACTTTAATCTCTTCCTCGCTATTTTAGGTTCTTAGTGCCTCTACCCTGCATGCTTTAATGATTCTGTGGTGTAAGTAATGGTTCTCCATTTTCCCCATCTTGGAGTTGTGCTGTTCTGTGACTGCTAAACTAATTAGGTCTTGTCCATCTGTCTCCCAGCTTCCTAAAATTTATCTCATCTCCTCTTCTCTCTCTCGTGGCTGCTATCGACTGAATTATGTTTCCCCCCTAAATGTGTATGTTGAAGTCCTAACCCTCTATGTGACTGTATTTGGGTAAGGGGTCTTTAGGAGGTAATTGAGGTCATAAGGGAGTGGCCCTATTCTGATAGGGCCGATGCCCCTTTAAGAAGAAGAAGAGAGACCAGAGCTTTCTCTCTCTGCCATGTGAGGACACAGTGAGATGGCATCCATTTGCAACCCAAGGAGAGAGCTCTCACCAGACACCAACCCTATTGACACCTTGATCTTGGACTTGGCATCTCCAGCACTGTGAGAAAATAAATTTCTGTTGATTAGGCATCTGGTCTATGATATTTTGTTATGGCAGCACAAACAGACTGATACTGTGGGATTACATAATTTTGTTTAAAAAAAGATTGATAGATGGATAGATAGACTTTTACTGGCTATGGTAAGACTTTGGGAAGGAATGAGATCAAATGTGTGCATTCAGGAGAACATCTTAATACAGGTTCCTTAAATGCATTTTTTATTGAACCTTTGTACCTTAAGATATTGTTAGAGTGTGTTTTATATGTAGTTTTTACACTTGATTATACTTTTTAAAATCAATTTTCCAAGGGACCAAAATTGCAGCAATTCTATTGGGAGTTAAAAAATATATTAAGAAACTGAATCTGACTCTACTGAAGTAGAAGTTGAGGGAAAATAGAAACTAAACTTTAGTGAGTAGCTGATATGACAGATGTTATGTAGAGGTGCATAATATTGGCATCCTGCTTACCTGAAATGATACTTAGGACGTAATAGGAGCTCAATAAATATTTTTGAAAATTTGATTCATGATAAAGGAATAATTGGATAGATGCCAGATTAAGATGCAGACACAGGCTGGTCCCATTATTATTATTATTATTTTGAAGACTTTGTTTAGAGCAGTTTTAGATTCATGGTTAAATTGAGGGGAAGGTATAGAGATTTCCCATATACCTGTTGCTCCCATATATGCTTAGCTGACCCCATTATAACATCCCCTACCAGCGTGGTGAGTTTGTTACAGTTGATAAACCTACATTGACACATCATAATAACCCAAGATCCATAGTTTACATTATTATTCATTCTTGGTGTTGGACATTCTATGGATTTGGACAAATGTATAATGACAAGTATTCATCATTATGCTATCATACAGAGTATTTCCCCTCGCCTAAAAATCTTCTGTGCTCTGCCTATTCATCCCTCTCCTCCAACCCTCAACTCCTGGAAATCACTGATCATTTTACTGTCTCCATATTTTCGCCTGTTCCACAATGTCATATAATTGGAATAATTCAGTTTGTAGCCTTTTCAGATTGGCTTCTTCCACTTAGTAACATGCATTTAATGTTCCTCCATGTCTTTCCATGGTCTAATAGCTCATTTCTTTTTAGCGCTGAACAATATTCCATTGTCTAGATATACCACAGTTTATTTATCCATTCACCCAATGAAGGACATCTTGATTGCTTCAAAGTTTTGGCAATTATGAACAAAGCTGCTATAAATATCTGTGAGCAGGTGTGTTCATTTGTGTGAATATGTTTTTCACTCCTTTGGGTAAATAACAAGTAGTGTGATTCCTGGATCGTGTGGTAAGAGGATGTTTAGTTTTATAAGAAACTGCCAAACTCTCAGTGTTTTAGATTTTGGGTCATTATAATAGGTGTGTAGTGGCATCTCATTGCTGTTTTAATTTGCATCTCCCTGGTGACATATGATGTTGAACGTCTTTTCATAAGTTTATTTGGCATCTGTATATCTTCTTTGGTGGTGTCTGCTAAAGTTTTTGGCCCATTTATCAAACTGGGTTTTTCATTTTCTTATTGTTGGGTTTTGATAATTCTTTACATATTTTGAATAACAGTCCTTTATCAGATGTATCTTTTGCATATTTGTATATTGTGTCCCTGTCTGTGGCTTTTCTTCTCTTTTTCTTGACAATGTTTTTCATGGTAGCAGTTTATAATTTTAATCAATTGCAGCCTATAGATTATCTTTCACAGATCATACCTTTAGTGTTGTATCTAAAAGTCATCTCTACATCCAAGGTCATCTAGTTCTTCTTTGTTATCTTCTAGGAATTTTATAATTTTGCATTTTACGTTTAGGTCTATGATCCATTTTGAGTTAACTTTTGTGCAGAGCATAACGTCTGTGTCTAGACTCATTTTTTTTCCATATGGATGTCCAGTTGTTTTACCACCATTTGTTGAAGAGACTACCTTTACTCCATTGAATTGCCTTTGCTCGTTTGTCAAAGATCTGTTGACTATATTTCTAGGGGGTCTATTTCTGGGCTCTCTATTCTGTTCCATTGATTTATTTGTCTACTCTTTTGCCAATATTACCCTGTCTAGATTACTGTAGCTTTATAGTAAGTCTTGAAATCTGGTAGCGTCAGTCCTCCAACTTTGTTTTTCTTCTTCAATGTTGTATTGGCTATTCTGGGTCTTTTGCCTCTCCATATAAGCTTTAGAATCAGTTTGTAAATATACACAAAATAACTTGCTGAGATTTTGATTGGGACTGCATTGAACCTATAGATCAAGTTGAGAAGAACTGACATCTTGACAATATTGAGTCTTCCCGTCTGTGAACACAGAATGTTTCTCCATTTATTTAGTTCTTTGATTTCATTCATCAAATTTTTGTAGCTTTCCTGATATAGATCTTGCATTTTTTTAATATTTGTTTGTTGTGAGTGCCATCAAGTTGATTCTGACTCCTACTGACCCTGTGTACAGCAGAGTGGAACCCTACCCAGTCTTTTTGCACCATCCTCTCACCTTCTGGCTCTATATCAGACAATGCTCCACTGCTATTTATAAGGTTTTCATGGCCAATATTCAGAAGTGTGTGGCTACGTCCTTCTTCCTAGTCTGTCTTAGTCTAGAAGCTCCACTGAAACCTATTCACCATGGGTGTCCCTGTTGGTATTTCAAATACCAGTGGCATAGCTTTCAGCATCACAATAACATGCAGCCACCATGGTATGACAATCGACAGACCAGTGGTGTGGTTCTCTGACTGGAAAACGAACCCAGGCCATGGTGGTGAGAGGGCTGAATCTTAACCACTAGACCACCGTTTTTATATTTATACCTAAGCATTTCATTTTTGGTGGTGTTGATGTACATGGTATTGTGTTTATAATTTCAAATTCCACTTGTTCATTGCTGATATATAGGAAAGCAATTGACTTTTGTATATTAACCTTGCAAATTACAACCTTGCTATAATTGCTAATTAGTTTCAGGATTTTTGTTGTTGTTGATTCTTTTGTATTTTCTACACAGACAATTACGTTATCTGGGAACAGAGACAGTTTTAGTTCTTCATTTGTGGTCTGTATGTGTCCCTTTGCTTCTTTTCTCCCTTCTTCCCCTTAACCCCCCATCTTCTGGCTTTACTCACAACAGTGGCCTTGATGAAGTCTTTCAGATTGTTTCTAGATTTGCTTTGGTTTTGATGAAGGTATGATATAGCCAAGTCCAGGCTTTTTTTATAATAATATATTACTCTGTATTTCTTCTACCTGTACTTTGCTTTCCATTCAAGTGAGGCTCACTGCATTAGGGGACACTTAGGTGGCAGGACCAGAAGTAGAAATGGAGTTCAGAAAAACAGACCTTCTGTCATTTGTTTTCTGAGGTCTTCATGAATGGAGTAAGTCCATTGTACCTGGAAGTGATGGGAGGAAGGTGGGTCTTCTGATTCTGTACATGCGTATGTTTATTGGTGGTGGTGATGTTTCCATAAGCCTAAAGAGAGGCAGAGTATCTTTTGTTCAGCGAATTTGGACACTTAAAGCTTATTTCCTTAACTTAGCTCCAGGAAGACGCAGGCCCTCAGGTGCTGAGTGCTGCCTTCTCCTGATTGTCTCTGAGTGCCTCTCCATCTCTTGTCTGCCCCCTTAGTCCTGCCCACACTCCTGTAATGATTGTTTTCTTCGCACATCTTTAGTATCTTGAACACAATAAGGTGACCACGATGTACTGAAAATTGTGTGTTTCTTTCCCCATTTTGCTAATACTCCCTAAGCCACAGGGATTATCATGTGACCCTAGGGAGTGTCCCAGCAGTATATGAAATTGAATATATCACCAAACTATCAAAACGAGAATTTATAGTTGGTTTTCAAATGAATTGAAGGAAACAAATTTGTGTTTGTGTAAATAAAGTTGTGATTTCAAATCTATATCCACTTCCTTATGTAAAAGCATGTGGATGGCATAGGATTGTTGTGATTGTTAAAGAAACAAACAAGTACATTCATAGCACCTGAGGCTTATTATTTGCTAAGTAAACAGATGTTCTTTCTGTTTTTTATCTTACATTGTAATACATAATGATATGCATAATTTATTGTCCATGTGAAGAAAAAGATAGAGAGTTACACCCATTTTCTTAATAAAGTTGTATGGAAACTGTCCCTAGAGTGTGGATATAGGCTGAGCCCCACGTGGACTGGATTGCCCCCCACTGTGAATGCTGGGATGATAGGGTCAGAGAATCAGGTGCAGCTGTATTAGCCTTTACATGAGTGCTCATGGCTTTGATCATCTTTTTATTATATATCTTTAGGGTTAGATTGAGGTAGTAAATCTCTGATAGAGCTAATCAGAATAGTTTCCTTCATATTGCCTGGATTTATCTTTGCATATTGATTCAGGCACAACGTGTGATATCATATCCACTAATAACAACACCATTTGTGCTATGAAACTGCAAGTATCAATAGAATTAGTGATTTTTCCTAGCTAAGAGAAGACAACCACATCATCCATAGCAGAGCCCTGAATTTATCTCTGTGTGATCATGGGAAAGCTGATTCATCTCTCCAGGTCTCTGTGTCTATAGCAGTGTGATTACAGCACATTTCACAGAGGCTAACTTCCTGCCAGGCTCACTACCTCTTCTCACTGAGAGCTTGTGAGTTCTATATGCTTTTCAAAATGAAAACTGTGGGTGGGAAATCCACCCTTAGTATCTAAGATGTACCTATTTCCTTCAATAAGTAAGTGAGAAACCATACGATCTTGTAATAATAATCTTGATTCAGTAAGCATAAAAGTCCATCAGCCACAGAATAATTTTTCCTTTTGAAAAGCCTTTCATGGTGATACCTGATGAGAAATTCAAGAGGTAACCAGGCAGTCACAGCTCCAGTCAACCTCAGGATGCCCACACTCCATTCTATTTGAATGCTGAGCTTGTCAGCTGACTATAGTAAGTCATCTAACCAAGAAGTATTTGTTAAGAGATCACTTTTCTATTAAAGACAGCGATGCCTTCAAAATACTAAAGGGCCATCATATAACAGAAAAAGTACATGAATTCTTTGTCACATCTGAGAAAAAAAGCATAAAGAAAGAGAGCTGTTCAACATTGGTGATTCACACTGTAAGAGGATAATGAATGTCCCCAAACTAGGGATGTTCAAGCAGAAGTAAGAAGAATAGACTCCACCCTCTTTGTAGACAGCATTCCTGCAGTGGTCAGAAGGTTGAGCGAGGTGCTGTCTGCAGTTGCCAACACTGGCGACCCTGAGTGATTCTGAAACAAGAGATTTATCTAGATGTAATATGACATTGACTCCAATCCTTGTATTCTCCAAGTAAAAATTAAGTTAAACTCACTATATTAAAATAAAATTTAAGCTGAAAAGTAAAACAAAAATATGAGCCTGTAAGTTCATTTTCTCTAGTGGTTTATGGAAATACAACTCTTCTGAAGTCAGAATTTCTGAACCATCAGCAAGTCTTAACTTTCTGACCCTCAATTTCATTATCCCTTATCTGTGAATAGGGTTAATTATAATATATTCTCCTCGGTGTTGTAAAGATCAAATGTCAAAGTCTTTGTCAGCACTTGAAGGCAGTGATGATATATACTAAGGTGAATCATTATTCTCTTCCACAAATTATAAATGTCTGCAAAACTCAGATGGCAACATAAATGAAAAAGAAAGTTTGGGAGTGATTTTGAAGAAAGAAATAACATAAAATTGGAGCTATTGAATGGAGAGTGTCAAGAGAGCCGGAAGAGCTAAAGCTGGTTCACGTCCATGCACGAAAGTCAAGGACTTGAATGGACATCAGCTAACCCGTGGAATCCAGAATCTGATGATGAAGGAATAGGATGGAGAGGTCCATGGAGAGTGGATGGCTGACCGAGTGGCCCTTACTTAATGTGATGAATAAATTAGCTTCAAGCAATAGTGTACAAGCATTTCCCTGCAGTCTCTTAGAGAATTCAAGGTCAGGACTCAGTGGAATCTGTAAAGGAATTGTTTTACAGATAACCTGATAACACTAGGAAATAGACTACAAGAGCAAGCTGGATTAATTTTATTAAGCAAAAGAAAGATATTTGTTTTATGCTGAAAATTTTCAGATACTTGGGATTTCTTAATAAACAGTCTGTGCACAAGAAATCATCTTACTTAGCATCACAATAATTGTGTATTCAAATGGTGAAAAACTGGTTTGTCATCTAAGGAGCAAGGATATTTACTATAAACATCAGCAGAGGCAACTAATAAATACAGATTATGAAGGCACACAAAAGTAGCCTTTGCTTATGGAAAATGTTGGAAAGTAGCTGATAGGGCTTTAATTCTTAAAAAAATATTTCAAATCTAGAAAACAAGCTTCAAGAGCCTACTCAATGGGTGCATTGAATGAAAGAATAGCACCACTTTCTTAATAATTCTTGACAGTTTATAAAACATGTTCTCACTCATTAGCTTCCACTTTCACAAACCTGGGAGGAAAATGTTTCCAATTTGCAGAAAATTAGGTTGTTTGCCAAGTCACATGGTCAAGACTTGAACCAAGGTCTTCTGAATGTAAATGATTTATCTCTTTTACTCTGCACTTCCTCGGATAGTTTCAATAAGCTCCCCAAATATGTCTGTTTCCATTAGCTTTCTCTTTAATCTATCCTTTCTACTGCTCTCTGATTAATCTTCACCATTATATAGCCCACTCTCTCCACTCAACCACATCATTTTGTACGAAAAAAGCCCAAACTCAATAGCTAAGACCAACTTTCCCAAAGCGTCATCTATTACTCTCTAGAATTAACTCTCCTTAACTTACCTTAAGTCTCCAGTCAGGCTGGTCTTCTGACCATCCACTAAACAAGACCAGGCTTTTCAGATGTTGAGTTTTGTGACTGTCATTTCTGATCTTTCCTCTCAAAATCCAAGTCAACCTGCAAGACCAGCTGCAGTCTCACTTCCCCTGTGGAGATGTGTTGACCAACATGGCTAATAGTTCATTCAGAGGCATAGGATTTATGCCCATTGTGCTCTTGGGCATGGGCCAGACATGGGGGACTTTGAGGACCATGAAAAGGAATTTTTATTTTTTGTCAAGATTGATGAAAAGCCACTGAAACATTTTAAACAGGGAAGTACAAGTTGGCTTATGCTAAGTCATGAAGAATCAAGTTAAGTCAAAGGAAGCAATTGTCTACACAAGAAATGAAGCCTTGTGAAAGTGAACACAATTCAGTTTACTTCACATTTTTACCACTTGGCTTGTGCCTGCTTTTAAATTTTGCTTCCACATCTGGTAACCAAAAGGCCATGATGAGCATTTGTCCCCAAGTGGCTTAAATTCCACAGCATTTGTAGCTCCTTCCCCACTATGTCAGCATGACCAGGGGACTGAGCTTACACCTGCATTTACCTTCTGTGAGAGACACCCATTAGCAAACCCCAGCCTTTGTGTTTGGAATGTTGATTCCCCATCTATATACTTTTTATTAAATCTGTTCCATCTCTCTCTCTCTCTCACACACACACAAACACACACACACACGTACAAAATAGGCCTGCTGTGACTAAACAGTTTATCTAGAAGCTCAGTGCCCTTCTCCGGCTGACTTTGTTTCCTCCAGGCCCTCCTCATGACTCTGTCCCGTCCACAGAATAAACAGAGCTCCCAGCAGGATTTGTGCTGGGAGTTCTCCTGATACACCAGCCAAGTTGACACAAATGAGTTGGCTCTCAGTCCACTGCTTTTCTGACAATGGATTGGTCTATCATTTCTTTGCTGGGAAAGTTTTTCTGCTACTGTTTTTTTCTTTAACTTTCTCTGCCATTTCTTCAAATAAATATCAGTAATTGGAACAGAAACTTCTGTTTGCTTATGTGCTGGACTGTCTCTCGGAGGAAAAGTACTATCAAGCTGTTTTGCACGTGCATCAGTATCTGAGAACAAAGTCAGCAGGTGAAAAGAAGAAAAACTAGCAAACAGCATGGACCTTGAAGGTTGTACAGAAAAAAATTCAGTAAGGAAAAAACCTGGGAACTAACCAGAGTCTTTCTTTAAGAAGGAAGCAATTCTAGATTGCCTATCAGTACTACCAACTTGTAGAAATTTGTGTAGTGGTCAATGTATTTACAGTATTTACTGTTTGCAGACAACTTACAACATCTCTATGGGTGCTTATGAGAAATCCGAAAATGAGATAGAGCATTTGGCCTTAAGCCTAATTTAAAGATGATGCAACAGTTTTAGGAAGGCTGCAATTTATGGCTGTCACAGATTTGGATCTTTTGGATGCAAATTCTGAGGCTGTGCTCTGACACAGAGGCCTATCTTGGTGAATTCTGTCCCTTTAACCTCACTGAACTGTATGTTATCTCTCGTTGATCTCATAGCTGGCTGAACATTTAACACCATATATCAAAGTACACTTCTGTCAGAGATGCTGTGTGCTCTGGGAAAGTGAACTTTCCATTAGGCTCCTAATAGTGAAAGAGAAATATTAGAAATCAGAGGAATTACAGTATCTTCAACCCCTGCATAAATGATAAATTTATGAAAATGAAGTATTTTAGTTAATGTGACCTTTTAACTCAGAATTAGACAGTGATATTTATTGACTGACATGTCTTATGTCTACCTATGGGATAGGCCTTTGTCCTTTCTCCCTGGAACTGTTATCATAGATCCATAATTGACCCTCCACTCTCCCGATTCTCCCCTGAGGCCTGAATTCCATAGCTGTATATGACAATTGAATCATGTTACTTTCCTTGTTAAAAATATTAGATGGTTTTCCATTGCTTTTAGATTAAGCCAAACTTAGCTAACCATGACCAAAAGAAAACAAAATAGGACAAGAAGACTTTCCTCATGCAAGGCACTTGCTTCCTCAGACTTCTCTCCCTTAATAAACCATGTTCTCTCATTGAGCCATGCTGTCTACATGTCCATCTTATGTCGCTACACTCTCCTGATAATTCTTTTCCCTTTCACTGCTGCACTCAGTCCTACAGGCCCTCGAAGATGTATTTCAGACCTCATCCACATCAAGAAGACCCCAGGCTGGTTAAGTTTCTGTTTTCTATGTATTTTGTGTGCCTTCCTAGAAATGATTAAGCTGGCAAGGCTTGTTTACTTTCTATTCCCTCCCTTTGGAGTGAGATATTCTTGAGGAAAAGAGCATTTCTTACTTAGCAAAACATCTCTAGCATCAGGCCTAGTGCCTAGCATTCAGAGATGATCATACGGCTCATGAAATATAACTAAATTCTAAATATATAATATTTCCCTTATTTGGCTTAAAGCATAGAGGATACAATTGAATCTATTCTCCAAGGATTAAATAAAAATCACGGGTTATCAGGGCTGACTTTAAGCACACTGTAAATTACTAGAGGCAGAAGTGAACAAAATGGTGTGGTAGAGGCTCAAGTCCAAGGACCAAAATGGTGGTACAGCTGGGGGAAATTGTTAGATTTCAACAACGAGTCAAGACCAAGGGGATGTGAGTGCACAGAAATCATGTTACTCGGTAATTCCAAAGGTTTCTTAACTATTTTCAGTCTGATATTAAAGTGAGTCTGTATTGAAGAGAGACAAGTGCAGATACCCCAAGTAATCTGATATAAGTATGGATTTCTGTAAGGGAAACTGAGCTTGCACGGGAAGGAACTCCTCCTGGGTTGTGTTCAACGGTCATAGGGCTGTTGGCCCTTACCGAGTGCAGTTAGGCAAGTCACTTAAGCACTCTGAGAAAAAAATAAGTTTTACTTATAATATTCGGAGATTTGAATCTGATGATTGCTAAGTTCTTAAAAAACCCTGCATTTTGCTGAGTCTGCAAGTCTAAGTATAGATAAGTGCCATCAATCCTCGGCCACAATCAGGGAGCCGTATAATTCAATCTCCCCTTGGTTTAATTTTTAAGGTTGCGATGTAGTAGGCAGCTATGTCAGGCAGAATGCCCTGCAGTTTATGTGTGTGACTCAATATAATCATCAGATTAACCACACAAAAAGGATACTATTTTCCTCAATCTACAGGTAACTGGGGTCCAGAGTGTTGAAATGAATTGCAAAATTTTCATAGATAGTCCATAAAACCATTTGAGGTCCTCTCTGGATAAAATTTATGTTCAATTCAGAAATATAACAAAGTTATGTTTCTAAAGATATTTACTTTCAAAACAATAATAATGTTAATAACAATTACTATAACAACTATGATGTTACTTGTGCCAATGGACAGGTCTTTGTTGGAATCTTGCACTGGTGGCCACCTGACCCACTTGGGTGAACATTTGTGGATCAAGTCCTGCCTGGCCTGTCCCATGCTAGCCATGCGTGTCGACCTCTCTGGTTTCCTGTTCACAACCCCCTGTCTGAAGTATGTGCTATCTCCATTCGTTAGTTCAATGTCACTAAGCACTCAGTCTCAGATTTCTCATCTATGAAACAAAATAGTTCAGTGAGATTGATCTTTAAGATTTCTTTCAGCTATTATATTAAGCTAACACATTTGCATCTTAATTACAGTTCAAACCCCCAGGCTGAAGATTTGTAAATCTATTCTATTTGGGATAGAGAACATTCACTCATCAGCAAAACCACATAGAAAAATGGGGCTGGTACTTACTTTCATAAAGATATAAAATTGCCTTTTCATAAAATTACACATCTGTACTCTTATCCTATGAATCCTGGAGTTAGAAACCATATTAAAAATTACCCCACTGAGTTGCTAGACCTAATGAAGTTCAGACACCTCTTTTTTTAAATACTAGCAAGCTAACAGCAGTAAGATAAGCAGATTAGATATGTGATCAAAGCAATCCGAAAGTAAAAAGAAAGGCAAACTACCACACGAATGTTTTATTTTACAAAGTGTAGATTCCCCAGAGTCTTACTTTAGCCTTTTCCCTTTGTAACTGCCAGCTCTTACACTTGGAGAATCGTGTTTTACTTCAGAAATATTTCCTAGTGCCAAAGACTGATTTGCGGAGAACAGTGCACTGATTCTCAAAGCCTGCTTCTGCGTGCCATCCTTGTTTCTAACCTCCTTCAACATCTCTTTATCTTCCTCTCTGAATATGGATGAAGCTTCCTAACTGGTTTCCCTTTCTCCAACATGGCCCTATTTGAATCCACCATAAATGTTAACCCATACTTTTAGTATCTATGTCACTTTGTTGATTAAAACGCACGTACACACACACACACACACACACACACACACACACACACACACACACACACACACACACACACACACACACCCCTCCAGTGGCTCTCCACGAACTGCAGAATGAGATCCATCTTCCTGAGCCTGGCATTCAATGTCTTCAACTTGACCCTAGTCCAGTTTCTTATTCTATCTCCAGATCCTTCCTTTTCTTCTTCCTTTTGTTTTTTCCAATGCACTCAACTCTAGTTATCCCAAAGTACTCAATGTTATTGACATACATCAATTATGTCTCAGTGTTATGTTGGAGCTGGCTTTTACTGGTTTGTGTACATGAGAGTTGATTACTAAATTTTTCAGTTTTGTCATCCAACTGTAAATGCAGTCATCATTAAAAAGTAGAGTATATAAACTGACAGATCAACTAAAAGCAATAGTAATAACTGCTCTTCACTCATTACCTCCAAATTATTTAGTACACTTTACTACTATCTATGCTCTCGAGGTATCTGTATGGTGGAAATACTACACACCTCTTCCTAACTCTGTGCACAGTGAAATCACACCAGTAGTTTTAAATTGGCCTTGATGGGCTATTTATACCATGGCAATTGACAGATATTACAAATCAGGGGTTTTTTTTCCCCTCAGAGAGACAGTTAAACATTGAGCAGCTTCCCACTGCCTGTTTCTCTGGTCAGCGAAACGCTCCCTCAAGTGTTACGACTTTCTCTTTTATTTTCAAGTCTTTCCTCTTCTCCAGTTCTTAACTGTTGGAGAACATTTTTCATACTATAAGATTTTTCTGTTTCTTTGTTGCCATGTTTTTTCTGTGTTGGTCTATCCTACTCACTGGAATTCAGGCTCTATGAGGGCAGGTGCACAGGTCTAATCTGTTTATTATTTTAAATCCCAGTGCCCAGCAGACAGCCTTGCATGCAGTACATTCTAAATAATAACAAATACTCAAGTCTTAAGAATCTTAAAAATTGGAACAAACTCATCCTTCACAATCACTTTCCCTCAAGCTAACTTCCCCAATATATTTACCCTTGAAGGCCCAGGTCAAAGGTCTCCATCCTCTCTAATCTTTGCAGCCCTTTCCAATTTCATGCTATCATCAACATGGTCTTTACTATTTTTTTATACCTATTTTAAATTCTTGTCCCAGATGCATAACTGATTCTAGACTTCGTGGGTTTTGGAATGAAGCTACTCGGGGCCTTGGGACACAGGAAAACTATGGCTAAAAGAGATAATGAGATAATCATGAGAGGTGTGGAGAGATGCCAAGAGAAATCATTACTCACTTCGGAGCTCTGATTCGCTTGATCCTAGGTGGGGGCATGGCAATTTGCAATTAATTCTATATTCTGGCAGGATATCTGATCTTTCAGGAGGAAAATAAATCATCTTAAGATAAAGGTTGCGCTGAAAATTTTATCGACAAAATCTATTATTAATAAAAGATGTCCATGGCTGTACTTCAGCTCAGTAAGAGCAGAATATTTATTTTCATTATACTTTTTCTCATTACAAAATAGTAGATTATAATAGGTGGCAAATCAAGAAATTATAAATAAGAAAACAATCATCACTTGAGATTGGGATTGAAACATCCCAGGAGAACCCATGCTACAATAATAAATATTTCATCGTTTTCATTTTTACATATTAGCATAATATGGTACCTACAACTCTGATCATAACTATTTGGATCATAAGCATTTTCCTCTGTCATAAAGAAATATTTGTTGGCACTTTCATGGATATAGTACTGTATCATATAGATTTAGTAGAATTTCCTAAAAATTTTCTTATTTTTAAAAGGTCTCCCAAGATTTCGTTACAAATAATGCTTCAATAAACATCTTTTAACATGGAACAACGACAGCATGTCAAAAATTTTGATCAGACATTTTAAAGTAGAATTACTTAGAAAAATGTATGAATACTATTACAGCTTTTAATTTATATTTTCTCAAAAGTTGTCCCAATTCACATACTATCTCTATAATTTCATACTAATTTTTAAACTTTGATAATTTTAAGACAAATGGTACCATGCTTCATCAATGTATTTTTCCTCAATCATGTATATTTTAATTCTGTATATTATGTGCTCTAGGCACTCATGTTTCCAGTATTATTCAGTCAAGCCTATCAATATTTTCTTTTGTGATTCCTTCATTGATTTTGTAATAAATGTCTTTTTTTGAGAATAGTTTTAGGTTTACAGAAAAATTGAGAAGATAGCAAAAGTGTTCCATGTAACTTACACCTAGTGTCCCTCATTATTGACATCTTACCTTATTATGGCACATTTGTCACAATGAATGATCCAACGTTGATATTATTAGCTAAAGTCAATACTTTATTCAGATTTCCTTAGTTTTTATCTAATATCATTTTCCTGTCCCAAGATCTCACCCAGGACACCACATTACTTTTATTTTCCATGTCTTGTTGGGCTCCTCTTGGCTGTGATAATTTCTAAGACTTTCCTGATTTTTGGTGACCATGACAGTTTTGAGAATTATTGCTCAGGTGTGCTGTAGAATGTCTCTCAAATGGATTTGCCCGACACGTTCCTCGTGATTAGACTGGGGTTACTGGTTTCAAGGGGAAGACAACAGAAGTGAAGTGCCACAAGGGAACATGCTATCAACATGACTTATCCAAGTTGACATTCATCTTGATCACGTAGCTGCGATAGTGCCTGTCGGATTTCTTCACTGTAAAGTTGCTGTTTCTCCCTTTCTCATAGCATAACCTTTGGAGGGAAGTCATTGTGTGCAGCCCACTCTTAAAGAGTGGAGAGTTGAGGCTGCAGTACCTACATCAATTATTTGGAATTCTTCTGCGTGGGAGATTTGTCTATTCTCTCCCAATATTTACACTTTCAATAGCGGATTTATATTAATAAGGACTCATGGGTATTTATCTTATACTTTGTGTTTTGACCCAACACTACTTTATTTTCTTCCTCAAATTGTTCCAGCTTTGGCCATCGGGAGCTCCTTCGGTTGTCTCCTGTGTCTCTTTACTATATCCCCATGATGACCATTATTATTTTATTTAATTTTTTAGCATTTCTTTCTCCTGTGGCCTCACAAGATGCTCCAGCCTCATCTTCTACATCCCCTGCCCCAGTCTGAAATCAGCATTGCTCCAAGGAGTCCTGCTTGCTTTTTCCGGACAAGGGTATTAGAATCCAAGATCTGCGCACCATGTGTGCTCCTTGCTAAGGGGTTGTCTTTGCTTTCAGTTCTCAGAGCAACTAACAATATCTATAAACAGTTCAATATACAACCAGCTGTACTTATATTAAGCTAAACATGAGTTCAGACAAATGTCTCCAAATTTAATCCATTATCATATGGGTCTTTCTGGCCTCCTCCACTTGCTTGTCTGTACCTCTCCCTTCAACAGTGAGACACCTGGCCCAATCATCTGCCGTCCCCTTACTTAGTTGTTCAGTTCCATTGTACATTGATAACAGTATCTGAATTGTTAACTCATACTCCTGTGGGAAACAATGTTATCAACTCAATTACAGTTCCTTTTTATCTTTGGTCTTACAGACTCCACTCATTTCCAGTTACCTAAGTCAACACCTGGCCCCATACTTCCTTCAGGGAGGTTATTTCATACATCTATAATACAGTTATATTATTTTGTCAAACTTTGCATTACCTCCTGGATCTCCTGACCTCTTAAATATCTTTTTTAAAAAATATGCGTATAATAAGTTTTACTCTTCATGTTGTCAAGCTCTAAGGGCTTTGATAAACACACAGTGTCATGTGTCCACCATTACAGTATAATATAGAATCATTTCACCACTTATTGTGCTTCACCTATTATCCATTGACAACCACTGAACTTTTTACTGATTATATTTTTACTTTTCCACATGTTATACGAGTGGGATCATATGTAGCCTTTTCAGACTGGCTTCTTACACTTAGCAATATGCTTTCAATATTTGTCCATGTTTTTGTGTATGTTGATAGCTCAATTCCTGACTTCAGCTGAATAGTGTTCAATTTTAGGATTACCACATTTTGTTTATCCTTCTATCTATTGAGAGACATTTGGGTTTCTCAAGGTTTTGGGCAATAATGAATAAAACTGTTGTACACATTTATGTTCAGGATTTTATATGGATATAATTTTTCAAATTTTTGGACAACTACCTAAGAGTGTGGTTCCTGGGTTGTGTGGTAAGATGATGTTTAGCATTGTAAGAAACTGACAAACTGTTTTCTCAAGTGGCTGTCCATTTGATATTCCCACAAGCAATGAACTTGAATTTCTGTGGCTCTGCATCCTCACCCAGAAATTGGTGTTGTCAGTTTTATGGATTTTAGCCTTTCTAATAGATGCATAACATTATCTCTTTGTTTTGTTAATTTCCAATTCCCTAATGACAAATAATTTTGAGAAATTATGTGTATGTTTGTTTTCCACCTGTATATCTTCTTTTCTCACGTGTCTGGTTTTTTTCCCTTTAAAAAAATTTGCTTGAGTTTTAAGTGTTATTTGTATATTTTGAATGCAAGTCCTTTATCAGATATATATTTTACAAATATTTTCTCCTAGTCTGTGGCTTGTCTTTTCATTCTTTTAACAGTGTTTTCACAGAGAAAAAGGTTTTAATTTCAATTAAGTTAAACCTGTTGATTTTTTCTCTTATTGATCATGTTTTTAGTGTTATTTCTAAAAACTCATTTCCAAACCCTGGACCACATAAATCTTCTCCCATGTTTTCTGTTACAAGTTTTATAGTTTTGCATTTACATTTAGGTCTGTGATCCATAGTTAGTTAATTTTTGTGTAAGGTGAGAAATCTGTGTCTAGGTTCAATTTTTTGCATATGGATGTTCAAATTTTCCAACACCATTTATTGAAAAGACTATCTTTTATTCACTGAATTGCTTTGCACCTCTGTCAAAAGTCAGTTGCCTATACTGTGGGTCTGTTTCTGGGCTCTTCTCTTATTTATTTGTCTGTTCTTTCAGCAATGCCGTGCTGTCTTGATTACTGTAGCTTTATGGTACATCTTACAGTAGGTAGTGTGAGTCCTTCAACATTGTTCCTCCTCTTCACGATTGTGTTGACTGCCCCAAGCCCTTTGCCTGTCATATACATTTAAAATACGTTTGCTGATGTCTACAAAATAACTTGCTGGGATTTTGATTGGGGTTTCATTGAAGGCATAAATCTATTTGGGAAGAGTTGACATCTTAACAATATTGAGTCTTCTAATCCATGTATATAAAATATCTGTATTTATTTAGGTCTTTAATTCCTTTCATCTTTGTTTTCCAGTTTTCTGCAAACAGGACTTGCACATGTTTTGTTAAATTTATGCCTAAATATTTCATGTTTGTATACTATGATAAATCATATTGTCCTCTGTTTAATTTTAATTTTTTAATTATTTGCTTCTGGTATATAAGAAAACAACTGACTTTTGTATATTAACCTTTTATCCTACACCCTGCATTTGCTTTTTAGTTCCATTAGTTTCTACTGTAATTTTTATTATTTCATTTCTTCTGTTTGCTTTAGGCTTAATTTGTTATTTTTATATATTTTTCTGACATGAAAGGTTAGGTTATATTTTTAGATGTTTCTTCTTGTCTGATATATGCATTTAATGCCATAAATTTCTTTCCACACACAGCTTTCTCTGTCTCTCACAAATTTTAAAAAGTTGTGTTTTCATTTTTATTTGATTGAAAATATGTTTTAATTTTTCTCATGACTTCTTCTTTGACCCATTACTTATTTAGAAGTGTTTAATCTCCAACTACTTGGGGATTTTGCAGCTATTTTTTGTTATTGATTTCTACTTTAATTCCATTTTTGTCTGAGAATATACTTTGCAAGGTTCCTATATTTTTTTGTTTGTTTGTTTGTTTTGTTTTGTTTTTTTGTGGGGATGACCAGCCCTGCCAATCTTCCCCTTTTTTTTTGCTGAGGAAGACTGGCCCTGGGCTAACATCCGTGCCCATCTTCCTCTACTTTATATGGGACGCCGCCACGGCATAGCTAACAGGCAGTGCGCGTCCGCGGGCACCTGGGATCCGAACTCGCAAACCCCGGGCTGCCAAGCCCGGACTAAACCGCTGCGCCACCGGGCAGCCCAAGGTTCCTATCTTTTAAAATGTGCTAAAGTGTGTTTTATAACCCTGAAGGTGGTCTATCTTGGTGAATGGCTCTTGTGGACTTAAAAAGAATGTGTATTCTGTGGTTTCATGAAGTGTTCCCTCAACATCAACCCCTTCTGGTTGCACGATGGTGCTGTTCAGGTCATCTACATGCCACTGATTTTCTGCCTGCTTGACATATCAATTATTGAAACAGGGCTGTTATATCTCCAAATATAATAGTAAATTTATTTATTATTCCTTTCAGATCTATCGATTGTGTTTCCTGCATTCTTATGTTCTTTTGCTAAGATTGTTATGTCTTCTTAGAGGAATGATTCCTTTGTCATTGCGTAATGTAGCTCTTTATCCGTGATTACCTTTCTCTTTCTGAAGTCAGCTTTGTTTGAAGTTATTATAGCTCCTCCCCCTTTCTGTTGATTTTTGTCAACAGAGTATATCTTTCTCCTTGATGTTACTTTTAACCTATTTGTGTCTTTATATTTACAGTGGGTTTCTTGTAGACAGCATAGAATTTGTTTTTCTTTTTTATTTACCCACTTTGACAACCTCTGTCTTTTAATTGGTGTATTCAGACCATTCACATTATTGATATAGGTAGATTAATATCTATAATGTTTGTAACTATTTTCTATTTGTTACAATTTTGTTTGTTTCTTTATTTTCCCCTCTTTTTCTGCCTTCTCTGGTTCCATTTGAGCATTATATACTATTTCACTTTATATTTTCTCTCAGAGTATCAATTATACTCCTTTTAAAAAATATGTTTTTAGTTCTTACTCTGGAGTTTCGAATATACAATTTTAAGTAATCTATGTCCACCTTCAGATAACAGAGTAATGGTTCCAGGTGCAGCGCAGGCGCCTGTGCCAACATGTTGCCCGTTCCTGTTTGCCAGGCGTTCTGGCGTGGCTGTCATTCATTTCACTTATTCATATGCTGTGATGACACAATGCAGTGTGCTTTTATTGTTATTGTTATTGTAATTGTTTTGTTATTTAAACAAATGTATGCCTTCTAGACCAATGAAGAATATGAAAAACAGGAGATTTCATTTTACCTTTATTTATTCTGTCTTTATGTGTCTTAGTTTCTGACCTGTGTCATCTTTCTCATGCCTGAAGAAATTCTCTTAACAGTTCTTGATGGGCAAGTTTGTTGCTGAGGAGTTACTTCAGCTTTTGTTTGTCCGAGAAAGTGTTTATTTCTCCTTACTTTTGTGGTTGATACAGAATTTTAGGTTGGTGGTTTTTATCTTTCCATGTTTTAAAATTTCACTTCATTCTCTTCCTTCACTCGTCGTTCTGGGAAGTCCACTGTCTTCTTATCCTTGTTTCTCTAGGGGAGCTCTCCTCCCATCCTCACCCTGGATTCTGTCAAGATTTGACATGGTCTTCAGTTTTCTGCAGTTTGAACATGACATGCCTATGTGTTTTTTGTTTTTGTCTGTTGGTTTATATTTTTACTGCTTTCTGTTGTCTGAGACACTACTCCTTCAAATTTTTTCTCTACTCCGTTCTCTGTCTGGTAGTCCAGTTAGGCAAATCTTGAACCTTTTCATATTGTCTCACAGTTCTTGAATGTTCTATTCTGTTTTGTTTTTTTAAATTATTTTTTCTTTCAGCATTTCAGTCTGGCAAGTTTCTGTCTTCAAGCACAGTTGGCCGTGTTGAGTCTACTGAAGAGCTCGTTAAAGACGATTTTCAATTCTGTTGTGTTTGGCTTAAAGCATTCTCGTGTGATTGTTTTTTGGATTTTCCATCTCCCTGCTTACATTACCAATCTGTTTTTGCATATTGTCTACTTTTTTCATTAGAGTCCTTAGCATATTAAAATAATAATCCTAGTATCAATAATATTAAACATAGTTATTTTAAATGTCCTGTCCAACATCTGCACCATATCTTAGTCTGTTTCTGATGATTGCTTCATCTTTAAAGAGTGTGATTATGCTTGCCTTTTTTCATGCTTTGTAATGAGTTATTGAAAGCTGGAGGTGTTGTACTGGGTAATAGGAACCCCATAATAAGACTGACCAGTGTGAGAATTTGTGGCAATCTGGCTAGGAGTTGGGCTGGATTTAACGTTTGCTGTAGCTCGAGGTACCTGAGGCTTCTCGCTCCTCTAGTGTCCTCGTTTTTGTCTTCCTTCTCTTTGGGCTTAGCCATGCATTCCTCCTCAGGGAAAGTCTGTGCCCTTCAGCTATTTCAGCTGTGATCCACTCTCATTATACTGGATCCTGTCGGTAAAGTCATAAAGTGTGGTGGAGTGGTAATCTGCACAGGAGAGAAAATATTCTATAATCTTTGATAAAGTCTCAGACTTACAGCAGGCTTGAGTCTTGGAGTGTGATCCTCATATGTGTTTCTCCAGTGGTAGAGCTTTCCATCCACCCGCTCCCTGCTCTCATCCCTGCTGCACATTTCTAATCTCTTTCCCTGAATCCTTGAACCCTGTTGGGGAGGAATTTCTTTCCCCAGCTGAGAAAAAGTTCTGGCAAAGTCCTTTCCCCTGGAAAATCAGCCTTGCTATGGAGAAAAGTCTGGGTGTATTTCACAAAGCCTACTCTTCCCTTTCCCCTGCTCAAAACACAAGAGGATGTTTTCTGGAGTTCCTGGAGGGAAAGCCTATGAAAATGTCCTCCGCCGATTCTGTTGTACTCAGAATCTCTCGCTGTCACAATAGTCCACACTCAGCCTCCAGCAATTTGTCACAATTACTATGT
The DNA here is from genome assembly GCA_031878705.1 of Tapirus indicus. Lineage (NCBI taxonomy): Eukaryota > Metazoa > Chordata > Mammalia > Perissodactyla > Tapiridae > Tapirus > Tapirus indicus. The sequence continues at coordinate 68,982,434 of CM062917.1, forward strand.
AAATGTTTCTACCATTTTATGGCTCCGTGGTTTTCTAATCCAGGGGAACAGATCAGTTTTATCTCTCTGGATGTGTCTGACTCTCCAGATTTGGGGATTGAAGTGTGCCCTAAAAACTCACTTATTTGATGGGTCTAAAACAGGTCATTGATTTTCAGTTTGTCCTTCTTTTTTTTGGTTGTAGGGATGAGAATGATAACTTCCAATCTTTTTACATGTTAGAGCTGAAACATGAACAGCTTTATTAAACAGCTTATTAATTTAAACAGCTTTAATGAGATATGATTACACACCACAAAATTCACCTTTTTAAGTGTAGAATTCAATCATTTCAGTAAATTTGCAGAATTGTGCAACCATCACAGTGAAATTTTAGAATATTTCATCACCTCCAAAATACTCCTTGTGCCTGTTTGCCATCAATTTCCGTTCTCATCACCAGTTCCGGGAAACCATGACTCTGCTTTCTGTCTCCAGAGATTTGTCTTTTCTCTTCATTGGTTTTTACAGGTATAGAATACTTCTTCATCTAAAAATCAGAGTTCCTATAGTTTTCCTAGATTTTTAAAATATGATTGAACTTTTTCTCTTCAAAATCTTTAGTCAACCTTTTTTTTTTTTTTTTTTGCTGTAAAAGGTAAAGTGAGATTGTAAAACAATTTCAAGCTAGATAATAAATACTCATTTTTTTCTTAACGATGTGCTTTTCTTTAACCATGAGAAACTTGCACTTTGGGTGTCATTTCTTCAGTAATTTTTTAAATAAAATTAACATTCTAAGGTTACATGAATACAAATACTTTTCCTAAATAGTTAAACAATTACTCAACATCATTTACCGAGTAATCCAGGAAGATTTAATTTTATACTAGGGCATTGTATAATGAAATGATCTCAAAAAATTTGTGACCTCACTTCTATAAAGTGCTGAGACAGTAATGCAATTATCCTCTATCAGTTTTCCCTAGAGAGGTCTTCAATTGGAGTGATATATCTTTCTTAAATGTTTCTATAAGTTGTGATTACTTATGTATTGTTTTATCCGTGTATTGACTTGCTGTGTTACTGCTTGATAAGAGGTATGACATAGTCAAGCAGCAAAACTTATATGACCCAGGAAGTGTGTAATTTATTTATTTTTGTTTATTTTATCCCAAGCTACCATGTTCCAGAAGGACTCTGGAACCAGATATTAAGCCCAAAATGAAGCCCTGGCTGGGATATGTAGCAATACAAAGAAGCAAGCTCTTGTCTAGAGCCCAGACTTGCTAGAAATTAGGAGAGGAACCAGATAGAGGTATGACCCGTGAAAAAAACTGTGTGCGAGTTAATATTTGGAAAAAATTCATGACATGTAGTGACTATAAAATCTAAGGGAAAGTCTGATGGTGCATACAAGTAGACAGGAAGACGAGAAGAGTTGAAGCATGGATATGAAGATGGACAGATTCTCAAGGTAGAGAGTATAACAGTGTAAGAGTTGTTGTTTATAACCAATGCAGGGCTTGCCATTGACTAGTGCTACAAGTTTCAAGTTCAATTGGCTTGCCACTGCAGTTCCTCTGAAATTGCTTGTCTTTGCCTTGTGAATGTTTTTGTTTGCTTATAAAAGTAATAAATATAAACCGGGAGAAAAGGAAATCAAACATTACCAATAGATAGTATATCAAAAAGGAAAATCTCCTCACTCACTCCTAGGTACACTACTCAGAAGTAAATGTTTTAAAAACTAATTATGCTTTTAATTGTTCGTGTTCTTAATATCACAATTGGAAATTTAAATATTATACATCTATTTCTTTGTTTATCACATGTAAAGAGAATAGATTGACTCCTTGCTAATGAAAGATGAATGAATTTTACCAACTGACATTATTTCATCACTAGTCTGAATTATGTTTCATAAGCAAATGCAGGTTTTTATTTTTAGTTTTCCCTCTTATTATAAACTAGAACCACATAGAGAATTGTGTGTATAACGTGTAAGTAGTGTATAGTAAATAAATGTGTAGTGAATGCCCATGGCACGCAGGTGAGAATGTAGAGCAGTGTGGCCCTCTGCAAGCCCTTCCACGCACTCCTTTGTGTTCATCTCTCCCTCGATCCTTACATAGTAGTAACAACTTTCCTGAATTTGGTGATAATTATCTATTTAATTTTCTATATCATTTTAAAACAGACATGCATACCTGACTCAATGGAAATTAGATTTGCATCTTTGTTTTTTTTATTTTAAGGATATCCAAGATACTATGTCATTTTATCATACATGTGTAATCTGCATCTCTAAAATCCTGGGCATTTCTTACATAACCATAACATCATTGGTACCATCTCATACTATGTTCAAATTTCACTGATTTTCTCAAAAGTGGCTTTTCTTGTTGGTTGGTTAGAAAAAAATAAAATATAGTCCACATGCTATATTTGGTTCTTATGCTAAGATTAATCATTGGGTTTATTTAGTAACTGCATAGTCTTGCCATTGAAAATTTTGATGACCTAGTCTCCAAAGTCACACATTGCTCACCTGTTCTGCCTTAAATTATTCACTAAGTCCAGTCAACACTCTGGAAGAGAGAAATTAGGCCCCACCTCTTGAACAGAGTATCAAAAAAATCCATATCTAAAACCACTATAGTTTCCAGTGGCATCCAATTAGTTTTCTATGGTTTCTTTCTCTCTCTCTCTCTTTTTTTCATTTCTTCCTTTCTTTTTTTTTTTTTTTTTGGTGAGGAAGACCAGCCCTGAGCTAACATCCGTTGCTAATCCTCCTCTTTTTGCTGAGGAAGACTGGCCCTGGGCTAACATCCGTTGCTAATCCTCCTCTTTTTGCTGAGGAAGACTGGCCCTGGGCTAACATCCGTGCCCATCTTCCTCTACTTTATATGGGACGCCGCCACAGTGTGGCTGACAGGCAGCGCGTTGGCGGGCGCCTGGGATCCGAACCGGCGAACCCCGGGGCTGCCAAGTGCGGATGAAACCGCTACGCCACCGGGCGGCCCCCATTTCTTCCTTTCTTCTTCCTCCCTCCCTTCCCCCCTCCCTCCATCCCTTCCTCTCTCTTTTCTTCTATCCTTCCTTCCTTTCTTTCTTCTTCTTTATTTAATATCATCCTATAACTCTCATGGGTTATGCATACATTCAATGTTTTTCAAAGGCATTCATTATTATTAACACTTTAATGCTCACCATTTTTCTTCTTTGTCCAAATGGGGCCCTTTATATTGAATCCCGGGTCCTTGTTGCATGACCTTCTTAGTTTTTAATAGCTTCCTTGCTTTCTGGTACAGCACTATTCTCCGTTCATCTCATTTAGTTCCTGCAGCAGACATGGAATCAGCCATTCCTCCAAGCACTCTGGTATTTTTTAATTGAGGAAATGCTATTTAGAGGCCATTAACTTGGCATTAGGTATGATTTTTGCCATTGGGTTGTTATGGCTTCCATACTTCTTTAGCAGACAGAGCAGGTATGTGTGTATTTTATAAGAAAAACCATGAGTCTGTATTATTTTTAATTCAAATTTTACAAGTATAGGTTTTACTTAATTTCATTGCTTTTATAGTTTTTGCTCTTTTCTCTTACACAGAAAATATCGATGCCTGACAGTAATAGCATATTATTTGCATTTTTCTACCAGACAAACAAAATGGTTTTTAAAAAATGATACTAATGTTACCAATAAGTCTATTCATTGAAGCTTAGATTTCTTTGCAGCCCAGATCCATCAAGGATGTACAATCAAAATACTGGTCTCTTGAAATGTCATTTATCCTTGTGATTAAGTCATCAATTAATACACAGTTAGATTTATTAGTTGCAGCATGTTTCTAGTATTTAATAGTTTCAAAATTTACTTTTGGAATACGTAAAAATAAAGGATTTTGAAGTCAACACTATTTAGCAAAATATGTTCAGAAAATTCTTACTTTCATCCCAGTCCCTTCTACCTTTTTCCTTCTCAAACTTAACTTACTACTTTATAGCTTATGTATAATACTTTCAGATTTTCCTTTTGAATTTATATGCTCTCCTCTGCCATTCCCTCCTTTCCCCTTATCCTTTCTCCCTTCCAGAGTTACAAAATGTAGTCTCCTGTATACAGATTTCTGCTCTTCTTTAATTCAACAAAATCTAGTGATCAGCTCATATCAGACATCCTTCTTATCTTTCTTACAGATGAATCATATACCATTGTGTGGATCTATTTATACAACAGTTTTCATATTTATGGACATTTGATGCGCATCCAATTTTTACTATTACAAATAAAGTTGTAGTAGAAACTATTACTTTTGGCCAGTGTGCATCATAATTTCTAGGAGTAGGATTGACAAATTAAGAGGTAAATGCATATGCCATTTTGCCACATATTTCTGATTTCTTCTCTGAAGAGAGTGTATGATTTTACATTCCCACCAGAATATCTATGATAGCCCCATTTTATAACAGCCTAAGTGTATGTTGTCGTAATTTTGCTTTTTTGACAGTTGATACATGAAAAACAACTCAGTGTAATTTTAAGTTGAATTTCTTCTATGATATTTGAATTTTTTAAATATTCCATATTTTAAAGATGATTATTTTAACTTTTTGTTTTAAATGTTATGTTAGATTTACAGAAGAGTCGCAAAGAGAGTATAGAGTTCAAATAATACCTTTTGTCCAGCTTCCTTTAATGTCAACATCTTACATAGTTGTGGCTAACTTATCAAAACTAAGGTATTAGTATACATTACTATAAATAAATGACAGACTTTATTCGGATTTCATTAATTTTTCCACTGAAGTCCTTTTTCTGTTCCAGACTCCCTTCCAGGATATCACATTGCATTTAGTCTTCCTGTCTCCTCAATCGCCTCTGATTGGAGAGTTCTCAGCCTTTCCTTATATTTCATTACTTTGACACTTTTGGAGCAGACTGGTCAAGTATTTTGTCAAATGCCCCTAATTTAGGCCTGTCTGGTGTTATCTCATGATTACACTGGGTTACTCATTTAGGGGAAGATGATGCCAGAAGTGAAGTGATCTTCTTATCCGGGGATACATGATATCACATGGCAACTTGATTAAGGTGACTGTAGATCTCCTATTTTCACCCATCCCTGCTCCATCTCTTCTCTATTCATTAAAAGCTACTCACTAGGTCAAACTGCACTCACGGGGAGGAATCAAAGCAGTGGCTCCTGCTCTCCTTCCCCAGGAACCATCTTGGAGAGTTTTGTCACCGTTCTTCCTTGTGAGCTCCTGGAAAAAAGTCTGCAAGAGATCGCAAACTCTACTATAGTGTGTGGCCCCCAGGGGCTTCACATTCTGGTGCTAACCCCCTCATCCTTTAGCAATTCCTCAACCACTTTAGCTGAATCTTCTTACTGGCTTATATGACATTCAGAGACATCCATCCCTGGTAAGCAACATGCAAGTTTTTTTCCCCTCTGAAGGTGCTCATCTTTCTCGAGATTTTGAATGTGATTTGCCTGGCTCTCTACGTTCTCTGATGGTCTTAAGGAATTTCTTACTTTGCAGTTTTCTACCTTTTTTCTTATTTTAAGAGTGGAGTTGGCACTCACTGCAATTCTGCACATCTCAGAGCTCATAGCTAAAGAATGCAGTGTCATTTTTATTTCTTCTTCTAAGTACCATGTTCAAAATGTTTGCCCAGTTTATTGGGTTCTGTTTCTGGAACCAATCCTACTTCGTTATAATGTGCTACATATTAATTTATTATTGGATTTTGTGTGATGATATTTTAAAGAATTTTATAGTGTTTAAAAATGAGATTTGTTTGAGTTTCATTTTTTAGGCAGTGCTTACAGGCTTTCATGTCAATGTTACATTCACTTCAACAGACAATTTAAAAGATTTTTATTTTTCTTCTAGGGTCTTGAACAGTTTTTGTAGCAGTGGGATTATATGCCCTTTAAAACCACTGGGAGGCAGATCATTAAATGTTTTGCTATTTTTTCCCATAGAAATTTGATTTTTTTTTTTAGAATTTCTACCACCAATATATTTAGTCTTAATAATAAGTAAGTAATTGTTGAGTTGTATATTGGAATAAATATAGATGTATGTATAATTTCTCTCTTTGGATGGTTATCCATTGTTTGATATTCTTGCTGTGTGTACTGTGCATTCTCAATCTTCCCCACTTGTTACTTTTTAATGTGAGACAGGGATTTATCTATTTTGTTGATTTTCTCCAAAAAATAGCTCTAATATTTACGATTTATTAGTTATAGCCTTTTCTGTTTCCAACTTATTACTTTCCGGTCTTATATTATTTATATATACTATCTGATATTACTTATGTCACATTATTTAATGAAAATTGTGTAATAGAGTTGAGAGGATATGTTTTGCTATTCCCAGTTTCATCACAACAGATAGTTGTTGCTGCACATCTGAAACTGTACAGGAGTGTGTGCTTGGGCATTAAGTGGGTCGGATAACAGAAGGTGACTCAGAGTTGCTTGTAAAAAATATGTCTCAAAGCAACCATGGCTCGTGAGTTAGGGGACTAAAAAGTGGATTACCCTTTCCACATTTGAGTTTAAAAGTTTTTGAAATTCCATTTCTAGAACTTAAAACATCTGACTTAATATGTACGGTTTCATGTACCTCTCATTTGGTATAAACAGCAAAAATTTTTGAAGCACAGACTTTGTTTGGAAAAGTAAAAGGACTTAAAGATAATTGAGTTCCATCTACTCATTCTATAGAACAGTAAAATAGGGATAAAAGGATAATAAAATAGCCAACATTATAATCAGATAAGAGACGAGGAAGCATCAGAATCCAGTCTTTTTGGCCCTTATTTAATGCTCTTTAAACTCTTCAGCCTCCCTCAATAGTTTGACTTATTTATTCACTTATTTATTGAATAAACATATGTCTAACATTCATTATGTGAAATGCATTATGGAAATGTTCAAGGAAACAGAGATAAATAATACACAGGAATTAGCCTTAGAGTTTGCCTTCCAGAAAAGACCAAGCAGACAGATATACATACACATACAGCTTCCATCTCATGCTCCAATTATTTATAACGCTACAATATAATCTATTAGAGAGTCATGGCAAAACTCTTGAGAACACAAGACAAATACATGAATTTTCACTGGTAAAGTCAAAGTGTTTTTGTTTTGTTTTGTTTTTTTCAGAATCAATACATTTTATTTTTGTCCTAAGAAGCTCTACGAGCTAATACCATGTAACAGTTAATGAAAAGTAGAACTTACAATCATGATAGGGAAGATTGCACCCTTAATAGAGGCACAAATATATTAACTGTGTCATCAAGTGCTGGGGAAATTTTGCCAGTTCTGGAAAAGTAGGAGAAGATAATTTCTAGCATGGAAAATTATTAGCCCATGTAAAATGATGAACTTGGATAATGAATGCATTGAATGGAGCTAATATAGCTGGAGTAAAAGAAATAACTGAAGGGCAGAGAATGAAGCCAGGATTATATGTCAGGGGAAAGACTATGAATGGTTTTCAAGGCTCCCACAAAATATATTTAAATTATACTGGAGGCTGAACTTGGTTGTGGTTCCTCTTTTCTTCTAATCTCTCTGTTTTCATTGATAGCTTCCAGATTTGAGCCCATTCTCTATCACCAATTCTTTTCCATGCAGCCTCATTTCTGGGAAAGAGATTGATCTCCACTCTATGTATGTTTTAGTGTACATTCTCATTTCTCACCCAGCTGCACAACCACCATTCCTACAGCTGGACTATTTCTCTGGAAGCCACGTTGCCTGTTCGCTTCCTGACAGTTTGGTTGTAATAGTGTGATGAGGATTGCAAACCTGCAAACCTACTGAGAGATCTCATATGCTGACCATTCAATCCAGGCTACGATCTGTGAAGTTTTGTATAGTGACCAAAAGCAGCTTTCCTTTACTCAGGAAAACTGATAATTTCATAAAGTCCAGTGTCCTGGGATGTCTGTAATCTCCCACCTGTCAATTATTGTTTTGGTGTTAAAAGCTCCTTGGATTGTTCCGACCTTTTGATGGTTGTGAATAACGCTGCTATAAACATGGAGTTACAAATATCTGTTTGATTCCCTGTAATCAATTATATTTTGGATATATACCTAGGGGTGGAATTGCTGGATTATATAATAATTCTTTGTTAACTTTTTGAGGAAACACCAAACTGTTTTCCACAGAGGCTGCTGCACCATTTTGCATTCTCACCAGCAGCACACAAGGGTTTAATTCTCCATATCTTCTAACACTTGTCTCTTTTCATTTTTTTGATAATAAACAACCTAGTAGATGTAAAGCAGTATCTCATTGCTGGTGGTTCTATCTTGTCTTCAAACTTGTCATCATTGGAGCACTTGATTATTGTGTCTCTTCTCTTTTTCATCTATGTCCACTCTTTGACAATCTCCAGCCCCTTGGCTTTAAATACCATGGACATGCTGATGTATATTGCTGGCCCCAACCACCCACTAAACTCTAGGTTCATATAGTCCATTGCATTGCGGGTATTTTTACTTGGATGTTCAATAAGCTTCTCAACAATACAATGTCCAAAATTGAAGTCACGTTCCAAGCTCCTTGTCTCCTACCAATCATGAACCTGCTCCTCCCATGGACTTCCCATACATGCCAATGGCTTCTCTATTCTACCAGTTTCTTAAGCCTTTCCATTCTATGAGTTTCTCAGTATGAATCCTGGATTCATCCTTTATATTTCTTTTTTCCTCGCCTCCTTATCAGTAAGTCCTGGTGGCTCTATTTTCAAAATACACCCAGAGCTTTGGTCCGGTCTCTGTTCAAATGCCATCTGCATAGAGAGGACTTCTCCATATAAAATAGCTCCTGACCCAACACTCTCAGTCCCCTCATCCTGCTCCATTCTTCATAGCACTTGACATCATAGATATTAGTTTAAATTGTGTCCCCTGCACAACAATGTGAGGGAAGAAACTTGTCTGGTTTATTTACTGCTGATTCTCCAGTGCCTAGAATAGTACAGATTCAATAAATACTTGTGGAATGGATGATTGGAGAATAAGTGGAAGATCTGGTTAAAAAAAAACACAACTCTTTGAGCTTCTTCCATTGCCACCAGCTTTGAGGGCCTGTCAGAACTCTTACTCTATCTTTAGAGGAGGAGAGAGTTTGCATCAAAGTAACCACATAAGTTTAAAAGTTCAAAAGTTCAGGCAGATAGGCACATTCATTCCCCAAACAGGTTTCCAAGCAGGGAGAGTATCTGGTCTTAGAGAAGGGAGGGGCGCAGTAAGTATCAGAGGTTATGTGTGGCTGAGCACTTACATCTATGCTTTTCTGTAGCAACAAAAACAGGAAGCTGCAAGCTGATGTTGAATCCTCTCAAATGCTCCTGGACTGAAGGGTCTCAAAGGACCCACATTACCTGACTTCTCCCTATAAATCCTTAGCTATTACCCAGACTTTTTTTCAAATTATGCTTTGTAGTCCACATTCTAAAAATCTACGTGGAAAAACTAACAGTCACATTAAATATATTTTTAGAAATTTGTCATTTTATTTAGATTAAAGCTAGGTAACAGATTCTCTCTCTCTCTCTCCTCTATGATGTGTAAATTCCATTTAGTTTTATACAAATTGCATAGAGATTGGAGAATTTGAAATTTCTTTTATTCAAGTTCTACCACCTGTTAGTTAGAATGTGCCTGAGACAAAGCAATTCCAGTCGCCATCCCGCCCTCTGCAAGACACCCTTTCCGGGGAGGCAACATAAGACATGATCAACTATGTCACAGGTATACAAGGTCGCCCCCTATCTCCAGCATAAAGCCCCTGGTTCACAAAATGTGCCTCTTATGCTTAGAATCAGCCATAACATTTCTTTATCTTGCCAGATCTTTAAAGCTGTTACTCTGCTTTCTCTTTGACCCAGAGTCTCCTTCCAAGGCAGCATTCTTACCTGTTGTTCATACGTAGGTATAGAGACCTGTGAATATCACCAAATTATATGCAGAAATTTGTACTTATGAGAATATTTTATTGGGGCTTAGAATTTTAATCAGGTTTACAAGATATCTATGGTTTGAAAAAAATTAAGCACTACTAATCAAAAAAAAAAAAAAACACCCACGCTTGATTCAAATCCCTTTTAAGAAAAACTTTAATAAAATTGTGACATATGAATGGAAAATCAACATTTGGGGACTAATTATGTGGTCTTGCCTTTTCACCCTGCACTTCTCTCAATAGTTAAACAGCCACCCTAAGCTGCCCTTCACCGATCCGGTCCAAGTGTGAACAGGGCCAACTCCCTTAACTCTTCTGACATGCACATCCAGATTTAGAATGAGAAATAAGATTTTACTCAACACTGGTGGCAAACAGAAGGTAAAAAATGTAGACAGTGCCATCTAATTAGATGATCTTGTCTAGAAATTATGCCCACTGGTCTTCAGCATGTAGTCCATGCAAGGATTGTCCCTGCCATTTTTTTCTCTCACTTGAGAGTATTCTCAAGCATTTCAAGACACCCTGATGTATGAAATGGAAGTTCAGAATCAGAAATTCAAACAGGGGCTCTCTCCGGGTGCCTGGGGTCCATCTATGCTGTGTATGGATGTGTCTTCTCCAGTGACTGACACTGGGGATGATCTGCCCCTACCTGTTTGTCCTTTGCGTCTTAACTCTTTCACTCACCATTCCCTTGAAATTGCTATCCATTTCTTTACATCTCATAGTGATTTTCTTTCCTGCTCGTTCTTCAAATCTGCAGAACTACCTTCAAGCTAAAACGTAAGCATTCCTGTGTATGTGACCTTTCTCCTGTAGCTGGGAGACGAGCTTACAGATTTCACTGGGTCACTAATTGGTGCCTGCCTTGGGTAAGAAAGCAAAGAGTATGAATACCCAGAGGGCCAGGAATCCATTTTCTTTCAAGCCACACCTCTTGGATCTCAAATAAGTCCATTTCTGTATGGTTTTCTCAGCTATCTGACACCCCAGAGAGGTGGAAAGTAAATGGATCTGACATTTGCTTGGTTAAGTGGCTCCCCTTTCACTCCGATTACTTCTGCAACATCTGGAAGTTCAAATTTAGCACCTATGTCTCATGGCCATTTCACCGCAGCAGACTGAATTATTATTCATTCATTCACTTGTTTTCACATAACAAAAAAATTAAAATATTACAGGTATTGTGGTAGGCAATAGCCACGCAATGATAAGACTAAATTCTTTTCTTTAGAAAGTTTCTGTTATAATGGAAGAAACAGATAAATAAGCATGCAATTATATGACTAATGTATTAGAGAGGTTTTTCCTAGAACTATGGTGAGGGGGCTGAGGAGTAAGTCCTGCCCTAAACAGATCAAGAGAGGAGGTTTCAGGGAGCTGGGTAGTTTAGAGGAGAAATATAGAACCACCATATGTAGAAGTCCAGGGAGCATTCTGGAAGTCAAAGCAGAGGACTGTGAAGGGTACTTGGTGTTTCTGCCTTTTGGTGAACAGTAAGGATGACATTTGAGATGGTAGGTGTTCACAGAAGAGGTCACTCCAGAGCTCCCTGTCTGTTCTTATCAAGAGGCATGCCCTGGATGTGCTGAACCTTCAAGACTGAGAGACAAGAATTGGTCTTTGATACCGGAGTTCTCCTCCTTTAGACACAAGCTGACTGTCTGAAGGACACTTAGCAATGTGTACTACCTCATATAAAACAACAAGTAGAGCAATAATGACCACTCCAGACTGACTTCAGTCTCTAAAATGCAATGCATCTCCTGTGTTCTTATAATTTTAAATTAACCCTGAAGGGAAAATGGTAAATATTTCCAATCTAATAACTACAGAAGAAAATTATTACAGTAAATTTAAAAGTGAAGTCAATATTAAATTAGAAGCCTGTTATTAATGGTGATTAAAATGAAATTAATTGCTCCAATTAAATATGGATTCACTTGTTAAAAAAAAAAAAAAACCTCTTCAGAGGCACACTGGTCCTTGTCAATTCTATAAATCTCAATGCATTTCAATTCAATTCAATCTGATTCAATTCAAACACACTCAACAAACATTTCCTGTGCTTTTTACCTTGTGCCAAGGCCTATAGCATGGTGGAGATGCAGAGATGATCAAGGTATAGAGCCCACTCTAGAGGGAGTAATAACCAGAATAATGTGGAAATGTGTTCAGTGTGCTGGGGAACACAAGTGCACATGACTAATGCAACATGGAGAAAATAATTAATGCTTCAAAAAGAGGTGCTTTTTACAGTGGCCTTGAGGGTTTAGAAAGTTTCGTGTAGAAGAGTAAGATATGGAAGGACATTCCAGACATCAAGGCAAGAGAAATGAAAGCCTCCAAAGCAATGAGGACACCTTGCTTCATCGTCTCTATGGACAGATTGCTGTGCTTATTGCATCGGATGTGTTGGGAGAGGGCAGGGAATGAAATAGCAAAGGATGGGTTGAGGCTGGGAAAGGCAACCTTTGCCAGGGTAAATCCTGGAGTAACGTCATTGTTACACTGCAGTATAACATCTTGATAAATACTCCAGTAACGTCATTATATTTGAGATCATCAAAATGTGTTGAAATCCGAATTGTTATCCCCAATTGCACTGGTTTTGTAGGTCTTGTTCACACAGCTTTGTCTCTTTTGATCTTCACTCTATAAATTCTAACCTCACAGACGTTTTGGTATCAGTTAAAGGTTAACCCTTTTGGTGGTACTTTGGGCATCCGGCTTTGGAGAAGAAAGGGAAAGATAATCAGAATGGGCATTTTCAATCACAGATCAAGGGTGACAATGAACTGAGGGAAGTAGCAGGTGATCGATCTGCCAATGTCCACATATCTACATGGAAGGAATTCTCATCAGTGGGAAGAGATTCAGAAAGAGACTGAAAATACAGCACATTAAATGTTGCAAAATTAAAGACAAGCAAAAGTACAGACAAATTCATGAGTTTTTATTGAGGAGAGATAACAATAGGTACTATAGGTCACAATAGTCTCTGCCTAACCAATTTGAACTGAGAAAGAAACTATACTAAATCTTGGTATTTGATTTCTATTGTGTGATAATTTGGCCTGGTTTTCACATATTAAGTAATTATTTATTCAATGAGGATTGATTAATTATGAATATTGGGAATTTTGTTAGGGTGCTTTCCAGAGTTCTCATATCTCCTAACTTTTGGAGGAGACAGAGAGAGAGAACTGGGTAAATGCAAAGCAGTGGGACACCTGCATTAATAGGAGCATTTCCATGCAGTGGAGGGAGTATGGATTGATCAATTCTAGCACAACTAATTTTCCCTGACTTTGCAAAACATTATGTTCCTGAAATTGTCAGAGGGAATTGCACCAATTTGTAGGCAATCCTTTGGACCAAATGCTCTCCACGTTTATGGTTTTATCATTGGATTTTCTTAAAGTTAACAGCTTCTTATATCATGGCTATTTTCCAGCTTAAAAAATAATACTAAGCAAAAATTACTTAATGTGCACTGTATTTCAAGTTAGAACTTTTTAAAAAAGGATAATAAACAAACTCAAGTCTTCTTGACGTTATTTTGCACACCTCTGTCTGTGCTGAGAATTTGTCCTAGCCCACGTTCAGCCTTGTGCTAGCAGGAAGATCTAGGCCTTCTTTCCAGAACTGTCTTATCTTGCTCTAAATAAGCTATTCTGTTTCACTAATGCATCCTGAGACATGAAAATGACATTGCAAACACCATCTGCCTCAACATCTCAAATCCATAACAACAAGCTATAAGCGGGTTGCCATATAATCATGGCTCCCCATATTGTAACTATTTCATAAGATACTTGAGATATTGAAAACCTGGTGCAAATCAGAATTATCTCTCACTAGATCTTCAAGGCCAGGGAGTCCTCTCTCACCCTTCTCCCATTGTCACAGCTCTCCTTCTCTCTCTCACTGCAACTGGGAAAGATTCTCTGCTTTTAAGGACTTACATGATTAGGTTGGGCCCACTGGGTAATCTCACCACCTTAGGGTTGGTATCCTTAATCACATCTTCAAAGTTCCTTTTGACATGTAAGACAACATGTTTATCGGTTCTGGGAATTAAGAAGTAGATACTTTGGGAGGGAGGCATTATTCTGCTTACCACAAAGTATACAAATAAGAGTGACCTTTAATTCACCCTTGGGGAGCTTTCCTTGTCCTCCAGTAGGGAATGGTATGAAGCTGAGTTGTGAAGTGGCTGTTACCTAGATAGAGTGTGAATGGGAAGCTCATTCTTATAGAAAACAAGCCAGTGTAAGGTTTGTGCTAATCTTGGAGCCAGGGTGTCTGGGGAGGATCTTACTGCTACCATTTACTAGCTGTTGACTTTGGACATGCTACTTAAGTTCTCTGTGCTTCAGTCTCCTCTCTAAGGGAGATAATAATAGTATCAAGAGTAGATATGCAGAATAAAAAGAAAGTTACCACGGGGCTGGCCAGGTGGCACAGCAGTTAAGCTCGCGCACTCCACTTCCGCGGCCAGGAGTTCGCAGGTTTGATCCCGGGCATAGACTGATGCACCGCTTGTCAAGCCATGCTGTGGCGGCATCCCATATAAAGTGGAGGAAGATGGGCATGGATGTTAGCCCAGGGCCAGTCTTCCTCAGCAAAAAAGAGGAGGATTGGCAACAGATGTTAACTCAGGGCTGATCTTCCTCACACACACACACACACACACAAGTTAACGTGTTAACTATTTATAACACAGTTGGGCACATAGGAAGTCTTTTATTTCACCTTATTTTATGGAGGTGAACCAATGGGTTTATAACATTATATAAATTTCAGAGGTACATCTTTATATTTTGATTTCTGTGTAGACTACATCATGTTCACCACCCAAAGTGGGAAATCTTTTAAAAGCATTACGTATTATGTTATTCTCAACCATTGGCACCTCTGGAGAATTTGAAGTATCTCAGTGTGACTGGAACAGAGCAAGATGGATTCAAGGGGTAATAAAAGAGCCCAGAGGACTCAGAAGCCACCAGAGAAAGATATCTTCTGACTGCCTGCCTAAAATTTGGCCTTTACCATAAAGACAGCAATAAGAGAGGAGGGGGCACATTCTGAAGAATTTGCAGTATGAGTATGGCATGCTTCTATTTTGGCTTAGAAAGATCCTTCTGGCTCAAATCTGAAAAATTGGATAAAAAGTATGGAGGGAAAGTTGGAAGCCAGGAGACTAGTTGAAAGGATTTTGCAAAACTTAGGATGACAGCTGAAGATGCCCTAATTGTGTGTAATGTTAGTGAAGATGAAAAGAGACTGAAACATTTGCTAAGTTCAACAGGACTTTGGAATTAGAATGAAGATTAAAAATGACTCAAAGATTCCTAATTTCACATGTTAGCAAATAGGTCCAGCCATTCATTAAGATTAAACACATACACATAAGTGAATGAACAAGTTTTGAAGTCAAGAACTTAAATATTGGAAATGTTCTTTTGGACGTACTTGTGGGGGCACTCAAGAATGTTTTTCCAGTAGAGTCTTAGATGAGGTCTGACTCTTAATATAGGTGTCTATAATAGGCAGAATAATGGCTCCCAAAGATATCAGCACCCTAATCCATAAAACTTGTCAATATGTTACCTTACATGTCAAAGGGAACTTTGCAGATGAAATTAAGATTATGGACCTTAAATTGGGGAGATAATTTTGGATTATCCATGTAGGCTTAATCTAATCACATCGACCCTTAAAAATGGAAAAGGAAGGCAGAAGAGTAAGTCATAGAGATGCAACAGAGGAGGCAGGAGAGATTCGAAGAGTGTGAGGAACGTACAACTGGATTTTGCAACAACCTGCATGAGCCTGAAAGCAGATCTCCTCAGGGCCTCCAGAAGGGACTGCAGCCATACTACATCTTGATTATAGCTCCTTGAGACCTGTGTCAGACTTCAACCTGCAGAGCTGCAAGATAAGTAGTTTGTGTTTTATGCCATTAAATTTTTGGTAATTTGTTATGGTAGCAATGGAAAACTAATTCAGCATTTAAGACGACAGCCTAGATCTGAGAGTCTTTGCCTGAAGATGATAATTGAAGATATGGGAGTTGTTATTGTCTGCAATTTACTTTAAATATGTGTAATTTAAAACAACTAAGTAGAGATAGTGTGATATATTTGTTTGTAAATTAACTTTAACCTACAAGTCCAGGCTGATTAGCTAAAATTTGGATGATCATAATCAGGATTAGAAACACCAGGGATGGAGAGTCAATGTCTGAAAGCCTCTAAGGAGGCTTTATATCCTCAAAGCACTTCAAATGCTGCTATCTTGATCCTCAGCAGAGGTGTCACATTTAGCATGACAGTAGTTGAGAATAATTATTCATGACTGAAACGAGTAATGTTGAAGATATATTCAAGATAAGTGGTTGAGTATAAGTATGGTAGAGTTACTCCCATCTCTTCTGTGAATGGGTACCAGAGGGTGATGTGCCACACCTCCCACAACTTTGGAGTATTCACTTAGATCTTAAACTCGGATTGGTCATGGGTTCCCACTTAAAGATGATCTCTTTTGCCTTATCCACCTAAAAGTTCTGCTGATACAGCCACAAAATATCATTGTACTCGCCTTAGACTGAATTGTTCACTTAGAACAGAGAACAGGGATTCCAAAAAGCTTGTAGGAAGAAGTAAAATTTGGGGTCTGTATGTGAAAAGAATGCATGTCTGTATGCTTAGCAGTCTAGATTTGTACTTCGTTCATTGTAACATACAACCTGGTAGCAAGATTGTGTGTGAGTGTGTGTGTGTGTGATCTTTAGCTCCTACCTAGCACTTCACTGGAGGTCACCCATATTGATGAAAAGAGCTTGATAAGTGTTGAACAATCATAATAAAAATTCAGGTCATTTTTCAATGGGAGTAGCTGTGGTCCCTCAGAGTGCGAGAAGAAACGGGGACTTGGTTTAGAACACTATATCGTTTTTAAAATCTATCAATTCTAGGTAAGCAAAAGGAATTAGTGAAAATCTAGTTTATTTCATATGCCATTGTGAAAATTGCATGAAGTAACATGGTAGTCATAAATATGCAACTTGAGTAGAAGTCATGGAATTGCTTTAGATAAATTATTTTATTTATTTTAAACACGATGAAGTAATGATTATTGCCGTTTTACAAATAAGCAAAATGAAGCTGCAGAAGGATGGTAAAACCTTACTGAAGGTCACATATAAAGTAAATTTCAGAGACATTTTTTAAACACAGGTATGTAACAGATGACACCAACATTCTATAAGCAAAAGAGTAAAGTGCTTCTTATTTTGAACTTCATGGGGGCTGACAAAAATTATGTATTCAAATGGCATTCATTTTCCTTCTCTGCCTTGTGCTACAGAGAAATTATCAGGGATGTGGGTAAGATCTGCCAGGGAAAGAGGATGTTCTGGTAATAACAGAAGCCATAGATGTTGATCCTGCCACAGATATTGCATGTGTTTATTGTAGAAGATATGGCAAAAGAGAGATCCTTCCTTGCTGAGATGCATAAATCAGTTTTCATTTTCAATGAATGCAGCTAGTAGGGCAAAGGCGCACTCAATATGTCCCCTCACCTGAATGTTGAGAGAGAGGCCCAGGATGGGGAGAGCGGTGGTCATCAGGTGTGCCATCCCCCAAACCTCAAATCTAATCAGTAACTAAGTACTTGGGATCCTTCCAAAAGGGAAGTTAAGTTATTAAGCAGGATGCATAATGTAGATTTAGGTGCATTTTCACAAATTAAGGTTATAACTCTACTTGATCTTTCTGGACTTCCTGAGGTAGATGCTGTCTCAATTAAAAGAGACGTCATTAGAGAAAGAAAGAATGTGATGGCAGGGCTTTGGAAAGAAATGATAAATAATTGTTTGAGTATGAAGATGCTTGTGGAGAAGCTATCTTATAAGCTTCTAAAAGATCAGAATATATAAGTGCAACCTCCAAATAATGAACAAAATATTGTGAATACATTTTGGG
Organism: Tapirus indicus; assembly: GCA_031878705.1. Taxonomy (NCBI): domain Eukaryota; kingdom Metazoa; phylum Chordata; class Mammalia; order Perissodactyla; family Tapiridae; genus Tapirus; species Tapirus indicus. The sequence goes on from CM062917.1 coordinate 69,000,417, forward strand.
ATTGCATTATTCTCATAGAAACAATAATATTGTTTATTGGCATTTTGTTTTAGCAAATATAATAACATTGGCATTTAAAATATGGTTATTGAGCTTTTTTAAATTCAGAGGCATTTTAGTTCATTACTTTCTAAAACTGTTTACTCAACACATATTGATTCATATTGATTATTTAGCAGGATATGAAGAAGACATGCTAGCATAAGGCATAGCCTTGCCCTTAATAAATGTACAACTGAACAGTAAGTCTATAGACATATACACAAGTTGTTAGAATCCAAAGTAGTAAGAGATATTCATTCATTCAACAAGTATTTATTAAGTACCTTACATGTGTCACACTCTATCTAGGGATACAGAAATAATAAAAAATGATTCAAACTAACCAGATGCATTTTTTTAAAACACTATCTTTACAAAATTTACATTTTAGCTCTTGGAAAATATAATAAAAATAAATATAGAATGCTTAGAATTTTGTCAAAACATCAGTTCTTGCCAACTTCACATATAGATTCAATGCAATCCTAATCAAATCTCAGAGAGTTACTCTGTAGATATTGTGTTAATATCCACATCTAATATAACATTTGTTAAGGTTTCTAAAGCTTATATGGAGAGGAAAAAGACCCAGAACAGCCAACACAATATTGAAGGAGAACAAAGTCAGACAATTGACACTACCTGACTTCACGACTTACCATAAAGCTACAATAATTAAGAGTGTGGTGAAAAAATTGACCAATAGATCAGAAACAGAATAAAGAGTTCAGAAATAGACCCACACATATATGGTAACTGATCTTGGAGCAAAGGTGATAAATGGAGCACAGATAGTAATTTCAACAAATGATGCTGGAACAATTGGACATGCTTATACAGTGGGCCCTTCAGTATCTAGGCACTGAACTTACCTCTTTCACAAAATTAATTCAAGATGGATCATAGATCTGTATGCAAAATGCAATACTATAAAACCCTACAAGATAATATAGGATCGTAGGTGACCCTAGATTTGGCAATGACTTCTTCGATTTAACACTGAAAGCACAATCCATGAAAGAAAAAAATTGATAAGTTGGACTTTTTCAAACAGAAAACTTCTGTTCTGTAAAAGACACTGTTAACATATGAAAAGACAAGCCACAAACTGGGAGAAAAGTCTTTGTAAAACACATACCTGATAAAGGACTGATATTCAAAATATACAAAGAACTCTTGACAATATGAAAAACAAAACAATAAAAATTGGTCAAAAGATCAGAACAGACACCTCACCAAAAAAGATATACAGGTGGCAAATAAATATATGAAAAGATGTTCAACATCATGTGTCCCTTGGAAAATGCAAATAAAAACAATAAATTACCGCTACATACTTATTAGAATGGGCTAAAATCCAAAACACAGACAACAGCAAGTACTCCTTAATATTTACCCAAGTGAGTCGAAAATTTACGTCCACACAAAAACTTGTACACAGATGTTTACAGTAGCGTTATTCATGATTGCCAAATTCGGAAGGAACCAAAATTTCCTTCAGCGGGTGAATGGATAAATAAACTCTGGTACATCCAGACAATGCAATATTGTTCAGTGCTAAAAAGAAATGAGCTATCAAGTCATGAAAAGATATGAAAGAAACTTGAAAGCATATTATTAAGTGTAAGAAACTACTTTGAAAAGATCATACACTGTATGATTCTGACTCTATGATATTCAAGAAAAGGCAAAACGATAGAGACAGTAAAAAGATCAGTGATTTTTTCAGGGACTTGGGGAGGAAAGGGTGGGAAGGATGACTAGTTGAAGCATCGGAGGTTTTTAGGACAGTGAATCTATTCTCCATATTATAATGGTGGATACGTGTCATTATACATTTATAAAATGCATAGAATATACAGCACAAAGAGCGAACCTAAATGTAAACTATGAACTTTAGTTAATAATACTGTATCAATATTGGTTCACCAATTGTAACAGATGTACCATATTAATGCAAGATATTAACAATAGGGAAAGCTGGGGGAGGAGAGTGTATGGGAATTCTTTGTAATTTCCATTCAATTTTCTGTAAGCCTAAAGCCACTCAAAAAATAAAGTCTACTAATTTTAAAAATAAGAATAAAAGTAAGTGTGGTATTAAAGATGCAATGTCTTGAATGGCAGTTGCCTAAAAAGAAATCAGGAGGTCACGAGGAGGAGCAGCTTTCAGCACCTGTGATAGAGCCATCAGGTAGACTGCTCTCACAGTGGTATCCTGTGGATAGATGGGGATGTGGAACACAAGGCTGGGGGTGGGGTGGGGGTGGGTCAGGGTAGAATTATAGACCTGGGAGATAGATAGTTAAAGAGGTGGTCATGAACATCTCACCATACAGATCCACATTGAAGTCCCATCCAGGCTGAAGTCCCATCTCACTTCCTGATTCAACCTTCTTAGTTAACTTTCTTTTATCCAACAGGTAGCTCCATTGACCAACACAGTCAGGTCTTTACAACCTAGTCCAAGGCTAGGAGTACTCACTGATTTGGTTGTGGAGGCATCTCCATAAGTTGAATTTATTCAACTATATTATATGTTTTTATACTAAAAATTAGAGTGAGAGACATTCTATCTCACCCAAAGTCAAATATTATATTAGAGAGTATCCAGCTGGGGAATTGGTCAGTAATTGCACTAGCAGCAGCTGCATTTCTTGTGGTGTTTAACATTTAAAGAAAATGAAAGTAGATGAAAAAATTATAAAACATATAAAAGAGAGGATCATATTGGGACATCACGGGAAAGAACCAATATATTTTTTTCTTCCTCATCTTGGAGGAAGAAATGCTAATGTAAGTAAGAATGAAATGCCCAGGGCCAGCTTTAAGGGGAAGAATCTGATGGTGGCATAGATACTTGACAAGGATGATGACAAAGACTCCAGGGCAGGAGCATAGAGGAGGAGCAGAACGACCCCTGAGTGAATGGTGGGTGTTAAAGATAATCAGAGATAGGCATTTAATTTCTACATAGATGCCACATGCTTACACACACACACACATATGTAAATATATAGTGAATTTATGATTTGACCTTTATTTTGATATGACCTTGTATTATGACTGTTGTCAAGGAGTGGAGCATAGTGTTTCATTATAAAAGAGATTCTCTGTGGTGAGGGGATAGTTCTCAAATTTTCCTGTGTCAAATAATCACCTTGGGGAGCTTGTTAAAAGGCTGATGGCCAGAGATTCCGATTCCTTTTATCTCTAATCATTCTCTGGATTCAAGATTTAAAAGAAAAATAAAATGAGGTACTATTGCAGTTCTTAACCTACACTTTGAAAAGTAAGGAAGATATTTTAAAAATTAGTACCTGGGCTTTCAGACTCTGGAGTGGCTGCCACTGGAGAACTGCATATTGATTGCTTTCTCTATCCAATTAAATCGATTTCAATTCAATTCCACAAATTTGTTTTCCAGACATGCTAAAATAAGCGTTAGACTAGCACAGACGGCATAAGGGCAAGAGCTCCGATGTGCTATACACTGTGGGTGCTTCCTCAGGCAATAGGAACAGGGGGATAATTTAAGTACATCTTGAAGAAAGCAATTTTATCATTCTATACTTCTAACAATTGACCAAAGATATATTCTTTTAGTTTAAAGTACAGTTTGCTTTTCCGTTAGGTTTCGTTGGTTTCCTGCGGGTTCTGAAAAGTCTTTAGGTTAGCATTTCATAAAACTTTTCTCAGAAATGTTGATACTGTGACTGATTAATTAGCTTAAAATGCTGAATATTTGTGGAGAGCATAGCATACCAAATAATTTAAAAACTGTATTACGAAAAAAGATAATTTTGGTTCCCATATTAAATGTGTAAATTACTCATCTGTGATTGCTTAGTTACATATATTCAGCCAAATTTTACAAGAAATTTCATAACAGTAAGATCTTATTTCAATCTCATGGATTACTGAAGTGCTTCATTACTTTGTTTCTGTTGAGCTGCACTAATTTGATGACCCTTCCCCTTACAATCTCCCTAATACCCCCTACCTCCTTTAAAAATAGAAATGCTATAAACTCTGAGAGTGGTGGGAATCATTAGAAAGAAATGACACCAATATTTCTTGAGTAATAGTAACTAAAAGTGCTAGGCATTTAGTATTAAAATATATTTTATTCTTCACTTCAGCACTCTGAAGGTATCATCACTAGATCCAAATAAGTGAACAAACTAATGCTAAAAAGATCCAACTGAGTAAATGTTAAATATCTTATTGGCTTTATTCAATGATTCATGAATTGGGCAGCATCCAATCTAGCAGATAGAAAGGAGCTGCAAAGAGCTATACAAGGTGAGAGATTTTATAGGCAGAAGGGAGCAGGAACAAGAAAGTTGTGCTAGGCAATAAGGCAGACCAGTTAATGCCAGGTTACTTTCCTTATAGGGGATGACAGGGGCAGATTACTTAACTAATGCTGATCAGGAAATTCCTGACTGACTGGCTTAAAATTCCATTTCTGGGAGACTCAAAATGTAACTAAGTCTCAGTTTGGTGAAGTGGAACTTAGCATTACTAACTCCATTTTGGGCCTGTTGTCTTGTTTTCAATGTTAATATTCAGAAAGCTTGAGGAATCTGTCCAAGGCTTCTTCAACATGATGCTTCTGGGTTGCATTGAATTAAACTTCCTGGAAGGCATCAACAACAAACAAAATGCAGTTGAAGAAATCAGATTTCTTCCTTTGAGAGAGATGCTTATAAGTCTTAAATGCAATTAGAAGAGACTTTGATCTAACATCAGCATATTTGAAAACCTGACAAAACCAAATATATGAATCATATAATTCTAACAGTATATTTAAAAAGTCATAGATTTTTCTCTGAACAATAAGAATCAGGTACAATTATTCATTCATTTATGGATTTACTGAGGAAGAAATTTCTAAGTTCTACATAAGAATATAGGGGCAAAGCTGGGTTGGGATAATAAAGATGTATAAAGGGATCATATGCCCCCAAGAAATCAGCAGTTGAGATAACAAAACACAGCTTCACATCAAACGGGCATTTAAGACGGACATTGGAAGTTGATATGATCTAAGCATCAAACAGGAAGAAGGGATGATCATCCATTAAAGTTCCATATTTCTACAACTTTCTTCTTTCTATGTTTTCTAAATGGAATCATAATTTTGAGAGGATTAGTCTCTTCCTTCAGGTCTTAAAGAAATCCTGCTCATGAATAGACATTTCTCGGAAGAAGATATAGAAAAGGTCAACAGGTACATGAAAAGGTGTTCAACATCACTAGTCATTAGGGAAGTGCAAATCAAAACCACAATGAGATACCACTTCAGGCCTGTTAGAGTGGCCATGATGAAAAAGAAAAGAGATAAATACTGGTGAGGTTGTAGAGAAAAGGGAACCCTTGTGCACTGTGGTTGGGATTGTAAATTGAGGGAGCCACTATAGAAAACAGTATGGAAGTTCCTCCAAAAGTTAAAAATAGAACTACCATATGATCCAGCAATTCCACCTCAAAACATATATCTAAAGGAAAAAACCCCACTAATTTGAAAGGTATCTACACCTCCATATTTGTAACAGCATTATTTACAATAGCTAAAACATGGAAGCAAACTAAGTATCCATCAATCAATGAATGGATAAAGAAGTTGTGGTATATATTTAAAAGGGATATTATTCAGCCATAAAAACCGAGAAAATCCTACCATTTATGATAACATAGATGGACCTTGAAGGCGTTATGCTAAGTGAAATGTCAGAGAGAGAAAAATAAATACTCTATGAGCTCACAATATGTGGAATCTAAGAAAAAAAAATCATAGAAAAGGAGACTTGTGCTTACCAGAGGCAGATGGTGGGGGCAGGAAAATTGGAGGAAGGTGGTCAAAAGGTACAAACATCCAGTTATAAGATAAATAAGTACTAAGGATATAATGTACAACATGATAACCATAGCTAACACTGCTGTATAATGTATAAGGGTTGTTAAGAGAGTAAATTCTCTGAGTTCTCATCAGAAGGGGAAATTTTTTCCCATTTTTTGTTCTTTACTTTTTATTGTATCTCTATGAGAAAATGGATGTTAGCTGAGCCTATTGTGGCAATCATTTCACAATATATGTAAATCAAACCACCATGCTGTATGTCTAAAATTTATACAGTGGTGTAAGTCAATTATTTCTCAATAAAACTGGAAAAAAAAGTTATGCTAATATTGTGCTCTAATTACCATCTTATGTCTCTATTTTTCATACACATATAACTTGTGAAGTCCTTCTTTCATCATCTGTTTATTTCTTCCTCACAGTTAATAGATTTAATGAAAACTTCACAACCTAATAAAAATATTAATGTGATAAGTAAAAGTAGTAATTTTATTTTATGTAGCAGATTTTATCTTATCTCTCATTTAATAAGATATAAATTAACTTCTTCATGAAGTAAAGTTAAATTTATGCATGATATTCTACTTAATTTAAGAAGCTGCAGACAAAATGAAATATGTGCTTGAAAAAATGTTTAACATTGCCAGAAAGCATTGGAATACTTCTAAAGAAAAGTTTGAAAAAGGAAGAGATGTTAGATCATGCCAGCAAAAATTTCCCTAATCACACACAGAGTTGTCTGATGTCTGCACCTAATTAATTAATATAAAATTATGTTATCCCTCAGTCTTCAAAGTTTACTATTTCTTAACTTCACTTTTGTGGAAGTAAAATAGAAATGATACTTAGTCTAAATTTTTAGATAGACTAGTAATAAATAATGTTAAATATGTAGGCTGCCTATGTTTTGGAGCTTATTATTTATTTTGAATGTTGTGAAACAAACAGAATGTTAAAAAAATAATAATTATGCAAAAATGTAGAAAAACTCTGGAATCATTATTTAACTAAAATCAGTCTAAACCAAACCTTAAATTTTTAATGTTACCTTTACATTCTCGTTTAGAGTCATTATTTTAAATGCTTGCTTTAAAGCTCATATCAGGGATTTTATCTCTAAAAGACATTTATCAAATATGCTCTCTAATATGTAGGAAACCAATTTGATATTTAACAGAATCATATAAGAGTTTAAAAGTTGAATTTATCTGACTAATTCTTGCTTTATATTGTGACCACCAACAAGAAAGGAACCTTTTAAAACTCAATTTATTCAGTGCAAAATGAGGATAATAATAAGTACCATCCAACATAGCTATGAAAATTCAATAAAATAATGTTTATAAAGCACATAAAACAGTATCTTAGTTATGAATCACTCGATAAATTAATTTCAATTTTTTTTCTTATATCTACATTCCTTTTTATAAGAACTAATATTTCCAATAATAAATCCAGAATCTCCATGCTAGCAATAAGTCTCAGTTTTGTTGTTGCATCCTCAGAGAGGCTTACTCAGATTACCCAATATAAATTGTAGGCCTCTCAAATACTCAGCCCTCTCCAGTGTGCAGTAATGATCTCCTTACCTGGCTTGATATTTTTCTATAGCAACATATTCTTTCCTTATTTATAATATTTAGTGTCTGCCTTCCCAACTAGAATGCAGGCTCCATGAGACTAGCAATTTGTATATGTTTTTCTTTTATTTTTCTCCCAATGTCTTGAACAATACTTGGCACATATGAAGTATTCAATCAATAAAATAAAAGAAAAAATAAAACAACCAGCATTTTAAACTATTAAAAATACATTGCTTATAAAAAGATCGTTCTATCAAGAAGATATAGAAATTATGAACATATATTCCCCTATCATAATATATGAAACAAAAACTGCAGAATTGAAAAGAGAAATTAAAATTTCAACAATAAGAATTGAAGACTTTAAAGGCCCACTTTCAGTAATGGATTCAACTAGGCAGAAAATGAATCATGAAATAGAAGATTTCACTAGAAATCTACTAGAAATTGACCAGAGCAAACAAGTATCTGTAGAACACATCACACAACAATGGCAGATTGTATATTCTATCCCATCACAAAGTTCTCAAGAGCACATGGACTGTTCTCTAGCAAAGAACATATTCTAGGCCATAAAACAAATGTTGATCAATCTAAGAGGGTTGAAATCATACAATGTATTTTTTCCAACAACAATGAAATTTAATTAGAAATAAATGACATTACAAAATATGTAAAATTCACAATGATGTGGAAATAAAAAATAGTTAAAGAAGAAATCACAAGGTAAATTGGAAAATACTTTAAGATGAATAAAAGTGAAACACAATATACTAAACTTCAGGAGTGTAGCTAAAACAGTGTTTAAAGGGAAGTTCATAGCTATAAACACCTATGTTAGAAGAAAAGCAATAATAACATAATATCTATTTAAGAAAACTAAGGAAAAAGAGCAAACTCAACCCAAAACAGCACAAGGGAAGAAATAATGAAGATTAGAGCAGAAAAAAGTGAAGTAGGGAAAAGAAAAACATTAGAGAAAATCAATGAGACCAAAAGATGGTTCTTTGAAAAGATCAATAAAATTGACAAACCTTTTGCTAGATTTATCAAGGAAAAAAGAGAGAGGATTCTAATAACTGAAATCACATATAAAAGAGAGGATATCATAACTGACTTTGTAGACAAATACACGACTATAAGAGAATACTATAAGCAATTCTATGAGAAAAAATTTCCTGGAGAAACAGAAACTAACAAAACTTATTCAAGAAGAGATATAAAATCTGAATAGATTTATAACAAATAGATATGTAATTTATTAAATATTTAATGTAATAAATAATATAATTAGTAATTTAAAAATTTCCCACAAAGTCAGGCTTAGAAGAATTCACTGGTGAATTCTACCAAACATTTAAAGAATAATTAATAAAAATCTTTCATGAACTCTTCCAAAAAATAGAAATGGAGGGATTATTTCTCATCCCATTTTATGAGACTATTATTATCCTGATACCAAAATGAGAAAAAAAAATTACAGGAAAAGAAAACTACAGGCCAATATCCCTTATGAATGTTTATCCTCAACAAAATGCATATCAAATGAAGAAATTTACTAAAGGAACAAGAAGGACTTATCCCAATAATCCATAATAGGTTTAACTTTAAGAAAACAATCAATGTAATACACTGTATTAATAGATTAAAGGACAAAACCCCATGATACCCCAAAGAGATGCAGCAAAATTATCTGACAAAATCCAGCACCCCTTCACGATAAAAACACTGAACAAACTAGGAATGGAAGGAAATTTCCTCCACCTGATAATGGGTTTCTATGAAAAACCCATAGCTAAGATCCTACTAAATTGTGAAAGATTGAAACTTTATCTCTAAGATCAGGAACAAGGTAAGATGTCCACTCTTGCCAATTCTATTTAAGATTTTACTGAAAGTTTTTCCAGGGTAATCAGACAAAAAGGTGACAGAAAAGCTACCTGGATTAGAAAGGAAGAAGTAAAACTACTCTATTCACAGATGACATCACTTCATACCAAGAAAATTATAAGGAATTTACTAAAAAGGAAAAATATATTACAGCCAATAAATGAGTTCAACAAGGTTGCAGGATACAAGAGTAATATACAAAACCCCACATTATTTCTCTACATTATCAATTAACTACCCAGAAATGAAACTAAAAAAAAAATTCCATTTACACTAGCAACAAAAAGAATAAAACACTTAGAATAAATTTAACAAAATAAGTGCAAATTTCAATTTCTGAAAACTACAAAACACTGTTGAAAGAAAATGGAGACATAAATTAATGAAAATACATCCTAGATTCATGGATCAGAAGGCTTAATATTGTTAAAATGGCATTACTATACTAATTTATCTACAAATTCAAAGCAATCCTTCTTACAATCTCTGCTGGCTTCATTGTACATTTTGACAAGCTGATGGTAAAATTCATATAAAAACTCCAGGGTCCCAGAATAACCAATTTCCAAAATAATCAGAGTTAGAAGACGCACACTTTGTAATATCAAAACTTAACAAAAAGCAACAGTAATGCAAATGTGGTACTAACATAAAGACAACCATAAAGATAAATGGCATAAAATTAAGAGTCCAGAAATAAAGCCCAATATTTATGGCCAAATTAGTTTTGATAAGGCTGCCAACATAATTCAACGGGGGGGGGGTAGTCTATCAAACAATGGCCCAGGAACCACTGAATATCCACATGCACAAGAATGAATTTGAGGATCCAAGATTCTTTTGAGAAAGATCACCCTGAAGTCTTCTCTTTTGCTTAATGGGGTTGCAAAGTTTTTTATCTCAAAACTCTTACATAATTATTTGTATTTTATATTTTTCTGCTATTTAAAATAGATTTGGGCAGGAAGGAAAGATAAATGTACATACTCTACCAAACACCATACAAAATAATTAAATGAAAATGGATCAAAAATTTAATATAAGAGCTAAAACTATGAAACTCTTAATAGAAACCATAGAAGTAAGTCTTCATGACCTTGAATCAGGCAGTGGTTTTATAGATCTAACACTAAAAAAGAAAGATAATTTAAACTCATCAAACTTAATAAATTTTGTTCTGGCAATGATACCATCAACAAAGTGAAAATACAATTAGGCTATAAAAATATATATATAAATCAGATATCTATTGAGGGACTTATTCCAGAATATTTAAAGAACTCTTACATCTTACTAATAAAAAGAAAAATAGCACAATTAAAAATAAGCAGGAATGACTTCAGGGAAGAGGGAAGTGTAAGAAGCACCAGGAATCTGTCCTACCACCAAAATAACAATTGGACTGGAAGGAACTATTGGTCTGAAGCAACAATTTTGGAACTCTGTGTCTAGTTGAACACTTGCAGCATCCAGAGGCTTGCAGCTTGATTAGGAGGCTGGAAAATTTAGGTCAATTTCAGCTTTTATGATAATGTGTACCCACCCCTAGCTCCCAACTACTGAGCAGGCATCTATGAAAACTAAAGTCTACATTCCTTGTCAGCTTGCTGGAGTGAGGGTGAGCAATAAGGACCTTACCCTCCAAAGATCAGGGCTTTGTATTTTGATTGCTAATTGATGTTTTTGATTACAGAGGAAATCATTTTGATTTCCTAAAGAGTCTTCTCAGCCAGGGAGTGGCTAAAAGAGATGACAATTTTTTCCCCTTCTTGGGAACTAGTCATTTAAGGAAATCATTGTCAGATCGCTGACTGACTACAGATACAATGATAGAACAGAAGAGAAATGTCAATGACCATTCAAACAAGGATACAAAATAATCTGCAAAATAATTTGGAAAATCATAACAGGTTGGCTCCAGTCCTCAATGAGCAAAAACCAAGCATTCCCCAAAAGTGGGAGAATTAGATTTCCAGAGTTACCATGATATAATACTCAGAATTTCCAGGGATCAACAAAAATCATGAAACATACAAGGAAACAATAAAATATGGCCCATTCACGTGGAATAAAGAATTTAACAGAGCAATCCCTGAGGAAGCCTAAACATTAGAAGTATTGGTCAAAGATGTTAAATCAACTGCTTAAATATATTTAATGGGTTAAGGGAAACCATGGGAAAAGAACTCAAGGAAATCAGAAAAATGATGTCCGAACAAAGTGATAATATCAATGAAAAAATAGAAATTTTAGGGTCTAGCCTGGTGGTGTAGTGGTTAAGTTCAGTGTGCTCTGCTTATCAGCCCAGCTTTGGATCCAGGGTGCATACCTACACTAGTCATCAAGGCATGCTGCGGTGCCATCCCACATACAAAATAGAGGAAAATGGGCACAGATATTAGTTCAGGGACACTCTTCCTCAAGCAAAAAAAGAAGAAGATTGGCAACAGGTGTTAGCTCAGGGCCAATCTTCCTCACCAAAAGAAAAAAAAGATAGAAATTATAAAAAGAAACCAAACAGAAATTCTGGAGCTGGAAAGTACAATAACTGAAATGAAAAATTAAGAATTTGAAACTTTAGGATGAGAGATTTGAAATGATTCAGTCTGAGGAGCAGAAAGAAAGGAAAGAATGAAGAAAAATGAAAAAAGCTTGAGGGACTTTTAGATCATCAATCACACTCACAAATTATAGAATTGCCAGGAGGAGAAGAGAGAGGGAAAGGGGTAGAAAAGTGTTTGAAGACATAATGGCATACAATTTCATAAATCTGAGAAAAGACAGTACATCCAAGAAGCTCAATAAGTTCTAAACAGCATAAAATCAAAGAGACCTACAGTGAGACACATAATCAAACTGCTTAAAGATGAATACAGGAGAAAATCCTGAAAGCAGCAAAAGAAAAGTTACCCATCATATACAAAGGATCATCAATAACACTATCAGCCAATTTTTTATCAGAATCCTAGGAAGCTAGAGACAATGGGTTGATATATTCAAAGTAGTGAAAGAAACAAAAACCTGTTACCAAGAATTCTATATGCAGCAAAACTATCCTTTAAGATTGAAGGAGAGAGAGTGATGTTAGCAACATGGCAGAGTGAGCTGCTGCCTTTGTCTCTCCCTGTCTGAGTTACAACTAAGTGGACAATCATTGACCAGAGGAGGACACCCATACAGGACATCAGGATGCCTCAGAGGCCACGCAGCTATACATCTGAAGGTGGATGGACTGGATCCCTGAGAAGCAGTGGAGATAGGTGAGTGCTTCCCTACCCCTGCCTGGCAGCAGGGTGCAGGTCCTCACACTGCAGCTGGTGTTACTCTAAGAGGAGGCAGGGACAGACCAGGCTGCACGCAAATGCTATCCTCACCTACAGGAGTGCCCACTGTGCTGTGACAGCTCCACCAGTGGGAATGCACTCTGGCATGACTGTAAGAGGAGGTGGTGGCAGCCCTGCATGTGTGTGCAAATGCTATTCCAGTCTGTGGGAGCACCCACCATGTGACCCCAGCTGCAACTCGATGAAGGAGCCCTGACCACCAAGCACAGAGGCCAGAGTGATTATAAGTGGAGGTGGCAGCAGCCCAGCACATGTGCAAATGCTATCCTGGTCTGTGGGAATGCCCACTGTACCACACAACTTCCAGCAGATGGGGTGGTATCAGAAATACAGCTCCTGCTTCCTGCCAGCAGTGGCAGGTGGAATATGTAACCTGATACTACTGCAAATAGACTAGCAAAGAATAAATTCAACAACAGCATGAAAAACTTCAGTAATACTTCAGAGCAGAAGGAAAATGACAAGTCTCCAGAAACCAACCCTGAAGTCAGAGAAATTTACGATCTAAATGACAGAGAATTCAAAATAGTTGTCATAAAGAAACTCAATGAGTTATAAGAAAACTAAGAAAGACAGTTCAATGAGCTGAGGAATAAAATTAATGAGCAGAAGGAATACTTTACCAGAGAGAAACTATAAAAAAACCAAACAGAAATTCTGGATATGAAGAACACAATTAATGAGATAAAACATAATACAGAATACTTAAAAAATAGAGCTGATGATGGGCCAGCCTGGTGGCATAGTAGTTAAGTTTGTGCATTCCAGTTCAAGGGCCTGGGGTTTGCTGGTTTTGATCCTGCGTGCAGACCTAATCACTGTTCATTAATCCATGCTGAGATGGCATCCCATATATAAGAGCTACAACTATGATGCACAACTATATACTGGGGCTGTGGGGAGAAAAAAGAAAAAAGAGGAAGATTGGCAACAGATGTTAGCACAAGGCCAATCTTCCTCAAAAAAAAAAAAAAGAATCAGGAGACCTGGATTCCTGCTAAAAATAAATAGAGCTGCTGGTATGGAGGAGAGAATTAGTGATTTAGAGGATAGAAATATTGAAATGCTTCAGGTGGAGGAGGAGAGAGAACTAAGACTTTTTTAAAAATGAAGGAATCCTTTCATTTTTAGGATTAGAAATCCTTTCATTTTAGAAGGATTAGGAAAAGCAACATAAGGATTATAGGTATTCCAGAGAGAGAAGAGAAGGAGAAATGAGCAAAGAGCTTGTTCAAAGAAATAATAGCTGAAAACTTCCCAAACCTGGGGGAGGAACCTGATCTAGAAATATACGATGCTCATAGAACACCTAATTACATCAATGCTAAAAGACCTTCTACAAGGCATATAACAGTAAAGCAGGTATGAGTCAATGACAAAGAAAAAATATTAAATGTAGCAAGGCAGAAGAAAATAATCTACAAAGAACCCCTATCAGGCTTTCAGCAGTTATATCAGAAGAAACTTTACAGGCTAGGAGAGAATGGAATGACTGAAAGGCAAAAACTTTCAGCAAAGACTACTCTACCCAGTGAAACTACCCTTCAGATATGATGGAGAAATAAAGCCTTCCCAGATAAACAAAAGCTGAGGGAGTTCATTGCCACTAAACCTCCCTTAAAAGAAATGATGAAGGATGCCCTTACACCTGAAACAAAGAAAAAAAGGTCTACAAAGCTTTGAGCAAGGAAATAAACAGACAGACAAAATTAGAAATCTGCACCTGTCAGAAGAGGTTAGCAAACACTTAATTATAACATGAAAGATAAAGGGAAGGAAAGCATCAAAAATAATGATAAACACTTCAATTTAGTTGCTAACTCACAACACATAACAGAATAGTTTGTGATTATAATTCAGAAGGGGAAGAGGAAAAAAATGGAACATGCTTAGGCTAATGGAGATACAAAGCTATCATAAAATGGACTATCTTATCTACAAGATCTTTTATACAAACCTCATGATAACCACTAAAGCAAAAAATCAGAGCAGAGCCACAATTCATTAAAAAAAGAGAAAATTGAGGAAAGCTCCACACAAAACCACCAAAGTGAAATGGCAGTCAGAAATGCAAAGAAAAACAATGGAAATACAGAAATCAGAACAAGAGATAAAATGGCAGTATCACATCCTCTTATATCAATAATCACTCTAAATGTAAATGGATTGAATTCTCCAATCAAAAGACACAGAGTAGCTGGATGGATTAAAAAACAAGATCCAACAATATGCTGCCTCCAGGAAACACACCTTAGCTGTAAAGGTAAACATAGGCTCAGAGTGAAGGGATGGAACACAATAATCCAAGCAAATGGCAAACAAAAGAAAGGAGGTGGTGCCATACTTATCAGACAAACCAGACTTGAAGATAAAAAAAGACAATGAGAGACAAAGAGGGGCAGTCTATAACAATAAAAGGGGCAACCACCAAGAGGGCATAACACTTATGAATATATATGCACCTAACACAGGAGCACCAAAGTACATAAAACAGCTGTTAACAGAACTAAAGGGAGGAATTAACAGTAACACAATAATAGTAGGGACCTCAAGACCCCACTTGTATCAACGGATAGATCATCCAGACAGAAGACAATAGGAAATAGTGGCTTTAAATGAAACACTAGAATATATGGTCTTAATAAGTAAATATATGGAACATTCTGTCCAAAAACGGCAGAATACACATTCTTCTCAAGCACACATGGAACATTCTCAAAGATAGACCATATGTTGGGAAACGAGGCAAGCCTCAATAAATTTAAGATGATAGAAATTGTATCAAGCACCTTTTCCATCTACAGTGCTATGAAACTAGAAATTAACTACAAGGAAAAAGCTGTGAAAGTCACAAATATGTGGAGACTAAACAACATGCTACTGAACAACAATTGGATCAATGAAGAAATCAAAGGAGAAATGGAAAAATACCGGTAGACAAATGAAAATGAAAACACAACATACCAACTCTTATGGGATGCAGCAAAAGTGATACTAAGAGGGAAATCTATAGCAATACAGGCCTACTTTAACAAACAAGAAAATTCCCAAATAAGTAATCTTGAACTATACCTAATGAACTGAAAAAGAAGAACAAACAAAGACCAAAGTCAACAGAAGGAGGGAAATAAGAATTAGAGCAGAAATAAATGAAATAGAGACCAAAAAACCCCACAAAAAATAGTAGAAAGGATCAATGAAACTAAGAGGTAGTTCTTCGAGAAGATAAAAACAATTGACAAACCCTTAGCTGGACTGATTAAGAAAAAAGAGAAGAGGCTCAAATAAACAAAATTAGAAATGAAAGAGGACAAATTACAATGGATACTACAGAAATACAAAGAATTATAAGAAAATACTATGAAAAACTATATGCCAACAAATTGGATAACGTAGAAGAAATGGATAAATTCTCAAACTCATACAACCTCCCAAAACCAAATCAAAAAGAAATAGAGAATCTGAATAAATCAATCACAAGGAAAGGATTGACACAGTGATCAAAAACCTCCCATAAAACAAAAGTCCAGGACCAGATGGCTTCTCTGAAGAATTCTACCAAACATTCAAAGAAGATTTAATACCTATCCTTCTCAAACTATTCCAAAAATTGAAGAAGATGGAATGCTTCCTAACTCATCCTCTGAGGCCAACATTACCATGATACCAAAACCAAACAAGGACAACACAAAGAAGGAAAAATACAGGCCAATATGGCTGATGAACATAGATGCAAAAATCCTCAACAAAATACTGGTCAAATGAATACAGCATTACATTAAGAGGACCACACATGATGATCAAATAAGATTTAAATCAGGGACACAGAGATACTTTAATATCTGCAAATCAATCAATGTGATAAACCACATTAACAAAATGAGGAATAAAAATCACATGATCACCTCAATAGATGCAGAGAAAGCAATTGACAAGATCCAACATCCATTTATGATAAAAACTCTCAATTAAATGGGTATAGAAGGAAAGTACCTCAACATAATAAAGGCCATATATGACAAAGCCAACAGCCAACATCATACTTAACAGTGAAAAACAGAAAGCCATCCCTCTGAGAACAGGAGCAAGACACGTGTGCCCACTCTTGCCACTCCTATTCAACATAGTACTGGAGGTTTTGGCCAGAGAAATAAGGCAAGAAAATGAAATAGAGGTATCCAAACTGGAATGGAAGAAGTGAAACTCTCACTGTTCACAGACAACACATTTCTATATATAGAAAACCCTAAAGAATCCATTGGAAAACTATTAGCTACAAGTACAGCAAAGTTGCACAGTACAAAATCAACTCACAAAAATCAGTTGCATTTCTATATACTAATAACAAACTAGCAGAAAGAGATGTCAAGAATATAGTCCCTTTTACCATCAAAACAAAAAGAATAAAATGTCTAGGAATAAATTTCACCAATGAGGTGAAAGACCTATACACTGAAAACTATATACTGAAAAAAAAAATCAAAGAAGACATAAAGAAATGAAATGATATTCCATGCTCCTGGATTGGAAGAATAAACATAGTTAAAATGTCTGTATTACCTAAAGCAAACTACAGGTTCAGTACAATCCAAATCAGAATCCCAGTGACATTCTTCATGAAAATAGAACAATGAATCCTAAAATTTATATGGGAAAAAAAAGACCCCAAATAGCCAAAGCAATCATGAGAAAAAAGAACAAAGCTGGAGGCATCACAATCCCTGACTTCAAAATATACTATAAGATATAGTAATCAAAAGAGTGTGGCATTGGCAGAAAAACAGACACACAGATGCATGGAACAGAATTGAAAGCCTGGAAATAAAACCACACATCTGTGGACAGCTAATTTTGACAAGGGAGCCAAGAACATACAATGGAGAAAGGAAAATCTCTTCAAGAAATGGTGTTGGGAAAACTGGTCACACACAGAAAAGAATGAAATTCGCCCATTATCTTACCACATACACAAAAATTAACTGAAAGTGGATTAAAGACTTGAATGTAAGATCTGAAACCACAAAACTCCTAGAGGAAAACATAGGTGGTACCCTCTTTGACATTGGTCTTAGCAACATCTTTTTGAATACTGTGCCTACTGAGGCAAGGAAACAAAAGAAAAAATAAACAAATTGGACTACATGAGACTAAACTGCTTCTGCAAGGCAAAAGAAACCATGAACAAAATAAAAAGACAACACACCAGCTGGAAGAAAATATTTGCAAACCATATATCTGACAAGGGGTTAGTTTCCAAAATATATAAAAAACACAAGTCAACAACAAAAAAACAAACAACGCAATCAAAACATGGGCAGAGGATATGAACAAAACTTTTTCCAAAGAAGGTATATGAATGGCCAACAGGTACATGAAAAGATGTTCAATATCACAAATTATTAGGGAAATGCCAATCAAAACTACAATGATATATGACCTTACACCCATCAAAATGGTTACAATTAACAAGACAAAAATATAACAAATGTTGGAGAGGATGTGGAGAAAAGGGAACCCTCACATGCTCCTGGTGGGAATGCAAACTGGTGCAGCCACTATGGAAAACAGTTTGGAGATTTCTCAAAAAATTTTAAAAAGAAATACTGCACAATCCAGCTATCCCACTACTGGGTATTTATCCAAAGAACTTGAAATCAACAATTCAAAGAGAATTATGCACCCCTACATTCATTGCAGCAATATGCACAATAACCAAGATGTGTGAGGAACCCACGTGCCCATCAACTGATGAATGGATAAAGAAGATGTGATATATTTATATACATATATTATATATATATATATATATATATATATATATATATATATATATACACAATGGAATACTACTCAGCCACAAAGAAAGAAAAAATCTTTCCATTCGCAACAACAGGGATGGACCTGGAGGTTATGATGTTAAGTGAAATAAGCCAGGCAGCAAAAGACAAACACTACATGATTTCAATCATATGTGGAAAATAAATACATGGATAAAGAGAACAGATTAGTGGTTACCAGAGAGGAGAGGTGTTTGGGGGTGGGCAAAGGGGTAAAGAGGCACATATGTATGGTGACAGATAAAAATTAGAATATTGGTGGTGAGCACAATGCATTCTATACAGAAACTGATAAATAATAATATACACCTGAAATTACACGTTACAAACCATCAGGACCTCATGAAAATAATTGAAAAAAAAAAAAAAAGCAATGAAGGAGAAATTAACACTTTTCCAGATAAACAAAAACTGAAGGAGTTCATTACCAATGTTCCTGACCTACAAGAAATGTTAAAGGGAGTCCTTCTGGCTGAAATGAAAGATACCAGATAGTAACTCAAAGACATAAGAAAAAAAATGAAGAACGCTAGAAAAGGTAAGTTCCTAGGTGAGTATAAAAGTCAAAATCATTGCTCTTTTGATTTGGTTTGCAATTCTCTGTCTTTTCTACTTGACTTAAAAGTTAAATGCATAAAACAATAATTATAAATATACATTTATGGTTGTACAGTGTAGAAAGGTATAATCCGTGACAATAGTAAAATAAAGGTGGAGGGATGGAGATACATAGGAAAAGACTATTTTGTATACTATTAAAACTAAGTTGATATTATCCAAACTAGATGGTTATACATTTAAGATGTCAATTGTAAATACCCAGTTAACCACTAGAAAAATAACTAAAAAATATAGAAAAAGAAGAAAGGAATCAAAATAGTATACACAAAAATTCAACAAAATAGAAAAAGCCAGAATGGAGAAATTGAACAAAACAAAACATATGACATGGGGAAACGAATACTAAATGGAAGGAGTAAGTCCTTCTTTATGAGTAACCATATTAAATTTAAATGGATTAAACTCTCCACTTGCAGGATATATTGACAGATTAGAATAAAAAAGAAGCAAGATCCATTTGTATGCCATCTAAAAGAGATTCACTTTAGATATAAGGACACAAAGAGATTGAAAGTAGAAGGGTGGATGGGGCCCCCCGGTGGCGCAGCGGTTTAGTCCGCGCTTGGCAGCCCGGGGTTCGCAGGTTCGGATCCCGGGTGCCCGCCGATGCACTGCCTGTCAGCCACGCCGTGGTGGCGTCCCATATAAAGTAGAGGAAGATGGGCATGATGTTAGCCCAGGGCCAGTCTTCCTCAGCAAAAAGAGGAGGATTGGATGGATGTTAGCTCAGGGCTGGTCTTCCTCACAAAAAAATAAATAAATAAAAAAAAGAAAGTAGAAGGGTGGAAAAAGAAAAGATAGACTTTAAATAAAAAGATTCACAACAGACAAAAAAAAGACATTGCATGTTGACACAGAGTCAAAATAACAAGAAGATATAATGATTATAAACATATACATTCCTAACCAAGGAGCCCCAAAATATATGAAGCAAATTTGGCAGAATTGAAAGGAGAAATATATAGTAATGTAATAACAGTTGAAGACTTCAATACCCTACTTTGGATAATGAGTAAAACATGCAGACAATATCACTAAGGAAGTAAGGGCTTGAACAACACTGTAAACTGATTAGACCTAATAGGCATTTATGGGACACTGCACCCAACAGCAGAACATGGGTCCTTTTCAAGCGCACATGCAACATTCTCCAGAACAGATCACATTTTACACCACAAAACAAGTTGATACATTTAAAGGGATTGAAATTATAAAAAAGAATCCTTTCCAATCACAGCAGAATGAAATTAGAAATGAACAACAGAATGAAAACTGGAAAATTAAAAAATACGTGGAAATTAAACGCACTCTTAAACAACCAACTCATCAAAGAAGAAATAAAAAAGGAAATTAGAAAAGATCTCAAGATGATTGCAAACAAGACACATTACAACACTACTTATAAGTGATTTCACAGATATGAAATGCACAGATGGGAAAATTCTAGAGACAGAATGTAGAGGGGAGGGTAATAGGGAATTAATGCTTACCGATTAGAGAGTTTCCATTTGGAGTGATGAAAAAGTTTTCAAAATAGTGGTGACGATTGAACAACATTGTGAATGGAATTAGTGGCACTGAATTGCACATTTAAAAATAGTTAAATTGGCAAATTTGTGTTGCATGTATTTTATCACAATTTTTAAAAACTATAATGCAATTTACCAAAAAACATTGAATTGCACATTTAAAAATGGTTAAATTGGCAAATTTGTGTTGCATGTATTTTATCACAATTTTTAAAAACTATAATGTAATTTACCAAAAAACATTGAATTGTAAATTTTGAATGAGTGAATTGTATGGTATGCAAGTTATATCTCAATAAAGTTGTTAATAAATGAGCCAATTATCTGAATAGACATTTGTCCCAATAAGAAAAGTGAATGGCTAGTATCAGCACATGAAAAGATAGTCAATATTATTGTCGCCAAGTAGTGGCCTGAGAAACTCAAGCGTGGCTTTGGAAGCATTTAACTGTTTTTCCAACTTGTTTTGTTGTGTTAAGGAGACACACCCAGCAACCAACCCGAAGCTAACCAAGCCTCCCTACAAGAGCTACTCCCATGACCTTGCCTTATTTTTAACGTGAAGATCTCTTCAAGAGGAGATCGTCTTATTACCATAATCTGCAGTGTGCTCACCTCTCTCTTTTGAATATTCATTCCCCAACTGAAATAAAAGTTCCTGATTCCCTTTGTTTGGTGACACCATGACTTTGGAAATGATTCCTCATGGCCTCCAATTTGCTGCAAATACACTTTACTTTGTGAGACAATTTCCACTGGTGTAGAGTCTTATCTAACTCACCAGGAGGTGAGCCCACTGGGTTCAGTATCATTATTAATCATTATGGATATGCAAATCAAAACTACAAAGCAATGCCACTTCCCAATTACTAGGATGGCTATAATAAAAACAGATGATAATTGTTGGATAGGATGTGAGAAATTAGAACTGTCCTATGCTACTGCTGGCGATATAAAATGGTGTAGCCACTTTGAAGAACAATTTGCAGATCTTCAAGAAGTTAAAACATAATAACTTCCACACAATAACTTGCATAGGAATGAATGTTCATGGCAGTGTTACTCAAAATACCCCCAAAGTGGAAATCACACAAATGTCTATCAACTGATGAATGAAAAAGTGTGGTCTATCCATGCAATGAAATATTATTCAGTAATGAAAAGGAATGAAGTACTAATACATGATGCTACAAAATGAAAGAACTCTGAAAAAATTGTGCTAAGCAAAATAAGCCAATCATAAAGAATCTCATGTTGTAATATATAGATATTTTCCTTATATAAATGTCTAGAAACAGCAAATCTATAAAGAAGGAAAATAAATTTGTGGCTAGGGGATGAGAACACTGGAGAGCAACTGCTAATGGGCACGAGATTGCTTTCTGAAATGACAAAGCTTTTCTAAATTAAATCATGGTGATGATTGCACAACTCTATGGATATGTTAAATCATTGAGTTACACACTTTGGGTGAATTTTATGGTATGTGAATTATTTCTCAATAAACCTTTTAAAAAACACAAGTGCCCATTAAAAACTATGAAATTTAAGGTTTAAATAAAGAGTTGCTTATATTCACTTTGTGTAAGTGAATGGTTAATAGAAACTCATAGAGAGCAATGTCTGCTGTACTTTTAGTTCTCTTTGTACCTTGCATATGTGTTCCTTTGGTCTGTCATAATTTTCTCTTATTTCTACCACTCATTTTACTTTCTGCATCCTTTTAGGTCTAGTTCAAAAATCCTTTGCCATCCAAAGCAATTGGACTACACTGACATTTTATTTCTACTCATAGGTCATTTTAATTTTTAAAAATGTAGGTAGACATGCAGTCTTTTGGACCAGAGTCCTCATCTTAATCATCTTAATATCTCTAATGGCTTGGGACAGTGTTAACACAAAATAGATCGTAAACACATCTCTCACTAACTAAAAATAAATAAAGGTACATTAAGAAGTGAGTTTGGGGGCTGGCCTCGTGGCATAGCAGTTTGTGCACTGTGCTTTGGCAGCCAGGGGTTCACAGATTTGGATCCTGGGCTCAGACCGATGCACCACTTGTCAAGCCATGCTGTGGCATCATCTCATATAAAGTAGAGGAGGATTGGCATGCATGTTAGCCCAGGGCCAATCTTCCTCAGCAAAAAGAGGAAGACTGGCAATGGATGCTAGCTCAGGGCTAATCTTCCTCACAGAAAAAAAAAAAAAAAGAAGTGAGTTTGACCAGGAACTGACCATGAAATTAATATTTAAAGGACTTTCTTCTGTAAAAAACACAGATAATTCTAAAGAAAATCAAAAACTATGGCTACCATTTTCTTTATATTCCTAAAACAATTAAACAATAGAAAGAGGTTAAAAAAATAACTTTAGGTGACAAAATACTTAGAGGATTTGATGACATTTTATTCTGTTTTATGTGTTAAGCCATTTAAGCCCAATTGAAAAAAAATTATAGGATAAGCGTGTCTTCAGTTACCTCTATTTTTCAAGAAGGCTTTTATTTACAAGGCTGAGATCACCTCTTTCTTTGATGCCTCTGCCACTTACAGTCCACTAAGGTATTTCTGTGAGGAATTAAGGATGAAAGGAATTTGTCACTGAAGGCAATTTTAGATTTAATGCCTCGTTCACAAAAGGGAAAGAAAAATAAACCCTCCCATTTTTCAGCCAGTCAGGTTTTTAAATTTGTCACAAATGAAAAGCTGAACTTTCTGGGAAAGAGTGATTTATTTGTTTGTAAGGACAAAAAGAAAAAAATATCATGAAATTCCTTAAACAACAACCATTTCAAAAAATCACTGTCTTAGGGGAATAAAGCATTAACTATTTTTAAAACGCTTAAGCACGCACACACACACACCCTCCTTTTTGGGCAGAAAAGACAGTAGATGAAAATCTCTTTATTGTAGGTTTTGATTAATGGAATTTTGATTCTTGAATTAAATCCCTGACCTGTAAATTCAGATAAAAGTCATTAAAATCATTACTAGCATTTCAGGCCCCCTACATTGTAGAGATCTATAAACCTACACATCTAAACCTTGTTAATTCTCAAACAATTGCTGAAAGCCTAGCTTGTTCGTTCTGCTACTATCAAAAAAACATCTCTCTGCAGTTACCCCTAGGAGAGGTGCCTAGGGTGCTACTCAGGCAGGAGTTTTGGAGTTGGAAAAATTCAAGTTCCACTAAAGTTTCAAAACGTGAACTGTGTGGAGTTATAAATTGACTTCATTTTAACCTAATTCATCGGATTATTATAATAATAAAATGAGATGACCTATGTGAAAAAAACTAGTAATTTCTTTCCTGATTGAAATTTTGAGGATGAATACTGTTTCCAAAAATGGGGACAATTTTGGAAGTGTAAACCAAAGCAACTTTTCAGAAGGGAATTAGATAAGATCACTAAATACTTAAATTCACAACCTTTGAAATCCAGCATTCCCACTTCTAGGTATTATAAGAACAATCACTCATCACTTAAAGATGGATACATTCTGAGAAATGTGTCATTAGGTGATTTCTTCATTGTGTGAACATCACAGAGTGTATTTACACAAAGCAAGATGGTATAGCCTACTACACACCTAGGCTATATGGTACTAATCTTATGGGACCACCCTATATTTGGTCTGTTGTTGACTGCAATGTCCTTATGCCACACATGACTGTATATAGAGCATGCACAAAAGGGCTTGTGTAAGGATGTGGTGAAACATTGCTTACAGGCTGGTATGATTCATTTAACAAACGCAAATGTGCAAGAAATATGACATCTCTTTGCTTTTTCTCAGAAACTCTATTTTTGACCATAACTTCTCAGTTCTGCCCAGTTGATGCAAAATGGTAAAGTTACCTTTTCTGCCAGCCTGGAGAAAGGGAGTTAGAAGTCAAAACTTATGCTTATTTATGAAAAAAGTGATCTTTTGTTACTGTGAATTTGTGAACTGAGATTTGCATCCTTTCTATGTACCACTTTTTTCCCTAGATGCTGAATTGATATTTCACTCTTGACCTATGACCTAAACCTTCATCTGTGATCTCCTCAAGTCTGCCTTAGATATTTTTACACTTTTGTGACTCATGTATAATGCAAAATCTCCTTATTATGGAAATCAACCTGAATAGGTTCAAGACTGTAAATTTAACTACAAACTTGCAAGAAACATAGGTGACACAGGAACTCATTAAATGACACAAAGTGTTTGAAATTGTAACATGAAGATTGTGGAGAAATCTACAAGAAAAAACTGCTATCTTCAATAAATAAATTACAAGTGCAAATAAAGAAGAATGAAGACATAAGTTAAAATAACCTTACAAAACATATCAACCAAAGGTAATATATGAATCTTATTTGGATTTTGATTCAAACAATCAAGCACTTAAAAAAATGAAACAATAAGGGATTTAAATACTGATTAAATATTTAAAGAAAATACAGAATTATTATATTTTAGTTGTTATGATGGAATTTAAGATATATTAAAAATAGATCTCTCACATTTAAGAGAAACATTCTAAGGTATTCATTGATGACCTGATAGAGTCTCTGGGATTTGCATCAAAGTAATCCACTGTGTGTGTGTGTGTGTGTGTGTGTGTGCGTGTGCATACAGAGCAACAGGAAAGACAAGTTGAACCAGATTCATCAAGTGTAAATAATTGTACATCTTTGTGATAGATTAGTGGGGATCTATTTCACCATTCCTCTACATTTTTATGATTGAAATTTTCTACATTAAGAAGTTTGCTAAAGTGTCTGAAGTAAGAAGTTTTAAAAATATCTTTTATTGCTAGAGTGTAACACGAGTTTTCCAATTGAGCCCTTTGCCACTAGAAATGGTTACCTCTTGGATTTGAACTCAAACACCTTTTGTCTAATTCACATATTAGTAAAACCATAGCAGCTCTGTTTTAATACCTCATACACTGAAATTATTCAGAAACCAGGGGCCTTATTTTTACTGCATGGAAATTGTCTTGAATATTTTTGTCTTGCAAATTTTATGAGAAAGTTTCTTTTACCTTCGATTTCCTCATATATACAAGAAGATGGTTTGCACTACGTAAACTCAAACATTCAAGCTGTCTACTTAAATGCAAAGACTTTTTGAGATAAAGTCTCTTGAATACTTTTAAATGAAACAAAGTGAACTTTTCTGAACCAAACGTAAATAATTCACTGGTGCTGACATTATTGAGTTATTTTTCCTTCTTTCAGTTATAAGCACCCATGTAGAACGGAGTCAGAGTGAAAAACCAGTAAGATCCATTGAGGATTTTTCCTTCTATGTATCTCTTTTTTCTACCTATAGGCATTTTAGTAAGTGGACCAGATTCTCCCCCTGCAAAATACTGTGTGATTCCAAAAAATTACTTTGAATTTTTAAATTGATTTCAAATAAAAATTGAAAAATATGGTAGAATAAGTTATGTGCTATGATAGAAATTGTAATAATACTTAGATAAAAGAGTGTATTATTTTGCTATTCTTATAAATTATTTTAATAAAACTTTATATATTAATCATTAACAGTTTTTTTTTCTTTTCTTCTTAATTTTCAGTATATCTTTAGAGGAGTGTTAGGTAATTACTATCATTAACATCTTAGAGAAGAGGAAATAGGCTCAATGAGTTTAATGACTGATGTAAGGTCACTCAGATAGCAAGTAAAGAGAACATAACCCAGTTCTGTTCATTCTAAATCTGGAGTTCTTTCTGTTGCAACAATCATGTTGCTACCTGTATTAAAGGGAATCTCCATGAGCACATTTGCCAAAAGAAGTGCATTTATTATCTTTGAAACATATGATTTTAGATAACCTATTATGGTATTTGGTCCTAAGTTACTTTCTCCAATCCTGATTTCCTTGCAAGATACAGGAAAATAAACTACTTAAAAATCGCTGGCAAAGGGGTGTCAGCAAAATGATTGAGTAGGCATCTCTAAGATAACATCTCATCACAGAAACATTGAAAAACAAGCAGAAACTATCAGAACCAATTTTGTCAGAACTTTAGAAAACGTTCAAAGGTTTATAGCACCCAGGTGAATGTTGAATTTAGAAAAAGGCAACATAAAAAGGATGGGAAAGTTTTGTGGCATTTTCCTCTAAGTCATGCACCACCCCATCCCTGACTCAGCAGCCATCTTGAAGATGTCAGCTCATTTTCCCAAGAGTAGGAAACTGGTCTCTAGTTCCAAAGAAGAACTGATTAAGAAATTATTGTTTATGTCTGTTCTAATGAGTTTAGAGGCTGTCGGAAGAACTGACACAGGTACTATCTCTGTTTTGCCTAACTCTGAACTCACCCAGGCTTGAAAATGAATGGACATCACTCAAAAACACTGTAAGGTGATGTGATATTGTGATTTACAGTAAGAAATATATATTTGCTCTTTGACCTCATTCCTGGCACAGAGTTCCTAAAACCTTTGGAATTTCCTAAGTAATGAGAGCAATAAAGTTGTCTTTTGTTATGTTAATGAGGTAACTTTTGGAAAGCATCTCAGGATAGGGGCTGGTTGCCAGTGGAACCCACCATGTGATCAGAGGGTTGGAAGTTACAGTCCTGCCCCTTTGACCTCCAGAGAGGGGAGAGGGGCTGGAGAATGAATCAATCCCCAATAGCCAATGATTTAATCAATCCTGCCTATATAATGAAGCCTCTATAAAAATCCAAAAGGACAGGGTTCAGAGAGCTTCCTAGTTGGTGGACATGTAGAGATTTGGGTACCTGGAGAGAGCATGGAAGCTCCACCAGGACCTTTCCCCATACCTTGCCCGATGCATCTCATCCATTTAGCTGTTCCTGAGTTATACTCTTTTGTGAGTTCTGATTTCTGTGGGATTTAGCAAATTAATCAAACCTAAGGAGGGGGTCATGGGAAACTCCAATCTTTAGCCAGTAGGTCAGACATAGGCTACAATCTGGACTTGCAATTGATGTCTGAAGTGTGTCTTGAGGGGGGCAGTCTTGTAGGACTGAACACTTAACCTGTGGAATCTGATGTTATTTCTGGGTAGACAGTGTCAGAATTCAGTTGATTTGTACAATGCCCACCTAGTGTCAGAGAATTGCTTGGTGGTGTCAAGACCCCCCCTACACACACACTGTAGTTGGGTGCAGAATTCTTAGGCAAGAAGTGACCTGGAACTGCCTGGGCCAAAAGACCACAGTTGAGACAAGTAATAAACTGCTTAAACCCCAAAAGGAAAAGTTGGGGAAGGAGTTTCTTTGGGAAATCAGAGCATTCAAAAGCATCTGTGTATATCAGGAATTTAAAAAGCCATGCACATACCCTGGGCAAGATGCATCCTCAGAAAAGACCTAAAAAGGCCCTAGGCTTTCACGTGGGCTGATCCCTAGGCTTAGTGCTAGCCAGGCTAAGTATTGAAAGATGACCTCAGTGCAAAACCAATCTGCAAAGATTAGTAGAAAGGTTTTTTTGTCTTTTTTTCCTCCTCTCTCTGTCTCTCTCTCTGACTCCTTGCAATCAAGGACATCTATGTCAAAAAACCAGCTGAACAAAAGCTAAGAAACAGAGACTTAGTGATATATACAAGAAGGAATACAGTCTCTGTAAACTGAGTTGGCAAACATCACTAAATGAATAGACCACAACACCTTTTGGCAAACAAAAAAACAGCAAAAATTGTAGAAGAGAGAGAATCTAATTTCCAGAGTTACCATATTATAATATTAAATGTCCAGTTTTCACACCCCAAAAATGATAAGCCGTACAAAGAAACAGGCAAGCACAGCCCCTTGTCTTAGTCACTTTGGGCTGCTATAACAAAATGCCATAGACTGGTTTAAACAGCAAACATTTGTTACTCACAGTTCTGGAGGCTAGAAGGCCAAGATCAAGGCACCAGAAGATTCAATGTCTGGCAAGCACCTGCATCCTGGTTCATTGATAGCTGTGTATCAAATGGCAGTAAGTGTTGAGGGGAAAATATACATCAAAGAAAGGGACTAGAGAGCATTGGAAGGCAAGGGAGGGGGTGACTTTGATTTAGACATTTCAAATATGGTGGCCAGATAAAACATCTTGGTCCAGGTGACACTCCAGTATTTGCATGCAAACACACTAAAGTAAATAATAGAAAAGTCTCATGAAAATGCCAGAAAGAGTCAATGGAAAATTGGAGCATGCAAAATGAATCTTGGAGGCTTACATAAAGAAATGTAATAACTAGGCATTAGGTGTTTCAAATAAGGCTTTGGGCAGTATATATTTTACATAAAGTAATTGTTATCTGAAAAAAAAATTTTCTCAAAGAAATGAACTATTCCAAAATGTTGAGAACAAGAGAGAGTAGTTCTCAAGTTTTTGGCCTCAAGACCCCTTTCTACTCTTAAAATTATTGAGGACCCCAAAGATATTTTACTAATGTGGATTGCATCTATCAATATTTACCATATTAAAAATTAAAACACTAGAATACATAAATACATATCTCCTTAGTTATCAAAGCAATTACATCATCACGCCTCATTAAGCTTCTGGAACACTCTTCTGCAAATTCTTGAAAGAATAAGAGTGGAAAAAAACAAGCCCATCTTCATTAATGATTTTGACCTCACTGAAAAGTTCTCACAGTCCTTTAGGTGTCTTTCCACCGCACTTTAAGAACCACTGTCCTTGAAAGTTTCTTACCAGAGAAAGTTTACTTTCCAGTTAATATTGATCACAAAGATTCAGTTGAATCCAATAATTATTTGTGAATGTTTTCTTCTCTTTGTTCAAACCTCACATTGCTCCCTTTTCTCGGGTGACGGGTTCACTTTCTACTTCATTGAAAAAATAGAAGCTTTTAGGTGAGGACTCCCTCTTCTCTCCTTTGGAATCTGTAGTTTCCTCTATATCCATATTCATTCTCTTCTTCCTTCTTGTTATATTGTGGAAATATTGCCAGTTCCTATCAAAGACCAGTTCTTCAACTTATGTTCTGGACTCCGTCCATTCTAGCCTTCGTGAGAACTTCATATCTTGTGTCCATTCTTCTCTCTTGCCTGTCAATCTCTCTATACTGAATTAATTCCAACAGGACGATAATCTCAAATTAACAAAGCTAAAAAACTAGGTGTAATCTGGTGCATATTCTTTTTAATCGGTACTTGTATCATTTCATCTGGAAAGTCAATTGATTCTACCTTCCAAATATATACTTTAACCGTCTACTTCCTTCTGTCTCCATTGCCAACACCTTAGTTCAAGCCAGCATCTTCTCTTGGCAGGATCACTGCAGTAATTTTTGATCTGATCTTTCTCTTTCCACTCTTGCTGCCAATAATCCTTTCCACGGCCAGAGTAATCTTTCAAAAACACATTCTGGTGTATTTCAAACATATAAATGGGTTTAGTTAATTATATAACCATCACCATGGAACCCACATTCCAGATCAAATAATGAAATATTACTACTACATTTGAAACCTCTCTACATTCATGCTTACTCACAGTTTCCTCCTTCCCTCCCAAAGACTATCATTATGCCAAAATTCTACATTAATACCCCCTTGCTATTCTTTATGATTTTGAACATGTGAAACACCAACTCATACATTTAGTTAGGCTTTCTTTTTTAAAGTATTTTAAAATGGAATTCAACTGATTAATCTATGTGTATTCTTCAGTGACTTGTTTCGTGTTCAACATATTTTTAAAAATTCTTTCATGTTATTATGTGCATTTGTAGTCAATTCATTTTCGTTGTTACATAGATTTCCTCTGTAGTTATTTAGCCACTGTACTGTCGATGGGCATTTACATCTTCTCGGGTGGCACATATGATTTATCTCATTACTGTACTGGTGATTCTTTGATTTAGAGCCTGGCCGCCAGACTTCTCCACTCGGTATTGATTTTCTCTTAATGAATTTGTTTGCTGTGTGGGGTTACTTTGAGACTACGTAAAAGGGATTTCCTCATCAAACTTTCTAATTTTTTTTTGTTTATGTCACTGTGAACTCATGGACTACTAATTCATTCAACAGGCTATAGTGTGTTGCTATCAATATATACTTTGACACTTAAATTATCATAGATTTTACAATGGGGGCAAATTCAAGTTGTTTTTTTTTATGTCTTCTGGCTGAACAAGATGTTCTACTGTGTTCTTTTAATGCTCAGCTAAATATGATTATTACTTTATGTGGTCAGGTTTTCTTTTTTCTTTGTATTCACCCGCTTTTTATCACCACTTTATTTTATCAAGAGCCTCAGGTAACTTTTACCTTCTTCTTTATAAATGCCATTAGGAATGTTCCATTGGTTGTACTCTCTGTTTACACTTAGAAAATATTTTCATGTAGTTTGTATATACTTCTTGTTTCTGTTTAGTTTAATATCTCTTCAGCATATTGAAAATTCTCTACTACTTCTGGCTCCCTTTTTGCTATTAAAAAATTTATACTCTGTCATTCCTTACAGCTAAATTCCAGCCTCTTTTAATACCTTCTCTTTCTTCTTGGCATTACACTGTTTCTCTTGGATCATTCAGGTCAGCCTTCCCTTTTCTTCACCCTGGTTAAAATTTATTGTGTTGCTGAAGCTGTTAAAAATTTTCCACTATGATAATACATTTGCCAATGCTTCTTTAGTGTTTGTTTGTAAATACTGTAAGTAAACTGTTGCAAGTATGTATCTTAAAGCATTGTATAGTCGGTTTGGCTTTCCATCTAGTGTGATAGTCTTTAATCTTTGTTTTTCCCTAGAGCAATATATAAATTTATATTTATAGATATTTGAGAATTTATTTGTGCTGCTTTACTTTATGCCTCTTTTCTAAATTTTGCTATATTTCTCTTTTTTATTAATTTTTAATTTTATGTAGTCTTTTTTATATTAATCCAACTTTCCTTATTCCAATGTATTGTTCTTCCACTGGTTTTGAATTTATCCACACTTTTTCTTCCTTTAATAGTTATCTTGTCTTACATAATATTGATATCCCATACTTTAGTCCCATATTTTAACTTCCAAAAGTAAGAATTATAATTATCATCTAGAATTCTGATGTTTGATTTCATTTAATCATGTTAACCAATTTATGCACTCAGAATTTCTACGTACGTCAGGACTTCTGTCTGGAATCACTTTTTTTCTTCGTAAAGTACACCTAAAAGTTCCTTTAGTAAGAGATGTTTGTTGTAAATTTCATCAATTATTTTATGCCTCAAAATACGTTCGTTTGGCTTTTGTTCTTCCATGACAACTATAAATATATAGGCTGAGAGATATTGTCTTTAATCTCAAGACTTTCATAGTGTTTTGGGTTTTTGGCTGTTTTTAGAAGTTGATCATCAGGGTAATTTTTATTTCTTTAGATTTAACCTTTTCTCCAACTTTAGCAGTTTTCTTTAATTTCTATAGCCCTCTGTAATTTCACTACAATTTTTGAAGAATACGGATCTGTTTATTCACCTGGATCTAAACTTATTTTACTAAATTTTGAGGATTGGTATCTTTTATCAATGTGGGAAAAATTTAAGGACAATTTTTACTACTCTAAGTATTGCCTCCACAATACACTAATTAGTTATGGTAAATAATTTAGATTCTGTGACAAAGAAATCTAAAAGTATAGCAGCTTAAAGAACAAGCCAGTACAAGTAGCCAAGATTTCCATGTTGTTTACTAGGTCCAGGTTCTTCCCATTTTTCTTACCTGATATTGAATAGGGGATTTATCCCATCTGCATGGTTAATGTTCAGTCATCTATAGTTCTACTCTTGGGAAAAGGAAAGGATGTAGACAAATGGACTTCCAATGTTTCAGTTGCCTAGATGAGGCACACATCATTGTCACCTATATATCATTGACAAGAACCTCAAAAATTCACT
The DNA here is from genome assembly GCA_031878705.1 of Tapirus indicus. NCBI lineage: Eukaryota > Metazoa > Chordata > Mammalia > Perissodactyla > Tapiridae > Tapirus > Tapirus indicus. The sequence continues at coordinate 69,032,989 of CM062917.1, forward strand.
GAATTATTCACTAAGGGGTAAAAGTCCTAGAAAGAGCAGGAGGTCTCATGATGCTTATGCTAACTAAATTGTGAAAAATAGAACTCCAAAACTGGCTGAGTGAGTTCATAAGTTGGTACAGTGCAATTTCTTATTAGTCAAGAAATAAACTTCAATTAAGACCTTAGGGTCTAGGTTACTGTGTACTGGGGTACTCAGCGTTCTCAGGTGAGTAACAGTCATAGCTAAAGGGTTACTCAAAACAGTTTCGCCTGATTAGAAACATTTTTGTTAACTATAGCATTTGGTTTTGATATTTTCTAGGCAAGTACTGCTATAAATGGAAAAGTTTTCCATTTGACATTCCTCTTCTTGGTCCTCCCTCATGCTGAGATGATGGGATGGCTACACAAAGGATAGGCAAATTATCTGAATTTTATGTCTACATAATCATCATGTTTTCAGATGTCATTCCACAGGATTCCATTAAACCTATGAGAGTTGCTTCAGTTTTCTTTAGTACAGAAACATTGGATATATGAATCAACAGGATGTTGACAGTGTAATAGTATTTAAGGCCTTATTAATGATAAATTTGCCAATAGCAACAATTGGGAATAAGAAGAAAATCATTATACTAATATTTGTGGAATTGCCACAGACAACCCACTACATCAAGTCATGAGAGTAGATTTTCAAGTCATGAGAAAAATTCCAAGGTTTGCTTTGTCTAACTTCAGACAAAGAGCTGGCTTATTGATTAGTTTTACTTAGAGATTGTTTTATAAATCTTAAAGCATTTAACCAAATTCAACAGTATTAAACAACATACAAATGCTAAATTTGTCTGCTCATATATGACCTAAAGTAACTGTACTGTCAATCACCATTATAGTTGAAGAGATGTTTCCTTTTTGAGCTACTGTGCAGTCTCATTTCATGGTTGCAATTGAAAGCAACATGTCATTTATGCAACATTCTAATTCAGAGACTCCAAGACAAGGGAGTAATACACACATAAAACGTGGGAGCCAGAACTTCTCATCCCTCCTGGAAGACTTACACTTCATTAAGCACATCAATCAGAGAATATTCGGTCAATTCAGATACCACCAGGAGTACAGAAGAAAAGCCACTCAAGGTGTTCAAAACATTTTTAAGGTAGCAGGCCACTTCCTCTCTCTCCAAGGAACTCACTGTGGGTTGATATAACATTGACATAAATGCCAAAAACCAGTAATTACTCAGCACAAACTGAGTAATTTTGATAATTTTTAAAGTCATATCTCAAAACTCAAGGATTGTTAGAGTCGTATGTGTAAGGTTAGAATAGAAAAATGTAGTTAGCTCAACTATAGCAGGGGCGTTTTCTTGAATCAGTTAAGCGTAAAGAATGTTATCGGTCATTGTGAGTACCATCAGCAAGATTTTACATTGTATATCTATAAAAACAAAAATTATCATTTTGTAGTTAAAATATTTATGCCACATTTACAGGCATTATGGTAATAATTGTCCTTCTTGGAAGAAAAGATTATTAATAGATCATACATATGGATTAATATTTATAGATAATTTTATAATAACTGGGGCTAACAGCATGTTCAGTAGTATATTCTAATAGAAGGAACCACCCATACACCCCTCCCCAGGAGATGAAATGTGACACATCCTATAGTTAGTTAAATCTTGTAATGAGCTATAGCTTTCTCAAATATAACAAGTAAGTTGAGCATGAAATGAGTCATCATAAAAATAAAATTAAATACTTTAATGATTAAACACATTTACCAAACAAATTAAAAATGTAAATCAGATACCCTGTAAAGTATATCAATTCTCCTCTGAAAGTCTTATGTAAACAGGCTGCTTCCATTAAGTCTTCTATTTTGGAATAAAAAAAGTCATGGGAAATCCTAACTCAGTTGCTTCATATAATCTATCAAGTAGTTGTTCGTGTTACTGATGCCAGCTTATCCTGGAGAAGGCTTTTGTCACAATTTTATTTCTTGTGGTGTCAGTAATAAATATTATTTGTTCCTCTTTCACTTCCTCCTGACAGAGATGGCTGACAAGAGTGTCCAGATGGGGAAAAGCCAATGTCAACATCTTTGATTCCAAATGGGATGAGAAGGGAGTCTGTATGTGGCATGTGTGTCAGCAGAAAGTTTGGATCCCAAGTAGACTGAGAAATAATTCGACCCTGTGGGTGGGATTTGGGGTGGGAAGTGGGGACAGCTGACTGAAAATATGTTACAGACTATAATGTAAATGAGTGTTTTCCATAGAAACAGAACCAGTAGGAGATATTTATATATATATAATATACATAAAATACATATATAGTATATTATTATATATAGTGTACATATCTCTATCTCTATGGGGTGGGGAGGAGAGGTTTATTTTAAGGAATTGGCTCACATGATTGTGGGGATTGGTATTCTGAAATCTGTTGGGCTGATTGGCAGGCTGGAGACATAAGAAAGAGCTGATGTTGAAGTCTTGAATATGAAGGCATTCTGTAGGCAGGATTTTTTTCTCAGGGGACCTTAGCGTTTTTTCTTAAGGCTTCAACTGATTGGATGAGGCCCACCCATACTATGGAGGGTAATCTGCTTTACCTGAAGTCTACTAATTTAAATGTTAATCTCATCTAAAATAATACCTTCATAGCAACATCTAGACTGATGTTTGACAAAGACTGGGCCCCATGGTCTAGTGAAGTTTACACATAAAATTAGCTATCATATAGACCAGGTGAGGTAAAGTGCTTGTCCACATGAGGTAGGGTTGTCTGCAGCAGTAACAGCAGACTATTGTAAGATGTCAAAACCAAGTGGGGTAATGAGAGGGTCTAGATGGGGGCAGCTCGTTGCAGAATGTCACAAATAGTGTAGAATATTGATAGCGTCTGACACGGGATCTGAACCCAGAAGGTTCAGAAGGGTGGCCATATGGCTCAGGGGTGGGGTGGGCGGCCTGTGGCCATGATGAAAGATTTGTTACATACAGAGGGATTGATAAAATAAATGATCACTTTCAGAGAAGAAAGTTATGACTACAGAAAATGAGAAAACTGAAATGAATCCTGTGTGATATCGGGTTAGAATCTGAGATATCAGTGTGAACTAATGTTTTTCAACTTATATAGATATACAAATATATATATTTATATATACATATTTACATACACACATCACACGTGATATATATATATATATATATATATATACACACACACATATCACACACACATGCTTGCATATACACACTGACAATGACACTTTCCTTGATCAAACTTTAGGCTTCTCTGAGCCTTCCTTTTGGCTAGATCTCATCCTTAGGCCCTTCTTTAGCCTGCCAAGTGCAGTTTTAGCAAGAATCCTGCCAAATTTGTTTAGCAAGAATCCCCCCATCACTGATGTCTTTTTTAAGTAATTTTCCATCCAATGACTCCCCCCACTGTTCATTTGCTATAAATCCCAAGCTGTCTTTGTTGTCTTCAGAGTTGAATTGAGCCCAATCTCTCTCTCCTGTTGTGATAGCCTTGACACCTATCACAATAGCACTGAATAGTCTTCCTACTGTTTTAACAAGTATCAGAATATTATTTTCTTTAACAATATGCACATACATTCCTTCAGTCTGCCCAATGTAATGACTTAGAAACAATGTGATGACTTAGAAACAGTGCTTAATAATAATGAGCACGTTAAATGTCCAGGCTTTAGTTTTTAGTATAATTCGTCACTAAAAGAAACTAGAGCTCACTGGAGAAATGACAGAACTCAGGTTTGGACAAGGAAAATACAAAATAAACTAGGACATCTTGTTCACCCAGAGAACAAAGAAGAGCTCAAAGAATGATGGAGATATGTCAAAGGACATAGGTGCCAATGTAAAGAGATTCCCACTGGCCAACTCTGGGACAATTTAAGCATCAAACTAAATGTTGATTGTAACAGATTACAACCCACTGAATAAATGTTTAGTTCGTAAATCCATCTGATATAAATGAATGATTTGAATGTATGATGAGAAAGAGAGTTTTACATAGTCTCATTAAGTCCCTACAACACACTTCTAATTACAGAGGAAAGATGGGTAACTTTCAGTGAAGAAGACTGGCAGTCAGCCCCTTGATCAAGGGATTAATCAGTAATGGGATAAATCATAACTGTGTTTTTACTGGATAGAACGCAATGAGACCACAAAGGTCACTTCTGAAGTGTTCCTGCCAAAGGTACATAATCTGAATGTAAATGTGAGATACCATTAGAGAAACACAAATTGCAGAACATTGTACAAAATAAATGGCCTATAATTTTCAAAGGTGTCAAAGTCAGTTAACAAAAGATTGAGAAATTATTCAAGATTGAAGATGACTAAAAAGATGACAGCCAAAAGCAGTTTGTGATTCTCAACTGGAATCTTTTGCCTAAAAATATACTGCTAGGAAAATGGTAAGAGTCAATGGGTCTGAGAGTTAGATGTCAGTATTGTATCATTGTTAACTTCCTGATATTGATTATTGTGTTATGGTTATGTAAAAGAATGTCCTTGTTTGTAGAAAATGCATACTAGGATATCTGGAAAGGCATCATGTCAACAAATTACTGTCAAACTGTTCAAGAAAAAATTATTTATACTCTTGTAACTTTTCTATAAGTTCGTTCTCAAATAAAAACAAAAATAAGTATCTGGTATGGTCCTTTGGTTAGGTATTTTATTTAGGTTTTTGATGTTTATAAGGTATCAGGGGTCTTTAAGTTAGTGTAAAGAAAAAAAAATTAGAAACAATCAGTGGAGCTAAAACTATGATTAATTTATTATAATGACCAATAAACCCAGAATGTGTGAAATCAAATTATTGTGTTATGATGTACATCAGTTTATAAGGATTTAGTTAGTAATTAACTATATCATTAAGACTATATTATGGATGGTTTGAATATTAACAAAATTTCTAGAGCCTTTAATTTTTGCTGTAAATTGCATTACAATTGCTCTATATTAAACCTAAACATAAATTCTTCCTAAAATGGAGGACTTTGTAGGCACTTATTGTTACAGTCTTTGTAAATGAATAGTATTTACATGTGAAAAGTATGTAATCATTGAAATATATTTATATAATAAATTACTTAAATATAATTACTTCTAGGAAGACTGGATATCCCCATTTTTATAGAACGGATTTTTTTAAAAGCATCTCTTACAATATTGTTGAGTTATTAAAATTTGTATAATCTATGAGTTAGAGTAAATACTAATTAATTTTTATATCCCTCTTTTTATAAAGGGAAAGAGTAAATTTTTATGGTTCTCTAGTGGACAATGAGAAGACTTCAAAGATGTTTTAGATGTAAAGCAAACCTTGAATATTCTATTATTTTGAATTTGGAACATGAAATTTGAAAAAGAAAAAGATAGCACAAGAGCCATCAGAGATAGCTACAAGAATAAGAAATAATCATTGAGTTGACTACTTCATTAACCAGAGTGACAATCAGAATTTTTTAAGTACTAACACATCTAAAACATTGGGAATTCAATTTTTATTTATTCTTATTAGTTTCTAAATTGATCAGCACAGTGCTTCCTATCTTTTTTGTGTGTGTGAGGAATACTAGCCCTGAGCTAACATCCGTTGCCAATCCTCCTCTCTTTGCTGAGGAAGACTGGCCCTGGGCTAACATCTATACCCATCTCCCTCTACTTTATATGAAATGCTGCCACAGCATGGCTGACAAGCGGTGCATTGGTCTGTGCCCAGCATCCAAACCTGCGAACCCCAGGCCGCTGAAGCGGAGCGCACGAATTTAACCGCTATGCCACTGGGCCGGCCCGGCTTCCTATCTTTTAAGAGGTCTTATAATGTGATTCATGGATTTTCTTATTTTGATTTTCTATTGGTCTATTTGGAATAAATATTATAATTACATACATAATATTCCAGATTTTATGACAACTAAAAACCCTGACCATAGTAGAATCAAAATTTTCTTTCCCTTTTGGTTCTAAAACTCCAGACATGTGTGAAACTTCAATAAACTCAGTTCTCCTTTCTGGCTATTGTAATTTAAAATGATCTTAGTGAAAGGTTGACCCACTGCAGTATAGACATAGGAATTAGGATTGTAACGAGTCTACATGTCAGAAATTGGTATTTCCATTAAGGACGAGTGTGAACTGACTCAAGTTCACAGCCCACAGGGTCAACAGAGCAACACAAAAGGCTTTCCTTTCTACCTAGAGGATGGACTTCTCACTGATGGGAGAAAGATGAACATCCTCCTACAAACAATAGGTAGACAAACAACCAGACAATAATCTAATAAATCAATGCTCAACCAATAACTTAGAATCACACCAAAGTCACTTATGTGTTGTGTCACTCCTGGGACACTAGTTTCTAGGATGCTAACAAAAACTCAGAGAGGTCAAAACAGCACCGGCATCGTTGATTTATTTCTGGCCCAGAGCAGCATATTCAGAATTGCGGGATGGAGGCGCTCTTTGATATTCAGTTTTCGGGATTTTGTACAGGGTGATCCAGATGAGGCAAATATTGGTGGAATCTCCAGACTAATAAAGAATAAACAACAAATGAACACTAAATTTATTTACTTGAAAAGCAAGGGAATGAACTCCAGTAAATAGATTCACTTAGTAGTTCACCGAAGCAAAAAAGTTTATGAGCTAGAAAAGAGGAAGGAGGTGCTAGCATTCAGGGTCATGTTCATTAAGGATTGATGAAGCACAGCACTCAGTTTTATATCTCTTAAACAAGTGCTGTTGTAAACAGAAAGTTTTGCTTTTACACCAGCTATGACTCTATGGCTATGGGTGAAGAAAGAGCAAACATTTGCCGGTTAAAACCTAGCAGATTCTACAACAGGCTGCTGCCTCTGCATAATTCATGTGTATCATCTTCCCACAAAGAGAACACACTCATCTCTTCCTCAAATAAGCACACCCCAAATCTGATCCACTGATTGCACTTCTCTCCCTTTGGTCGGCATAGAACTTTGCAATCTGATAACATAATTAAAACAAGTTAAGACCCCTCCCCTCCACCGAAATACCCAATATCCAGTCAGCAATAAGATAACTGCAAAAAAGGGGCTAAAACAACTACCACTGAAAGAAGAAAATATTGCAAAACAGTCAGCAATAATTGATTCCTAGCAATGAAGGAATTCTGCTCAGGAGCAATTTGAATAACAAGCCACCCTGTCTTTGAGGAGTCTCTTGTTTTGACCACTTGAATGCTGTGGTTCTGTTCCTTGTCCATTGTCCACTACAGACTTCGGCTTTGTCTTCTGGGAGGTTCTTCTTGGTTCATGATCCTCTCTGGCCACGTATAAACTACCAGTTGGAGGGTATGTTCCCTTTAAAGCCTGTACAGCTACAGAGTCTGCTTTCTTCTTGAGTAGGCACATAGTCCTTCCTCCAAGTTATAAAAAGCAGTAGTTTTACCAAATGTTTTGTAAGGTTTACCAATAGATATGACAACTAGCTAGTTTACCACATTTGTTTCTTTTCCATTTATTGCTTTATTTTAGCCTGTGCTACATAGTTTAAGTTTTGGTATCATATTCCTGTCCCCACCCCTCACTTGAAGTTGCTGATTTCTCTAGGAGTTAGGGTAAATAGTAACTTAATATAAGGAAGAAATCAAACCATAAATAGCTTATTACACACAGAAGTTAATTTTTCTTAGTCTAAAGTGCAATTAATTTTACATTTTTTTCTCATGTAAAAAGTCAGGACATGTAGGCATTATATTATCTCTTAGGAAGCTAACTTCATCTTCTTTATCAAAGCTGGGTCACAGACACGTCCATGTTATCATTCACTGGAAGGAGAAACGATGGAGGAGTATAATACAATGTTTTATCTCTCAGGCATGGTAATAACAGGCATCATTCCTGTTTATATTTGACTAATAGTGATGTGGTCATGTGGCCATATGGAACTGGACTGAGGTGTGGGAATGTGGTCACTAACTATACAACCACACATCCAGCTCTAATCGTATTATTATGGAAGAAGATGGGAACTGGATTTGAATGGTCAACTTACAATTCTGCCAAATCTCCATTATAACTGCCATCTCACTGGAACTGTGATTCAACATGCACTGGTTAAAATGATCGTGAGTCAATTTTTATTTTTTCCAGCTCATTAACTAATTAGGTAAGTGTATGTATGATGGTAAGATTGGTTCAGAGAGCATGGTGGTTAATTTTATGTGTCAAATTGACTGTGCCATGGGATGCCTAGCCATTTGGCCAAAAATTATTCTGTGTGTGTCTATGAGGGTGTTTCTGGACAAGATTAACATTTGAATAGGTAGACTGTGCAAAGCTGATTGCCCTCCCTAATGTGTTTGGGCCTCCCTCATGCAATCAGTTGAAGTCCTGAATAACAAAAGGCTGAGTAACATGGATTACCTCCTGCCTGACTATTTGAGCTGGGAAATTGATCTCTTCTGGCCTTCAGACACAAGTGGAGACATTGGCTCTTCTTGGGTCTTCAGCCTGCTGACTTTCAGACTGAAACTAACACCATCAGCTTTCCTGGTTCTCAGGCCTCCAGACTTGGAAGGGAACTGCACCTCGCCTCCCCTGGATCCCCAGTTTGCTGACTGCATGCCTTAGGACTTCTCAGTCTCCATGACCTTGTGAACTAATTCCTTATAATAAATCTCCTTATATATTCTTTATAATACACATATCCTATTGGTTCTATTTCTCTGGAGAATCTTGACTAATACAAAGAACATTTGAGGAGTTGAATATTTGTAGGGAAATTAATAGAGAAAGTTTAGAATAAAAGCACTAGATGGGATACAAAACAAAACTAAGGGGCAATAACAGTAATTGGAGGTCATTTTTATCTACATAAATTTACCAATTAACATATAGTCTCACAGAGTCTAAGCTCTACTAAAATAATAGACAAGTGAGACACAAGTGCCTTCTCCTTAATAATTAATCCTTGGATGAGCTTTTCACACAGTGACTTTGAAAAGGAATGCAGTCATTCTTAACACTGCCTTGTTATAGACACACTCCATATGTTATTATCTTAACCTTTTCAACCTCATATGGTTTATATTCTCCACCTCATAATTCCATACTCTGAATTGCTTATAAGTCTAATCCTACTGTGAATCATTTCTAATGACACGTATTCATTGTGCTTCATGTCTCTGTGAATTTTGTAATTTTAGATTGTGAGCTCAAGTTGGTCTGCCTGGGGGAATCTTGCAAGGAATTAGTTAAGGCCTGCCCTGTGAGTAGGATGTGCTTTGCCTCTACCAAGTGTTCCAGGGACCTCATTTTTAAGATGCAGTTTTGAAAGAGTGTGAAAATCAGGAAATCCAGAGAAAATACGTGACAGCAGAAAGGATGTAAACTTAAGTTGCCACATGTGATGTAGGTATTGAGATGTGACTATACATACGGTGGAAAGAATGAACACTAGACTTAATTTTGGTTTATATCTATGCATATTGAGCCAGATTCCAAGTACTGCTTTGCAGAGGCTCCACAGAATCATTAGCTATGGCTAAATAAATAAATATCTGCTGGCATCCAACTTGGGTAGCATGCCATATAAAGTGGCTCATGAAGGACTCATTTCAATGACAAATCAAGGCCTAAAGTTGGGAATTGCAGCCCTTGTGATTTTCAACGTTAAGATCATATTTTATTTGTGTGTGTGTGTGTGTGTGAGGAAGACCAGCCCTGAGCTAACATCCATTGCCAATCCTCCTCTTTTTTGCTGAGGAAGACCGGCCCTGGGCTAACATCCGTGCCCATTTTCCTCTACTTTACATGGGATGCCACCACGGCATGGGTGTTAAGCAGTGTGTCACCAGGCACCCAGGATCTGAACCCGCCAACCCCCGGCTGCCAAAGCGTGAACTAAACCATTGCACCACCTGGCTGGCCCCTTGAGATCATATTTTAAATCTCGATTTGTTTTCCCCTTCCACAGCTTATTACAGTGTACAACCTCTTGCTTTCCTGGAAATGCCTCTTTTTAAACTTTTTTTTTTTTTTTTTTTTTTACTGTGGGAATGACTGCTTATCTCTGTTTCACACCTATCTTTGTCTTTCTTCATTCAAGAAGATACTGATTTTGTTTAGAGAGATATAGCCCATTCCCTGAGGATTATACAGTTCAACAATTCTTTTTAGTAAAAGTACTTGTCAAGATTCAAATATGCTCAGAAGTGAAAAGAAGGGATAGACCTACAGATTATTTGCCATGACATGACTTATTTGGGAAAATTTATGAAGCATGCACAGAAAAATATGTTATCAAGATATTAAAACTCTTCTCATCCAAAAATTACTTATGTTTATACTTATAAGTTCCTCACGGGGATACATAGCTCCAGAATGTCTTACATTGATTTTATTTTAATCTATCAAGCAGATATGGTGAAATGAGAGAAAAACAGCCAGACCTTAGAATAAGATTAAATTTACATTAAAATTTGTTGAAAGATAGTTTTCTCTCTGATAAATTGGTGTTACCTAATTACTATTCTAATATTTGAAGAATAAAAATGAAGATAGTTAAGAACCAAAAACAATGTCAAACTCTATTAACATGGCCATTTGGTCATTTTGCATTAACAATTTATGTGTACATGTATTATTTTTGTGCACTTGTATAGTGAACATGCTTATGTTCTTAACTGTTGGTTAGAATTTTTTAAACTATATTTGCATGTAGTCCACTTAACATTATGTTTGACAAGTTTAGTTGTAACAATTGCATGTGATTATCAGATTAGATGCAAGAGGGTTGTTAGCCTTCTCATAGTTTTTTTTTTTTTTCATTGAAGTTTGCAACTGAGGTCTTAGAACAGAAATGAAATTTCATAGTTAGAGTGAAGTCTTTTATGGGCTGCAGTAAAATACAGGCATGCACTGGAAGCTCTGAGAAGGAATCAAGTAACTTGGCCTCTTGAGAGGAAGAATATCTTTGGGAGAGCTTTCCAGAGCAAGTGATGGGCCAGATGCCAGCAAGGAAAATGCAAGTAACTAAGAGTGTGAGGTATTTAGGGAAATAACATACGTAGTCCCCAAAACCTTCTTCCCATGACTAAGTGAACTGAGAGAAAAAACAGAAAGAAGCAGGTAAGAAGAAATTTTAATGAGATAGAAGGTTTTGAGAACTGATTTTCCCTGATACCTTATAACAGGGACACATTTTTATACAGTAAAATAAAAGAATTTTTGTTCCTACTGACTTTGTGATATGGCATGAAAGGGGGGATCCAACTTTCATCCTGATAAGGGAAACACTTATTCCAAGCCTATTGGCAATTTCTTGGTTTGTTATCAATAAATGTTTATAAATGTTCTTTGCTCTCATGGGCTTTTACCTCTGTACATGTGATGTGTATATGTTATGTATATACATGCACAACTATCTATGTGTCTATCTATCTATCTATCTATAGTATGACTTTTAACAGTATGAATTAGAAAATGGGTTTAGAAGACTGAGAGTGACAAAGTGGTAATGAGTCTCCACTGTTGAGGTGCAACAAAAAACTTGCCTTCACTGTTTGAGAAACATTTTGCCTTTTCTTGTTTTACTGTGAAACTTTAAAATATTTTCTACTACTACAAAAATGGGGTAGTGAAATTTGTAAAACACTGAGTCTTGTGCTAGGAACAATGGAACCCAAAAAATATCTTTTAAATAGCTCCCCTATAAAAATATTTATTATGCTCCAGCAATTTCATAAACTAGATTAATTTTATTTTATACTCCAATCTTCAAAAATGTCCTAGAGAAAAAGAAGGCTTATAGCCTGTATATATATGAGCAGTTTTTTTTAAATCTTGTTCCTTTTCACAAATAATATCAATTAAGTTTATCAAGTTAATTTCGTGTTGAGCTACAGACCTAGATTTTATACATTAGCTATAATCCTTATCAAAATTCTACTATAGTGTTATTTGAAAGTAGATAGACTTGGGTTAGTTATGAAAGTGTATTGCAAATTCTAGGGCAATCACTAAAAAATGTAAAAAAAAATAAAAGAAATGTAGTTGATATGCTAAGCAGGGAAAGAAAATGGAATCATTTAAAAAGCTAGGTCAAGGGCCGGCCCAGTGGCGCGGCAGGTTAGTTTGTGCTTGGCAGCCCGGGGTTCATGGGTTTGGATCCCGGGTGCTTGCCGATACACTACTTATCAGCCATGCTGTGGCAGGGTCCCACATAAAGTAGAGGAAGATGGGCACAATGTTAGCCCAGGGCCAGTCTTCCTCAGCAAAAAGAGGAGCAATGGATGTTAGCTCAGGGCTAGTCTTCCTCAAAAAAATAAAATTAAATAAATAAATAAATAAAAAGTTCAGGCAAAACCAGAAAAGGCAGAAAAAGAATGAAGTAAAAAAAAAAAAAGCAAAACGTGTTACATGCACAAGAACCCACATAAGGCTATAAGCAAATTTCTCAACAGAAATCTTGCAGGCCAGAAGGGAGTGGGATGATATATTAAAGGTCTAAAAGAAAAGATTTGCCAATCAAGAACACTCTTCCCAGCAAAGTTGTCTTTCAGAATTGAAGAAGAGATAAAGAGTTTTGCAGACAAACAAAAGCCAAAGGAATTCCCCACCCTTAGAACAGCCTTACAAGAAATGTTGAAGGGAATTCTTCAAGCTAAAATGAAAGGACATTAATTGTTAACATATGAAAGTGTAACTCTCACTGGTAAAGGCAAATATATGGTTAAATTCAGAATACGCTAAAATTATATTGGTGGTGGGTAAATTACTTATAACTCTAACATAAAGGTTAAAATTTTTCAAAATAACTATAACTACAATGATTCATAAATGGATACAAAATATAAAAAGATGTAAATTATGACATCAAAAACATAAAATGTAAGGGGGGCAGTGTAAAAATGTAGAGCTTTTGTACAAATTAAAATTTAATTTGCTGTTAAATAGCAACCTTAAATAGGCTATTTATTAAAATAGTCCTTAAAATAGACTATTATAACTATAAGATATTTTATGTAGCCTCATGATAATTATGAAACAAACACCCATAGTAAATACACAAAAGATAGAGAGAAAGGAATCTAAGCATATATCACTAGAGAAATATCACCAAATCACAAAGGAAGAGAGCAAGAGGGGATGAAAGGAACAAAGACACTACAAAAGAGCCAGAAAACCAAAAGATGGGCAGTAGTAAGTTCTCATTTATCAATAATTACACTAAATATAAATGGACTAAATTCTCCAATCAAAAGACATAGAGTGCTGAATGGATAAAAACAAGAAAACAAGACCTAACTATAAGCTGCCTGTAAGAAATTCACTTCAGCTTTCAGGACACTCATAGACTGAAAGTGAAGGGGTGGAAGAAATATTCCATGCTAATGGAAACCAGAAGTAAGCAAGGATAGCTGTATTCATATCATACAAAAAAACCTTAAAGTCAAAAACCATAAAAAGAGACAAACAAGGTCATTATATACTGATAAAGGAGTCAATTCATCAAGAGGATATACCAATTGTAAATATTTGTGCACCCAACATCTGAGCACCTAAATATATAAAGAAAATATTAACAGATTTGAAGAGAGAAAAAGATAGCAATACAAGAATAGTAGGGAACTTCAAGACCTCACTTTCAACAATGGAATAGACTATCCAGACATAAAATGAATAAGGTAACATTGTTCTTAAACTACATATTAGATGAGGTGGACCTAATAGACATTTCAGAACATTTCATTCAACAGCAGGAGAATACACATTCTTCTCAATTGCCCATGGAGCATTCTCTAGGATAGATGATATATTGGGCCACAAAATATGTCTTAAAAAATGTAAGATGATTGAAGTCATATCAAGCATCTTTTCCAACCACAACAGTATGAAACTAGAAATCAATTACAAGAAAAAGACTGGAAAATTCACAAATAGATGGAGATTAAATAACATGCTCCTGAACAACCAGTGGGTTAAAGAATAAACCAAAGTGGAAATCACAAACGTCTTGAAACAAGTGAAAGTGGAAAAACAACATACTGAAATGTATGAGATGCAACAACAACAGTTCTAAGAGGAAAGTTTATAGCTATAAACACAAATACTCCAACATGAAAAGAAATTGGAAATCATCATTTCCATCTTAAAGATAAAAAAGCTGAAAAAACTAAAATCAGTGACTTTTTTTGGACTCAAAGAATTGAAGCATCAGGGCAACCAAAATGCTGAAGTCTAGTGACTTGGAGGAATACAAGGAAACCCAATTTAGCTTAACTAGAACAGAAGTCTCTGAAGCCACAAACTGGTAGGAATACTTAAGTGATAATTTTGACAAATACCTAGAGGCTGAGTTTAGACTATCAGAAAGTAAGAAACTCCTGGGGGGCTGCAGTGAGAGGGACACCCACACGTTTATGGGTTTTACCTCCAGGACATCCACTAGGTTCTCACATTGAAGAGTCAGGAAAAATTTTCTCATGTCTTTGGCAAGGAAGGGGAAAGCTAAGCACTTTGAATTATGCCCAGTACATTCTCCAAAACAAAGGCCTATTCTCTGGTGAAAAATTCTTCACCAGAACCATAGCTCACACTGTCAGAAGGGAAATTACCCAACTCCAGCTCCCTTGAACCTTCCTGTCTCACTCAGCGGTAGGGTGAACATAAGAAAAGTTTATGAAGATCATGTTCTGGGGACACAGTTCTACTCAAGAGCAATTTAACCATCAAGTTGTAAAATGCTTCCCTCCCCACTCCCTACCACCTCATTAATAGGGCCCTGGTATAATAACAGTGGACAAGAGACAAAAGAGATGCAGATATTATTTAAGAAGATGTTCTTGGGCTGGCCCGGTGGCGCAGCGGTTTAGTTCGCGCTTGGCAGCCCGGGGTTCGCCGGTTCGGATTCTGGGCACCCGCCGACGCACTGCTTGTCCGCCCTGCCGTGGCGGAGTCCCATATAAAGTAGAGGAAGATGGGCATGGATGTTAGCCCAGGGCCAGTCTTCCTCAGCAAAAAGAGGAAGATTAGCAACGGATGTTAGCTCAGGGCTGGTCTTCCTCACACACACACACAAAAACTGTTCTTAGGGAAACCCAAAGAAAAACAGGAAGACAAAAACAAAGACACTAAAGGAATTTGAAAGCTCTGGCACCAAAAGCTACAGCAAATGTTAAATACTTCTCAAATCCAGCCAGACTAACATAAAAACTCACACTAAAGACCTATTTATTTTAGTTCCTATTACCCAATATATTATATCTGGCTTTTGGTTTTTAAAAAAGCACTAGTCATGCTAAAAGGAAAGAAAAACAGTTTGAAGAGACCAAGCATGCATCAGAACAAAATTATATGTGATACAGATTTTGGTATTTTCAGGGCAGGAAGTTAAATTGAGTGTGACTAATGTCTTAAAAATGCAAATGGAAAAAGTAGACAACATACAAGAACAGATATGTAATGTAAGCAGAGATATGGAAACTCATAAATAATCAAAAGGAAAATAATAGAGAACAAAAGCACTATAGCAGAAACAAAGAATGCCTTTGATAGGCTCATTAGTAGACCAGATAAAGCCTAGAAAAGAATCAGTAAGCTCTAATATATGACAATAGAATCTTACCAAACTGAAATAAAAGGAGAAAAATTGCAAAAAAAATCATGTATTATCCAATACCTGTGGGCAATTACAAATGGTGTGAGATATTAATTCTTGGAATACCAGAAAATGAAGAAAGAGACAATGAAGTAGAAATACTCAATGTATTAATGGCCAAGAACTTTTGAAAGTTAATGACAGATATCACAGTCTAGAACCAGGTAGCTCAGAAAGTACCAAACCAGAAAAATAACCCAAATTCAACACCTAGTAATATCATAATCAGACTGCAGAAAACCAAACACTGAGAAAAAGCTTAAAGAATGCCAGTAGATTGAGGGGAGAGACCTTATCTGTAGAGGAGCAGGACAACACTTAAAGCAGACTTCTCATCAGAAAGCACCCCAGCAAGAAGAGAGTGCAGTGAAATATTTAAAATGCTGGGAGGAAAAACTCACCCTTGTAAAATTCTATACCCAGTAGAATTATCTTTCTAAACTAAAGGAGAAACAAAAACTTTCTCAGCAAATGAAAAACTGAGGGAAATTATAATCAGCTGGCCAACTCCACAGGAAATATTAAAAGAAATTTTCCAGGGAAAAGAAAAATGATATAGGTCAGAACTTTGGATCTACAGTAAAAAAAGGAAATATTTTGGAGAAAGAATAAATGATGGTAAAATAAAATTTTATTTTTTTATTTAATTGATCTAATAGATAAAAAGTAATAATATTCAAATATTCAAAGTAATAATAGTAATGTACTGTGTGAATATTGTTTATGAATAAGGAAAATAAATGATAGCAATTAATAAGAGTTGGGATGGAGGAATTAGGAATACTCTTTTATATTATCTATTAGTTGTTGTAGTGTTCTTTGAATGTAGACAGAGATTAGCTGTAAATAGTAAATATATATATTGCAAAGTCTAGGGAAACTACTGAAACAATTTTAAAAAATAATTGACTTCAGAACAAGGAAAGTGATCAGTGATAAAGAGGGGCATTACATAACGATAAAGGGGTCATAATCCAAGTAGTTTTAAGATTACTCATTGTGTATGCACCTAGTGATAGAGCATCAAAATATGTGAGACGAAAACTGATAGAATTGCAAGGAGAAATATATGAACACACTATTACATGTGGAGACTTGAACAGCCCTCTGTCAGAAATGGACAGATCCAGCAGGCAAAAATCAATAAGGACATAGTTGAACTCAACACCACCATCAACCAACCGAGTATAACTGATGTCTGTAGACCACTTCATCCAGCAATAGCAGATTACGCCGGACTTCTGTGACACCACCTCAGCAGGGAGTGCAAGCATGCTTTGTTAATGCTAGTCTGACATGGAATTCCAGGCTGCTTGTGTGGCATCCACTAACACAGCTGGGGTGAGAGGGACCTCATTAATGGCTGGCAGGAATGAAAGGCTCAGCTCCCACTCTCTACTTGGCCTTCTCAGACACCACCTAGTGGGAATTTGGGGATGCTTCCTTACAGCTTTGTAGGGGAGCTAGTCTAGGCTGCCCACTTAGACCTGTGTGCATGGGTAGAGACGGGGCCACAGTTTTGTCTGTGATATTGGCTGGAGTAGAGTTGTTATTGTCTAAAGTTTTCTGTTTTGCTAGGCTGCACTTTCTAAGTCCTTTGGTTAGAAAGAACAGGCTTTTGTTGTGCTTTCTTTGCACCCATTGACAGTTCTGGGGGCTGGTTTCTTCAGTTCCACATATGAAATATACGAAGCCAAACAGAAAACCGAGGGAACTCACCGCTGTGTTATTCCTTGGACCCCAAGGTTCCCAACCAGCTGTCTTTTTCTTTCCAACTTTCAATGTCTCTTCATGTTTGTTTTATCTATAATGTTTAAGGATTTTAATTGCACTTAGTAGGAGGAATAGGGACAAATACATCTACTCCAAAAACCTGGAAGCAGAAGTCCTTGTCCGGTTTGTTTCTCCATAAATTAAACGCCCAGAAATAGTGCAGCATTGTGTGTTATGGGAAAAGGTTGTGACCTAAATGTTTAATGCCCAGGAAATTTGATTTCAATTGTGAGAAAGACCCAAGTACATTCTAAAATATATCATAATTTATGTTAAATCCATAAAAACTTACTGAAAATATTAGTTAGTGTTTTAATTCAAAACAACATTTAAAATGATCATAAAAAATGAAGACCCGCAAATATTGAAATTTGTGCTTTAAAGCAACGTAACTAGAACTATCACTTTGTTAGCAATGTCAGTGTAAATGTCAAGACAAAATTCCTTAAACTGAACCTACAAAGTGTGAAAATTGAAATGTGTAATTTGCATACTAAAATAGGAAAGGATTAAATATGTAATGAATTATCATCTAATATGTAGGAAATGTGAAGGAGGTTTCCTAACGCTAAATATGACTGGGGGAAAACAAGGGTTTCAAGTTACTCTTTTTGATAAAAAACATATTTGCCAACAGAATATCACTTCTCTTCCACATAAAAAATGAATCATGATCTATATTTGCTGATTTTTCAGACTGGCTAATTTTGAAATATCTTACATTCTTATAAATGAATTACATTCAATAAATGTAATGACAATTTTTATATAACTTTTTGAAGATTAGAGATTGTGGGTTCATTGAGACTCCTGAGGGCAGGGTCCCCCTTATTGCAGCAGGCAGCTTCCTTCTGAATCAAACAGTTCACGAGAAAGTGTCTCTGTAATACCTTGGCAAATGACTTCTCATGTTTTACTTTAATCACATGTTTTTTTTCACTCAATTCATGTTTTGCCAAGTAATGCATTCCTCAAAAGTATGTAAGATCATTAAACTTTCATAAAAATGCACTAAAATAGAAATGGTTTCTGTTATCAGTGGTACAGAAACTTTCTTATAAATGTTACTTTAGTGTTATTATTTCTTGAGTTTTTTTGTACTGTAGCAAATGCAGCAGTAGACAAGAGTAGTGTGAATTCATAGCGGGCATTAACTAAATTATCATCAATTTTGCATGTGTTTCTATGGCTGTGAAGCTTCTGGATATGACATTTTACTCCCTCTTGAGGTGTTTTAGCAGCATGAATGATTCTGTAAACAGTGATTCAATATGCATTATCCTGACCACGCAGAAATGTGGCTTAACCTTAAAACTCAGCACTCTGCCAAGAAATTTCCATTCCTTCCTCTCCTGCAACCACCCTTTCTTTTTGCAGGCTACTCCTGTCCATTCTTCCAAGCAGCAAAGTCAGAAATTGGATATATTTTTCCTAATTTCCTCCTGGGCTCCCAAAACAGTGTGAGCTTTTATCTAGTGGGAGTAATTGCAGTAGAGTAAATGTGTCTGGTTATTTGTCTGTCTGCCATACAAATCAGGAACTGGCGCTCCTTGAAAGCAAAAACTGTGTGAATCATGTTTATTTCTGAGAGTCTGTGTCTGACACAGTGCCTAACCTTTACTGGGTGCAAAATAGAGGCTGGTTTTACAAAGAACCACAATCCAGTTACCCTGCTATTTGTGACACACCCTAGGAAATGGATTAAGGAAATTGATGTGAATTGGAGGGAATTGAATGGAAATCCTTATTTTTGGATATCCTATGTGCCTCAGTAAAACAAAAACAAAGCAAAACAAAATAAAAACAGCTATTAATTGGCTGAATTTTCTATTGAATTTTGCAAGTTGAAATTTATCATTTCTTTAAGCTATTATCATTATTTATATCTAACCTTTTAATCATGGTATAATTGATTTCAAAGCATAAAGCAAAATTTTATAGCTTATTTCTGTCACTAAAAAAATAGGTAGATTTCATATTCATTTACAAAATTCCATGCATGCAACTCTAATATCAAGTGATAAAATTTTAGCATACTGTTATATGTTTTAACATAAAAGTAAAAAAAGTATAGATTAGAAATATGTGATATATTCATGGTTTTCAGATGGACTCATAGAAGCACTTTTCTTCTATATGAATCATTATTAATACATAATACTTACTTTTTTCTGAGGTGTGAATAATGTCTCAATATAGAACCAATGAGTAATTTAATTTCATAGCATTGAGAACGTAAGTTTTCAAAAGTCTGCTTCAGCATTGCCCAGACACTCATTCTAATGAAGAATGGAGAAAGTTAAGCAATTGATTCATTAGTCAAGCATGGGCTTTTACACTGTGCTATGGTCTGAATGTGTCCCTCCCAAATTCATACGTTGAAATTCTATGCCCCATGTGATGGTATTAGGAGGTGGGGCCTTAAGGAGGTGCTTAGGTCATAAGAGGGGAGCCCTCATGAATGGGATTAGTGCCCTCATAAAAGAGGCCCTAGAGAGATCTTGCACCCCTTGCACCATGTGACGACTCAGCAAGAAGTTGGCTGTCTGCAACCAGGGAGGGGGCCTTCACCAGAACCCGACCCTGCTGGCACTTTGATCTTGAACTTCCAGCCTCCAAAACTGTGAGAAACAAAAGCTTCTCGTTTACAGGCCACCAGTGTGTGGTATTTTGTTATAGCAGCCCTAAGGTGCATGCAGCTATGCTGAAAAAAATGGTTTTGAAAGAAATCAATTTTTGTGTTTATAATTTACATTATGTATATTATTGTTGAAAGCATTTCAACAAAGCCAGATCTAAATAGAAAGAAAGTCTAAGATAAGGCAATTCTCAGAAAATGTAAGGATTTGAAAGTCTTACTGAAAACTGAGAACTTACTAGAATTGGTTCTGATGTTAATTTTCCATCAAAGAAAACATTCAAGGTCTCTGAGATGGAAATTATTAAGTTCATTTGGGGTAACTCTCATAACTCACTTCTGTTTTTCTGTCTTGCCCTTCTTTTTCACACATTCATGCATATACTGTATTCCAATATCGCATCTTGTACAGAGGAGCAATATCTGAAAATGGTATTTTGGCACAAATAAATCTTTTCAGAAACTGCAAAAATAAAAGTTTGTGCTTTTCATTGTGAAATCTCTGGAATGGTGGTGATGGTTAACAATATTGTATTGCATACTTGAAATTTGCTAAGAGGATAGATCTTTAATCTTCTCAACACACACAAATAGTAATTATATAGAGGTGATAGATATATTAATTAACTGGATTGTGGTGGCCATTTCACAATGTATACATATATCAAAACATCAAGTTGACATGTTAATATATATATAACTTTTTTAATATATCAATGATGTTTCATTAAAGTTGTTAAAAAAAAAAGCTGCTTACATCAGGCCCTGCCTAACTTTTCTGGTGCCTTTTGTCCTCCAACCCAAGCTGAATTCTGTGACATTCCCAACCGGAGGCTCAGTTCCCAGGCCAATACTATTGGATGAAATGTGTGCATTGTAGTCTCCTCTCCCTCACTCCTCCACTCTGGGGGAACTTGGAATTGTCCCATGCTTCCTCAACTGCTGACCTATGTTTTCTCCCTTACTCAGCACAGAGTCGTGTATACTACCTACTAGACCCCGGATTCAAGATTCCCAGGACAAGCTTGATAGCACAGACCCCATTTCTGTGATAGTAATCAAGCTGCTTCATCTCCCACAAAAATCATTTTTTACTACTATTTAGCTTTGTGAATTCATCCAAGCTATGTAACCTTTATAAGCCACATGTATCTCATCCACAGAATGGGAGCAAAGCCATAAATATTCAAGATTATTGTGATAATTACAGGTCTGCCATTATCTCCAGATAAGCGCTTCACTGGTTTTAGGTACCTCACTTATAGATGGTATGAGTCTTGTTTCTAGGGAAAGAGTGTGAAAATTCTAGTCCCAGGTGCTGGAGATTGACTTGGTTGGTATGTGTATTTTTCAGGTCAGTCCCCTTTTCAAGGACTTGTTCTCTTGAGCATCCCAGTAGAGTCAGAATGATATAAGGCTTAGAAGTGGCACATCTGGAGACAGGCTGGTTGGTTTTGTATTATGGGTTTGTCCTGAGAAAATTAAGTCTTCAATGCTAACTGCACTGTCTCTTTTTGTTTATTGAAATTTTTTACTAAGATAATTACAGATACACAAGATATTGTAAGAAACAGTATAGATTCCACATACATATTGCCCAGTTTTCTCCAATTGATCATATTTTGCAAAACTGTAGACTATATCACAACCAGGATATTGGCTTTAATACAACCCACGTATCTTTTTCAGTTTCCTCAGTTTTACTTGCACTCATTCTAGTGTATTTGTGCATAGGGAATATACTAAATAGATCCATCACCACAAGGATTCCCCCTGTTGTCATTTTGAAACCACACACCAACAAACAATTCTCCCACAGCTGTGTGTCCTACAATTCACCTCAATTCTGACACTATCTAACCAGAGATAGCATCAGATTACAAAGGTTAAGGGTTCAGTCCAGTGAGACTGCCCTCCACTTTAAATGCCAGTCATAAGTCCAGATTGTTATCTGTGCTTCTGACTGACTATAAATCAGAAGTTCCCATGACCCCCTGTTTGGGTTTGGTTAATTTGCTACAGAGGCTCACAGAACTCAGGAAACCTGTTTACTCACTAGATTACCAGTTTATTACAAAGAATATTAAAGGATATAAATCAATAGCCAGGTGAAGAGATACGTAGGGTGAAGCCCCGAACAAAGGAGCTTCTGTCCTCATGGAGTTTGGTGACCAGCATGGAAGCACATGGAAGCATTCTGGTTCACCAACCCTGCTTCATTACAGAAGCATGACTAAATCATTGGCCTTTGGCAACTGATTCAACCTCCAGCCCCTCTCCCCTTCCTGAATTCAGGAAGTGGGACTGAAAGTTCCAACTCTCTAATTACATGGTTGGTTCCTTGGCAACCAGCCCCCATCTTTAGGTACTTTCCAAAAGTCACCTCATTAACATAAACCCTGTTGTGGTGGAAAGGGGCTTGTTATGAATAACAAGACACCCATTTCACCTTTAAGGCTCTGAAGTGATTTCAGGAACTGAGAAGAGACCAAATATGACAGAAAATGTTTCCATTGGTCTTATGGCTCAGGAAATTCCAAGGGTTTTGGAAGCTGTGAGCCCAGGAACTGTGGATGAAGACCAAATGTATCCGGAAAATATATTTTAGTCATCTGAGTGACCAAATATACATTTCTTGTAAATCACAATATTGTAACCCCTATTCCTGTTCCTAACTCCTTACAAATGCAAATCTGTTTCCCATTTCCAAAATATTATTATTTAACAAACAATACAACCATACAATATATAACCTTTGGGATTGGCTTTTTTCTTTCAGCATTATTACCTGGAGATTCAGCTAAGTTTTGCATGTGTTGAATTTGTTCCTTTTAATTTGCTAAGTGGATTCCCATTATACATTTGTACTAAAGTTTGATTAACCATTCCCCTATTGAAAGATATTTGGTATTTCCAATATTGAACTATTACAAATAAAACTACTGTGAACATGCATGTGCACATTTTTCTGTGAACATTTTTTATTTCTCTGGGATAAATGCCCAGAAGTGCAATTTCCAGGCTGCCCTATACAGTCATTACATACAGAAATTGATAAGAAACTGTCAATCTTTTCCAAATTATCCGCACCATTTTACACTTCCACCAGCAATGTATGAATTAACCAATTTCTCAGTATCCTTGCCAGAATTTGGTGTTGTTCCTTTTTTTTTTGAAAGTTTAATAATTCTGATAGTTGTGTAGTGATATCTCACTGTGGTTTAACTTGCAATTCCCTCATGGCTTATGATGTTGACAATCTTTTAATACACTTATTTGCCATTGAATATCCTCCTATTTTCCATCTGTTTGTCTTCCTGCTGTTGGGTTTAGAGTATTCTTTACATATTCAGGAAATGAGTTCTTTAATAAAAATATAATGTGGAAAAATCTCTAAGTCCATAATTTGACTTTTTATCCTTTTAACTGAGTCTTTTGCAAGGCAAAAGTTTTTAATTATGAAGTCCAGTTTATTTCTTTTGTCTTTTATGAATTGTGCCTAAACTGTGGAGATTTTCTCTTATGTATTTTCCCAAAAGTTTTATAGTTTTACATAATACACTTCATGACCTGTTTTATGTTAATTTTGTATAAGTTGTGAAGTGTATGTCAATGTTCATTTTTTTTTTGCATATGAATTTCCAAATGTTACAACACCATTTGTTGAAAGACTACCTTCCTTCATTAAATTATTTTGCTTTTTTTTCAAAACTTATTTAGCCATTATTTGTGTGGGTCTATTCCGGCATTTTCTATCCTCCTCCATTGATCAGTTTGTCTTTTCTTCTGTTAATGCCACAGTGTCTTGATTACTGTAGGTATATAGTAAGCCTTGATATTAGATAGAGTGACGCCTCTCACTTTATGCTTCTTTGTCTAATTGTTTTAATTATTTTAGTTTCTTTTCTTTTCATACAAATTTTAGAACAACCTTGTCTATGTCTGTGAGAAAACTTGTTGAATTGTGATATGAAACCTATAGATTAATTTAGGGAGAATTGATATCTTTGCTATGTTGAGTCTTGCAAAATAAAAAAATATGCATATAAATATATATCTCCATTTATCTCTTCTTTGATTCCTTCAGCATTTTGTAATTTTCAGTATACATACTCTTTACATGTTTGGTTAGTTTTATGACTAATTATTTCATTAGCTTTTGGGTGATTGGGAATGGTATTGTATATTTAATTTTGATTTCCACATGTTCATTGTTAGTACATAAAAATGTGGTTATTTCTGTGTGTTGACCTTGTATCCTACTTAGTAGTTCCAGATTTTTTTTTTTTTTTGGTAAATTCCCTGAAATTTTCTACACAACATGTCATCTGCTCATAGAGACAGTTTTATTTCTTTCTTTCCAATGTATATGTCTTTTTTTCTCTTTTCCTATTGCAGTAGCTTGAACTTTCCATGGTATATTGAATTAGAAGGGTAAGAGCAGACATCTTTGCCTTGCTCCTGATTTTATCAGGAAAACATTCAGTCTTTAACCATTAAGTATGATTTCACTCATATGTGGAAGATAAACAAACACATGGATAAAGAGAACAGATTAGTGGTTACCAGAGCGGAAAGGGGTTGGGGGGTGGGCAAGGGTGGTGGGGAGCACATGTGTGTGGTGACGGATAAAAATTAGACAATTGGTGGTAAGCATGAGGCAGTCTATACAGAAACTGGTAAATAATGTACACAAAAAATTGTACAATGTTATAAACCTTTGCAAATTCAATAAAATAATTGGAAAATAAAATAAAAATAAATAAATAAAAAGACCACTGAAAAATAT
Source organism: Tapirus indicus (assembly GCA_031878705.1). Classification (NCBI taxonomy): domain Eukaryota; kingdom Metazoa; phylum Chordata; class Mammalia; order Perissodactyla; family Tapiridae; genus Tapirus; species Tapirus indicus. The sequence goes on from CM062917.1 coordinate 69,057,867, forward strand.
AAAAACAGAAAAAACAATTAAGCGTGGCATTGGCTGTGCATTTTTTTGTAAATCTCTTTATCAAGCTGAGGTAGTTTCCCTCTATTTCTGACTAGCTAAAAGTTTTTATGAATGGATGATAGATTTTGTTAAATGTCTTTCTGTACCAGTTGGTATTATCATATGAATTCCCCTTTTTAGCCTATTAATATGGAAGATTTCATTGATTTTTTGTTTTATTATTATTATTATTATTATTTTTTGGTGTGGAAGATTGGCCCTGAGCTAACATCTACTGCCAATCTTCCTCCTTTTGCTTGAGGAAGATTGTCCCTGAGCTAACATTTGTGCCAGTCTTCCTCTTGTTGCTTGAGGAAGATTGTCCCTGAACTAACATCTGTTCCTGTCTTCCTCTATTTTGTATGTGGGATGCCACCACAGCATGGCTTGATGAGTGGTGTGTAGACCTGTGCCCGGGATCCAAAACTGCAAACCCCAGGCTGCCGAAGCAGAGAGCACAAACTTAACCACTATGCCACTGGGCCAGCCCCTTGATTGCTTTTTAAGTGTTAAACCAGCTATGCATATCTGGAATAAAGTCCACTTGGTAGTAGTGTGTGTATATATATTTATATATATGCTCTATATTATATACATACTATATATATTATATGTATATATATACACACACACTACTACCAAGTGGACTTTATTCCAGATATGCATGAAATGTAGATATACATATATTTTAATACATTGCTGAATTTCACTTTCTTATATTTTTTGAGGATTTTCGCACATAAGCTTATGTCAAATATAGTTCTATTTATTATGTACTATCTTTGTCTGGTATTGGTATCAAGGGAATATTAGCCTCAAAAAATGAGTTGGGAAGTGTTTGGTGGAAAAAATTGCTTAAAATTAGTGTGAATTTGTCCTCGAATATATGGTTCAGTTCTCCAGTGAAAGCTTTTCCGCCTGGAGGTTTCTTTATCAGAAACTTCAAATTATGGATTAAATTTCTGTAAGTGTTATGGGGCTATTCAAATTACCTATTTCATATTAGTTGAGTGTTGATACTTAGTTTTGAAGAAATTGTTCTATTTCTTCTAAGTTTATAAACTTCTGAGTTTAAAATTGTCATAATATTCTCTCATTATCTTTTTAATCTTCAGGATCTATAGTGATAACCTCTATTTCATTTTTGATGTTTTTGATTTGTGTCTTCTCTATTTTCTTTCAGTCTTGCTAGAAGCAGCAAGAATCAACCGGAACAGTTCTTTCAAAGAACCAGCTTTTTGTTTCAATTGATCTTTATCTACTGTTTTTTCACGTTCATTTTATTAATTTCTGCTCTTACCTTTATTATTATTTTCTTTCTTTTATTGTGTTAGGTTTATTTTGCTTTTCATTTCTAAATTCTTGAGGTGAGAGCTTAGGTTATCTGAGTCTTTTCCTCTTTCCTAAAGTAGGCATTTAACACTGTAAATTTCCCTCTCAGCATTGCTTTAAGTGTGTCCCACAATGTTTTTCAGCTTTACTGAGGTAAAATTAACAAATAAAATCCACAGATCTTGCTATATTTTTCTTTCCAATTCAGTTCAATGTTCTTTTTGTTTCCCTTGACTTCTTTGACACAAGAATTATTTAGAAATGTATTCAATGTCTATGTTTTTAGATATTTTCCTATTGTCTATTATTGATTTCTAGTTTGACTCTACAATGATAACACACTCTGTATGACTTTAGTTCTTTTAAATCTGTTGAAGTTTGTTCAATGACCCAGAGTTGGTCTATTTTGATGAACGCTCCATAGGTGGTTAAAAAGAAAATATGCATTCTGCAGTTGCTGAGTGGATTGTTCTATGGGTGGAGTGCATTAGATGATCTTGGGTGATTGTGCTGTTCAGATCTTCTGTATCATTACTGATTTTCTTTCTAGTGTTCCATCAGTTGTTGGGAAGGAGTTTCTGAAATATTTGACCATAATTATGAATTTGTTTATTTATTCTTTTAAGGTTATTAGTGTTTACATGACACATTTTGCAGCTCTGCTGCTTGTCACACATACATTTATGATCAGTATGTCTTCCTGTTGGATTAATTCTCTTATTATTATGTAATACCTCTCTTTGCATCTAGTCATTTTCTTTGCTCTGAAGTCTACTTTATCAGATATCTTCTTTTTCCTTTATAATTTTGGCACAGTACACTGTTTTCCATTCTTTTACTTTCAATCTACCTATGCCATTTAATTTGACCTTAGTTTATTGTTAAAAGCATAAATTGGGGTGATGTTTATCTATTCTACCAATCTCTGTATTTTGATTGGTACATTTAGACCATTTAATTTTAAGGTAATTATTCATATGCTATTTCTTAAGTCTGCCATTATTTGTTTTCTGTGTGTTTCTTCTGGTTTTCATTCCTCTCTTTCTCTGTTCTTGGCTTCCTGTGGATTACTTAACATTATGCAAGATTCCATTTTGATTTTTTGAATGTATCTCTTTGTGTGTATATATATATATTTTTTGGTGAGGAAGATGGTCCCTGAGCTAACATCTGTGCCAACCATCCTCTACTTTGTTATGGGATGCTACCACAGCATGGCTTGATGAGCAGTGTGGAAGTCCATGATCAGGATTTGAACCCACGAACCTGGGCTGCCAAAGTAGAGCATGCAAACTTCACCATGCCACCAGGCTGGCCCCTTGTATATTTTTTTTGTAGTGATTTCTCTGGGTATTACATCATATATATGTGATTTATCAGTCTATTGGTGTCAACATTTTATCACTTTGAATTAAGTGAAATCTTCACCGCCATTTAGATTTCACTATCTTTCCCACTTTTAAGTATCACTGTCTTGAGTGTCACAAAGGATCAGTATTTTTGTTTCAGTCACTAATATAATTTATAATATTGATGAGTTAAAGGATAATCTATTGTATGCATTCATGTTTCTGATTGTTCTATTGTTCCTTCATGATGCTCCAAGATTCTTTTTTTATAATCATTCTGTTTCTCTTTGAAGAACTTCCCTAACTAATCTTTAATGTTAGGTCTGCTGGTAACACATTTTCAAGTTTTCCTTTATCTGAAAATGTTTTATTTCCTCTTTATTCTTGAAGGACTTTTTTTGCCAAATATAGAATTCCAAGTAGACAATTTTTTTTTTTTACCACTTAAAACTTTGTGTCACTTCTTTCTGGCCTCCCTGGTTTCAGATGGGATATCCACTGTCATTTGAATTGTTGTTCCACCGTAGGTAATACATCTTTTCTCCTTGCTTTTAGTTTTTGTACATTTAATTATGAGGTTTCTTGGTGTGGATTTCTTTGGTTTAATACTGTTTGGAGCTTGCTCAGCCTCTGTAATCTGCAGTTTGGTCCAGTTTGCTATATTGGGACGTTCTGTGCCATTGTTTCTTCAAATTCTCTTTAAGCTCCGTGTCTTAGCTCCTCTTCGTCTGGAGCTACGATGCTGCTGATGGATACGTGGGAATTGTCCCACAAGCCCCTGAGACTCTGTTTATTTCACCTGTGTTCTCTCAGTTGTTCAGATCAGGTAAATACTGCTGATCTGTCTTCAAATTCACTGATTCTATCTTCCGTCACATCCACTCTAATATTGAGCCCGTCTCACAAGATTTTAAAATTTCTCTTATTGTAATATTCAGTGTTACAACTTCTATTTGCTTCTTTTTTATAACTGGTATTTCTTTTCAGATGCCATCTTATCATTATTTTCAAGAGAAACAAATTTGGGGAAATTTTGACCATCATTTTTTTAAAATATTCGTCCTTATTCTGCTTTGAGAATTCAAATTGCAAACATATTGGGCTTCTTGAATTGTCCCACAGTTCACTGACACATCATTGATTTTTTCACTCTGCATAATTTTGGATACTTTCTATTGCTATGTCTTCAAGTTCACTACTCTTGAATTCACTATCACTGGTGATAATTTTTTAATGTCATTGTTTACTCACTAACATTGTTACATCTGTGGGTTAGGTTCAATGTTTTTTTTTTATCTTCATCAAGTTCATATTTTCCTTCATTGTTATAGGCCTGGTAATTGTTTCTTGGTTGGCAGATGCTGTGAACGTTACCTGTGGGATGGTACATGATTTTTGTAATTCTATAAATATTATTAGAAACTAATTTATAGTTCTATTATTAGGCCTATAACTATTAGTTCTAGAATTTATTCGAGGATTCAGTTAACTTACTAGAATATAGTTTGCTCCTTTTGATGCTTGCTTTTAAGCTTTTGTTAGGAAAGGGCAGCATAGCATTTAGTTTAGGACTAGTTATAAGCCTTCTGAGTAGCCTACCAAATGCCGCCTTGGGAAGCAAGGACTATGCCTCTCCTTGTGCTTTCATTAGGCTTTGTTCTCTATAATCAATTCAACTGGTTCTTTACTTGGCCTTGGGAAGTTTTTTTACACAGTTTGCTGGTGTGAACCCAACCTATTATCTAGCTCTGTGTGAGCTCTGCAGATTTTTTTCTGTAATTTTTAAGGTGTTCTTTCCCAGACCTCAGATAATTTCTTCTTGTGCATGCACTAATCAGCACTCAGCTGAAGACTTGAAAGAAACTCTTTGCCAATCTCTAAAGCACTTTATCTTTGCAGGCTTCTTCTTTCCAATGCTCCGCTTTGTGAACTCTACCTACCCTCACCTTACCAGACCTGCACTACTGCTCCCTTAATTCAAAGTAACTACTGTACTCTGCCTGGTTTCCCCTACCTGTGAGGGGGCCTGGAAACTCTCTCTAACTAGTAAGCTGGGACAATCATTGGGTGTTCCTCATTGGTTGCCTCAACTCTCATAGATCACTGCCTTGATCTGTCTGATGTTTAAAGGCTGAATATCATTGTTTCAGGTTGCATATGTATCATTATTATTATTATTTCATGTGAGAAAGTGAATCTAGTCCACTATTTCATCTTGGTTGAAAGCAGAACTCTCTATACTCATAATGTTTTCATAAACTGCATTCATTATTATTTTAACGCACATATTGTCCTATATTTGTCTAGTAAGTCCTCTTTATATTGGTGCCGTTGTCATTTTGATTGATTTCTTGTTTCACAGCACTAACAGACAGCCTAGATCATTTTGTGTTTTTCCTGCCTCAGACTGGTTATCAGTCTCTCCTCAATTGCCATGAGCTTTGATTCGGAACGTCACTAGTTATAAACTAAATCTGTTATTTTAATAGCTGTGTTACCTTGAGAAATCCACTTTACTTATCTGAGTCTAAATTTCCTTTTTAGGTAAGTCAATATAATACCTCTTATCTTGTATTGTGAGAGCTACATGAAATACTGTATATAATAAGACCTGGGAGAAATCTTGATATTTAATACATACTTCAAACCCATCTTTTTTTTCACCCTTTCTCTGTCTCAGATATAAGAATATGATTTATTAATTATAAAATCAATGTGTGTTTTTTCCCACTAGAATTTTAATTGTCGTATTACATCAGTAATTGTTCATAAAAAAGATATCTTTAACTTTCTTAAAAAGAAGTTCTCAGGTACCTACATTTATTCTTTCTCTTTTTGAATTCAGATAAGTAGATGCATGATGAATGGTGTCTGCATTCACTAAACATAATGTGCCATTAATCTTGAGTCTGCTGGTTTATTAGTGTTGTGACAATATATCAAACTCTCACATCCATCTGCCCATCAGAATGTATTACACACTTCACAGCACTTGAGACAGAAAACCAATATCAAGTGACAAGGTATCAGGGCATCTTTAATGTCTGACATAATTCTTTCTCTGCCACATAATTATGTTAGGAATCTTTTTTATCTTTTTCTTGGGGCTTAATAAATGGAAAATCATTAATAGTTCATATATAGCCTATCCAATGTTTATTTCTTTGATTTTCAAAATAATATTCAGCAAAATTTATTCACTCAAAACAATTTTCTGAGTAGAGAATTATTACCCATTGTATCTGTACTTGGATTTTTTGAATTTCAAAGCTCCAAAGAATGATTTGAAGAAAAAAAGAAGAGAAAAATCTCTGGGTATGAAAAAAAAGAAAAAACTTCATTGCTCTTATTTGACCAGTTTCAAGTTAACTGTTAGTGTACTGAGTTATGTGAATTTTTCAGGATAGCAGCAGGAATGTACAAAACATAACAAAACAATTGGTTAGAGGTCACAGATGTTTCATAGCAAAGTATGAGAATGTAGCAATGAGCAAATTTGTTTTTTATGTCTCCCTCTATCCTTATACTTCCAGCCCTAAACAAATACTCTTGATAAAATTCCAAATAGGTTCATCACAAAAGGATATTTGCAAGATAGGGCCAAAACATTATGGTATGGTATAGAGCAGTTTTGTTGGGGAAAGTTAGGGACCAGACAATAAGGGCAGGAGAGCACATAGAAATGAGGTAAGAAGGGATGAAAAAGCAATAGTGAATGATGACTAAATACTGAAGAGGCACCAGGCAGTGCATCATTTCTGTTGCCCCATAAGGTATATTCTGTTATTACACCCATTTTATAAATGAAAAGACTTGTCCAGAGAACCTCAAAACCATACAAAATGGTGTAGAATTATTTCTTCCTACTCCTCCTCACAAATAAAACTACTGGAAATAATGCAAGAGGCAACCAAAGGATAACATTGAAAGATGATAAGAAGAAGATGAACTGGGTTGGGACCTCAGGATTGGAAAAACAAAACTCCTGGACGTGAGAGTGTCTCATGTCCAATCCAAGAAATTGAGTAAGACCCAGCATTTCTTGACAACATAGCAAAAGAAGGTGGCCCAAGCAGCTTCATCCTTCTCCAGGATCAAAAGAGAGGCCCATCATGGGCGAGCCCTGGTGGCCTAGTTGTTAAGTTAGGCACACTCTGTTCTGGCAGCCTGGGGTTGGTTCCCAGGCAGGGACCTACACCACTAGTCCCTCAGTGTCCATGCTGTGGTGGAAACTCACATACAAAGAGAGAAAGATTGGGAAGAGATGTTAGCTCAGGGCCAATATTTCTCAGGGAAAAAAAAAAAAAAAAGGAGGCCCACTGACAACCTCAGGCAAGCCTGACAGCATGCTTGAAAGAAGAGAGAGCAGAAGTCCTGCCAGAAGGAAGCAGCCAGTGAAAGATTCTTTTTCCCATGGGATCTGAGACTCTTCCTCCATTAAGAGGCACTTCTCTGGGTAGCAGAGCAGGACCAATAAGGGGGACCTGCCCAGTATTGCAGAAGGACTTGAAAACATGACAATAGAAACTACTCAAATATAGAATGAAAAATAATTTCATCAAATGAACAGAGCTTCATTAAACACTGGATTCAAGAGGACAACCAAATTTGTAACTAGAGTTACTATAGGAATAGTGCAAATATTAGAAGAAATCATGGTTGAAAATTTGCCAAATTTGTCAACAACCATAAGCCCCAGAAGAAAAAACCATGAAGAAATGACACCAAGTTGTATCATAATCAAATCTCTTAAAACCCATGATAAAGAGAAAATCTTAAAATCAGTCAGAGAAAAAAAGACATTACATTTAAAGGCAAAAAGACTAGAACAAAAGCAGACTCTCATCACAAACAATTCAAGTCAGAAGACAGTGAACCAACATCTTGGAAGCACTGAATGAAAAATAAAGTCTCATGCTAGAATTTATACCCCGTCACATGTCTTTCAAAAAGGAGAATGAAACAAAGACTTTTTCAGACCTATAAAAGCTTAGATTTCATCATCAGTCAGTGGTGCAAAAATAAATATTACAGGAAGTCCTTAATAAAGAACAAAAGTATACCACATAGAAATCTGCATTTAAACAACAGAAAGAATAACACTAGGGATGGTAATTATATGGGCAAACATAAAATATAGTTTCTGACTTTTAAAATTTCTTTCAAATATAGCAATTATTTAAAGGGAATAAAATAACAACACATTTTGAGGTATATAACATATGTGGAACTAAAGCATATGAAATAGGAGAAACAAAAATATATTGCTCTTGTATTCATATACAGTACATAAGGAAATATATTATTTGAAAGTAGACTGTGATAAGTTAGACATGTATACTATAAACCCTAAAGCAACCACTGAAACAACAAACCAAAGAGTAATAGCTAGTAAGCCAAAAAAGGGGAGATAAATGTAATCATTAAAAAAGACTTGATTGTTTCAAGGAAAAAGAGGAAAAGAGAACAAAGAACAGATGAGACAAATAAAAAATATAGGAAACTCGTAGATCTAGATTATACACATCAATAATCACAATGAATAAAAATTATCTAAACAGTAGATTAATAATCAGACACTTTCATATTGAATGAAAGATAAGATCCAACCCTATGCCCTTGCAGAAAATCAACTTTAAATATAAAGACATAAATAAGTTAAAATTAGAAAGGTTATAAAATATATACCATTCTAATGCTAATCAAAAGAAGTGTAAAGTTCCTACATTACTATGAAAGAAAGTAGTTTTCAGAGTGACCTCAGCAACATGATGGAGTGAGCTGCTCCCTTTGTCCCCCCTCCTTTTGAACTACAACAAAAGGGTCATTCATTGACTGGTGGAGGAAACCCACAGGTCACAACAGGAAGTCTGAGAGACATATGCAGCTATACATCTGAGGGTAGATTGACTGACCCTCTGGGGAGTGGTGGAAATAGGTGAACACTCCCTACCCTCCCCTGGCAGCACTGTGCACATACAGGATTGCTTTCTAGCCTGGTGTGAGGGCCCCGAACGTGTGAACATTTCCCAGGGTGGCTATAGGAAGAGGTGGTGGCCCTTAGCCCACTGGTGATTTCTTTACCAGCAGTGGGGGAGCCCACCATTCCCCCACAGTCCCAAGGAGTAGCCTCGGTTGGGTCCCCATGAGACCTGCTCACCAAGCCCAGTGGCCCAGTGGTACTGCAAGCAGAGACTATAGCAGATTTACATGCCATGCTGGGGCAAGCTCATTCCGGGCCCACGCTAGCAGCCATAGTACCACTGAGCCCTGAAAGAGGGAGTGCACCCTGGGGTGACTCTAGGAAGAGGCAGCAGTGACTGTTAACCTGCTCGTAATTGCTTTCCAGGTGGTGGGGGAACCCACCATGCCCCTATGGCCCCAATGAGTGGCTCTAGATCGGTCCAGGGTAGAAGCCCCACCCACCAAGAACAATACACACTAGTGCCTGAACGCTCTACATGATGGTGCAAATGCTGGTAGTATCCCCACAACTTCCAGTAGACGGGGTGGGAACAGACGGGGTGCTCTTCCTCCCCCTAGTGGTAGAAGGTGGAATCTGCAACCTAATGCTACCACAAATGCCCCAACAAAAGATTAGTTCATCAAACACCATGAGAAACTGCAGCAACAATTCAGACCAGAAGGAAAATGACAATCCAAACCAGCCTTGAAGGCACAGAAATTTACAATCTAAATGACAAAGAATTCAAAATAGCTGTCATAAGGAAATTCAAGAAGATACAAGAGAACATGGAAGAACAGTTCAATGAGCTCAGGAATAAAATGAACCTCTTCACCCAAGAGATTGAAATTATAAAAATAAGTCAAGCAGAATTTCTGGATATGAAAAATACAACTGATGACATAAAAAGTAATCTAGAATCCTTAAAGAATAGAGCTGATGTTAGGGAGGAAACAATTAGCGATTTAGATGGTAAACATACAGAAATGCTACAGGTGGAGGAGGAGACAGAAGTAAGATTTTAAAAAATGAAGGAATTATTTGAGAAATGTACAACTCAATTAGGAAAAGAAACATAATGATTATAGGTATTCCAGAGGGAGAAGAGAGGGAGAAAGGAGCAGAGAGCCTGTTCAAAGAAATAATAGCTAAGAACTTCCCAAACCTGAGAAGGAACCAGATTTACAAATACATGAAGCTCATACAATGCCTAATTACATTAATGCTAAAAGACCTTCTCCAAGGCATATAATAGTAAAGCTGGCAAAAGTCAACGATAAACAAAAAATATTTTGGGCAGTAAGGCAGAAGAAAATACTCTATGAAGGAAACCCTGTCAGCTTTTCACTGGATTTCTCAGCAGAAATCCTACAGGCTAGGAGAGAATGGAATGATGTATTCAAAATACTGGAAGACAAAAACGTTCAGCCAAAGTACTCTATCCAGTGAAACTATCCTTCAGATATGATGGAGAAATAAAAGCTTTTCCAGATAAACAAAAGCTGAGGGAGTTCATCACCACTAGACCTCCCTTACAAGAAATAATTAAAGATGCCCTCATACTGCAAAAAAAAAAAAAAAGGCCTACAAAGCTTTGAGCAAGGAGATAAATAGACAGACAAAGTCAGAAAACTGCAGCTCTCTATCAGAACAGGGAAGCAAATGCTCAATTATAACTTAAAGATAAAGAGAAGGAAAGCTTCAAACGTAGCTATAAACACTTCAATTTACTAACAAACTCACAATATTAAAAACAGAATGATTTTAGCAACAATAATTCAGAAGGGGAAGAGGAAAGGGGTGGAACCTGCTTAGGTTAATGTAGATAAGAGGCTATGAGAAAATGGACTATTTCCTTTACAAGATCTTTTAAACAAACCTCTAAACAAAAAACAAAAAACAAAAATCAGAGCAGAGCTACAATTCACAAAAAGAGAGAAAACCTCCTCAGAAAACCACCAAAATGAAATGGCAGTCAGAAACACAAAAGAAGAGAAACAATGGAAATATAGAACAACCAGAAAACAAGGGATAAAATGGCAGTATTAAGCCCTCAGATATAAATAAACCCTCTAAATGTAAATGGATTGAATTCTCCAATCAAAAGACACAGAGTAGCTGGATGGATTAAAAAACAAGACCCAACAATATTCTGCCTCCAGGAAACACATCTCAGCTCTAAAGACAAACATAGGCTCAGAGTGAAGGGATGGAAGACAATACTCCAAGATAATGGCAAACAAAATAAAGCAGGTATTGCCATACTTATTTCACACAAAGCAGACTTCAAATTAAAAAAGATAATGAGAAACACAGATGGGCAGTATATAATGATAAAAAGGACACTCCACCAAGAGGACTTAACACTTATTAATGTGTATGCACCTAACACAGGGGTACCAAAGTACATAAAGCAACTATTAACAGATCTACACGGAGCAATTAACAGCAACACAATGATATTAGGGGACCTCAACACCCCACTTACATCAATGGACAGATCATCCAGACAAAGTCAACAAAGAAATGGTAGATCTAAATGAAGCTCTTGATCAGATGGACTTAATAGATATATAGAGAGCACTCCATCCAAAAACAGCAGAATACACATCCTTCTCAAGTGCACATGGATCATTCTCAAAGATAGACAATGTATTGGGAAACAAGGTAAGGCTCAATAAATTTAAGAAGATTGAAATCATCTCAAGCATATTCTTCAACCACAGTGCTATGAAACTAGAAATCTACTACAAGAATAAAATGGATTTTCAGAAATATGTGGAGACTAAACAACATGCTAGTGAACAACCATTGGATCAATGAAGAATTCAAAGGAGAAATTAAAAATTAACTGTAGTTAAATGAAAATGAAAAGACAACATACCAACTCTTATGGGATGTAGCTAAAGTGATCATAAGAGGGAAATTCCTGGCAGTACAGGCCCACCTCAACAAACAAGAAAAATCTCAAATAAGTAACCTTAATCTATGGCTAACAGAACTAGAAAAAGAAGAACATACAAACTTCTGTAGTCAGCAGAAGTAAGGAAATAATAAAAATCAGAACAGAAATAAATGAAATAGATACTAAAAAAAACAGTAGGTAGGATTAATGAAACTAAGAGCTAGTTCTTTGAGAAGGTAAACAAAATTGACAAACTCTTAGCCAGACTCACCATGAAAAAAAGAGAGAAGTTTCAAATAAATAAAATTAGAAAAGAAAGAGGAAAAATTACAACAGACACTGCAGAAATACAAAGGATTATATGAGAATCCTATGAAAAACTATATGCCAACAAATTGGACAACCTGGAAGAAATGGATAAATTTTTAGACTCATACAATCTCTCAAAACTGAATCAAGAAGAAATAGAGAATCTGAATAGACCAATCATAAGTAAAGAGATTGAAATAGTAATCAAAAACCTCCCCCAAAATGAAAGTCCACGACCAGCTGGCTTCTCTGGAGAACTCTACCAAACATTCAAAGAAAAATTAAAACATATCTTTCTCAAACTAGTCCAAAAAATTGAAGAAGATGGAACACTTCCTAGCACATTCTATGAGGCCAACATCACCCTGATACCAAAACCAGACAAGGACAACATAAATAAGGAAAATTACAGGCCAATATCACTAATGAACATAGAAGCAAAAATCCTCAACAAAATATTAGCAAACCAAATACAGCAATACATTAAAAGGATCACACACCATGATCAAGTGGGATTTATTCCAGAGGCACAGGCATGGCTCAACATCTGCAAATGAATCAATGTGATACACCACATTAACAAAATGAGGGATAAGAACCACTTGATCATCTCAATAGATGCAGAGAAAGCATTTAAGATCCAACATCCATTTATGATAAAAACTCTCAGTAAAATGGGTACAGAAGGAAAGTACCTCAACACAATAAAGACCATATATGGCAAACCCACAGAAACATCATCCTTAACAGTGAAAAACTGAAAGCCATCCTTCTGAGAACAGGAACAAGACAAGGGTGCCCACTCTCATGACTCCTATTCAACATAGTACTGGAGGTTTTGACCAGAGCAATTAGGCAAGAAAACAAAAATAAAAGACATCCAAATTGGAAAGGAAGAAGTGAAACTTTTGCGGTTTGCAGATGACATGATTCTATATAGAGAAAACCTTAAGGAATCAATCAGAAAACTATTAGAAATAACCAATAGCTATAGCAAAGTTGTAGGGTATAAAATCAACTTACAAAAAACAGCTTCATTTCTATATACTAACAATGAACTAACAGAAAAAGAAATCAAGAATACAATTTCATTTACAATCGCAACAAAAACAATAAATCATCTCGAGATAAACTTAATGAAAGAGGTGAAAGACATATACACTGAAAACTATAAGATATTATTTAAAGAAATTAAAGAAGATGTAAAGAAATGGAAAGATATTCCATGCTCATGGGTTGGAAGAACCAACATAGTTAAAAGGTCCATATTACCTAAAGGAATCTACAGATTCAGTGGAATCCCAATCAGAATCCAAAAAACATTCTTCATGGAAATAAAACAAAGAATCCTAAAAATTATATGGAACAACAAAAGACCCCAAATAGCCAAAGCAATCCTGAGAAAAAAGAACAAAGTTGGAAGCATCGGAATCCCTGACTTCAAAATGTACTACAGAGCAATAGTAATCAAAACAGCATGGTACTGGCACAAAAACAGACACACAGATCAATGGAACAGAATTGAAAGCCCAGAAATGAAACCACACATCTATGGATAGTTAATCTTCGACAAAGGAGTGAAGAACATACAATGGAGAAAGGAATGTCTCTTCAATAAATGGTGCTGGAGAAACTGGACAGCCGCATGCAAAAGAATGAAAGTAGACCATTATCTTGCACCATACGTAAAAAATTAACTCATAATGGATTATAGACTTGAATGTAAGACTTGAAACCATAAAAATTCTAGAAGAAAATATAGGCAGTACACTATATGACAGTGGTCTTAGCAGCTTCTTTTCAAATACCATGTCTACTTGGGCAAGGGAAACAAAAAGTTAACAAATGGAACTACATTAGACTAAAAAGCCTCTGCAAAGCAAAGGAAACCATGAACAAAATGAAAAGACAACCCATCAACTGGGAGAAAATATTTACAAATCATTTATCTGACAAGGGGTTGATCTCCAAAATATATAAAGAATTCATAGAACTGAACAACAACAACAAAAAACAAACAACCTGATCAAAAAATGAGAAGAGAATATGAACAGACATTTTTCCAAGAAGATATACAGATGGTCAACAGGCACATCACTAATCATCAGGAAAATGCAAATCAAAACTACAAGGACATGTCACCTTACACCTGTCAGAATGGCTATAATTACCAAGGAAAAAAGCAGCAAATGTTGGAGACAATATGGAGAAAATGGAACCCTCACTCACTGTTGGTGGGAATGCAAACTGGTGCAGCCACTATGGAAAACAGTATGGAGTTTTTTCAAAAAATTAACAACAATTTCTCAATAATTGATGGAAAAAGAGAGCAAATAAGTAAGAATACAGAAGGCTTGAACAACACTACCAACCAACTTGACCGCATTGAAAAATACACAGCAATGTTCCCTCCAAAACAGAACAGTACATATGCTATTAAAGTCCACATGGAACACTTTCCAAGATGGCCAATATGTTAGACCATAAAACCAAAATCTGCATTTGTCAGGGTTCTCCAGAGCAACAGAATGTGTGTGCATGTGTGTGTGTGTGTGTAAATCTAGAGAAAGAGATTGAGACAGATTTTAAGGAATTGGCTTAGGTGATTGTGGACACCGCAAATCCATAGTTTGTAGGGCCAGCCAGCAGGCTGGAAACTCTGACAAGAGTTGATGCTGCAGCTCAAGTCCAAAGGCAGTCAGGAGGTAGAATCAACAATTATAATAAGATTTCAATCATACAAATTATATTCTGTGACCACCGTGAAATTAAATTAGAATTCAACAAAAGAAATATATGTGGACTATCCCCAATATTTGCAAACAAAATAAAACATTTCTAAATAAAACAGGGATCTAAGAAATCAAAAAGAGAATTAGAAAAGATTTTAAACTGAATTAACATGAAAATATGACATATCAAAATGTATGGGACACAGCTAAAGAAAGCAGTGCTTAGAAAGAAATTTATAGCACTGAATGCCTATACTAGAAAAGAATAATAACCAATTATTTCAGCTACCAACTTAAGAAACAAGAAAAATTAAGTCAAATTAAGTCTTATATGACCAGCAGATATAAAATAATAAAGATCAGAGAAGAAATCAATTAAATAGAAAACAGATGAATAATAAAAAAAAATAATGGAATGAAAAGCTGATTCTTTCAGAATATAAATAAAATTGATAAAAGCCCTAGCCAGACATATGAAGAAAAAAAGAGAGAAGAGAGAAATTATCAATATAAAGTATGAGAGAGTCGACATCCGTATAGATTATACAGACATTAAAAGAATAGTAAAGGAGTATTATAAACAACTTTTCACTAATAAATTCAACAACTTCTATGAAATAGACAAATTCCTTAAAAATACAAATCTCCCAGGCTCACTCAAGAATAAATTGAAAGTTAGAAAGGACTGTTATACATTAAAAAAAAAAAAACTTGGTTTGTAACTGATAATGAAAATGTCACCCAAAGATGGCTTCACAGGTGGATTATATAAAACATCAAAGGAATAAATAATACAAATTTTACACAAAAGATTCCTGAAAGTTAGGGAAAATGATTACTTCCATATTTTTTCCACCAGACCAGCATTACCCTAATACAAAAATGAGGGGGGAAAATTAAAAAAAAAAAAAAAAAGAACTATAGATTAGTATCTCTCACGAATAAAGATGCAAAACTTTAAAAAAACATTTTAGCTAATCAAATCCAACTGAATGGAATTAATCCCAGGAATGCAAGGTAGATTTAATATTTTACAATCAGTCGATGTAATTCCACATGTGGATAACCTAAAAAGAAAAAAAAAGTGATCATCTTGAGAGCTAGAGAAAAAATTTGGAAAAATCCAACATCCATTCCTGACTTTTAAAAACTTCAGAAATGTGAGAATATAAGTGTATTTCCTAAATCTGTTGGGGCACATCTCTGAAAGACCTGCTGCTACCATCGTACTTAATGATAAAAATCTTAACACTTCCCCCTTATGGTCACAAACATGGCAAGGACATCGGTTCTCATAACTTTTATCAACATTGTATTGTAGATTCTAGCTAGGACAATAAGGAAAATAAATAAAATAAATTCAGATTGGAGAAAAGTACTAAAACTCTCTTTACTCGCTGATGACATGATCATCTATGAAGAAAATTCTATTGAATCTACAAAACGCAGCTAGAACAAATAAGTCATTTTAACAAGGGCTAACTGAATATTACAAAACTGAATACTACAAAATATTAGTGAGATAAATTAAAGACCTAATAAGAAGAGAAATATACTGTGGTCACAGATCAGAAAATTCATTATCATTATGGTGTCAGTTCTCTCATAATTGATCTATAAATGCAATGTAATCCCAATCAAACCCCCAGCCGCCTTCTTTGTAGAAACAGTCAAGATTATTTAAGAGTTCACATGGAAATGCAAAACTAATTTGATGAAGAAGAACAAAGTTGAAAGAGTTGTCTATCATGATTTCAAGATTTACTATAAAGCAAAAGTAATCAAGAAAGTGTAGCATTGACATAGAGACAATAGTTCAATGGAACATTCTTTATCTCGGTACATGTCTGAACAAAAGATTCCAAGGACTCCTGTGTCATCCTTCATTCATTGGAACTACTCTCCATTGGATTCCGTAAATCATCTTTGCTGATGCTTCCTCAGTCCCTACCCATCTCCTAAAATCTTTCCACTGGGCCCTCTGGAACTCAAAGTGGATAATCAAGGGAATTCCCTATGTCCTCAAGCTCTGCTTTCATCATGCTTTCACCTTCTATCTCTAAGTAAAACCTATTCCTACATTAGGTTCTTCTTTTTATCTTCAAGAAAGGAGACTTTCTTGATTCCATGTCCACCTTCTTCTACCACTCTATTTTTCTCATTTCCTTTATAGCAAAGCTCATAGACAAAGTTGTTTCTACTTTATGCCCTGAATTTTTCTCCTCAAATTTTCACTTGAACCAATTCCAACATGTATTTGACTTATCACTCCGCAAATCATGCTTTTGTCACATCATCAAATAATATCCATATTTCTATACAAAATGCCAATTCTTGGTCATCAACATTGCACAGAAGTGATCACTCATTTCTCCTGGAAATATTTTATTCATTTTTAACTGAAAACAACATGTAGTCTGTTCTCCATTTTCCCCTTTTTGGGGAGATCCATCCTTGCTTCTCTATCTTTTGCTGTTTCTTCATCCTAGACAGTAAAAATGTAAATGTCACTGACATCAGTTCTTGAATTTCCTTTTGATTCCATCTATACTCGTTCCTTTGACCATCATGTCCATTTATATGCTTATGACTCTAAAATTTACATTTTCATCTCTGACTTCTACTTTGGCCTCCAGTTTCCCAAATCCTACTGTCAAATTTATAGCTCCAGTGGGAGTCTGAGCAGTCTTAAATCTATCATGTCAGAAAACGAGCTCCTGATGTGACCCCTCATAACTTTCCCTACCACAGCCTTCTCTGTTGATGGCAAGTCCATCTTCACAGCTACTCACTACAAACCTTGACTCTGCTCTTTCTTTCTAGCATCACATCTGGACCATCTTGGTTCTAATTTCAAAGATGTAGGTAACCCAACCATTTAAGAATACTCCCATACTTCCCTGATCAAAACCACCTAAAAATCTCCCCAGTTCTTTCCTCCCTTTCTCTTAACTCTAGCTGCGCCAGCTATCTTGATGGCTCCAGCCTACTTTGGGCACAATCTCCTTCATAGTG
Organism: Tapirus indicus; assembly: GCA_031878705.1. Lineage (NCBI taxonomy): Eukaryota > Metazoa > Chordata > Mammalia > Perissodactyla > Tapiridae > Tapirus > Tapirus indicus. Next base: position 69,075,513 of record CM062917.1, read on the forward strand.
CATGCCAACATCTCGGTGCTAAGTTCTGGGTAAAGTTACATTTCCATTCTCCCCAAGATTGGCAAAGCTCAATATTGTATAAACACTACATATTTATCATCTGACTAATTCAAACTAAATCACAAAAAAAGACACAGGGACAATTGTAAGATGAAAGGAAATGCAATCTTCTTTGAATTCCACTTGCTCTGGGTTCACTGTGCCTTCTTTAAAGCACTTGTAGTAGCTGGAATGTTATCACACTGAATTATTTTGTAAAATCACCTACTTTATCAGACAGCATGTTCATTTGAACAAAAGGACTACGTTTTTTCTTTTGTTATTTCCCCAGTGCCTAGCAGAGTAACTGATACATAGAAAGCACACAACAAATATTTGTTGAACTGAATTATCTTTAATAAATATACCAATCACGAAGATAGAAAATGTTCTGCCAAGTAGCTGCTGTGCCTATTTGAACAAGTTCCAATATGAAAGTTTCTGAAAGGTTTGCAAAGTTAACTTTGCCAACTCAATCATTTTTGAAGAGATTTTTCAATATTTTTTACAGAATGTAAATTATCTTGTCTAACAAAAAAAAGCAAAAGTAAAAAATTTGCTTTATAATGGGGTCAGTTCAATTATATAAAGTCCAATTCAAAGTATAACCTTCAGCCTTTGCAAAAAAAAAAGTGTCAGCCCGAAGCCCTCAAAGAAAAAGAAGGTAAGGCAATTGAACAGCCTTTGAAAGTAAAAAGAGATTTTCTAGTGAGAGATATGGAAATTGACAGGCATATTTAAAAGTCTAAAATAAACTTCAAAGATCCAAGTTCATCCTTCACATACAAAATTCCAAGGGAAAAATAAATACCTGATGATTAATAAAAAGAAGAAGAAAAGGAATATGTTGTTTTCGGACCTGATGCTAAGATGTATTTATGAAGAAAGAAAAAAGCTGATTATTTTAAGATTTCAACAGCAGGAAAGAAAAATTTAATGTGAAATATCATATCCAAGATGAACAACACTTTTTATAAGAAATCTTTAAGCTTCTAAAATCTTATTGAATTTGTCTTAAAATCTCTGAAAATTCTGAAACTTTGGAAAAAAGTTATCTACCTCATGATTTTCAGTTGTTCATGTAAGAAAAAAATTTCAGACCTGGCTTCACAAATATATCAGAGAGTGACGTCAGCAAAAAAGGCAGAGTAAGAAACGCTACTAGTTTGTTCCTCCATAAAAGCAATAAAAATTGGGGGAAACTGTTAGAATTAACATTTTCAGAACTCAACACACTAACTCAAAGCTTATTGCAACCAGAGGAAAAATTAATGAAAAAAAGCCAAACACCTGAATCTTAGTAAGAACAATAAATTTATGGTATTTTATCTTACCCTGGTACTGTATCCTGCTCCCCAGATTGGTGGTGGTCTTGAAGATAACATCCTACACTCGTGATATGGGTACTAGTACTGGAAGGAGCAGAACAAACCTTATTTGCAAAGAATTACAGTTTTGTTTTTCCATCTGTCACATGGCTCCCTAGAGGTTGAGCTCAAGGGGCTTGCTTTTATCTCATCTTACTCAGAAAATTCTCAGTCTAAGGCAACTATCCGGGGAAAATTTGTTAAAAATATTTACAGGCAAATGTATCAGTCGTTGCTGCCTTGACCCATAAACAGTTGGGGTAAACAACAGACTAACCAAAAAGCTTGGAAGGAAAGGCTGGAGGATGAGATTCTTTGGGGAACAAGAGCTTTGAAATACTCCAACATATTCCTGGTAATCTTCAAGTCAAGCACATGCCCAGGAATATGCGCATGCCCTTGGATGTGTGCATGCACAGGAAAGACATGAGAAGACCCTAAACTCTCAACTTTAGATGATATTCAGGCTCTGGGCAAGCGAGAAGTGAAGACTAAGTCAGAGTTGAAAACTACTTGGCTGAATGTTGAAGGCAAGATCCAACAAACACACAGAGCCCATCTAAAGAATGTTCAATCACCAGCTGACCACTAAGCTAATGGTACAGACACTTTGGTGGCTACATCCAGCAAAGCATATATTTACAAAATTAGTTCAGAAAAGTTACTAAACAAACAATCAATAATCACAGCAAACAGCAACAGAAAGCCCTGAGAAAGGGGAGAATCTGATTTCCAGAGTTGCCATATTATAGTGTTCACAGTCCAGTTTTCAACAACAACAACAAAAATGTATAAGGCATGCAAAGAAATGTAAATGTATAGCCAATGCATAGGTAAAAATAATAGAAATTGTCCTTGAGGAAAACCATAATTAGACTTACCAGATAAAGACTTTAAATCAGGTAGTATAAATGTGTTCAAAGAGCTAAAGGAAGGCATGAGAATGATGTATCATCAATAAAAAATATCAATAAAGAGAGATAAATCATAAAAATAAACTAAATACAAATGCTGGGGTTGAAAAATACAATAAGTGAAAAGAAAAATTCATTACAGGGGCTCAACAGCAGATTGAAACAGGCAGAAGAAAGAATCAGAAAACTTAAAGATATTTCAATTGAGATTATGTAGTTAGAAGAGCATCTGAGGAAAAAAACCAGAAAGTGAAATGAATGAAAAAGTGAACACACCCTAAGAGACCTGTGGGGCACCATCAAGTATGTCAACATGCAAAGCACTTGTTGCAGCATTCCATATTCAAAATGGGAGTCTTAGGAGGAGAGGACTGAGAGAGAAAGGGTCTGTATTAGTTTAGTAGGAATGCTATAACAAATTACCACAAGCTAGGTTACTTAAAATAACAGAAATCCATTCACTTAATTTCTAGAATTTGGAAGTTGGAAATCAAGGGGTCAGTAGGTCCATTCTTCCTCTAAAGACACTAGGAAAGGATCATTCTTTGTGTCTATGAAGGTTCTGGCGTAGAACGGACATTCACATTCCAAAGTGGAAAAAATGCAAGTTCCAAAGTGATTACTGGTCTAAAGCAATTCCACAAACCAACAATGAAAATTTCATTAGATTTTAAGGCCTGAGAATACTTCTCTGTGGCTCCATGCTCTGTCTTCTGGGCTCTCTGGGCTGGCCCCACTCTCTGAGGTGGTGGCCCCACCATCTAAACCCCTGGAGACAGCCCCGCCCTACCTAGGGCATGATGGCAGCCTCACTCCCTAGGCCCACATTATGCTTGTAGAATTTTAGAAATCCAACAGCCTTCCTTTATTTCATCTCATCACTGTACTGGCAGTGTTCCTGCTGGTATAACATTCTCAGAAAACTTGTTGGTTTTCCATAAATGTCAAAGGATCTGTTCCATTGGACATGGGTCTCTCCACATATTCTTTCTGGACAACCCCATCTCTATTCTTGGCTTCTACCGAGATTATTGTTTGGATCTGTACACCACACAATGTGTCTAATCATTTCAGCAAATGGTTGCCCAACCACACACTTGTCCTTTCTCCAGAGCATGCCTTGGTACCTTTTGCAATATAAATAGGTTGACAATTTTCAAAATCATTCCTTTATGTTGAAAATTTATTCTTCAATTTATCTCTCTCCTCTCCCATTTTACTATAAACAGCAAGGAGAAACAAGGGTGTAGCTTTACCACATCACTTGAAAATCTCTTCAGTTAAATATCTGAGTTTATTGCTTACAAGTTCTACTTTGTACTCAATACAAATGGATATGATTCGGCCAAGTTTTCTGCCACTTTTTGACAAGTATCTCTTTTTCTCCTAATAACTTGTTCTTCTTTTCTCCTGAGATCTCACCAGAAGCATCTTTATCATTTATAATTCTATCAGCATTATGTAAATAATAATATATGTTTTCTCTAAGACAATACAAACTTTCTCTACAATCCTCTTCATTTCCTTCTGAGCCTTCCTCAGAATTGCCTTGAGTGTCTATATTTCTAACAATCTCTTCATGACATGTGCCTCAAAATTTTTCCTACTTTTACCCGTTATCCAACTCCAAAGCGACTTACACATTTTTAGGTATTTGTTACAACAGCACTCCATTTCCTGGTACCAAAATCTGTATTAGTTTCCTAGAGCTGCCAAAACAAATGACCACAGATTTGATGGCTTAAAAAATAAATTTATTCTCACACAATTCTAAAGGCTACAAAACTGAAATCAAGGTGTCATCAGTGCCACGCTTTTCTAAATGCTCTAGGGAACACTGCTTCCTTGCTTCTACCTAGCTTCTGGAGGTTACTGGCATTCCTTGGAATTCCTTGGCTTGCAGCTGCATTACTGTAATCTCTGCCTCTGTCATGTTATGGTCTTATTCCTTCTTTATGAATCCACCAGTCATTGGAGTTAAGGCCCACCTTCATCCAATATAACCTCATCTTAACTTGATTACATCTGCAAGGATCCTATCTCCAAATAAAGTCACATCCACAGACACTAGGGATTAGGACTTCAATGTATGTTTCTGGGGGACGTAATTCAACTCCACAACAGAGGGATAAAAACTTTGAAGAAACATAACAGAAAACTTCCCAAATAAGATGGAAAATGTTAAACGTTGAAGAAGCTCAACAAATTCCAAATAGGGTAAACTCAAAGGGAATTAGAGCTGGATACATCATAATCATACTGTCAAAAGCCAAAGAGAAGGAGAGGATCTTTACAGCAGCAAGAGAGAAGTGACTTATTATGTGTACAGTAGCCTCAACAAGATCAATAGCTAATGTCCCTTCAGAAACAATTGAAGTCGGACAGTATTGAGATGAAAAAAACTTAAAACTACCATCAAAGGATTCTATATCTAGAAAAATTATCTTTCAAAATGAGGAATAAATTAAGACATTCCCAGATAAAAACTAAGAGGTTGTCACTAGTAGTCCTGTCCTACAAGAAATGCTGAAGGGAGCTATTTGGGCTGAGATGAAAGAATGATAGGGAGTAACTCAAATCCACATGAAGAAATGAAAAATCAGTAAAAGCAACTTATATAAATAAATACAAAAGACAGTGGTAATATATATTTTATTGTAACTATTATTTTTTCCTACCTGATTTAAAACACAACTGCATAAACAAGAGTTATGAATCTATATTGATGGATACATAATGTATAGATATGTAATTTGTGACAATAACAGCATAAAGGGAAGGCTAGGGCTTTATACTAAAATATCTTTTATATATTATTGAAATTAAGTTGATATTAATCTGAACTAGATTGTTACAAATTAGGATGATCATTGTAATCTACAGGTTAATTATTAAGAAAATAATTCAAATATATGTGATAAAAAATGACATGGATATTAAATTGGTGCAGTAGGAAATATCTATTTAACACAAAAGTAGGCAGGAATGGAGGAATAGAGAAACAAAAACTCTGTAAGACATGTAGAAAAAGAAAACGGAAGTTGACAGAAGTCCTTTCTTACCAGTAATCACATGAAATGTAAATGGATTAAACTCTCCAATGAAAAGGCAGATCTTGGAAGAATGGATAAAAATCATGATTCAACTATATGCTGTCTACAAGATACTCACTTTAGATTCAAATATAACAATAAGTTGAAAGTAAAAGGATTGAATAAGTTTCCATGAAAACAATAACCAAAAGAGACTAGAGTCACTATACTACTATCAGACAAAATAGACATTGTATGAGAAAAAAAGGATAAACAATGACAGGAGGATTAACATATCAAGAGTAAATAAAAATTATAAATGTACCTAATAGTAGAGCCCCAAAATACCTGAAATAAAAACTGACAAAGTTGAAGGGAGAAATAAATAAATTAAATTAGTAGTTCAAAATTAATAGTCAGAGACTTCAATACTCTATTTTCTCTAATGTATAGAATGACTAGATAGAAGAGCAGCAAGGAAAGAGAAGACTTGAACAACACTATAAACCATATGTGCGTAACAGACAGATGTTAGACAGATGACACTCCAGCCAAGAACACTAGAATACATATTCTGCACAAGTTTACATGAAACATTCTCTAGGATGGAACATAAGTTAGGCTATAAAATAATTTTAATGAATTAAAAATTTAAAATCACATATCGTATGTTATCCAATTAAAATGAAATGAAATTTGAAAAGAATAAAATTAGAAAATTCACTAAAATGTGGAAATTAAACCACACTGTTCTAAATAATCAATAGATCAAAGAAGAAATCAAAAGGGAAATTAGAAAATACTTTGAGATGAATGAAAATTAAAATACAACATAACAAAATTTACAGAATGCAGTGAAAGTAATAGCTGAAGAAAATCTATAGCTGTAAATAACTTTGAGAAAGAAGAAGATATCAAATCAATGACCTAAACTGAAACTAGGGGGAAAAAAAGAGCAAACTAAAACCAAACAAAGCAGGCAAAAAAGAAGAAAATAATAAAGATCAGAGTGAGGATAAATGAAAAAGATAATAGAAAAACAATAGGGAACATAAATAAAAGTAAAAGTTGGTTCTTTGAAAAGAGCAACAATATTGACCAACCTAATTAGCAAGACTTACCAAGAAAAAAAAAAAAAACGGAAAAGATTCAAATTAGCAAAATCGGGATTGAAAGTGGGGACATTACTACTAATTTAACAAAAATAAAGAGGTTTATAAAGGAATACTTTGAGCAATTGAATGTCAACAAATTATATAGCCTAAATAAAATGGAAAAATTCACCAACTACCAAAAGTGAATCAAGTAGAAATCTCAATAGAAATTATAACAAGTAAGGAGATTGAATTAGTACATTCATGTGTTGCTTAATAACAGGGATATGTGCTGAGAAATACATCGTTAGGCGATTTTGTCACTGTGTGAACATCATAGAGTGTACTTAGACCTAGACGGTATAGCCTACTACACACCTAGGCTGTATGGTAATAATCTTATGGGACCACTGTGGCATACACAGTCCGTCGTTGACTGACACATCGTTATGCAGCACATGACTGTAACCATGATACCTAAAAGAAAAATCCAGGATCTGATGACTTCACCGATCAATTCCATCAAACATTTAAAGAAGAAATAACATCAATTCTTCCAAACATTTTCAAAAAATAGAAGAGGATGGGATATTTCCTATCTCATTTTGCTATGCCAACATTACCCTGCATCAAAGTTAGAAAAAGACACTATAAGAAAAGAAAACTATAGACCAATATATCTTATGAATATAGATGCAAAACTCCTCAACAAAATACTACCAAACTGAAATTATTAGTATATTAAAGATTATACACCATGACCAAGTGGGATTTATCCTAGGAATGCGAGCGTGGTTCAGCATATGAAAATCAATAAATTTAATGCACCATCTTAACAGAATGAAGGGAGAAAAAAGATGATCTTACTAGATGCACAAAAAAAGCTTTTGACAATATCTAACACCTTCAAATAGTAAAAATGCTCAACAAACTAGGAGAAGGGAACTTTTTCAACCTGATAAAGGATGTCAATGAAAAACCCATAGGTAACATCATACTTAATGGTTAAAAACTGAAAACTTTCCCCCTAAGATGAGGACTAAGACAAAAATGTCCACTCTCATCAATTTTACTAAACATTGTACTGAAAGTTCTAGCCGTGACCATTAGGCAAAAAATGAAAATAAGAGCATCTTGTTTGGAAAGAAAGTAAAATTTTATCTACTCACACATGACCTGATTCTTTTTAAGTGTTTGCCTTTGGGTTTTTCTGTCTTGTTGTGTGTACATGACATGATCTTATGTTAGAAAAGCATAATGAATCTTCTAAGAAATATGATTAGAGCTAATACATGAGTTGAGTAAAGTTGCAGGGTACAAAAGCAATAAACAAAAATAAGTTATATTTGTAAAAAACTAGAACTCTCAAAAATGAAATTTAAAACCATTGTATTTATGACAGCATCAAAAATAATAAAACACTTAGGAATAAATTTAACCAAGTGCAAGATTTCCACAGTGAAAACTACAAAATGCTGAAAGAAATTAAAAAAGACAAATGAAAGACTTTCCATGTTCACAAATAGTAATATTTAGTGTTATTAAGATGGCATATTCCCCAAAGTGATCTTCATATTCAATACAGTCCATTTCAAAATTCCAGTGGCATTTTTTTTTTTTAGCAGAAATGAAAATGTTGATCCTGAAATTCCAGGGAACATAGAATAGCCAAAACAATCTTGGAAAAGAAGAATGAAGTACCAGAACTCACATTTCCTGGTTTCTAAACAATACAAAGCTATACTAATCAAAAAAGTGTGATACTGGCATAAGGATATACATATAGATCACCAGAATAGATCTGTGTCCAGAAATAAACCCATATATCTGTGCTCAATTGATTTTCAACAAGTGTCAAGACCATTTCTTGGCAAAAGAATAGTCTTTTCCACAAACAAGGCTGAGACAACTGAGCAAACACACACACACAATGGACCCCCATCTCACACAATATGCAAAAATTAACTCACAATAGAGAAAAAGTCCAAATATGAGAGCTAAAACTATACAATTCTTATTAAAGAAAAATATATGTATATTTTCGTGATTGGATTTGGGAATGGATTTTTAGAAATTCCATCAAAACAACAGTCAATTTAAAAATTAGATATATTGGAACTTATCAAAACAAAAAAAAATCCTTTTTTTTTTTTTTTGTCAAAGAACAGTATCAAGAAAGTAAAAAGATGACCACAGAATGGGAGAAAATATTTTCAAGTCATATATCTGATGTGTCTGGCAATCAGAATATACAAAGCACTCTTGAAACTCTACAATAAAAGGCAAATAATCCAACCATATAATGGGGGAAAGATTTGAATAGACATTTCTCCAAAGAAGATATACATTAAAATAATGCTCAACAAGCATGAAAAGATACTTAACATCATTAATCATTTGAAAAATGCAATCAAAACCACAACAGGATACCACATAACACCCACCAGGGTGACTGAAATCAAAAGGTCAGATAACATGTTGGCAGCCATGTGGAGAATTTGGAATCCTCATACATTGCTGATGAGAATGTAAAACTCTGCAGTTTTTATGATAACATTTTGGTAGTTCCTCAAAACTTTAAACACAGAATTACCATATGACCCAGCAATTCCACTCCTAAGCATATATCCAGGAGAACTGAATCCATATGTTCCTAGAAAAACTTGTACACAAATGCTGATGGCAGCATTATTGATAACAGATAAAAATTAGAAAAAATCCAAATGTTTATTAGATGACGAACAGATAAAGAAACTGTGATATACCCATACAATGGAGTATTATTCAACCATAAAAGAGAATGAAACACTGATACATGCTACAACATGGATGAACCTTGAAAATGTGTTAACTGAAAGAAAACAGATACAAAGGGCCACATATTGTATGATTCCATTTATATGAAATGTCCAAAATAGGCAAATCTACAGATACAAAAAGATTTGTGGTTGCCAGGGGCTGGGGAGAGGGCGTAATGTGGACTAATAGTTATTATGTACAAAGTTTCTTTTTGGAGTAATGGAAATATTTCAGAATTAGATAGTAGTAATTGTCACACAACGTGGCGAATATTCTGAAAACCACTTTAAAGGTTGAATTTTACATTGTGATGTGTATCACATAAAAATGCCAAAAAATAAACAAAATATTAGGGGACATATCATTTAACTCTTATTACCACTCTAATATCAAGATGATGGATATAAAGTTTGCAGGTGAAAAACTTGCATTTCTGTTCAAAAATCATGTGTGGTGACTAACTGGGGAAATGCATTGAGGTATTTTGTGTTCCTAATAGGAAGAGGGGATAACCCAGAGTTCTTAGGGTTATTGGTAAGTGGGTTACCTGGCAGGACTTACAGAGTGTTGAGAATTGATGGAATCCAGAGGAAAATTTGACCTTTGGATTCTGAAATATGGATGGTTGGAACATAAACTAGGATGATTATAATAATCTTTTGATGGAGACTTGTGGGGCAAGTTTAAGGTATTCATTTTCTAGAGCCTTTAATATTTTGAGATGGATGATACCTTAGTTTGAGTTGCTAGAACAAATTACCATAGTCTTGTGGTTTAAACAACATTTATTTTTATTTTTCATAGTTCCAGAAGCTGAGAAGTACAAGATCAAGATGCCAGCAGCTCCTTTGTCTGGTGAGAGCCCACTTTCTGGTTTTCAGACAGTTGTCTTCTCTTTGTATCCACACATGATGGAAAGCAAGCTAGCTCACTGGGATCTTCTTATAAGGGCACTAATCCCATTCATGAGGACTCTACTCTCATGACCTAATTACCTCCCAAAGGCCCCACCTCCAAATATTAACACATCAGTGATTAGATTTCAACATATCAATTTCGGAGGGACAAAAATATTCAGTCCATAACAGATGGAAAATGAAGAGACAAGGTTCATATGGAAAGTGAGGATGGCTATATCAGAAAAGGGAATCCTGAATTGAGGGCCAGACCTACCCTTGTATAAACGGTTGCTTAATCCAAAGTGACTCAAGACTTTTCATTTAGAGGGAGATTCTGAGTCTTCAGAATGTAAAAGAGTCAAGGTCATTTCTGGGAATGTAATGGTGAGACTCAAGTCTGAACCACAAGGCAGACCCTCAAAAGATAAACAAAAACCATAGTCAGCAACTTGTGATAATCTAGAGCATGTTGTGGCATACAATGTGCAGAACTACTTGGGGAGATTTTAAAACAGAACAAATAAAGGTCATTTTTGTGGTTCTCACTGAGGTGATCTTCATGGCATATGGAAAGGAAGATGTTTTAAATCCACCAATTCTGGCTGGTCACTATGCAGTAGGGTGTTAACAGGACAAGATAGATAGAACTTAGGAGTATTGTGGGGTCCTTGGTAGAGGAAGTTTGGGAGAACTGATAAAAAGGAGAAATTAGGAATCTTTAGGCCTTATTTGATTTTAGGAAGATAGGATATACAAGATAATAGGAAACATTGATTTAATTTGGTATGTTATAATATAGATAACATTTCATCAAATGCTCATTCATGGCGTCTAATCCAGGTGGATGGAAATAAACAGAAGCTAATTTCCCAATCTACAAACCCTGGATAAAATCATTTTCAATGTAAATTGCTTGACATTGATGTTGGTTATGTAAGTACGTACAGTAAGCTTCCTTGAAATTGCATTTCCTGCAAAGGAGGAAACCTTCCCTGTTAAAAATATCTATTTGTAGATAACTTACATTCTGTTCATTTCATAGAAAAAATGGAACAAAGTGGTTATACCCATAGACTAGCCCTTAAGACAAGTCCAAAGTGATGTGGAAGTATGTTTTGGTCTCAATTAATCAGAAAAACATTAATATTGAATAAGAAATAATTTGAAGATTTATATCAAATGGTGATCCTTCAAAAAAAATGCTTATCCTCTCCCCTGGCCCTTCCCCCATCACAGTCTTATATGACCACTAATTTACTTTCTCTCTCTATTGATTTCTCTCTTCTAGACATTTTCAATAAATGGAATCATACACTATGTGGTCCTTTTTGTGCCTGGCTTCTTTCACTTAGTATCATGTTTTCATAGTTCACCCATGTTGTGCCGTGTATTAGCACTTCATTCCTTCCTTTTTCGTGGCTTAATAATATTCCATAATATGGATATATTGCAGTTTGCTTATCCATACATCAGTTGATGTAAATTTGGATTATTTCCACTTTTTTTACTATATGAATCAAAGTGCTATGAACATTTGTGTACAAATTTTCCTGTGAGTATACAGTTTCAGTTATCTCAGATATATACCTAGGAATGGATTGCTGGGTCATTTGGTAACTTGTTTAACTTTTTGAGGAACTTCCCTATTGTTTTCTACAGGGGCTGCACCATTTTACATTCTCACCTTCAATATATGAGGATTCCAGTTTCTCCACATCCTTGTCAACACTTGTTATTATCTATATTTTTTGTAGCCATCCTAGTGGATTTTATGTGGTATCTCATCGTGGTTTTGATTTGCATTTCACTAATGACTAATGACATTGAGCATTGTTTGTTGTTAACTCTCTTTCTATTGTTGAGTTTTAATGTTCTCTATATATTTACATACTAGTTCCTTACCAGATATATTATTTAGAAATATGTTCTTTCATTTTTTTATATTGTATTCTCATTTTCTTGATGGTATATTTGGATTCTCAGAAGCTTTTAAATTTGATGAACTCCAAATTATCTATGTTTTCTTTTGCTGCTTGTGTTTTTGTTACTTGTGCTCTTGGTGCCATATCTAAGAAAACATTGCCTAAGATAAGGTCACAAAGATTTACTCCGGATTTTTTTTTCTAGGATTTTTATAGCTTTAGCTCTTACATTTAGTTCTACGATTCAGTTGAAGTTAATTTTTGTGTATAGTAGGAGGAAAGAAACCAAATTCATTCTTTTGCATACGGATATTCACTTGTCCCAATATCATTTATTGCAAAGACTATTCTTTTCTCATTGAATTTTCGTGGCACATTTGTTAAAAATCTATTGTAAAGGGTTATTTCCGGACTCTCAGCTCTATTACATTGATCTGTTGTGCCAGTACCACATTGCCTTCATTACTGTAGCTTTGTAGTAAGATTTAAAATTCAGAAGTGTGAGTCCTCCAACTTTATTATTTTTCAAGTTTATTTTTTGCTATACTGAGTTTCTTGCATTTCCCTATGAATTTTAATATCAGCTTATAAATATCTGGAAAAAAACAGCTATAGTTTTGAAAGAAATCACACTGAGTCTGTAGATCAATTTTGTATTACCATTTTCACAATGTTAATTCCTTGGATCCATGGACATGAGATGTTTATCCATTTATCTATAGTTTCATTGATTTCTTTTAACTGTTCTACAGTGTTCAGTGTACGTTTTGCCTCCTTTGGTTGAACATATATTTGTGTTGCTGTTATAAACTGTTTTATTAATTTTATTTCCAAATTGTTCATTGCTGTTGAATAAAAATACAGTTGATTTTTTGTATATTGATCTTAAATCCTGTCACATTTGCTGAACTTGTTTATTAGTTATAATAGCTTTTGTGATGGATTCCTTCAGACTCGCTGTACTTGAAATCATGTCCTCTGCAAAGAGAGAAAGTTTTTCTTCCTTTCCAATCTGATGCCTTTTATTTCTCTTTCTTCCCTAATTGCCCTGGATAGAACCGTTAGTACAATTTTGAATTGTGACAAGTGTGAACAGAGTTGTCCTTTTCCTGATCTTCAGGTGAAGTGTTCAGTTATTCCCCATTAAGTACGATGTTGGCTGTGAGTTTGTTGTATATGTGCCTCTTGGTCGGGTTGAGGAAGTTCTCTTCTACTTCTAGTTCGTTGAATGTTTGCATGATGAGAGAGTGCTTATTTGTGTTAAATGCCCTTCTGCATCTATTGAGACAATTGTGTGGTTTTTATCCTTTATTCTATAAATATATTTATTCTATTAATAAGGTATATTATATTGATTAATTTTAAAATGTTGAAACAATCTTGCAGTCCTGGAATCCTACTTTGATCATGGTGTATAATCCTTTTTACATGTTTGTGGGTCCAGATTGCTAGAATTTTTTGTATGTTTTTTTATGAATTTTGCATCAATATTTATAAGACTTTGGGTCTGTAGTTTTCTTGTGATGTCTGGGTTTGGTATCAATCTCTATCCATTTATCAAGCCATTTTACTTTCTATACACTTCAAAATAAAATAAATTGCACACGAGTAAATATCACTATAAATATTTCACACATATATTATTAGATATATTTCAATATTTTTAACAATTTTTAAATTTTAATGTGTCAGGATTTTACTATACTTAAAATTAGCTTGAGAATATTGATTTGTAATAATTTTTATATAACTTTTAATAACTTTTTGATTTACTGCCATGACTCTTGATCTCCTAAGTCTGGAACAAGAGTTCTTTACCTTCATAAAATTTTATTTCTCTTTTCATACCCAATCATAATAGTTGATTTTCAGATCTCCCTTTTCCCTGCATTCCTGTTTACCAGCTCATTTGCCTATTGTCACCTCTTCGAGTGCATTGTGGATATGCAAGTTCTGAAATGATCCCTGACCTTTAGTACCTTTGAGCACAACATAAACTACTGACCTTTGAATTTTTTGGTCTCTGTATTTTTTTGGCTTCCCCAAGGGGCAGTGAGTATTTCAATAGAATTAATTGGAAGTAAAAGGATAATTATACTGAAGAATGTCACTGGATCCCATTATATTTTGGTGGAAATAAATAGGCACACTAATCAAAGGAGATACAGTTTTCTAAGTCAGGGGAATGAATTAGGGACTTAGGATGTGGAAACAACCTAGCTATTGATCAAGATCGAAATGTGGAGTCTTAGATCAAACCATCTTTTTTTTAAAAGGATGTATTTAATAATTAAGGAAGGATCCTGCAGGCATATTTGTTAAACGTTAACATGATAGGGCTATGTCAATGTGTGTAGTTTAAGTGAATTGAGTTTTGACATTTGGAATATGTAGAGGAGAAAGTCATAGAAATTAATGACATCGAATCTATTATAACTCCAACTACTGTCATTATGAGCTGATTTGTTTTCATATCTGGTCTAGTCTGTGCCACCGGTAACTATGCTTTAGTCTTAAAAGAATAAAAATAACACAGGCATGAAGTTCATTATTTTTTTTCCATGACAGCCATACCAGATTTTGATACTGGGAGGTGAGGTGCTGCTGTAACAAATACCTAAAAAGGTCGAAGCAGCTTTGGAATTGCATTGTGGGTACAGGCTGGAAGAAATTTAAGGAGCTTGATAGAAAAGCTTAGATTGCCTTGAGGAGACTTAGTAGAAAAATGAATGTTAAAGGTACTTCTTGTGAGAACTAAGACAGAAATGATGAACATGTTTGGAACCTGGAGGAAAGGCCTCTTTTGTTATAAAATGAGAGAGAACTCAGTTTCACTGCACTCTACTGTTTTGTGGAAAGCAGGACATGTAAGCCATCAACTTGGATATTTAGCTGAGGAGATTTCTAAGCAAAATATTGTAGATGCAGCCTAGTTTCTCCTTGCGGCTTATAGTAAGACGCAAAAGAAAAGAAATAAATTGAAGGAGTAACTGCTAAGCAAAAAGAAACCAGCTCTTTATGATTTGGAAGATTCTCAGCCTATCCAGAAAGCATGCTTTGGAAATAAGGCCAAGGGTGTGGCTGGACAACCATTTGCTAAGAGATTAGCTGTGCTACTCATGGATCCAGTCAACCATCTCAGCAGAAGTCAGACTAAGAGATGCAGTTGCCCAGGAAATATCCAGTCTTTTCTCATGATTTGGACCCCTTTGAATTGCACAGGAGGCCAACAAGGTTTTTGAGAATTTTATCCAGTACTAACCTTGCAAGCCTGCCTGGTCTGAAAGAGACAGAAAAGAGACAAAATGAAGGAAGAATGACTTTTAGGGTTGTGGATGCAGAGCCTGTGGGATTGCTACTGTCCCCATGGGCCAAGGACACAGGGCAAGGGGGCATGGACACTATCCTGGTGGACCTAGGGGCATAGCCACCACCCTGAAGGCCTGGAGGACAGAGTGTGGTGCCAAAGAGGATTATTACCAGGCCTGAAACTCAAATGGAATTTGCCCTGCTATATTTTGGACTTGTTTGGGACCCATGACCCCCTTCTTACTTCCGATTTCTCCCTTTTGGAGTGGGAATGTCTGTCCTATGCCTGGCCCACCTTTGCAATTTGAAAGTAGATATCTTCTTGCCTGGTTTCATAGGTTCGTAGTTGGAAAGGAAGGAATTCAGGATGAATCATACCTTGAGTCTCACTCAGAACTGATTTCAATGATATTTAGATCAGATTTGGAACTTAGAGTTGATGCTGGAATGAATTAAGTATTTTGGGGCTGATCAGATTGGATGAATGTGTTTTGCATGTGAGAAGAATATGAATTTTGTGGGGCCAGAGGCCAGTGTGTCATGGGTGGAATTAAGTCCTCTGAAATCCATTTAAGTTCTAAACCCCAGTACCTCATACTTCAGAATGTGACCTTATTTGCGAATAGATTCTTTGCAGATATAATTAGTTAAGTTAGGATAAGGTCATACCAAAGTAGAAGAGGCTTCTAATGTGATATGACCACTGTCTCTATAAATAAGGGAAAATTTGGGCACAGACATGCACACAGGGAGAATACTTTTGTGAAGATGAAGGCTGAGATTAGGTGGTGCACCTACAAATCAAGAGACCCCAAAGATTTCCAACCAAGCACCAGAAGCTAGGAAAGAGGCATGTAACAGATTCTTCCTCATAGCCCTCGGAAGCAACCAACCCTCTGACACCTTGATCTCAGACTTCTGGTGTCCAGAACTGTGAGATAATAAATTTCTATTTTTAAACTCACCCAGTTTGTGCTATATTGTTATGGCATCCCTAGCAAATTAATACTGATGACAAGGAAAGAGAAATGTGTTAGACCCAGTATTCACATGAACAAACAATTTGCAAAGTGGATATTTCTTGGTTCAGATCGCCTGTTTATGATCATAAGATTGTTTTAAAGCTGTTTTATCATGAGTTTTCTTTCCTTGGACTCTAATTCTCTCTGATCTCTTTATATAGTATGTGAATTAATATTCTGATTTTATCAACAGTTCACACTTTAAGGAATTATCACTTCATGGTGTGGTAAAGTAATATATATATTAACAAATTTGCACATTTTAATTTACAACAGCGGTTCTCTAGGTATCCCAACAGCAGAACATATATTTCCATAAAACTTACTCACTTTTCAAGATGCAGATTATTAAGTGTGGGGGATTGAACATCCTCATCTCTGATTAAAGAGATGTTTGATGTGAGCAGGACATGGGGAAAATTTGTTGTATCTGAATTATATTTGGTCACACATGAAAAAACTTGTCTAGAATTATAGCATGGTTCATAGTTTTGGTCTCAGGGACCCATAGAGACTTCCAAGACTTGGTCTTATTTTTATTATTCTACTCCTATGAACTTTGGACCTGAATCTTTGACCCCGTGTTTCTACTTCAAACATTTCCTTATTTTGAGTTTCAGCCTGTACTTGGCTACCATCTTATAAAGGAATTTAATAAAATTGCTTGAGAACCAGGATGCTCAACTTTCAACACTGAAGTCACTTCTCATTTAAGAATCATCCATCCCTCAACTTATGTAAAATCTTTCCCTTCTTCCTTCCTTCCATTCTTCCTTCTTTTGCCTTTACTGATCACACTACAGAATTCTGCCCCAACTTATGTATCCTTTCATTATATTAGTTTGTGTTTGGGGGATGTGCAGTAAATCAATCAATGGTAGGTACCACTCATTCTTATGTTTTTCTAGAGCGAAGCCAGTGGCTGACATAAAGAGAGGCTCAATAAACATTAAATGAATAAAAGAATGAATTAACTTGTTAATTCTTTCATGTCAAAGAAACTTGTGTGAATAGATTAATGTTGTTTTTATAGAAAGCTCATCTTTCTAATAGCCAAATGACTTTCATAAGAGAAGTTCTTTTTGATCTCTCATATCTAATGTGGTCAATTAATTCTCCTTTAAAAATTCCTAAGCAGTGCTTGTGTACACAGAGTTCCCCACAGAATGAATATATAAGTATATAATTTATGTATTTATATTATATTTATAATTTAATATAAATATAAATATATTTATATTATATATGTGTGTATATATATATATATATATATATATATATATATATATATATATATATAACTTCTTTATTACTGGTCTCAGTAGTTTCTTTCTTCTATCAGAAAAATGATTGTTATAGACTAAATATTTGTATTCCTCCAAAATTCATATGCTGAAACATATTCCCCAATGTGATGGTGCTAGGAAGTGGGGCCTTTTGGAGGTGATTAAGTCATGAAGGCAGAGCTCTCATGGATGAGATTAGTGCCCTTATAAAAAAGGACCCAGAGAGCTCCCTTGCCCTCTTCCACCATGTGAGGACACAGCGGGAAGCCAACCGTCTCTGAACCACAAAGAGACCTTACCAGACACTGAATCTATGCCTTGATCTTGCACTTCCCAGCTTCCAGAACCATGAGAAATAAATTCCTGTTGTTTATAAGCCACTCAGTCTATGGTATCTTGTTATAGCAGCTCAAATTCACTAACACAAAGATCTTAGTAGGGTTAATATATTTTAGTGCATTTATTTTTAGTTCTTTTTCTTTCTATAAGTTCATATAATGTGGAAAGGCAGGTAAGAATGTCCAATGGATGCCCCATGGACTCTTTTAGGGTGGTTTGGCAAAGAACTAGCTGGAGTGGGGACATCCCCTCCAGCCAACAAGACTCAATTTCCTATGGTCCCCCTAATCTCCAGGTGATTCTGTAGGAAACTCTGAAGAGCATGACATAGGGAGTCTGTCACCAGTTAGAAGTCTGCCCTCATTATTGACCTACACAAAGATAGAACAATAGTGGGCAGAGTAGCTCTTCTGATAACAGACCCATATTGTATCCTTCTCCGCTCTAACCCAAACACACATCTCTGGAAAATTCTGAGAAAATCAGGAACCAATGCACCTGCTAACCTTTCTAGTCCCAAACAAGTAACTTCAGTTCTATTTACATTGTACATTTTCATAATTATAACCATTCCATATAAAATATTTAAAATAATTTTGTTGAACTGCAATTGCACAAGTTAGACGAATTTTCACTAGGTGGATAATCCATGTAATCAACTCAAAAATCAAGAAAAAGAACATTTATTGTACTCCAGCAACCTCCCGTTAGTCCCCTTCCCAGACACTATCTTCCTTTTTCAACCATAAAGACTTTCTTGACTTTAATTCAGTAAAACATATGCCTGTTTTTGCGCCATATATAAAAGGAAGCTTATGGTATGAGCATTTTTTTTCTGGTTTGTTTTGCTTGATACTGTGTTTGTGAAATTGATCCACATTTTTTATAATATTTTTAAATGTATTTGTCCAGTTAACTGTTGATGGAAATTTGAATTGTTTTTAATCAGAGATATTATGAACAATGCAATGAATATATTTAAATTTTGGTGAACATATGTTTGCATTTCTGTTGGAATGGAATTTGTGAATTTTATGGTATGCATATATTCAGCTTTAATAAATATTGCCAAAAAGTTTTCCAAACTGGTTGTTTTCCTATTTACATTCTCATCAGTTGCTATTGACAGCACCCATAGATGGACATCTTTGCATATCCATGGTCATCTGAATTTTAGCTATTTTGATGGGAATGTATTGATAATTCAGTGTAGTTTCCATTTGCATTTTGCTGTGACCATTGAAATTTATTAGCCTGTGGCTATGTCTAATTGTGGATACTTGTTAAGGTTTCGTCTATTTTTCTGTTGAGCTGTCTATATTTTCCTTATTGTTTTACACTGTTGAAATATATGGGAGATACAAATAAAAAAACTGGCATTGTAAATGTCTTCTTTCTCCCTCTGGGTTGCTGCTTCTTATAATAAAGGAAACACTTGATGAAGTTATTAAATTTACTGTAGCCCAGGAATGGGCAAACTTTTTCCCTAAAGCATCTGAAAGTGAATATTTTCAGCTTTGAGACCACAAGATATTGATCACAACTATTCAACTCTGCTGATGTCATGTGGAAGCAGCCACTGGCAATACATGAGCAAATGAGTATGGCTGTAATCCAACAAAATGCTATTTATGAACACTAGAATTTTAATTTCATATAATTTTCAAGTGTCATGAAATGTTATCCTTCTTATGATTGTTTCCACTTATTTAAAAAAATGTAAAATCCATTCTTATTTCAGTAGTAGTACAAAAATACATCTTGGGTCAGATTTGGCCCATGAGCTTGCCAACCCCTGATACAGTATCATATGTCGAACATTTTCTACGTAGTTAATGATTGAGAGTATCGGTTGATGGACATCTTTGCCTATGTATGCCAATTTTAATTTTAGCTCTTCTGATCAATATGTGTTAATAATTTGTAATGCACTGTTTTACTTCTCTGTTAAATTTTTTGTTTATTCTATTTACTTATAGAATTTTTTATATATGAAAGATTCAAGTGCTTTGTTAACTATATTAATCACAATTATTTTAATGCCTATACCTGACAATTCTATAAATCTTAACCACTTATTACTCTGTTTCTATTGTCTGCTTTTCTCTAGGTTTCTGTCACTTGATCTATTATGCTTGTGCATAATTTTTTTTTTATTGAATGCCAGATATTGACTATGAAAAGCTAAAGGAATAACATAGGTTTCTATCATGTTTTCTCCTCCTAGTAAAGATGTAAATTTACTGCTGGCAAAGGTTAATCATTCAAATCCAATGTGTTAAGTAGCTGATTAGGTGTGATTTTCAATTTTTTTGAGGACTTGTCTATTTCTGTTTATTATTATTGCAGAGGCTATCCCTTCATGAGTTCTAACTGAAAACCTTGGGTGTTTATCAGTGCACCTACTATGTTGACAGGACTTAAACTTCATGTTGTTTACCCCAGGATGATGAGAAATCAAGTGTCTGCTCAGCTTTTCACATTGAAGCTGCTATTATGAATGGCCAAACGCCATGTATGGAGAAGCATAGCTGAATTTTGGGCTCATCTCTGCACTTCCTGTATGTTGGGAATCTTGATCCCTCAGGTCTTTACTGTCCTAGTAACTCTTCAAGCCATCAGAACAGACTTTTTTTCAATGATAATCAGTCTTTCTAATGGTTTTCAGCAGGAGGTTTAGTCTAAAAAAGCGAATCCTCCATGACTGGAAGAGAAACTTTATTCCTCATATAATTATGAATCTTATTTTTTTACTGAATATTATATTATGTGTGCTTTCTTTACAATTGTTTGCTGATTGCTACTCAGCATTTCATTTCATAGATCAAAATCTCATTTCACAAATACATAAATTTCCACATTGGAGTTTGCCCGGTTGGATTTTTAAATTTCTTGGGGTTTGTGAGTTCATTCTTCCTTCCATTTTCTTTCCTTTTGAATGAGAATGTCTATAATTGTTTCATTAAGCTGTTTTCTAGCTTCATAGGTCCACAGATAGAAAGGAGTTTTGCTGCTGGATGGATTATCAAGTTTTACCCTTCCCGGATTTAGATGACCAGACCTGGGACCTGTAAGCTGAGGATATTTAGATGGAATTTTGTACATGAGTTGATGTTGTAATGAATTGAGTTTGGGAGATGTTGGCACAAGGTAAATGTATTTTTCATGTAGGATGGATATGAATCTTTGGTGGCCAGAAAGTGGACTATGGTACTTTTAATAACAGTTCCAGCAAGATATGCATGTCCTAATCCCCCAAACCTGTGAATTGTTTCCTAATATGGCAACAGGGATTTCACAGCTGTGATTAAGTTAAAAATTATGCCAGATTAACTAGATGTGCCTTAAATGTAATCATAAAGGTCCTTAAAACAGAGAGGCAAAGTAAGAAGGGGCAATGTGACAATGGAAGCAGAGAGAGATTTAAAGATGCTTCACTGCTAGCTTTGAAGATGGAGGAAGGAGTCATGAGCCAAGAAACACACCCTCGAAGCTGAAAGGGAGAGAGAAATGGATTCTCCCTTAGGGTATCTGGAGTGAATGTGGCCTGGCTAACACCATGCTTTAGGCCCAGTGAGACCTATCTCAGACTTCTTACCTCAGACTTATTTTCTAAGAGAATAAATTTATGTTTTTTAAGGCACTAAGTTTGTTGTTTTGTTGTAGCAGCAACATGAAGCTAATACAGATTTAGATATGATGTGGCATTTTTTGCTGATTTGGAAAATTTCTTGAATAAAACATATGTTAACTCAAGTATTTAAAAAATACTTTCCAAATTTGATGAGTAATTTCATTTGCTAATTACTATTAATGAATGGTGGTATGAATTGTCTAGAACACTATAGTATATACTATTTCTTTATGTCTTACCAAATGGTTCTCATCAACACTCATCATAGTTGAGTTGTTCTGACTTTTAAAAATGTAATAAACTGAAAAAAATACTTTCTATTAAGTTTTTTACCTCCATTTCCTTGCAGCTATGTCTCTCTTCTCCCTTCACAATCAAAATTCTTGAAGGTGATTTGAGAACGTGTTACTCTGATTACCTGACTCTCTTCAAAGTTGCTACATTCAGTGGACATTTTTTATCTCATAATTTGTTACTCAATAGTAAGTATCATTACTGAGCACTGACATCTTTTTAAACTACTTTTCTTATGAATCCAATGACTCTATACCATCTTGGATTTACTCCATCTCTGACTCATTGTTCTTTGTTTCATTTGGAAAATGACTTTCAAGTTAGAGCCATTACATATTGGAAATGTTCACAGTTTGATTCTAGTCTTTGTTCTCTTTTAAAATAATCTTTCTTTGGGAAATACCCATGCCCACAGTTTTTATAACCTCTCATTTCCCTACACCTCCAAGGGTGTAACTCTCAACCCAACTTCTGCTCTGAGATCAGGACCTATATATTGAACTGCATGCTTGGTGTCTTCTCTTGGATACATAAAATACAACTCACACTCCATATGCTGCAATCCAGATACATACTTCTCTGGACCTTTACCACAGATGATGACGGCACCACCATTCTTTCAGCTACAAAAGAGAGAAACCTGAGATTCAAACTTGGCACTTCCTCCTCCTTCACTCCTCACATCCAGATGCAAATCAATCTCACCTCTAAATATCACTCAATTCCATCCATTTTTATTTTTAACCACTCTAGTGTTACCTTCTTATTTCAAACTATTGGCATCACTCATCTAGATTATAACTTCATTCTCCAGACTGTAGCCAAAATGATATTTTAAAATGCATATCTGACTTGGCTCCATGTTAAAAGGCACATTGAAACATTTCCATAGTCTCTCACTGAACAGGTAAAGACCAAGTTCCCTACTGTGCCCATGAAGCTTTTTCTAGTCCCCAATCTACTGACCTCTCCAGCGCCATGTCCTCCATCCCTGTCCCCCCCTGCCAACTCTGTGTGGCTGTTACACTTGCCTTCTTTCAGTTCCTTGTACCCCTCATGTTTCCCCCTGTCATGAGGTCTTTGTACATGTTGTTTGCCTAGAATGGTTCTTCCCAATCAGCTTCCCAATTTCCAACAGCCTACCTCCACCCACTGGAAAATCTGGATATCTTCCCCATCATAATTCAAACCTCAGTGCTCATTTCCCAGGAAATGACTCCCTGATTATACCCCTCACACTCACCCCTTTTCTTAGCAAACATTGTCCCTGACTTCATAGCACATGCCACCAGTTATATTACAACTATTCTTAATCATTTGCTTAGAATCACTTTCCTCAACTAACCTTCGGAATACTGAGAGCATAGACCAAGGACACTGTTTTTCGTTACACAGTCTGTACTTATTATAACACCTGATACATATTGGACACTACCTAAAGCTTTAGTTTAGGAATTCAGGAAAAGATGAATAGAAAGAAATAAAACCTAAGCTTTACTCACTGGAACATTTGACCTAAAACCAGTCTTGAGAAAAAGTCAGTGTGAGGCAGCTTACATTAAGAATAGTTACTTCACATTTAAGATTCTTTTTCTTTTTCATACATATTTCAAGCATTAGCTTAAGATAAATTCACATTTTACAATGCGCAATTTTGGCAAAGAGGAAAAATATTTCTTCAATTCAGATTTATACACATCTAATTATCTCTGCCATTCTTCCTTACCTTCTCCCTCCCTTATGTTAACAATTGAAATAATTCCTGTTAAATAAATAAATAAGTGAAGATACACTCATTGCTTTGAACAGGTATGTCAGAATTTCACTTAAGAAGTGTTACGTTTATATATTCATATGGTATTGCCTAAAAATAGTCAACAGTTTGAAATTACTTGTAAGGTGGTTAATATTCCTATACAGGACACATTGATAGATTAGTTGTAAGAAGTAGTGTGATTTTTGAGTAAAAGATTGGGCTCTGCCTTCTAAAACTGCTTCCACTTTTAAGCACCCACTGACTTCTTTCAGGTTGCCTCATCTCTTGGTGGCATTTTGTCTCTAAATGTAAAGGTTTAGATTAGATGATTGCCATAACAATATGACTAATAATTTGCCCCCAGAGGTTTTTAGGAGAAAAATTGAAAAGGATAAAGTTATATTAAAGAGGTTGCAATTAATGACTTGATTAATAATAGAAAAAAGAGGGCTATATTTTGAGATGAGAGGGATTTAGGTCACAGATAATCTCTGATAAAATAGAGCATGTGAGAGGCACTAAGACCTCTGATCATAAATGAGAACTATTCATAAAAGAACATTTACATTATTGTAAAAGCACAGCATACAGTATTTGAATTTCCATAGAATAATATAAATTTTAAGCCATTCTATGAAAATGGATCAAAGCAGTATTTATTGGTTGTTTGATATTTGCCATGTATTATCTTGTCTCTTCTCATGAATTATTGAGTTTAATCCTTACTCTCTCTGTTTGATTTTTGCACAATTCTCCTTATTTTATAACTTGGAAAACTAATACTTATAGAGTTTAAAGAAGTATCCAAAGGTCACACGGCTCTCAAACATTTTGACTCAGTCTTCTGATTCCATGATTCCTCTTGGGTGTGTTTATGTGTAAGGCGGAGGAGAGGGACAGAGGGAAGAACATCTGTGTGGTGTAATGCACGTTCCTTTTACTTGAGAATCTGCAAACACCCAAAGCCATGGTGTAAGGGAAAGTTTGGCATGAGATTGCAGCTTTTATCTTTGTCTCTAGTGTGTGATCTTGTTAGCCATTTAACATCTTCAGACCTCAGTAGCCTCATTTGCAAAATAAGGAATTTGGCTTATGTGAGCTCTGAGATTCTATATAGCTTTGTAATTCAATCAGTAGTATATCTCCACAGGTAAGCCTGTACCTATTCAAATAAAAGCTACATCTCTAAGTACAGTGAGTGTGATGAATGCAGAGAGGTTTCACTAAGAATATAATTTATTGATACCAAATGTTACATCTTCTTGATTTCTTCTAGGAAGACATAAACCTGATAAATTGTTGGAATCTAAAGTAGATTTTTATACTTATTATCCACAGAGAAATATGGCTTATTTAAATCACTAGTGTATTTTTGTGTGTTTATCAATCAAAACTTTTATCAAAAACTCTATTCCTTCATAAGAAGAGAGGGCAAGGAAAACAAGAGGATACAACAGCAGTTCAAAGAATATTTTAAGAAAGGCAGTTAATATTTGACTCTGAGATTGTCAGCTATCTCTCAGGGCTACATTTTCCACAAGATAGATTGGAGTCTATAATTTCTACTTAGGAAAAAACACTTAAAACCCCAATTTTTTTAAACACTTTTTTTTTAAGGAAGATTGGCACTGTGGGAACATCTGTTGCCAATCTTCCTCTTTTTTTCTTTTTTCTCCCCAAAGCCCCAGTACAAAGTTTTGTATCATAGTTGTAGGGTTGTAGTTCTTCTATATGGGATGCTGCCTCAGCATGGCTTGATGAGCGGTGAGTAGGTCTGTGCCCAGGATCTGAACCATCGAACCTCTGGCTGCCAAAGCAGAACATGCGAACTTAACTACTATGCCACCAGGCCAGACCCCTTGAAAACCAAAATTTAGGTAAGAATTTAAAAATATCCATCAACTCTTATAAGAAATACCACTTCACACCTACTAGATGGCTAGAAACAAAAAGATAAAAACATGTGTTGGCAAAGATGTAGAGAAATTGAAAGCTTCATGCAGTTTTGGTGGGAATGTATAATGGCGCAATCACTTTGGAAAAGTCTGCCAGTTCCTCAGATGATTAAACATAGAGTTACCACATGATCCAGCAATTTCACTCCTAGGTATACACCCAAGAAAAATGAAAGCATATGCCCACACAAAAACTTATATAAATGTTTATAGTATAAGTGAACATAAGTGAGCCCATCTTGTTATGCTAAATGACCCCAGCCCGTCCTCTGTGTGACTACTCACTGCTCTGCACGTACTCTAAAAAAATTCACATGCCCTCCTGATTTATGGCCTCCACTTGTGTATGTACTCCCCTATAGCTTGATAAAACTTTGTTCTTTGAGTTTCTCTCCAGGAACAGGCTGACCACAAGTGGGAAACACACCTACAAGATATTCATCATCACTGACAGAAGAGAGGGACAATGAAAGGCCTTGGAGTCCATCATGCCTAAAGGCGGACATTTCTAGACCCCTTTCCCTATATAGCTACCTCAAGATTCCGTAATTCTTGAAGACCTTTTTTGAGATATTAGTCTGCCATCTTCCTGATTATGCCAGCTAATTGAATTAAAGCTTCCTTTCTTGAATCCCTAACTTGTTGTGATTGATTGGCTCAGACTGTGGCAAGCAGAGTGAGCCCATTGCTTGGTATCAATAACAATATGATACATACTAGTCAAAAATGGAAACAATCTATATGCTTGTCAAACAACAAATTAATAAACAAAATCTGATGTATCTACACACTGGAATATTATTCAACCATAAAAAGGAATGAAATTTTGACTCATGCTAAAATATGAATGATTCTTGAAAACATTATGATAAAGAAGCCAGTCACAAATGACCATATATTATATGGTTCAATTCCTATCAAATGTCCAGAAGAAGAAAACCTACAGACAGAAAGTATATGAGTGGTTGCTTAGTGCTGGGGGTGAGGGGATGGGGGATAGTAGGATGATAGCTAAAGAGTATGGGAGTTTCCTTTTGTGGCAATGAAAATGTTCTAAAATTGACTGCGATGATGGTTGCATCTATCACTAAAAACAACTGAATTGAACACTTTAAGTGGCTGAATTGTATGGTATGAATCATAGTTCAATAAAGCTATTTTTTAAAATAAAAAAGAATAAAAGCTAAGGAGAGATTTTTTTAATTAAATTAAAATAGTTATAATACTTTCTTAAAGTTTTTTTCAAAGCCCTCACAATTGAAAAGAAAAAAAACCGATGAACCCTCTTAAATGTCCTACAATGAAGCCATTCATTAGAAAACTTACAGATTTTGGTAAAGGTTAGGTTCGAGACGTAGTCTTGATTGCTACAGCTCTGAGCATCCAGTGTGCTAGGAGACCCCACCAGGAGATACAGAATAAGCTGGGATAAATGTGGATCAGGAGGCAACTAGGGAAACCTGTGCAGCCAAGAGAGTTTATAATCAAATATTTATTCTCAAACTGAATCTCAAAGTCATCCCAAGCCACAGTCAATGGCCATGGAGTCCAGTCACAGAGGTGAGTGACTTCAGAATTTGTGAGATTTTCCCAGGGGCAGGCAGCATCTCAGAGAGTTGTATACAGAGATCTCATGCACAAGGATCCTCTGGGAGGACCTTAGCCCTGAAAGGAAGGTAAAACCACTCTGCTTTCAATCCTTCAGGGCCTGGCAGGACAGGGCCTAAAGTCTTAGGTGCTGCTATGGAGAGCCGAGACAGCAAGGATTGATAAACCTTGCCAGAACACAAGAAATGAATGTTGTTTTCTAGAAAGTTTGGCTACAAAGCAAGCATGTCCAAAAGTGTAGTCACAGAAACTGGTCTTTCAGAAGATGAAGATGGTGAAACTTGTAGTCTCAGAGAAATCCCAGAAAGCTTGAAAGGTATTTGTTATTTCCTAATCCTTATCAAGCATATAAATATATCATCCTCTGTGCAATTACTTTTCAGTATCTGCCACCCCACCGCACACACGCACACTTGATTTATACTCACTAGGATAGAGACTTTGTCTTTTCTTTTATTGTAGTCTGCTGTGCTTGATAAACAGCAAATCAGTCAATGAATACTTGTTTAGTAAATGCATGAATGCTTGAATGAATGAGTGACTGAATGAATCGGGGCTAGATGCTCAAAGAGAAACCTGGAACCTGTGGTCTTGACTCAACATGAGAACTCACCCACAAATGTATGACTTACCAATTACCGACACCTAAGCACAGAACTAAAGATTTTGATTAAATTTAATTAAACAAATAAAAGTAGGTCATATTTTTAAACACTTTGGAAATAATATGGGTTTTCATATCTTTGTTCATTTAATTAGTACTACAGTCTTATTGAATAGATATCATTATTTCCATTTTAAATATGAGGAAAACAAATGCTTTCTATGTGACAAAGTTAGGATACACACTGAGGTCTCCGGCCTTCACAATTCATGACTATTTTCTCTGCACTTGATAATTTGGTGTGAAAATGCACGTAAGATGTGATGGTGGTTGGAGGCCTATGAGTGGAAGCATTGGAATTGGGGGTGGGGTTCTCCCTTCTCTCCCACAGCACAGTTACATTTATAACTGCCCCAGTAAGTTTCCCCCTACCCTAATGGATCTATATATGCTAGAATTGCTTAAATTAAAAGTAAGCTGTTCCCAGTTATGATCATTCTTTATACGTAAATACATGGTTCATTTAAAATTGTTTTCCCACCCTCTACACCAATTTTCCATTCTGAATTCAGGCAATAAAGCATAGGAGGAAATCGTTTAGACCCCCTTATATGTGACAGCATGTAATCACATATTCTACATAATGAACAATTGTTTAATACTGAATGACTCATATCACCTACAATGTGCAGTCCAAATTCCTGGGCATGACAGATTAGGCTTTCTGAGGTGTAACTTTGCCTACCTCTTCATCTATGTCTTTCATTTCTTTTTTTCCCAAACAAGTATTTACCCTTGATGTTTGTGTTGATGTAGAGAGGCCTTCCTCATTCACATTTTTCAAGTTCTTCATGAAGAAAGGTACTGTGTCTTGTTCATTTTCATAACCTAAGTTTTAGTGCAGCCCCTATATGTAAAAAGAGCTTAGAAAATATTTGCTATATTATTCATTCATGTTTGGATAAGAATATTTAACGAATTCTCTCACTGTGCCATGCACTTGGCTTAACATTGACCATGTAAAAAATGGGTAGGGCATGGTCCTTGATTCAACAAATATGGATCAAGTAATTTTTGTTTGTTTGTTTTTGTTAGGAAAACAGGCAATACAGCAAATTTAAGAAGGATATGTACAGGGTGTTAAGAGTAATGAAGTCAGGTGTATGATGAAGGTTTCTGGAAGGAGGTGATGTCCAACCTGATTCATGTCAGTGGTTTGCTGGACACTGCTTCACCAGCTAGCAAGAGCCAGTTGTGTGCATCTCTTCCCAACTCCAGTGATGTCATGTTAGTAGGTTGAAATCAGCCATATAGGAAATATTTACACCATTGATGTGGAAAAACACTACATAGCAGAAATTCTCCCTCCCACCTCCTGGAGAGATGGTATGTCTCATTTGTACTCATGGGATTTAATTTATAGAGGTGATTAAGTGATGACACAGAGAGGCTAATGCTAAAAGAAGATTTTTATTGCTTACATTTCCTCAAAGGAGGGGGCACGCCATCCTATGCAGGGTTCCAAGAGAAGCATCAGGTTTGAGTCAGGAGGCAGAAGCAAGAGCAAAGGGAAAGCCTACTCCAAGGCCTTCATTGGGATTTCCTTGGGAAAGGCAAGACAGGGCAGAGTGAACATTGTAGGACCGGCTAGTTTGAATATTGTACAGGGCTTTACGCTATAGGGATGGTCTCTAGTTGCCTGGTACCTGGTGCTGGGAAATTCAGGGCAGGGAAATACTGCCTTGGTGTGTGAGAGTTAGATAAAAAGGATTCCTGGGGCTATAGACTCAAGATTGGTTGGTTTGCATATTTAAGACATGCTCCACAGACCCCTTTTGCTAAGAATTGCCTAGCCCTGGCAGGGGCAGTCTCTCCTTGGCCAGCAAGCTTTTTAAGATACCAAAACATCATAAAATGCAGAAAATAAAAATCATGATTAACCTACAGTAGGCAAACATTCACCAGAACACTGTTGGTCATGAAGAGTGAACTAGATAGAGAAGATAGAGAAAAGAGAGGAGGACACAAATGGTGAAGGTGGGAGATAAAGAGGATGAAGGCACCTTAGATTTGTGACTCACTAGACATAAAAATAGAGAAGCAGGCAAGTGTTTTTAATTTAAATAAACAAATTGCTGAAGAATACGGGAGGCACCTCAGGTTTACAGGAAAAAGTGAGGACTTGGTTTTGACAAGAGGAGTCTGAGAAATATACTGTAGGAATGCCCGCCTGGAATATACAGCTGTTGTTGTGTCATTAGCCCATGGTAAATTTCTACATTGTAAATATATACTCAATGTCCATCTCTCAGTGTGTCAAAGGTAGCATTTTCATTGTGTGTCCTGTTCCACTGAGTGTATTTACATATAAAATATTACTGAGCTTCTCTTCTAGTTGTGTGTTTGGCAATACAGGGGTTAACCTTGCAACTCAGGAATGGGAGAGTCAAAGAAACACTTAGGTTTGCAAAGCAAGGACCTGGGGAGTTTGTCTTTGAAAGAAGTGCCAGATAGTCTATGTATGGTGACAGTTCAAACTCACCAGGTGGCACATCATCTCAGAAACTGGGTGCAGGATACCTCAAAAGCTATTTAACGGGGTCAAAAAATAGATGATAGAATTATTACTGGTTTAAATCATACTATCCATATATATCAATCTAACAAGTTCTTGAAAGTTAATTCACACAGAAAAATTGTTGCTAGAAAATTTAAGCACAAAAATAAATGACATCATTCAAGTTTGTTATAAAATGGAAAAAACATATGCTACCTTTTGTAAGTGTTATAAGGGACTAAAACTAAGATGAAGACAAAGTTAAACCATGGATATGGGGATAAGAAGGGGTGTCAGGGAAAGCTACCAAGGAGTTGTCATTTAAATGAATCTTGAACCAGGAATTCACTAAGCAGTAGGGGATAAAAATCTTCTTGCCTTAAACAAGTCATTTATCCCTCCAAGCCTGTTTCTCCAACTAGAAAATGGGGCTAATGACTGTATGTGCTTATCAGAACCATAAACAATCTGATTTACCCTATTTGCAAGTTAACAAGTTAGACTGCCACAGTCTCTTGGATGCTGGAAGGAGACACGAGATCCTGAGTCAGAGACAAAGGACTTTTCTTCATAGCACAGCAGGCCACCGAGCTTCATATCTCAGTCAGTTCACCTTGCTCAAAGGAAATGTAGGTGACATGGCCCAGGTGGATGTTGTGCATGCAGTGGGTTTGTTTCCCTCTAAGGTGAGGAAACTCTAGCTTCTGAAACCCAAATCTGTTATCAAGAAAATTGTCTGAACTTTGCCCCAGAGGAAGATACTATTTTTATTATACTCGACGGTAACAAAGCTACTTTCTTCTTTAGAGAGAGAAATTCTCTATATCTTCCAAGGCTGTTCACAAAACAAACAACCTTATAAGATCATTGGAACAAAAAGCTGCCAGTGCCTATGACCACAGATAATACAGAAATGTGAGCAACATGGAGAATTATCTTCCCAAAATATCCACCACTCATTTTTGTACTGTCTTGACTTCTGGTTAATTTTCCTAGGAGTATGCCATTTCCTCTGACACTTTGATTCATCTCACCAAAAATGAGTAGGATCAAACATGTTCAGTGTGTCCCATCTAGTATTTGCAATAGAACTTCCAGCAGCAGAATAAGGCCACCCACAATATTGACCTCACCTATGTCCCCAAGTTGAATAACTCCCCAAAACTTTCAGGATCTACCTTAGAAAACCAGGTAGCTTTCTTTTTAAATGTCTGGGTTGACCTTTCCACTTGGCCTGGGGCAAGAATGTATTAGCAAATGCAATGACTCTGTCTTAGACCCCAAAGAGGAAGTCCAGGGCAATTCTATAGTCCGTAGACCCTGGTTAGTGAGGAAAGGCTGACTTGAATCATTGTAGGACCAAGTGGTGCCATCAATCACTTCAGCTAAAAAGTGATTGCATGATTCTCATTGTAGGAAAAACTGTCCACAGGGTGGACGTAATTCACCAGTCAGCTATTCTCATGGAGACCCTTCTCAACCCCAGTAACCAGGGGAGCCTCACTTTGTAAAGACTGGCTTTCACACACAGAGTAAAGTCAGGGAGAACACATAGTGCTCCCAGGGGAAAAAAGTGTTGTTTACAATTTTCTCCAAATAGGAGCTATGTCATTTTGGGGGACACATCTTAACAGTTCCCTTATTGTGGTCTGGCCAGCTAGTAGAACTTAGGGTTCACAGTTCATTTTTAATAACTGAGGTTAGTTCTTATTTTTGAAGGGGCTGCTTGAGAGCAGTTATTCCAGCTTGTCCCATATGTCCAAGCCATCAAGGAGGTGGAATTCATCTACCCAAAGAATGACTGAGGGACCACTATGGCAATGGGGTAGGATGGCATGTATAGGTGTTCACAGAGCTAAGGTCACACCCTGCTGTTTCCAAAAGATTTTTTGATGAGGTTAAAGGGATATAGATTAAATCATGGTCAGAGATGTCTGGCAGGGAATATCCAATTGTCAGCTAAATTAAGGGCATTTGCAGCAATTCCAAGGGCAGAAGAGGGCATTTTCTTTTGTGAGAAAGTCTCTAGGGGAAATTCTGAAGACATGGATCTTCTGTGTCCCTCCTTCCATAAGTCCTGGGGTCTGAGATGTTTCTTCCACAGGGGCTGGGGTTATTGTTCTCTACAAAATCTGGATGTCACCATTTTCTCAATCATCCCCTAATTCCACCTAGACCTTTCATCTGGAAGGGCCATGTGCAAGAGAGACAAGGGCATTTTTATAAAGTTTAACTGGAATTACTTTTAAATCTTTAAGCTCATTTTGTCCCAGTTGTCACCCATAGGATGTGACAACCAGTTTCGCCTGGGCTGCCATTAGTGGAAAGATATAGCTGGGAATTACCAGGGTGGAATCCTGAATTATCAAATATGTCTATATAAATTCCTCCTGTCATCCTAATAATTACTCAGGAAGTAGCCAAAAGGGTACAATCCCTTTCTGGTGACAGCCTTACTCAATGACCAATGACCAAAGTGCCTTTCTCTAAGATGTGTGGACTGGGAGAAGTGAGGGAAATTGTGTGCATTTTTTTTGAGTTAATCTTTGAGCAAATCATTCCAACCTTCAGTAATACCAGTCACCTGTGAATGGCAGGGAGCATGAAAGTACTATTGAATACCTGACCATCAGCCAATTTGTGAGTGGCTTTCACAATAAACACCCCACTATTGTCAGACTGCAGAAGGTCTGGAAAACTGAAAACATGACAGATTAGTTTCAAGCATCACAATGGTGTAGCTGAAGTCAGCTGATGCAACTGGAATAACAGCATGGTGACTTGAAAAAGTATCCACAGTGGCAAGGCACCACAAGAGCCCTCAGAGGGGGTCAAAGGTCAAGTGCACTCAGTCAGCCAGGAATGGGTGGAGGATGTGCCCTGAGCAATGAAGTCTCCCTTACTGCAAGGCAAACCCCTGCCAACTTTTGCATGATTCACAAGTCTGGCATTCAGAACCTTATAGTCCTTTACCACATGCCAAGTCTACAATAGTGGTTATGTCACCATGTCCAGGGCAGCGATGGTCCAAGCAGTTGGGTGGTGAACTGGTTAGTGCAGCTTGATCAGTAGCTCTATTTGGTCTTTTCAGAGAATGGTCCCTTTCTGTGGACACTTACATGAGTGACCCAGGTGGTTCAATCAGCAACCATGACTTTTTCTACAGTCTGCAGTCTCTCCAAGCCTTGGGAGTAATTTATGAGAGAGACAGGAGAAAAGAAAACTGCCATCTTTACTTCAAAATTTAAAACCTGAACTCCACAGTAATTTTTGAATTATAGAAACAATCCTTTGCCTCATAATTTCTGTATCTGAATTATCAAGACTCATGAATTTGTTTTGAAATTTTTGTCTTTGAAGTATTTATTTCTTCATAGATGTTAAGATTATTATTTTTATTTCCTTTTTATATTATCATATTGAGTTTTATTTTTTCTACAAGAAAAATACTTCACACACTATCTTAAAAAATAAAGACATTAGAGCCAGCCTTGATGGCCTAGTGGTTAAAGTTTGGCACATTCTGCTTTGGTGGCCCAGGTTCAATTCCTGGGCACAGAACCACACCACTCGTCACTCAGCAGCCATGCAGTGGTGGTGGCTCACACAGAAGAACTAGAAGGACTTACAACTATAATATACAACTAGGTACTGAGGCTTTGGGGAGGAAAAAAAAGACACCTTTATATTAAAAATAAATAAAGACGTTGCTTCACTGTTAACTAGATTTCCAGAGGAGAGAGAAATTTCAAGTTTGATTTAATTATTTGACTTTGATTCCATTTCCTTTAATTCTTTTGTCTTGTCTATTTTTACTCACTCAGCTTAACTTTATGGCCAGCTAGAGACAAGGCTGCAGCATTTCAAGTCCTCACTTTTACCCAAAAGAATGTCAGAGGAAAAGGAGAGACTGATTAACTGAAATTCTAACAAATGAAGAACTCTCCCAGATGCCTCGGCAAGAATCTTCTCACATCTTACTGGTGCAAAATAGTTTACAACATCACTTATAGTCCATTCAGTTCCAAAGGGAACAAGAGTAACTTCCAATTAATCAGGCTTACCTGGAGAGATTAGGGTAAAAACCTAAACAAAATCTGCACTGTTTTATTGAGAAGAAAAGGTAGTAGATGACAAAAGAAAGTGCAAAAAGGCTTCACTGGTCAATTAATATTTTGGAATAGATATTTACCAATATTTCACAAATTCTTTAGGAAAATAGAAGGAAT
The DNA here is from genome assembly GCA_031878705.1 of Tapirus indicus. NCBI lineage: Eukaryota > Metazoa > Chordata > Mammalia > Perissodactyla > Tapiridae > Tapirus > Tapirus indicus. The sequence goes on from CM062917.1 coordinate 69,110,172, forward strand.
GAACACTTCTGAAATTACTCTATCAAGACAACATTATACAGATACCAAAGGCAGACAAAAAAAAAAACCACCAGGAAACTACAGAAAAATATTCTTCACAAATATAAACATAAAAATCTTTAAGAAAATATTAGCAAACTGAAGCTAGTAACATGTAAAAATGCTTTTATATTATGACTAACTTGGATTATCTCAAGAATTCAGCATTAGTTAATTGTTCAAAAACTACACTATTGAATAAATATTCTAATCATCTTTTCTAGTGCACTAAAAGCATTAACCACAGCCTTCACCCATCTATGAAAAAACTCTTAAAATGTAGTGTTAGAAAAGAACGCTCTAACTGATAAAAGGCTACACACAAAAACCTCCCACACCTAACATAATATTTAATAGTGAAACACTTGCATGCTTTCCTCCTAGGATTGGGGACAAGGCAAGGATGTCTGCTTCTGCTGCTTCTATCCAACATTGTTTGGACATTCTAGATAGTGCAATCAGGCTAGAAAAAGAAATAAAAGGCACTTAGATAAGAAATGGAGTAGTAAAATCACCTTTCTTCTCAGATGACATAATCCTGCATTAGGAAAATTCCAAGGAATCAAAGAGAGTATTAGAACTAATACAGTCATTTAGCAAGATTGCAGGATACACTATCAATGCAAGAAATCAATGGTATTTCTGTACACTAATTATGAAAATGAGAATAACAAAACATTTCCTTTTCAAAAATTATCAAAAATGTAAAAATATTTATGAATAAGGTTAACAGAAGAAGTCCAAAATTGGTATAGTTAAAACAACAAAATAATGTTGAGGGAAATTAAAGAAGGTGTAAATAAATGGAGAGACATTTCATGTTCATAGACTGAGAGACTCAACACTGTCCAGATGGCAATTTTTCCCAAAGTGATTGATAAATCTAAGGCAATCTTTGTCAAAACAGAACAGAAATTTGAAGCTGATTTCAAATTCATATGTAATTGTAAAGGACCTAGAATAGCCAAAAAATTGGATTTATAATTTTTGATATGGAGAAGCTACCCAATTTCAAAATTTAAATCAATAGTAATCAAGACAATGTGTTTTTGACAAAGGTATAGATATATATCTCAATGGAACAGAAATGAAAGTCCAGAAATAAATCCTTACATTTATGATCAATTGATTTTTGACAAAAATGCTAAAACAATTCAGTATTTATAGTATATCACCTTTTCAACAAAACTGTCTGGGACCATTGGATATCTACAAGCAAAAATACAAGAACAAAATTCTTAAATCTTTACTTCACTCCATAACACCACACAAAATGGTTAAACCAAAATAGATCAAAACTTAAGTAATAAGACAACAAAACTTCTCAGAGAACAAAACAGGAGAAAATCTTCATGATATTGGGAAGGTAAAAGTGTTCTTAGATACAACATCATAAAACACAATCCATAAAAAAAAATTTGATAAATTAATCTTTATCAAAATTAAAATCTTTTGCACTTAAAACACATGATAAAGAAATGAAATGTTAAGCCACAGACTGAGAGATAATGTTTGCAAATCATGTATCTGATAAAAGACTTACACCTAGAATATATAAGGAACTCTTGCAACTCAATGATAAGAAGCCATAAAGAAACCTAGTATTATATGGGCAAATATTTGCATAGTCATTTCACCAAGGAAGATGGGACTCATTAAGTTATTTAGTAATATATTGTTTGATTTCCACTTTCTAGCTTTTCTTGTGTTGCTCATTTCTAATTTCATTCCTTTGTGATTGGAAAACCTACTTTGCCTGATTTCAATCCTTTTAAATTTACTGACATTTATTTTATGGCCTAACGTGTTCTATCATAGAATATATTCCTTACACACTTGAGAAGAATGTGTATTCTGCTGTTATTGAGTGGACTGTCCTACAGATAAGTTAGGTTAGTTGATTAGTAGTGCTGTTCAAGTCTTCTATTTCTTTGTTTATCTTCAACCTGGTTAATCTATCCATTATTAGAAGTCAGGTATTGAAGTTTCCAACTATTATTGTGTAACTGTATTTCTCTTCTCAATTTTGTCACTTTTGCATCATATTTATTGGGGCTTTGTTCTTAAGTACATATATATGTTTATAACTGTTACATCTCCTAAAGGATTGAATTTTTATTGTTCAGAAATGTCCCTCTTTATCTCTAGTGACTTTTTAAAACAAATGTATTTTGTGTGGTATTAGTATAACCACTCCAGCTTTCTTGTGCTTGTTATTTGCATAATATAACTTTTACATCCTTTTGTGTTCAATCTATTTGTATCATGAGATCTCAAGTGTATTTCTTGTAGATAGCATACAGTTGGATTTTTTTTTTTTTATAATCTGGAGATCTTTGTCTTTTGATTGGCTTGCTTATTCCATTGACATTTAATGTTATTCTTGATATACTTGGAAATATACATGCCATTTTATTTTTTGTTTTCTATGTGTCTCATGTCTCGAGTAGGAAATGCTTTCTGTGAGGTCCTTTGTCTTCTCCCTGGAAGTGGCTCCCAGTTCATTGTTCTCTATGGCTCCTGGCTCTGTCCACTGGGATAGCCTTACTTTAACATCACACTCCTTGATCACTTCTGAAAGCGCAATGGAAAACACACAGTTTTTTTTTATCTGAGCAATGTTCTCAGTCTGTTTCACGCCTATAGTAAGTTAGTGTCCCAGGAGTATCTTTACATTTCAAATAGTCTTTTGACTATTTGATTTAATCTCATTTAATCTAGGCCAGTTATTTGTGTGTGTGTGTGTGTGTGTGCACGTGCATGAGTGCACGCGCATGTCTGTGGATGCACAAAGAATTAGGTTTTATCTCAGGAATAAAAAAATGGTTTAATTTTGGCAAGTCTATAAGGTAGTAATTAATTATATTAATTAATTAAAGGAGAGAAATATATATGATGATCTACTTAGATTCAGAAAAAATTCAATAAAAGATGAACTCTGGAGTGGGAGGAGGGTGCATGTTAACAAACTAGGAATAGAAAGACATTTTCTTAACCCAATAAAATGTATTTATTCACTCCACAAGTATTATTGAGCACTTACTACACATGAGTCATCTATTAAGGCTGCTGAAATTATAGAAGGAAATAAAACAAACACAAATCCTTGTTCCCATGAAGCTTGTATATAGGTATTTATTTTGTTAGATGGCAAAAAACATTCTAGAAAGAAAACTAAGCAACAAAAAACTAAATAAAATAAAGTTATAAAAAATAGTGATAAAGGAAGAAAGATGGAAATATTGGGGGTGGGTATAATATAATTTTTAAAAGAATGGTCAGAGCCCTCTTCACTGAGAAAATGATATTTGAGTATTTCTACCAAAACATACATTAATCAAAATACTCAATAGAGAGTCTTCAGAACTATTCAGTTTATGTCAGGAAACAAGATGCCTGAAGTTTACCACTTTTCTTCAGTACAACTGGAAAAGCAAGAAGAGAAATTGAGAATGAGAGACAAGGAGAGAGAGAGGGAGAGAGAGAGGGAGAAGAGGTATTTCATGATAATCTATAGGGAAACTTAAGAGAATACATACACATATTATTAGAACTAATGAAAGAGTTCAGTAAGGTTTCTGGATTCAAAGTTACTATATGAAATTTAATTGTTTTTGGTGTATTCAAAGATATGTGCAACTATCACCACAGTCAATTTTACAACATTTTTGTTACCACAACACAGAAACATATACACTTTAGCCATCATTCCCCTGCCCCTCTCAAGCTCCCCTCAAGCCCTGGCAACCACAGTCTACTTTCTGCCTCTATAGATTTCCCTGTTATGGACATTTCATATGAAGGAAACCATATAATATACAGTCTTTTGTAAATGGCTTATTTCACTCAGCATAGTGTCTTCAAGGTTTATCCATGTGATAGCATGTATTAGAACTTCAATTCTTTGTATGGATGAATACTATTCCATTGTATGGATAGACCACATTTTCTTTATCCATTCATCAGTTGATGGACATTTGGATTGTTTCCACTTTTTGAGTATTATGAATAGAGCTGCTGTGAACACTCTTGTACAAGTTTTACGTGGACATATGTTCTCATTTCTTATGTGCATGTACCTAGGAGTGGAATTGCTGGTAACTCCATATTTCATCATTTGAGGAACTTCCAGAATGTTTTCAACAGCAGCTTCACAAGTTCACATTCTCGACAGCTGTGTATGAGGGTTCCGATTTCTCCGCTATTAGGCTGTGTTTAACATTTTCTGTATTTGAAGGTACCAGAGTCTTTCCATTCCTTTAGTGTCCTTGTTTCTCCTTCCTGGTTGTTTTTGCATTTCCCCAAGAACTTCTCAGATTAGCCTTCATCTTGCAGCATTTTCTTCTGTAATCTACTGCTATCGTCCTTGTTGTTGTGGTGGTGAAGTGTGGGGGAAAGGAAGTGTTCAATAATCTTATGATAAACCTCTGTCTTTTAGGGGGTCTGTATCCTCAGGCTGTGTTTCTTAGCTTCCTCCCCGCCATGCTCCCTCCACTTAGGTAAGACAAGAATGATAGAAGGGCCTGGAGTTGGGTAAATGCCTCCTCCCCAGGTGAGATAAGGTTCTGGTAAAGTGTTTTCCACTGGAGTGTGAGCCTTTGATACAGAGAAACTTCTGGACTTATTTCAGAGGGATGGCTTTTCCCCTCCCTCTGCCAGAGACAAGATGGGATTTTTTGTTATTGTTATTCTTTACTGTGAGAGCTTAATGGGGTTCCTGGAGGTGAAACCCGGGAAAGCGTGGGGTCCCCCAGGAGTTTCTCTCTTTCACACTAGTCCATACTCCTCCTCCAGTTTCTCATTGAAATGACCCATTAAATGCTCTACTAGTTGATGGCTCCAGCAGCTTCTGCTCCAGGTGAGTGGTCTTGGCTGTGACTCTGCACTGGCCTGTCTCTTCAGATTTCAGGGTGGCAGTTTGTCCAGCAACCTTATAGGTCTGAGGAAAGTCATTGATTTTCAGTTTATTCAACTTTTTTTTCTTGTTGTAAGGATGGGAGTAACAGCTTCCAAGCTTTTTATGTGTCAAATCCAAAACTATGCAACATTTTGAAGAGCAAATTGGCTATGCCTAGAAAAATAAGTGTACCTTTACCTTGCCAATTCATTTTAAATGGTTTGTACAGAAACTCTCATGTGTTTTCAATATACATGTCAGGATATTCAGCGCAGTACTATACAAAAAATAAAAATATAGAAAAAATATAAACTGACCCTTGGTATAAATATGAATAATTAATTTTTATTTATAACAGTGGAGAACCATACCCAGATTAAAAGGAATAAACTTGCTTTACATATGTCAACATGGATACAACTCAAAGCATAGTATTGATAGAAGTGAGTTGCAAAATGTTACATACAGTGTTATTTATGTAAACTTAAAATGCACAAAACAGTAGCAAGTAGTTTCTAGTACAAGGAATCAAGGCGCACATGGAAAGCAGACAGCGATTTCCAGACAGGGCCAACTTTGGGATGAAGCAAGAGGGCACTGTGGGAGGCTCTGGCTTATCTGCAGAGATTGTACAAGTTGGAGATCTGAAGCAAAAATGGCAAAATGTGCTAAGTGAACTAAGCCAGACACAAGAAGACAAATATTGCATGATATCACTTATATGTGGAATCTAAAAATGTCCAACTTGGAGAAACAGAGAGTACAGTGGTGGTTGTTGGGGGCTGTGGTCAAAGGGTACAAAGTTTCATTTATAAAATGTGAATAAGTTCTAGATAGATCTAATGTACAGCATGGTAACTGCAGTTAGTAATAATGTGTTGTATTTCTTAAATTTGCTAGGAGAGTAGATTTTGTGTTCTCACCACACACACACACAAAAGGTAATTATGTGAGGTGATGGATGCATTAATTAACTTGATTGTGTGAAGCACTTCACAAGGCATACTGATATCAAAACACCACGTTGTACACCTTAAATATATATAATCTTTTATCTGTCAATCATACCTCGATAAAGCTGGAACAAAATAATGAGAGAGAGCAAGTTGGAGAGTGTAGAGAGGAAATGAGTTTGACCATGAGGCTGGCAGATGGGTTTATGGGGGTCCATTACACTATTCTAACTCTGTGCATGTTTGAAAATCTCCAAAATAAAAAGTAAAATAAAAAAAGAGTAAAATTAAACAGGTGCTATTTAAAGAAGTATTTGATATACAATATTCTTTTCTGTGTGTTGCAGATGCTTCAACATTTTCAGAAATGAAAATCTAGATGGAAGTAGTTTTTTGTTAGGACAGAAGAAAAGCAGAAGAGATGGAGAGAAGTTGGGCAAAATTATGTGGGATGGACAAAAGGATGAAGGTAACATTTATTCATTGACTCTTGTGCTGTGGAAATTCTCCACAGCAGTCTGACATAATTTTTCATTTTATGTTCACAAAAATACAGTTGATATGAACTTTTATCCCATCTTCACAAATGGTAAAATAGTAACTCAGAGAAGTAAAGCAATATTATTTTCAGATCACACAGCTAGAAGCAGTAGGGCAGCAGTTGAAATCTTGCTCCAAAGCCTATACTCATTAAGGTTTTTTAAATGGCTATCAACTCACTTTCCAAGAATGGATCCCAGCCATCTTTGCATAACTCAGATCCAACACACTGGAGGGTTAACACCACCCAATTCTGTATCTGGAATGTAGATGTGGGTGGGGATCCCTAAGGCACAAAACAAATGGCTTCTGTTCTTTCCATCTCAGGTTTCTACACAAGGCCATGGTGCTCTGAGGATGCAGGAATGTTTTATCCCTGCCCTTGCCTGAAGGCTCCCCATCCTGCTGAGCTCTTAGCCCCCACCCACCATGTGTCCCTTGTCTCTGGTGGCATAGGGTCCACATGTTCACTCCCATCTCTCCGGAACCACACCAGCTATCTTTATCACCTGGTTTGGCTCAACCACCTGCATTGTGTATCAGCACGTCCATGTAACAGGAAGCCCTCCAGGGGACATTAACTGCTTACCCTGGTGCAAACCAAATTGTATTCTGCCACATTTTCCCTACTTTGTTGCTATTCTTTTACTCTACCTCCTGCGTGTGAAAGGGGTAAGGAGATTGGGCCTCGGAACTCCTATCATCCCCTCACAACTGCTCCCTTTCAGAAGCCTGCCTTCCCTCCTCAGGCTCCTCTCACATCCCTCTGCTTTTCCCACAGTCCCATAAGCAGTTTTGACTCAAAGGCTTGGGCTTCCCTTTGAAGCTTTTGTTGTGGAGATATAAACAAAGAACTAGAAAAATACAGAGGGATGAATTAATTCTGCTGTGGGGGATCAAGGACGACATCAAAACGAAGACAACTTTTGAGTTTGGCCTTGAAGCGTGATTAGTACTTAAAAAAATCCCCAAGAATTCAACCAGAAAGAAAATTCAATCTTTTGCTGTCTCAATTGACTGTCCCGGATGAAAACAGGGATGTGTGATACTTTCTAACTTCCTTGGGCTTTTCTAAGTCATTAAGTCCTGGCTGCAGCAGAGTCAGTGGGGCTTGGGATGATGCAGGGGAAGTGACAGACAGTGGCACCTCCACCGTGTGCTTTTTATGTTTCCTCCAGGTTAAAAGCAGCCAAGTTAAGTGAAATATGGATATGTTCCAAACCACTACCTCACTGGGTCAGTGTCAGCTCAGCTGGACCTGAGGGGAAAAGGCCCAGTGCATGCTCTTCAACAAAGGGCTGCTGTCTTGATTCTAGCTTGTATTTTCTTTTTCTCAACCACAACCTTGATGCCCTCCAAACTAAATTTTAAAATAAAGACTGGTTAAATGGTAAAATTTTCTGAACAGTCTTTCAAAGCAAGGCATGAATGCTAATGTCAGCCTGATTTGAAAATAAGAAGTAGAGTTGCTTACTGGAAAGGAAATTGGCTTTAGGTTCCAATAAACCATAATTTGAATCTCAATTGTGTCACTTGACAGGGTTCCTAAGGGAAATCACTTTAACTGTCTGAGCGTCTATCTCCTCACATTTAAAATGGAGATAAAGGTGTCTATTTCAATGTGTTGTATAAGATTTAGAGACTATGTATGGTGTTGTGTACAGGGGCAATAACAGGATTATGGCAAAAGGAATAAGAAACTGCTGGTTTGAATTAGCTTGGCTTCTCAACTTAATGGCTTTGTAACCTTAAATTTAGTCATCAGTTTCTCTATTTTTTTCTAATATGTAAAATGTAAATAAGTAGAGATTCCCAGGCTTTAAAATTTGATTTGAGTTTCAAATTGAAATTAGGTGAGGAAAAACATTTCATAGATTCAAATGAGCTACATAAATGTAGAGAATTGTAATTTATTCTGAAAACATTGTTATTCTAAGTAGTTTTTTGACCTTCTGGCCATTTGGTTGCCTTGAGATAACCATTCAGCAATCTGAAAATTTCCCAAAGTTAAGTTGCACAGTTCACGAGAATATATATTTCTCTAGACATCATGCATATATGTTTTATCACTTGTCTTAAAATTAAAAGACAATTGTTGACACAAATAATCCATAGCCAATCTATAAACCAAAATTGGGGTGAGTTTATTATGAGCCAAATTTGAGGGCCATATAGCCTGGGGCCTTCCTTCCCCAAGGTAAGAAGGGCACCAAAGAAGTGAAGTGTTCAGAGTGGTTATATACTATCAAAGAGCATGTATCACATATGACTGCAATGTCCTTTTTACAATAGTCATGAGATTGCCCTGTTGCCATAGTGATTGATGGACACAGCAGGTAGCAGGTCTATTGTCTCGAGTTGGGTGGTCACAGGATGAGCACAGCAATCAAATCCCAGCCTAGGTAGAGATGCCTATCCTAAAGAAAATGCCAATGTGAGGGAAGTTGCATCCTTATCTTAAGGGCATTTGTTCTTTTCTCTGGGGCATGGAAAATGCTCAAAGCAGATATACAATACATGTTCAAAGGCCATGTCAGGCCCTTTTGGAAAAATAAGGTCAGGCCAAATTAGTTTTACACCAAATGAAGCCATATACTCCAATATATCCTATTGTTTGCCATTTATTTATCACAATCAAAAACTAAACAATGCATTAAAATGATATTTTAAAAAAATTTCATAGTCAGTAATGTTTGGATGAAAACATTTTGCTTTGATTTTTATTTCCTCTGAGTCCAGTCTTAACTCAGAGGGTGAAAATAGTGAGGTTACATTTACTTAGACTATATTTTCTTAGACAGATGACTTAATCTCTGTTACTTTCATCATGAAATAACTGTGTGAGTCTCTATGATTATTTTTAAAGTAGGTTTGAATTTGTTTTTCAAAGTAAATCTTATAGGAATCCACATGTGTAAAACAGGCATAGAGAGAATGTTCTGGCTGAAGTGCCTCCACTACATTCCTCCACCCAACCCCATCACACCTCAAATTCCCCTCCCCAGAGCTGTGTCTGCAGATACTTCATGGAATCCCTGGGATTTTACAGTGTTTAGTGCTGAGCAATATGCTAAATTTAACTTGTAAGTTAAACTTGCTATTTAAAAATAAAAAAGCTCATATACCACTTTCTCTCTGAAACTTTCTCACCTCCTTTAGCAGAATAGTCATTTTTTTCCTCTGTGGTCCCAGAGTCACTTAAAAAGAATTCTTCTCTTTATATAGGGATTATTAGGAACAGGTTCCAGAGACAGGCAGCCTGTGTTTGGTCCCAACTGTGATGGACACTTGCTGTATGCCTGTGGGCAAATGCCTCAAACTCTCTCAATGTCTTCATCTGTAAAATGAGGAAAATAATAGTTCTTAGAGTGCTATGTAGAATATTGCATAGAATATAAAGAAATATATGCCAACAGAGGGGAAATAGTGTAGTGTAAGTGCCTGACAGTAAGAGTTTTCTTTTTTTTTTTTATTGTAATTTAAGTGCCTCACAATAAGCTTTTGATTGCTGAGGCATCCTTTCCAAAGACATCCACCTTGAATAAACATATTGGCAACTGTGGGGTGTCACAGCTAATGGCTAAACTAGAAAAAGAGCCATGCTACCCCCACCCATTAAGCTCCTCCTTTAGAAAGCCCTGGATGACCTAGATAATTGATCACTTGAGTGATCCCCCCTTTTCCCTTCCTGCTCTTATGTGGTTTGGTTTGTTTGTTTAATTTTTTGGGGGGGGGGGGCAATTTGCCCTGAGCTAACATCTGTGCCAATCTTCCTCTAGTTTGTATGTGGGTTGCCACCACAGTATGGCTGACAAGCACTGTAGGTCCCTGCCCTGGATCTGAACTCGCAAACCCAGGCCGCTGAAGTGAATTGTGCTGAACTTAACCACCACCCATGGCTCTGGTCCTCTACTCTCATGTTTTAAATTTGCCAATGAAGAGTGAACCCTAAAAACCCTAGGCACCCCACCTTCAACCCCATAAAGACATAACCTCAGGTTCTTGCTGTCTCTCTTTATCCCTGAGACCTCCCTGTGTGGCCCGGGGTTTGCCATGTTCCCTCTGGGTGTTCCTTTGACTCATTGTAGTGGTTTGACATGCATCCACATTGTTGTGCTTATCAGTAGTTTGTTCTCTTCTCTCATTCTTTGCTTAATAGACCACAACTAGGTATTCCTTCTCTTGATGAGGGACTTTTGGTCCTTCCCACTTTGGGCTATTATGAAGAAAGTTGCTATGAATATTCCTGTACAAATATTTTGTGGACAGATGTGTTCATTTCTCTTGGATAAATACTTAGGAGTAGAATTGCTTGGACATTGGATAAGCTTATACCTAACTTTATAAGAAAATTATTGTTCTATAAATAATCTTTATTGGCTTTCTTCCCTTCCCAGTGTCACTTCCCTACTCTCTGGCCTTACTTGTACTGATATCCCTATCTCAGTGTCTATTCTAAGCTTTGAGTGACTTTTTTTTTTTTACAATTTTTGTGATATCGTCATTCTTTGAAATTCTGTATTTTTTATATTTTAAAATTTAATTATATCTAGTTGTATTTCTTTATCACTTCTGTTTGAACTTTATGCACCCTTTCCATCTGAGTTCTTATATATTTTGTACATTCTGTAATTGCTTTTAAATGCATAAGACACTTCTGTTTTTGCCTAGCCTAGCTTTCAGCTTTTCTCTCCTTGCCTTTTATCTGTTACTGACGATTTCTCGTAGAGTTTTTGACATTATCTTCTAGCTCACTAATTCTATTTCAATGAAGTCATTTTGCTATTCAACCCATACTTGGTGCACTTTATTTCAATATTGTTATTTATCAAACTCCATTATCTCTAACTGGTTCTTCTATATAATGGCTTGTTTCTGCTTCTGTGCTTCTCTGAGACCATTATTTGAAGTTACTGTAAAGTTTTCTTCATTTCTTGTATTAGTTCATTTTCTTTGAGTTGGTTATATTTTTCAAACTGTGCTTTCAGTCCTGAGATACCACCACTGTCTCCTGTGAGTGTTTGTTTTTTGTGTTTTTTTTCAGTTTCCTTATATCCCCCTGATTGCATCAGTCCATCCCTCTCCCATAGCAGCGTCGTGAGAAGGAAATACAGCAGCATTTCCAAAATTGACTTCCCAAGAAAGAATTTAGTCATATCAGCTGCTTCATGACAAATATGCCTTTTCAGAGTGAAAATTCTGCAGACATTTCAGTCTTAGAGATTGACTCTGTTAAATCCCCACTCTGCCATTTATTAGCCATGTTACTGGAATAATATCTTTAATATCAATGAGCCTTAATTAATGACTCTGTAAGATGAAGGCAATACTAGTGCCAATGGAGGTTGTTTGGGGTATTTAACAAGATAATATATGTAAAATGATACAAAAATTCCTGATCAAAATAAATATTTTAAAAATGTAGCTGCTATTTTGATGCATTTTATGTTTCTGATTCTTGTCTCTCTGAACTACTTGGAAAGACTTTAATGGAGATGATCTTCCTAGATGATGTTGGGTAAGTGATAAAGACACTATTTTAAAATAATTTTATTCATCCTCTTTTTCTTAGGAATCTTGGTGGCCTAGAAATTATGAGTTAATAATTGAAGCAGAGAGGAAGGATTTGCTGAATGTATTGGAAGCATCCAAACCATGTAGCAGAATTGCTAATGATTATGTTTAGAGTAAATAAGAAGTTGCAAGTGCAGGAATTAAGAACTTTCTACATGTGCTGAAAAAGAAGCAGTGCGCGGATCCAGTGAGGATGACGTAGGGCAAGAACAGTATGGGATACACAGGAGAAATTAAGCAGATATTGGAAAAAGAGAAATTTGACTTGATAAAATCAGAAGATATTCCCCTAGACAAAGTTACTGATAGACTCACCAGCTGCTTGCTGAGAAGGAACTACAATAGCATTTCCAAAACTGACTTCCTGGGAAAGAACTTCAGTCATAGTCAAGTTTTCAAAAACTTCAGCTGCTTCATGAAAAATATGGGTTTCCGGAGCAAAAATTCTGCAGACAACATTTCAATTTTGGAGACTGTTTCTTGCACATTACATATGTCCTAGTCTTTGATCAAAAGATTAAAAACACTTCAAGCTTCTTTATCTCAGCGTTCCTCAAATGTTTTTGGCCAATAATACCTTCAATAAAGAGTTAAGATTGTGGCAGAAACTGGCGAGATGCTCATGAACCCAGTTTCCTGTTCCTGGGAGCACAAAGGGATCACAGTTCTAGAACCTTTGTTAGGCTGGGCCATTTGAATATGTTCTGGATGAAAATGAGGTAGCCCACTGTATCTAGCAGGGCATTGATGCATCTCGAAGGTTCAGATGAAGACAATCTAATGAAAGGGTCACTTACAGAGATGTGGGCAAGGCTAAGACACTAATAGATGTTGGGGAAACATCCAGGGAGTAAGAATGAACAGGGAGACATCATCATCACCCCAGCCCTGGGGAAAGAAGGGAACAATGACACCGAAACCTAGTGCAAACAGTAGCCATGGAACTAGAGCTGCCACTGAAAAATCACCCCCTGCTTGGATTCGTCTGGGTAGGAATAAATGAATATGTAACCCAACCTCTCTCTTCTCCTGCCCTCTGATAACGCTGTCAACACCTCCCATTAGGTAAACCTAGCTGGAAGCCAGAGGAGAAAGGTGCCCAGGTGAAGCCCTAGGGTTAATGCAGCTTCCACCTCTCTCACCTCCACGGTCCTGCACACCCTCCCTTCCACCCTCGCACTACTTCATTTTCAAGATGGCGGCATCACACAGCGGAGGGAGCCATATCTTATTGTCACCTTCTGGAGCTGCCAATCCACGTCACTGTGAGGTAAATGAGGCATAAACTTTGCTGTATTAAGCTACTGAGGCTATTTATTTTTACATCTGCTAATGTTAATTGCCTTGATTAATATACTAATCAAGAAATTTATAGTAGATCCTTGACAAACAGCCTTTGCAATTACTGTAAATATATATTTCTTAATCAGATCTATAGTAACTTGTGTATTAATTTCATTCAGTTGCATGCGTTTATTGATATCACAAAACTTCCTTTGTCATCTTCCTAAGACCTCCAGGAGTCGTGATAAAAACCTATCTAAATACACGCCCATCAAAATCATGGTACCCAGAGTAAGAAAACCAGCTCACCAATATCCCTTAGCCAGATATATTTTTGCCTAGAAGTGTTGCATGTTACAAGTGCAATTTTGAAAAAATAAATGAAAATTTCGTGACAACAATGCTGGATACATGGCCCACTTAAAATATTTCTCCTAGCAAGTTACTGTTAATAGAAAGATGAAGCAGTCTATCAGCTATTGCCTGCCACAATTTCAAACTGTTCAAAATTAACAGTATCCCAACGTCATTTAATAAGTGAAATATGATGGGAGTGCATTTGAAAAAAAAAGTACCAAAACTTAAAAAATCTCAGCATTTTTTGACCACCTGCTATTACGGGGGCCTTCATCTTATATAATATTTAAAAGTGCCCAATAAATGGAAGCCTTTTGAGTTAAAACAGTGAAATGACTTACCCGTGAGCAACCTAAAGGATAAAGATGCACTTTAATCTAACCTGAGAGCCGGCACTCTCCTCTACAGCACACTGCCCACTGCCATTGCTACCTTGATATATTACTGGTATATGGCAGACATTAGCTTATCTAGTGCAGTGTTTTTCTGCATAGTATTTCTCGTTTGATTTTTATTGTGCATTCAGAACAATTCCTCTCTGAGTGTTGTTCAATGAAATATTTATAACATTGCAGACCATTAAATAAACAAGCAATCCCTTTCTGGGTTTGTCTGCCCTCAGCAAACCTTTTAGTTCTACAAAGTTCATTCCCTGGGAGATCTCAAAGGGCCCAGAGCATGGGGTACCCGTGACAAAGCCCTTTCTTTTCTCCTCATTCTTTATTTACATCATGTTGAAAGCTAAATAAAAGAACAGAAAGTAACATTACAAACACACCAGCTGAATGCATAGTAATATTTTGCCATATTTGATTTAGATTATCCTTAAGCAGCAAAACCTTAGATACATTCAAAGTTTCATTTGGAACCACCGCAATTTTCTCTCACCATGGAGGAAATTACAAAGTCAAATTTTTAAAAGCTGCATATTTATACTCTTGAAATACTATATATTATTAAAAGTATATTTAACAAACTATATACAGGGTAGCATATTATACAAATCCGTCTTTGCTTTTAAAACCCAAGTCATTTATTTAAGCTCTGTACATGTTGATGTATATTGATGTAGTTCATTCAGTTTAGCTACTGCTTACAATTCCATAATGTGAAAACTGATGACAAATTCCTAGGGAGTTGGGCTTGCACATATGGATGAATAATGTGGCTATGTATTGTGAAGGGCAAATATGAAGGTGAGAAAGGAGTTTGGAGGTGGAGATCAGGAGTTTATCTGGACATGTTTTATATCCCTATTAAATATACAAATAGTGACTAGATATGGAGTCTGGAGGTCTGTGAGAGCAGGAGGATTGGAGTTAGAAGGAAGAAAGGCATTAGCAGGAAAATGGAATTAAAAGGGAGGAACTATCCAGGGAGAAATTACAGATAAAGAGTAAAAGATGTCCAGTTACCTGAGGACTGGAGAATGTAATATGCAGACATCAAGAAGGAGAGAAGAATTTAGCAAAGAAGATTGTGGAGTGGGCTGTGAGGTGGGAGGAAAACCATCTGTGTCACACATGTGTGTGCATGCTCGTGTGTGTGTGTGTGTGTTTCTGGGGCCCTGACTTTTGTTTTTTTGTCCATCTGGCCATCCCTACACCTGTTCTATGTGGTCTAAATTACTGTAGCTTCACTGTAAATAGTGAAATCTTTTCTTTTTTTTGCAGCCAAATCCCTCTTTCTTACTTTGCTTCACAGTTGTTTTAACTGTTTTTTGGAACTTCTATTAAATCATATTGGCTCTTTTGATTCAATTTTCAATTGTCTTTCCTTATATTTTTCAAAGCTCCATTTCATTGTCCTGCATTATTAAGACTCTCTTGCCATTTACAGATGACTATATAGCTCACCACACTGCCAGATCACATTCGTGCTCTCTGAGAGCAAATTACGATAATGTTCTCGTGCTTTGGGCACCACTATATTATGAACCGTGACATATAGATGGTAGTGAGATCTAAATGCAATGTTCGTGGTATTATTAGCCATTAAAAGATGATTTAATCCCTTCATAATAACCCATCATTTGGATGACAAGAAATTGTTTCACTGTTCCCTTGTTGGTTATAAAATATTTTTTCTATATGTTGCTCCTATGAAATATTAAAAGAATAGAAGATAACAGATCTGATAATTTTAAACTGGATTTATAAAATATGTCTTCTGTAAATATCCAAGCCTCTTTTTTGCTGTTTCTCCCTCTGCAACTATTTGTAATTTACATATTTATTAGTTAAATTATCAGTGGATTTTATTTAGTGAGACACTAATACTTTGACAGCAAAAATTAATAAGTGAGATGGTTGGGCCATAATTATATTAAACTTCACTCTTTATTTTCACTATTTCTAATTTGAAAAAAAAATAGATCATAAATACAAAATGATATCTTAAAACACCATTGCCAGATAAATATAAAGCAAGAACATGACATTATGAAGAAAAGATTCTTAAATTAACTGACTAAAAATTCCTTAAAATGTTCAAAGGTAGATAAAATGTTAAAACCACATCCACAAAATATAAAACTTTAGATCTTTAGATAGACTCAAGTTTAGGAGAATTAATTCTCGAAGAGTTGTTCTAAGTGAAAACTCATTGAACTACCGCGTGTAGAATCTAGAATAGAAAAAAATTGGTATGATATATGGTTCTGCCAACTGCACAGCTACCTCCCATGACAACTCCCTCTCACCTCCAGGAGTGAGGAACACTCTAGTCAATCTAAACTTTGACCTTCTACCTTCAAAAAGGGCCAAAGTTTTGAATTGAGAAACACATAATCTCTAATACACACCTTCTCACCTATGATATTGGCCAAAAATAAAAGTACTTTATTAAGGATGGAAAAACAAAGACCAGTTATATACAAAAATACAGCAGTTCAAAGGAAGGAGATTGTTCGGGGGCCAGGGGTCAGTTTCATAACTGATGATGTCAGATATATGGAGAATGAAATGTCATCTACTTACCTAGAAGAGCTTTAGTGAGGGTTTGGCTGAAAATAGCCAAAGGGCCCCCAAATCACAGGCGTCCTGGCTGGGAGCCTGCTTTGCCTTGTCACTGTATGTCTGAGGAAGACTGTTTCTGCCTTCAGGAATTCCTCAAATGGTAAGTGTCACACCCTGAATCCAGCTTATTCTTCCAAATTCAAAAAATGTAACTTAATACGGGCTTGGTTAAGGGCTGGGGAGAGTCACTCTAAAGCACCAGTTTTCAATGGGGGTCATTTGGCTCCCCCACACTGCAGGACGAGTGGCAACATCTGGAGACATTTTTGGTTGTCACAACTGGGGGTCACTACTGGCATCTAGTGGGTAGAGGCCAGGGATGCTAGTAAACATCTAACAATGCACAAGACAGCCCCACCACAAATAATTATCTGGTCCAAAATGTCAACAGTGTCAAGATTGAGGTACCCTGTTTTGGAGAAGTCCCTTCACATGGACAGGTGGGATGAAGTTGTTTTCCTCCGACAAATGCCAAATGCAAAAATAACTACTAATATTCTTCTTAGAAATGGAGTAGATGAAGAACAAATGAATTAAAAATTAAATTCAGTATAAATTTGTATCATAAGAGACATTAAAGAGTATACTGCACTGGTTTAAAAAAGCAGAGCAGTGGGGCCCGCCCATGGTGTAGTGGTTAAGTTCCCGTGCTATGCTTTGGCAGCCTGGGGTTCCCCAGTTCAGATCCCAGGTGTGGACCTATGCACAGCTCATCAAGCCATGCTGTGGTGGCATCCCACATACAAAATAGAGGAAGCTAAACACAGATGTTAGCTCAGGGACAATCTTCCTTACCAAACAAACAAGCAAACAAACAAGAAAATGGGGCAGTGAGATCTGAAGGAAATGCTAAAAGGGAATAAACAGCTTAAGAAAATGTTCTCAGAAAAAAAGCATGGTCACCAAATGAATTTACATAATGGTGGCAGAGTGGCCAGATTGTACATGGAAGAAATTCTAGACAATGTATTAAAATAGATGCTCCAGAACTTATCAGAGAACATTAAAGAAAATTACAAAAGAATAAAATATGTGAGATAAAACATAAAGAATATGTATTATATTTCTGGAAGCAAGCAGAGCAGAAAGCAGAAATGCAATGCTTAAACACATAATGGGAGGAAAATATTGAAGAGCAAAATCTTGAATCTTCAGATCAAAAGAATTGAGTGATTACTTGGTAAAATTAATTATTTTTTTAAGAAAGTATTTTCAAATTCCATAACCATTCAGGAAACAAAAAAGTTACTCTACAAAGGAAAAATAATTGGAGTTCTTCAATGAAACATTTAGTGCAAAGAATTCCAGGATAACAATTATACCGACTCCATATGGTGGTTGTGATAACTAATGAGAAATACATGTAAAATGTCTCGCCTAGTGCCTGCCCAATGACCAGGGTGTCGGCATATTGAAAAGAACTGTTGATGTTTCAGTTAGCAGGTTATTGAGGCTCTAAAGACTTTGGACTTTACCCCAAAGTCAATGAGGTTCCACTGAATGGCTTTGATTCTGGGAGTGACAGAATTAGTTCATTAGTTTGAAAAATTACTCTGGTGGAAGAATTGAAAAGGGAAAAATCCAAGCTTAAAGAAGACTAATTATAGTCTTTTAGGAAAGTAAAAAAAAAAAAAACAAAAAACTGCTTATAAGGTATTTAACTGCTTATAAGTCAGTGCAGTGGAAATGGAGAGGAGGGTGTAAATGTGAGATATTTCAGAAGAGTAATCACTAGGACGTGCCAAGTAATTCAAGGTGCAGGGGTGGCAGTTAGGAACAAGATCTGCTTTACATTCTTAAGATTATAAGTATTTGGGGGTGAAAAATAAATACAAATGTGATGTCCAAGGAAATAAAATTATATTTTCAACTAGAACATAGTAGAATGATCTTCACTTTGTGTTAATAGCTAAGCACTTTCAATAAACTACCAGAATGAATATTTATTGTACTCAGTTCTGAATTAGGGCCTGGGGATAGAGAGGCAAAAACACACTCTTCTTCTTTTCACAATATATGTAAGGACAATGGAGGAAACGAATACGTAGAAGCATTTCATATGTGCATGGTTAGGCATTGGATTAGAGGGAAGTATAGTAAGTGGTGGGTAGGTATATGGGGAATGACTCCTAAATGTGACAGGTTACCTGGAGACTACATCTAATCTGCATCCTGAGAATGAATAGGAATTAGGAGGCGAAACAGAGTGGGGAAGTGAGACTGGGTGGATGGAACACCAGGAAGAAAGATGGAGTGTCTCAGCACCATAGGGTTTTCCAAAATTGCTGTCTTCATACTAAATTGTAAAAAGGTTCCACTGGTCATTGACAGCACCAACTTTTTGAACTCAACAAAGTGAGGTAACGTTTTTGTATTATTAGTAGAGATATGATTGACAGACACTCACTCAGCGCCAATTCCAAACAAAAAGTAAGATACAGGGATGCTTTATTTCTTGTTACCCTAGAAATGTTTGCTGACACGATGATGATGGTGAAGATGATGCAGTGCTGGAGGGGTGGTAGTAATAAAAATTAATCCTTATTGAGTGTCTCTACATAAAAGTCACTGTTCTTAACCCCTCATTTAACCCTGAAAATAAAGCATATGTTGAATTCTTTCTTATCACAAGATGATTTAACTACTGCTGACTCCATTCTGATCAATGAAATGGAGGTTATTGTTTTTCAATCAAAATTTCTTTGACAGGTTCTCCCCCTAGTTTTTCAGACAGTGGAATTTGATATCATACATCAAATTCTCTCTAATTGATAGCATTGATTGCTTTCTATAATCTCCTTTTATGAAGTCCAAAACTGGTAAATTTTTGGCCATTTTATAGCACAAATGTAAACTTCCTCAAGCTACTTGAATGGTTTTTAGAAATATTATAGATCAGATTGCTTTTTTTCAGAATTACTTTCATTTTGTTTCTTTATTTCAAATCTGGCAATAATCATATTCATCGGATGTAGAAGTTTCAGATGAGCTTTTTTTTCTTTTTGGTTTTTATGTGAACATTTTAAATTCCTATTCCATGGCTTTATTTTAATCTACTTGAGCCATAGTTCTTTTCTAAAATCTTTTATTAAGAGTGTCCATCTCCACATTTGTTCCCCGTTCAATCTTCTGTGTCTTATGACCACAGAGGGTAGACCATTCACAAGATTGACTTTAGGAATTTGCCCTAAGCAATATTTTATTTCCTACCTTAAATCAACCTAATGTGGTGAGGAAAGACTATCATTAAATTAATACCTATGCTACCTGGAGGTATAGCTACAGTTTTATTTTGAAGAATCACCTTAAGGTCAGCAATTATTATCTCAGAGATTTTCATAGACATATTCCAGCACAGGCTTGACGCAATGCAGTCTTGGAGGCATGTGGTGCAAATCACAAACACAAATCTGTTCTCTCAGTGTATATAAAAAAAATTATGATTTAAAAAAATCTATAATTTCTTTACATGGCCATGTTTCACTTTTACTTCTTTAACTTAAACCCAATGTTATGGACTAAATGCTTGTGTACCCCCAAATTCATAGGTTGAAATCGTAACCCCCAATGTGATATTATTAGGAAATGGGGCTTTGGGGGTGGTTAGGTCATGAGGGCAGAACCCTCCTGATGGGATTAGTGCCCTTATAAAAGAGACGCCAGAGAGCTCTCACAACACTTCTTCCATGCGAAGACACAGTGAGAAGACATCCACCTGTGAACCAAGAAGTAGGTTCTCATCAGGCAGTGAATCTGCCAGAGCCTTGATCTTGGACTTTGCAGCCTCCAGAACTGTGAGAAATAAATTTCTGTTATTGATAAGCCATCCCGCCTTTGATATTTTGTTATAGCAGCCTGATCTAAGACACTCAAAACTTGACTAAGAGTACAGATTATGATTGTAATGTAAGAGTTAGTATATGTGTGTGTGCACAAATGAAGTCATCTCTGCATTGAGAACAACTTTTTATCAAAGCCAATTATTTTACGGAAAAATAAATCTTTGTTGTGAACCAGCCTCTGAGGGTTAGAACTTAATTTTTTTTTTTTTTAACGCAACATACCGTAACCTATCCTGATTGATATACACACCACCTAGGGTTATTGACATGATCCATCGAGTTATACATATAATGTGCTGAGAGAAGTATCTGGCAGCTAGGATATGCTCAGTAAAAGTTAGCTATTCCTATTTTTACTCTTTGTTATTATTATTATTTTTAGTACACAGCCTCATATATAGTCCTTGGTTGATAAATCTGTGTTACAGCAATTAATATGAATGAATAAAGGAAGGGTAATTAAACTCATTACTACAAGAATAGAATCCTGGCAGGAAAGATAAAGCACACTAATAGACATAATCGAAAAGGACTTTAATGAAGGGAATATTTCCCAGGTAAGGACAGGGACGTGGGAAAACAACAAGTGTTGAAGTGCCCAGAGACAAGCTACCTAAAAACTTTCATATCCCTCAGGAGTGAAGGGGCCTGGAGAAAAGGTAGTTACCAGAACAAGCCAACACCTGTAGCTGTAAGCAAGAGCTACCTCACAGGAGCTGTGGCCTTTTGTGGAGGCAAGAAGACCCTGCTAAGATTCCCCCTGGAAGACTTAGCTGTCTCTCCTCCTGCTCTAGTCTCCTGCTGGTGCTCAACTGGAGGCCACAATTCAAGGAAGCTGGGTTGATGCAGCCTGTAGAGGTCAGCCTCCAGTGCACACAGCAGAGTCTGTGTCCAAAGGGGCAAACAGAAAACAATACAATAACAAAAAGATTTTGGACCAAACCTCATTGGCTGGGCGTCGGGGGGTGGGGGGAGTGCAGGGGTGGAGATTAAACATTATATGCTAGCTGAACCATGTATAACGACAAAGTTTTGATTCTCAGCACTATGCATAATGGAATTTTGATTTTATTCCCCTAGGCTCAGAGAATATTCTCTCTTAGATGGAGGGAAGAGGAAAGCAAAGATGAAATCAACGCCCATCAAAGGAGAGGGAATGTCTTTCCCCAAGATGTAATTTAGTTGCCTAAGCTGCCCCCACCCCAAATGACCACCCTGCCCCACTTCTCTTGCAGGAGACATGGCATCTCTCACCTCTTTTTCTGCACTGCTTCATTTTGTCATCAGAAAGAAGCAATTTAAAAAGGAGAGAGGTCACATCAGACAAAATAAGCAGCTTTTATTTATGATCGTAGTCACAACTTAAGTTCCTCTCCTAATAACTTTACTTATTAATATCCTTTCTTTCAACCCACTGCTTTTTAGTGTAGAATAAAATTTGGCTTTCAAGTCCCCATTAATACTCTGTTAATATAAAGAATTTGTTGGTGTTAGCTTTTATCCCCCCCAGTCCTATATAAATGTCCTTATATTTTAGTTAATACATTAACACGTTCATATTTTTTATTATAACTTAAAATGTGGGCATCTTTCATTGTTTGTGTTTTTATACATCCTAGTTCTTTTCTTTTTTTGCTAAATCTCTTACCTCACAAAGGGCACAATCTGCTCACCGCAAGACAAAAGCCAATTGTCAAGAGGCAAGATGGTGGAAAAAAAGAAAGGGTTTATTACAGTTTGCTAGCAAATGGGAAGATGGCTGACTCATGTCCAAAAGAACCATCTTAAGGGGGCACAGAATCTTACAGCAGTTACATAGGCTGGTAGGTTATAGGGGAGGGGATTAGGAATGTTGACCCTCAGCTGTTACAGACTGGGAGTTGCCACACCAGAACTTTCAGTTTTCATCGATGATGGCTATCAGCACAGACTCTGTTCTGCGGTCATCACATTCCTAAGGAACTCAAAAGAACAAAGTTATCGTCTTATCGCTGCTGGGAAGTACACGCAGAAGCGGGCGTCGTAAAGTCTGCAGGGCAGTTACATCTCCTGGGGGTGCAAATCCAGCTGGGTTAGTTAGTCAGAGGTCATTCAAAGTTACAATAGGTTTCTTTTCTACAGTATGGCTTCCCTTATGTCTACCTTGTGTTGAGCTGGTATCAAATCCATTTGTTTTTGTTTGGTTTTTATTGATTGTAAATTTCTACACCATGGCAATTTTTCCAAAACTTTTCTATTATTTTTGTTTCCAACAGTTTTTTTTTTTTTTTTTTTGCCTTTCCCATAATCTGAAAGTATTGAACCTATTTTCTGAAAATATTAGAGGTCTATGTCAGGAATTCCTATTATTTTGAAAAAAAAATAAATATTTTTACTAAAATCTCCTCTAAAGCCAGCCCTAGCTACTCTCCAGCTCATCATATCTCCTGCTTCTTTCCCAGTATAATCCTCAACAAGTCATCTGCTCTCCCTTCTAAAGAAAGAATGTGGGAAAGATCCTAAGTTTTTACATCAGACAAGATAAGATTTTTATCTAAATTACACAAATTATTAAGTAACTTCTGTTAAAGATAACTTACCTCTTTAGTCTTATTTTGCTCATTAGTTAAAATGGATAAAACCATGTCTAGTTGGGTAGTTGTGAGGATTATATTCAATAAATGGTAGAGTTAGTTCCAGTTTAAATGTTCTTCAATCTCTCTCTCAGGTGTATTACAGAAGAATGACTAAGTAGAATATCAAATGTTTAGCTAAAAATATGAAATCATAGAATAATACTTCTTTGAAATAGTTTTGCTCTTTTTGGAAAAATGTCTTAAATAATGTCTTGTTTGTATCCAAATATTAGGTGGGATTGCTCTGTAGGGAATCGCATGACAGACAATGGAAGTCAATGAATTAGTTCTTGTTTTGCAGAATCTAAGCACAGAGAACAGACTTAGAAGTTCTTTTGGTGGTCCAGGAATCTCCACAGAGGATAGAGTTGGCCTAAAGGCTGCCCTCCCTATATTATCAGGCTCTCTTTCATGAATGAGGCAACTTCAACTATGTTCTGTCATCCACTTGCAGAAAAGGACTGCAAAGAGGAACTCTGCAGTCTAAATGCTCAGGGTCCTGCAAGACTGATTCCAGGAAGGGTCAGGCTGTGCCATGACTCCCCCAGTCAGGCCTGGGAGCAAGATCTGCATGTCAGTGTATGTAGTCTACATCCAAGAGAACAGATTAGATGCTTTGAATTTGTTTTCTAAAGAGAAGGTTATTTGGGGGGAAATTCAGAATAATTATGCTTACTCAACCTCAAATGCCAACACTTAAGAAAAATAGTTTAATTTACTCTTGCAAGAGAAGTTTGCTAGTGGAAAGCACGGGTACAGGAAATTGGCAGAAATATTCTGAATTTTCTATTTATAGGAGGCTTGGCAGGAGCAAAGGAGAGAATATGTTACTTGAAATATGCTTACTAAATTTTTTCTTTAACAACTCACTGGAAATAGGAAGTATTTATGGAGATTTTTAGAGCCACATAATGCCACTGTAAAAAGTAGTCTGTAGCGAACAGTATAAAACCATATTCCATAGTTGTTTGTTAAACCCAAATAAACCTTCATTTCAAAATAGCCTAATCAGAACTTAGTAATAAATTGTTGGAGAAAAAAAACCTCAGTGAATATGATTATATTTTTTACACTGTGAGGAAGATTCATTCTTAAGATTAATTTTAGTTAATTATCAGGAATTTGGGGACATTTTGCCATCAATAAATCCTTAGGCACATTATTACTGAACATCTATTATATATTCAGTATTATTCTAAGTGAAATAAGTGATGGAGGAGAAATATAAGAAAAGGCTCACATCTTTGTGCAGTCTTCAGTCCTTTGAGGAGGTAAGCATAGATGTTCAAAGGTCACACACACAAATAATTATGTAATAAAGAACTTCCTACATGGATTCACCCATAATGGAATGGGTAATCAATACTAAAGAACTTTAAAGATGAGAGATAGAGATTAGGTGAATACTGGATGGAGTAGACAGGGGATACTTCATGGAGAGAACTTGGCGTGGCACTGAATGCTGAACAAATATGACTATGTGAAAAAAGAGTGAGAATATTTCAGAAGAGAGAAATTACCTTAGGAAATGTGACTTCCTCATCCCAGAGAGAATGAAGGTAATTTTGTGACATGGCTATTATAGGCAAAGCTGGACATTTTGATGGGTCTTGAGAAAGACAGTCTTAATGGTCCCGTCCAATTCGGTGGCTCTGAATTAAGAGCTGTCTGAAGGTAGTGGGGCCTGAATGATCAAGGAGGATCTGTTAATGATGGTGTAGAAATCCTCATGGTGTGTTTTACTTTTTGAAATCCTGGGGCATTCTGGTCTCTGTCACTGTGCACCAGGGCTGTAACTGAAGGCCAAATGAAATTCAGATCAGCTCTCCAAATCTCCTCCAAGTGAAAACCTCTATGCAGGAACTGTGCTTATTTTTAACCCTTTATTTTTAAAAGAATAGCACTCATATAAAACTATAACCTCATATCT
Organism: Tapirus indicus; assembly: GCA_031878705.1. Taxonomy (NCBI): domain Eukaryota; kingdom Metazoa; phylum Chordata; class Mammalia; order Perissodactyla; family Tapiridae; genus Tapirus; species Tapirus indicus. The sequence goes on from CM062917.1 coordinate 69,135,220, forward strand.
AACAGTTGGCCTGCTTTGAAATTCACGTAACTGGAATAGCTTTACATGCATTGATTAGTAGCTAACTTCTTTAACTCAGAATAATTTGTGAGATTCTTCTATGTTGTATGGTTCTCTAGTTCATTGGTTTTCATTGCTATATAACATTCTGTTAATGAATGCATGAAGATTTATATGTCCAATCTACTGCTGATGTGCATTTGAGTTGTTTCCCAGTTTTTTTGGGGGGGTTAATATGAATAATGCTCTTATGAAAATTCTTATTTATTTCTCTTGGTGCACATATTTCTATTTTGAAATTACTTAGGATTGGAATTACTGGGTCATTGGATATGTGTATGTTCAGAGGTAGTAAATAATGACTGTTATCCAGAGTCCTTGTAGGAGTTCCAGTACTAACAAGAGTATTCTGAATTCTCATTGGTCTACCTACTTACCAAACATTTAGTATTGTTGGGTTATTTTTTCTTAGCCTTCTTGGTGAGTTTATAGTGTTATCATGCTATGAACTTAATTTTAATTTGCTTTATTACTAAGAGATGAATTATTTGAAAATAATTTTTACTGGCTATATGACTATCTTGCTTTATAAAGCATCATTTATACTACCTATTTTTCATTGTATTATGTGTTTATTGTTGTTATAATTATTGATTATTTATGAATTCTGGATCCCAATCCTCTGCTATACGTGTTGCAAATATCTTTTACCAGACTATGTCTTGATTTTTCTCTCTGATTTGTGTCTGCTGTTAAAGAAGGATTATAATTTTAACAAAGTCATATTTTTCAATCTCTTTCTTTATGGGCTATACTTTTTATATCCTACTTAAGAAATCTTTGCCTTCCCAAAGTTCACGAATATATTTTTATATTTTATCTTGCAAAGCCTTTTTGCTTTTCACTTTTCACTCTACAATCCACCTGGAATTGTTTTCTATCTTTGTATAAGTTAACAGTCAGGTTTCATTTGAATTTCATATAACCATGCAATGGAGAGACGAAAGAAACAATTACCAGAACCCAAGGCTGACCCATAGGGAGGAAACTAGAAGAATAATAACCTGGATTTACTCTTCTTTTTCCTCCTGATCACATGTCAGGACTTCCACTAGCTGAGACCAACAATGATATACTTCAGGTCAGCCTCTTAGGGCAGAGAGCAAGGTGGAAACTGGAGAGTAGTCTGGATGGACAAACTAAAGGTATTTGTCACACTGGGACCATGGCATTCTATTGAAGTTAATCATCAAATATTCCTCAAAATGGATCAGATTGGCAAAATGAAATAGCAGTGGGTAATTAGGCAACACTTCACCTGATAAAAAACAGACCATTAAATTATTAAAGCCTTGATGAATGAAATAAAGAATGAAAATGCCTAATTATATATCACATTTTGATATAACAAGACATATTTACTGGAATCACAGTATCATCCATTTGATTGGGGGTTTTGGTTAAAGATCAAGCTTCTGAAAAAAGCTTAATTTTCTGCTCCATCATTTTATCCCCATCATCTAGCATAATGTTGAGCCCATAAAACTAGTTAGCAGTTGTTCACTTGTTGAATTGAATCGATGGTGATGATTAACTTACCTGTGAGCTGGGATCTAGATTCAATTTCTAATATTAGGAGTTGTGGGGAGGAAATGAGTCATAATTACTTGTTCAAATCCAGTGGACTTGGGTACTGTGGCAGAAGAACTTGTGTGTTGTAACTTCTCATCTATTGGGACACCAGGCCTGATTGGTGGGACAGGGGCCCTTGGGTTATAAAGCAGGGGCCCCATAGTGGTAATTGCTTCCCCACGTTTGATATTTAGGGGTGCAAGTGGGACAAAGCCGTTCAAACAGTCTTGTACCCCATTAGGAACTAGAGTAGAACTAGAACTCCACTGGGAGCCCTAATTCATCCATTTATGTGAAGCTAAAGGGGAAAGAGGTGGGAATGATAAGTCAAAACTTATGCTTCACACTGTGACTGATCTCCCAGAAGGATGAGCACACTCATAAGCTGAGCTTTTAAATATTTCCTACACTTCTTCAGTCACATAGATTGTCGTCCCTCCTGTAATAACCCTCATCCCTCATCCCAAGCCTCACCTTTACTTTACTCCATTATGGCAATTACCTTATATGTCCCAGAAGTCCACAAGTAGAGGCCTGTACTGAAAAGTCAATGAATGGAATACATCCCCAAGAATCAATAAAGTAGAACAAAGATCCTAAGTCCTTGCCCAGATTTTGTCGAAGAAAACCGAGATGAGGAACTCGAGGACAGGTGAAGTCAGTAAACATCAATTTTCCCCTGCTCAACAAATTTCTCTTTCTTACACCACCATGATTATGCTGAAGCTAATTACCTTTTTGCTTAATTCCATCTGCCTGAATAGAAATTGCGATTGGATCTATAACACATTCAGATAATGGCTTAGTATTTGTTTTTTTTTTCCCCTCAGAGTTCATTTTATGATAGGTCTTCAGTAGAATCCAGAAAAAGGAAAAAACAAGCAAACAAAAAAACAAAACAAAAAGAAAAAGCAAACATGGGCCAGTGAAAATAGAAATCTCAAGGGACCTGCTGCAGTTTTATTCACAGGATTCATTAGCCAAAGGGAGTAAAAATGCAAGTCTGTGCATTATAATTACAAAGGATACAACAGAGAAAAATCCTCCCTAGCTTCCCCCAGTGGATTCCTGGCCTCCCTGAATCCCCTCCAGCTTGAGTGGAAGTCCTTGGGTCTCAAACACTGTTTGTGGAATCTTTGATGTTGTTCCTTATGGGGCTGGCCCAGCAGCTCCCGAACATGACCATAGTTCGGGGCAAAGACCCCTAGAGCTACCAAGTTCTGTGATCTCTCTGGGACATTGTGTCCCCAAGGCCCCTGGCTCTTGTTCATGGCCCTTCACTGTAAGGAACACTCTAGCACTCTGAGGGCTGGTCCCTGGGACATAATCGACAGAGTCTAGAGTTGGTAGAAGGACAAGGCAGGGCAGAACATCCCCCCACTTCACTCTCCACTTCTTCAGGGGCACAGCTGGCTGCCCCTCACTCTGCCTGCACCCAAACAGGACCATCGCCCCTCTAGAGGCCCAATGGGCAGTACTTCCCTGCCATTGTGGGATAACGCTGATGCACATCCTTTCTCTATCCTTAGTCCCTCAGGTTCTTTGTTGTTAATTTTCTCTCTACTTGTTCTTACCTTCTAGCTATTCTTATATCCTACAACCAGCCATAATACAAGACAGAGGAAAACTCTAAAGTTTTGTTTTGTTTATATTTTTATGTTATTTCTGCATTTTATTCTACAGTGCTGCTAACAGCTGACTGGTGAGGAGGAGGATGTGCTGCCACAGCCCAGGGCCATGCACTGGTGCCCTGCACCTCAGTGCCCAGCATCCTGGGACTCACCCAGCCCCCTCTGCACATGGCCTCATGCTCGCCCCAGACTGCCCTGCTCCACATGCAGGAGCTCTGTGTGTGCCAGAGCTTCCAAGATTTTCCTTATCTACCCCTGACAGAGAGCTGACTTTGACTTTCTAGATTTCTAATTAAAAGAAAACAAAGAGCTGAAAGCACAACACAATACTGACCCAACTAGGTGGCTGGGAGCAGAAGATGACGGTGAGGATGAAACAGTACGTAAAACGTTGACCAGCTTAAACTAGTTTTGCTTCCTTAAGACAGGTTATTGACTACTGAAACCTTGCTCAATAACAGACACTGCACTGCGCATATGCCAGGCAGGAACCCATAGCTGCAGGATCATCCCAGAACAAAGAATCTTCAGAAATGCTGCCGCTGGAGCCCTGTGCAAGGCAAGAAGTCCTTCAATAAGGAAAATCTAGCTTCCAGCAGCTTAAGTGGTTTGATTTCCATATATGGACTGATTTGAGACCAGCCAATCAGCTTACATGGGCCCAGTTGCAGCTTAGTAGCACCTAACTCCTTAAATTTTTCCCCGAACCTTCTATCAGGGAGACAGATTTGACAACCTTGCTTCCTGTCTCCTTGCTGGTCGACCTCACAGCAAGTAACAAGAAGACTGTGTTACATGGCAGCTTCAATAACATGTTCACAAGACCACAGGAGGTTCTCCCCATTTGGGGGAAAATGGGCAGAGAAGCCCACTTTAGAGAATCCTTCATTTTGGTTTTGGTCACCAGAACTTCTAATATGGTTGTCAACTGCAATTCTCCCCTCCAAAACAACTCCCCCCCACACACCATCAACAAAAAAGATTTTAAAAAAGTTGTAAATTTTGCCTCTAGGTCTTTTTAATATAGCTGAAATTTAAATGAGTTTTCGAACACAGTCAAGTTTGAGGATGCTACTTCCAAATTTATTTCAACAGATTGAATTACAGAAGAAGAAAAACTTTTTCTTATTGATTCCATGTAAAATTAAACTGATTATCAAGCTTATTGGGACAGTATAGATACCCATATAAGTTCCCAAGCTCACTAGTCAGTATATCAGGCATAATTAAGTCTCCCTTCTCACAGGTATCAGTGAAAATACCAACTCTTATTGTCTGGTCTCCATCATTGCATCTGAAAGTCAAAGTGGTACTTCTAATTGCTCTGCTAAAGCTTCTTATATAGACAGAAACCACTCAGTCTCAGAACAGTGCAAGGCATTAGAAAATGCAGCATGAAGTATCTGTCCATAACTAGCTCCCTCAAGAAATTTATAAATTACTCAAACATACAAGTACCCAATCTAATTAGAACACTTAATGATGTACCTTTATCTGCTCATGGCCACATGCCGTGCACTCTAACTGTCCTTAATTGTGAAAATATGATAAAATCTGGAAATCCTACCTGCTACAGGCACATTTCACTGCCTGGGAGGATTTGCATGTGGAGATAACAAATCATTCGGTGTCTGGATCAGACCACTTGCTTCTCACAATCCCAAATTCTCTACAACCCTCGGTTCTTCCCAAGCCTGGCATGACTTGGTGCCATTCTCTTTCCTTATTAAAAATGAAGATAGGACTGCTAGCATGTGAATAGAAGGGTGATAGTGTTAGCACCAAACTTACAAAGGTACAGTTCTACATCAGCTTCAAAAGCAGAATAAAGCAATATATATATATATATATATATATATCTCCACCAAATATATATTTCATACAAATCCATCCAATAAATATACATATATATATATATATATATATATACACACACACACACACACACACACACACATTCTTTTTGCCACTAGGCAAATCTATGATGCTATTGTGGTGGGGCAGGGGCAGAGCTGGGCCCAGAAAAAGGCAAATGGGCAGGATTGTCTCAGAACTGGGTTTGGGTGATATCCCCCTTCTGCCACCTAGCAGCAAACCTTGATTGTGTCCTGTACAGTGGAGAGGTTGGTCACGCCCTTCAGTCTTGTAGGAGCTTCTGGGCAGGCAGCTCTGTGAACCTTCTCTGCTTTGTGTTGAAGAATAATACAGTCAGAGCTGTGACCAGTCACAATGGTCAGACACAGGAGACAGTCAAGACACAACAAACATTGAGATTCAAATCATAAAAGCAGATCCTGAAAGAGGAGTTAACTATTGAGAAACAGGGCAATGCAGAAGAAAGCAAAATCAGTGCTTGTTAACAAATGAGAAGAAAGACAGAATTCAGAATTCAGAGTATGCATTTCGTCCTTCTCTTGGAAGAAATGTAAACAACGAGCACAGTATTGACGTGAAGTGCCACCTTTGGGTCAACCCTTAATTGATTGGGATCAAATTCAAGAGGAGATTTCAAAATTGGAAACAAAAGTGGGCAGATTTACTTCCAATTAAGAAAATAAGTTTACAAAAACTCAGTAGGAACAAGTTCCATGTCACAAATGCAAGTAGACAATCAAAGGCAGGAAAATTATAACATGTGCAATGAGTTTGAAGTTGGTGAAATGTCCTCTCCCCAGTTCCACTTGCAAATTTAAGGGTGCCATTCAATGTTATCCCAGGCATGACATAAGGAAGACTGGTTTCCAAAACCAATACCAATTTAATAAATGTATGTCCAATAGTTCTTTGAAGACCAGATGTTAAAGGAATGCCCAATCTTGGAGAGAAGAGACATTATCCTACCTAATATTTGGATTTTTTCATTTAACTTTCAATTAAAAGCTATGGGGGAGAAAAGAGGAATAGACCTTGTGTGCTGGTCTTTGTAGCTATTGGATAATTAGCTATTCAAATGGAATAGGAGTGTTCTATGTTTTCTAAAGGTATTAAAAGTACTTGTATGTATGGTGGTGGATAAAGAAAAGACAAAAGCACAAAGGTAGGATATTGTTATCTCAAAATCTAGAAGAATCACCAGGAAATGATTGTGTTAACATTAAAAGCTCAACTTACTTGGTGTTCAGTGAAGCAGGTAAGATACTGTACACGGACTTAAGGTCCAGATAATAGATTTTATTAGATGTGCATGCAGTTCCGCCAACAGTTTTGGTGCCTGCAAATTGGTCAGATAGTGTCCACTTTTGTGATATGATTTGAAAGATCCTCCAATTGGATATGTTAACACATTAGCTCTAATTGCTGTAAATATGAGTCAAAATACAGTTTTCACCACTGAAGAAGATAGCAGATCTCTTTTCCAAGTCTTTCTAGACTGAATTTCTAGATTATTTTTCAAATTAACAATGTTGTTTGTCTGTAGAAAAGTGGTTGCTTTTGGTTTATCAAGTGACTGAGAATTGGAGTGTCCACATCAGCATTGCATCAAGAGCAGAGGAATTGGGGGGTGGTGAGCATTAGTTGACTTTCCAACAGGGAAACCACAACAATAATTGCTACTGATTTAGTGTGACTGAGGTCTTATTTGTGATGTAACAATGGTCTATATTTTTGAGTTTCCCTGGAACACAGATGGAAAGATTTGAGATAGACTGAGCATTTGAAACAACTTAAAATACTAGGGTTTAAAAATAAATAAAATAAAAAATACTTAAGAGAAATGAATTTGGAGCTAAAATCTAGCCCCTGGAATTTTTACATCAATATTCCTTTTGTCTTCTAAAATTAACACTTTTATGTGATTTAGGGCAAGGTATTAGCTTCCCTTGTGGTTAGAGTTTAAGTTCTCTCAGATCAAAATCCAAAAGTCTGTGACATCTTGGTGGACATGATGAAAGTAATAGCTTCTTTGGTTGTAGATGTTTTAGCTCATCAATCAAGAGTTGAAATTTTTGGTGAGATAGACATTATTCATTTTCCACCAAAACCTTTTTTCTTTTTTTCCTGAAAATTGAATCCTGTTTTGCTTTAGGATATCAATATGACCAAATAAATATATTCACATATTCAGATGCTCTTTCCACTAGTAGAGGTCATGTGCCCTAGTTCTGATCAATGATATACACACAGAGTTGGACAACATGCACTGTTGGTACTTTTCTTTCCCTTTCTGCCTTCTAATGTCTATTACAGAGACAAATGCCCTGAGACATTCAGCCGTTATCCTGTGTCCAGGAAGATGAAAGCCATACACATATCTTGGCAGAGCAAGGGGATGGGAGATGCCTAGGACCTTGATGACATCAATGGCCTTCTGTCTTGACTTGGACTGTCAACACAGTGACTTCTGGCAGCAGGAGATGATTAATCTTTGTGTTCAGCCTTTGTTAGATATTTTGTTTTGTTTTGGTTTGATGTTTGTTTTTGCAGGTGGACACATTCCTAAATGATACACGTGGTTATATAGTAATCACCTGATGGCATATTAATAGTTTAATCACAATTAAATAATGCAGGATGGCCACAAATGGATAGCAATTGCCTTGGGCTCCATGATATGTTGAGGCTAAGCGAGGATACATGGTAAAAACTTGAGGTTTTTATCAGAAATATTTTTGAACATTAGAAGAGTAGTCACTGGTAGACCACCTCTGTAAGTTATTTAACCTCTCTGAGTTTAGTTTTCTCATCCATAATATTTGAATATTAACAATTACCGTATGAAATCATTCTAAAAACTGATTCTAAAGGACTTTGCAAAGTGCATGGAACATAAAGAGGTGTCCAGTGATTATGGGTTCCCTTTCCTCTCATCTTTCCCATCACAATTTGTTCATTATAATCTGTCACACAAATTAAGTGTCAAGCTAAACCACTGATAATCTTTTATAAACATGAGAACTCAGAAAAAAATGTTAAATAAAAGTCATCAATCACCAATTTCTGATTGCTAATCCAAGCTGTCCTCACAAAGTGTATCGTATGTAGATGTATATATGCACACACATGCACACACACTTCTGGTGTAGGTATGTGGTTTCTATTTGTGAGTGTGTCAACAACACAGGGTAGAACAGAGGCAGATTCAGCTGCGCTATTCATAGGAGTTTCCTAAATAGTTTAAGTGGCAACATTTTGAAAAAATTAGGAAGGCTACACCTATGGAGGTCACACTGTGTAAGTCTGAAAAGTTTGCTTTTCACACCGGTTTTCCTCAGAATCAGTGTGTCAACATCAATGGAAAATAAGCATGTCACAGCAGTCATTACCGTGTAATTCTGGGCTGTGTTGTCAAATTTCAGACAAGTTGTTTCAAAGAAGCACTACACAAAACTCTCTATACATCTTTACACAAGTCATTCATCAAATAATTCTTCATTTAGCATAATTAACTACTTTTCGTACACTTCCAACTCTAATACATAGATTAAAAAGAACCATTTTTACACCTTCCTTTTCAATTCTCTTTTATCTACTCTTTCTCTGTATTATGATTATAATAAACATTGCTATTACTATTGATTCAATTACATATTGCTTCATATTAATGTAAAAGATTTTGTTTCAGTGGCTAATTATTAAATCATAATATTAAAATGTTGGTTTTTCTATGGTGATTTTTATTAAAACCTTTTATTACAATAATTGATAGATACCATTAGTTATTTTATAGTCCTTCAATAGGATGCTGTTCTGGAAAGTTAATTTTCTCAGGATGATAAATGTCTTGGCCAAGATCTCACAAGTAGATGATAAGGGAATTAAGACAAAAACCTTGGTCTTACTCTCTTAATCTTATAATCTTCAGAAGAAACACAGAGTCTGGAAAAAAACTGTTTGGAATCCATTTTTCAGTACCAAAATGCAAGCATTTTTATCAATTTAGTCGATCCAAAATTTAGACTAATCTCAAATATTTAAACTATACAAAAAAACAGGAATTGAATTGAAAGACTTTTTAACATAAGAAAATGTTTAAATGCCAAACATAAATGAGGCTTACTTAATTAAGAAATCAAACCTCCTCTTGTGTTCTATTTATTCAGTAAGTCATGAAAAACAACAAACATACATCTGTATTCTTGAATAAAGGACCCAAAGGGAAAGTTAACAAATATAAATCAGAAACAACATTTCTGTCAAAATACTCCCCAAGGTCAGACATACTCTCTGTCCAAGCTAGCAGTGGATCAGTTCTAGAGAGTAAACTGCACCAGATGATTTCTCAGAAGACCTAGAAATGCTAAATTACAAAAGCTTCCCAGAAGCCCTTGAACCTCCTAGAACTACCGGCACAAATGAACAGCAGGTTTTCGAGCCACAAACTTTAAGTAATACTATTTCCATGACAGACTTCCAAAATCACCCCAGCATCCAGGTAAAAACCCCAGGCCTGCCACAAACTATGATTTGATGAAATCACTTTATCTGTTTGGGACTATAATGATCTATTATAGTGAAATAGTAGTTCCCACCTGGGGGTTTATGATGAGAGAGAGAAAGAATGTAAGTGAAGCACCTGACTTATATTGGATGCTCAATATATCACAGTCACATATCCAGATGATATTGAAATTCAAGGGGGAATACATCACTTATTCTACTTTGTGATAAGAATACAATTACTGAGGTAGAAGATGTAAATAGCAGCTCAGCTCTTTATGTAGAAGACATTCTTATTTAGGTTTAATGTGAGCTAGAGGCAGGAGTTTTGTTTTGTTCATAGTTGTAGCCCAATTCCAAAATCAGTTTCTGAGTTATATTAGTTTTTCAATAAATATTTGATGAGTAAATGACAATTCTTTTTCCTCTTCCTAGAGGACTGCCATTTTATAATGCTTCAAACCTCCCTATGTAGATACTGAAATATAAGAAATCTATTCCTCTATTCCTTGGCCTGACATTTATCTTAACTGGCACCTGGAAACCCACTTTGCACAAAACATTTGCTCTTAACCAGGTAAATTAGCCTTCTTATCAGAGTAGATAAAACATGATATAAGAAGCAGGAACAATAGCTGGGTATATTTTCCTTCTGGAGCACATTATCTTGAATGATTTCCCCTATCAGGTACCATTTCAAATAGTATATAAAAAATGCAATTCCTGGAAGTATATAAAAGGCACAATAAAATGAATTACAAACAAGCTTAAAAGCCTTTATGAAGGCAGAAATTAAAATGAAGTGTAGATTCTTCACCAGAAGCCAATAATAAATTAGGGATATTTGCATTCCATGGTTTTTAACTAAATTAGCTTTACATATTAGGTGTGCCATAGTCTGCCTTTCACTGTCATTAATATTAAAACAGCACTGCAACATTGTCAAACGGCTGAGTAATCTAGTGAAATGAGTAAAGGGGAGTAAAAACAGGTTTAAGGCCCAGTCTCTTCTCTATAAGATATTTGTTATGTATTTTTTCCTATTTCACTGACTCCTATATTACTATTTGGAGGATGAAACAAACATTCTGGAATTAGAGAGTCCAGGAGAAATCTCCTTTAACCAAATCATTTCCAGAGAAGCTAAGATTTAGAAAAAAAGGCAGGGATTTAACCTGACTCTTAGTTTCTGATAGTAAATTCTTTTGTTCTACTTGGTTGGACATTGTCATTCATTTTCTCCCCAGTTCCACCCTTCTACTTTTCCAGAACAAATTCTGTCCTTGATGAACTCAGAGCACCAATTCAGCAGACAAAAGGGAGAACCATCCACACAGACAGACACAGAGCCCAGAGCAAATGTTCTGTGCATCGCACAGAGAGTCAACGGCTGTGGTGGGGCTGAGGTCCTTCAGCTGCACTCAGTATCCTGGAGGATGGCCATCTCCTTGCAGTTGTCCTGGAGGATGGCCACCCCTTGCAGTTCTCTTCCTCTTGCCTGGACCTCTCAGCGATAACTGTTCAGGACCCAGGACTAAGGCAGAGCTTGTGCATAGACACTAGGCCATCACGGCTGCTGGGAGCAAGTCAGTTTCACCAGCCTGTGAGCCAAATCTGTGCAGGTCCGTTCAGCACCTTCGCCCTTCGCCTTCTCTGCTGATAATGCGATGATGAAATCAGACGTTAGCTCTAACATTAAATACCACACAATGACAAGAAGGGCCCTCCTTATGTCCTCAAGCTGGCTGTGTTGAAGGACAGGTTTTCTTTTCCTTTTTCTGTCTTTTTGTTCTTGTTTTCAGTTTTGTTTGTCTGGTTTTATTTCCAGTTTATACTGGACTGTTAATTTGTGAAATACATTAAAAATGAATTGCTAGAATAATATGAGGAACAGTTTTTAAAAACTTAAAGACATACATATAAACTATGCCCCAGGACTTTTATGACCTCATTCAGCAAAAATAAATTTATTTTTTATAAATATAGGGAATAATATAATATAGGGAAATAAAAAAGAATTACAAAAAGTATACACCTTGCTCCTTGAAAATATGCTTATAAGTGATCAATATAGAGAAATGTAAATATACTCATAGGTTTCTATGTTATTATTATTCAATAGTAACTAAACAAAAATTATAACTGAAATTTTGACTTCCCATATTAATGCATATACATGAATTTTTAACAAAGACAGATATATTAATGTTGCAAGTTTTTAATGTGAATAAGAACTTACTTCTTGTTTGTTAATCAATCTAGTCTAGGTTGGACAACATACTATTAACACAGATAATATCACCTAAATTGTTTATGTTTAATTTTAATTAAAATTTTGGCAGAAACCAGTCTTTCAGAAGTATGTTGCCTAGAATGGAAAAAGAAATGAAATTTAAAGCAATTTCTGCAAGCCCAGAACTTTAATTTTTAACTTTTATCCAGAAAGAAACAAAAGAGGCTTCAAAAGGAAGTCAAGAAATGTTCAATATTAATTTTTAATATATTAGCAGCTAGTTCTAGCCAATAATCCTATAAAATTACAGTTAAAATTTAAATGATCTCAACGAAAGAGATGGATTCTGTACACGAATTTCCTGTGCCTGGATCTTGTTTTGATGGAAAATAATTTTCAAAACATTTCATCAAATTCACAAAGTGTTTATTGGTAATATCTCATAGATATTCAACATCAAGATCATCGTTTAGTTGATCCAAAATTCTTAAATTACATAACAATTGCTATATAATTTATATATCTGTTATATAACAGATTGTTATCACAATCTGTAGAAATTCTATTCTTCAAAGATTTTTAATTTTGTTCTTTGATTATATCTGCCATTGAAAAATATATTTCACTCCTTTCTGGCATGGATATATTTAGGTTGTTAAAAATGTCAAAAGTATGCACAATAAGCAAGTCCTGATGTCCAATCTACTTGTTCACACTCGTTTTTTATCTTAGACGAACACCGACAGGCCATTCGGTAGTTCAAACATTCTTGATACAATTTTTCCCAATGATAACTATCATGACTCAGCATTCAAAATAGTTTTTTTATAATCAGTTTATATATTATCAAATGATGATAAGAATAATGTAAAATTCAAGGCATTAGTCCATTAGTCTTTACATAATTCACAGATTTCACTGTGGCACTATGCACTCTTTAGCTCACTTTTGTGTGGGGAAGCAAGATTTTCTCAATGAAGGGGTTACTATGTTGATTTATAGTTTGAGACCAGCTCCATAATCTGGTGACCAGCCAGAATGTTTTCTTTTCAACATTTCCATGTCATTTGAATATATGCCTGCACAATACTTAAACTCCAAACCATGTTTGATGACTTTGCAATATTTTGTAGTTTTATGTAGTTCAGAGCTAGTTGTGTTTGTCAGAATGAAAGATGAAAAAAAAAAAAACATAAGAATTTTCCTTCATTTCACCATCACATTCAAATATCACATATATCTAAAGAATTACCATGTTAACAATATCTGTGCATTTGGAAGCCTGCACTGAATGTGCAGACCCACCCAACCTTTCCAAGAAAGCATCCCTGATGCACTCTTTCACTAACGTTTTAGCAATTATACATGCTTAGCAACTATATTATAGAAAAAAAATGCTATGTATAACACTTAAATCACCAATGTTTAGATGTGAAATATTGAACAACCGTTCTGTTAACTCTTTAATGTAATGCTCTTTCTTTCAAATAAATCTTTAGTTTTGAACTTTTTCTTTATGATGTGCTTGTAAATGCTACTTGCATTTTGATGGTTGCTTCATTAGACAGTGTATCTCCAAAAATAACATACTCTGGTTTTAGCATTTGACCCTCAATTATGGTTTGAAAACAAAACCCAAATCATGATGAATTATACTGCCAAATAAACGAGAAAAGACAATAAAAAGAATTAACCTATCTGCATTACAAATGAATATATAACTAGACTGAAGGGAGTGGGGAAAAAGGACTAACTTAAGTAAGTTTGCACAACAGACTTCTGATTTGTATACTTTGAGTACAAAGAGAAAAAGAACTATATGGAAATACTATATTCTAGTTAGTAAATTTATCTCTTAAAAGGGTATAGGTTAGTAATTCTGAAACTATGTGCATGCTGGATTGACCAAATAAGTAAATATATTGGAGAGGATGAGAGTCAGATTTGTTACTGTCAGAAAAAGTTACAAATATGCAAGAGGGAGGGCTCTAGTGAACCCTGTGGTATGGAGTTTGAAATCAGAAGAATCAATGCGAACTCGTAGAAAGAGGTAATAACAGGAACGACTGTAGAAAGGTGTGCATGTGTGGGTTAATACACACGAGGGAGAGAAAATTCACCATATTCACAGGCCGTGCCCACATTCAAGGGGAAGGGATTATACAGGCATACCCCGGGAGGGGGAATCATGGAGGGAAATCGCCTGCCACAGGATAACTGCAATAAAACTTAGAGTACCCATGCTTAATGATACAATATGGAGAGCTTGCTCCTTGAAATTAAGGACAAGACAAGAATGCCCGAAGAAGGAGACTAGCCACCTAATTTGAGCATTTTATTAGACGTCCTTGTCAGTGCTATAAGATAAGAAACAGGAGTTAGGTTTACAAAGATTTTAAATAAAGAAATAAAAATGTTAGTATATTCATAGCCAAATAATGTGAAGCAACCCTCTCAGAGACTTGCGGATAAACAATGACAACCGACGTGTGAAATTACCTGTGTCACTAGATTCAGCAATGTTTTAAGATGTTAGCAATTACAAATTAACCTTTAATATACTACCATTTATAATTGCACCAGGAAGCATCACATTCCTAGGAATAAATCTCAATAAAAGATGCAAGATCTCAACACAGAAAAGTATGTAATACTGTTGAGAAAATTTTAAAAGGCCTAAATAAAGTGGAGGATACATTATCTTCATAAATTGGAAGATAAATATTATAAATATATCAGTATTCTCCTATTAGTCTATAGATTTAATTAAATTCCAACCAAAAACTAGTAGATTTTATTTTTTTTGCGGAAATGGAGAAGTTGATTCTAAAATCATACGAAAATGCAAAGAACCAAAGCTAAATCCATATTGAAAAAGAACAATGCTAGAAGACCTACACTCCCTAATATTAAGGCACATTCCACAGTGACATTAAAGCAATGTTATATTGGACCATAGATAGCAAACAGACTGATAGATTCATCAGATTGCAGAAATAGATCCACCCAATGAACATTTTTGTTAATGACAAAAGTGACACTTCAGAGTAGAAGGGGGAAGGAGAGTCTGTTTAATGAATGGTGGTGGATCAAGTGGATAACAATATAAAATAGTAGTTTAACCTTGACCCCTATACCACATACACAAATCAATTACATGTATAGGGTTAATCTAAATGTTTATTTTCTAAACAGTAAAGTTTCTTGAAGGTAACTCAGCAGAATATCATCCTGATACTGGGACAGACAAATCTTTTTAAAACAGAAAAAATCCCCACAAAACTGTAAAGGCAATTATTGATAAATTGTAGCACATTAAAATCAGGGATTTCTGTTCACCAATAGACACTGTTGAAAATAACAGAAAAGCCATGGGTTATCAGTAGATATTCACCTTAGATATAATGGAAAAGCTCTTTTATCAAAAATATAAAATGAAATACCTAGCATCAACAATTAAATGACATATATACTAATGAAAAATAGGCAACAAACTTCAATAAGCATTTTAGAAAAGGGCAGGATAGGGAACCAAAAGGGCAAATAAATATATAAGCGTCTCTTTAATCATCAGGGAAATTAAAGTTAAGACCAAAATAAGATCCTATGACACACCATGAGAATATGGTGAACATTAGGACAATGACAAAAGGCATTTGTTGCTCAGGTTATGGAAAAATAGGATTTCTCATAAGCTATTGCTCATGTTAGTGTTAACTGGTACAACCAACTTGGAAAACTTGGGAATTATCTACCAGAAGGAACATACTCATACTATACGATGTAGAGAAGGCATTACTACTTATGGCATATATCTAAAAACCGAAGAGTTAACAGTAGGTCTCTAATTCACTCACCCTCTTTCAGATCAACTAGGAATATGTTGACCTAAAACAAATCTCCCTGTGAATATGGTAGTGGTATTTTGCTCCAGAAAAATTACTGTCAAAGTTGTTTCAGTCTAAAAATTACTTTTATCAGCATATGCCTGGTAAAGACGGTTGGTTTTAAGTAAAAATGGAATTTCTAAATCTGTGGTATATAAATTTACACAACAAACATACATTTATGAATGGAAGTTAGTCACATAATCTTTTTACCTCTGTGTGACTAATCAAATCTAAATGACTTCAACTATATTGACATGTACTACAGACACTGTTTCCTGTTATTCTAAAAGCAGACTAGGTCCCAGTTTAGGAAAGGGGACAACTCGAAAGCTGTTTCTTCCTATTTGGGGTTTGCCCAAAGAGTAATGCTGTGCCTGAGACAGCATTTTTGCTTGCATTCTTTGAATCATTAGTAAAGTTTGAGATGATGTATAATGCCTATGAGTTCACTTTGACATGTCTACCATTTGTAGTAACACAGATTGGTGTCTGTGGTGAGATTGCATTTTAAGTCTACAAACTATGTTGGCAAAGGTGTTTTTGTTTAAAAATAGGAAGGAGAGAAAATCATGATGAGAATCTGATGCTAGGAATCTTCCTATATATCCTTGGTATGAAGTGATGAAAGATCTGTGACTGACTATGGGGGACGATTCCTCATCAACGGAATTTGGAAGAAATAGAGGCTAAGAGGTCCGGCTAAGTGAAAAGAGAAATAATTTCAAGGAAAGGGTATGTTAGTAAATACTATTTCCTAAATGTTATTAGCATTGCCAGAAATGAAATCTAAAAGAGGAAATGAGACAGAAGAGAAAGATTCAAAACCGGTTCTTCTGGTCTCTGAAAGGCATGACCTTACTTCTATGGCAATCTCAGCAGATGTAAAATATTCACTCGCAAAATAGCTCACAACCTGTTATCAGGCAAAAGACTACAGGAGTAGCTGGGGCATTGGGCAGATACCACAGAATGCAGAGGTTATTCTGTTAAAGAACTGGGGCATTTTTATGAGGAACATTAGCAAAAACCTGATGCATTCATGTTGGCATGGATTTTCAGAATAAACAATCAGGGGGTACATGGTCACTTGCACAAGCTAGTTACTGGAAGGGAACATTGGGGTTTATAACACATTTCCGAGTGCATACAGACTCTTCCAAATGCTATGGCAACTAACTTGTTGCAAGGCATAAAGGTAGGGGTTCAGCAAACTTACCCCGAGAGGGGGAACTGTCAAATGGAATACTCTTTCTGAAACAGTAGGGATGTTAGGAGTGAAGGAAATCCAGTGTTTATTCTGACTATCAGAGAGACACACCTAACTGAATGCCATTGACTCACACTACGAAAGATGCAGTGGTACAGCACCCACCCCAAATCTGGGGTATCTTATGTAACCTTGCTCTTCGAGAGCCATGAAAACACTGAGAAATCAGTAATAATCAGGTAACTAATTGCCATTCACAAGGCTAAATTATAAAAAAGATTCATGTTTTCTAAAAGAATTGTGGCACCAATGGGAAATATGCAAAAATGGAAAAAGAAAAGATAACCAGATTAAACATATGTAGTTATTTACATGACTAGTGAAAAATGGGATAAAAAAAGGAGTATCACTGTATGATTCCAACTTAAATGAACTATCTAGACTAAGCAAATTCAGAGGGACAGAAAGTAAATACAGGTTACCAGGGGTTCGGGAGAGGGAGGAATGGGCAATTACTACTTAATGGTACAGTGTTTCTATTTGGAATGATGAAAATATTCTGGAAATAATGGTGATGGATATATAACATTGTGAATCTACTTAATGCCACTACACTGTACACTTAACATAGTTAAAATGGTCAATTTACATTACTTGTGTTTTACTGCACTAAAAACATACTTATAGAAAAGGAGAAAATGAATAGAATTTTTACTAGAGAAATGGCAGTGTGCTACTGACAGTGGGAGGGGAGTGAGAAGGAAGTTTTAATACTGGGCATGACACTTGCACCTCTTAAATGATCCAGCAAATTTGCTCTGTATAACCAAGTTTAGATGAATTCAAATCCACTCCTAGGAATCATAATCCAAAAAAGAAGATATTTGAAGATAGGCCTGAATTTGCTCTTTCAATTTAATCCATAGAATCTTAAAATAATTGACAGGAGATCTGGGATCTGCTTGCCTAAACTCTATTGGGGGATTCAAGACTAGTTACAGTGATAGGCATGAGATGACCCAATTGTGATAAGGAAAACTTTTGGGAATTACTAGAAAAGAAACAGGGATATCCATGGGGGATAAAGAGGAATGCTAAATGACCTAAAATTGAAACTTGGAGGGTACAAGATGTGGTTGAGAGTAGTAGTAAGGCCGTGATTCACCTGCAAATTAGAAAACAAACTGCAGGTGTAATTGCTCCACTGTTATCTGAAAACATAATTGGGACTAATATCATAGAGATCTGCCTCTACCATTCTGCCAACATGACTGATAACCAAGTCAGCCCTTTGCCCAGTACATGGGACACGTGGAATTGCCCAAGCTTTCTTCTGTAGAAAAAGCAATAC
Source organism: Tapirus indicus (assembly GCA_031878705.1). Classification (NCBI taxonomy): domain Eukaryota; kingdom Metazoa; phylum Chordata; class Mammalia; order Perissodactyla; family Tapiridae; genus Tapirus; species Tapirus indicus. Next base: position 69,153,542 of record CM062917.1, read on the forward strand.
AGAATTCCAAGATGGAAGCAAGAAACCACTTTTTCATGAAGAAAAACACTGAATTGAGAGAATTGCTCTCCACTAACCCCTATTTAATTAAACTCATTTTGGTTGAGACCAAGGCAGAGGACTCACTGAGTTGTTGACTACTGGTAATGAAATATTATGGTGTGTGTGATCGCTTCAGTCATGTGCCCAGTATCATAAAGATTGTATTAGAAATGCAGAGGGACAAGGGTGACTAGGATACATAATAGACTTACTTGCTTCTTTCCCATTCATATTTTGAAATCCAGCCAAGCACAATTTACATTCGTGTAGAATGGTCTCCAATAGACTCTTCCATCTTTGTCCCAGGAATATTTTAACACACCAGCATATTTTCAGCTAGTTTGGTGAGATTTCATCTTGATAACTCTCAAGGGCAAGTTGGTGAACTTCACTGATTTATCATTATAATCACTTCTTTGGAGGAATAAGAGCAGGAGGATTTAAAGACTATAGTCAAACGTAGGACAAATAGAGGCTGGAGAATAAATCAAGCCAAAACTCAATGCTGGGTCTCATGTGAAAAGTTTTGGAAATTGCATGAGACAAAACAACCAGGGACATCTTTCAAACTGTAGGAAATAAATTCTCTCTCTCTGATCCACCTCTAAAGAGAAAGGGAGTAGACTTTTTGGATTCTTTGGATTTGGGCAAAACCATATTCCTCCCTCATAGGAATTCCGCTGGGTCCTACTTACAAAGTCAAAGAGAGGAATCTAAGTTTACATTAAGCCCTTAGCAGAAATAACAGTCAATGTTTACAAAGGGCTGCTGAGGAGGCAGTGTAGCTGGGATGTAAATAGCCAATCACTCAGATGCTTTCTGGAGTATCTTCAACTCAGTGCTTGTGGACTGGAGTCCCTGGCAGAGATCCAGTTATTATTACTCAGCAAATCCACTGGTGTAGGCTTGATGCATTTACTTTGTATAGCTCTGTTGAAAGACAATCACTAGCTTGCTCCTGAGTGTTAGGAGAGACTACTTTCACCATAGAAAGACATCAGATTATTCTGAGACCAGAAATACTTATTAGGTCAGGTAAACATTTGCATGAGAGGGTGGAGAGGGTAGAGGGGGTGGAACTCAGCAGTTCTCATTGATAAAAGAGAAATGGTTTATTCCAAAATCCAAGATCAAGGAAACTCGGTGGAGAGATCACATCTTTCATGAGCATGGAGTTTCATTGCTTGTGGAAGTAATGATAGAGTCCTCTGATCTCCCTGCCTCCACTAACATATTGGCCTGAACTATAATTCTTTCCAGCTGAGATAAAACAACTTGCTTGTTTCACACATGAGAGTTTCTGGATTGAGGATTGTGTTGTTCTTTGGAAATCAGCCAGCAGAGATACGCTTCACAGGCATTAAAACTTTGGTGGAGGAAGGTAGTGATAAATCTGTACATTGAGTGGAGCTGAGAGCCATGTATTTAGTGGTAGAGGATAAGAGGATTAATATACTCAGGGGAGTGTTTGGATATTTGTGGACGCTTAAGCCCATAGTCTATATCTTTGCCATTGTGAGAAGGGCCCTAGAAGACAAAATACATCCAAAGTAAATTTCCGTGGGGATTTAGAAGAACAATTAAGATAGGTCATGCATATACCTATTCATAAGGGAATTGGAATACTAAGCCTTGATCACATCTTATGACTAAATTCATTAAATGACCACGCAAGTGTGGAGTTGGAACAAATGATAGCATAGTCCTCTTGCATATACTGAAACAACCAATGTAGTAAGAAATTAAACCCAATGTCAGTAGAAAACAAGTTATCTAAGGGTGACTTTATGTAGAACTCTCCCAAGGACAAAGGACTCTGCACAGCTGGCAAGAGAACTGAACTGAACAGAGAGGAGTGTGTGTGTGTGTGTGTGTGTGTGTGTGTGTGTGTGTGTGTAGAGTGAGGATGCTACAAATGTGTGTTGGCAGGAATTGACACCTATTCTAATCTAGACTCTGCTTATTCTGCAACAGAAACAGAAGCATCCACAGAAAATATGAGAATAAGAAAATATAATAAACAGCATTTACAGTAATTAATATTCTGTCAGTTGGACACACCTGGTTATATTCTTCTGATGAAGGTGTGTACTTCACCACTACTCATGTATGATTATGGGCAAGAAAACATACCACGTCATTTATCATCCTTTCATAGTCTTTTCATAGTTTTATAAAAATTAGAATGGAGAATTAAAAGAGATGATGAGAATGGATTGAGGAGGTTGCTGAATCAACTTAAAAAATGTGTTCTCAGATTGAAGAAGTAATCAACATCCTATCTGCCCATCTCATGGAAGTTTTCCTTCTTTTCCTTTGATCCATCCTCAGGTCAGGGCTATTCTTGTGTGTGCCAATAGAGGGCATTATCGAGGCATAAAACATGATGTCTACATCACTGCAGCATCCCTACCACTGAAGGTAATTGTATATTCTTACTAAAACCTTTGGGGGTAAATCATAATCTCACCCCACATAGCTAAAGTAGGATTAACTGCAATTCTTTATTTTCAAATCCTACGATTTGGGAATGGAGCAAAGAAGAAATGATGGTGCTGTTGATGTTACTAACTATTCTTGAGTAAGCAGTATTGCCAAACTTGAAGTCTGTGCAATGTATTAAAATTTTAAAAATATAAATGAAAGTTGTAAGAATTGGAAAAAAGAGAGAAAATTATGTTGTTAATGATGACATTTTGTAAACATATTGTGATGGTTAATTTTATGTGTCAACCTGACTGGTAGAAGGGATGCCCAGATAGCTGAAAAAACACTGTTTTTGAGTGTGTCTGTGAGGGTGTCTCCAGAAGAGATTAGCATTTGAATTGGTGAACTGAGTAAAGATCATTCTCACCAATGCGAACGAGCATGGTGCAATCCATTGAGTGCCTGAAAAGAACAAAAAGAGAAAGGTGAATTTACTCTCTCTACTTGAGCTGAAATATCCATCTTCTCCTGCCCTTGGACATCAGCACTCCTGATTCTCAGTCTGAGTCCCTTTTGGATTGAGACAGGGACGTACACCACTGGCCTCCCAATTCTCAGGCCTTTGGACTCAGACTGAATTACACCACCAGCTTTCTTGGTTCTCCAGCCTGGAGAAGGCAGATCATGGGACTTCTTGGTCTCCATAAGCACATGAACCAATTCTAATAATGTGTCCTCATATCTATCTATTGATCGATCAATCTATCAATCAATTGATCTATCTCCATTGGTTCTGTTTCTCTGAAGAATCCTACTAATACATATAGAAAACTCCTAAAAAACCATAAAAAAATCATTAGAATTAGTAATATAGCTTTGTTGGTAGAGCAGATATAAAACTATTTCAAAAATCAATTAATATCTATATACCAGTAACAGAGATAATGTAAGAGAAAAATTAAAAATATATTTGATATAGCAATCAAAAACATTAGGTGGCTAGAAAAAAAAAACCCTAAATATTATGTGAATTATTATATAGAGATATTTGCAATGTTATGTTTAAAAACATTACAGTGGATCTAAATATGTGACATATACAGCAATTTCATAAATAGGAAAACTCAATATCTTGAAGTAGCTAGATTCAATGCAGTTTTAATACAAATTACAACAGGTTTCTTCATGAAAGATGACAAGATGATTCTGAAATGTATAATAAGAGCAAAGAAATTCTGAAGGAGAAGAACATGGAGGAGGAGGGGCAGAAGGAGAAGGTTAACACCACCACCAATAACAAAGTGAAGGGATTTTGCTTTACCAAACATAAAGATTTATTATAAATCCATAGAAATTAAAGCAGTGGGAATTAGTGCAGGGATAGGCAGGTAGACCAAGGGAACTAGTGACAGGTCCATGGATACAAGCAGACATGAAATGTGACAGAACTGACGCTGCAAATCAGTGATGTGGGGATTTTAACATATACCCCTAAATTCTTTGATACTTCCCCCTTCAAGAAGTAGAGTCTAATTTCCGTTGCCTTGAATGTGGGTTAGACTTGTTTCTAACAAGCCTTATTCATAATAGGTCATAAAGAGGTTGCTACTTCCACCTTTTTCTGTCTCTCAGGTCACTTTCCCTAGGAGAAGATAGCTACCATGTAGGAAGGACACTCAAGTAGCCCTTTGGAGAGGCCCATGTGGTGACGAACTGAGGTCTCCTGCCAACAGCCCCATGTCAAGTCTGGATTTGACTGTAGCTTCAGCCAATATTTCAGCTGTAGCCGAATGAGATTCTGAGCCAGAGCCACCGAGGTAAACTGTGCCTGAATTCCTGACACATAGAAGCTTTGAGATAAATGTTCTTTTAAGCCACTAACTTTTGGGATAATGCCAGTGAAAAATACAACAGAAAAGGTGACCAAGTTGTTAATAAATGTTCTTATGACAATTTCATACCATGCAGAAAAGACAATTTAATGTTGAATAAAGACTTCAACAGAAACAGTCAAACTCTAAAACATTAGTTTAAAATATAAGAAATACCGTTAAACCTCGGTTTAATGTTAATAAGAGACAAAATATAATAACTTAAAAGAAGATTGATAGATTCGAGTACTTTAAAATTTAAAAGCATTTAATAAAGAACGGCATAGAAAGAAGAAAATATGTAAGCAAAAAACTACATGATGCTTTCAATTCCACTTGAATATATAAACAATTGTGAAAAACAAAAACAATAACTGGGCAATCCGATAGAAAAGAATGGGCAAAAGAATTCAATCAGTCTTTCATTTGAAAAGAATCCCAACTGTCAAATGAATATATGAAAAGTTCTCAATCTCATTAAAAATCAAGGAATTATAGGGATCGACCTGGTGGCGTAGTGGTTGAGTTCATGTGCTCCAGTTTGATGGTCTGGGGTTTGCAGTTTTGGATCCCGGGCACAGACCTACCCACTGCTCATCAAGCCATGCTGTTGTGGCATCCCACATACAAAATAGAGGAAGATGGGCACAGATGTTAGTTCAGGGCCGGTCTTCCTCCTGAACCCCCTAATCAAGGAATTATAAATTAAAAACAAAACATGATAACATTTCATATCCACCAGTTTAGAAAAATAAGTTAAAATGTCAAACAATATTTTAGCTAAAATGTGGAATGAAGGAGATAATTATATGCTGCAGGTGGTAGGGTGAGTAGATGCACCTACTTTGGCAAACATTTTGTCACTGTCCCATAAAGCTGTAAACAGGCATGCCCATCATGGTGAGTGGCCATTCCATTTTTCTAGTTGCTAATACCTAAATCTTGAAGCCCTCTTTGGCTCTTCTTTTTCTTTCAGATCCCCAAATCTGACCACTTTTCATTACCCTAATTTTGATGCTGGCCCTGATATGGGTTCGCTTACATTAAACCCAGCATATAAAGCACTTATCCCCTTTCCCTGCTTCTCTAAATTACATTCATATGTAAATATCAGTTTTTTTAACCTTTGTATCCTGGAACTTCACAAGGCAAATAGAAGTTACAAATTGTTAAAAGCCCAGGTTGCATCATGCTGGGCTTACACTGAAGTTTGGCCAGTTATGGGTCCTTTGAAGTTTTTTTTACAGGGAAACTGACATCCAGGGAATATCAAGAAGCTGAAGCTCCCAGACCCCAGCTCTTCGGCTTCCTGGTGCCAGAATCCACCACCCACCACAGAGGCTGACAACCAAGGACGCCCCCCTGCAAATTCCCTTGTCTCATGCTCCTGCTCCCTGCAAGCAGCCTCACAAGGCCAAACGCAGGCTGATGGGAAAGTGCCCACCAGCAAGGTCACAGGCTCCCCCTCCCTACCAGCAACTGCATTCCTCACAACTTTTAAAACCCCTTGCCTCCCATCTTTTGGGGAGATGGAACAAATTTGAGAGCTCTCATCTCCTGGCTGATGTCACCCGAAATAAAAACCCTTTCCTTACCATAAGCCTGGCTTTCCAGTTTTATTTGGCCCCTCTTGTGTGGTGGGTAAAGAACTTGTGTTTGTGTCTGGTAACAATTTCTACCATCGCAATTCATGTCATCCTTATCTCCTGCTTAAATTATTAAAATATCCTTCTAACTCCACCTTTGTTCCTGGCTTTGTCACCCCCTGTCTCTGTCACTCAGTATACTTTCACCATAGCAGCCATACTGACATTGCCAAAATATGTCAGATTATGTCATTCTTCTGCTCAAATACCCTTATGGAAATCTGTCATTATTTAGAGAAAATGTCAGATTCCATGAGTCCTTTCCCAATCAACCTCCAGCTTAACTCTTGGAACTCAACTCCTACTTCCACCCACTTCACACCCCCTTCCTAAAACACACCAGTCAAGCCTCTGCTCCAGCTCTTGTCCCTGGTTCCCTCTGCTGGGAGTGGTTTTCTCTAAGTACCTCCTAGAATGAGTCATTCTCTTTGCCTGCTTTGGTTGTTTGCTCCAGTGCCATCTTCTCGATGTGACCTTCTCTGATCCCCATACATAAAAGTGCCACTTACTCTACCCAAGATTGCTTCTAGTCCTGTAGTCTTGTGCTAGTTTCTTCCTGTTACATTTTTTTCTCAATTAAAATCATCTAATAAACTTTATTTGTGTTAGTCACTGGGGCTGCTTCCAAATATTTGATCATTGCCTTCCCTCCAGGTGCCTGGTAGGAGTTCACCCAGGAGGCCCACCCTGAGCAGGGCCATCTGACTCCTTAGCAGTGAGGTGTGAGGGACAACAATAAGTATCTGTTCTGTGCAGAAGTTTGAAGTGCATGGGTGCATTTTGCCACATTTGTTTTTCCCTCCTCCTCAGTGCCTGGCACATTCCCAGAGAGTGACGCTTTGGTCAGCCTGGGTCCTAAAATGAGAAAGATGCCAATGAGGGGAGATCTCCCTGCTAACCTTTGAAGAACACATAACACAATCAAGAAATACTATTTTTAATTATTTTTTAAGCCACTTAGACTTGAAGATTGTTTGCCACAGCAGCATAACCAGGCCTATCTTGATGAACATAATATATATCAGCATATATATTATCATGTATCATATATGTTATATATATACATGTTATATATGTATATATGTTTATATAACATAACTTATTATATATACAATGTATTATATAATCTTATATAGACATATATAACATAAAAATATAAGAATACAAAGAAAGGGATTTTTGTATGTTTTCTTCACTGCTCTAGCTACAGTGGCTAAACAATGCCTGCCATATAGAAAATTCGTGAAACTCAATAGTTGAATGAAAATAGAACAAATGTGTTATGGCTTACCAGATTTATATCCTAAAATTAGCAGTTAGCACTGATAAATGGGAGATACATACAAGAAAGAATATGGCAAACTATTTGTAATAGGAAAAAACTCATAAGCAAAAATGTAAACTACAAACTCTACCATTTGTAGAATAGATAAATCCATTGTGCTACCTTCTCACAATGGAATAACATAAGATAATAAAGAAAAGAATGAACTACCATTTTTAATAACATGCTAAGATCTCAGGAATCCAATATTGAGTGGGAAAAAGCAAGTGAAAGGAAAAATACGTGAAGTATACTACCATTTATTTAAATTAAATAATGGCAAAAGGAACCCATACAATTTTGAAGACAAATACATACCTAAGAAAACCATATCCAAAATCCAGTTCATTATAAACACAAATTTCAGGATAGTGGTCTCTCTTGGGGGAATAGGGCGAGAGATGGATAGTATTGAGAAAAGGCTTGCGGGGACCTCTTTCTCAAACTGGATAGTGGGTGCATGGTTATGTGCTATTTCTTTATTATTCTCTGGACCTTATAGATACATTTATGTAATTCCTGTTATGTGTAAAATGTTTACAACACACACACAAACACCTGCAAACAAATTAAAAACAAGAAAAGAAAAGGGTCATGCTGAATTATGTTTTAGAGGAGGACCACTGAAACAGGGGATTGAATATGGAATTTGGTATCTTGCTCTCTAGCTGAGGGGTGCCTCTGCACTGGACTTTGTCTCCATCGGTTATAACACCCAACTTGCCTACCTCCTGAGGTTGAGTGAGAATAAATCAGATTACTACAAATACCATTTGTTTTGTGTTGAGCATTTCTTCCAAACCAGACATGAGGTCAGGCATTTGATATATTGTATCACGTAATTTTCTCAACCTCCATCAAGCCCATGTGAACATTTCCATTTTATTTTTTAGTTTTTGATTATTTATTTATTTATTTTGGTGAGGAAGGTTAGCCCTGAGCTAACATCTGTTGCCAATCCTCCTCATTTTTGCTGAGAAAGATTGGCCCTGGGCTAACATCCATGCCCATCTTCCTCTACTTTATACGTGGGATGCTGCCACAGCATGGCTTGATAACCAGTGCATATGTCCATGCCTGGGATCCAAACCTCTGAATGCTGCGCCGCCGAAGCAGAGTGCACAAACTTAATGACTACACCACTGGGCTGGCCCCTCTCCATTTTATTTTTCATTTTTATTTTTTAGCTGAGAAAGATTCGACCTGAGCTAACATCTGTTTCCAATCTTCCTCCTCTTCTTTTATTTTTTTTATGTGAGCTGCCTCCACAGCATGGCCACTGACAGATGAATGGTGTGGTTCCGTGCCTATCAACCAAACCAGGGCCGCCGAAGTGGAGTGAGCCAAACTTTAACCACTAGGCCATCAGGTCTGGCCCAACATCTCCATTTTAATAAGAGCATTGAAGATCAAAAAAGTTAAGACATTATTTCAAGGTCACTCAGTTGATTGATATGCAGAAGGGCTGGAATTAAGGCCTCTCTCTCTCTCTCTCTCTCGGCAAAGTTAGAGTTTGCTCCACTCTGACCAGAGCTTCATATAGCCCATGTGAAAGCATTTTGTAAGATTTGATGCATTTGGTGCCATAACAAGAAATTTGTTTTCCGTTATTTCTCTCTTCTAAGCCATCTTATGCTGTAGGTAGGACCTAGTTTTAAAGTCTCATTGTTTTGAAAATGGGACCATAACTGTAAAGTGATGTCTACAGTCTTTGCCATCCATGACAGTGGTTTCTTCTGAGTAATTTGCCCATGGTAAACCACAGAAGAAAGGTAATCTTACCCTTGACAACATCACAGATTGATTGTGTTATTGCACTTTTCAGACCAAGTGCTCAGTAAATGCCATCACTTATACAGATAACTAAATAGCAAATAACACCCTCCCTGTTCCTTCCTCATTGCACAGGTGGGGCTACCCTTTATTTCACAATTCAATGACAGACCTTGTTGTAAGCAGGCACTGGACAAAACAGAATCTCTTATTTCCTGGAGCTCCTACACCACTGTAAAGGAGAAGTAAACAAACACATAAGCAAATAAATAGACAAGACAATTTTAGACAGCCATATATGCCTTTGGGAAAATACAACAGCGGGCAGCAGGGCATTAACCACAAAGGTGGGAAGAGGAGGGGGGTACTTTAGACTGAGGTCAAAGAGAAGCTTTTCAAGGAGACGTTAATTTGATCTGAGACTTTAACGTAAAAGGAAAAAGAAAAAATCCAGCATGAGACCCCTTGGTCATAATGTACCCAGATGAGGGTACAATAAATATGAAGACCTCAAGCCAGATGGAAAGGAGCATGGATGATGAGAGGAATATGGCAGCTGTGGCTCGAGCTTGTAGAGACAGTGATAGGAGATGAGGGCAGAGTGCTGTGCAGTGGGGCGTCGGAAGTGGTCGGTGCCACCGGAGTGTTTAAGTAGGGGCCTGAACTGACTGGTTTGCAAATAGACCCCCAAGGGAATACAAATGCTCCATATGGCACACTCTTGTCTTGTGTTTTAATCCTTAGTCTTGCTGCTACTTATGAAAGCATTTTTCAGAGTGAGATCTCAGATGCTTATCAACCTCCAGCCTCATTCTCATATTTAAGACCTGGCTTTCTGCCCTAACTTGAAACATCTGGGCAGGTCAAGGCAAAGACGTGTGCTCTGAAGAGTTGCTTCCCCTGCCTTCACTGTCATCACTGCCTGGTTTCCTGTCCCTGCTCACTCGGGGTGAGTCAGAATCCTGCTCTCACTTCAGGAGAATTTTAGAAGTTCATGCATAATACCACGGGACTCAGATCTAACCCCACCACATCAGGCTTCAGCCAAGTTCCAGTCACCCATTTCTTAACCTTTGTATTGATTCTTGTAACAGAATCCTGAGTAACAGTTCACTGAGTCTGGCTCACTTTTTAAAACTATAATTTTATTCCTAAACCAAAACCCCATATCTGGGACTACTTGATGAAACATTTCGCTGATGACTCTTGGTTCACTTTTTCAACTGGGTAGTAATAATAATAGTAGAATTTATTAAGCAGGAACAGTATCCTAGGTACTTCTCATGGATTATCTTAACTAATTCTCCCTTAGTCCAATGAGGTGATCCCTATTATGATGATTTTTTATTGTGTTAAGAACATTTAACACGAGACCTACCCTCTTAACACATTTTTTCAAGTGTACTATACAGTATTGTTCACTGTAGCTATGATGTACAGCAGATCTCTAGAACTTATGCATCTTGCCTCATTGAAAATTTACACCCATTGAATAGCAACTACCCATTTCCTCCTCTCCCCAGCCCGTGGCAACCACTATTCAACTCTCTCTTCTTATGAGTTTGAATACTTTAGGCATCTCATGTAAGTGGAATCATGAAGTATTTGTCCTTCTGGGACTGGCTTATTTCACTTTGCATTATGTCCTCAAGGTTTACTCATGTTGTCAAATATTGCAGGATTTTCTTCTTTTTTAAGGCTGAATAATAATCCATTGTACGTATATACCACATTTTCTTTATCTGTTCATCTTTTGATGGACTTTTTAGTTGTTTCTACATCTTGACTCTTGTAAATAATGTGCAGTGAACATTGGGGTGCAAATATCTTTTTTAGATCCTGATTTCAATTCCTTTTTATATGTATACCCAGAAGTGGAATTGCTAGATCATATGGTAGTTCTATTTTTAATTATTTGAGGACCCACCATACTGTTTTCCATAGTGGCTGCACCAATTTACAGCTCCACTAACAGTGCACAAAGTTTCCAATTTCTGGATAATATTTTGTTTTCTTTTGGATAATGGCCATCCTAACAGATGTGAGTTGATATCTCATTGTGGTTTCGATATGTGTTCCCCTGATGATGAGTGATGTTGAGCACCTTTTTATGCACCTGTTGGCCATTTGTATGTCTTCTTGGGAGAAATGTGTATTCAATTTCTTTGCTCAATTTTAAGTTGGGTTATTTGATTTTTTGCTATTGAGTTGTGGGTATTCCTTATATATTTTGAATATTAATCCCTCATCAGAGATATGGTTTGCAAATATTTTCTCCCATGAAGTGGGCCCTAATAGTATCCTCATTTGATATATGTACTAACATCAAGGCAAAAACTTGATGGGAGATGTGCTCAAAGTCAGTTATCAGGCGATAGAGCACTCTGCCTCAAAAGACCTCAGTCACAGCAGGAACTCTGCACCTCTACCCTCCTGGGTTGCAGGACACATCCACTCCTGAGGCCACCTCATGCCCTGCTGTACATTACTAAGGCACCTGCTCACCCAGACTATCTAATTTGAGTTTCTCAAGGGCATTCTGGGCCAGGCAGATTTACTATCCCTATTTTTATAGAGACAAAAACTGAGGCATAGCAATGGAAAGGTCTAAAATCTGGACATAGGTCCTCCCAGGTGTCTGTAGTGACGTGGGTCACCCATGGTGCTGCTATGACACAAAACTATGGCTTCTTTGACAAACAGGCCAGGTCTGCCAACTGAGGTGTCCCTGAACCAGAAATGCCAAGTTCAACCTCTTGCCTTTGTGTCTTAGCTCCTCTCAGTGATCGTAGGCACATCATGAAGCTTGCCAAAAATTAGGCATTTGTTAAATAATTTTGCCTAGTCATGACCTGCTTTCAATAAAACAGACTTCTCTTGCAGTTTTATTTTCCTTTAGGAGTTAATTATAGTAACTATCCAATGACTACAGCAGAAACTGCTTTTCTAGTAATTTCTCCTTCTGTGAGTAATACTGGACTAAGAGCAGTATCATTCCTGCTGAGACTGAGGGAGGAGTTCCCTCCTCCATGGTGCAGAACAACAGGGCTCAGGTGGGGAAACTGGTGGACAAAGCTGGAACCATAACACTCCTGCAGGGAGACCCTGCATGTTGTAGACACACAGCTCAGGCAAATGGAGCCCCTTTCTGAGTGGCAGATTGCCGACCATATTTGTTCTACCATGAGAAGTCCTCAAGAAGGAGTCTTGACACTTGGGGGCTCTGGTTTCTTCTGCATTAGGGTAACTGGTTCCAGAAGCAATTTCCCTCCAAGACCTCTGATGGAAATCGGCCCAGCTTTCTGCACACCCATGTCCATTGTCTTGCTCAGGTTTCCTAAGACGGGTTTTGAGTCTTCTCTTAAGCACTAGACTCAACTCTCCTTTATCACACAGAAAGTGATTTAAAGAATGAGATGTAAATAGAGATAGGACATCTTTCAAATACTTTAAAACTTTGAAAAATTAATCATTATACAAGTTGGTTGAAACTCAATTAAAGCAAATAAAGCAAACCCAACACATATTAACTAACTTCTTTTTGGTTCATCATCACATGTTATAGGAATAGATTTCCAGCAGGTCTGTACCCTGGGATTCCTGAGGATGACATGTGTGTAGAGAGAGATTTCTCTTGTCAAACACAGTGTGCATATATAAATAAATATGTAGTACATACTTGAAAGCACAAATTATCTCTATAAAGTTACTCACTAAATGTCAATGATTGGGCAACTGGAATATTTTTTTTCTTTTCTTTAAACTTTTTTTATTGATGTCTTAATAGTTTATAACATTGTGAAGTTTTAGTTATACATTATTGTTTGTCAGTCACCATATGAATGCATCCCTTCAGCTCTTGTGCCCCACCCCCTTGCCACTGGTAACCACCAAACAGTTCTCTCTGTCCATATGTTAGTTTATATTCCACATATGAGTGAAATCATGCAGTGTTTGTCTTTCTTTCTCTGGCTTATTTCACTTAACATAATAGCCTCTAGGTCCATCCATGCTGTTGCAAATGGGACAGATTTGTCTTTTTTACGGCTGAGTAATATTCCATTGTTTATATATACCACATCTTCTTCATCCATGGCTAATTGGAATATTTCGAATAGTTAAGAAGAGCATGCAGAGATAGTAAATGGAAGCTTACAATTTTTTATTTTTTAATTTATTTTATTGAGGCCACATTGGTTTATAACATTATATAAATTTCAGGTATACATCATTATATTTCAACTTCTGCACAGACTGCATCATGTTCACCACCAAAAGTCTAGTTTTTATTCATCACCATACACATGTGCCCCTTTACCTCTTTTGCCTTCCCCTGCCCCCTTCCCCTCTGCTAACCACCAATTGGTTCTTTGTACCTACCTTTTTGTTTATCTTCCATATGAATGAAGTCATACAGTAATTATCTTTCTCCATCTGACTTATTTTGCTTAGCATAATGGGCCCTCAATGTCCATTCATATTGTTGCAAATGGCACAATTTTGTCTTTTTATGACTTTGTAGTATTCCACTATATGAATATGCATACATATGTAATACATATTCTTTATCCACTTATCCATTGATGGGCACTTAGGTTGCTTCCAAGTCTTGGCTATTGTGAATAATGCTGCAATGAACATATGGGTCCACGTACCTTTTCTAATTGGTGTTTTCATGTTATTTGGATAAATATCCAGAAGTGGAACAGCTGAACCATATGGTATTTCTATTTTTAATTTTTTGAGAAATCTCCATGTTGTTTTTCCTAGTGGCTGCACCAATTTACATTCCCACCAGTAGTGTATGAGGGTTTCTTTTTCTCCACATCCTCTCCAATGCTATTTTTAATCTATAAACTTCTGTATGATTTTACTTTTTTATTCTGAAAATATAGTCAATTATTCATTATGTAAAATATTTTTAAAAGAAGAAAATAACTTGAAAATGAGTGTTAGTATTGACAGGAAATAAATATGTTGGAAATGATTACTATGAAAAAGAAATACTGGGACCTGATTTCTTCAGGAATTTTTAGTCTTTTAACAATTATTGTGCAATTAGTCAAAATTCTTCTAGAAAACCATCTGGACTTGTGTCTGCGAGCTGTATGAAGGAAGTGTACTGTGAGCAAAACCAAGGAGGCTGGAGCCTGGAGAACACTTACAGTTGTGGCATGAGCAGGGAAATAAGACCTCATGCAAAGCCTGAGGGACAAATGACCAGAGACACGGGAAGGAAACCAGGAGATGGCTATAGATGATAGTGGAGCAGAAGATTTCAAGTGGTAAAAAGTTCTTTATTGTATTTAATCGTATTAGAGACCATAGCAAAGTCAATAAGAGATGGAAATAAGAGATGCAATAAGATGCAATAAGAGATGGAAAATGCACAGTAGCTTATGGGGCAACGTTGTTGACTTGGACAAGGTTGGTTTAGTGGTGTCAGTGTGATTGTGTGACGAGAAAGGAGGGTGGAAATGTCACCCTCTCTTTTAAATATGTAATTGTAGAAGGGAATAAGGGACACATGACATTAGAAGGACATTATCAAGGAATGATATTTTAAAGGTGAGGGACTAGTGCAAGTATTAACATGTTGATAGAAACAATCCAGTAGAAATGGAGAGGTTGGTGAAATGGAAAAGAAAGGGCTTACAGATGATGGAGCACACCCCAAGGGTGTGGTTGAGGAGGGGATCCTGAGCCCACATGAGGACCAGGACAAAGATGGTGACCACAGAAACTCTCTAACAGGAGAAAGGAAAGGAAAGATGAAAATAGCTATTTTTAAGTAAACTACTGCATATAATTATTTTTGAGATACTTAGTTGTGCCTTCTCCATGTATTTTTCCCTTCATTTTCCCTGGTTACTCACACAACACTAACTGCTCAGAAGGAAGTTGTCCCTGGTTCTGTTTCCAAAGCCTATATCCACTGAAGAAAAAGGTGTGTGAGAAAATAAGGAGTGCCTGGAATTACAGGGTTACTCCCAGGTTGGAGGGACTGAAGAGACATCTGAGAAGCCTGTGAGCAAGGGACCTGCAACATAGGACCTCGGAGAAGGCTCACTGACCACCAGGAAGCCAGGTCCTCGGCAGAGGTTCTCAGTTGTGTCAAGCTTCCGCTTGTCCAATGTGTGGTAGGAAGTGCAGTCCACTGGCCTAAACACACCATGTAAAAGACACCATGGCCATCTCAGTGCCAGCAAGCATGGGAGCTGACCAATGCAAGAGAGAACTCACCTGCACCCTTGAAACATGGGTCAGACCAAGTGAGCATGGTGGACTCAAAACATATGAGAATAATATTCTTGCCCATCCAATGGCACAAAATTAAGATGATTTATAAAAAAGAAAACAAAATTGATATTTTCCTGCACGTGTTTCTTAAAATTGAGACTCATACTTGCCATGTAAACTCTTAGTTTTTGAAGTTGGGGGATTTCTGTCAAACAGCTGTATTTTCTCATCAAAAGGGAAGGATAGCTCATCTGTCTGAAATTGTGTGGCTGGGTATGTTAGGAGAGAGAGGTAAAATTGTAGAAAACCTGTTAAAATGATCTTCATTCAGTTCAGCAAAATATTCACTGAGTACACAGTGCACGTTAGTAGCCATTCTAGACACTGAGAACACAGAGAAGAAAAATACCCAAGTCCTGACCTTGGGCAGCCCCTACACTGGTGTGGGAAATGGGCAAAGGAGATGCTTCTGGACTTAAAGCTGATGGGCAGTTTTCATACCTTGCTGGATATTGCACACCATGGAATTGTGATGGTTATAATCCTCACTGAAGCCCAGGGGCAAGGTCCAAGTAATGGAATGTTGGAATAAGCCCAGGGCTGGGTATGGCAGGACACTGCTATAAGGACTTAAAGCACAGGGAAATTGTGTGAGAGATGATGGGGCCATGTAGCCTAAATTGGATTAAGAAAGCAGCTAAATCAGAAAGAAATTAAAAGGAAGCAGAGAGGAGAGTACTCCAAGGACCAGACGTCTTCATAGTTAAAGCAGAGGCACAATGGATATAAGATAATGAGAGATATGGGGTTATTGATGGTGGTGCCGGAGAAGAGGGTCCTGCAATTTTCAAAGTTGAAATCTTGCCGACATATGAGAAATTCATGCCATTGTGGGATTGCAATTCACTGATGCGTAGACAAACATCTTTTGGAGTTGAGAAAGTCAAGAATCGAAATCTACAGGGCATTTGGTGTCTACACTTCAGGATGAGGTCAGCTGTTAGGATATAGGGAAATGGTGAGACCCAGATGCCAATGTTACCTGTGAATTATGGGAAGTGATTTCCTGATGATACCAATGAAGCGGAGAATGAATATATTGTAAAAAGACTTCACAGCCTTTATTTTTAAATGTGAGATTGAAAATCAGGTTGAAAAATATAATGACCTAGAAACAAGGAGTAGTGCAAGCCCCCTGTGAGCCTTTTGGTGACTAGGGTGTAGTTGAATCTTACTCCTCATTGAAGACTGAAAATGATCCAATGAATTTGGGAAAGGACTAACGTTTAATTAAAATCTGAATGTGTAGAAAGTTCTCACTAAGAGTTTAGCTGTGAGAGCAGATTGTGTTGGGGAAGCTCAAGAGGAATGATGGGGTAGAGAAGGGAGCAGGAAAAGAACAAAGCATAGAACAACTCTGGTTTCAAGAATGCCTTGATTTTCATTGATGGCAAAATTGATGGGGGTCAAGAGTCTTAAGTGCCGTCAGCTGGCCTCCACGATCTGAAGAGAACTGGGAGTTCAAGAGATTTCCATGCTAATATATACAGAACCACTGGGGTTCTAAGGCTAGATGATGGCAATGATGGTTTAATCAAGGTTTGGTCAGGAAAACAGAAACTGCTCTTGAACTTGGAGTCGCGGTACATCAGGTGTTGATGATTTTAATATACGGACATAAAGGTGTGCATCATGTCTGAAAACCTGGGCCAGTGAGGGTCAGAAATCTGCTAAGGAAGATCTCAGCTAGGATCACAAATATGAGCCACACGTACATGTCAGTCTGCAGCTGCAAAATGGCTGGTTCTCTGGAGGGTGTTGGAAGTCACAAGTCTGGGTGTAGCTTTGTCTGAGAATAATGACCTCTCTTTCCTTTCAGCTTCTGAAATCAAATGTAGTTCCTCACTCTGAAACTCAACCCCACCCCAAATCCTGTTAGAAATGCAGTTCCTGGTTTCTTTCCTATAATGCAGAGGCAGCCTTGGGAGGGGTGGTGGTGATGCTGATTAACAACAGGAGATCCAGCACACATGGTCTGTGATGTAGTCAACACTCTGCAGCCTCTACTAGGAATCAGTGGGACTAATTTTACAGTATATTTTATTGTATTCTTTAATCAACTTTTTGAGAAAGTTTATACAATATGCAAAGCACTGCACTAGTTTCTGAGAATGCAAAGATGAACATTCTACCATCCTTGCCCTCAAAGCAGACACAGACTGGAGACCAGGGCTATTTTTTTTCTAGAAATGTCTCTTTTTTGTGTGTGTGTGGTCCGTATGGCCAAATGATTGCCTACTATTAGGCCTACTATTAGAACTCTGAAAATCTGGGGCTGAAATTAAATAATAATGCATATAAACAGACACTGATTCTTCATATTTAAATTATAAGTTGCCTACAAATAAATAGTTAAGTTTGTAAATTTAAAGAGGCTAAAACAATTTTTATCCTGGATAGAAAACAATGATAAGGTATGACTACTTTTTTCTTTTCTTTTCTTTTTAAATTTTCAGTCAACAATTTCCTCACCAGCCAAAGCTGTAATCCCAGCTTTGAGATTTAACAGCTCTCAACACTGTTTGGATATCCAGTTTCAATCTCCTGTGTACACTGAGTGGGGACAACAAGGGTGGAAGGAGGATTTTTCTGGGACTATTTCAAAGGTTAGTAAAGAATACAAATAGGAGTACCATCTCCTGTGGATATATTTTTTCATGCTTAATCAATTTAAATATCATGCTACATTGATTTGAAATAAAGTAGAACGATCTTTAAGTTCTCATTTAATTCTCCATCTTCTTTTGGTTGCATTTACTCTGGCATACTTTGCAGTTCCGTCCTCCATAGTCAGTTCTTATGGTATTTTCCTCTTATTCAATACCGACTTCCCATTAATGCTGACTCATTTGACTCACTCATTTTGTACTCAAAGAGCATCTGTGCCCTACTGGCTATGCTATGTTCAGAGGCAAGGGTTTTGAAGCATCACATCTGCAAGATGACTGTGGGACAGGTGCAAGAGATCTTGGCAAGTGAAGAATTCACAATCAGTAGAGAAATCTAAAAAGTAATTTTTGTTAAGTCAAGTTTTCCCAGTTCCACCTGGATATCACTAAGTCTGGAATCTTACTCTAAAATGAGTAGCACAGGATAAGAGCACAGATTTCAACTAATTGTACAGTTTTGAGATAGCCTGGGCATTTGGGATCATTTTAGAACGTATATATGCGTTTCAGTATGTGATAGAAAAATAACTGGTTCCTAAGTTGAAATTCTGGCTCTATGTCTTAATAACTATGATGCTGGCAAGTTATTTAACCTTTTTGTTCTTAGTTTTCTCCAGGTAAACTAGGAATAATAATAACTATAATCTGATTTTTCTGAAGACTAAACAAGAGAAAGGTGAAAAGTCAAATAGGATAAAAAGAGAAAGAGAAGGTTCTCGGGTCATTACACTATATTTTGTTTATGAGACACAGATTTCATTTCATGCAGCTGAACTTCAGCAAACACTCAGAGGACCAGGTTTTAGTGGGTCTACATTATGTGCCCACACCTGTTTTAGTCCTCACAGCAACCCCATAATATCACCAATTTAAGAAAGGGGAACTAAGGTTTAGGCTAAGTGAGTTTCTCTCAAGATGACTCAGTCAGTAAACTAAACCAAATTTGCCGGAGCTCAAATTCCTTGATTTATTAACAAATTACAATGCTTTTCAGTTCAGAAATCAAATTGTGAAATTGGGGTAAAATATTATAGAGCTCCATTTCCTCAAATGACTAACCCATTTCCAAAGATTGTGTTTTAACTAACTCATCCTTTCTCCATTGGTCATAAAAACACATTCATTGTATGCTTAATTCTTAAGCTTCCTATTTAATATGTTACACAGTATATGTTTGTTCACTTCCTCTTACTATTAAATCCCCATCAAAATGACTGAAAAAGACTAAAGCCATATAAGCTAAAGCAATGTAGAGCATGAGATGTGCCAGTTAAGAGTGTTTGCTTTAGTAGCAGAGCACCTTACGGGAATTAAACGTGGGAGATGTTTGCAGACTCAGTCAACAGTGAGACTTGAGGTGGATGTTCCAGGGCCCCTTAGTAACTCTGTGCTATCATGAGTACTGGTGTCAAGTTCACTTCCTCCTCCCTGGCCTCAGAATACTGAACACTGGGTTATTTCCTTATGCTTATTGCCTCAGCTTCTCAAGACATCATGTCTTCATGGTGTTTCCAATGACAGCAAAAGGTAGCAGGAGTGGAAGGGTTCCCTGTCTGATGGCCTTCATGGCCACATATGAAACACCAGAGAACACGGCCCCCTGGGGCCTGCATAGCTTTTTCAGCCCACTTCCTGATGCTGTGAGCTCTGGAGATCAGCTAAGGGATCAGCTTAGGGGTTGGGTAGTCACAGAATGCTGCCAGTCACACTTATTAGGATTCTGGTCTGTTTGCTTCCAGTCAATTCCATGTCCTTTTAACCACAACCAAAATATTGGATAGACGTATTGTATAAGCTTAAACTTTTAGCCACTGGCCCCAATGCTCTGTTCATTACCCCAGTCTTTAAATTAATGGCCACCACTTTCAAGCAACAAGAAATTACAGCCTCAAGTACAGAAGCACCCCCCCCCCACCTTTTATCTGATTCTTGCTAGCAAGCTCACCCCTTTAGTTTGGCAGAGAACATAAATAGAATGCTTGAAGAGATTATGTGGTTCTATCTTACTAGGAGTATATATACTGTGTTCTTGCAATGCTTTACTTTGCTTTAGTGATAGAATCCTTGCCAAATCCTTATCTTTCCACCTTTCTGTTTCCTGACCTACTACTACCTCCACCTAATCTCCTAGCTCTATTACAGGGGGTTAGAAATTATGTAAGAAGATGTCAATACAAGCCAGTATGCTATAATATTCATAATCACTTCCCCTAATACCATAGCCATGGTCTGTTTGATATCTGCCCTACAGATGATTGGTGGGGGACTGTAGCCAAGCCTTTCATTCTTGTGTAACACAGGTTACCAACTTCCCAGCCAGCAAGTTCCTACGTTCTGTGTTTAACTAATTATGTACTGAGGATCTGGGACCTACAGCAGCCACTATCATAAATAGTCAAATTTAAGGGGAGATTTAAAATCTTTCCCATAGAAGGTGTTTTCTTCTAGGAGCATAGTACTTTTTCAAATATTTTTTAGATATTTCATTCATTAAAGTTCTATAGTTTGAGTTATTGTAAATTTAGTCTTTTATTTGTTTTTATTTTCATTTAGGGCTTATTAATTTCTTGTAATCATTCCCTATAGGTATTTTTTTGCCCAAATCATTAATTGTATCTTTTCATACCTACATTTTTTGTGTTACATTATTATATAAGAATGTTATTTTTTATACTCTCTTTGAAGCTGCTAATTGTTACTGTACACTTTAATTCGTTCCCACAACATTTTATGTGCTTTAAAAAAGTTTCATAGGTAGATAATCATGTTTATCTCTAAGTAACAAAATATTTTCTTTTTAGATATGTGTAATTTTTTTTCTAATTGCATTGATGAGGGCAGAAAATTGTTGAACGATAACACTATTGGAGATATTGAACTTGTTCCTGATTTTTATGGTAAAGCTTTTCTGTTTCATTTTAAAATACGATTCTGGCATATTATTTTAAAATACAGTCTTTATTAAATAAATGTTTCCTTCTATTTCCATTTAATTTTAGTTTTTTTCTTCCTTGCTTCCTTCTTCTGTCCTTCCTTCTCCTCTTATTCTTTTTCTCCTTCTGTCCCTCCTTCTTTTCATATTTTAGTTAAGAATAAATATTGAGATCTTAAAAGAAAAAAATTCTTAACTATGTGAGATGATGGATGTTAAGTACATTTATTGTGGAAATCATTTCTCAGTATATACATATATCAAGTCATTATGTTGCATACTGTAAACTAATACAATGTTAATATATATTATATTATATGCCAATTATATCTCAATAAGAAAATAATAAATGTCGAATTATACCAAATGTGTTCTTTGACTCTGTAGTGTTTACCATGCATTTTTTTCACTGATAGCTTTTTATTCTGAAATAATTTAAGATGCAAAAAGTTCCAAAAATTGAAAGTTCCCGTGTACCCTCTACCCAGCTTCCCCCAGTGATGATATCTTATCAAACCATAAAACAATGACAAAACCAGAAAATTGATGTGTAGATTCAAACAACCTTCACCAAAATCAGCATACAGAACTATTTCATCACTAGATAAAAACCCCTTCAGGTCAACCTTTAATACTTGCATTCTTTCTGCAACCTTAACCCCTGGCAGCTACTGATTTATTCTCCATCAGTATAAATTTGTCACTTTGAGAAAGTTATATAAATGGAATCATACAATATATAACCCTTTGAGATTGGCTTTTTCACTCAACATAATTCCCTTGAGATCCATCCATACTGTTGTATGAATCAATGGTCTTTTCCATTTTATTACTGAGTAGTATTCCTTTGTCTGGATGTACCATGTTTTTTATCCATTAACCCATTGAAGGACAGGTGGGTTGTTTCTAGTTTTTGTCCATTTAAAAAAAGCTACTCTAGTGTGTAGGTTTTGTGTGAATGTAAGTTTACATTTCCCTACGATAAATTACCATCAGAGTGATTTCAGAGTAGTATGCTAAGTATAGGCTTGAATTTACAAAACAAAAATGCCACACTGATTTCCAGAGTGGCTGTATTATTTTACATTCCTGCCATTAGTATATGAAAAATCCAATTTCTCCACGTCCTCACCATCATTTGATGCTATCATTATATTTTATTTTAGTAATTTTAATAAGTGTATAATGTTATCTCATTATGGTTTTAACTTGCAATTCTTCTAATGAAGTTGAGCATCTTTTCATGTGATTATTTGCCATTCTTTATCTTCATACATTCAAGTATTTTGGTAACTTTCTAATTAGAGGCTTGCTAAAGTTTGATTATTGTTTTAGTTTTACTCTTGTGTATATATTTTATTAATATAAATAACATTTTTTTCTGATGAATGCTTTTACGTTGAAATTTATGCTGTTCACTATTAACATTACCAACCATGATTTCTTTCATTATGTTTCTATTTTCTTTTGTTTTTAGTATCTTTGCTTTTTATTTTATTTCACCTGAGCTATATATATTTATATATATATATATATAACCTGATATATATATAATGTTTGAAATGATGTATATAATGATGATATAATATCATATGATATGATATATGTATATAATGATATGACATATATATATAATGTTTTCTTTGAGAAGTGTTTTATGAAAAAGTTATTGGGTGAAAGCTAGCAAACATCCTTTAGTATGGGCTAAAATTCAACATGTGTGCCCTGTAGAAAGGCTTATCATGTGGGACCATGGCTGGGGTAAGCTCCTTCATGAGATCTTGCTTCATGCTGAGCAAATGCAGAAGGACTTTGAAACCTGTGTTGGCACCAGAGAATCTAAGCTCATGTGCCCACTGCTTAAGGGAGTGCTGGAAACACTGATCACCTGGCCTCTGGAGCTCTCAGACCCAACCAACTCATTGCCTGGAAAAGTAGAGAAAGCACACAGAATCATTAGAAATCCTTCTAGTCTACACTGAGTTTTTGAAAATACCAGTGAATTTTTAAAAATTATATCTGGCAATATTTCTCCTTGAGTTAGTCATGAATGTATATTGCAAACTCTAGGGCAACCACTAAAAATATAAAAAAGGAAGTATAATTAATATGCTAAGAAAGGAGAGAAACTGAAATCATATAAAATGCTCAATTAAAACCACAAAAGGCAGAAAAAGAGTGGGAGACAAAAATAGGAACAAGGAACAAGGATAACAAAGAAAACAGTAACAAATATGGTAGATATTAACCCAACTATATCAATAATCATTTTGAACATCCATGGTCTAAATGCACCAAAGAAAAGAAAGAGATTTTCAGAGTGGATCAAAAAACAAAACCCAACTACATGTTGTCTACAAGAAACCTTCTTTAAATATAAAACACATGTAGTTAGAAGTAAACAGATGGGGGGAAATATGCCACACTAAAACTATTTAAAAAACGTAGGAGTAGCTATATTAATTGCAGACAGAACAGACTTTAAAGTAAGGAAAGTCATCAGGAATAAAGAAGCACATTACATAATGATAAAGAGGTCAATTTCCTAAGATGACATAACATCCTTAACATATATGTGCCTAACAGCAAAGCGTCAAACTATGTAAGGCAAAAACTGATAGAAATGCAAGAAGAAATAGATGAACCCACTATCACAGTTGGGGACACCAACACTCTTCTACCAGAAATGGACAGATCCAGCAGGCAGAAAATCAGTAAGGACATACTTGTACTCAACAACTCCATCAATCAACTGGATATAATTGACATTTATAGACTACTACAACTAAAAACAGAATAGACATTCTTCTCAAGCTCACATAGAATATTCACCAAGATATATCACATTCTAGGCAAAAAAAAAAACACATCTTAACAAATTTAAGATAACATATATCATACTATGTCTACTTTCAGATCACAATGAAATTAAAGTAGAAATCAATAACAGAAAGATAACTGGAAAACTCCAAAATATGGAGAGATTACATATTTCTAAGTAACGTGTGGGTCAAAGAATAAATTCCAAGAGAAATTTTAAAATATTTTTGAACTAATGAAATTGAAAACACAACTTATCAAATTTGTAGAATGCAACGAAAACAGCGTTTAGAGGGAAATTTATAGCATTGAATGCATATGCAGTCATGTGTCATTTAACAACAGGAATATGTTTTGAGAAATATCTCATCAGGTGATTTCATCATTGTGCAAACATCATAGGGTGTACTTAGAGAAACCTAGATACTGTAGCCTACTGCACACCTGGACTATAGGTATAGCCTATTACTCCTAGGCTGCAAACCTGTACACTGTGTTACAGTACTGAATACTCTAGGCAATTGGAATACAATGGTAAGTATTTGTGTATGTAAACATATCTAAACATAGGAAAGGTACAGTAAAAATACTGTATAAAAGATAAAAAAATGCAAGTTGCTCTGAGTGGGCAGTGAGGGAGTAGTGACAGAATATGAAGACCTAGGGGATATTACTGTACACTACTGTAGACTTTATAAACATGGTACACTTAGGCTACACTGCTTATAAAAAAGTTTTATTTGATAATAAATTAACATTAGCTTACTGTAACATTTTTACTTTATAAACTTTTAAATTTTTTAAACTTTTTTACTCTTTGGTGATAACATTTAGCTTAAAATAAACACATTGTACAGCGGTATAAAAATGTTTTCTTTCTTTATGTCCTTATTCCATAAACTTTTCTCTAATATTATTATTATTTTTTTTACTTTTTAAACTCTTTTGTTCAAAACTAAGACAGACACACACATTAGCCTAGGCCTACACAGGATCAGGACCATCAATATCACTGTCTTCCACCTCCACATCTTGTCCCACTGGAAGGTCTTCAGGGGCAATAACAACCATGGAGGTGTCATCTCCTAAGATGACAATGCCCTCTTCTGGAACACCTGCCTGAGGTCTTCTTGAGGAGGTGTCACTCTTTTCAGAAATATGTCCATGGCAGTTTGCTTGGTTTGTTTCTTTTTTTCATCATAGATTTGCTTGTAAGCAGATAATGCACCATGAACATTCCTCTCTATCAGTGAAAACCTTTTGGTGTTGGGGTCCATGTTTTCAAACTGTTAAGGAGCTTGATGAAGTCTGTAAAAGCTTTTGCTAAACCCGTCACTGTGAATTTTCTTGGGAATTCTTTTTTTCCCCTCCTGCAGTTTCCTTTTCTTCAGCTATGTTTTCTGGTTCCAGTTCCAGCAACTGCTCATTAGTCAGTTCCTCAGGAACCACCTCTAGGAGCTCCTGAATGTCATCCTCATCCACACCAAGGTTAAAGTTTTTTGCCATTTCAATCCCAGTCTTATTGATTTTTGAAATCTCCTCATCCTTGGCAAATCCTTTGAACTCATGGACAAACCTCTTGAGTGTCTTCCTCCAGATGCCATTCATACACTCCTTAGTGACACCATCCCAAGGTGAAGCAAAGTTCTTGATGCAGTCATCATTGTAATCCTTGCAGAATTTCATCAGTGTCTTCCTCAGTTACAGCAATAACTTGGGCAAAGGTCCTCAGGTTTTCACCACTGAGAATGATGTTAGCAGTGGGATTGTCATATATGGCCTTTATTATGTTGAGGTATGTTCCATATACCCACTTTCTTGAGAGTTTTTATCATAAAGGGATGTTGAATTTGCTCAAAAGCTTTTTCTGTATCTATTGAGATGATAATATGATTTTTATTCTTTGTTTCATTAATGTGGTGTATCACATTGATTTGTGGATAGTGAACCATCCTTTCATCCCTGGGATAAATCCCACTTGATCACGGTGTTTGATCCTTTTAATGTGTTGTTGAATTTTGTTGAGGGTTGTTGCATCTATATTCATCAGATATATTGGCCTGTAATTTTCTGTTTTTTGTAGTGTCTTTCTTTGGTTTTGGTATCAGGGCAATGTTGGCCCTGTAGAATGAGTTTGGAATCATTTCTTCCTCTTCAACTTTTGAGAATAGTTTAAGAAGGGTAGGTACTAAGTCTTTTTTAAATGTTTGATAGAATTCACCTGTGAAGCCATCTGGACTTTCATTTCTTGGGAGTTTTTTTTTTTTTTTTTACTACAGATTCAATGTCATTACCAGTAATCAGTCTGTTCAGATTTTCTATTTCTTCCTGAGTCAGTCTTGAAAGATTGTATGTTTATAGGAATTTATTAATTTCTTCTAGGTTGTCCAATTTGTTGGTGTATAATTGTTCATAGTAATCTCTTATGATCCTTTGTATTTCTGTGGTTTTGGTTGTAACTTCTCCTCTTTTATTTTCGATTTTATTTATTTGGGCCCTTTCTCTTTTTTTTCTTGATGACTCTGGCTAAAGGTTTATCAATTTTGTTTAGCTTTTTGAAGAATGAGCTTTTAGTTTCATTGAGCATTTCTATTGTTTCTTTAGCCTCTATTTTATTTATTTCCACTCTCATCTTTATTATTTCCATTCTTCTACTAACTTTGGGTTTTGTTTGTTCTTTTTCTAGTTTTTTAGATGTAAGTTTAGATTGTTTATTTGAGATTTTTTTCTTTCCTGAGGTAGGCCTGTATCACTATAAACTTCACTCTTAGAACTGCTTTTTTCTGTGTCCCATAGATTTCGGAATGTTGTGTCTACATTTTCATTTGTCTCAATGTACCTTTTGATTTCCTTTTTGATTTCTCCAATGACCCATTGGTTGTTTAGTAGCATGTTGTTTAGAGTCCATGTTTTTGGCTTTTTTTTCAATTTTCTTGTTATTGATTTTTAGTCTTTTACCATTGTGGTCAGAGAAGATGCTTGATATGATTTCAGTCTTCTTAAGTTTATTGAGACTTGTTTTGTGGCCTAATATGTGATCTACTCTGGAGAACGTTCCATGTGATTTGAAAGAATGTGTATTCTGCTGCTTTTTGGATGCAGTGTTCTGTGTATATCTATTAAATCCATGTGATCTAAAGTGTTGTTTAAATCCATTGTTTCCTTGGGGCTGGCCCTGTAGCATAGTGGTTAAGTTCGGCACACTCTGCTTCAGGGGCCCAGGTGCATGGGTTCAGATCCCAGGCAGGGACCTACACCACTCATCAGCCATGCTGTAGTGGTGACTCACATGTAAAGTGGAGGAAGATTAACATGGATATTAGCTCAGAGCTAACCTCCCTCAATCAAAAAATGAGGAGGATTGGCAACAGATGTTAGTTCAGCACTAACCTTCCTCAGAAAAAAAAAAAGCCATTGTTTCCTTATTGATGTTCTGTCTGGATGATCTATTTATTGATGTAAGTGGGGTGTTAATGTTCCCTACTATTATTCTCTTACTGCCAATTTCTCCCTTTTTGTCTGTTAACATTTGCTTTATGTATTTAGGTGCTCCTATGTTGGAGGCATAAATGTTTCCAGTGTTATGTCCTATTGTTGGATTGATCCCTTTATTATTGTGTAATGCCCTTCTTTGTCTCTTGTTACAGTCTCTGTTTTAAAGTCTATTTTGTCAAAGTATTGCTACCCCAGCTTTCTTTTCATTTCTGTTTGTGTGGAATATCTTTTCCCATCCCCTCACTTTCAGTGTTTGTATGTCTTTAGAACTGAAGTGAGTCTCTTGTAGTCAGCGTACAGATGGGTCTTGTTTTTTATACATTCAGCCACACTATGTCTTTTGATTGGAGCATTTAGTCCATTTATATTTAAAGTAATTGTTGATATGTATGTACTTATTGCCATTTTGTTAATTGTTTTCTGGTGGTTTTTGCAGTTCTTTTCTGTTCCTTTCTTCTCTCTTGCTCTCTTCCCTTGTGATTTAATGACTTGTTTTAATGTTATGTTTCTATTCCTTTCACTTTTTTGTTTATTTATTACCAGTTTTTGGTTTGTGATTACCATGATGTTCTTATATATCAACTTATGTATACAGCAGTCTATTTTAAGTTGATAGTCACTTAAGTTTGAGTAGGTTCTAAAAGCACTGCATTTTTATTCTCCCCTTACATTTTATTTTTTTTTTATGTCATATTTTACATCTTTTTATTTTGTGTATCTCTTAACTATCTTCTTGTAAATATAGATAATTTTACTACTTTTGTCTTTTAACCTTATACTAGTTACATAAGTGGTTTATCCACTACCTTTACTGTATATTTGCCTTTACCAATGATATTTTTCTTTCATACATTTCTTATTTTTAGTAATGGGCTTTTCTTTTCATTTAAAGAAGTCCCTTTAATGTTTCTTGCAAGGTTGGTTTAATGGTAGTGAACTCCTTTAGGTTTTGTTTGTCTGTACCTCTTCTTTTTAATTCTGAGTGATAACTTTGGTAGATGGAGTATTCTTGGTTGTATTTTTTTTTTTTTCTTTCAACACTTTCAATATGTTATGCTACTCCCTTCTAGCCTGTAAGGTTTCTGCTGGAAAGTCATCCCATAGTCTTATGAGGGCTTTCTTGTATGCAACTAGTTGTTTTTCTCTTGCTGCTTTTAAGATTCTCTCCTGCTCTTTAGCTTTTGACATTTTAATTATAATGTGTCTTGGTGTGGGTCAGTTTGGGTTCATCTTGTTTGGGACTGTCTGTGCTTCCTGAACTTGGATGCCTGTTTCCTTCACCAGGCTGGGTACATGTTCAGCCATGATTTCTTAAAATAGTTTTGTGTCCCTTTCTCTCTCTCTTCTCCTTCTGTGACTCCTATAATGTAAATGTTAGGACACTTGATGTTGTTCCAGAGGTCCCTTAAGCCATCCTCATTTTTATTTTTTTTTTTAATTTTGCTGTTCTGATTGGGTGGTTTCCACTACCCTGTCTTCCAGATAACTCATCCATTCTCCTGCATTATTGGGTCTGCTGTGGATTCTCTCTAGTGTATTTTTAATTTCAGTTATTGTATTCTTAAGCTCTGATTGGTTCTTTTTTTATATCTTCTATCTCTTTGCTGAGGTTCTTCCTATATTCTTCTGTTCTTCCCCTGAGTTTAGTGAGCATATTTATGACCATTACTTGGAACTGTTTATCTGATAGATTGCTTATCTATGTTTTGTTTAGTTCTTTTTCTGAGGTTTTGTCTTGTTCTTTCTTTTAGAACATACTTTTTTGTCTCCTCATTTTGCCTAACTCTCTGTGTTTGTTTCTATATATTAGGTAGATCAGCTACATCTCCAAGTCTTGAAGGAGTGGCCTTTTGTAGAAGATGACCTTTGGGGCCCAGTAGTATGGTTCTTTCTGGTTGCCAGGGCAGGTGCTCCAGAGGTGTCCCCTGTGTGGGCTTCATGTTCCATCCTATTGTGGCTGGGCTGAAATTGCTACATGTGCACTGGAGTGCAGGGACAGCCCCCTTGGGCAGGAACCACTTTAGGGGAATGCCATTCCTGGCTGAGGCTGCCTGCTGGGTGTGGTGTATTAAGGGGCTGCTTTGGAGGTGTTCTAGAGCCAGCTGAAGCTGCCCAGTGGCTATGGTGGGGTAGGGGACCACTTTGGAGGAGTGCTGGCTGGGGCAGGTCTGCAGGGAAATGCCAGGGTAGGGAAAGTGGTGCTTGTAAGGTAGATGGATAATGTCAGAATGGTGCCTGCCTCTTCTTGGGCAGCTCAGTATAAGGTGAGCAAAAAAAAAAAAAAAAAAAAAGATGTTCCCACCAGTACCTCCCTCACTGGAGAAAGTTCAAACAGATCCCTGCTCCTCTGGCATATGCCATAAAACTAGTCAATAAACCTTTTTTCTATGGCCCAGGCACTTTTGAAACTGCTGCTTCTGTGCTGGGATTTGGAGAAGTGAGTTTTTGCACATGTCTTTTAAGAGCAGAGTCTCAGTTTCCTATAGCCCTCCAGCTCTCCCAGATGTAAGCCCCACTGATTTTCAAAACCAGACATTATGGGGATTCATCTTTCCTGTGCAAGTCCCCAGAATGTTGGGTTCAGACCCCTTGCTCCTCAGGGAGGACTACCATGGTTGTGATATCCCTCCTGCCTATGGGTTCCTGCACTGTGCCTCCACTGCTCCTACCCATCTTGACATGCCTTTTTCTTTAAATCCTTAGTTGGGGAAAATCTGTTCTTCTAGTCTTCAGGTCATTCTCAGAGACAGTTCCTCTATATGTAGTCGTAGTTTGGATGTGTCCAAACCCCAGGATGACCTCAGGATCTTCCTACTACACCGTCTTGGTTCCAAGTCCTTCTTGTTGTGTATACTTACAAGAACCAGAATTGAACTTGCCAGCCATAGGCTTAACAAGGTGATAAATCATGCCTATATTGTTATGTGCTTTCTTTACTTGAGAATGAATGTAGCATTTTTTTCAAAGAAAGATGTATTTCATAGAAAGGAATAAAATATCTCTACTCTAAAATAATTGAGCCCTGAGAGAATAAAAAAGAAATCTTGGAGAAGGGGGCAGAGGGCAGTTGCAACCAGTTACTAAAGAGTAATGTGGGATAACGTGGATGTGAAAAGCAGAATAATGACACAAAATCACAGGCATCAGCAACATCTAATTGGCCTTTTAGATGAAACCAGCAGTAGCTAACACGTCTTCTCACTTTTTCCTTCCCCATGTAAGACAGGTTACTTTCCAGAGATCTAAAAAATCTGTTGCAGTTTGTAAATCTTTGTCCAGTGACCTCATAGGAGATCCAATGTATCATGACCATAAAACATTCAGTTAAACTGCCCAGATGCTGCCATGAAAAAGAGTTCCCAAATTGTAAAATGTTTATGTCATCACCAATTTTATTTGTATATTTTATTGTGCAGTGAGTGAAAATTCTCAGGAGGTTTCCTTCATAAGGTTGCTATTCAGAAGTTATTTTCACTCCAAAACACACAGACACATACAAGTGTTCGTATACCCAAATATACATACAGACACTCACACACATGCATACACTCACATACACACATATACATAGACACAGATTCACACACACACACGCACACATACACTAAATATCCTGGGAAAAAGCAACAAAATGTTTTACACAGTCGTTACAGTAATGAAGTATCTGTAGATACTTGCTTCAGTTCTATGAGTAATTTTCACTGTGTGTTAAATTATTAATTTCATTTTTACAAAATACAATATATAAAACAAATTAATCATCTTATTCTATGTGCAAACTACTCTTTCCTTCATTTTGGAGTGATACATTTCCCTAAATATGAGCCTAATATGTCCATTATTTCTATACCCATGTCATGGCCCTAATTTATCTTGTAAACCTAATTGTGGCAATAGATTCCTAATTTACCACTCTCCCTTCTTGTTGTGGCCCCTTCCCTAATCAATGCTTAACTTTGACTTCTATAATAGTGATTTTACGGGCATTTATACCATTCCTAGGCTTTGAACACCCTTACATGGTTTCTAATCATGTGTAGAGTAAATCTTAAACCCATTATAACCCAACACTAGCCTACCATTATTCAGAATATTCTCTGAACTACGTAGCCATTGTCCTCACAGCCTACTCTCAGAACAAGAGTGCCTTGGTACAGCTTAGAACATCTTCTCTTCATAATGTACTCCAGGCTTTATTTTTTAAAACATAGCTCAAATATCAGGTCATCAATGTCCCTTCCCTCACTCTGCAGACTAGTGTATGAGCCCTACACGCACTGAGCCCTTTGTTCATTTTGGTATTCTAACACAACAATTTGCTGATACTGCCATTACTTACCTTGTGGTTTCCCCACAAGGTTATAGACCTCTGGAATAGAAGGACCATGACTTGATCCTATCGATTAGAACATTCACAACTTACTGGTACCTTACTGGATCTTCAGAACTTACTCCATCATTTTACAAAAATTTACACTTCATTGGCTTTGGTTCACATAATAATTAAGAGGACAATAGAGCAAAAGGTTTATAATTCCTTTGCCTCAGTGCCTTCATGGAGCTATTCGGTGGAATCTCTCAGAAAGGAGGATCAAGGTTATGCCCTAACAAATTTGCATGTGTGCAATGCATACTCTCAGAACAATTTTAAACCTAACATCTCACTGCTTCACCACAATTTCATTGAATCTTAATGTAAGGGGTTATTATCACAGGTTTCAAGATGAAGAAACTGAGAGGTGAAGAGGCAAGTGATAAATAATATGACCTTTGAGATACAGTTATAAGTTAGTTTTGCTCATGTCAGCATCTGGACCTGTAATGTAGTCAAAAGAAGTTTGGGAAATTATAGTGAGCTGATATTTTATATCGTGTCAGCAATTTTCTAAAGTATTGTTTTATGTTATTAACTCATATTGTATTCATCCTTGCTACTCTATAAACATATGGTTATTAAGTTTAGAATATTATTAGCATAAATGCAGTCTCAAGTAACATGAAAATTAATGTGAGAGATTCAGAATCAGCCAAGAAACACTGTTTGCATGGGCTCAATTGAAACCTTGCATGTAAGCATAAAGGAACAAGCAAGTGATCAGTGTTTAAGACATAATAGGACAGCCATGATGTTTATAGGGCAATAATATTATGCAGTAATAAGAAGAAAGTTGTACTTTGACTGTCATTTAAAATGTACTTTATCTCTGCTTCTCCAGTTTTTAAGTTAAATTTGTGATATTTGGGGGTGGCCATTATTTTCTTTTACTATCTTGACCCTCTTGTAGGTCCTTGCAAAGACCAATTGTCCAAAGGTAAGAATTTAGAAAGGATAGTTTATCTTCTATACCATAGCTCAAAATCATTTTGGTACCCAGTGACCTCATCTAGCATTTTGCAGACTTTTCAGAAATAAGATTTTATTATATTGCACTGCACAATAAACCTGGTTCTCTCTTTCCACTGTGAAAACAATTTGGAGGAATCCTAAGTGGATAAACAATGAAAGAAGCAGACTGACTTGTTTCAATGAAGGAGTTGGATTATTTTTGAGAAAATAAATATTATGCTCACCCTGATATCACTTTTATTCAACAAGAGGGAATATAATCAGAGACACCTGAAAGTACATGAGGATGTCTTGAAATTATTGAAAACTCCTGCTTGCTTGAGTTAGTCTCTGAGGTACAGCAAGAAGTTAGATGTCAAAAAGTAGCATGAAGAGTAAGAAAAATGAACAACTCTCAGAAACTTCAGAAAAATATGGTATTTAAGTTTAGAGAAGCTTGAAGTACAGGCACCAATCCTTAATAATATCAAAATTAGGTACTTGGAAATTTGAAGAATTTTAAACCAATTTTTCAAAAGAAGTAATTTTTTTAGACATATGTCATTGAATTATCATTCACATGTAGGTAAGAAGATTTGTGACCAGTGAAAAAGACACACACTTCCTGTAGATGATGCACTTTTAAATACATGAATAGACCCTCTGATGTTCTCAAAATATCAAATCAAATGACCAAAGAAGGCATTGTTTGCAAATTTTTTTCTAAAATTTCTAAAATGCCTTCTTGTTTTCAGTTAGTTAAAAAGTGTTTTAGACTATAATATTAAAAATAGAAATACTAATAGCTATTACTTATTTGGTCCTTCCTATGTGTTAGATACTCTGTGGGGGACTGTAGATGTGTGACTGATATTGTGTTAAACCTCCACACAATCGTCTTCAGTGGAAACTGTCACCAGGCAGACATGGTGCAATGTTGCTGGGGGGCAGAGGGCCATCACTTGTGTCTGCTGGTCTGAATCCACTGGTTGCTAGCCCTGGACTTTGGGGATGAGGTTTCACTCTCAAGTCTCTCCAATTGTGAATTAGAGATTGAATTAACCAAATACTTCCATTATAAAAACATTTTACTTAATGGTATTCACTTTTAATAAATTTTTGAAAAGCTTTATTTTTACAAATAGCAATAAAGGTTGTGTTGTGAGATTTTTAGCTTTTTTTTTCTGAACTTCTCTTCTAATTTATATATTTGCTCTCATTCTCATTGTGTATTATTTGTTTTATTCAGCCATATTATTGTATTGTTTCTGCTGTCAGGCACATAAATCATTTGTGGAAGGAAACAATATATATACATATACATAACGACATGTACGTATGCATATAAACAAACTGTAAACTTTACAGCAGAAAAAACAAAAGCTGTTGTTATTTCATTTTATTTTTCTTTTCATGGTGGTTGTTATATAAATGAGCCAAAGATGAGCTCTGAATATTGGTCTTATGGTGTTTATTTTTTCACAGCAGGCTGGTACTTATTAGCTCAAAAGTCTGCTGGCATCAAACAAATTTTTATGCATCCAATCATTTTAAAAATAGTCCAAATAAACAGATTTTCAGCCATTTAGAGCCTACTTTGCTTTGTGTGGGAAGGCGTCCAACAAAGACCCCAAGCCTCTGCTGCTCTTCAGAGCTCTCTGATCCAGAGACTCCTACCTGACTGCTAAGGGACTAGACATGTATGCCCCATCTCCTCTGGGACTTCTCTTGCACTCCTTTTCTAGGTGGTGCACCGCCCCGCCCCCCCATGCCCTGCCGCGCCACCATCTCATGCTGTGAAGGACTTCCTTTGCATACAAACCTGTCAAAGCACTCCCCCCCCCCCCAAATAAACCTTGTTGTGTTGTCCTACTACCACCTGCTGGTCATATCTTTTTCCTTGGTCAGCCCCTGCATCCCTAGAACTCACTATGGTGGTGAAACAAAAATGAGATGGGACCAAAAGTATATATTTTGCATCCTATGTGTAATATCACTGTACTAGGCTTTCTTCATTCACTTTATCATTTTATTTTATGAAATTTTTACTTCCTGGGTAAAGGTGTTACTACTTCTTTACAAATAAGAGAAATGAAACTGTGGGAATCAAGACTTTCCTTATCAAGGAAGATATGTAACTTGACCTGTGATGAGGAGCAAATTCAACCTTCAAATTTTATTTTTTTCTGATTACAAATCACCAGCCCATTAACTTTTGGCTCTCTACTTCTAATTTTAATTCAAAAGACCTCATTGTGAGGTTCTGCAATGCCACATCTTGACATGCATCTGGGACTTAATTTTTTCCAAGTCTTAGTTTATTTACTTGCAAAATAGATATAAAGAAACCTGTTTTAAACTTACAAGGCAATGTGAGATGATACATTGGTCATTAATCTATCATCTACAAAGAATTTACACATATAAAAGAACTATTGCTTCTTCTAACTTTGAAATGAAACTGGGCAGTGGGTCCATACACTATGACATCATGATACAGAGATCAAAGAATTCAGATAATAATGTGAACCATTAGGATACAACTTACTTGCGCCAAAGTGATATTTGGTACATAAAGGCAAGAATTTATTATTTTGAACTCATCGCTAAAATAGTGATTGAATAGGTCTCTGATGAGAGGGGTAAATCTTAGTGGTCTAAAAAGAAGTCTTCCAAAAGCAATTTGAAGTCTGAATTAAGGTTCCTCCTTTTTTTTTTTTTTTTTTTTCAATGAAAAAAATAGGTAATATGCAAGAGCCCAACACTTTCATTGTTTAGAAAGTATTTTTATTTTTTTGGTACCATATGTCTAGCAGCACAGGTAAAGAAAGGTGATAATTTTTTTTTAAAGTAAGAAATACAGAAAAAACTAATGAAAAATATTTTATTTAAAACTAAAGTGTTACAAGCACAGATATTCTCAATTAATTTTCTTTGATGCTGACTTTACTGCCCATTTTAGACAGGAGTGAGACAAAGGAGATACAACTAAATTTTCAGCTGCTGCTGCAGTTATAAGTCCTCATTCTACCATATGCATGATTAGGTAATTTATAAAATAAGGAAAGAGGAAGTCATAGTTTATCTAAACAGTAAATTGTGGAAGGATTTATTTGAGAAATTGAAGAAATCAAAAGAAATATTCAACATCATTTTCTATTGGGAAGTAACAAGAGGTACATTTACATCAAAACTTTAAAGTGTGTGTGTGTATACCTATATTTTAAGGCAGGTCTTCAAAGCAGTATTAAATCATGAATTTAGCTCCTAAGGGACATTCCTTAGAATACCAAAATCTCACACAGAACAAGTTATTACTATTGAGCTCAATGGCCTATCTTCATTTAGACTTGAGAGTCAAATCCAAAGCATTCTCTTATGAGGCTATTGGCTTAAAAAACCATCTTGTATATTATATGACAGCATATCTGATGTGTATTCTGTGAATTTAGAGACCATCACTCAAATTTTGATTTAGAACGCTGCTAGAATCTAGTTCCCATTAAAATTTATTATAAAATATCTTTATAAACATAATAAATGCCATGTCATAATACAGTGACAGGAGACCCCTGAAAATCCCCAATTCCCTGGAGAAGACTCCACATGGGAAGTTCCTTGGCGAGGGTGAAATTCTGACAGGTGACACTGTTGACTGCCCCTCTGTTTTGGAAGCTGCTGACAAGCCGTGGCATCCATGGCATCACACAATGCTACTTTTTCTCCTGCCTCTACCTATCTCTTATCAATCTCCTTTATGGACAACTTTTCTACAAGATGCCTCTTAAATGTTACCACCTCCCCAGTGTTCAGTCTCACTTTTCTTCCCAATTTGCATATTCTCTTGGACGATTTCATACACTCCTAAGTCTACAACAGGCATCTATATGCTAATGATTTTTACCTCCTATTTACTACTGTCTCCTTAACTACAGTAACCATCAGTCTGCCATTTTTGTATGTTTGATGTTAGTGTATGAGCCCACCAGAGAGAGGATAGGAGATAGACAGAAAAAGGAAGTTTATCCCTATGCAGATTTCAAAGGTGATCTTTCTCTACTTTCTCCTAAACTTTAGACTCCATTTATGTTAGTCTATTTGTAATTACTTTAATAGTTTATGTTCTCTTTTGATATTGTACATGCTGTTTACTCTGCCTAGAATACATTTTCCCACTTAGTTACTTGCTGATTTGTGTTCATCCTTTAAAATCTCAGCTCAAACATGACCTTCTCTTGTAATATTGTTTAAAATCCCATCCATTATACTCTCAAGCATACAGAGTATATCTCTTTTATAGCCCTTACACACTATATGCAATCGTCTGGATAATTCCATATTTCTGCTACCAGTTGTTTGGCTATTTGATATGAGTGACTACATTGTATTAATATTAGCATCCTAATGACTATACTCATTTTTGCATGAGTTGCTAAATATTTCTTGAACAAAAGAATTAACAGACCATGCAATGAATAAATTGGTGGAGGAGGATGTCTGCCAAATATACACTTCTTCTTGGAAAAAATAATAGTTTCTGCTACTACAGACATGTAGGTATATCCTTAGAAAACACTAATTATCTGCAAAGGGTGTTTGAGACAGAGAATAATTATTTAACCTTACCTTAAAGTAACATGACACTTGTCTATTAGAACCATTTCTCTGATTAGTTAACTAACTAGTTATTGGGTGAAAGTGGAGTAATCACTGGCCAGTACTATGAAGGCCCACTGTCCATCAGGGATCTTATCCATATGCCAGTGACCTATAAAATTCCATACAGTGGAAGAGGTGATTAATTGCCTTGATGGTAGTTAGTTGGTCAGAGTACCATTTAAGGTTCCAGCTAACATGTAGACCAAATAGATCTTCCTAATGTATTAAGGAAGGTTCCCAAGAGTAGATGACACTTGAAGTAGTCGTTTAAAAATGCTGAAATAAACAGGTAACAGAGGAAGAGTTTGGGAAACATCCTTTCAAGGAAAGAAAATGAAATTGATGGTGTAAGAAGATGTGAAATGGTGAGCAGTTCAGTGTGGCATGCCACTGAAACACAACATGCATGATGGTAAGTGGGCAGGTGTTGTGTTGGCAAGGAGAATGAACAGGAGGTCTAAGACTAAATCATGAGGTTCGTATATGGTGCAAGGAGAGGGAGACTTTTTACTGCTACCATTATTGCTATCTAACGGCCACTGAGATTTACTATGTGCCAGAAATGAGGCTAAGACCATTAAATTTACCTTATTTAATCTCCTTATGAGTCATACAAGGCATATCTTATTTTCATGCTTGTTTTGCAGATGAGGAAACTGAGGTTTTGTCAAAATACGTAACTTTCTGTAAGAAGTCCCCCTGCTAGTATATGGTAGAACTGGAATTTGAAGCCAGTGTTATTAATCACTATACTCTGTAGCCACATTTCCGGGTCTGACTTTTACTCATTCTACCCATGGAGAAATTTCCAGATGGTTACAATTTGCCTGTCATTGGCTGGAGCAACGCCCCTCCTCCAGCTCAGCTGATTACACATTGGTTCCTGTTGAACAGATACTGCTGCTCAATTGGACAGTTAGCTTATGTTCACGTCCACTAAGTCCAATAGGACAGATACAAAAACTCACATAGTCATGCAGACCCTTTGCTCTCTCGCCTGGAAGGATTTTACTCTCTCTTCCCTGTAAACTCATCCTTATCTGATCTCTGAGATCTTCCTCAAGCCCCACTCACTCAAGAGACCTTCTCTGAACACTTCAGTTTTTCTTGTTTATCATTGCATGTACAGCAGGAAGAGTTGTAACTAGGCTTGGATGAGTATTGATTTTTTTTTTTTTCCTGAGGAGGATTCTCCCTGAGCTAACATCTATGCCAGTCTTCCTCTATTTGGTATGTGGGTCACCAGCATGACTTAGACACTGACCTGGTGTAGGTCCACACCCAGGAACCAAAGCCAGCCAGCCAAAGCGGAGTGCGCCAAACTTAACCACTAGACCACGGGGCCGGCCCCAAGTATTGAGTTTTTAAACTCAAGTTACTTGCTGTGGATATGGTTCAGGGAAAGTCATATAGAAACCATTTAAGATCAGATGGAAGTGTAGTCAACTATGTGGAGTGTTCAGTCTTTGGTCACAATCTACAGGAGGTCCAGTGTCTATAGGAAGATCCTCTATAGTATCTAGTGTCTATAGGAAGCACTCTGCACACCTTGGACCCGCACAGATCTCCTCGGTTGTTTCTTCCAATGGCACCATTTACTCCACAT
This sequence comes from Tapirus indicus, assembly GCA_031878705.1. NCBI lineage: Eukaryota > Metazoa > Chordata > Mammalia > Perissodactyla > Tapiridae > Tapirus > Tapirus indicus. Next base: position 69,192,432 of record CM062917.1, read on the forward strand.
TTCCCATTATGCTTGATGTTCCTTTCATCACCTCGCTTTCCTGTTTATTCTTAAAAAATAAAATATACTTTTTGCATTTAGGGAAAGAGTGAACGTTGATATTCAGTTTATCAGTTGAAGTTGGATCATGATAAATACATTTTATTTTTAAGCAAGGATTTTCTTAATATTGCTGTTAACTTACCTCAGGAAACAAAATAAAAGTCATCTTGAATATTGGATTAGATGTACAATTATATTCATCAACTGATGACAACTGTAAGATTACGGTTTTGAAACATCTCTTTTTTTAAGAGGCAAAGTATTTTAATCAATAAGAATGAATCCTCTCCACTTATAATAAATTTGTCTTTGGGAGAAACAACACAATTATAAGAGAGCACTCTTTTTTTTTTTTTTGTGGGGAAGACCAGCCCCGAGCTAACATCTGTTGCTAATCCTCCCCTTTTTGCTGAGGAAGACTGACCCTGGGCTAACATCCATGCCCATCTTCCTCTAATTTGTATGGGATGCCACTGGGGCATGGCTGACAGGCAGTGCATCAGCAGGTGTCCGTGATCCGAACTCAGGAACCCCGGGCTGCCAAGCGTGAACAAAACCGCTGCGCCACCGGGTGGCCCCAAGAGAGCACTCTTTAGTGTAACTTCTGGGAAGAGTTGCCTGCCAGGGTAACATTTGTGAAAACAAAGGCAGAGGAGGAAGACTATAAGAAAACTGAGCATTGGAGACTGCTTAGGACTGAAATTTGTAGCAGACACTTGACTATACTTCTTAGCTTTCTCTTGAAAGCTGGTGGTGACCTCATGACAACCAAGCCACCATTATTGCAGCTATTATATCTAGGCCAGTGGGATTCACACTGAAGGACAACCCTGATACCAGAAGTTTGCACTATCATTGGACTAGGAATTTGGCAAATGAGTCACAGAGAGTATTACCTTTTGTCCACCACACCTTAATATATCTTGATAAATACATAATTTTTAAGAAGGTGGGTATTATATTAATTAATTCAGTCTGTCCACATCTTTTTTTTTATTTTTATTGACGTCTTAGTTTATAACACTGTGGGGTTTTAGTTGTACATTTTTGTTTATCCGTCACCTTGTGGATGAAACCCTTCACCCCTTGTGCCCACCCCCACCCCCCTTCCCCTTGGTAACCACCAATCAGTTCTCTCTGTCCGTGTGTTCACTTATATTCCATATATGAGTGAGTTCATGCAGTGTCTGTCCTTCTCTCTCTGGCTTACTTCACTTCACATAATACCCTCTAGGTCCTTCCATGTTGTTGCAAATGGGACAATTGTGTCTTTTCTTATGGCTGAGTAATATTCCATTGTATGTATATACCACATCTTCTTTAACCAACCATCAGTTGAGGGACACTTGGGTTGCTTCCACTTCTTGGCTATAGTGAATAATGCTGCAATGAACATAGGGGTGCATACGCCTCTTGTGATGGTTGATTTCACATCCATTGGGTAGATGCCCAAGAGTGGTATTGCTGGATCATACGGTATTTCTATTTTTAATTTTTTGAGGACTCTCCATACTGTTTTCCATAGAGGCTGCACAAGTTTGCATTCCCACCAGCAGTGAATGAGGGTCCCCGTTTCTCCACAAACTCTCCAGCATTTGTTGTTATTTGTCTTTGTGATTATAGCCATTCTAACCGGTGTAAGGTGATATCTCAGTGTAGTTTTGATTTGCATTTCCCTGATGATTAGTGATGTTGAACATCTTTTCATGTGTCTGTGGGCCATCTGTATCTCTTCCTTGGAAAAATGTCTGTTCATATCCTTTGCCCATTTTTTGATCGGGTTGTTTGTTTTTTTGTTGCTCAGTTGTATGAGATCTTTGTATATTACTGAGATTAATCCCTTGTCAGACAAACGATTTGCAAATATTTTCTCCCAGCTGGTGGGTTGTTTATTCATTTTGATCCTGGTTTCATTTGCCTTGTAGAAGCTCTTTAGTCTGATGAGGTCCCACTTGTTTATTTTTTCTTTTGTTTCCCTTGTCTGGGTAGACATGGAATCTGAAAGGATCCCTTTATGTCCAATCGCAATTAGTGTACTGCCTATATTTTCTTCCAGGAGTTTTATAGTTTCAGGTCTCACTTTCAGGTCTTTGATCCATTTTGAATTGATTTTTGTATATGGTGATAGGAGATGGTCTACTTTCATTCTTTTGCATGTTGCTGTCCAATTTTCCCAGCACCATTTATTGAAGAGACTTCCCTGTCTCCATTGTATGTTCTTTGCTCCTTTGTCGAAGATTAGCTGTCCATAGGTGTGTGGTTTTATTTCTGGGCTTTCAATTCTGTTCCATTGATCTGTGTGTCTATTCCTGTACCAGTACCATGCTGTTTTGATAACTGTAGATTTATAGTATATTTTGACATCAGGGATTGTGATGCCTCCAGCTTTGTTCTTTTTTTTCAGGAGTGCCTTAGCTATTTGTGGTCTTTTGTTGCCCCATACGAATTTCAGTATTTTTTGTTCTATTACTGTGAAGAATGACATTGGGATTCTGATTAGGATTGCATTGAATCTGTACATTGCTTTAGGTAGAATGGACATTTTTATATTTATTCTTCCAATCCATGTGCATGGAATATTTTTCCATTTCTCTATGTCCTCCTCGATTTCTTTCAATAGTGTCTTATAGTTTTCATTGTATAGGTCTTTGACCTCCTTGGTTAAATTTATTCCCAGATATTTTATTCTCTTTGTTGCAATTGTAAATGGGATTGTCTTTTTGAGTTCTCTTTCTGTTTTTTCATTGTTAGTGTATAGAAATGCAATCGATTTTTGTAAGTTGATTTTATACCCTGCCACTTTACTGTAGTTGTTGATTGTTTCTAGTAGTTTTCCGATGGAATTTTTTGGGTTTTCTATGTATAGGATCATGCCGTCTGCAAATAGTGAGAGTTTCACTTCTTCATTGCCTATTTGGAGTCCTTTTATTCCTTTTTCTTGCCTAATTGCTCTGGCCAGAACTTCCAGTACTATGTTGAATAAGAGGGGTGAGAGTGGGCACCCTTGTCTTGTTCCTGTCCTCAAAAGAATGGCTTTCAGTTTTTCCCCGTTGAGAAGGATGTTTGCTGTAGGTTTGTCATATATGGCCCTTATTATGTTCAGGTACTTTCCTTCTATACCCATTTTGTTGAGAGTTTTTATCATAAATGGATGCTGGATCTTGTCGAATGCCTTCTCTGAATCGATTGAGATGATCATGTGGTTTTTATTCTTCATTTTGTTAATGGGGCGTATCACATTGATTGATTTGCGGATGTTGAACCATCCCTGTGTCCCTGGTATAAATCCCACTTGATCGTGGTGTGAGATCTTTTTGATGTATTGCTGTATTCAGTTTGCCAATATTTTGTTGAGGAATTTTGCATCTATGTTCATCAGTGATATTGGCCTGTGGTTTTCCTTCTTTGTATTCTCCTTGTCTGGCTTTGGTATCAGCATGATGTCGGCCTCATAGAATGTGTTGGGAAGTATTCCATCTTCCTCTATTTTTTGGAATAGTTTGAGAAGAATAGGTGCTAAATCTTCTTTGAACGTTTGATAAAATTCTCCAGGGAAGCAATCTGGTCCTGGGCTTTTATTTTTTGGGAGGTTTTTGATTACTGTTTCAATCTCTTTACTTGTGATTGGTCTGTTCAGATTCTCTATTTCTTCTTGATTCAGTTTTGGGAGGTTGTACACATCCAAGAATTTGTCCATTTCCTCTAGGTTGTCCAATTTGTTGGCGTAAAGTTTTTCATAGTATTCCCTAATAATCCCTTGTATTTCTGTGGTGTCTGTTGTAATTTCTCCTCTTTCATTTCTAATTTTATTTATTTGAGTCTTCTCCCTTTTTTTCTTAGTGAGTCTGGCTAAGGGTTTGTCAATTTTATTCATCTTCTCAAAGAACCAGCTCTTTGTTTCATTGATCCTTTGTACTGTTTATTTTGGTTTCAATTTCATTTATTTCTGCTCTGATTTTTATTATTTCCCTCCTTCTGCTGATTCGGGGCTTTGTCTGTTCTTCTTTTTCTAATTCTGTTAGGTGCAATTTAAGGTTATTTATTTGGGATTTTTCTTGTTTGTTAAGGTGAGCTTGTATTGCTATGAATTTCCCTCTCAGGACTGCTTTTGCTGCATCCCATATGAGTTGGTGTGGTGTATTTTCCTTTTCATTTGTCTCCAGATAGCTTTTGATTTCCCCTTTAATTTCATCAATGACCCATTGGTTGTTCAGTAGCATGTTGTTTAGTCTCCACATCTTTGTCCCTTTCCTAGTTTTTTCTTTGCAGCTGATTTCTAGTTTCACAGCATTATGATCAGAAAAGATGCTTGTAATGATTTCAATCTTCTTAAATTTATAGAGGTTTGCCTTGTTTCCTAATATATGGTCTATCCTTGAGAATGTTCCATGTGCACTTGAGAAGAATGTGTACTCTGCTTTTTTTGGGTGAGTGCTCTGTATATATCTATTAAATCCATTGCGTCTAGTTTCTCGTTTAAGTCCATTATTTCCTTATTGACCTTTGGCCTGGATGATCTATTCACTGATGTAAGGGGGCTATTAAGATCCCCTACTATTATTGTGTTATTGTTAATATATCCTTTAAGGTTTTTTAGCAGTTGTTTTATGAACTTTGGTGCTCCTGTGTTGGGTGCATACATATTTATAAGTGTTATGTCTTCTTGGTGAAGTATCCCTTTTATCATTATATATTGCCCTTCTTTGTCTCTCATTACCTTTTTTATCTTGAAGTCTACTTTGTCTGATATAAGTATGGCTACTCCTGCTTTCTTTTGTTTGCTGTTAGCTTGGAGTATTGTTTTCCATCCTTTTATTTTGAGTCTGTGTTTGTCTTTAGAGCTGAGATGTGTTTCCTGGAGGCAGCAGATTGTTGGATCTTGGTTTTTAATCCATCCTGCCACTCTGTGTCTTTTGATTGGAGACTTCAATCCATTTACATTTAGAGTGATTATTGATATATGAGGGTTTAATGTTGCTATTTTATTGTTCATCTTCTGGTTCTTTTGCATTTCCTTCGTTTCTTGTCCCTTGTGTTTCGGAGTGCAAATTCAATTTGGTATTTCTGCATGCTCATTCTCTTGGTTTTCTCTTTATTTGTCACGTGTGGTTCTCTTCTGGTTGTTTGTTTAGTGGTTACTGTGCGGTTTATATAAGCGATCTCCTGGATAAGAAAGTACATTTCAGATGCTTCCTTTTTCCTGAGGCTGGGTCGATTCGATCCCTTACCTCTTCCACTCCTTATGTGTTATCTCTTTATTCCAGTTTGTGTCATGAATGTGTGTTTCCAGTGATGAGCTTGATTTAATTTTTGTTGTTTTCCAACTGTATTTTGTTCTGGTTTAGTCTCCTCGCTTTTCTCCTTGCTGAAATCTTTGTATCCCCTTTCTCATTTGTTTTTTTTCAGGCCTAAGGGCCTTCTTGAGCATTTCTTGTAGTGGGGGTCTTGTGGTGATGAACTCTCTTAGCTTTTGTTTATCAGGGAGAGTTATTATTTCTCCATCGTATTTGAAGGATATTTTTGCTGGATAAAGTATTCTCGGCTGAAGGTTTTTGTCTTTCATGATTTTGAATATATCATTCCAGTCTCTCCTAGCCTGTAGAGTTTCTGTTGAGAAATCATCTGAGAGCCTGATGGGGTTTCCTTTGTATGTTATTTTGTTTTTTTGTTTAGCTGCCTTCAATATTATTTCCTTGTCACGGGTATTCTTCAAGTTTTCTACTATGTGGCAAGATGATTTTTTATTCCTGTTTATATATTTAGGTGATCTATTGATTTCATTCACTGTTATTTCCCTCTCGTTCTCTAGGTTGGGGAAGTTCTCAGCTATTATTTCTTTGAACAAACTCTCTGCTCCTTTTTCTCTTTCTTCGCCTTCTGGAATACCTATTATCCTTATGTTGCTTTTCCTCATTGAGTCTGATATTTCTCGAAGAATTTCTTCATTTCCTTTTAGTCTTAGCTCTCTCTCCTCCTCTATCAGGAGCATTTCTGCATGGCTATCCTCAATAGTGCTAATTCATTCCTCCATATTGTCAGTTCTGCTCTTTAAAGACTCCATTTTTTCCACTATCTCGTTGATTTTGTTTTTCATCTCCAATAATTCTGATTGGTTTTTCTTTAGAGTTTCTATCTCTTTTGTGACATAATCCCTGAATTCATTGATTTGTTTCTGTGTGTTCTCTTGTATTTCATTGAGTTTATTTATGATAGCTATTTTGAATTCTCTGTCATTCAGGTTATCAAATTCTGTGCCTTCAGGGTTGGTTTCTGGGTGTTTGTCATTTTTCCTTTTGGTCTGTAGCCCTGGCAAATTGTCGCAAGGATCCGACAGGGACATCCTTATTTCCCCGCCCTCATGATATTTTGGTCCTGCAGTTTCCCCCTGCTGCCACTAGATGGAGATCGTGAGCGGTTTGCTCTGAGGCAGCTGCAGCCCCTGGAGGGATTATGCTGAAACGCCGGGTGTGTGGGGCGAGGGGTCCTCTCTTTCTCCTGCTTGACCCAGGGGTTTCCTTTCTGGCTCTCTTAGGGTGTTTGCTACACACCCTAAACAGTCCGTGGTCGCTTCCCTGTCACTTCTCGTGACAGTCTGTGAGAGCACCTGGAGGGCGATAGTTTTCCCCGCTGTGGGCCGCCCCTCCCCCCTCTGTCCGCGAACCACGCTGTATTTGCCGATCGATTGGGGAGGGATAGTACAACCTCCTACCTCTCCTCCTGTCCTCCTGTGCTTCCCGCGCCTTCATCGTCAGATGTATGGCAGCAGGGGTTTCTCAGAAGTCCTTCGTAGTGTTTGATTGAGCTCTGTTGGAATGTGAATGATATTTTCATTGTGTTGTAGGGGGCAGAGATTCAAAGAGGGAATCTCACTCCACCATGATGCTGATGTCACTCCCTCCACATCTTTGATTTAGAGAGAGGCTGATGAGAAATTTCTACTGCTATTGGTAAACTGGGTAAAATAAATTGCCTGAAACAAGGTCCAGCTTTCCAGGTGAAGAAATATGTTCTGGGGAGACCAAGGCTATATTGTCTTAAGCTAAATGAGCATTAGTAACTCTAAGGAAATCCCGCTTATATAAAGAGCCAACATTAGTACAGAAGATGGGCTTTCCCACTGGAGAGTAGATCTCATCATGGTGACCCAGAGAAAGAATCCTTGGGAGATATGTGGTATCTGCAATATCTTAGGAGGCTTGTATTCCAAAGTCTTGACTGTACCTTGCATCCTTTAAGATACAGAGAAATCATTCCTGCTCTTCTCATCAATTTAGGGCCATCTGGAACAAGCTGTGAACAGTGCTCCATGGAGCAACTTAACTAAAGCATTTGAAAATCAGTAGGGCTTTTGGTGTTCTTAATGATTGAAGCTGTATACCATAATATATCAAAGGGAAATACGGGAAGAAAAGATTGTCATGTGGAATCATGCCAAACATGACAAGACTGAGCGAAAACCTGGACATGCAATGTCCCAGAGACAACCACAATAAACCCCCATTGCAGTTGAGATTAACAATAGAGGTGTAACAGTATCAGTTCAGCTGACTCCCCCTGTGTGAACTGACTGAGGTGCCTTCCCACTCTCCATGAAGGAAGAAGAATCAATAGAGAGCAGCTGCTTGCAGATTGGAAGATCTGTGTTTTTAGGAAGGCCCATGCTTTTCATGGCTCCCTTAAAATGTGGATTAGTCCTCAGCCTGAAGATGGCCCATCCTGGAGAGTAAAATATTAAGTGAGGAGGTCCAGGGTGTTTTCTAGTATGCCCTCTGTTCTGGAACATTCCATTTTTCTTATCCTGGGAACTCAAGCCAATTTTTTGCAACTATATTTACCCAAATATTCTAAAGTAGTATCATTTTAAGCCTTGTCTTAATTCAAGAGGAATAAGAGCTCCAAGCACTCCAATCCTAGCTAAGATTTCAGGTTACTAACACACAGTCCCTGTCCATGCTGACCAGTGCTATTTGTCTTTTATTTCTTTCAATGCGTCAGTCATAGGTCCCATAGAGTGGAGACTCTTAATCTATCTCACTTGTCTACATAACACCCGGGCAATATTAACCTACATTCACTTCATGAAAAGCTTGAAAGCCTCCCTCACCCTGTGCCTTTTCTTCTCCCTGGAGCCACCTTCCCCACATCCCATTTTGTGACCTAATTCTTCCCTTCCCTTCAAAAGGAAGCTCAAGTGCTGCCTCCTCCTGGCATTCCCAAGTTAAGTAGCTCTCAACTTGGTTTTCTTAGTAGGTACCTCTAGATTCTGAACCTGTCTCACCATCAATATTTTCCTAAATCCTGACTTTTCTTTATTTTCCACTAAAATTTCAATTCCTTGAGACATGAATATGTTTCATTGTACTTTTTATTCCCCGTATGTATTTTTGGACCCACCACTATGCTTTGTTTACTAATGATTTTATTTTTTGTCATTAAATCTGTTCATAAATATTACCTTAGTCATAGCAATAATAATTTAAAAAATTTAAACCAAGAATTGATAACCTATTTCTAATGTATGTTTTATGCTTTAAGTTCCTTACATACATTGTCTTACCAAATATTTCTAAAAATCACCAAGAAATGAATTATTATTAGCTCCATCTTATAGATGATGAAACTGGGATATTTAAATAATGTGCCTTATGTTTCATATCAAGTAAATAGCTGAACTGAGATTTCAATCTAAACATCCACTAAACTAATAATTGGTTGAAACCAGCAGAGCTCATTTAGAATATCACTTTTGATATCTTCTCCTGTAAATATACAATTAATTATTGAGACATTATAAGTGCTGGTGAATTAGTTGATAATTTTCTTCTTACATAAGTATTTTGCACTGAGAAAAAGCATACCGCATGCAATCTATATTCAGATGCCAAGTTATAGCTGCACTTCCATCAGATGAATCAATTTCATATTTGTTTCCTGAATTGGCTGTGAATTGTTTTGTCAGTAATTAAATTGCATTTAACCAATTTGAGAGAGAAAAGCCATCTGTCAGGTGTGTGAACTTGATTAACCACAGCGTTTTGAATGGACCAGTATATAATGGTAGTGATTTTATTATCAAGAGTTACAATTCAAACATACAGAATTTTATTATTACACTTTATGTGAATCTCAACAGCTAATCAAGAGGGTATTTCTGGGAGACTCTTCATACTTTGGCTTGAAAAAGAACATTTTATAGGAGATTGCCTCTGAATGAAGACATCTGTAGTGAGGCTAGAATTTATAGAATCCCTTTTATGGAACATAGTAGCCAGTTCATCCAAACACATTTATATTTGATACATATCTTGGAGCTGCCATACACATTTGTTGAGCACCCCTGTAGTAGGCACTGTGCTAGACCCTGTAGGATTCAAGAATGAACAAGACACTCTCCCTACACACAGTATTTTATAGGACAGTCATGTGCCACATAACAAGTTTTCAGTCAACATATACATATACAATGGTCATTCCATAAGATTAGTACCATATAGCCTAGGTATATGCTAGGCTACAGCATCTAGGTTTGTCTAAGTACATTTTATGATGTTTCCCCAATGACAAAATTGCCTATGGACACTTCTCAGGATGTATCCCCATTCTTAAGTGAGGCATCACTGTATAGTCCAGGGAGGTTGTGTTGTAGATTGACAAAAGAAATCTAAAACTTCCTGAATTCAGTATATCCAGCCCTGTTCTAATAAATTCTCAGTTAATCCTCACAGCCTGCTCATACGTGGGTATTTCTATTTTACATGAAGAAACTACAGTTGATGAAGCCAGAGATTTAATAACAAATAGCAAAATTGGCTTCCAAAAAGCAATCAAAACTTTGAAATAATGGTAAGAGTTCTCTCATGTTGCAACAAATTAGATTTTATTTTACTGCCTAAAGTTGTGAAGGTTCACAAAAACCCTTCAAACAGAAGCATGAATAGAACCTGTTCTCTACAAAAAAAAAAAAAAAATTGTATTACTTGGAATGAGAATAAGTGCAGTTCCAGGATTTTCAGAGATTTTTTTTTTAACAGAAAGAAGTATCTAAACAACTGGCATATAAATGATTAAATCTGCAATTTACAGGCTGAAATTTTATAATTTCGGGCAAATTAGACTAAGATATTATGGAGACAGAATTCTGCTCTAAAACAAAAAATGAGTGGCTTGACATAGAAGAACATGTACAAGGATAGGAGGAAAATTGGAACAGTAGATGACAACGTGATCATACATCAGGAGAACTTGGAACTTGGGCATTCATTATCCTCAGCCATCTCAGTGCTGCTTCTCCTACAAGATGAATTACAAACTCCCTTACACAGTCTCTAAGTCTCTTCATTTGTAGCCCCTCCTTCCTCCCCAAAGTCTTGCTGCATCTCAGGAATACTGAATGCCCTAAAGCTAAATAGTAAGTTATTTTTACTTGGTGGGCAATCCATTGTTCATGTTTTGTAAGAAGTAAGATATATAGAAAAGCTTATTTGAATGTCTTGAGCAATTCACCATGACAGCTTCAAGTATCCCCAAATTTCCTAATATCACAATAGCCTAGGTCACTTTTAGATATCATTTATTACAAAGAAATAAAGTTTTCATTACTTCAAGAGTTACTGACAGCCTTTTCAGTGTGTAAGATTCAACCTCATGTCTCAGCAAAATTACAAGTTACATGACAGTATTGGTTCATGAATAGATTAACCTCAGAATACTAAATCTTAAAATGTCAGGGGTCTACTCTATTACATATGCCAACAGCTAAACATAATTCCAAGTAATGCCTTTCTTTGAAATTTAAAGTCAACACCTGTACCTTCTATGTTGTGAAGAATAAGCAGTCAACAGAGCTGGTATTGTCTATGTTGATGGCATTTGCCTCCAGCACAGTGGTGCTATAATTCATAGACTCACTTTGTTGTGTTATGCCTTTCCTTTACAAGACAAGACATTTGTTAAGGAGGAATGGAACAATTTTGTCAACAAGCACAAAGTGCAACAATGGGGAAGAATTTGAGAAACAAAGGTGTATAAGTGGAGTCAGGGAGTGGAATGAGGAGGACCTTAGGTACTTGCATAAAATGGGGTTGAAATGACCATGGCTTATTTTTTATTGGTGAGTGGCTGCTTTGGACTGAGAGAGCACAAACATATCCATGGAAATCATTCTTCACTCCCCCCAAGGAATTCTATTATTCCAGCTTCTTCTTTTTCATTAAAGAAATTATTCACATTACATAAGCATCCCAGAGCAAGCAAAATGTTGCATTCAAGCCTTCCATTTCTGCCTTCATCATCCCACTTCTGGGTTTCCCTATGGATAACTTACATATTGTTTTCTCAGGGAGATTAAAGAACTTCAACTGGGCCATTGGCAAGTCATTTCGTTCTTGATCCCATAATTAACATAATACATAGACCAAACCCTCAAATTATATAACCCCTCAGCAATAACATATTTGACTCAACTCTTCTTCTAAGTAGAATGTAGCAGACACTATGTAACATATATTTTTATAAAACATTTATGTAATGTATATAAATTGAGTTTATATAACAAATTATATGTAATATCTATATAAATATTATTACATATTATCTGTGCTCCATAATTCTTAACTATTACTATTCCCATTTAACAAATAAGAAAAGTAAAACTTAGATATGCTAAATAATTGCTCAGGGTTAATTGTTATCACATAGCAACAGCTAAAAATCAAATGGTTGTCTATCTGATTTCAGAGTTGATTTACTTAATTACTCAGTGTTACTCTCTCCTGTGAAACTGGATTGAATTGACATATTCCCAAAAGACTGGTCCACACTTTATGTCTGGGGCAAAAAAATCAAAGTTTTAGTGCTGGAAAAGCTGAGAATAATGACTTTATCCCCTGTTATGACCTGAAGGGGAATGCAGAAACTTTTGCCTTCTGCCTGTTTAGATTTTTCTCCATTTTATAAACTTTGCTTAAAATCTACTCTTCCATAGAAAGTTCATTCATTCACTCAACAATTTTATGTTAAATTTCTTTTTGGTACTAGGTAATTTTTTAGGCACAGGTCATGCTCCAATTTGTAAAATGAACATTGTCCTGCCATCATAGAAATTTTAACCTGGAAGGATTAAGGATAGGATTGGGGAAATAATTTTTAAAATCATATATATAAATATATATACATACATACATGTATATACCTTTTAGTTATTTAACCAAATTATATTTGACTAATAATTTTGTGATCATCTTGTATAACCCAGATGATTGCTCCACAGAAGTTCTTCAAAGACTCCATCCTATACAATCATCAATTAATGAAATGGCAACATTATTTACAATGCCCCATTCTGTGCTCCTAATCATTGCTCTATCAATATTAAGAAATATTATTATATGGAAAAAATTTAAAATCACAGTAACAACTCAGTATATTTTGTATAAGGAAAATAAATTAAAATATATCTGTAAATGAAATGTATACATAACATACATTTGTTTATTATACAAAATGAAATACTAAAAGAATAAAAATAAACTAATAAAATTCTTAATTATAAGCAGCAGAAGGAATGGAGTTGAAGCTTCTTGAATATACATTTTTAACAGTTTTGATATCGAACTACAAAAATGTTTTAACTGTTTAAATTATATAGAAAGCAAAAATTGAACATAAACTGAGAAAAGAACACATTTCTATATCAAAACATTTAATAACTATAGGGAGGAAAGAATTGTTTTGGGTGATCTAAAACACATCTATAAACTATATAACAATTTAGTGAGATATACACTGAGGGACAAAACAACCGTAACATGAAATTACTGTATATATTCAGTAGTTTTATTATTAATAGAATTTTTGGTATCATTCTTTTGGAATTATTTTTATAGTGTAGGATAAATCAAATAAGTGATTATATTAATGTTGGCAGTATAAGAAAGAAGAGCCTCAAGTATGATACTAAAGAACTTATGCCACATTTCCCCAATTTAATTGGCATTTTTATTATGAATTCAGGATTTTTAATTATATATTTTGTACTCATGGAAAATGTCTAGAAGCCATGGCACTCCAATAGTAATGAGTAGGAAAACAGTAATAATCCTGAAGCTCATCTTTCTTTTTCTAAACGTATTTCTCTACTAAAAGGTACCAGAGCTTATCAAACAAATGCAATTCTAGTCTGGATGGGGAGAGTATAAGGTGATGCTGGGATACTTCATTGTGCCACAATACAAGGAAGTTCTGCAGTGCCCAGCAAGGGGTCTTCTTAGTTTAAACTAGACATTCAGACTCCCTGGATTATGACAGGCCATACATGGGACCAGCCTGTTAGTAGGATATGACAGCAATCAGGGCTTGCCAGCAGGGCACACTGGGCATTTCTCTTCACTAGGAGTCTTGCAGCCACACATCACACAGCTCAGGTGCAATGAGATGAGATCCATATGGCAGAGTGTAAGAGCTGCCTCATCTTAAGAGCCTCATTCTCTACAGGAGCTAATATATTCTGGAACAGCTCCATAGACATAGCATTCATGATCTCCAGAAGGAACTAGTCCCTGGTGATTGCACTCAGGGAAGCCAAAAGACATGGCTTCCCATTAGATATATACTTTTCTTCAAGGCCAGATGCAATTTCCAATGACTGATAATTTTTACTATAAGCAATGTTGCTTAGTAACTTTCCAGGGAAACACAGCTAGGAAGTTAACTGAAGATCAAATTCTCATGCTGAAGGGGAAGGGGCTTTGTTAACCTTTGTCCACAGAAGTATGTAAATATTAATGCTGTTTACAAAAATAGAAAGAAAGTAATAGTGATTTGTTGCTATTTGAGATGACTATTATTCTCCACTTTAATCTAAAGGTTGGTAATTACAAGGAAAAAAGATCTTCACCTATAGAATCCAAATAGCACCAGTTTGATAAAAATGATGGCTAATGAATGCAGGTACATCAGATGATAGGACTGGAATAGTACAATTTTGCCATTCTCAAGGAAATATTTATTGAGGGCAAGGATCAATGGATGCTAAAATCATCAAGATAAGAGGATGAGGAGCTGGACATTTGCCCAGTTGTTGGAGGAGCTTGTGCCCTGGAATTCTGGTAAATCCTATTACACGTGATTCCTATTAAAAAAGGAAAGATATAGTATGTTTAGAATCAATGTACTGTATTATTGAAGATATTAAAGAAAGATATTAAAGAAAACAATGCCTTTTCATCCAGGCATCAATGAGAACTGACTCCTATGCTTACAGTTGTACTGGTCTGATGCTTGGGAAAACTGAGCAGAATAATCAGTCATACATTAGAGACATTTATTTACACTTTCTCAAATTGGTAGACTATATTGTTCAATTTTTTTTCCTTTACTTTAAAACATTTTTCACAGTTAAAAAAGAGAATAATAGAGGATAGCCACATGCAAAAGAATGAAAGTAGATAATTTTCTATTGCCATACACAAAAAATTAACTCAAAATGGATCAAAGACCTGAAAGTGAGACCTGAAACTATAAAACTCCTGGAAGAAAATATGGGCAGTACACTATTTGACACTGGTCATAAAGGGATTTTTAAGGATTGCATGTCTACTCAGACCAGGGAAACAAAAGACAAAATAAACAAGTAAGACTTCATCAGATTAAAGAGTTTCTACAAGGCAAGTCAAACCAGGTTCAAAACGAATAGACAACCCACTAACTGGGAGAAAATATTTGCAAATCAAATATCTGACAAGGGGTTAATCTCCATAACATATAAAGAACTCAGACAAATGTGAGAACAATAAAAAACAAGTACAATAAAAAATAAGCAACCCATCAAAAAATGGGCAGAGGATATGAACAGACATTTTTCCAAGGAAGATATACAGATGGCCAACAGACACATGAAAAGATGTTCAACGTCACTAATCATCAGGGAAATGGAAATCAAAACTACACTATAATATCACCTTACACCCGTTAGATTGGCCATAACCACCAAGACAAAAAACAACAAATGCTGGAAAGGTTGTGGGGAAACAGGATCCCTAATCCACTGCTGGGGGGAATGCAAACCAGTGCAACCTCTACAGAAACCTGTATGGAGATTCCTCAAAAAATTAAAAATAGAAATACCTTATGCTCCAGCTATCCCATTATTGGGCATCTACCCAACAGACCTGAAATCAACCATCCAAAGATGCTTATGCACTCCTATGCTTATTGCAGCAATATTCACTACAGCCAAGAAATGGAAGCAACATAAATGTCCCTCCACTGATGACTGGATAAAGAAGGTGTGGATAAAGAAGAAGGAATACTACTCAGCCATAAACAAACACAAAATCATCCCTTTGCAACAACAGGCATGGACCTGGAGGGTTTTATGTTAAGCAAAATAAGCCAGGTAGAGAAAGACAAACTACATGATTTCACTCATACATGGAAGATAAACTAACACACGGACAGAAAAAATAGCAGGTGGTTACCAGGGGAAAGGGGTTTTGGGGGATGGGCACATTTATATGGTGACTGACAAACAACAATATATAACTAAAATTTCACAATGTGATAAACTACTATGACATCAATAAAAACAAAAAATAAATAAATAAATTGAAGAAAAGGGACATGGGAAAAATACACATTATGGTTAAGTAAAATTAATGTATTTTAAATGTAGTATACACTAAATTTTTATGGGATAGCTTGCTCAATAAAGAAATCTATCTCTATTAAAAAATGAAGGTGAAATGAATATATATTCAGATAAAAACAAAACCTGAGAGAATTCATCACCAACACACCTGCACTACAAGAAATATTAGAGAAAGTTCTTCAGGCAGAAGGAAAGTAAAACGTAAAAATTTGGATGTACTGAAAGAAAGAATACAAGAAATGGTAATTATGTAGGTTACCAAAATCATTCTCTAACATTTTTTGGCCATGAAAATAATAAACAAATATCATCATTATTATGATAAAATACATGTTTTTTCTCTTCTTTTTGTTTTTTTTTTTTTTCCCTGCCAGATTTGCCATAGAAGTTCCAGTGTTCTGTTGAAATTTGTATGGCAAGATGGTGTTCTTCATTCTCCTTAAACACTCCCTCTCCACCATTCTCATGCCCAGGTCTTTTTTTTTTTTTTCTGGAAACCTTTAGTAAAATTAAAAGAAACAGAGCTACAACTGAAGTCAAAAAGTAAATCTTCACCTTTGGCCACTGGGCCTGCCTCCTCATGGCTGTCACTGTCTCAGCTGCTCCATCAGGATCCTGGAGGAGACCCAACTTGTGCTGCCTGGGATGAGTTGTCATGCAAGGGCATTTGAGTCAAGGATTTGGGTTGGAAACTCTCCCAATGAACCCTACATGAGGCACGTGCTGATCACCTTCAGTGCTTCTGACAGGGCACATCACCTCTGAGCAGCCAGGAGAGGGAATTAGTGCTTTGAGTAATAAGTAATAAGGCAGTAATAAGTAATAGTAATAAGGCAGACATGCACAGATGAGAAACAAGTATCATCTGAGTCCCAGCTAAAATGCATAAGGAAGCATCCTTATGAACCCAGGGTGGTTAAATTCTGTAATATCTAAAAAAAGTCCAGACAGTATCCATTTAAAAGCCTATTTTTGCATATCAGGAGCAGATCAAGAGAATTATGAAGAGTAATTAACTTGAGAAAATCTTATTTTATATCACAAAACATCCTGAAGCACTCTAAAATTTTTTATAACTCTAACAGGGACTAACGAAAGTATTCCCCTTCTAAATGACAAAGGAGGTAAAGTTTTAGGAGATGCATTCCCAGTGTGTGACATTTAGGCAACCCAAATGATTTCAAGTATTTTGTGATTGAATTTTTGGTATTTCTGTATGAGAAGAAATATCTGCAAATGTAAGTTTCTGATATTTTCATAGTTTGGCCCTGAGAATACTTGGGTCTACAGATGACCTTTCTTCTTCTCTTTTGGAGTCATAAATAAGAAAGAAGACTGTATTTCCTTACAGTGAAAAGGAGCCCACACAGGGAATTGGAGGGGATGCAAGTAAGATTCTGGGTTACACTGGCCCAAAAAGATTGATAATGCTGGACTTTTCACTTTTTCTTCTAACATTTCAGTTTTTGCTTTTGGAGCCTTTTTCAGTCAGATAGCAGCACATGAGGCCAACACAAGAAGCAGATAAATTCAAATTAAGCTTGTGATTTGGAGAGAGTTGGATGGGGCTGAGGGGTTGAAGGAAGGTGGGAACTCCACACGAGCCCTCTCGCTCCAGGCACACCGAGCAGTCCCTGACGCAGCCTCCAGATTTCTAAGGAGCACGTTGGAAATCAAGTGCTCTGCCCCTCAGAGATGTCCCCAAGTCTGCTATGTCATAAGTAACTGCTTCCACAGTTCACACACTCAGTCCTAAAGGACTTGCCCTGTGAGCCATTCGTGCACTCATCCGTTTACTGCAGCACAACCTTGCCGCTATTTCTGCGTGATAAGCTTTGCCTTCATTTGTCATTCTATTCTCACGGCCTGGCCTTATACTTTGGAGTGTGCACTCACTCCTACTTTCCTATCCTGTGTGGTCCAACGAGCTCTTGTAAATTCATACTTATCCAAGCCAAAGGTCCTGGCTCTTCTTTTTGTCTTTGGGCAGCTGCAGCTGGATCAGTCTCAGACCCACAAGAGGGCCCAAGAGGCACCAGCATACATTTGCATCAAGAATGAGCTGCAGGTTGTTTAAGAGGTGCCCGGAAGCCTGAGGACCAGTCCTTGACCCATCTCAGGAGAGTGGCAAAGCTGTAAGTGTTTATGGTTTGTTACAGGATGATATTTAGATATGATATAACTGAAAAAAGAAAGAACTTTAGCTAAACAATCTGATACACACATTTTCTGATCTATAGTTTATAAATTCTACAAAGGCACACAGAGTTATCAGGAAAGGCGATGATCAGTGACATCAGTTCTGCCTCTGAAATGACTTTGTCCTGAAAGAGCTGCTCCCCAGCTGTGATCTCCCACAGCTGCACCTGGACCTTCCCATCCGGATGTTGTGTCCCTTTTCCCATTCTTTCATTTGAGTTTGGCTTTGTAATTATTGATTTAGGGAGTTCTATTTTATACAGTGTTTCTGGAAGTCTAAGCTCTATTTACTGATTGATAAGAACTGTATATACTTTATATAACTTTATATAGCTACTATTTGTTCTCTACTACAGTAATAATCATAAATATAAAGCAAAATTGATATAGAAAAGTATTTATTTCGAAGGGCTAGGTATGCTAACAATCTATCAAAAATAACCAAAATGTCTAAATACAAAGTAACAGTTAAGTAAATTATAGCACATATTCTCTGTAATAGCCATTAGGACAATATTTGCAACTGATTTGCAAAATGTCTTCTGTTATTATAAGAGAAAAGAAAGATAAAATGATATATAGAAGTTTTGCAGCCATATAAAACGTGCATAAAGACAAAAAGACATTGAAATTTTATTGACATTAATAATGATGAAATTTTTGCCAATATTTTAAATTTAAATTTTATTTTCTAATATTTTATATCAAATCTTTGCTTTTGAAACTTGAAAAACAAAATAACATTTAATTAGAAACATCTTTCAAAAATCAAAAACAAAGGACTTGCCTGAGAAGAAACAATAGGCATGACTTCTACTTAGTCTCTCTTTTTTTTCATTATTTTTATTGATGTCTTAATAGTTTATAACACTGTGGGGTTTTAGTTGTACATTTTTGTTTGTCCATCACCTTGTGGATGTATCCCTTCACCCCTTGTGCCCACCCCCCACCCCCCTTCCCCTTGGTAACCACCAATCAGTTCTCTCTGTCCGTGTGTTCACTTATATTCCATATATGAGTGAGTTCATGCAGTGTCTGTCCTTCTCTCTCTGGCTTATTTCACTTCACATAATACCCTCTAGGTCCATCCATGTTGTTGCAAATGGGACAATTGTGTCTTTTCTTATGGCTGAGTAGTATTCCATTGTATGTATATACCACATCTTGTTTAACCAATCTTCAGTTGAGGGACACTTGGGTTGCTTCCACTTCTTGGCTATAGTGAACATAGGGGTGCATACGCCTCTTGTGATGGTTGATTTCATGTCCATTGGGTAGATGCCCAAGAGTGGGATTGCTGGATCATACAGTATTTCTATTTTTAATATTTTGAGGACTCTCCATACTGTTTTCCATAGAGGCTGCACCAATTCCCACCAGCAGTGAATGAGGGTCCCCGTTTCTCCACAAACTCTCCAGCATTTGTTGTTATTTGTCTTGGTGATTATAGCCATTCTAATGGGTGTAAGGTGACATCTTAGTGTAGTTTTGATTTGCATTTCCCTGATGATTAGTGATGTTGAACATCTTTTCATGTGTCTATTGGCCATCTGTATCTCTTCCTTGGAAAAATGTCTGTTCATATCCTCTGCCCATTTTTTGATCGGGTTGTTTGTTTTTTGGTTGCTCAGTTGTATGAGATCTTTATATATTACTGAGATTAATCCCCTGTCAGACAAACGATTAGCAAATATTTTCTCCCAGCTGGTGGGTTGTTTATTCATTTTGGTCCTGGTTTCATTTGCCTTGTAGAAGCTCTTTAGTCTGATGAGGTCCCATTTGTTTATTTTTTCTTTTGTTTCCCTTGTCTGAGTAGACATGGAATCTGAAAGGATCCTTTTATGTCCAATCTCAGTTAGTGTACTGCCTATATTTTCTTCCAGGAGTTTTATAGTTTCAGGTCTCACTTTCAGGTCCTTGATCCATTTTGAATTGATTTTTGTATATGGAGATAGGAGATGGTCTACTTTCATTCTTTTGCATGTTGCTGTCCAATTTTCCCAGCACCATTTATTGAAGAGACTTTCCTGTCTCCATTGTATGTTCTTTGCTCCTTTGTCGAAGATTAGCTGTCCATAGGTGTGTGGTTTTATTTCTGGGCTTTCAATTCTATTCCATTGATCTGTGTGTCTATTCCTGTACCAGTACCATGCTGTTTTGATTACTATAGCTTTATAGTATATTTTGAAATCAGGGATTGTGATGCCTCCAGCTTTGTTCTTTTTTTTTCAGAATTGCTTTGGCTATTCAGGGTCTTTTGTTGCCCCATATGTATTTCAGTAGTTTTTGTTCTATTACCGTGGAGAATGACATTGGGATTTTGATTGGGATTGCATTGAATTTGTAGATTGCTTTAGGTAGAATGGACATTTAACTATATTTATTCTTCCAATCCATGTGCATGGAATATTTTTCCATTTCTTTATGTCTTCCTCGATTTCTTTCAATAGTGTCTTATAGTTTTCATTGTATAGGTCTTTTACCTCCTTGGTTAAATTTATTCCCAGATATTTTATTCTTTTTGTTGCAATTGTAAATGGGATTGTCTTTATGAGTTCTCTTTCTGTTGGTTCATCGTTAGTGTATAGAAATGCAATTGATTTTTGTAAGTTGATTTTATACCCTGCCACTTCTAGTAGTTTTCTGATGGAATTTTTTGGGTTTTCTATGTATAAGATCATGCCGTCTGCAAATAGTGAGAGTTTCACTTCTTCATTGCCTATTTGGAGTCCTGTTATTCCTTTTTCTTGCCTAATTGCTCTGGCCAGAACATCCAGTACTATGTTGAATAACAGCAGTGAGAGTGGGTACCCTTGTCTTGTTCCTGTCCTCAAAGGAATGGCTTTCAGTTTTTCCCCGTTGAGAAGGATGTTTGCTGTAGGTTTGTCATATATGGCCCTTATTATGTTCAGGTACTTTCCTTCTATACCCATTTTGTTGAGAGTTTTTTTTATCATAAATGGACGCTGGATATTGTCGAATGCCTTCTCTGCAACGATTGAGATGACCATGTGGTTTTTATTCTTCATTTTGTTAATGTGGTGTATCACGTTGATTGATTTGCGGATGTTAAACCATCCCTGTGTCCCTGGTATAAATCCCACTTGATCGTGGTGTATGATCTTTTTGATGTATTGCTGTATTCAGTTTGCCAATATTTTGTTGAGGATTTTTGCGTCTATGTTCATCAGTGGTATTGGCCTGTACTTTTCCTTCTTTGTATTCTCCTTGTCTGGCTTTGGTATCAGCATGATGTCGCCCTCATAGAATGTGTTGGTAAGTATTCCATCTTCCTCTATTTTTTGGAATAGTTTGAGAAGGATAGGTGCTAAATCTTTGAATGTTTGTTAAAATTCTCCAGGGAAGGAAACAATCTGGTCCTGGGCTTTTATTTTTTGGGAGGTTTTTGATTACTGTTTCAATCTCTTTACTTGTGATTGGTCTGTTCAGATTCTCTATTTCTTCTTGATTCAGTTTTGGGAGGTTGTACGCATCCAAGAATTTGTCCATTTCCTTTAGGTTGTCCAATTTGTTGGTGTAAAGTTTTTCATAGTATTCCCTAATAATCCCTTGTATTTCTGTGGTATCTGTTGTAATTTCTCCTCTTTCATTTCTAATTTTATTTATTTGAGTCTTCTCCCTTTTTTTCTTAGTGAGTCTGGCTAAGGGTTTGTCAATTTTATTCATCTTCTCAAAGAACCAGCTCTTTGTTTCATTGATCCTTTGTACTGTTTTTTTTGGTTTCAATTTCATTTATTTCTGCTCTGATTTTTATTATTTCCCTCCTTCTGCTGATTTGTGGCTTTGTCTGTTCTTCTTTTTCTAATTCTGTTAGGTGAAATTTAAGGTTATTTATTTGGGATTTTTCTTGTTTGTTAAGGTGGGCTTTTATTGCTATGAATTTCCCTGTCAGGACCGCTTTTGCTGCATCCCATATGAGTTGGTATGGTGTATTATCCTTTTCATTTGTCTCCAGATAGCTTTTGATTTCTCCTTTAATGTCATAAATGACCCACTTGTTGTTCAGTAGCATGTTGTTTAGTCTCCACATTTTTGTCCCTTTCCTAGTTTTTTCCTTGCCATTGATTTCTAGTTTCACAACATTATGATCAGAAAAGATGCTTGTAATGATTTCAGTCTTCTTAAATTTATAGAGGTTTGCCTTGTTTCCTAATATATGGTCTATCCTTGAGAATGTTCCATGTGCACTTGAGAAGAATGTGTACTCTGCTTTTTTTGGGTGAGTGCTCTGTATATATCTATTAAATCCATTGTGTCTAGTTTTTCGTTTAAGTCCATTATTTCCTTGTTGACCTTTGGCCTGGATGATCTATTCACTGATGTAAGGGGGCTATTAAGATCCCCTACTATTATTGTGTTATTGTTAATATCTCCTTTAAGGTTTTTTAGCAATTGTTTTATGTACTTTGGTGCTCCTGTGTTGGGTGCATACATATTTATAAGTGTTATGTCTTCTTGGTGAAGTGTCCCTTTTATCATTATATATTGCCCTTACTTGTCTCTCATTACCTTTTTTATCTTGAAGTCTACTTTGTCTGATATAAGTATGGCTACTCCTGCTTTCTTTTGTTTGCCATTAGCTTGGAGTATTGTTTTCCATCCTTTTATTTTGAGTCTGTGTTTGTCTTTAGAGCTGAGATGTGTTTCCTGGAGGCAGCAGATTGTTGGATCTTGGTTTTTAATCCATCCTGCCACTCTGTGTCTTTTGATTGGAGACTTCAATCCATTGACATATAGAGTGATTATTGATATATGAGGGTTTAATGTTGCTATTTTATTGTTCATTTTCTGGTTCTTTTGCATTTCCTTCGTTTCTTGTCCCTTGTGTTTCAGACTACAAATTCAATTTAGTATTTCTGCATGCTCATTCTCTTGGTTTTCTCTTTATTTGTCATGTGTGGTTCTCTTCTGGTTATTTGTTTAGTGGTTACCTTGAGTTTTATATAAGCAATCTCCTGGATAAGATAGTACATTTTCAGATGCCTCCTTTTTCCTGAGGCTGGGTCAATTCAATCCCTTACCACTTCCCCTCCTTATTTGTTATCTCTTTATTCCATCTTGTGTCGTGAATATGTTTCCAGTGATGAGCTTGAATTAATTTTTGATGTTATCCATCTGTAGTTTGTTCTGCTTTAGTCTCCTTGCTTTTCTCCTTGCTGAAATCTTTGTATCCCCTTTCTCATTTGTTTTTTTTTTTCAGGCCTAAGGGCCTTCTTGAGCATTTCTTGTAGTGGGGGTCTTGCGGTGATGAACTCTCTTAGCTTTTGTTTATCTGGGAGAGTTATTATTTCTCCATCATATTTGAAGGATATTTTTGCTGCATAAAGTATTCTTGGCTGAACGTTTTTGTCTTTCATGATTTTGAATATATTATTCCAGTCTCTCCTAGCCTGTAGATTTTCTGTCGAGAAATCAGCTGAGAGCCTGATGGGGTTTCCTTTGTATGTTATTTTGTTTTATTGTTTAGCTGCCCTTAATATTATTTCCTTGTCACGGGTATTTTTCAAGTTTGCTACTATGTGGCAAGATGATTTTTTATTCCTGTTTATATATTTAGGTGATCTGTTGATTTCATTCACTGTTATTTCCCTCTCGTTCCCTAGGTTGGAGAAGTTCTCAGCTATTATTTCTTTGAAACAACTCTCTGCTCCTTTTTCTCTTTCTTCTCCTTCTAGAATACCTATTATCCTCATGTTGGTTTTCCTCATTGAGTCTGATATTTCTCGAAGAATTTCTTCATTTCTTTTTAGTCTTAGCTCTCTCTCCTCCTCTATCTGGAGCGTTTCAGCATGGCTATCCTCGATAATGCTAATTCACTTTCCTCCATATTGTGAGTTCTGCTCTTTAAAGACTCCATTTTTTCCACTATCTTGTTCATTTTGTTTTTCATCTCCAATCATTCTGAACGTTTTTTCTTTATGATTTAAATCTCTTTTGTGACGAAATCCCTGAATTCGTTCATTTGTTTCTTTGTGTTCTCTTGTATTTCATTGAGTTTGTTTATGATAGCTATTTTGAATTCTCTGTCATTCCGGTTATCAAATTCTGTACCTTCAGTGTTGGTTTCTGGGTGTTTGTCATTTTCCTTTTGGTCTGTAGCCATAACAAATTGTCACAAGGATCTGACCGCCTTATTTTTTCCCCTCATGATGAAGTTGGTCCTGCAGTTTCCACCTGCTGCCACTGGTTGGAGGTCACAAGTGGTGTGCTCTGAGCCCACTGCAGCCCCTGGAGGGATTATGCTGAAACACGGGGTGTGTGGGGGGAGGGGTTCTCTCTTTCTCCTGCTTGACCTGGGGGTTTCCTTTCTGACTCTCTTAGGGTGTTTGCTACACGCCCTAAACAGTCCGTCATCACTTCCCAGTGAGGATCTCTCAACAGTTTGTGAGAGCACCTGGAGGGTGGTAGTTTTCCCCGCTGTGGGCTGCCCCTCCCCACTCTGTCTGCAAGCTGCACTGTCTTTGTCAATCGATTGGGGAGGGGGAGTACAACTTCTTACCTCTCCTCGCGTGCTTTTGGGCTTCCCGTGGCTCCACCGTCTGATGTATGGTAGCAGGGGTTTCTTAAAAGTCCTTTGTCGTGTTTGATTGATCTCTGTTGGAATGCAAATGATGTTTTCATTGTGTCTTAGGGGGCAGAGATTCAAAGAGGGAATCTCACTCTGCCATGATGCTGACGTCACTCTTTTTTTTCAACAATGTCTTAATAGCTTATAACATTGTGAAGTTTTAGTTGTACATTACTGTTTGTCGATCACCATATAAATCCTTCCCTTCACCCCTTGTGCACATCCCCTCTCCCCCTTGCCCCTGGTAACCACCAAACAGTTCTCTCTGACTGTGTGTTAGTTTATCTTCCACATACGAGTGAGGTCATGAAGTGTTTGTCTTTCTCTCTCTGGCTTATTTCACTTAACGTAATACTCTCCAGGTCCATCCATGTTGTTGTGAATGGGAGAATTTGGTCTTTTTTTATGGCTGAGTAGTGTTCCCCTGTATGTATGTGTGTGTGTGTGTATATATATATATATGTATATATATAATATATAAAATACCACATCTTCTTTATCCACTCTAGTGTTGTGGGACACTGGGGTTGCTTCCACTTCTTGGCTGTAGTGAATAATGCTGCCATAAGCAAAGGAGTGCATAAGCATCTTTCGATGGTTGATTTCAGGTCTGTTGGGTAGATGCCCAATAATGGGATAGCTGGAGCATAAGGTATTTCTATTTTTAATTTTTTGAGGAATCTCCATACAGGTTTCTATAGAGGTTGCACCAGTTTGCATTCCCACCAGCAGTGGATTAGGCATCCTGTTTCCCCACAACCTTTCCAGCATTTGTTGTTTTTTGTCTTGGTGGTTATGGCCAATCTAACGGGTGTAAGGTGATATTATAGTGTAGTTTTGATTTCCATTTCCCTGATGATTAGTGACGTTGAACATCTTTTCATGTGTCTGTTGGCCATCTGTATATCTTCCTTGGAAAAATGTCTGTTCATATCCTCTGCCCATTTTTTGATGGGTTGCTTATTTTTTATTGTTCTCACATTTGTCTGAGTTCTTTATATATTATGGAGATTAACCCCTTGTCAGATATTTGATTTGCAAATATTTTCTCCCAGCTAGTGGGTTGTCTATTCGTTTTGAACCTGGTTTCACTTGCCTTGTAGAAACTCTTTAATCTGATGAAGTCCCACTTGTTTATTTTGTCTTTTGTTTCCCTTGTCCGAGTAGACATGAAATTCTAAAAGATCCCTCTATGACTGATGTCAAATAGTGTACTGCCCAATTTTCTTCCAGGAGTTTTCTAGTTTCAGGTCTTACCTTTAAGTCTTTGATCCGTTTTAAGCTAATTTTGTGTATGGTGAAAGAAAATAGTCTACTTTCAATCTTTTACATGTGGCTGCCCAGTTTTCCCAGTACCATTTACTGAAGAAACTTTCCTTTCTCCATTGTATGTTCTTAGCTCCTATGTCAAAGATTAACTATCTTTAGATGTGTGGTTTTATTTCTGGGTTTTCAATTATGTTCCATTGATGTGCATGTCTGTTTTTGTACCAGTACCATGCAGTTTTAATTGTTATAGTTTTGTAGTATATTTTGAAGTCAGAGATTGTGATGCCTCCAATTCTGTTCTTTTTCCTCAGCACTGCTGTAGGTATTTGGAGTCTTTTGTTGCCCCATAAGAGTTTTAGGATTCTTTTTACTATTTCCATGAAGAATGTTACTGGGATTCTGATTAGGATTGCATTGAATTTGTAGATTACTTTTGGTAATGTGGTCATTTTAACTATGTTTGTTCTTCTAATCCATGTGCATGGAATATCTTTCCATTTCTTTATGTCATCATTAGCTTCTTTCAATAGTGTCTTATAGTTTTCATTGTACACGTCTTTCACATCCTTGGTTGAATTTATTCCTAGATATTTTATTCTTTTTGTTTCAGTTGTAAATTAGATTGTCTTTTTGAGTTCTCTTTCTGTTAGTTCGTTATTAGAGTATAGAAATGCAACAGATTTTTGTAAGTTGATTTTGTATCCTGCAACTTTGCTGTAGTTGTTGATTATTTCTAATAGTTCTCCAATGTTTCTTTAGGGTTTTCTATATATAGAATCATGTCATTTGCAAATAGTGAGAGTTTCACTTGTCTGTTGCCTATTTGGATTCCTTTTTCTTGCCTAATTGCTCTGGCCAAAACCTCCAGTACTTTGTTGAATAAGAGTGGTGAGAGTAGGCACCCTTGTCTTCTTCCTGTTCTCAGAGGAATGGCTTTCAGTTTTTCCCTGTTGAGTATGATGTTGGCTGTGGGTTTGTCATGTATTGCATTTATTATGTTGAGGTATTTTCCTCGTATACCCATTTCATTGAGAGTTTTTAGCATAAATGGATGTTGGATCTTATCAAATGCTTTCTCTGTCTCTATTGAGATGATCATGTGGATTTTATTTCTCATTCTGTTAATGTGGTGTATCATGTTGATTGATTTGTTGATGTTGAACCATTCCTGAGTCTCTGGTATAAATCCCACCTGATCATGTTGTATGATATTTTTAATGTATTGATGTATTTTGTTTGCCAATATTTTGTTGGGGATTTTTGCATCTAGGTTCATCAGCAATATTGGCCTGTAATTTTCCTTCTTTGTATCGTCCTTGTCTGGCTTTGGTATCAGGGTGTTGTTGGCATCATAGAATGTGTTAGGAAGTGTTCCATCTTCCTCTATTTTTTGGAATAGTTTGAGAAGGATAGGTGCTAAATCTTCTTTGAATGTTTGATAAAATTCTCCAGATAAGCCATCTGGTCCTGGGCTTTTTTTGGGGGGGGAGGTTTTTGATTACTGATTCAATCTCTTTACTTGTGATTGGTCTATTCACATTCTTTATTTCTTCTTGATTCAGTTTTGGGAGGTTGTATAGAGTAAGAGTTTATCCATTTCTTCTAGATTGTCCAATTTGCTGGCATATAATTTTTTCATAGTATTCTCTTATAATCCTTTGTATTGCTGTAGTATCCATTGTGATTTTTTCTCTTTCATTTCTAATTTTATTTATTTGTCCCTTCTCTCTTTTTTCTTGGTGAGTCTGGCTAATGGTTTGTTAATTTTGTTCATCTTCTCAAAGACCCGCTGTCAGTTTCATTGATCCTTTCCACTGTTTTTTCTGTTTCAACTTCATTTATTTCTGCTCTAATTTTTAGTTTTTCCCTCCTTCTGCTGATTTTGGGATTTGTTTTTTTTTTTTCTTTTTGTAATTCTATTAGGTATAGTTTAAGATTGCTTATTTGGGATTTTTATTGTTTGTTAAGATGGCCTTGTATTGCTATGAATTTCCCTCTCAGGACTTCTTCTGCTGCATCCCATATGAGTTGTTATGGTGCACTTTCTTTTTCATTTGTCACCAGATATTCTTTGATTTCTCCTTTAATTTCTTCAATGATCCATTGGTTGTTCAATAGCATGTTGTTTAGTCTCCACATATTTGTCACTTTCTCAGTTTTTTTCTTGTAGTTGATTTCTAATTTCATAGCATTATGGTCGGAAAAGATGCTTCTTATGATTTCAGTCTTCTTAAATTTATAGAAGCTGGCCTTGTTTTGCAATATATGGTCTATCCTTGAGAATGTTCCATGTGTGCTTGAAAAGAATGTGTATTCTTCTCTCTTTGAGAGGGGTGCTCTACATATATTTATTAAGTCCTTCTGGTCTAGTTCTTCATTTAAGTCTACTATTTCCTTATTGGTTTTCTGTCTGGATGATCTATCCATTGATGTAAGTGTCCCCTACTATTATTGTGTTGTTGTTAATATCTCCTTTTAGGTTTGTTAATAGTGACATTATGTCCTTTGGTGCCCCCGTGTTGTTGCATATATATTTATAAGTGATATGTCTTCTTGGTGGAGTGTCACTTTTATCATTACATGTTGCCCCCTTTGTCTGTCATTATCTTTTTTAAATCTCAAAGTCTACTTTGTATGGCAACAGATGCTTGCTTTTGTTTCCCATTAGCTTGGAGTATCATCTTCCATCCCTTCACTCTAAGCCTGTGTTTGTCTTTAGGGCTGAGATGTATTTCCTGGAGGCAGCTAATTGTTGGGTCTTGTTTTTCAATCCATTCTGCCACTCTGTGTCTTTTTATTGGAGAATTCAATCCATTTACATTTAGAGTGATTATTGATATATGAGGGCTTAATGCTGCCATTTTATCACTTGTTTTTTAGTAGTTCTGTATTTCCCTTGTTTCTCATCCTGTGTATTTCAGACTACTAATTCAGTTTTATGGCTTTCTATGATGGTTTTCTCAGTAATTATCATTTGTGTCTTTGTTCTGATGTTTTGTTTAGTGGTTACTGTGAGGTTTGTATAAAAGATCTTGTAGATGAGATAGTCCATTCCTGATAGCCTCTTGTTCCCATAGTCTAAGCAGGTTTCATTCCTTTTCTCTTCCCCTTCTAAGTTGTTGTCACAACTTGTTTCATTATGTGTTGTGAATTTGTGGTTAAAATGAAGTGATAATATTTATTTTTGATGTTTTCCTTCCCTTTATCTTTAGAGTTATAGATAGTCTGTTCTGGTAGAGAGTTGCTATTTTCTGATTTTGTCTGCCTAAACTTGCTCAAGGCTTTGTACCCCCTTTCTTTTCTTTTCAGATATGAGGGCCTTCTTGATCAAATCTTGTGTGTGGGGGGGGGTCTTCTGGCAATGAACTCCCTCAGCTTTTGTTTATTTGGGAAAGTTTTAATTTCTTCATCATATCTGAAGGATATTTTCACTGGATCTAATATTCTTGGCTGAAAGTTTTTGTCTTTCAAAATCTTGAATATATCATTATACTCTCTTCTAGCCTGTAATGTTTCTGCTGAAAAATCCACTGAAATCCTGATAGGGCTTCCTTTGTAGGTTGTTTTCTTTTGTCTTGCTGCCTTTAATATTTTTTCTTTGTCATTGAATTTTGCCAGATTTACTGATATATGCCTTGGAGAAGGTCTTTTTACATTGATGTAATTAGGAGTTCTCTTGGCTTCTTTTTTAAATCAGCTACTTCTGCAGGTTTGGGAAGTTCTCAGTTATTATTTCTTTGACTAAGCTCTCTGCTCCTTTTTCCCTCTCTTTTCCCTGGAATACCTATAATCCTTAGGTAGCATTTCCTAATTGAATAGGACATTTCTTGGAGAGTCTCTTCATTTCTTTTTAGTCTAACTTCCTCCTCTTCCATGTGAAGCATTTCTGTATTCCTGTCCTCTAGATTACTAATTCAATTTTCCATATTGTCAGCTCTGTTGTTTAAAGACTCTAAATTTTTCTTTATCTCATCTATTGTGTTTTTCATCTCTAACAATTCTGATTGGTTTTTCCTTATAGTTTCAATCTCTTTTGTGAAGAATTCCCTCTGTTCAGTAATTTGGTTCCTGATTTCATTGAATTGCCTTTCAGAATTCTCTTGTAGCTTCATGAGTTTTCTTATGATGGCTGTCTTAAATGCTCTTCCACTTAGATTGTAGATTTCTGTGCCTTCACAGAATTTCTGGGTGTTTGTCTTTTTCCTTCTGGTCTAGAGTATTGATATATTTCTTTGTAGCATTTGATGGAGTGGATTTGTGCCAGTGCATAGTGATAGTTTCTGTATGCAGGTTCCACCTGCCAACACTTGGCAGGGGCAGGAGCTGTGTAATCTGAGCCTGCTATCAAGATCTCTGTCAACTGTGCCTGTCTGAGCTTGGGCCACTCCTTGGGCTCACAGTGGCCCTGTTGGGTCTCCCACCAAATGGGAAAGTAGTCATGTGGGGGGCTCAAGCCTGCTGCCACCTGCTCCCACAATCCCGCTGAGTTGTGCTCCCCCCTTCAGAGTCACAGAGGTGCTATGTTCATTCACAGCTGCTGGGAGCTTGTTTGCCCAGACTTGGAGCTCTGCCACTGTCTTCTCCTAAGTCACACCAGTCATTGTGCTTGGTGGGTGGGACCTCCCCTCTGGGATGGAGCCAAAGTCACTCCCTAGGACTGTTGTGGGATTTTGGATTCTCCCACTGGATGATAGAGTGATCACATGGGGGCTCAGGGCTGCTGCCACCTGCTCCCACTACCCTGCTGAATTGTGCCCTATTCTTGGGGTTGCAGCAGTGCTATGGGTGTTCATAGAAGACAGGAGCTTGTTTGGTCAGACGTGGAGCTCAGCCACCCTCTGCTCCTAGGTTGCACAAGCCATTTTGCTTGGTGGGCAGGACCTCCCTTCTGGGACTGAGCCAAAGACACTCCCTGGGACCATGGTGGGATTGTGGACTCTCTCACCAGATGAGGGAGTGATCACATGGGATCTCAGGACTGCTGCCACCTTCTCCCACAGACCCACTGAGATACACTTCCCCCCTTTGGGGCTGAAGCAGTGTTATGGGCATTCACGGCAGCTTGGAGCTTGTTCAGCCTGGGCAGCAGCTCTGCCACTACAGTCTACTTCTAGGTCACACCAGCCTTTGTGCTTGGTGGGTGGGGCTTCCCCACTGGGTCCAAGCCTGTGCTGCTCTCTCTGGGCCATGTATGACCCTGAGGACTCTCCAACCAGACAGGGAAGTGATCATACAGGGGCTCAGGGCTGCCATCTCCTGTTTCCACAGTTGTGCTGAGGCATGCTCCCACCATCGGGGCCTCAGCCGTGCTATGATTGCTCCAGCCAGGAAAGCAGTTGCACACATGTGCTGGGCTACCTGGGGTCCAGGGGGCTTCACCTATCTCCACCATCTCCTTGGAGGGTATTCCAACCACCTTCAGATGTGCAGCTGTGAGGTTCTCAGGCATCCTGGTGTGCTGTGCAGGTATCTTCTGCTCATCAATGAATGCCCTTTTAGTTGCAGCTCAAGGGGGGAGAGATAAAGGGAGAAGCTCACTCCACCATGTTGCTGACATCACCTCTTCAATTTATTTTTTGAAATAATTATAGATTCACAGGGATTTGCAAAGAAATGTACAGAGAGATCTTATGCATCCTCCACCCAGACTTTCCCATTACTCTTACGCATAACTGTAATACAATATCATCACTAGGTAACTGACATTCATACCATTCACAAAACATGTTCAGATTGTACCAGTTACAATGCATTAATTAGTGTTTGAGTGTTATTATATAGTTCTGTGAAATCTTATGACACGTATGCTGATGGAATTTCAAATTTGATCAAGATTCAGAAATCCCCCTCACAATAAGCCTCCCTGAAATACCTCCTTTTAGCTAAGCTCAACCCTCCCCCCAATATCTAACCTCTAGCAACAAAACCACTAATCTGTTCTCCATCTCTATAATTTGTTATTTCAAAAGTGTTAAATAAATTGAATCATGCAGAATATAACTTGCTGAGCTTGTTTTCTTTCTCCACTCAGCATAATAGTGTTCTTTATATCCTCACCAGCATTTAGTATTATTATTTTGTTATATTTTAGCCATTCTGGTATGTTTATAATGATATCTCATTGTAGTTTTAATTTGCATTTCCCTAAGGGCTAATGATGCTGACTCCCTTTTCATGTGCATATTTGCCATGTGTTTGTCCTCTTGGGTTAATGTCTGTTTATGTCTTTTTTCCATTTTCTAATTGTTTGTTCTTGTTTTCTTTCATGCATTAAAAATGGCTCTGTCCTCAAAGTCATTCTTCCTTTATTTCATCTCATTCTCTGCCCCCTTCAGCCCAAGCTGGGAGCATTTCTGTTGAGATGGCTCATTGAATCCATAGGTGACATGCCTAATCTCTTTAGCAGGTGGTTGTCCAACCACATCTTTGTTGTTGTCTCCAGAGTGCACTTTCTAATTTTTTACAATATAGATAGGTTGAGGATTTTCCAAATCTTCAAGGTCTAGTTCTTTTTTGCTTCATAGCTCTTGCCCAATTTATCTATTTTCCATCACGTTTTGCTATAAGCAGCAAGGAGAAAGCAAACAGTGTATTCCACACTTTGCTTAGACATCTCCTTAGTTAAAGATCCAAGTCCATCTCTTATAAGTTCTACCTTCCACCCAACAGAGGAACACAATTCAGCTATGTTCTCTACCATTTTATAACAGAGGTTGACTTTCTTTCAGCTTCTAGTTATGCACTTCTCATTTACATCTAAGGTCTTAGCAGAAGCACCCTTAATGCAAATATTTCTACTGACAGTTTCTTCAAGGCATCTAGGCTTTACCTATCAAGCAGCTCAAAACTCCTACTGCTTTTATCCATTACTCAATTCCAAAATCACTTCCACATTTTTATGTATTTGTTACAGCAGGACCTCACTTCCTGGTACCAAAATCTGTATTAGTTTGCTAGAGCTGCTCTAACCAAATACTATAGACTAGGTGGCTTGAAGCAACAGAAATTCTGTCAAAGTTTTGGAGATTAGAAGTCCAAAATCAAGATGTTAGAAGGCATATGCTCCCACTGAAACCAGTAGGGAATTCCTCTTTGCCTCTTCCTAGCTTCTGGTGGTTTGTTGGCAATCTTTGGCCTTCCTTGGCTTGTATGTGTATCATTTCAAATCCCCTACTTCACATGACATTCTCCCTGTGTCTCTTCACATTATCTTCCCTTTTTATATGTCTGTGTAAAAATTTCCCCACAGACCTATGTTCCAAATAAGGTAACACCCTGTGGTACTGGGGGATAGGACTCTAACATCCTTCTTTTGGAGGACATGATTTAATTCAGGACACCATCCCTCTCCCACCTACTTTGATCCATCTATTTTTCCTATAGATAACCATTTTGAGTAGACTTTCATTTAGCTTTCCACTGTTTCTTTCTGAAAATACAACAAATGTTTATATTTATTTATTTTCCATGTTTTTTATGGAAAAGTAGTATACTATAAACATAGTTTACATATTGCTTTGTCCACTTTGTTAGCCTGCTCTGCTTAGGAATACTTTGTCCACAGTTTCACACGCAGATTATATTCTCAGATGCTTTTATTTTTCCCATCTTTTATTTGAGAAATGATATCTCAGTGGAGTCGAGAACCAATTGGACTATCTCAGCTTTAACACTTTGCAGATCATCCCTGTATAGATCCCTGATCTTCATGATCGTCATGTTGAGGAGCACTTTTTTATTTCCTTATGGACATTGGAACCTTCAGATATTTGACCCCTTTGTGGTCAGTGTGGATAAATAATATTTTACCTGAAAGTTATTTATCTCACACAGGTTTGTAAACTATATGGATATATGCAAGATAATGTATGTTTTTTGTTTATCTGTTTTGTTATTTTCTCCTTATTTTTCTATTTTGTAAATTTATAGTTTCTATCTTATTTGACTTAATCTTAGTAGTGGTATTTCTATTATATTGATTTTTCAGATTTTTTATTGCTTCTAAAGCTCTGTCCTCAGATTTTTAAACTTTTAAATCTCCACATTTATCTCAATTAATTCATTCCTTCTGCTTTCTCTTAATTCACTTCACTGGCCTTTTATAGATTTTCAAGATTTTTCAATTTTTTTATTTGGTTATTTTTATTCTACAAAATCTTTATTGATATAATATTTTCATTATTGTTTAATTATTAATTATAAGTGCTGTAGCTGTGTACCAAAATTTTTATACATCTAGTTTTTGTCAATTCCTGGAAATTCTCTATTTGCATTTTAAATTTAACCTTATATCCAAGATGTGTTTAATATTGTCATTTCCAAGAGGAATAATCTTTTTTTTCTAATGTTATTTTACAACTTTAGTTGTTGGCTTTTCTAGTTTCTACCAAGTTGAACTAAAGGAGGTCCTTTTTACTGTAGGTGTTCTACAAAATATCTGTATTGACAGGGCACATGCCTGCCATCTGGAGAAATGACACATTCTCTCTCTCCCTCTCTCTCTCTCTCTCTCTTCAACATGAAGTTTGACTGAATTACATTAGATGTCCTGACATAGATTTGACTAGGGAATTTTCAAAGTTCTCTAAACTATACAGAGTTCTCTATGATGTCAATCCAATCTCCTTTTCTAGAATACAGAAAGACTTTTCTAATATAGCTACTTCCAATATCTCACTATCAAATATTCCCTAGTTTTGCTGTGAACTATCCTATGAAGACATTAGTGTGGCATACACAGTAGTTAAGCAAAGAAGTGAAGATTCTCTAAGGGAAGAATAGGAACATCGCAGCATTGGTAAAATCTGTGATTCTCTGTAATCAAGACTAAACCAAGTACTTGAACTATTGTGATTTGTTTTGCTGTCAAATTATTTTTTAATAGAACCCAGATGTTATGCTGAAGAATCAAACTTCAAACATTCTGGATCCCTAAGAGCTATTTGTTAGATCCACCTAGCTGAAACAAGTTATTTGATGGAAGATGGAGGACAAGAAAACATCAAAGAGCCTTCAAAGTGCAGGAAATTGTAGCTCAATTATGATTATCATAATTTCAAAATCCACAAGAGAAAATCAAAACAAATTGATGTAATCATTAATTTTAACTGGTGAAGTCTGAAATTGTTGTTCCTAAATGTTTGTGTACCTAAAAATCACCTGGGAACCTCATGCACATTCCCAGACACTTATGTCAAGGATTCTGATACAGTAAATTTGATTGTCTGCATTTTAACAATGACTGCAAGTGGCTCTGGCAGGTGGTTCACTGACTGCACTTTAAGAACACTGTTCCAAACTATTTCACACAAGTGGTAAAGTTCACAATTTGGGTATGTGATTTCTAGTCTTCTAAGCTAAGGTGGTAAATCAAGCCTTTGCTTTTTCAACCCCGGAAACCCTTACAATCCATCAAAAGTATTGACCACTGCCAATAAATCCATTGTAATGGTAGGCTGTGCTTTCTTCAACTAGGCACCCACCATGGACCACCTGTCCCTAAGTCTTAATGGTGCTAAAGAATTCCCAGCCCATCCTTCTTTAGTTTAATTAACTTGATCCTCTGAATAATAACTTCCACAATACAACAGGCACACAATCCGTAGCCTTATCACTTTAACTAATTCAGGCCTTGAGATAGCACAAAAACTAAGTCTTGTGAGAGTGAAAACAAATAAGGAAAAATTTCTAGGAAATTGGAAAATATACAGATTTAGAGTTAGGAATCCAGTAATATAAATACAGATATAGATAGATATAGATAGAGATAGATACAGATATAGATGTAGATGTGATATATTAGTTTGCTTGGGCTGCTGTAAGAGTATACCACAGACTATGTGGGCTTTAACAACAGAAATGTATTTTCTCACAGTTCTGGAGGACAGAAATCCAAGATCAATGTGCCTTCAGGATTGGTTTCTGGTGAGATCTCTCTTCCTGGCTTATAAACAGTGCCTTCTTCCTGTGTCCTCACATGGCCTTTCCTTTATGTGTGTGCAGAAAGAGAGAAAGAAATCTCTGCTGTTTCTTCCTCTTCTTATAAGGACACCAGTTCTATCCGATTAGGACCCCACCCTTATGACGATATCTAACCTTTGTGATCTCCTTATAGGATCTGTCTGCAAACACAGTCACACTGGGTATTGGGGCTTCAACATATGAATTTGGGGGGGGCACAATTCAGTCCATAATCTAAATATAGACATAGATGTAGCTATAGATTTGTGCACTGCTTTACATTTTAGAAAGAATGGTTACATATTTTAGTTTTACAATATTAAATGGTTCTTCTATAGATACTGTTTTATGTTAAATACCCCTGCTCCTAATATGTTTCTCACTAGACAGATACTTAGGACAGAGATAACATCTTATTCATATTTGCATCCCTGCAGTTGTTCTGGAGAACATTTCCTTTTCTTTCTTCATACGTGATATGTGAAAGGAAAACTTTTGTGCCTTTTAATATCAGAAAACATCTTGATTTTGTCCTCACTCACTTGAGTGATTAGTTCTTGGAAAATGGCAGACATTTGTTCTCCATTGCCATTTTATACAAAGGGAGCTAAGACTGAGAAGTTGATGCACATGCCCAAGGGCACTCCAGTAAAAGGCAGTGGATTCTAGAAAGAGAATTCAAACCGGAGTCTTTGAACTAATTTATTCATGAAACATTCATTCTTCTACTCCGTTGGGACTCCTTGAATATCTGTTATTCTCCAGGTTCTATTTCTACAAAGACAAAGATATTTCTCTGCTGCTGAAAACTTTTCAGTATAATGATGGAGATAGAAATGTTCTTCCTTTGTTCTTTTGCATTTTTCCCACCCTCCAACCAAACAGAATTTTTGCTCATCTTCCATGTTCTCCACTTTCCTGAGCCTATGCACTAGAACATGCATTCCAACACCCTTCCCAGAACCAAACTACTCTTAAAACCCACAGTTGACCTTTGACTCTCCATACCACCTGTTACTAGTAGCTTCCCATGATGACATCTCCAACCTGGAGATCTCCTCTTCCTCTGCCATATCCCAAAACATTTTTACCTCTCATATCACCTGTCTATTTCTACTGCTATTTGAATTGATGAATTTATAACCTCACTACATAGAGAAAACCCTTAAGAACTTACCCATGTCTATTCATGTCTCCCCAGCTGAGCTTAGCAAAACCCCTCCCTTATGCACTGACTGTCAGTACCTTTAGTCTATTACTACTTCACACTCCATTTCCTTCTCTGCTAAACTGACAGTTTCTTAGAGAGGCTTTATCTAAAATAGGTGTAGCCATTATTTTCTATCTCATATACTGCTAGTTCTCTCTAAAAATCCTGATATGGTATTATATAATTACTTTCTGTAAAGTGCAGTAGACATTACTCTCCCTAAGAATAAGGTGCTGGTTTATTTCCTCACTGTGTCTCTCATGACATTAGCAGTATCTGACATCCAGAAAGTATTTGAAAAATGTTTATAAATAAATAAATTGATTGCTATTGATATATGTGAAAAAATTTATCAGTGACATTTGAAAAAAAAATTGAGCACTAACTTAGAGGTGTCAAATAAATTCAATGACAAATAAGGTTTCCTCATATTAGTTAAACATTTTCCCTGTCCTTTTATCCATTATTGGGTATGGGGTGAACACCTGCTGATTTTCACCTGGCAAAGCTTCAGTGATGAATGAATAGATTTCTTTATATCACTGAATAAGGGCTTAAGTTTTTCTACTCAGAGCCAGAGACACTGCACATAGAAAATAGAAGTTGGAGATGGTAATAACCCAAAAACCATCACCGAAGGAAATTCATGCACCAAAACCCATATTTTTTTAAAGTAGTCTGCTACTTACCAAATATTCATGGGAAACATTGCCATTCCCCCCTCAGAAATAATAGAAGTAAATATTTGTCAACAAATATTTGTTGAACACTTGTCATAGACAACTCTTTGGATATTTTATAAGCAACTCACTTAAGCCAATAGTCTCCATCCTTCACATTTGGGAACTAAACCCAGTAAGATTGACTGACTCGACAGAATTTACAGAGCTAGTTAATGGCTATAGAAATGGTCACAGAGAAATTTCCAAAGCAATTATCTAGTTTACTTTTAAATTAATCAGCAGCCATTTCCTACTATTCATTGAAGTAGTGCTATTAAGAAGTTGTGCGAGTGGATATCAAGAAAACCTGTGAGTGAGCTGATGAGCCCTCCGGGGATCTCTAGAGTACAATTTGTGATGAGACGTGTTAGCAATGATACTACCGTGGAGTCATAAGCTAGCACTATCAGCAACTAACAGGTCCGGGACTCATCAAATCCCATCGATTTTGTTTCTTTCCTGCTCACTAGCTTTGAGTTTTTGTCCCACACAGTGACCGTAACAGAAATGAATGCCTGAAGGAATGGACACACCAAGGTGACCTGGTCTTCTCTCAACATCTGAGTGCATTTGCCGAGGTGTCTGTTTTAGTTTGGGTTCCTGCAGAAGAAGACTCTGAGATGAGGATTTAGAGTCAAGTAATTTATTTAGGAAGTGATGCCAGTAATGGAAGAATGAGGTAGGAAAGCCTGTGGCAGGGTGCATTAACATATATGTTACTTATTGTGGGTGACCCCAATGGGGACCTGTGCAAAACAATACTCAGAGTTATCCAAGCTGAGAGGCAAGGAAGCCAGACTATTGACCATTCATTGGTTGAGGGCTGATCACCCAGGCACTAATATCCAAGCACTTGCAGCCTTCCCAGTGCATGGGTTGAGCCTGTTTATGTGGTCAGGAGAAGACTTCAGGCAGAAAGGTACAGGTGCTTGAGGAAGGAAGTGTGTGACTGGCAACAAGGAAGAGAAAAAGTGATACACCACATGGGTGTGCTGTGGCTCTCGATCCACCTTCATTTACTTCTGCTTGAAAGCCAGTGCAATCATTTGGACCCCTGTATCCCCAATGCCCTCTTCAAATGCAACTTCTTTCCAACAAAAAGTCATTCAGAATGTATTCATCGAGTTTCTATACTAATCCAGTCACTTTGTGGAGCATCAGTAGTATACATATGAATAAAATAGCATTCTTGTCCTGAAGATGGGAAGATAACAAACCATTTTACTTAAGATAACAAACCATTTTACTTATCTTTATTTCACAATTTTAGAAAAGCCAAAAAACTGGCATCACAAGCTGCAATGGAGAATTGAGGCAGAAGACATGAACACTTCCAGGGAAATACTGGGATGGCTTTTTTGAGTTTATATTTCAACTGAGTCTTGGAGCATAAGCAGGAGTTTTTAATGTGAACAATTTGAAAGGACATTTATTATATTAACACATGCTAACTCTTTTAAGGAATTTATATAGCAGGATTTCAGACTACAAATGGAGTCAGGAACAAAGTTACTAGGGCTTTGGGTACCATGACAAGAAGGTGAAATATCAGTTAAAGTACTTGAGATTCACCTGAGGATTACATTTGAGCAGCATGCATGTAACAGAGACCTTCTGCCTCAGTTGCCTCATTTGGAAGATGAAGTGATGAGATTTCAACCAAGATGACTAGTTTGGGTGCTAAAGCCATAGACCAGATGCTAACAATGAAATGGCCTCATCTATGGCACAGCCAATGGGGACAAAGAGGAGGGGACAGAGTCTAGACATTAATTCATAGAAAATATGTTTTTGTGTTTCTTCAGACTCATTGAATTTGCGTTTAATTTCTTCAATTTATTAGCTATGTAAATTTGAGAAGATTAATTATTCTTTCCATTTTCTCATTGGTTATGTAGAGATAAGAATAGCACTAACCTCCTACAGTCTTTGAGAGGATTAGATTAGATAAAAACTCCTCATTTATCATTTAGCGTGGCACCTGACACTCAGTAAGTGGTTAATAGATGTCAGATAATGCTGCTATTAGTATTATTATCCTATTTATTTTCACAAGACTATCCTAAGTGAAAATTTCAATTACACAATGCACATTAATTTTGCATAGGGTAGAGCCTTATTTTCTTAATGAAATCTAGTTCTTTCCAAATGAGACATAACCACACAGTTATATAATCACATATCAAATGAGTAAAAACATAATTAAATTTGATTAATGTGTTTCGCTTAATTATATAAACACAGAGCATTTTTCATAAGTGGTGTAAAAAGTTAGCAGTTAACAGGTCATTAAAATTCCCCGAAATGGTGATAAACTGTCCATCAGTGACTCATCCACTTTCCCAAGTAAAATCCTTGAAAAAAAATGAATACTATAAACTAATTGCATCATTAAGAATTTTTCTGGTCTTTGAAATAGTTCATAATTATATCATATTCAATTGTAAGTTATAAGTGATTTATCATAATGGCTGTGAATCAGGGCATTTAAACGATTTAATGATTAAACAAGTTCCTACAGGCTCAACTACTTTAATTATTTATACCCTGACTCTTTTCAGCTACATTAAAGCAGCTTTAACAGGACATGTGTGTGTCAAATAGTTAATAAAATGGTAATTGACATAGAAATAAAAGACCTAGAAAAGAAAGAAAAAGCATAAAACTGCTGAGGAAATAATGTATGTAAGAAAATGTATCAGATGTGGTATAATTTCAAGGTAGCAAATGTAAAAGAAAATAATGCAAAATACAATGAGTTACAATCTCTCATTATTAGAAGGAGTAGACTATTGCCTTGCAGATGCCAACTTTTTTTCTTACAAGCAATTCAAAATTAGTTTCTTGGGCAGTATCACCAATTCCTGTGGATGCTTCTTACATCTTTAAATAGAATATAGTATATGCCTCATTAAAATGCCAGTTGATGTATGCGAACTTGTGACACCTAATCCTAGAGAGGTGTGTGGGATTTCCCCTCATCACTGGGTCATTTTCATCAGCAATAAGAATGCCAGGACACTTCCCATCTTGTAAAAAAAAAAAAAAAAGGAAGAAAGAAAATGCAAAGCAAACAAAGACATAAACACAAAAACCCCACTACCACAGAAATAAACCAGAGCTGCTGTGAGGTCTCATCTCCATCCAGCTCCTGTCTCTATTCTCCCATTTATTCATCAGCATTGTCTCCATGTAGGCCTTCCACTTTCTCATTTCCTTTTCATGTTATTCTGGCTTCTTCCCAGATCACTCCCCTGAAACTGCCCTCTGAGAGTCATCTCTGCCCGCACTCAGACAAGCTATATGAGACCACTTTCTCCTTACTCAACTCTTTTTTTTTTTTTTTTGTGAGGAAGACCAGCCCTGAGCTAACATCTGTTGCCAATCCTCCCCTTTTTTGCTGAGGAAGACTGGCCCTGGGCTAACATCCGTGCCCATCTTCCTCCACTTT
The DNA here is from genome assembly GCA_031878705.1 of Tapirus indicus. Classification (NCBI taxonomy): domain Eukaryota; kingdom Metazoa; phylum Chordata; class Mammalia; order Perissodactyla; family Tapiridae; genus Tapirus; species Tapirus indicus. The sequence continues at coordinate 69,233,520 of CM062917.1, forward strand.
ATATGGGACGCCGCCATGGCATGGCTGACAAGGCAGTGCATCGGCGGGCGCCCGGGATCCGAATTCGCAAACCCCGGGCTGCCAAGCGCGGACTAAACCGCTGCGCCACCGGGCGGCCCCCGTTACTCAACTCTTGAGTGCATCCAACACAGTTGCTAATTGTTGCTCCTGAAAGCCTGTCTTCTCTTGCTTTCCTTCTTTTCTGGTTTTCTTTGACTTCTCGGCCTTTCCCAGTCTTCTTGCTTGATTGTCCCTTCTCTACCAGTCAACAGAATGCACCTTTCTTCCCCTCCCATGATCCGATGGATTCAGTCACCTCTATTCTAACAACCCCCACATGGACACAGCAAGTCTAGGTGTCTTTGTGGAGCTTCATGATCCTACATGCAACATGAGTATCTCATTCACCAGGTTTCCAAACCCAAACATTCTCAAACCCTTTTTATCTACATCATTAAAGAAACCAACAAAAAAAGTGAATCAGTGAAATAACAGTTGATAAAAATACTGAAACATAGTTACAATATATTTATTTTTATAGTATAATTGGTTTACTATACATTATTTCATTAAAAGTTTCTGCTACAACTGATAATATTGAATGCTATTGAAGAATTGTTTTCTTTATTATTGTTTTATTTGTATTTCATTACCTTGGTGAATTGACCAGTGTGACATTTGCATTCTTCATATACCTCTTTTGAATGTGTTGAGCCCATATAGACAGCAGGTCAAGGCTTTGTAGCAGATTTTCACCCACTCTTGGGCTGTGGCAGCAAAGACTTTATTTACTCACACTAATTGGAGATTCTCCAACAGGAATACATTCCTTGATTTTGAAGAATGTCCAGGTCATCTTGGAGCCTGGGGAACTGTTATATAGCTGCATTGCAACCATTCTAACGTTTGTCTGGAGAAAGAAGTGATAACTGGAACTGCCTACTTCCAAATGGATTTAAACACGTGCAAGTTGGGGAGAGGTCAGTGTTGTGTAAAACACCTATAGCCTTTATAGAATCTGAAAACCTATAATTTAATAGGGGAAAATCAGCTATTGTGCACTTCCTTTGTTACAGGAACCCAGAAGATTCCATAGTGAAAGTCTTATTTAATCTTTATCCCTGTTAATATTCAGAATAAAATCTATCTTTAGTTTTACACTTAAAATTTTTTTAAACTAATGGTTTAATTCTGAAATTCATAATCTGTACTGAATGAAAACTTACAGCTTCCAGAATATTTTTCTCTAGCTCTCATTTCTGTAGATTTTGCACTATGTCCCCCTCTTTTTAGAAGTCTCAGCCTTGCTTCTTTTCAGGCCTAACTCACAGAAGTGCTTGCAGATGTGATTTATATCCAGCAGGAAGCGTTCCTGTGCTGATTCCAATGGGGTGATTCCTAGCTCACCTTCCTCTCTCCCCAGTAATTCTTAACTCTTGAGGGGTTATGTGTAGCTTTAACTCCAATATTTCTAATTAAACTTTTGAAGAAGAGAACAAATGGAGGAATGCTGACAAAGATAAGATTCAAATTTGGGTCTTCTAATTCTAAGTCTTCAGCTTATTTAATTTTACCAAAGTTGTAATAATAATAATTTTTGTTAAAGGAAATGGAGGCTGGGGTCTATGCTGTGTGCCTGGATCTCTGGGAACAAGTAGCCATAGGTAAGGAGTAGGGAAGGAAGTGAGATCTCTGGAAATGGAAAGAATATTTTTCCCTTGTTCCTACTGTTACGTTACTGGTCTCCTCCATTGGGGGACAGACCTTAGGGAGCTGCTTCTATCTTTCCTTCAGGGATGTGCTGAGAGTTCCTGCAGAGAATAATGCAGTATTTCCTAATGAGCCTGAACTTATTGCCACAACTTCCTAGCTCTTAATGGGCTCAGATCATTTAAGACCATCTCTCGTGTCACTGCTGTCATACTTGATGTTGTTTGCATTCTGCTGTGACAATGCAGCAGAGTAGTGACCAGAGGCCTCATTGGAATCTAAGAACAGCTCTCATGGAGGAAATGAAAAGGTTTAAGAAAAAATATATCTCTCCTCTGATACAAGAGGACACCTTCTGTCCAACCTACAGCTCTTCTCATAAGCGTTCTCACCAGGGTCAGCTATAGGTAAAACTGTGACGGAAACATGGAGAAAACCCGGTCTGACAAACCTGGTTTCCTTCTGACATACTTGGAATTAAGAACTGGCTCAGACTCTTACTAGCTATTTCAACAGAGCTAAGCAATGAGGCAAGCTAGACTTCTCCCTTGGCTAGAAAAACATTCAGCCAATCAACAACTATTTATTGACTTCTTAGCTTTCTCCTAGGAGTGCTCAAAGCACTGGGGAGATAGCAGTGAACTAGACAAACTTATATCCCTGCCCTTGGGCACTTCACTTTCTCTGGAGAAAACAGGTGATAAAAAGACAAAATACAGAAAGCACATAGAAGGTTTACTAATACTGAGTACTAAGACAATAAATAAAGCAGAGAATTGAGACAGAAATATGACAAGCGGAGGTGGGGTGTTGCCATTTTAGATAAGATAGTTGGGAAAACTCTCACTAGTAAGATGACATCAGTAAGATCTGAAGGACATGAAGAAGTGTGCTGTGCAGATCTCATAGCAAGGAGTGTGGTCTCACAGTGGGATGGAGGGGTGTGGGATGTGACTGATCTGCTCCAGGAGTGCTGAGAGGGCCTGAGTTATTGGAGTGAAGTTAGCAAGTGGGTCTGTAGAAGATGAGGTTGATGGCTTAACATGGGAACCAGAGATGAGAGTGTCATGGGTATTGAAATATGTGCATTTTGGTGTTTATTCTCAGTGAAATGGGTAGCCACTGAGGGATTCAGAGAGAAGTGTGGCTGACATGACAAGTTTCAGGGTCATCACTATGGCTGCTTGTTGATAATAAAATGCAAGGGGCAGGAAGAGCAGATAAGAAACTATCATTCAAACCACTGGGGGTAGTGGGAGAGTTGTTGGGTAGCGGTCAGAATCTAGATATACCCAATGTTAAAGACAATGGAACTTGCTAGTGTGTTGTATGTGTATGAGCAAGAATAGATCCAAGGATTTCTGAGTTTCAAGGCCTGATTCATTTGAAGAGAGGAACTTTCATTTACTGTGAAGAGAAGGATCCACAAAGAGAAGAAGGCATCCGCAGCAGCTCATTTTCATTAAGTCCGAGATGCTATAACATATACAACTGATGATGGGAAGGGAAATAGGATTTTCTGAAAATCAGAGGTAGAAAACAAAGTCATCTGTGATCAAACCAGCAAGTGGAAGACATTACAATGTTCAAAAGCAGGTTGCAAATTCTGGCTTATTTCAGAATATTGTTCATTCAATCCTGTAATCAGTTTTAATCTTGTATATCTTTTTTTCTATTCTATGTCTGACATATGAAATATGTTTCTTATAAAACATTTCTTTTTGTTATTCTAGGAATCTATGATTTTTATCAATTTAAGTTTATTATGATTACTTATTTTCTTATGAAAATATTTAAAGCTACATATTTCCCTCAAAACATTGCTTTTATATTCCATGTTTTAATTATCATTCAGTTAGAAATACATTCTAATTTCCCTTGTGATTTTTTTTTTGACTTATGAGTGATTTAATAACGTATCTCATGAAGACTTCTGCCTCTGTTCAGGATGCCAAAAGCTACAAACAGTGTTGCCTCACCCTAACAATGAGAAATATCTGGATAACAAACAAAATCATGATATTTCTTGAGTCCAGTCAAGAGCTGAGGTTGCAAGGCAATCAAGTAAACAGACTACAAAGAGGGGCAAGACACTCCAGGAGAGGTAAAAAGTAAACATGACCTGTTTAGAACAGTTTTTCAGGACCTGTTTTTCAGAACAGTTTTAGTTTCACAGCAAAATTAAAAGGAAGGTATAGAGATTTCCCATATACTCTCTATCCTACACGTGCATAGTCTCCCCCATTATCAATATTCTCCATCAGTGGTACATATTACAATTGATGAACTTACATTTGCACATCATAATCACCCAAAGTCCATAATTTACATTACAATTCATGCTTGATATTGTACATTCTATGGGTTTGGACAAACATATAATGACATGTGTCCATCACTGTATTATTATACAGAGTATTTTCACTGCCCAGAAAATCCTCTGTATCCACCTGTTCACTCTTTTACTCTGGCCCCCAAATCCTGGCAATCACTGATCTTTTTACTATCTCCAACATTTTATCAACAGATTGACAAATAGAGCGATAGAGCATCTCAATAGATACAGAAAAACATTTGACAAAATTCAACATCCTTTCAAGATAAAACTCTCAACAAATTGGGTAGAGAAGGAACATACATCAATATAATAAAAGCCATATATGACAATTTCACAGCTAACATCATACTCAATAGTGAAATGTTGAAAGCTTTTCCTCTAAGATGAGGAAGATGACAAGGATGCCCACTCTCATTATCCCTATTCAACGTAGTACTGGAAATCCTAACAAGAGCAATTAGGAAAAAAAAAAAAAAAGTAGTACAAGACATCTACATTGGAAAAGAAGGAGTAAAACTGTCTCTGTTTGCGGATGACATGATCTTATATACAGAAAATCCTAAAGGCTCCACCAAAAAACTGTTGAAACTAATAAAACAATTCACTAAAGTTGCAGGACTCAAAATTAATATGCAGAAATCTGTTGTATTTCTACATACTAATAATCTATCAAAAAGGGAAATTAAGAAAATCTCATTTACGATTGCATCAAAAACAATAAAATACTCAGGAATAAATTTAAACAAGGTGGTGAAAGATATGCACACTGAAAACTGTAAGGCACTGGTAAAAGAAATTGAAGACACAAATAAATGAAGATATCCCATGTTTATGGATCAAAAGAATTGATAACATTTAAATGCCCATAATTCCCAAAGCATCTATAGATTAAATGCAATTACTATCAAAATTTCAATGCCATTTTTCACTGAAGTAGAAAAACAATCCTAAAATTCATAGAGAAGCCAAATAGCCAAAAGAATCCTGAGAAAGAACAAAACTGGAGGCATCACACTTTCTGATTTCAAACTATATTATAAAGCTATAGTAAAAAAAAACAGTATGATAATTGCATCAGAACAGACGCATAGACCAATGGAATAGAATCAAAAGCCCACAAATAAATTCATGTGCATACAGTCAACAAATATTTGAGAAGGGAAACGAAAATACTAAATGAAGAAAGGATAGACTCCTTAATAAATAGTGTTGAGAAAACTGGATATTCACATGCAAAAGAACGAAATTGGATCCCTGTCTTACACCATACATAAATATTGACTCAAAGCAGATTAAAAACTTAAATGTAAGACCTGAAATTGTAAAACTTCTAGAAGAAAACATACGGGATAAGCTCCTTGACGTTCTTGGCAATAGTTTTTTGAATATGACAGCCACCTCTACTGGGGAGGGATACCTGGAAGCTTACACCTAGTTTCTTCTGGATTTCTCCTTTTACCTTTGCTGATTTTAATCCACAACCTTCCAGTGTCATAAACTATAATTGTAAATACAATAGCTTTTTCTGAGTCCTGTGAGTCCTTTTAGTAAATCATCAAGTCTGAGGGTGGTTTTAAGTACCCTAACCCAGAGGTATACACATAAGGACAACTACTGGCTAGTAGGAGCCACTCTGTACCATATACTATCTCAACTGATAGCATCCAGCCTCAGAATGATGGCATGAACTATTCGGCTCAGCTAACGTGCCAGTCTGGGGACAATACACTGAGAATTTATGACATTATCTTTCAAAATGTGCAATATGTACTGACATAATAGCAATATATGTTGCCCTGTCCTCTATAGCTAGAATAATTGGGTCTAGAAATTGAGGGATGGCTGCAGAACTATCTATGCCCCAGTTATATAATTAGTAATTAGATCCTTAGGATCTGCTGGATAAGAGATCCTTTTACCCTATTGGAAGAATTTTTCCACCAGGAATCTCAGTGACATTTCCACTGAGCTTCAGCTATAACTACCACCAAATCATTTTGACCTCCTCAAGATGATGGCCTACTAGGCAAAGACAGAAGAGACTATCTGGTAGGAGTAATTGACCAAGATTATTATCAGGGGCTTGTTAAATGGTGGGTGCTCACTGGCAATAGTGGGAATTAACAGTTGGAACAACCAATGTCTGCTAAGGCCAAGACATTAGGGCTCGGATTCTTCAGGGAAGGTCTGGGTGACTCCACCAGAAAAGCAACCTTGACCAACCAAAATGCTGATTCAAGATGAAGGAAATCTAGAATGAATGGTGGAGGAGGTAAATAATGAATATTAGCAGTTGCAACAAAGGAGATTGTAGCTTACATGTTTTAACCCTTGCTATTACATGCTTTTAAGAGACTGCAGCTGGCCAGTATATGAAGTCTAATTAATAAAGTGGACTTATGTTAAATCACTTGAGGATCCCAGTAACACAAGAGGTGGACTGGATTGGAGAACTCTCCTGCTTAATCTCACCATCTCAGTCTTGCCTCTGATGGCAGTCGCAGCTGTGGTGGAACTTCCGGGTGGGCTTCACCTTGCTTCCTGCTGAGGGGCGTTTGCCTCAAGTGCGCACAGTGCACCCTCACTTTCATACTCCCTAGTACTGAAGTTCAGAGTCTGCAGTATCCCCAGGGGAAAATGACATCACAGTCCAAAGAGAGCAATCCCTCTAGAATAGAGTTGACTGACAATAGGACATAATAGCCATGATTTTACACCATGAGCATAATGAAGTAAAGAAGGGACAAAGCAGCAGAAGATGTAGGCAAGGGAATGATTGTAATGACAGAACTTGGAGTGAAGCTGGTTACAAATGGAAAAAAGGTATGAGGTGGTGAGGGAGAGTGAAAATGTGGAGTCCCAATGAGTAGAGGTGGTGTCCTTCTCCTCTCCTCCTGCCCTTTCCCCTCCCTCTCCCGCCCCTCCTCCTTCTCCTCCACTTTCTTCCTCTATCTCTCTCCCTCTTTTTTCTTCTTCTCTTCCTTCCCTTTGGAAACAAAACATAAACTCCATCTGTGCTATAGATTCTCCATCTTTAGCAGGTAATTCTTTCTTAAAATGCTCTAAATCCTCACCTCCTGTCATCATTAAGAAGTGACAAGATTTTCTACGTAGGTAAGGCTGCCAGCATGGAAGGTCTGTCTAGAGTTTTAGTGTGGCATTAGAGATCATGTTAAATGTTTTCTTCTGAGATCAAATATGAGTTGTACTCCCAAAGTGATTTACAATTCATATTTCCCATGAACACAAAGGCATTAGTCTGCTTGGGTTGCCATTAACAAACTGCTGCAGACTGGGTGGCTTAAATCACAGAAATGTATTTTCTTGTAGATCGGAAGACTACAAGTCCAAGTTCAGGGTACTATCAGAGTTGGTTTCTGGTGAGAACTCTGTCCCTGGCTTGCAGGCAGCTGCATTCTTGCTGTGTGCTCACGTGACCTTTCCTCTATGCAAGCAGAGAGAAAGAACTTTGTGATGTCTCTCCCTGTTCTTTTAAGGATACCAGTTCTATAGGATTAGAGTTCCATCTTTGTGATTTAATTTAACCTAAATTACTTCCCTAAAGGCTCCGTCTCCATATGCCAACTCTTTGGGGTTATGGCTTCCACATATGAATTTTCAGGGGACACAATTCAGTCCGTAACAATAACTTCAAGGTCTTTGTCATTTCCTGTTTTTCTCTTCTGTGATATGCATACAATTAGCCTAGAAGTATATTCATACTTTGACACAAAAGGTAAAAAAATGCACTTGGTATATTTAGGGGAAAAGCTTGCTAAAATCATACCTCTGGCACATAACATTCATTCTCTAAAATTTTAATTTAGTGTGATTATTTTACTTAGTTTTAAGTGCCCAGATAAAATTCCCCTCTCCAGTGGATACTTCTTTTGCTCTAGTATGTGATGAGTTTTTAATGTTAAATCATAAATTAATGTACTCATCCATTTTTCAACTTATTTTGAGCACCTCTTATTTGGCAGTCACTCTGCTTGATGTAGCAGTGAGTTCAAAGATAAATAATATGCTCTAGTGGCTTTCACTATAGTGGTGAAGTGGTAAATCGCAAAACAACATGGTAAGTCCTATAGCATAGGAGTTCATAAGGTGCAATTCAATTGATTATATGTCATTATTACCTTGCTATTATTTCAAGACTATCAATTTTATTAGGCAGTCCCCGCTGATGTTCTTGTTAATACAGAGAAGACAGACTGGTGTGGATTGAAACATTTTCTGCTATTCACAACTTAAGTAAAACTCAAAGGAGAATGTTTTGACTAAGACTTATGTAAGTCAAAATAATCCACTTTAACTAGCATCCCACATGCTCCATCATCCAAACCACCGTGTCACTTGAGAGGAGTGATGAGAAATCTCTGCTCCAAGACTGTTAGTGACTTGATGAAGTCTTCTCCTTAGCTGTCTTATATCCACCACGTGTAAGCTTCATGAGCACAGAGTCCTCATCTATATTATTCACTGTCGCATCCCCAGCACTTAGCAGTGTTTAGTACATTGAAGTTAATAAACACATGTTTACTGAATAAATTAATGAGTGAATGGACAAACAAACAAGTTAATAGTTCCTTGGCCTACAGCATTCAATTGGAAACTCTAAAAGCTTCCATAAGGAAATATGGAATATCTCAGCATAAATGTCAACTTTTGAGTCATCATTCTATGTCTAGTTTAAAATCAAAATTAAAGGAGTCAGTAATGAAAGCTAAGGAAAAAATATACAGAAAACATTCTAATGTAAAATAGAGTTTACATTATCACTAGGTAAAAACTCAGGATAATAGAGGGCTAAAACAGTACTTAATACTGGGGAAAATATAATTGTCTACAAAGCACTGTCACTTAAATGGGGGACCCAGAAAAACTTCTCTAATACTGACTAATATCTCTTAATAATATTGAGTCAAATAATGTGTCTTTCAAAAACAATGGTATTGTTGATTGCTCACAATGTTCTTAATGCTTTATATATGTTAATTTATTGAAGTGAGCATCTTTATTTTCTCCATATTTACTTATCAAAAACTGAGTTACAGAAATATTAAAAAGTTCACACTGCAAGGACATGATAGCATTGGGATTCCAACCAAAGAAGCCCAGCACCAGGGCCCACTCTGTCAAATACAGCAATCATCCTCACGGCAAATGCAAAAGGCACATTGTTTATGTCTTATGCCATAACGATCGAGCATATATATGTACATATACAATCAATACTTGCTGGTGGATCAATTTGCAGGAGACCTCACATAGTTTTGAATTGCTTGTCTACAATGTGCTTTAATACTGCTGAGAATCTTCCTAAAGTCTATGTAGCATTATTATTTTCAAAAATGTTCAAGTCACTGAAAACCTGGAGGGGGAGAAAGAAAGGCAAATAAATAATTAGCACAATGCAAAAACTCTTGTTTAGATGTATCATGATACATGACCCAAAGGTGAAACATTGGCAATAGTTTCAAACGAAATTTCGTTTCTTTTCTTAAGTACATCTTCTTGTTCACCAGAAATATTATCAGCATTATTTCAGGTCTCAGTATTTGTTTATAAACATTTATCTTGTAATGGAAAATTTAAATAGAGATCAGCTCTGATGCATTGTAAATCTAATGATCTAAAATTGCTTTGTAAAACTTGGTGATTCATCCAATTAGTTAAATAACACTCAGAGCTGTGCAAAGATTTATTGAGTTTTACTATTTGAGATATTCATGCAAACAACCTTCAAAAATAACTATTTGTAAACATTTTAATCACAACATCTATGCGGTTACTCGGCGGTCGGCTGTGGGATGAATATTAAGTTGCTAAACACTAAATCATCCTTAGTTCGTAACCACCACAGTTAGCTTTTATATTCAGAACCAATTTCCTTCTACTACATTTGGGGAGAGAGCTCTATGAAGGAAAATGCTAAATAGTTAAAGCATCAACTACTTTAACCTTGCAGAATTGCTTTAGTAATTCCGTAGTTATGAAGCAATGATCTACAGAAAATATGACAAAACATTAATCACAAGTTGCTGGTTTTAGAAAACTAATTTTTGTTTATTCTACAATTCTAGAGACATCATCCAAAGACTCTGAAGCAGAGTTTTATTATGAATAATATAAAGGCCACAGAAAGACATTATTTTCCTTCAGTTGGTCATGTAAATGACTAATGAATCAAAATCTGAAAATTAAATATGTTTGAAAGTAACAATGACATAATTATGTATAGAGATGTGAATTTAAATAACCATTGTAAATATAATTACTGTGTTGAACCCAAAGACAAAAAGAAAGCTTTGAAGATGAGATGAAAGTGTGGCTTTGTTTTTATTTTTAATATTTTTTAATGGAACCCAAATTCCACAATAGTAAGCTGGATGTGTAAACCTAGAAAGAAGTAAGCAAACTGGAGAAGAATAGGACTTATGAAGCTTCACTACAGCTCTGGTTGTGCTTAGGAAACATTCAAAATCTATGAGCTTTGTTCCTGACTGATAATTAGGAACATATAGTCAAAATATGTACTTAAGGAAATATATTCTCAAATAAAATTAAATCCAGCTAGCTACTCAGAAACTTTTTTAAAAGTTTACTTAGCAAGTTAGTACAGAAAATAAAGCAATTATATTCTAAAGAGAGAAAAAACATTTTATGGAGGAAAACAGAGGATAAATGGTTCAGAAGATAAACATGCGATTACTTTCTTCAGAAAATGTGTCCAGTAAAATGTGTTTCTAGGGACAGGATATTAAATATTTTTACAGGAAAATATGAATAATTTTGATAAATCGTACTGAGTAGTTTCAACGTGCTCTGCAAGTTGCTATGTTCTTTTTAAGTTTAACTTTCCTATAATAAAATTTTCGAACACCTTCCCCTTGGTTGAGTCTAAGCAATTGGCCCTTGCCTAGTGTGGGTGGAGAAGGCCTGTCCAGAACAGAGTATTAGGGCCACACCCCGGGGTGGTGGGTGTCAGGAGCATGTCTGGGGCTGTGGAAATGCTCTGGAGGCCAAGATATTTTGCATAGGGAGAATAAGTATATAAGTAAATATGTCAAGTATAATGGAAGCCAGGTTATAGAAGGCAGTTAAAAATATGGAAATAGATAAGGCTAGGATTAACCCTGTGGGGTTGGATTAGAATCCCAAGGTCAAGGTCTGATTTCATGATAGTTAGTATTCATACAGAAGATAAATATAGAGATAGATATAGACGTGTGTGTGTGTGTACATGAATTTGTTTTCCAGCTCTGTCTGATGAGAGGAACTAGAAGTAATGATACTTCAATAGCAAAGAATCAGCAGTCCTTGACACCAGGACTGGAGAAGAGAAAGTACAAGATGAATCTGGAACATCTTATTGTGCCGGAATGTAAGGAAATACTCAAAGAATGATGACACTTGTCAAAATAACATAGGAGCTAGCTTGAAGGATGTCCTGCTGGCCAAATCTGGGAAATATTGAGCTTCAAAATAAATAATGATAGTAATGAATTGTGATACATTGAGTTAAATAGAAATCGATGAGTCTACATTGATATAAATCAATATATAGAGGAGAGAAGTGAGCTCTATCTTACAGTAGAGTAACAGCTAATAAACATAAATGGAGTGATAGAAATAGAAAACCACCATTGGCTACCATCAGAGTAATAATGGATTCAGGCAAAGAATTGGCAGCAAGTGCTAAAATTAGTGGAGGAAAGTTTGGTGTGGACTAGGATATTTATATAGTGTCAAAATATCTTCTATTTAATTGTACTTAATTATTAACCAATAAGTAAAATATTATTAACTTTCCAGTGCAGACACACCCAGACATCATCATAGCAAAATGAAAAATGAAACATCACCAGTAACAGAACGACTCAGCATCATGTTCTCCTAATGCGATGTGAACAAGTCATCGTTCCTTTTGTGCTTCTGCCCAAAATGCACAAACCATGAGGAAACATCAACAGACCCAAACTGAGGAAGATTCTACAAGGAAAATAGCCTGTAGTTATCAAAATATCAAAGTAATAAAAAGCAAAAAATAAAAAGACTAAGGATTTTTTTTTCAGATTGAGGGAGACTAAAGAAATTAAAATCTATGATCATGGATGGAATTGTGAATTTATAAAGAAAAATTTAAGATGATTGGTGAAATTTAAATGGGGTCTGTGGATTAGAAAGTAATATTAATTTCTTAATTTTGATTTTGTGCTGAAATTATGTAGGAGAGTGTTATTTTATTTAGGAAATGAGTGAAAGCATTAGGGGTGAAGTGACAAACAATATTTGCTTCTTGATTTCAAACGATTCAGAAAAAAAGTGTGTGTGTGCGTGTGTGTGCATAAAGAGACAGAAAGAGAGAGAAAGAGAATTTGCAAACATACACAAAAATAGAAGAATAATACAAGCCAATGCCTTTCACCCAGATTCAAAAAATAGCAGCAGTTTGTCATGTATTTTCCTTGCTTCATTGATTCATTCTATGTCACTGAATTAATTTACAGAAATTCTCATACATTTTACCATCTTATATATGGATATACACATATTTAGATTCTTATAATCAGGATGTACAAAAGTTCCATCACCCTAAAAATCTCCCTCCTGCCACCACTTTGTAGACACAGCCCTTCTCGGCCCACTCCCTCTGCCAGAGACATATTTTCTCATTGCTGTGGCTTTATGCCTTAACACTTAGAATAAGCTTGTCTATGTTGATGAAAATCCTTGCTGAGATTTGGGTAGGAATTGCATTAAGACTATAAGATTAATTTTGGGAGAATTGATCTTTCTACTCTGTGTGTCTTCCAATTTACAAACATGGTATGTCTCTCCATCTGTTAGGTCTTCTTTCGTTTTTTTTTTTTTTACTTTGTAACTTTTAGCATACAAATTGTGGACATGTTTGCTTAAATTTATACCTCAGTATTTCATTTTTGTTAGAGTAATTGTAAATGGTATTGTGTTTTTAAATTTCCTGCTTGTACTTGTTTGTTGTTAGCATATCAAAATTCAATTGATTTTTGTGTGTTGATCATTCATCTCATGACCTTAGTGAATTCACTTATTAGTTCCAGGAGTTTTGTTATGTTAATTACTTGGGATATTCTATGCAGAAAATCTGACTATCATCTGCAACTAGAAACAGTTTATTTCTTCTTTTCCAAAACAGATGGCTTTTATTTTTCATGGCTTATTGCAGTGGCTAGTATTTTCAGTACTATATTGAATAGAGGCAGAGAGAGCAAATATGACTGCCTTGGTTCCAGTCTCTGAGGGGAAGCACTTAGTCTTTCACCACTAAGTATGATGTTAGCTGTAAGGTTTTTTTAAATAGATTTTTTAATGAGATTGAGGACGTTTTCTTCTGTTCCTAATTGTTAAAGTAATCAAACAAGAGGCCATTAGACTCAGGTAGCTCTAATGCCTTGGTAACCAAACCAAAACCTAAGCCAGAGTCAATTTCTGCCTCAAGGTTAAGACACCAGAACCAAGAACAACCAATCACCAACAACCAACTGGGCTTTCCCAAATAAGGCAACCATTTAAGCTATGGCCAATCAAAAAGTTTCTTGCTTTGCTCCTGCATCTGCTTTATAAAACCTCTCCTCTCCATCCTGTGGATGGAGTACTCCTAACCACTTTCAGTTTGGTGCTGCCTGATTCAAATCAATGTTTGTTCAAATAAACTCTTGAACGATTTTATGTGCTGCTGTTTATTTTGAAACATGGTAATGGAAGGTTTTTAACATGAATGGATGGATTTTGTTAAATATTTTCTCTGCTTTAATTTATACAATAATATGATTTTCCTTCTATAGCCTGTTGATATGGTGTATTACAGTGACAGATTTTCAAAAGTTGAAACAACCTTGCATACCCATAAGAAATTCCACTTAGTCATGTGGTGAAACAACCTTGCATACCCATAAGAAATTCCACTTAGTCATGTGGTATGATTCGTTTTATATGTTGTTGGGTTTAGTTTGCTAAAATTGTGTAGACAATTTTTTGTGTCTAAGTTCACGAGAGATATTGGTCTGTAGTTTTTTTGTGAGTATATGCTGTCTTTTTCATATCAGTTTTGATATCAGAGTCATACTGGTCTCTTAAACTGTGTTAGGAAGTGTCACCTCCTCTTGTGTTTTCTTGGAGATATTGTGTAAAATTGGTGTTAATGCTTTAATGCATGGTAAAATTTGCCAATGAATTCCAGTGGGTCTGGAAATTTTTTGTGTGTGATTTTTTAAAAGTATGAATTCAGTTTCCTTCATAGTTATAAAGCTATGCAAATTATCTGTTTCATAGTTAACGAGTTGTGGTACTTTGTGCTTTCAGAGAAATTGGTCCATATGTTGCAAAATGTAGGTTGTGGTTTTTCATAATATTTCCCTATGATCATTTTGATATCTTCAGGGTCTGTAGTGATATCCTTGTTTCACTCCTGGTATCGGTAATTTGTGTCTTTTCTTTAATGCCAGTCTTCGTAGAGATCTGATCATTTTATTAAGAACCAATTTTTGTTTCATTGATTTTTTTCTTGTTTTTCTGTTTTCAATTTCAATGATTTCTGCTCATTTCTTTATTAGTTCCTTTATTCTGCTCACTTTGGGTTTATTTTGCTCTTCCTTTTCTAGTTTCTTAAGTAGGATCCTATATTATTGACTTGAGGCTTTCCCTCTTTTCCAGTGTATGCATTTACTGCTGTAAAATTCCCCCTCAGCACTGATGTAGCTGCATTTTACAAATTTTAGTTAAATGGCAAAGGGAAGGTTGAAATAGGTTTTGGTCCTGCTTTCGGGAGAGACTGCGGCTTTTCACTGGCTTCGGCGACAGAATAAAAGTGGTCAAGGCAGCACCAGGCTCCTCCTTCACCAGCTGCCAGTCACCTGAGCAAGCTTGCTCTGAAGCGCTGGTTCCACCTGGGACATCACAAGCCTCTTTGTAAGAGGAAAACATTCAACTGTCGCAGAGTTTAAATAAGTACGTATAAAATAAGCTCCCTGATGAGAAAACAAAGCTACCTTTTTATGTCTGCCCTGGAATTTAATAAAACAACCTGGCTACCTATTTAATCTGATTACAATATTTCAGATATGAAATTGTACCCTATGGCATTGAGGTCATATTCAGTTAATTTCTGTTATGGGGTTTTGCATTTGGATGATGTTAGTATTAAGTAGAAGATTTGACCTGATTTTCCCTTTTCTTTTCTTCGGGAGGATTCAGCATGTATTCTTGAATATCTTTCAGTGATCTGTGTGCTGAAGTCATTCTTATTATTAAAGGAAATCTATGGAGATCCTTTATGTAAAACATGAGTAAATTAATATGTATTGATGATTGTTAATCCTTAGAGTAAATGAACTGCTTGTCTTTTCCTTTTATTCTTAAGCTAGTCAGAATATTTTTGGATTCATGTTAAATAGGTTGTTGACAGTGAAGAAGGTTATTTTTATTTTCATCTTTGTATTATGACAGGGAGTTAACATGGAATGAGCAATAATTTATTGCAAAAAACCTTCCTTAGAGACAACCAATAAAAGAGGTAATATTACTCTAATGAAATAAGCCTCACAAATGAGTATTTCCAGCAACTGGCTGGAGTTCAGTTCAGACAGATGGAAATATAGATGGTGTCATGCCCATGCATGAGGATGCTCTCTGCCAGATGTTGAGCGGTAATCAATATTTCACTCAGAGGCTAAAAGTTTTACTTTATTTTCATATTAGGTATATATAACTTGTCTGTTTGCTTGCTAGAAACTGACAGGTACAATACTGGTTGCTTTCTGAAGAGAAAATGTCTTTGCGGCAAGCAGAATGGGTATGAACAGTCATTTCCCAGATGACTGGCCTTGGTGGTTGCCAGCCTCCTGCCAGAGCCATTGATTTTCTGCTCTCAGAGAACTCTCACCACACCAAGTAAGAGGAAAGGGGCTGTGCTCTCAGCAGAGAAACTAATGTTGTTGGCGGTGACATTGGGTACACCAAGAAAGAGCTGATTTTAAATTGGAGAAGAGAACTTAAGCCAAGTTGCCCTTAGGCTCAGAGGGGCCCTGCTCCCAGGAGTGGGTGCTTGGTCTTATGAAATATGGAATTGTCCCACTAAAGTTCCTCTTCTCTGTTGCTTTTGAGTGCTTTGAGAAACTGCACAAAACATCTAAACTTACCTATTTTAAGCCTAAGTGATATATACACACTTGGCATTTATTAATCATAAAATATCTAATATATTTAGAGCAAAATGATAAAACTATAATGAGGAATCTTATCTGAACTGATGACTATTATAACTGACAAGAATACTTGCTTGGAAGGTCAGTTTCCTTGGACATTTCTTTCCTTGGACGTGTTTACTCTTGTTTGCTTTTATGGAGGTTGAGATAGTTGCTGGTGTTAAAGCTAGTTTATTTGAAGCTAATCATTTATTTATGTTTTTAATCTTTAATTATCTCAAAATACATAATAGTTACATAAACATTACATTACACACAAAAGCAAATATAATAGAAAAATAGAACCTGATCTAATAACCCAGAAACAAACACATTATGTATATAGTTGCAGAAATTTCATCATGAATACACAAATGTGTGTGTGTGTGTAAGTTATTGTAATGGTTTAACCAAAATGGGATCTCTGTTACTCTACCGTATACAACTGGAACATACTTTATGTTTTTTTAATTGATGGAACATTCTTCTGTTTTGAGATACACAGATATACATAAAATTTTTGAATGGCTGCAGAATATTTTTCTTTAAACTTTTACGGAAAATATATATTTTTTTTATTTTCAGAATTATAAAACAAGGTGATAAGTAATCTAGAAATACATTCAACTATTCCATTAGAATAAATTGCTGGAAATTATATTTTTGGTCCAATGCTTAGAATTCCTTGGAATTGTTGATATATATGGTCAATTTTATATGCCTAAAAATTATATATAAATATGTCATTTAATATTAGCCAGTCTGTTGGGTGATCTAGAGTATCAAATTGTAGCTTTAATTTATAATATATTAATATGATTATATTGATAGTATTAATATAGTAATATCAAATACTATAATTGAATAATATGTATATATTTACATAAACTATATGATATCCATTTGTTAATATATTGTTATATAATACTTATGTTTCAGATATAATTTTTCTTTTGTGAATTGATTGCTAATGTCCTTTCCTGGTGTCTTTATATTGATCTATTATTTTCCAGATTCAGAACTTAGTATAATCAGAATTGTAGCATTCCATCTGTCATATACTTGCTTTTTTTTTTTGCTGTTTGCCATTTTTTAAACTTTTTAAAAGTGATTTTGTTGCTGTTTTCTGTCATTTTCTGTAGAGAAGGTTAAAATATATATTTAGTCCAATCTATCAACCTTGTCTGTTTGAAGTTCAGCTTTTGATAACATCCTTCAAAAAGCTTACTTGTGTCCAGTTGTCATGTATTTTTCAATTATTTTTAAATCAGTTAGTCCTGAGACACACTCTGAATTAGTTGTGATGAACTGTGTGACAAATGCACAGGGTCTACCTTTCATTTTCCAATTGTCCCAATACTATTTTAGAATAGTTCACTGTTCTCTCTTCTATTTGGAATGTAATAATTGTTATATGGGTGTTTTTCACATACACAGACTTCATGTTCAGTACCGGAGTAAATATTTGACTTCATCCATTTGTCTGACTATTCTGGAAATAATACAAGACATTTTGGTGATTGCTTTTAATCATGTCTAATACCAGTTAAAGCAAATTCTCCTCTGGAAAAATTTCACTTCAGAGGCCTCCAAGGTATCTCTCACATTTATTCATCCAGTTAAACTATAGAATCATTTTTTCAGATTTTATTAAAGTTATTTTGGGGATATCGGTCACATGGTTTTGGATTAAGAACTGGAATGGACTGCTCCTTTGCCATTTGCTACCTTTAACTAGGAAGAGAATAATAAGAAGGGTAAGATATAAATAATTTAATGTTTATGGAAATTTTAATAAAATTTTCAGTAAATGTTGGATGGATTCAATAAAAATATTACAATTCACCAAATTAATAGCTTTTGAGTCCTTTAATATAACAAAATGACCTCTCTCAATACAATGGTCTTAATTCATGTACCTGAATTATTATATTATATTATAAGCACCATGCATTTTAAAATATGATTTTAATTACCTTATATTTGTATTTCTATGAAGCATACAATCTTTTTCTCACTACAGTTTTGAACTACTTATTTAAAATATAAGAAAAGTACAATATTTTATTAAAATATGCCAAAATATTAACTCTCTTTTATTATTTCTGATTTTCATTTAATTAGTTTCTTCAGGATATTGATACACTATTATATCTTCAACTATTGATATTCATATTTCTATCTCCTTTTTACATTTTTTATTTTAAAATGTTCCTGCTTAAACTGGATAACAGTTTCAGAAAAATGAAATAATAATGGTATAAATCACAGAAATATGAATATAAGTGTGTTATAAGTTTTGACTAACCAGAATGAAAAATAATAAAACAATTTAGTAGTTAGTTTTGATGAGCTTAGGAAAAACAGGCCTGAATATGCACCAATGGTGGTAATATAAACATATAGACTATTTTGGTGATGTTAAATCTATTTTATCTATTTTGTAATGCACAGTTTTCTACATTATACATTTCTGAAATGAATATCATGTAATAATTGAATATATCTTATGACTGCAGTCAATCAGGGGTCAGTTGTAACCTATGTAACCTATAGAAACCTTCCTTTGACTCCATCTGAAAAGATCAGGAATGTTCCAATCACAAAGCATTTTCAACTTGATAAATTGCAATTAATAAATACAGCAATTGTGTCTAATAATATATATGTTAGGAATTTAATATTTGTATATATTTTCATATGCATACAAAGATACATAGTATATAACTTAATATTGCTTATAATTCAAAAAATAACAAAAATCCATTAAAGAAACTGGTTGTGTGTTTGTGCAAATGTGCATGCAATGCATATGTGTGTATTCTTAATAAAATGAGGATTTCTTGCTTCTCCATTTAGGCTCATTTCACTTCAGTATGACATTGAATAGACTCACAAAATTGAACTGAGTCTATGGCAACTGGGTATCCACATCCAAAAAAACAAATTTGGATCCTTACCTTACACCATAAACAAAATTAACTTAAAATGGATAAAGCCCTAAAGTGTAAGAGCTAAAACTACAACATTCTTAGAAGAAAACATAGGTATAAAACTTCATTGCCTTAGATTAGGCAACAGATTCTCAGATATGACACCAAAAGCACAAGCAACTAAATGAAGACTGATAGATAATAGGATGCCACCAACATTTAAAAGTTTTGTGCATTACTGGATACTATAAAGAAAGTGAAAAATCAACCTATACAATGGGAGAAAATATTTGCAAGTCATATATTGGATAAATGTCTAGTATCCAGAATATACAAGCAACATTTACAAACCACTAACTAACAAATGTAAAAAAATGCTCAAGTACTTTGAATAGACATTTCTCCAAAGAAGATACACAAATGAACAACAGCACATGAAAAGGTGCACAAATGCCTTAGTTATTAGATAAATGAAAATCAAAATTACAATAAAATAATGCTAAACACATACTAGGATGACTACAAAAAATAGTAGAAATATAACAAGTATAGTGGTTCCCACTTATCTATGGGGATACATTCCAAGACCCCAATGGGTGCCTGAAGCATGGTATGGAACACTATATATACTATGTTTTTCCTATACAATGTATACATATGGTAAAGTTTAACTTACAAATTAGGCACAGTAAGAGCTTAACAAGAATAATTAATAATAAAGCTGGCTTTGGGGCTATTATGAAGTAAAATAAGAGTTACTTGAACATAAGCACTATGATACTATAACAGTCGATCTAATAACTATTAAGTGGCTAACAGGTGAGTAGTGTATACAGCATGGAGATGTTGGACAAAGGGAAGATTCATGTCCCAGGTAGGATGGACTAGAAAGGCACAAGATTTCATCATGCTACTCAAAAGAGTGTGCTGAAACAGCCCTGATAGTCTAGTGGTCAAATTTCAGCGTGTTCCACTTCGGTGGCCCAGGTTTGGTTCCTGGGTGCAGAACCACAGCACTCTTCTATCAGTAGCCATGCTGTTGTGGCAGCTCACATAGAAGAACTAGAAGGACTTACAATTAGAATATATAACTAGGCACTGGGTCTTTGGGGAGGAAAAAAAAGGAAGATTGGCAACATCTGTTAGCTCAGGGTGAATCTTTCCCAGCAAAAAAAAAAAAAAAAAACCCAAACAAACAAACAAAAAAACCAAAACAAAAAAAATGAAACTGTGCAATTTAAAACTTATGAATTGTTTATTTCTGGGATATTCCATTAATATTTTTGGATGAAGGTTGACTGCAGGTAGCTAAAACTGCAGAAAGTGAAACTGTGGATAACGTAAGACTACTATATTGGTAAGAATGTAAAAAAATTGGACCTCATTCATTCTTGTTGGGCATGCAAAAAGTTGTAACCTCTTTGGAAATCTTTTGGCAGAAATCAAAAAGTTAAACATGGAGTTATCCAGAAATATGATCCAGCAACTTCATTCCTTGCTATATACTCCAAATAATTATAAACATGTGCTTATACAAACACTTGTACATGGCTGTTCATGGCAGTATTAATCATCATAGTCAAAAGGTGGAAACAACACAAATATTTATTAATAGATAAACAAATGTGGTATGTGCAAACAATGGAATATTATTTGGCCATAAAAAAAGAATGAAATACTGATATAGACATGAAGTTACCATGGATAAAATTCAGGTTATATAATGCTGCATCATGAGGGTGAGCTTTGACAAACCACTTTTGAGTGGTGTTGAATATTAGACTAAAAATGTGGCCCAACATCTGACTTATCTGAAAACTTCAGGTCACTCTGTAAATGTGGAAGCATGGCTTGATTGCAAGGTGGAAATTAATAGATTGCTCAGGTAATTATTCAGAGGTGTGAGAAAGCGATATCTAGGCCTCAAACTTTCGAATCATCTACATCCTTCTTGGCTCCAAAGTAACTACAAATCCCAATTGATACCTTTTTAAATTTACCTATTCATAGATTCCATATAACTTAGCTAAGACACATTTCATTTCATTTTTTCCACAGTTATGAGGACCCTAGTTTAGTTTACAGAGACTTTAATAATTGGGCCTCTCAAGACCTACCCTAGCTAAAACATACCATAAATCTGTATCTTGTTGTCTTCCATGACAAATTCAGAGCTCAGAAATACTTCAAAGCTTATGATCCAGTATATTTTGTTTGAAGATATCATTTGTTTTTTTTCAGTGACAGTAGTTTTTTGTTTGGTAAATGTTAAAGTATCCCCATTTTTATCAAAGTCAATTTCAATTCTTTAAGAAGGAGGACTGCTGCAGTGAGAATTGTCTTTTCTCTAATGCATATCTGAGATTCATATTTCAGCAATTTATTTAAGATACAATCAGTCAATAGATCTTATTAGTTTGATTCAAGAAATAATTTTTAGTCTAGTCAAGGGAATGTGGTTAAATTATATGCTTTCTGTCAGATACGTCTCAAATTGTATCTCTGTCAGATACATCTCAAATTGTATCTCGGGTAAGTTGTAAGGATGCTTTATGGTACTGCAATAATATTTCCTTTCAAACTTCAGCTCTCTCAGTTTTTCAACTATAGAAAAATCGCTGAAATCATAAATGAAATAGGTAAGGATGTGATCCATGAAATGAATGGAACAATCTATTTCTATCAGTAATGCCCAAGGTTAACATAATAATAACCTTAACTGTGGGTGTTTCCAAGTGAAAATGATGCCAGTCATTAATTAGGAATTATCTGACCTACCTAGATTCTTTTTTATTATACTAATCTATCATGCTATTTTTGGTACACTGTCTTCCATTAGATTCTAATAAAAATATTCTCACTTGACACTGCCGTCAGTTATTTTAAATTCATGTTTAAATAACACTAAGGCAATTAGAACTCCAAGATTCAATTGAGCTTAGGGAGAAAAAGCAAGTCCTTCTCTGAAAAAAAAATCTTACTAATAAATATAAAAATTACATTTGACACATTAAATTCTGCTTTTGCATAATAAATGTTACTAAACATCTCCAAACACAAGCTCTCCTTTTATGTTTTAAATACTTTTAGAAAACTAGAATCATCTATTATACCTATTAGGAGACCAGGAGAGGAAGTCTCAGTATTTGAAATGTTTGCAAATGCATAATAAATCTTAGATTCAGGAGACATGCTTGTCCACATGAGCTTCTCCTCAGGACTTTTTTTAACATCAAAACCTGGTGCATCACATACCTAATCTCATGTTCTTTATGCATTAAACTATGGAAGTTGGTAGAATTTTCATCATTAAATTGTCCTCTTCTAAAATTAATTTGAGTCTTTTGATTTGCCCGATACACCTCTCCATTAACAGTTTCTATGTTAAGCTTCTAAATTCTTATAAACATATTTATAATCTTAATTATATTAGAGCATGCTGCCTTAAACAAACAAACAAAAACATCTGCTTTTGGAAATCTGATCATACTTTCCCTTCCAGTTTTAAGAATGAGGACAGAGACACTTCCTTCCCATTCTTCCCCCTTCTCCTCCTTCCTAGATCCAGCCTCACTGAGTCATCCCACCTGACATCTCTATATATAATTTGAATGAAATTTACTTTATGAATTTGGGTCTGCAAGATTTGTTATTTTTTAAAGAATGAATTACTTAAGTCTCACTTAGAGTCAAATTAGGTTATGGTGTCAACCCTTACTGGTGACCCCTTCTCTTTCTTACAGACACATAAGAATCCTCCAAAATAGAAGAAATCTAATGTTCAGTACATTATAGTCATCATTAACACTTTTTTTTGTAATCACCCTGCAGTAGCCGGATGGATCCTGTGACCCAAAATTTTGTTTGATGAGGGTATATATTTTTTTTCTTTTCAATTCTGGAGATCGATATGTCAATTGCCAATATGTCAAATGTATATCAATAAACATACACTTACCATGTGACCCAGCAATTGCACTCTTGGGCATATCCATTAAAATGAAAACCACCATTCACTCAAAATCTTGTACACAAATATTCATAGCAGCTATAATCAAAATAGGGAAAAAACTGGAAGCAGCTCAAATGTCTTCAATTGGTGAATGGGTAAACAAATGGTGGTACAACCATACCATGGAACACTACTCAGTGATGAAAAAGAACAAGCCAGTGATCCATGCAACAACTTGGATGGGTCTCAAAAGAATTATTCTGAGAGAAAAGAGTTAGACTCAAAAGGCTACATACTACATGATTCCATTTATACACAGGCATATCACATTTTATTGCACTTTGCAGATATTGCATTTTTTACAAATTAAAAGTTTGTGGCAACACTGTGTCCAGCAAGTCTATTGGAGCCATTTTTTCAACAGCTCATTTCTTATCTCTGTGTCACATTATGGTAATTCTCACAATATTTCATACTTTTAAATTATCTTATTTGTTATGGTGATCTCTGATCACTAATCTTTGATGTTGTTACTGTAATTGTTTTGGGATACCATAAACTGAACCCATGTAAGATGGACACCTTAATCAGTAAATGTTCTGTGTGTTCTCACTGCTCCACCAACTGGCCATTCCCCCATCTCTCTTGCTCTCCTCTGGCCTCCCTATTTCCTGAGACACAACAATGTTGAAATTCGGCCAACTAATAAGCCTACAATAACCTCTAACTGTTCAAGTGAAAGGAAGAGTTGCATGTTTCTCACTTTTAAATCAAAAGCTAGAAATGATTAACCATAGTGAGGGAGGCATGTCAAAAGTTGAGAGGGACTGAAAGCTAGGCCTCTTGCACCAAACAGTTAGGCAAGTTGTGAATGCAAAGGAAAAGTTCTTGAAGGAAATGAAAAGTGCTATTCCAGTGAACACATGAGTGAAAAGAAAGTAAAACAGCCCTATTGCTGACATGGAGAAAGCTTGAGTGTTCTGGATAGATGATCAAACCAGCCACAATATTTCCTTGTGCCAAAACCTAATCCAGAGCAAGGCCCTAACTCTCTTCAATTCTCTGAAGTCTGAGAGAGGTGAGGAAGCTGTATAAGAAATGTTTGAAGCTAGCAGAGGCTGATTCATGAGGTTTAAGGAAAGAGGTCATCTCCATAACATAGAAGTGTAAGGTGAAGCAGCAAGTGCTGATGTAGAAGCTGCAGTAAGTTATCCAGAAGATCTAGTTAATATAATTAATGAAGGTGGCTACACTAAACAACAGATCTTCAATGTAGACAAAACAGCCTCATAGTGGAAGAAGATGCCATGTGGGGCTTTCATAGATAGAAAGGAGAAGTCAGTGCCTGCTTTCAAAGCTTCAGAGGACAGACTGACTTTTTAGGGGCTAATAAAACTGGTGGCTTTAAGTTAAAGCCAGTGCTCATTTGGCATTCTGAAAATCCTAGAGTCCTTAAGAATTATGCTAACTCTGATCTGCCTGTGCTCTATGAATAAAATAACAAAGCCTGGATGACAACACATCTGTTTACAACATGGTTTACTAAATATTTTAAACCCACTGTTGAGACCGACTGTTCAGAAAAAAGTTTCCTTTCAAAATATTACTGCTCATTGACAATGCACCTGATCATCCAAGAGCTCCGATGGAGATGTACAACAAGATTAGTGTCGCTTTCATGCCTGCTAACACAACATCCATTTGGCAGCCCATGGACCAAGGAGTCATTTTAACTTTCAAGTCTTACTATTTAAGAAATACATTTTGTAAGGCTATAGCTCCCATATTTAGTGATTCCTCTGATGGATCTGGACAAAGTAAATTGAAAACCTTCTGGAAGGATTCAATATTCTAAATGCCATTAAGAACATCATGATTCATGGGAAGAGGTCAAAATATCAACATTAACAGGAGTTTGGAAAAAGTTGATTCCAACCCTCATAGATGACTTTGAGGGGTTCAAAACTTCAGTGGAGGAAGCAGCTGTAGATGTGGGGGAAATAGCAAGAGAACTAGAATTATAAGTGGAGCCTGAAGATGTGACCATTTGGCCTTCATTAAAGTCATAAGGGAGGGGAATGGTTAATGAGCTTCCTCCTGAGAAATAATGTAAATAAGCCCACAAAAACTCTTATGACATACGTCTAAGACAAGCAGTCCTGTGGGATTTGACAATGAGGATCTGAAATCCAATTAAAGAAACTGAATTCAATTTTGTTGTTTGACCACTGACAGCTTTCAAGCCCACCACTCCTGTTTCTCCTTCTGCCATTTTTTCTAGCAATTTCTTTTTCTGCCAATTTTGCCAGAAATTCTTGCCAATTCTTGCCAAAATTCTGCCAATCTTTTTCAAGTATCTAAAGATAGAATTTAACTAAAGAAGTCAACAGAAATGAAAAGAGAAAGAAGGAAGGAAGGAAGAAAGAGAGAGAGAACAAAAGGCAAAGAGAAGAAACAAACAAACAAAGAAGGAAAGAAGGAAGGAGGGAAGGGAGGGAGGAAGGAAGGGAGGAATGGAGGAAGAACGGAAGGAGCTAGTTACCCTCTTTGCTGCAGGTAAGCACCTGTGTCTCTTGAAACATACAGATTCTGTGATGCTCTGGCTAGCTTGGTTATGAGCTTCTCCAGACATTTCCTCACAGACGGTTTGACTTCCACCATCCTGCTGGCTCTGAAAGCCTATGAAACATGCATAAGAAATAGTCACCACACTGAAAGTGTTTTAAAAATCATTCTCCAAATCAAAAGTTTTACTTTGTTCTAATAGTTCACGCCTATCACTTTTGAGTGTGTTATGTTAAGATCACTACGTTAACGGTGTCCACAGTTACAAAATAATAGAGGAAAAAATAAGACTTTATAAATTATAGCAGTCAGAAAACACCAGGAAGAGACAGTTTTTTTGCCAATAGTTGAAAAAGTTACCTAAACACTTCCCAGTGTATGTTATATTTGAAACATATATCATTCTCCCTGCTTTTCCACAAATATTCTGAAGTCATAGCCTGTCACTGTCATTCTCATTACTGCATGTCTGTCTGTTGGATCCTCATTCACTAGATTATTGTGTTCTCAGTGAATGCTGAGGAGAGTTTAGTAAAAAGGGTAGGGGTAAAGGAATAGAAACGTCACCGACTAGGTGCCTTGAGAAACTCAAAGGTGGTCTCGGAAGCAATTAACTTTTTCTAAGTTGTTTCTTTTCCTTATGTATGTTAGGGAGATGTAACCACCACCATCCTGAAACTGACCAAGTGAGAAATTCAAGGGAGATGTAACCACCAAACATCCTGAAACGGACTAAGCATCACCACAAGAGAGTTGCACCCATGATCTTTGCCTTCTTTTTAAGCAAAGATCTCTCCAGGAGTAGCTTAGCCCTCATTATGTGGAAGCACGTTCTCCAATTGAGTCTGTGCAGGCAAATACCTACCTCTCTCTCTTGTTATATTCATTTCCCATCCGAAATAAAGATCCCTGCATCCCTTTGTTTGAGGATGCCATGACTTTAGAAATGATTCCTCATGGCCTCCTATTTGCTGCAAATACACTTTACTTTGTGAGACAACTGGCACTGGTGTAGACTCTGATTTAACTCACCAGGAGGTGAGCCCAGTTTGTTCAGTACAAGAATGTATGCTTGATTTTTGAAATATATGCATTTACTTTGAAAAGAAATACTCATATACTTATCAACAAAATCCTGGGATTGACTGGACTGAGATTTAGAAAAATGTGATGTCATTGCCAGATTTAGAAACAAAAATTACATTTGCTCCTGCTTCAAGGTTAGGAAGGACAACCTCCCTGGTAAACTGGAAGGATAGAGGTGCTGTTGCAAAATTCCACCAATAGAAATATCTCTAACTGTCCACTTTCTTTCATAGTATCACCCTACCATCATGTTGGGAATGGAATTCACACCTAAAAGAGACATGAGATAAGAAAATACTCTGAACGTACCAAGTAAGGAAATAGGATGAAATTCCCGTTTCAATAACAGAAACAATCTGACAGATTGTTTGCTACATGTTTGCCTAGTCAAGGAATTCAGGGTTATGAACACAAGGCTATGAACATGATCCCTCCCCACTCCTTCTCTCAACCACAATGCTGCAGAAATATGCACTGAAATAAAGGAAAGAGCTGGAGGAATTTCTACCAACCCAGACTCAATGATGCTCTTAGTCAAAAAATAGGCCCAGTGAGTGAAGAGAGAAGCAGGCATTGCTATCTCAGCAGTATGGGTCATTTCATCACGCAGCCTGGAGTGTCTATGGATAGACCTCCTTCAGCACTGGTTCAGATTCTCCCATTCCAAGAAATGGAGTGGATGTGCTGTGAGACCAGGAGGAGAGGTGGACCTTTGCTGAATTCCTGGGTTAAATAAAAATGAAATGGCAGAGCCTGGGAGAGTAAGGTAAAGGTGTGATTTGGAGTTTGCAGGTGTGTGTGTGCATGTCTTTAACTTACTGTTTTTGTTAAGAGGTTAAATTCCAGCATACTACTTTAAATTATGCAGTAATAAACCATATTCCTCATGCTAAGTTAACCAGATAGTAGGATTAAGAGGGCTGTTTCCTCGGGCAGACAGAATCACCCACAATAAAAGTCTGCAAAACAGAAGAAATTGAAGCAGGTACAACATCCAACACTCCATATTAAGGTCTGAGAACATATAAATATTAGATAAACCACAGGGTGACATTCACAATGTTTAACAACCAGTGTGAAATGGGCACCGACCTCCTAGAGCGGGTCTCACACCTCATAGAAGAGACACAGTCATATAAGCTGCTTGGAGGAGGGTCCTGGGTCCCCCCCCCCAGACAGCTGCCCCATCAACACTGAATGAACCATCCACTCACTTGTTTACAGCAGATTCTGAATCCACCCAGACCCCTCCTAGTAATGAATAAAGAGAAAACAAAAACAGATAGTCTATTTTAAAGGAGATCGGCCTAAACTCAGAATGTATGGAAGAATATATTTGGGGAGGGAATAATAGAGATAACAAATTACTGCAAGAAATAGAAGAAACCAAAATTCCTAGTGAGCCCAGCATTGAAGAGCACAGCAGTTGAACTGCCCATTATGGAACAGTTGATTTTTAGTAGAGAATAAATAGAGCAACAGAGGGGATGCCATTGTAGTTGGAATTAAGGTAAATTAAAATGCTATCTCACCTAGGCTCTCATTCTATCATCTTGACTAAGACCCATGGCTTTTCCCAGCCCTTCCTCGAAAAGTCACGGACACTGGTACTCTCAACCTCTTTATTTTATTCCAGAAAGCCTGGCGGCAGTGATGTGGCTTTCCTTTTTCCAAGGTCATAGCCTCTCTCTGTCTCCTCTGCTGGTTCACCTCTTCTCTAAATCCCAAAGTTTCAAGGCTCAGCTCATGAAACACCACTTTCACTAGGCCTTTCTCAATTTCTTCCAGTAGGTGACCTCTGCTCCACTATGTACCACTGTGGCACTCAGCTTGTTATACTTTCTCAGAAAATTCCTTTTTATTTTTTATTTTATTTATTTATTTTTTGTGTGTGAGGAAGACCAGCCCTTGAGCTAACATCTGTTGCCAATCCTCCCCTTTTTGCTGAGGAAGACTGGCCCTGGGCTAACATCCGTGCCCATCTTCCTCCACTCTATATGGGACGCCGCCACAGCGTGGCTGACAGGCAGTGCGTCGGCGGGCGCCCGGGATCCGAACCTGCGAACCCCGGGCTGCCAAGCGCGAACTAAACCGCTGCGCCAACGGGCGGCCCCAGAAAATTCCTTTTTAATTCATAATGTAGTGATCTGTGCCTTTCTATTTCACTAACTGAAAAACAGTCACTTAATGGCAAGAATTTGCTCATATTCCCAGGAATATTCCCTCATATCTTTGAATAGGCTTGATCATACACTAGTTTGATCATACAATGTGTTTGCTATTTTCAAGGAAATGGCCATAGAAACAACAAACAAACTTCACTTCCTGTCCTGTGATTGTTACCTCAAAATCAGTAAATTAATTTAATTGGAATTTAAATGTCTTGGATCATTTGACAGAGTAATATGGTTTCTCTTATTGTCTATCTGTATCAATAAATGATGTATAGTTTAAATGTCATATTGAATTTAAAATAGCTTTCCAAGTTTGTGAAGATTAACTATGCTCTATGACTAATTAGAAACTAGAAGCATTTTTAACAACATAGCTATTCATCTTATCAAATATCTTATGATGATATTTGCATATTACCTTTTAAATTGTTTTATCATTACACAGAAACATGACAATGATTGAGATTTGCTTCAATTGTTTATTTCAAGGGGATCCAAACCCCAACACATCACGAGTTTTTTTTGCCAGCTAATAAATTCTCTCCTGCAGGGGAGTTAATTTTGCAGACTGCCAATTTTGTATGAAATTGTTATGGTTTTGAAAAAAATAGATACTTTTTATGAGAATAAAATTGAAATTTTGTAACAATTGGAACATTTAAATAACAGTGTCACCAACTGATTGCCCCAAGAACTCAGGAGTGGGTTTGGAAGCATTTAACTGTTTTTTCAAATTGTTTTCTTTACTTTTGTTATGTTAAGGAGATGCGACCACCAACCACCCAGAACCCAACCAAGCCTCACCACAAGAGCTGTGCCCACAACCTTTGCCTTATTTTAATGCTAAGATCTCTCCAGGAGGAGCTCAGGCCTCATCATCATAACCTGCAGTGTATGTGGAAGTGTGTTCTCCAACTGAGCCTGTGCAGGCAAATACCTACCTCTCCCTTTTGAATATTCATTCTCCACCTGAAATAAAAGGTCCCTACTTCCCTTTGTTCCAGGGGCCCCATGACTTTGGAAATGATTCTGCATGGTCTCCTGTTTGCTGCAAATATACTTTACTTTATGTGACAACTACTTCTGGTGTAGAGTCTGATTTAACTCACCAGGAGGTGAACCCACTTTGGTTTCAGTAACAAGATTAGTTTATTGATATTAAAGAGGCCAAGAACATCTCACAGATTTAGCAATGTTTGGGTTTCACTGAAGCAGGAATTGTAATGTGGAATAAATAAGCCAGAATATTTTAATCGATAATCTCAAGCACAGTTATTCTCTAATAAGTGGTTCCAGGTGTTTAAGTTGTTGCTAGCTGGTAGGTAAAGGATGGATAAATCCCCTGTTCCACAAGGATGCATTCTCAGCGCTGTGGCTGAATGTACATTGACATTCCTGTGCCCCTGAGAATTGTGTAGACACAGATTGTTGGGGATCAGGATAGGTTTTCTTTTTTATTTTTTTTAAGAAGATTGGCCCTGCACTAACATCTGTGGCCAATCTTCCTCCCTATCTTTTTTTCTCCTCAAAGCCCCTGTAGATAGCTGTATGTCATAGTTGTACATCCTTCTAGTTGCTCTATGTGGGACGCCATCTCAGCATGGCTTGATGAGCAGTGAGTAGGTCTGCGCCTAGGATCCAAACTGGCAAACCTTGGGCTGCAGAAGCAGAGTGCGTGAACTTACCAACTATGCCACTGGGCCTGCTCCCCACAGTAGGTTTTCTTGATGAAACTATACCACCTACAAATTTCTTTTTCTTTTAAGGATCTTTGTTAGAAATAAGTTATATACACTATTATCAACAGGCAAATATAAAATAAATCAGGCAGTCTGTCTGGTGCTAGATCTGGAACGCTGAGTGAGGTGTATACCTCCTTCTTCATTGACTAGAGGGTGGTTGAGTACCTGTTTCCTTTTACTCACATAGTCACTGAGAGAAGCAGGGCCAGCCTGCCCCACAGAAGAGACCCACTCACTGCCCATGGAGCATGAAGAGAGCTGTGAGAGAGAGGTAGCCACGACTGGCTCAAGGGCATGAGTCACATTACCTCTCTCCACTTGGGGAGCAGGGTCTCAGGAGGGTTCTGAGCTCTGGGCAAGGACCCCTGGGCAGGAGCCAGCAAGGTGAGCCTTGGGGATGGTAGACATGCCTTCTAACAGTCTCCTGCATTTGTGAGCGAGATAAGCCTCCGCTTTCCAGTGCTAGATTTACTGGCCTGCCCATGAAGCTTAGGCTTCAGGGTACCCTCCTTCTTTCACCTGCCCCTTTCAAGGCCTGGGAGTGGCTACAGCTCTCTTAACTGTAATTCCTTAAGATCACTGCCCCTTATCCACCTGTAGATATAGAAATGTGTTACAGTTATGGTAGGTTTGGGCATTTGGGTATCTGCTATGGAACACCTAAATTGGGATGTATGTAGTCTGAATTTATTGGTATTGTGGTTTGCCATTACATTCCTGAATCCTTAGATCTTTGCTAGCTGAGCTGGGAGAGGATTGAGTTCCAGGAATGTCCCCCAACCTCTCTGTGGATTCACCTGGCATTGTGGCAGGTGAGGCAGGGCCATTCATACCCAGTGCCTGGCACTGCAAGTGTGTGGTAATGGGAAACAAGGTTTGAAAAATACAATCACGGATTCTAGTGCAGAAGAATTTCTTCCAAGTCTCAGAGGTTGCATACAAAAGAAATTTGATGGAGGTTTTTCCAAATTTAACACAATCCTAAAAATTTATAGGACTTGAGGAATAAGGAGTTGTGTGATTAAGAAAAATGATT
The DNA here is from genome assembly GCA_031878705.1 of Tapirus indicus. Classification (NCBI taxonomy): domain Eukaryota; kingdom Metazoa; phylum Chordata; class Mammalia; order Perissodactyla; family Tapiridae; genus Tapirus; species Tapirus indicus. The sequence goes on from CM062917.1 coordinate 69,265,283, forward strand.
CTAAACTATCAATAATATTTTTGATCAACTACACTAGAAGACTGAATTATCTTCTATTCTACCTGAAAAAAACAAACTATATTCCAAAATAATTGCAGATGAAGAAACAAAGAGTATGCACTGAAGAAAAATATAAATGTTTCAAGTAGTTTACTAACGAAAATATTATGTTACTTGTCTGGATTTTGTGATGTTTGTATTATTTGTCAGCTTCTTAAAATTTGTAAGTCATTGTGATATCTTTTCTTTTTTTTTTTTTTTTTTGTGGGGAAGACCAGCCCTGAGCTAACATCCGTTGCCAGTTCTCCCCTTTTTGCTGAGGAAGACTGGCCCTGGGCTAACATCTGTGCCCATCTTCCTCTACTTTATATGGGACGCCGCCACGGCGTGGCTAACGAGCAGTGCGTCGCTGGGCGCCCGGGATCCGAACTCGCGAACCCGGGCTGCCAAGCGCGGACTAAACCGCTGCGCCACTGGGCGGCCCCATGTGATATCTTTTCTAATTCTAAATTCATATTTATTTTTATACTTAAGTATTTTTGTATGTGTCATTTTGTATTCTTCTTAAGAGGGTCATCTAAACTTTATAGGTTTCAGTCCCCACAAAAATTGGATTTTCACCTTGACTTTTCTATGGTTTGGGGTAGAAATGTGAGGACAACAAAAATGAAATTATTTATTTGTTGTTGTCTTTGTTGAGGAAGATGATGACAGTGACCAGGATCATGAAGATAATGATGAGTAGGGGACAAATATGAGGAAAGGGGAGGATTCTGGAAAGTTTCAAGACTCCATCTAAAGGATGGGTGAAATTTTGCAGGAAGTGCTTAATAGACAGGAGGAACACTGTTCTCAGCTATAATTGCACAAAGACACTGAGGCTAAAAATGCACGTTTTTATCAGAAGTGGAAATTAATCAGGGGAGCCTGGAACCTGGGATGTCTTGAGAAGAATGGGGTGCTGGAGGGGGGAGTGTTGTGATTTAGTAGAAGAAATAAAAAGTGATCAGAGTTGAGGCCAGACATCAGAGAGTCTTGAATACTCTAGGAAAAGAAGGGGCTTTGCAGCATTAGCAATGGGACATTTTTAGACACTTTCATTGAGGGTGTGATGTGATTATCTGTACTTCTGGAATAAACCAACTGTGCTCACAAGTGCTAATTATCATATTTCTAAAATATTTCCATTTGCCCCTTCTAGAGCACGTGTATAAATCCTATGGAAGTTATATCAGTTCAAAACAATAGAAAAACAACCTTACTTTCAAAAGCATAAAATTAAAAAGAAATCAGATGCACTGAAGATTATTCTACAGATGTTTCCATAAAATCTAGTTTGAAAATGTTATAAGTTGTAACTAACTAGTCTTCAACCACATTTGATAAGGATGAATAGAGAATGAACTACTCATTAAGCAGTATTTTTACATGGTAGAAATTAGCATAGCTTTTCTTTTTCCTCTCCTTTTTTTAGTTTTTGGCCCAAGCTTAGCCTATTTCACTCCCATCTGCTTATTTCCTTTGATATTCTTTGATAAGTGGCAGTCACTTGGGTCTCTCAGCTACCATTTGCACAAATAAAACTTGATGGAGCTTTCATAAAATAATGTCAATACTATATCAAATTTCTCTCAACATAGGCCCATGCAGCTGCAGCAACTGCAAAGAACAAAAACTGCCTTCCACTATAATTTACACAATCATAAATGGAGCAAAATGTTCTCCTCACAAACAGCCTGGATACCCTATAAACAGACGATAAATCACCAACTAGTCATTGTTTGCTTCCTTTCCTTCTTTGGAAGTCACTGGAAAAGTTCTGCTGCCTTGGTGTTTGTTTGCCTATCTTTTGCCCAGCTCTGCTTAGGTTGCAGTATAAATGTGAAAGTATTTGTTAAGACATGCTCTTAAAACCAAGTGACCAGATGGGAATAGATAAGTATTTAGAAAGGTAAAAACATATTTTTTGTTAATATGGAAAAGATTCCATAAGTATTTTATTAATATTTTAAGTTTGAAAGGGCCTATTAATTATAATATTATAATTTAGAACATTCAATAAAGCTTGCAGACCAAGTCAGAAATGATGATGATGTTTTGGGAAGGTAGAAAGGAAGAGTGTAGACCGCAACACAAAGGTAGATGTGAGCCCTGAAGGAAAGAGTATGTGAAGAGACGAGAATCATTCCTTTCTCCTCTGAACATCATAACGAGAATCTGTGAGTCTAAGGTTATTTAACTACTCTGAATTCAGCAAAATGAGTTCTTTTCAGGATGAACACAATAAAAAAAAAAAAAAAAACAGAAGCTACGTCTTCAGGATTAGGAGAACTATTGAATACAACAAGAAGGAGGAGACAGGAGGAACTCTTTGACAAAGTCAATGTTATTATCTTCACAGTCAAGTGGATGTTATGCTAGGATGGTCCAAAGTTAGACACTAAGTCCTAAAAACACTACAGATGTGGTACAATTATAGGAAATAAATTTATATTTATAGGTGACCTTAACAAATGGATGGATTTGTAAGATGAAATATGAAGGTGGAGGATATAGGGACATGGATGTAGAAAAGTTTAAATCTGTGTGGGAATCAGAATTTGCCATCAAACCAACAGTGAGCTCAAGAAGTGGTCTAGAAATTCGCTTCCTAAACAGTTTATGGAATACTATCTTTTCCTCATAGTTTATGGAATACTACTAGGCAAAAGTGAATTTAGAAAATGTTGGGTTAAACACTTAAACTTGTTTTACTTCTATAATATGTATCGGCACCTTTAATATAATAATAGGCATTGTGACTTTCCCAACAAACTTATACCATGCAAACTTTTACAACTCCATTTACCACAGAGCCACTTTTTATAAATGCCTATAAAATCTTCAGAACTATTAGTCCAATGCATAAGATTTGAAAAAAATCTAGAAATGTCATAGGTCCCAATTAACATTTGATTTCGACAGCAGTCATGAAAAAGTGGAAAGCAAATTGAGCTAGACTTTTAGAAGGCAAAGTTTGGTAAAATTTCACAAAGACCCTTAGGCAAAAGGCTCGTTGTCCCTCGCCTGTTAGATGTCCCTCTTCTTCTCAGGGACACAATCTCTCCAGAGGGCACAAATTTTGCTAAGGCACAATTGTGCTAAACCTTAATCTCAAGAACTAAATTAAAGACAAGATGATTATTATCTCTAAGGGTCCCTCCAGAGTTGAACAGGGTTCTGAGTGGATTGTAGTCCTGAGAGGAAAGGCTCTTCATCTCCTTAAATAACACGAGGGCTGGGGGAGAAGGTAACTCTGAGAACAGGCAGGTGTCTGGATCTCCCCCAAGGCTGCTAGAGGTCGTGGTGGTTTGCAGAGGTGAAACATTATTTCTGATTTGGACCACACTGAGGATTGACGTCTTGACTCCTAGCCAAGACTGGCTCTTGGGCTGGCTGTTGTGAAGGTTCAGGGTCAAGTCGGTTGTTAAGCCCCAGTCAGCTGAAAAAGAGATGGGGGGAAAAAGATGGTAGATAGTAGCCTGAAAAGTTCAAGTTCAAGAGAACTTTTTGCTGAACATTCAGGAGGGACTGTGTCTTCTGTTACAGCTTCTCATTCCTACTTCAGCATCCCTGCCCTGCCTCAGAGTTGATCTGCCCAGGACAATTGAAACAAAGCCCTTTCTTGAGGCAAAAAGAGGATTTTCATGGCTCTTCATGGAGGCAAATTCTATAACAAGAGTCTACAGTCATTAGAAGTCATACATGTGTACTTTCCTCTCTACTTACTCCATAAGGAACATTACGAATGTTGACAGATTTCTTTTTTTAATTTTTAAGTTCATATTTTTTATTAGGCTGTATGCAACTTTTTGTCTTCTGGTTTGTTAAAGCAATAAATCAGACAACACTTGCCATGATAATGTCGGTCAAAATGACTGGCCATAAAAACTCCACCACCACGTTCATTTGAAGGGCACTCCCAGCAAAAGTGACTGATTTTGCCATTCTTATCCACCTTATAGAGTTTCAGGACAGCCAGCTCAAACTTCTTTCTCTTGTGCTTCTTGAGAGTGGTGCAAGACTTTTCTTAGCATCACTACAAGATCTCAACATATGATGAAGAGTGGACTCCTTCTAATGTTGTGGTCAGACAAAGTACAGCCATCTTCCAGTTGCTTGCCAGCAAAGATCAGTCTTTGCTGATCAGGAGGGATTCCTTCTTCATCCTGGATCTTGGCCTTCACCTTTTCCATTGTATTGAGGATTCAACGTCAAGAATGATAATTTTCCCTGTAAGGGTTTGTGAAAATCTTCATCTTGATGGCTGTTCCACCTAAGTGAGGAAAAGGAAGAGACAAGTTAGCCCTAGGGACAGAGCAGAGAGTGACAGGTAGGTCATTGGCCAGAGAGTGGACAGAATTTTTATAAAAGTTCTTATAGATGACTAAACATTTAAGTCTGAATGAGCAATAGCATTATCTCACTGTTCCTGGAGTACTACCGAACGTAAATACCTTGGCACTAATTTGTATGCTGACTCACATGGGGTTTACAATATGTCTCATTCTTTTAACTTCTCTCTTTTATTGTGATTTACAATGTCTTCAGGGAACAGTCCTCCCATCCTCCTTGGCAGGATGTGCACATTAATTCCTCCATTGAGAGCCTGAATCCTCTGACAAAATGCCCTGAATGCTGCGCCCCCAGAGAGCTCTCTTTTTAATTGAGTCTGAAACATAAATAATAATAATATCTTTAATTCTGGAAAATGATAACAATAGGAGGTAATTAATGGTAGGAACAAGAATGGGATTAATAATATTGAAGTTTAGAAATTATCAAGCAGAACAATGCCATTAGAAATTTACAGAAAACCCCCTCTGCAACAGCAGTTGTGTGTTTTGGCTTTTATTCTCAACTTCAGTCTGTCAAAGAAGGAGAATGTGAGAAAATATGAGGAACGCCTCTGAAAGTGATTGGGCTTAGTGTCCCATCCTGGAAAATGCAGTTGGACCTTCATGCATGGTTCAGGAAACAGGAGGTATATAATATTTCACACTCCCAGTTTGTCCTGTCCTTATAATTTGACAAATTCCTTTAAGAAGAAGCACACACAAAAGAACTCTCTCTCTTCAAATATTTATTATGAACATTTTGACTTGGAGGAAAAAGTGAAAGGTCAATTAGACATTACTTCCAGGTCACAGTTCTGGGGAGGTTTTGAAATAAACAACAGCTTCACAGATAGACTGTTGTGAAACAGAGGGTACCTAGATGATATATCTCCTTTTATAGGAGTGTTCGACAGGGTGGAGAACACAGGCTGCCTTTGAATATCAAAGCCACAGAACTGGCATCAACTGCATCGCCATGACTGTGTCCCCAAAACTGCAAGATCTGCATTACAAACAGACCCAACAGGCCACCTCCCTCTGCCTGAGAGAGCATGGGGCGGCAGAATGCACTATCATTAAATTCTTCAGAGCTAGAAATGTACTCAGACCATGAATTCAGACAGGAAAATGGAAACGAAAGTAGTGCAAATAACAAAAGTAAACAAGAAGAGGCCAAAAACAAACAAACAAACAAAACCCTGATATTCCTGTAATTTTCCTCCCAGAAAACAAGTAGATGAAACATTGCCTTTATGTTTTCCTCGACTGCATCAAATGCTGTAGTCATTGGCTTGCAATCATGATGATGTAACTGGGACAAACTGGAATGCAATTACATGTCCCAGTCAAATCTCAGCGGCCATGCTTTGGGACAAAACAAGAAGTGCAGAAGCCCAGTACAGCTCTCTCTCCAAGTTGGGGAGAAATCCAGTTGTCTTCAGTCCCACTTCAGTTTTCAGCTTGCAACCAAGTACAAACCAAACTGGCACACAGCTTTGAGGACATATTCGCCAAGCATCTGTCATAGGAGCTCCCGTGCTTTAAATGCTTACTGTGTGCCAGGCATTGGCAAGGTTGAAGATATGAACTCAATGATTCCTCACTGCAGCCCTATGAGGTAGATATTATTATTAATCCCATTTACAAATGAAGAAACTGAGGCATATAGAGAATAGGAAAATTGCACTAAGGTCACAAAGCTATTAATTGGCAGAGCCAGGATTCAAACTCAGGCCCCTGAACTTGAGAGTCCTTGCCATTAACCACTAGGCTATGTGTCCTCTACTGACCATTAATGGGAAGATGCATCTTGCCCAACAGTACTAAAGCTTCAATTCCTGCCAATTGTATGTGCTGTTCTCAGGCAGAGGGGCTCCCTGTACAATGGATCTGAGCCCCCTGGGGTAAGGGTTTCTGATTTCTTATCTCAATCACTTCCCCGAGATGCCACTGTGCCAGGTTGGATGGGGTGTGGCAGTGAACTAACAGGCAGAGACAGCTGTCATTTGACTGAGCGCCAAAGCCCCTCCCATGGAATGGAACAGTTAGTTACTGCCCAGCTTTTGAGGGCTCATGGTGGGAGTTCTCAGGTGCAGACAAATACGGATTTCTTGAGGCAGATAGTTCAGGAGGCGGAGAGGTGAAGTCACGTTCCCAAGCCTGACGGGCTAAGAAACACGGCCAGTTCTCCACAGAAGGGACACTGCATGCTGCAAAGGAACCCAGGGGCATCTCAGACTCTTCTCTGGGAAAGGCAGGCCAGGGGGATGATGCCAACAATGCGCATTGGGGCTGAGCTGCTTTCCAGGGTGTGGTGAGGAGTCCATAGGAGTTACCTGTGGTTGCAGAGCAAACCACCTAACCCTTAGTGGCTCAAATGACATCGGTGTACGGATTCTCTTGATCCAGTGTGCTCTTCCTCTGGTCTGTCTGGGCTCTCTCATGTGGCCGTATTGTGTCATCCAGGCTGCTCCTCCACACAGTGATCTCAGTGTTCCCACAGGATGAGTCTCAAAGTCAAGTGCCTGCTGGCATCACAGTTGCTGATTTCCCCAAAGTGAGCCACACGGCCAGGTCCTGGTCAGGGAGGGACGGGACGGCCTAACTGTGGAGGGGCCCCTGCACCACCATCATGAATCTTCCATGGGCACTTTCCGAGGAGGACAACTGCACAGCAGCCATCACATGCTCTTGGGCCTGAAGCCCATGTGTTCCAGCCTTGGGACCTGTTGATCACATCTGTCCCGCAGCTCAGGCCTCCGTCCCTGGGGTGACTCAGGCACCATCACATCTGCTGCCATGTCAGGGACCCCAGAGCAGCCCCACTGGTCTCTCTCCTGGTGGGGAGAGAGCTGGCCCACTTTCTCAGCCTCACTCCAGCTGCAGGCCTACTTCCCTGTGGTTTCACTGTGTCTCTTTAACCGGGACATACAAGGTTATCTTGAATTCTAGTAAATGTTAACATCACACAATAGTACAAGAGAATATATAAAAATATAGGTTTGATTAGTTTTGGGAGTTGATTTTTCTGGTAGGATTCTGTTTTATATGGCCCGCCTGGCCCTCTGCAGGTGTTTGAGTTGCGTCTCCTGCTAGAGACCACCTTTATGAATGAACATTTCAGACAGGCTACAGCAGCAGTCCCGATTCACCTGTGCAGTCCCTACCATCTGGGCCATCAGGGAAGGGCAATGAGCAGGTGCAGTGCCCGGTCCATCCTTTGCCCAGGGGCTCAAACGAAGGTCTTTCAAGCAGACACCCTCCAAGCATCCTCTTTCCTCTTTCCTCCTGGGGTGCCAAAGCCATTAGGACGGCACTTTGTCTTTGTCTTGATCATATCTGTGTCTCTGGGGAACTGACTGGCAGTTTCTCTCACTGACAGCACACGTTCTTCCATTCAATTAGTCAATTCATTTTATTCTTGCCAAAAAATTCTCAAATATCCAAAATATTTGAAATATCCATGATCATAATATATGAAACCTTGTTAGAATTTCTAGATATTCTAATACAATATATCTTTTTTTCCTGATCAGTCTTACCAAGCACTTTATACCTGCAAACTGCACAATAAAGACATATCTAAGTGTTATAAGAGGGAAATGCAATCAGTTATGTGATCCTATGGACTATACAATGAAAAACTTGCTGAAGACACACGCTATATACGTATATACACATCTACATAGATATGTACATATGTATATGTGCACATGGATGTGTATATATGTGTATATACATATGTACAGTCATGGCTCACTTAACAATGGGAATACATTCAGAGAACTTCATCCTTGGGCGACTTCGTAGTTGTGCAAACATTCCAGAGTGTACTTACACACACCTAGATGGTATAGCCTACTACATGTCTAGTCTCTGTAGTACTAATCTTATGGGACCACCATCATATTTGTGGCCCGTCATTGACCAAAAGTCCTTATGCAGCACATGACTACATATATTATGATATATAGTACACATATATATTATTTTCTGTTACTGAGATCTCAGTGATTTTTCTTCTCTGCAAATAATGGGAACACAGACTAATTTAATTTAAAATATTAAAGGGAAGAAAGAAAGCATTCTCAAGAACAATAGTTTACTTACAAGTATATGTCTGAATGCTCAAAGAATTCATGAATGTTCTTGTTATAACTGATTTAAGCAACACCAAAGTGCAGAGAATAACATTTCAAATGCTCCTTCTGACTCACTAGCCCCACTACACTGTTTTCCTACAGGAAGTTTGCATACATTTTACAGTCGGCAGATATAGTCCCCTTCTTAGGCAAGTACATACATGGACATATATATATACACATTTTAGTTTTATATCTATTATTTCTTTCTTTTCTTTATAATTAACAATTGTGTTAATGAATACAGTAAAAATATTTTCATGAGAATACATTTTCCTCATATAATAGTTTCATGAGAGTTCATTTCCTTCTCTTGTAAAAAGCTGGCAATTATTGTGCACACATGTACAGTGGCCAGCTCTATTCACACCTTCTTTCTCCACTTCTTCATGTTTCTTTCGTGTCTATGGATTTGGACTCATAGATATGAAATGTTTTGGTCAGAGTGTTGGCACACTTTAAATTTTGATGCATCCAAGTGATTTCACCATTCTTTGTTCCCCAAAACACTGGATGGTTTTCTGGATCTCACTATTTGATCTCACATTTGTAGCTCAATTATTCAAATGCTTTAAGGGGAAAAGCAATGCCAAGTTGGGATCGCCTCTCTGAGTGTCCCTTGCCTCTCAGATTGTGGTCTTGCAAAACTTTGAGGCCATGGTATCTCTGTGATCCTTTCTAAAATATTTATTTTTAATATATCTGGTTCAGATATACTGTATATTTGTTGTCAGTAGAAAGTTGATAGAAAGCAACCAATCAGCCATCGCCAGAGGCCGACAGTTTATACAATTTATAAGCATAGAGAAAGTGAAAAGATTATTGCTCACATTGATTATATAGGGCTGCAGGGAGGAAAGAGGGATGGAAATTATAGATGGAGAACGTAGAGAAATACACATAATATAATATAAAATGAAAATGTAGACCACCATGTCCATCTCTAATTTTCCCTATTTACAAATGTAATATGTACCTCTATAATAATGGAAAAATTACATGAATAAAATTAAGATATGTAAGATAAGATTATTACAGTAATTGCTATAAAATTATGGCATATTTTCTCTAAAATATTTGATGGTTTAATGTAGTGTCTAAAATAAATAAACTGAAATAGAGATGTTTTACTTCTTCTCCCTTTTGCAATGGGGTACTTAGCTATAGAATAGAACTTTCACAGATACAATAGGAAAAGCCTGATAAAATAGAAAGATGATGAGTTTGAAGCCAGTGGAGAACAGCAGAGGGAGTCAGAACTGAACAGCTAATTTTCTAGGGAGAGGAAAGGCTCCGCTAGATGAAATGACTTCTGGGGTGAAGAGATTTGGGTACACACGTGCAGGCCAGAGGGGCGAGCACACGGATTATCCCTTTCAGGATATTTGTTGACTTCTGGGACTGCATGGCACAGGGGGTTAAAAACCTCAGCAGAAAGTTACGGAATAACAGAGTATGGATCTCAGAAACATTGTGAAATAAAGATTAAAGTTTCTTACCCATCAGGGGCAACAATAGAAACTAGAATGTCTTACGATAATTATTTTAGATGCAGAAAATGATTTGATAGAATCCAACAATAGTTCAGTATAAAAACTCTTAGCAAACTAGAATAGAAGGTAATTTCTTTAATCTGATGATGACACTCCACAGTAAACTCACTGCAAACATGGTGGTTCATGGTGAATTGGCAAAAGCTATCTCTGTGACTGTCAACAACACAGGGACACTCCCAGCTGCCACCATACCCAACAGTGCCCTGGGGGGCCCGGCCAGTGCAATAAGGGGAGGGAAAGGCATAAAGATCATATCAAAAGAAGAAAAAACAATAATTATTCACTGACTACATGATTATGCACAAAGAAAATCCAAAAAAGCCCACAAATTGATAAACACAAAAACATAGCAATATAAGTTCAATACAACATCAATTTGGCAAGATAAATTTACTTCTATTTATCAGCAACAAATAGAAAGTAAAATTTATAAAATATCATTTAACATAGTTTAGAGATATATCAAATACCTAGGAATGAATCTAAATAAAATATGTAGAAAGCCTATACACTGAAAGATACAAAACATCATATAAGGAAATTAAAAATAAATAAATAAATGGTGTGTATACCACATTCAAGATTTGGTAGATTTCATATTATAAAGATATAAATTCTTCCCTGAATAACCTCTAGATACAATGTAATTCCAGTAAACATCCAGTAGGTGCTTTTTTAAATCTAAAATTCTTAAAAATGTTTATGAAAATGCAAAATTAAAAAAATCTAAGGCGTCCTGTGAAAGATAAAGCAGAATAAGAAGGAGAGAAGGAGAAGGAGGAAAAAGAGCAGGGGAAAAGAGGAGGAGGAGCAGAGATGAAGAAAGAGAAGAACAGAGCTGGCGGAGGATTCACACTATCAGATATGAAATCTTATGAAGACATAGTTATTACAAAAGTGTGCTTTTGGTGCAAAGATCCACAGATTCATCAACAGATGAAAGAGAATCCAGAAACAGACGGAAATACATATGGTCACCTGATGACAGCAATACCACTGAAGAATCCTTGAGGAAAGATGATCTTTTCAATAAGTTGCGTTGAGTTAATTGTGTATTCATTCAGTAAAAGAAAAGGACTCTTAATTCCTACCTCATACCACATATAAAAATCTATTTCAGATGACTGCATATCTACATTTCAAGGAAAAAAATAGTAAAACTTTTATAATAAAACATAGGAAAATGTGTTTATGCCTTTGATGTGGGCAAAGATTTTTTTTAAACGGATCACAAAAAACACTGTTATGGTCTAAATGTTTGTGTCTCCCCAAAATTCATATGAGGGAATTTTACAATATATATAAAAATATATATATACAATATATATACAATAATTTTACAATATATATAAAATCTTACATGGATTGTAATCTTAAATCCTAAAAATAACTCATCCTGGTAGAATCTACTTTTATTTTACAAAATAGAAAATGAAGTTCGGAAGTGTTAAGTGACTTGGTCGAGGCCACCTCACTGTCAGGTTCCACAATCAGGATATAACCCACCCCATTGGCCCCAGAGCTGGAGCCTCTTGCAGCACACTGCACTGCCCCCTCCTGTCTCCATCCTCTGTGCAGCTCTGTATGAGAGCTAAAACAAGAAAGTAGAGCATCACTTTGTTCTACCTCAGCTGGGAACGTGTGTTGGGTAACTCCACTGAAATTTTTTGATACTCTGCATATGTACATGAGTGACCAAAAAAGTGCTATGAGCACTGATTTTAGGTTAAAAATAATTTTTAGTAAGTGAATGCACAAAAACAGAATTTGCAAATAATGAGGATCAACTGTATTTGTATGTTACAAAGGAATTGTATCTAAAACATGTAAAGAGCTCCTCCAAATCAATAAGCAAAAATAATTTAACTCTATTAAAAAAATAAACAAATGTCTTGCACCAGCACTTCACTAGGTGGACACCAAATTTGCTAATAAATGTAAAGCTTCTCAACATCATTATTCCTTAAAGAAATGCAAAATAAAAGCACAAATAGCCAACTACATAATTGGTGGCAAGGATACTGGCAATCAGACTCTTATACAGTGCTCTTGGGAGTTGAAATTAGTGCAGGCACTTTGATAAAATGTCAGTGTCCACTCTTGCTGACTATTCTCTATTCTATATCCCATCTGTTCCCCTTCTTGTCATATCCGTTTAGATACGTTCACCAAAAGAAACATACAAGAGTGTTTACAGTAGCACAATTGGAAATAGCAAAAAATGGGGGAAAACAAATATTAACTGAAGAATGATAAATAACCTGTGGTGTATTTATGTAAAGTAATAGTATAAAGCAACAAGAATGAAAAATATATAGCTACACTCATCAATGTGGATCAACCTCACAAAAGTGTCCAGTGAAAGAAGCCAAACACAAGAGGTGTGCTCTCACTATGATTCCACTTACAGGAAGTGCAAAATGAGTAGAACTAATCGTTGGTATTAGAATTCACCATGGGTTTCCTCAGAAGGGTTGGAGTGCATTTCTGAATGCAAGAGGTGGGCTTCTCTGGTGCAGGCAAGGTAGTTTCCTGGTCATGCTCAGGTGTTGGTTACATTACTATAATTTGCATTTTATGAAAATTCATCAGTGTGTGCACTTCTGATTTATGAACCTTTGTGTATATATATCCTGATGTATGCATAATATGCCAAACAAATTTACAATGAAAAATGATGTTTTCCTCTTCATGGAGATTGTATTTCTCTCACTAAAATTACACTAAGTCTCTGGTTAAAAATTGGAGTTACCCTACCCACACAGAAAAGCATATGCCTCACTTACATGAATATAAACTTTGATGTACATTGTACTTCCCAGAACACATTCTTTTTTAAAAACTGATATTGAAAGAAATTTCTTAGTGTCTTAACTATCTAAATGTTTAAATAAATAATATAGTTCAAGTGTAAAACAGTCAGTAAAAAAAAAAAAATAACTTTAAACATAGATGGTCGGGACCTATCTTTGAGGAGAGAACAAGAGAGTGAAGATTAATACCTTCACCTGGGTTTCCCATACATTTTTTTTTTGTGTGTGTGTGAGGAAAACCAGCCCTGAGCTAACATCGGCTGCTAATCCTCCTCTTTTTTTTTTTTTTTTTTTTGCTGAGGAAGACTGGCTGTGGGCTAATATCCATGCCCATTTTCCTCTACTTTTTGTGGGATGCCGCCAGGGCATGGCTGACAAGCAGTGTGTCGGTAGGCGCCCGGGATCCGAACCCGCGAACCCCGGGGTGCCAAAGCGAGAACTAAACCACTGTGCCACTGGGCTGCCCCCTTATACATATTTTTAATTGAAAGGTTTTGTACAAGCCCACTGGTTCAACCACAACTGTTAATAACACACTCTTCTGCCCTTCTCAGTACAATGTTCAAATGATCATCATGTCATTGGGAAAGATTATTCCTTTAAGGGAAAGATAAAGGAAATGGAAATAAATTTTATGAGCAAAGATTAAATGATTTGGGCTTTTTGAAAAATAGCAAAGTAAATGGAAGATTTAATGGCTTTCTTCAACTTTAAATGGGTGATTACAGGAGCAATATATTGTCAATTTTTCTCCATTTCCAAAGAAGAGTTGGAAGACTTTGTTTTATTTTGATGTAGTAGCTTAAATACTGCCATAGAGCAGTGGGGAGGTGGCCTCATATTTGGCACTTTTGAGAGAGAGAATCACATCAGTAATTCCTACATTTTCTTTGCAGAGCTTTGCTATTGGCCTGAAAGATCTGAAGCACTTCTCCATGGCCCGCACCCCAAGGAAGGGGTCCACAGGCCAAGTTGTATCAGAACTTCTGTAAATTTTCACAGACTGGATTAAATAATAGACAGATCTCTCAGCTCTTTTGGAAACTTTCAAATATTAATGAACAATCTCACCTTCAGATAGCTAAAATCCCAGGCCAAGTAATATCTAACCTTCAATTGCTCATCTATTTTACAACTACACCTCTTCCCTCAGCTCAGGTCTCACTTAGCGTTGAAAATTGCAACTTGCAAGAAGGCACCATTTATCCCTCTGAATCCTTCACTCCCTAAGATTTGAGGTGCTTATTACATAGCTCACAAATAAAAGTTTGAGAACAACAAACTCGGAGGCAAGTATATGTGTATTTACATTCAGACCTCTGGCAGTGAGTTGCCAAAGGTAACCATTAACACTTAAATCAGGGGCCAACTGGGAACTACGCTTACCCACCCGCAGACCCCACTCACATGAACCCAACCAATGGGTCCTGTGCAAACAGGTATTGTGTGAAACAAGAGGCAAGACATCTTTAACCTGAAATATATTTGTTATATACAGCAGGACATATTAGAAAATGGTTCCGATCTATCCCCCCCCCAAAAAAGAAGCAGCTATAAGACATAAATATAACTGCATAAATTTAAAATGCAGACAAAGTTACAACAAAGCAAAGGAGGATGTAAAATACAATCAAGGACAACTGAAGATAAATGTGGGAGTAATGAGGAAAGGATGAAGATAAAATAAAAAGGCATGGAGAAGAGACACTATGTATTATTATAACCAGTTAATAATAACATACAATCCTTAAAATTATGGTATATAGAAGATAAAGTGTGGAGATGAAAACATTAAACAAGATGTAGAGTTGAAGGATATCCACAGAAAACACTGCCAAATAAATTCTTCTAAAATAACTAAAATTCAAAGACCTTGATACTGGAAAATGTCTAAGTAGAAAAATTAAATACTCTTCTGATTTAAAAATTTTTCTCTTTCAAGTTTTGTTGGTTAATCATTCAAACTCCAGTCACCCACACATAAATAGATAAACAAAATTTTACTCTCATAAGCTCCACTTAAATTGCTGTCAGTCAATCGTCTATTGTGAGTCATATTTAAATATAAAATGGACTTGCCTTTACATGGTAAAGGGTTGAAATTATCTCCAAGAACTGACTGGAGTCTGAAGGAGAAAACTAGTTTTCTCGCTCGCTGTGTGTGACAGACTGCAAGTTATTCCACTGCTTATAACCTTGGTTCTCTCACCTTTAAGGAGAATACAACAAAGATTATCACAAGAAATAATGAGTTTATTGCACACATAAAGTATCCCTATCAGTGACTCACATATGATAGGGACAAAATAAATTATTGCATTGTTTATTATGTTATCATTACCATTATTTTTATTTGCATTTCCTCAAAGGTGTGGCATTCTTAAACACTTATGTAACTTTGGTGTTAGCATGGACAGGACACATTTTATCTCCTTTAGATTGGTTCATTAATGTTAGAAATAATTATTAGGCATTCTTGTAGGAAATATCATTTACTTGTGTTTTTGAAGATAATATCTGTACACTTTCAGTACTTAACAATGAAGCGTTTTATCTCATATGTGCAGATCAAAGATGTTTTCAGAAAACCAGGTTTACAGTTATTAATTTGAAATAGAAGCGTAGAAACATCAGAAAGATAAGTTAAAAAACTAACTGGAATCAGGCATTTTGTATGTAAACAGAAAATCAAATATTTCTTAGTAGAAATCCACAGATTCATCATAAGGATATAAATGAAGAAATGTTAAAAAATTTAATTCCATTGAAGCAAGTAGTTAAATAAAGTACAGATCTTACTATATATCAAACACTAGGTTAAAAATTTGTGTAATAAATAGTTTCAGCATTTGAGCCAAGAAGATAGGTATTCGCCAAACTTTGAACAATATAATTGTAGTTTGAGGATTGTTTCTTAAAAATGTCATTCAACATTTTATTGCAATAGCAACTTTTGGCTAAGCTCTTGCAACACGGAGTTTTTCCTGATATTAACCGGCATAGTTTCATTAGCTACCTGTAGACTTTCTGGACAAGTCCATCTTCTAGTAGAAGTTCACAGTCATAAATCCTATGATTCAATAGTACCTTCAATCATCATTGTGATTGTTACAAAGAAAGATAGCAAATTTTGATAATATTACAAAATGATCAACAACAAACTTTTGAGCATCTTCTGTTTGTTGGAACTTGTACTAATGCAGCACATTTCATCTTCACTGTGTGTTTTATTTTTTATTGTTTACTTAAGCCATTTCCACACATGTTTATATCACTGTGAAGTAAAATTTGGACTTTAATTTACTTTACTGTGGTTTATCTGACACACTATGGTTTTCAGTTTGTTATATATTAATATCGACGGTACTTTTCCCATTGATTCTCAACATACTAGTAACAGTAATATGCTTTTCGGGAACAATTGTGATAAGACTTTAATTCCACAATAAGAAGGCTTTGAAGAACTAAGAAAACCAATAGCCCTCTTACAATGTTAATTACAGGTGCATTTCTCAGGCAGTTTTCTTCTGCATTTATTGAGATTCTTTCTAACACGGTCCTGAGGCATAGAATTAACCATGCCTCCTTGGGAAAAAAAGAAAGAATTTCTGTAGAAAGTAGAAATTGAAGGAGCTGCTTTTTCACATATATGCATGTTTTTTAAAGAAAAAAAGTAATTACAAAAAAGTATTTTAAGATCAAATTGAAGAAAAGCACTGAGCATAATATTGCAGCCATTACAAATGGCACTGTAACTTGTATTTTCAAAGGCAGACATTTATCCTAAAGCAGGAATCTTTTTAAAGGGGTCAAATCAGAGCCACAATTTGCCCTATACACACCATTACTAGTTCTACAGCAATCTCGAGAAAGCCCTGCTCTCCCCAGGAATAGGGAAAAGCTTTTATAGAATAAGTAGAAATATTCAGCTCCTTTTAGTGGTTGACTTTTCCACTTGCACTGCTTTTTTTTTTTAAACCTGTGTGAGTTTTCTGTTGTTTGTTGTTTATATTGGCTATTAGTTATGAATTGTCTTAACCAAATTACAAGGCCAGGAATAAAGTGTTAGAGGAAAACAGAAGGAAATAGAGAGCAATTTTTATTAAAAGTTATAGCTTTAGCTTGAAATTAATATATATCCATTATATTAAAATTAATTTTAAATCAACAACTAATTTGGCAAATCTCATGGAAAATTTAACTTTGCTATTGCAAGTCTGAAACACTCTGTTCCCTAAATCATTATTTTTCCATAAAATATTTGGGGTTTTTTGGTGACTTTTGACTATTTTCAGTTTCTTAGGTATGTAA
Organism: Tapirus indicus; assembly: GCA_031878705.1. Classification (NCBI taxonomy): domain Eukaryota; kingdom Metazoa; phylum Chordata; class Mammalia; order Perissodactyla; family Tapiridae; genus Tapirus; species Tapirus indicus. The sequence goes on from CM062917.1 coordinate 69,282,481, forward strand.
ATGTTGCATTATAACAGCTTATACAGAAAAGAGAAGAAAGCATTGTCCTGTTCAAGTTATTAGGGGAAGCATCAGGTGAAAAGAGTTTCTTCTGAAGACTCATTAATTGTATGGCTTTGGATGAGTTCCTTAAAATCTCTAAATATCAGTCCTGTGATCTACAAATCTAATTCTTGATAAAATTGTGTACTGCATGGACTAGACGAAATAGCATGTATACCAACCATGACATAGTAGTTTTCCTATAAAGGTAGAGTCATTCCTCTGGTCATAGAAACTATAGCATAGTGAAAAAAGTCTATGCTGATAACTTCAGCAAAACATTTCTAAGTAATTCAGCAGAAAATTTCCCTACAGTAAAAAAGACTTTCCCCAGTCTTTGAGAGAAAGCATGAATCTATATTGCATGTTTTAAATTAAATTAAAAACAATCCGAATAAATGATATTCCTTTCAGTTGAATATTGCTCGGATTTGAATTTTTGTCAAATAAATGTCCTTCTAAACATATGTATACCTTATTTGTGATGCATATCCCACCTGTGAGCACGTATTAGGAGGGTAAATGCTTTTTGAGGAATGAATGGGAGAAAGAGAGGGTGGAAAATTTTGTTCTCCTAATTTTCCAATATTTGGAAATGTTGAAATATCCTAACACTGAAGTTTAAAAAATGATACGTACATGTATTAGAAAATCACCCAAAATCAAAATGTAGCTCTTACCATATGGCAGACACTAACATACTGGATTTAAAGAAAAATACCACAAGACAGAGTTGCTATCACAGACAGTCTTACAATCTAGATGGGGAAGCAGGAGAAATGCTTATAGCAATACGCAATGGCACAACAAAGTGTATATTTATACAGAAGCATAGAAGGTCCAGGTAAGAAGGCCAATGACTTGGTTCTCTACATTATGGAGACTCTACATGAACACAAGTCAGAGAGGAGAGAAACTGCAAAATCAAAGGCATGGAGTTAACAATGAAAATTTCTAGCAGAAACAATAATTCAACCAGTTAGGTTATAGCAGAATCAAATTACCTACTCAATTTTAGTTTTAATAAAGGCTGAAATTACCCTACTTTAAAATCATTGCCTTTAATTTTTACTTCACAATAGTATAAATTATTTATAAAATTCAATATTATGTCAGTAAAAGCTGAAGTACGATGCTTTGTTCCAAACACTGAAGCATTTCTGACTATATGCGAAGGCACTTCATCCCCAGAGTGGCAGCTGACATACTGCCAATATAAAATTGGGATCACTGTGATTCTTGCTCTTTTGATCTTGATGTAAGATTAAAAACCAATTAAAAGCTTGAGGTTGGCAAAAATTTCTTAGACAGGACACTAAATCTGCTAACTCTAAAGGAGAAGTGATAAATTGGACTTCATCAAAATTAAAAATATCTACTATCTAGAACACGCCAGTAATGAAATAATGAAAAGGAACAGAATATATTGGAGTATATGAGGAAGCCATTTATTTTAAGACTAATTTGGCCTGATCTTGTTTTTCCAAAAAGGCCTGACGTGCCCTGTTGAGCATTCATTATACATCTGCTTTAAACATTTACAATGTCCCAAAGCCAAGAATGATGCCCTTAAAGATAGAGATGTTGCCTCTCCTCATGTCAGCATTACTTTAAGGATAAACATTTCTTCCCCAAAACTAAGGATTAATTACTGAACTGCTTTAACTCATCTTGTGACCACTGACGTGTTGACCACCAACCTGCTGTGTTCACCTTGTGACCACTGACCTGCTATGCCAGCTAAACATCTTGTGACAGTAGTAAAAGAGATATTCCTGTCATATGTGATACATGTTCTTTGTTGCAACACAGCATGTAAACATTCTGTACACCCCACTTCTTCAGAGAGCTTCCTTCCTTGGTGGAAAAGTTCTCCCAGGCTATAGTCTTCAAACTGGCTCGTATGATAAACTCGTTCCAATTTTGATTTATAGATTGATTATGGATTGTTTGTGTTGACACCAAAGAAGATATTTGGCAGAAGATATTTGTAAACATAACATCTGACAAAGGACTTACATCCATAATAAATAAAGTAATTTATAATTAAATAATGAGACAAATAATCTAGTTAGAAAAAGATGGGCAAATGTTTGCACAGACTTTTCTGAAAAGATGATATAAAAATGGCCAATAAACACATGGAAAAATGCTCAACATCATTGACCATGAGATTGAATTAAACACATGATCCACCCTACACATTCAGTAAAAGGAGTAAACTTTAAAAGGCTGACAATACCAATTTTAATGAGGATTTGAAGCAAGTAGGATTTTCATATGTTACTGGTAGTAGTATAAAATGGTACAACCACATCATTTGTTTTGAATTGTTTGAAAATGTCTCATAAAGTTAAACATATCCTTACCATAAACCCAAGAAACTATACTCCTAGGTAGCTGGCCAAAAGAAATGAAGATTTATGTCTGCAAAAAAGAATTGCACACGAATTTTCATAGCAGCTTTACTCATAATTGCCCCAAATTGGAAACAACTCAAATATCCATCAGCTGAGGGTATATAAAAAACGTGATAAATGGAAGAAACCACACACAAAAAATCACCTCACATGTGATTCTACTTACATGAAATTTTAAATTGGTAAAGTTGTTTGTAGTAGTAAGAATTAGCTCAAAGTTTGCCTGGAACAGGGGTGGAAGCATTGACTAGGAAGGGGCATGAGTGAATTCTTGGGTGATGGAATGTTCTATAGCTTGGTTGGGGCAGTGGTTACATAAGTATATATAATTGTCAACACCATTAAAATGTACACTCCTAATGGGCTTGGGGGTTCAGGGCAATTCAAAGCAAGTGAGAGGTCAGGTATTATGCTGAAGAATAAGTAAGCGGGGGCTGTCGCCCTGAGAAGCCATGCTTTCCATTTGAATCAGAACTTTTGAATTCCTCTTGCTTGAATTCAGAAAAGAAGCAAATGGTGTTCAGAGAAATACAAATGACCAAGAACCTTGTTGTCTCCTTTCTTACTCCAGTACTTCCCTATGTTTGCCAACCTCTTGTACTGAAAATGATGACATGGAAGGAAAGGGGAAAATCAAGCATCCCATAGTTCCTTTTCAGTTCAGTCCCGTGGTATTTTATTCACTGATAAGCCGAAAGTTGACAGTATTGAGAGAATGTGCATGTAATGAGATGTGAAATAAACAAAAAGCAGTTGAGCTGCATCTGTGCAGTGCTCTACTATTCTGATAAGAACCAAATATACATGCATGCACAAGTTACAAAATACGAATTGTGAAATCTAATGATTCCATATGTATTCAATGCTTATATTTGCATTTAAAAGCGCCATTAAACAATATAAAGATGAATTTTAAAATCTATGCTACTATTTTAAAAGTATTCCTTTTCTGTACTTAGAACATTAAATAGAAAATTTTAAAAAACACCATAAGTTGAGTAAGAGACCATGGAAGAAAGAAAAAATCTTTGTATTTTAGTACATTTAACAGTACTTTTCTACTGTTTTGTGAACACTATTCTCCATGATTTTATTTTACACTGAGCCCTGAAAATGATTAATCCAGCCTTCTTTAATAACTAGTGCCCTGGGTCATCTTGTTCCCTGTTGTCTAGACTAACTAGAACACACACACTCACACTCAGACTCACTTACTGTCCGCACACACACGAGGATTCCTCCCTGTCTTTCCAAAATGACACTTTGCCATCTCATGAACCTCCTTAAACGCCCCCAGCCCCATGTCTCCCCTGAACACTAGGACCTTTGTGTGTGGCTCCTCTCTATCTCCAGACCCAAATGCAATGCCATGCTCTAGGGCATCAAATATCTGGCTTCCTCAGCAGCTACTAAAGGGGTGGGATGGTATACCTCTAAATTTTAGGAGATGTAACTACCGTCAAGGTGAACTATTGACCAATAGGAGACAGTGGAAAGGAAAGAATAGAAGATAAATTCCATGCCCAATCTTTTAGTTAATGGACTGAGTTGAGGTGCCGTTTCTCCTCATAACCTGGACTTCTGAAGACATCTATGGGCCTAGTACATCTCCTGTTAAGCGGCTGGCTATGTCACTTTATAGCTCATCAGGAAGCAGTGACCAGTATAGAGACTGTGTTGATTCCCACCCTTCCCTTTCAAGAAACCCTTCTCTCACTGTTCGCTCCTGGGATTGCATCTTAGAAAGAATCATTTGTGCATAATCCTTGTTTCACCTCTCTTTCTTGGGTGGTCCAGCTAATACAAAAGTAGTCTTATAAATCAGACTCCCAGAAAAGGATTTGGAGTTGGATTGCAAGTCTGTCTGGTAGCAACCGGGAGCCCTTACCATGTAATAAGTGGCACTGTAATAACCCTGGCCAGCAGTGGTTTCACAATTACTCAAGTTTTAGTCTATGGTTAATTGGAATTTGGTACAAGTGGAAGGCAAGTGGTTGGGAGATAGTAGCTACCTCACTTTTTGATTAGAGTGCAAGGATAATTTAAGCACTGAGAAGGATGACAACTGTTTTGATGGTGCTGTAATTTTAGACACCTGAAATGATAGGCTCAGATCAATTAATTGACAACCTAAGGCATGTTCTAAGAGCTGTAAGGCATCTATGGCAACTACAAGGGACTTGTTCCTTGTGTTTTGCTGAAATCAGGTTAGGCCTTTAAATGTTGCCTGGCTCCTGGAGGCAAATGGTCTTTGATGTTGAAGTCAGGGCTGTGATTAGACTCTGAGTCCTTGGGATGCTGATGTTTGGGTAAATGACTGAAAATCTGGAACTCTCAAATTTCATGAACCTTTCTAGCCATCAGCCACAGCCCCTTTACTTTGCCAAAGGAGAATAGCCTCTCTTTACTGGGAGAGGTAGGTGCTGGTTCTCTACCTGCTGCCTTCTAGACCATTGCCAGAGTCACGATTCAGCAGAGTTTGAAATTGGAAGTAAAAGTTCCCCCAAATAGCCTATACATGTAAACAATTGCAGGACTTGGCTAGTATGTAGCAGCAAGAAATGAAGAATTACACGAAAAAATGTTTCTGGAGAGTATTAAATCAGGAGGGTTGTAAAATATTAGGCAAGGTAGAAAAAAATTGACATGTGAGCACTCATATCATTCTTGGCATTCAACTTTTTGGCAAAAACACTGAGAGGGGATTCTAATCACTTGCTGGGGAGACTCATTTAAGGCCTGGACACAAAGATGGACTACTCTAAATGAACATTCTTGACATAACACTAAAAAGAAGTGAGACGGGTAAAGGAAGTAAGCATCTTACACTGTTTTTTGTAAACATTACCTGAGGACCAAGCAACTGGCTATTTCCCCTGGGAGGCCCCAGAGGACATTAACGGATCAAAATATATCTGGGTGCAAGGTACATGGAAGGTGACAGGGGTCTTGCTCAATTTGTATAATCACAAAAATTCAAGAAGGACCTCAGCTGTCACAACAGAAAATTTCAGTCTCTCGTGCAATTTCCAGATATAAATCAGGTTGCAACATTAATGGAAAATGAAATTCATTGATTAAAGGGGAGTTCAGATCCTCTTTAGTAAGAGTCTAGCAACACTGCGACAAAATTATGCAGTAATTATTCATCGAATCTTTCTTCAAAGGGACTTATGGCCATTTGTCAACTATGTATTGGTTCAAAGATTATTATGGGGTTGGAGCTGAAATACACATCAGACATTCCAAAACTCCATATTGATTCTCTCGTTGGAGAACTAATAGAAGCCAATTGATAAATGGCTTTTTGGAGTTTTAGTCTGAATCTGTCTCATAAAGACTATAATAGGTCTGTTTATCTAGCCCATAGTTTTATCTCTAGTTCTCACATGTATAACTCACCATAAGTATTCTTAGCAGCTGACAGAATATTTACTCTGGCCCACATCTGTGGAGTGGGCTGTTGTATATATGAAGAGCAAAGTAGAATTCTGTGTAAATATTTGTCCACCAGGACAGTAAATCAGAAGGAATGCTGCACACTGGAGGAATTGCAGAGATTTGTGCCACCACGGAAATTTTGAAAGATGCCCAGTGTCTTAGTCAGTTCTGGTTGACAAAACAGAATAGTATAGACTGAGTGTCTTAAACAACAAATATTTATTTCTCACAGTTCTGGAGGCTAGAAGTCCAAGATCAAGGCATCAGAAGATTCAGTGTCTGGTGAGGGGTCTCTTCCTGCTTTACAGACAGACGTCTACTCCTTATATCCTTTCATGGTGGAGAGATATATCATCTCTTTCATGTCTCTTCTTATAAGAGCACTAATCTTCATGAGAGTTCCTCCCTCATGACCTAATCAGATCCCAAAGGCCCCAGTCCTAATACCTTCACATTGAGGGGTTAGGGTTTCAACATATGAATTCTGAGGGAACACAAACATTTAGTCCATAGCACATGGTGATGGACCTTACCACATCTGTATTCAGGTTGTTGCGTCTTGCACAAACAAAGGCACATAGGGCCCAGCCCACTGGCGCAGCAGTTTAGTTCGTGCTTGGCAGCCCAGAGTTCGCGGGTTCGGATCCCGGGCGCCCACCAATGCACTGCTGGTCAGCCATGCTGTGGCGGTGTCCCATATAAAGTAGAGGAAGATGGGCACAGATGTTAGCCCAGGGCCAGTCTTCCTCAGCAAAAAGAGGAGGATTAGCAACGGATGTTAGTTCAGGGCTGCTCTTCCTCACCGAAAAAAAAAAAAAAAAAGAAAGAAAGGCACATAGTGCTTAGCAAGCTTCTAAATGTTGTGGAAGCAGGATAAAATTTGGAAATACTGAAGCAGTTCATTCATTAGGGTTTGATGTCAGTTTCAAGTACATCCCAGAGCAAGAGCAGGCTCTGTGACATATTCTGACTATAGCACAATTTGTCCTGCCACTTGAGCCTAGTGACCAACAGATCCAATAGTGCTAAAAGTATCTGTTGTAGATAAGGACATCACATGGAGACTCTGAAAAGCCCCGATGAGGGAGGCACACACTCCTAGAGTTCTGAAGCAAAGCCACACTCTGTTTGAAAATCAGTTCCTTGTGTGTTACTGGGACATAGTAGAGATTAAGTGTCTGATCAGGGGAAACCAAGTTACTTTCCTGAGCTGTCTATCATGAGCTGTGTGTTTTTGAAACTTCTGAGTCATAACTTTAGGCAGGTGTAATAGCAATCTATTGTACAATGAAATACAATGTGAGGCTCCAAGTTTGAGTTGGTTCAAAGGACACAAGTATCACATAAACAGATACCCCAGACTCCAGTGCACCCACTTTTGTGGAGTCACTGCTGCTTCTTTATCCACTTCTGTGGCCTGATGGCTACCTGGTGAACACTAAAGGACCCAATGCTGGTCAGAGCAGGTCAGTATGATTTTTGGCACTGGCTGAAGTAGACTACCATCATATTTCAACCTTACTAGGTGGTAAAGTGAAATCTTCCCAAAAGGCAGAACTAAGAACAATATACCTGGTGCGTGCTCTGTCTGGAAGGATAGGGGATTGCAGTGTGCACATACATTTGTTCCCGGACTATGATGAATTGCTTGGCTAATTGGCCAGGGGTCTAGAAAGGACAAGATCAGAAGACTAGCGGCAAGAGGTCCAGGAGGAAGTGTGTGGGTGGGCGTGTGGCAGAAAGGTGTGGCTATTAGTGCCCTTGTCAATGTCACCCCTGGCACACCTAGCATAGCAGGCATGCAACCAGGGGTGAACAGGACAGCAGGCCTTGTGGGTATTTTCCAGTCTCTTTCCTCAGCCACTCCAGGACGCTTGCAATGAATCCATGAATAGAGTGGTCATAATGACAGGGATGGAATGACCCTGGATCCACGATTTTCCAATAAGTACACCTCTCCAGAAGTTTGGATTTGTGTTTATAAGGTTACAAGTCTCAATCTGTGTTTATGTTTTCTACCTGCTTAGCACTGAGCCTTAGAATATAAGAAAAGGCTGTGAAAGTGGCATACTTTTGAAGAGAAACAGGAATGGGCAATAGGCAGTGTCCCTTGTATTCCTAATGGCTTTTATTCACACGCCCAGTTCACTTCTGAGTCTATGCTTAATCCCAGCCCTTGTGCACTGTAAGAGTCTAGTTTATAATTATAATAGCACACATGCTTTTATGTGAGCCAGTTCAAGATGGTGTTTTCTTTACAGCAGAGTTACAACAGAGGTTGTAGGTAACTGCTAGAATCTGTGTTCTCGGAATTGGGATGTTTTCTGCAACTGTGGCTACACTATTTATTACGTTTTTCTGAAAATGAGAACTGGTGTTTTGAAATTAAAGTACTGAAACATATCAGAATCACACCTAGTAAAACAAATCAGACAGCAGTTCTTAATAAAAAATAATTCTTCTAAATATTCAATTATAAAACTGATGCAAAATACAAAATGGCATTATTTACATTGGAGTGATTTGGGTGGGAGTTTATAATTGTAGTTTTGAGAGAAATATTCTCAGAAAGATTTTGTTCATCATGTCATCACCAGTCCCAAGTTTTGTGGTCCCACGATGACCTTTCTGTGTTCACATCCCCATGACATTTCTTTGACTTGGCCTAATCTCACACTGTGACAAGGGGATTCGCCCAGCACAGATGCCAGGAACATGGGGTTTAACACCGAGCCAGGCCTGCCCTGACCTACCATTCCAGGTTTCTGCCTTCACATCCCCATTCCCCTGTGTCTGTGCAAAGAGTTTTGTTCTGTGGGTTTGGGTCTCTCCAACATCTCACCCTTGACCTTGCTAATGCTCCTTCCTTACATGAAGAGCATCCTACCGCTTGGAATCCATTTGTAGCTCAATTTATAGAACTCTGACCCCACCAGGCCTTTCTCCTGGGTCTGCTACTGTTGTCTGTCAGACTCATTGGATGGGCTTACTTCATTTATTTTTTCAAAACAGATTGCTAAACCCTATGCTGAGCAAGCAATGTGCTGGGAATTAATCAGAAAACAAAGGAGTAAAGGGATAATTGCAAAGATACAAAATATGATCAAAGAAAGGAAATGTCACTATGAGAACTCAGAGGAGTAAGGTGAGAAGGAGCCAGGGATTAAAGAAAGTAAAGCAGGGTATTCCTGCCTGTAGTTAGAGGAGAATTACATGTGCTCTGAGAATGGAGTATTGCTCAATGTGGCTGCAGCATTCAGGGTGACGGTGTGGCAGAACCCTGGGTAAGGCAGAGAAAGCCAGCAGATCACCATGGCTTTCTAACTCTCCTACACGTCTATCTAGAGATTAAGGGCTCCCTTGTATATATTTAGAATGAGCCCACTGGGTCTCTTTTGGAGATTCTAAGCCTGGGAATCTACTGTGAGAATAATTTTATTTTGAAATGTGTTGAAACAACACAGGAAGACTTTATGGGAAGGAATTCACAATTTCTGGGGTTGGATCCTATGCTTTTGTCAGCAGAACCCTGTTTACACATTGTTCCAGGTGTCTGAGTCACATTCTTGAAAATTTACCACTTTGGTGCAAAATAAGTTCAGAAAGCTCCATGAATCTTTTCCAACTGTTAGTTCTAAGTCACTCCTTTGAGGAAGTAAAATAAATTCCACCTGCCAAAAGATGCAGGCATCTAATCAGTATTCAAAACTATTAAATTAGTGGTAGAATCTGTGCCAAAATAATACCCAAAATTAACAGGAATAATCCATGATGTCATGGCTAACTTTCTATTATACAGTTATTAAGATGGATTTTGGAAATAAATCATGCATATAAATTAAATATAAATATAATATTATATCTAAAATGCTTATATTTTATATATACAACTAAAGATATAAGTATAAATATTTTATATGCATATCTTTTAATTTGAAAAGGTTGAACATTAACATGTCTTAACATGACATCTTACTTTAATGTAAACCCTAAATTCTAGACTTTTGTCTGTGGCGGTTAAGCTCAGTCTCTGTAGTTCTGACACTTCCCAGCTGTACCATCCAGAGCAAGTAATTTAATCTCACTTTGCCTCCATTGTCTCATCTCTGACATAGTGATTAAAATCCCAGGACTGTTTAGAAGATTAAATGGATTATTGTATGTGCAATGCTTACAGTAGCATCTGTCTCCTAAGTGTTTTAAGTGACTCTGCTCTCTTCCACAATTGTCCTTCACTTGTAATTCCTTTGAGCTTGTAATTATCTTCTCCTAAATAATAAAATGGTAGAATTAAGTCCAAAAATTTTTCTTTCTTCTTGCTTGGGTATAATAATGTTTCACTCTCCTATTCAAACCTTTCCGACTTACCTACAGTTTAAATTTATTAATGTTAATTTGTTTATATTATTTCTCTTATTTTTAAATATTTTTCATTAATAATATTACTTTTAAATAATGTCTCTCTATTGTGTTTCCTTGATCAATCTCACTAGAGATTTTTCTATTTTACTAATCTCATCAAAGAACCAATATTTAAATTTTGTTCTTTCACTATACTTTATTCTTTCTAAATTTATTTTTCAAATTTACTTGCAGTGCATTTCCCTTGTTCTTGGTGTACAGTTCTATGAGATTCAACAAATGCGTAGAGTTATATGACCACAACCACAATCAAGATACGGAAGAGTTTGATCTCTCCAAAATTTTCCTCTTGCTGCCTCTGTGTAGTGAAACACTTCCATCAACCCCTGACAATGACTTCTCTGTTCTCTGTGCCTACAGCTTATCTTTTTCCAGAAAGTCATATAAATGGAATCATGCAGAATGAAATTTTTTAGGTCTTGCTTCTTTCATTATTAGCATAATATTTACCAAATATTCACAGCATAAAATTTTTGAGATTTATCTGTATCACTGCATGTATCAGTAGTTCATTCTTTTCTATTGCTGAGTAGTATTCCATCATATATACGTATCCTAGTTTTTGAATACAATTAAAAGATGAAGTATATTAGAGTTATACCCAATTTGGGCCAATTATAAATAAAGTTTTTTCCCCTGTGTATTTTGAAGCTCTATTTTTCGGTGCATACACACCTAGGATGTTTATGTCTTCATGGTGAATTAACACTTTTTTCATTGTATAATATCACTCTTTATATATGATAATTTTCTTTGTTTTGAAATCTACTTTGATATTAATATAGCCACTCCAGGTTTCTTTTGGTCAGAATACAAATTGTATTTCATTTAACATCCTTTTTCTTTTAGTCTGTTGATATCATTATATTAAAGTAGGGTTTCTTCAGTCAGCACATAGTTGTGACATTTTTTTCCATTCAGTCTAATAATCTCTGTATTTTAATGCATATATTTTGAATGTTTACATTAAATGTGATTATTAATATGTTTGGGTTCAAATCTACCATTTTATTAGTTGGTTTCTGTTTGTTCCCTCTGTTTTTGTTTTCCTTTTTCAGGCTTCTTTGGGATTATGTAAACATTTTTATGTTCCCAATTTATATATTAGATTTTGGGCTATATCTCTTTGTTCTTCTTTTTAAGTGGTTTGACAAGGAGTCAAAGTAACTTTTCCCAATGTACTTAAAATTATTAATATTTTGCCACTTGATATATATTTAGAGGCCTTACAACCATATTGGTCTCTTTATCATCCCCCCACCCCATGTTATACTTACCATCTACACACATTGAAATTCTTATCTATGTTATAACTTTGCTTTCAACTACATATATTTTAAATAATTTAAGAGGAGAGTAAAGGGTCAGTTTTGTTTACCCAGACAGTTTTCAGTTCTGTTGCTCTTTCTTCATTCCTGAAGTTCCAAATTTCCCTCAAGTATCATTTCCTTTCAGCCTGAGAATCTTCTTTTAGCATTTCTTTTACAGCAGATCTGACGTCAAAGAATTCTTTTAGTTTCCTTCAATTAAGAATGTCAAACTTTGCTTTTGGTTCTAAAGCATATTTTCACTGGATATAAAATCTGGATTGACAGTTCTTTTTATCAGCACTTTAAAAATATGATTCTAGTGACTTCTGGCCTCCATGGTTTCTAATGAGAAATATGATGTCCATCAATAACAGAAAATTTCAAAATCTCCCACATGGTATTGAATTTTCAGTTTCTCCCTGTAGTTCTACTAAATTTACTTTGTTTATTTCAAGGTCACTTTAAAGATATAAACAACATGCTCATCATTGTGAATTGAAACCTACATAATATATAAGGAAGCTCTATATCTTATATCATGTCATAAAATCTATGTGGTTTCTGTCCTACTTTTGGCCACTGCTTTCCTTGAAAATTTTACCATCCCTTTACTTTCAGTATTTCTATGTCTTTTATGTTAGCCTTCTATGAAGAGGACTATATTTACTTTCTGTCTGATAAGCTCTAATCTCAATTGACAAATTTAATTTATTTGCATTTATGCTAACTTTTGTTTTCCTTGGAATTCTATCATCTTGCTTTTGTACTTTATATTTACTCCTCTTTTTCATGCTTTTGTTTTCTCTCTCATGGTTTTAGAAAACATGTCTACTAAAATACAACAAATGTACAGATAAATGCATTATCTGAAGTGTACAGCTTAATGAATTGCAACCCAGTTCAAGAAAGAGAATTATGGCAGCATCATGAAGCTTCTGTACGCTGTTGTCATTTCTAAAATGTTCCTCCTTTGCAGAGGTTTTTTTTATCAGTATCCTAATATTCAACAACCATGGGTAAGTTTTGCCTGTTGCTTAAAATTTTATAAATGTAATATATGATATTTATTCTTTGGTACTTGCTTTTTATTCACTTAATATTATATTTGAGTATGTGTTCTTTTGTTACATATAGATATAATTCATTCACTTTCATCTTATAAATATGTCACAATTTATATATATGCTCCACTGTTGATGCATATGAGTTGTTACCAGTTTTGGCCTCATGAATAATTTCGCTATGGATATTCTTGTACATGTTTTGGATTTTAGCAACTTACACTCTCATCTAAGTTGACACAATCATCTACACAAATGCTTTCAGGCAGGAAGGCAAACCAATCCTTTTTACTACATCTTGTTTGGAAATGGAAGTTCTCTTGACTCAAGTAGAATTGGAGTAGCCTTTAGTGTAGGGCTCATTTTTGCCCACCACTGAGTCAATACCCTTCTGTGTACTGCACCCCATGTGCCTTCACTTATGATGGTTTCCATCCTGGCTGGTTGGAATTCAAACTATCTCTGGTCCAGTGTGAACTCAGGAATGTTCCCTTGAATCCTTTAGGGTGGTTCTTTCCCTGGTCTCAGATAGTTTTCTACCACGCATGTGCTGAAGATTGATTATATTAGCTGAATAATCAAAGGGGAATCTCATAGATTTGGAGAGCAGAAGTCCATGATGTTTTATTTTTATTATATTTTTAAATAGTTGTTGATCCTAAATAGATTGCATTTATAGCCAAAAAGCTTGGGGACATCTCTGATAACATTTTATAGATTGTCTATAGAACCATTTAAATTTTACCTTTAAAAATGATGAAATGTCAGTTTATTTCTTTCACTTTTAAATGTTTATTTACATTTTTAATATACTGGCAAGGATTTCCAGAATATTATTGAATGTTGCAAGTGACAATTTATGAAAGACTATGCTTCCATTTGTCTTTTGGTACTGAATTTTGTGTTTGCTGTAGATTATTCTGCAGCAGTCCTTTTCCAGGATAAATGCATTTTTCAATTCCCAATTTGCTATTATTTTATTTTAATTTGAATGATTATTGAAATTTTTAATGCTCATAGCATGGGAAATTGTATCATTAAAAATATGATTTACCCAGAAGTGGACTTGCTGGATTGTATAGCAGTTCTATTTTTAAGTTTTTGAGGAAGCTCTATACTATTTTCCATAGTAATTGCACCAATTTACGTTCTCACTAACAATGCATGACGTTTTTGTTCTCCACATCCTCACCAACATTTTTTATTTATTTTATTTTATTTGTTGTCTTTTTCGTGATATCCATTCTAATAGGTGTGAGCTGATATTTCATTGTGGTTTTCATTTGCATTTCCCTGATGATTAGTGATGTTGAACATCGTTTCATATGTCTGTTGGCCATCTGTATGTCTTCTTTGGAAAAATGTCTATTCAAGTTCTCTGCCCATTTTTTAATCTTTTTTTTTTTTATATTGGGTTGTATAAATTCATTCTATCTTTTGGATATTAACCCCTTATTGAATATATCGTTTGCAAATATCTTCTCACATTCAGTAGGTTGTCTTTTTGTTTTGTTGATAGTTTCAATTGTAATTCTGGGCATTTACCCAAAGAAAACAAGAAGAATAATTCGAAAAGAAACCTGCACCCTTATGTTCACTGCAGCATTATTTCAAATAGCCAAGATACAAAAGCAACCTAAGTGTCCATTGATAGACAAATGGGTAAAGAAGGTGTGGTATATATACAATGGAATATTACTCAGCCATAAAAAAGAATGAAATCTTGCCATTTGCGACAACATGGATGGACCCAAAGAGCACTATGCTAAGTGAAAAAATCAGAGAAAGACAAATACCATATGATTTCAATTATATGTGGAAACTAAAAAACAAAACAAATGAATGAACAAAACAAAACAGAAACAGACTTATAGATACAGAGAGCAAACTGGTGGTTGCCAGGGGGGAGAGGTATGGGGAGATGGGCAAAATAAGTGAAGGGGATTAAGAGGTACAAACTTCCAGTTATAAAATAAATATGTTGTGGCAATATAATATACAGCATAGGGAATACAGTCAATAATATTCTAATAACTTTGTATGGTGACAAATGGTTATTAGACTTACTGTGGTGATCATTTTGTAATGTATATAAATTTCAAATCACTATATTGTACACTTGAAACTAATACAACATTGTAAGCCAACTATACTTCAATTAAAAACGAAAAACAAATAATAAAAATTAAAATATAATTTAATTATTTTCTTGTCTCTCTTCTTACTCTACTCTTTTTGTCTTGTTGTTGTCCATTTTAGGTTAACAGAGTCCTTTTGAGATTTTTCTTTGTCTTTAATATTCTGCAGTTACACTGATTTAAATTCTTAAATCTGAGGGTTATCTTTCATAATTTCTGTAAAATCCTCAGGCATTTTTATTGAATACTATTTTTAAACATTCAGTCTATTCTTTTCATTCCAATAATTTACTCAGCTATATGTCAGACATTCTCATTTTATCTTTCACGTCTTATATTCTTTTACTTTCATATATAAATAAAGGTAAACATATATATTATCATATGTATATAATCCTCAAATTATATATATATATTTACCTTTATATATATATATACACTTTTATTTATATCTTTATATAATTATATATTTACCTTTATATAAATATATAGGTCATTGACCTCGAAAAAAGTGACTATGTGTGGGGATATATGTTGGCATCAAGTGAGCAGTGTAAATTTAGTGTTTGGTATAATTTGGGGATTTTAACTTCCCATATAATTTTGTTGTGTGCTTTCCTATTCATAGACTTATGCAGAGACAGTCTTTATGGCTACTTACCCAGACTAGTAGAAATGGCTTCTTAGCTTCACTGATGGGACAGCCCCTGAGCTCCCAACTTGCTGCCCACTTTTTGTGTCTCCCACATGTTCCTCTGGGATTCCTGCTCTACATGCTTCAGTGTGGCTTTCGGTTTTCACTCACTTACTCTGGCCTTGGGAATGCCTTGCAATATTTCTGTATCTATATTTACTCACGTTTTACCTGAAAGTTGAATAAAATGAGAGGAAAAAAGTTTGGTCTATAATTATGTGTTTATGTCCAAACTGTACTACTATTGTCTAATGTAGTAAGTTGAGATATGGGAGCAATATTTTATAACAGCATATTTAAAAGGCAAAGAAAATGTCTAACATTATGGCTTCAGGCATTTTCATTATTAAAACATTTGACCAAAATTCACCACTCTGTGGACAATTAGAGGACATAATTTTTCTTTTTTTGTGTGGAAGAGCAGCTGTTGCCAATCCTCCTCTTTTTGCTGAGGAAGACTGGCCCTAGGCTGACATCCGTTCCCATCTTCCTCTACTTCATATGGGACGCAGCCATGGCATGGCTGACAAGCAGTTCTTCCGCAGGCAGCCAGGATCCAAACCTGCGAACCCTGGGCTGCTAAGCGTGAACTAAACCGCTGCACCACCAGGCCAGCCCCTGGAGGACATAATTTGTACCAAACAATCAAGTGCCAGGCATTATTGGTTGTGTATTACTTGGTTTAACTAAGAATGACCCTGCTAAACCATATCTCCCTTGTTCACAAAGACCTTGAAACACAGAGAATAGGAATTTCAAGATGGGCTTTATCGGATAACTCACATTACTGTTCTTTTAAGAGAACTTTAAGCCTATTCTAAGTAAATGAGAAAGCTCTGATAAAAGGAAATATTAGGTGCCTTGTTGTTGAATTTCCCCAATACCATCATTACGTACTTTGGAACTACGTATTCCATCAAATTTACATATAGAATGAGACACCACAGTATCTCATGACTTCCATTTTTCATCAAAATAAGCTCTTATAGAAAGTTACATAAATTTTGCCCATAGAATGTGAAAGATTTCATTAACTAAGATTTGATGTGGAAATGAAATACTCTTGCTCATTAATACAATATGGTTAAAATGAATTCTCCTGACAAAGAAGTAAATCAACTCTTAATTACATTAATACAGTGGATGACACCATCTCATTATTAGAGGAAATTTAGTGTATGCAAAAATTTATTTTCATAATTTAGAAGTACAGAGGTTGCTGAATTTTCAAAAGTTTATCCCATTTAAAACTATAAAGCAAGTCTCTCACTCCTCAATCTTTAGGTACAGAAACAAACAACTCACTGAGTCTTTTCCATACAACTTGAGACCGGAGCGATCTGGTACTGTGCATCAGAAATGCTTTCTCTTGTGCAATATTGATCCCGCTACTCTGGTGACATTGATTCCATGAAGAAGTTTTTAAATTCAGATGGTTCGTGTGGACGAATCTGAGCAGAGCAATTGTCTCAGATTTTTAAAAAGACAGAGAAACCTAAATTACATTTTCCCAATAAAAATGTGTAGATCAACTAGCACAATGACAAAGAGTTAGTTTAGATTTAGAGCCATAAAATAAGCATTTCTTTTTCTTTTGATTTAGCCCATATTTTTAAAATTTTGGTCTAAAATGTCTTTCTGACTTTTGTCTTCAATTTGACTTCATTGAGGATTCACATTGGTAATTAGTCATCTGGTGCCTGTCGATAGGAGGCAATAATATGCCCAAGAGTGTAAACAACCAAGGGAGAGTTCTCTAATCCTTCTTTTATTCTTATTAGACAGAAACAGAGGAAAGTCTCATGAATAAATATACACCACCACAGGGTTTTTATTCATTTTCTGTTATGTAATCCTACCAATTGTGATATGTTTTATTTTGTCTTTGTTTTATTTAATGAAAGGAAAACAGTCCCAGAGACATTAGATAATTAGCTCAAGTTGAAATAGACATAACTGAGACTTAAGTCCAGTTCTGAATATAAAACCAATGATCTTCTCCTAATATTATTTCCTGGAGAAACAAAAAATAAAAAGAGTACAAATTTCTCTAAGGAAGGTGTGAATTTTCTTCTATCTTCCCAAATAAAATATACGGTGCATAAGTCACTCAATAATTTCCAGTTTAAAAATAATTATGCAAAATGTAGCAACAGAGACGACATGTTCTGTTGTTTGTTTTTTACTGCTCACCATGTGTTAGGCACTCGCACATTGTTCTGCGTCTGGTAATTCATGTAATCTACACTACAGTCCTGTGAGTTACATGCCAATATCCTGCATACTCTTTTAAAATATTTAAAAATATTGAACATTTAAATTTTTTAAAATAAATATTTAACAATATTACATCCCTTTTAAAAATGAAGAACGTGAGGATATTAATGAAACTGGGAATCCGCTGTAAACTCAGGATTTGTGAGTTTGGTCTGAAGCCAGGGATCTTACACACAACTGTCAATTTCTCACATATGTATTGCACTGACATTATTTTTATTTATGAAATATTTCATAAAGATGTTCAAATTTTAAAATTGGCTGTATGGAGACCTAAAGAGAGATTAACCGGATGCCTG
Source organism: Tapirus indicus (assembly GCA_031878705.1). Lineage (NCBI taxonomy): Eukaryota > Metazoa > Chordata > Mammalia > Perissodactyla > Tapiridae > Tapirus > Tapirus indicus. Next base: position 69,300,585 of record CM062917.1, read on the forward strand.
CTGCAGAAGAACTGAGTAGGCAGGATGCATACCCTCCCCTGCAACAGGCCTGGCTGTATTTTTACCCCAGGATTGGGGCACTGAGAAATGGGACTGTAGATAGTAAAGGTTCCCTGTGGTGGGGAGCTGGAAAGCTGCATTAGTTCACCTCTCTGCAATAAGGAAAAAGGAGAAAGGACACAGGTGATTCAACGTAGCAACATTCTCTCACAGCCAATATAACTGATTTCTAATATTTGTGCAATTGTTTATTTCTCACACTTGCACCATCTCCTTGAAACCTGCTCTTAGACAAGCAGTAGCCCAGTATACAGGTCCTGGTCAGTTCAGGGGAAGTGGGTGTTGACCTGCTCACCTGCATAGTAATCCAGTCTGCTATTTGAACTATTCCTTTTTTAGAGCTATGAACAAAAGGCAAGGATTTCCCAATACTTGAGGCAACCTAAGACACAAAATAAAAGAACCAGTGTATAGAAATGGAATCATTGACCCCAGAAGAAAAGAAATGAGGAAGGAAACAGAAGGTAATTTGAAAACATTCCAAGAGAGCTTAGTGAATATTGCAACTATAAAGTAGCATACTGCTAGGGCCGGCCCGGTGGTGTAGCGGTTGAGTTCGCACGCTCCACGTCAGTGGCCCGGGGTTCACAGGTTTGGATCCCGGGCACGGACAAATGCACCGCTTGTCAAGCCATGCTGTGGCGGCGTCTCATATAAAGTAGAGGAAGATGGGCACGGACGTTAGCTCAGGGCTGGTCTTTCTCAGCAAAAAGAGGAGGATTGGCAATGGATGTTAGCTCAGGGCTAATCTTCCTCACAAAATAAAATAAAATAGCATACTGTAAAGTTAAATGTACAACCAGAGAAATAAGAAAAGGTCTTAGAAACTTAAACCACAATTTCCAAAAGAAAGCAAAAACCAATACAATAAATTAACAACAGAAAATATAGGTAAATACGAAATCAATGAGTGTAAAAGGAAAAAAAATCCAGACATTCAAGTATATATGGGAAAGATGAAAACAAATAAGAAAAGAAACTTTTGAGATAGGAAGAAGAGTCTGAGGAAATCCAATATTTGATCAAAGGAGAGAATTGGAACAATAGACACAAGGTAGTACTTTAATAAATCATGTATAAACATTTCTGAATTGAGAAAAATTTACTTTCATATTAAAAGGACTCACCACTGGTTGGGTAATAAAAAATAAAAATAAAATCAATATGTGGCACATGTAAACACACATTGATAAAAAATCTGAACTCGGAGGATAAAGACAAAGCATCAAAGGTTTTAAGAGAATAAAAGAGAAAATAACAATTTACCTACAAATCACAACACTCAGTATAGCATAGGAATAATTTCAGAAATATTAATTTATTAAAATTCATAAATATAAAATATTTACACATAAAATATACCTACTTTTCTGACTTTCATGTTTAACAATTCCTTGTGTTTTTGTAGTTTGACTACCAACGTTTGTTTCCCTGAAATATACATTCTATGTTGTGTGTATTTTTCAATTTTACACAGATGGAATCATTCTCTGTGTATTCTTCTATAACTTGTTCTTTTTTGCTCAAAATAACACTTGTGAGATTAATCATGTTTATGTCCATAATGACATTCTCTCTTTTTTTGGCACACAGTTACCTTCTGTGACACAACACAGTTGATTTATCCATTCTCCTTGTTTGTGGATATTAATATAGCTAATCCATATCTCTTACAGTTGTTGTTTGCATGGTATATATTTTTCAATTATTTTACTTCAATGTATTTGTATCTTTAAATTTAAGATGTGTCTCTTGGATCTTGCTTCTTACCCAGTCTGACAACCTCTGCCTGCCTTTGATTGGAACTTTGTTCCACATGTGTAGTGTCATTAGTAATGTGTTTGAATTTATGTCTTTCGTGTGCCATCTTTTTCTATGTAGTATGCATTTTTGGTTGCTCTTGTTTACATTTACTGTCTTCTTTCAAAAATAATTTTAACATATTTTAATTCTTGTGTTGATATTTTAGCTATATTTTAAAAATTAATTTTAATGGTTTCTCTAGAGATTATAATATGCATGTTTAATCTATCAATCACCACCTATTTGAACTGGGCAATAAAATAGTTTGTCCCCCATCATGCCTCATGCTATCACTGCCATGTATATTTCGGTTCTATATGTTACAAAACCAACCATACAGAATCCAATTTGTGCCCAAGATATGTATGTGTGTTTGTATGTGTGTACACACAGTTCTTCATTTTTAACCATATAATCACCATTTCTAATGACCTTCATTTATTTCTATAGATTTTCTTTTAGCCTAGGGAACTTGCTTTAGTGTTTCTTTCAGGACAAGTCTGTGAGCAATGAGTTTTCTCAGTTTTTGTTTATACAGACATGTCTTTATATCACCTTCATTTCTGAAGAATAGTTTCACTGGATATGAAATTCTTGGTTTACAAATTTTTAAAAATCATTCAGCACTTGAATGTACCATTTTAATGCCTCTGACCTGTGGTGCTTCTGATGGGAAATCAGTCATTAAATGAATTGTTCCCCTGTGTGTGATGAGTCATTTTCTCTTGCTGCTTTCAAGATATCCTTTTTCGTCTTTGAATTTCAGCAATTTAACTATGTTGTATAGGTTTCATTCTCTCTATATTTATCCTATTTGGGGTTTGCTCAGATTTTTGCATCTGTGAGTTAATGTATTCCATCAAATTTTGGACATTTCAGCCTTTATATTTTCAATTATTTTTTCTGCCCATATTTCTTTCCGCTCTATTTCTGGGATTCTCATTGTACATATGTTGGAACACTTGATATTGTCTTACAGGTCTGTAAGATTCTGTTCACTTTTCTTCAATCTTTTTCTCTCTTGATTCAGATTAGATAATTTCTACTAATATTTCTTCATTTACTAATTCTTTCTTCTGCTATCTCAATTTCATTGTTGAAGCCATATAGTATGCTTTTCATTTTTGATTTTTATACTTTTCAATTCCAGAATTTCCATTTTTATAGTTTCCATCCCTATTTGTTGACTCATTTTAAGCATATTTTCAATTAATTATGCAAATATACTTTCATTTAATTATTAAAACATAATTATAATTACTGCTTTGAAATCTTGTCAAATCCAATGCATAGGCACACTCAGATACCATTTCTATTGAGAGCTTTTTTTTTCGCTGAATATAAGTAGGTCTGCACCCAGGATCTGAACCTGTGAACTCCAGGCTGCCAAAGTGGAGTGCACCAAACTTAACCACTGTGCCACTGGGTCAGGCCTAGAATATATTTTTACCACTTAAAAATCAAGGAAACAAATGGAAACAAGAAAACAAATCAAAGTACGTTCCCACATTTGTGTACATTTGGAGGATGTGAGAAAATCAAGTTTCTGGGCCTGCAAAGCTAAAGCAAGTTGATAATTAATTTTGTGTATATCCTGCCAAGATTTTGCCTCCTAGGACAGCTAGCAGAGATTCCCTTTGATATCATACTTTAATGCTGATATTTTTTATGAGAAAGTTCAAAACACTAGCTCACTATTATGGTGGAGATATAACCCAGTCTTCCAAGTTCAACCTCATTGTTTTAAGTTGGCCTCATCTCCTCAATTCTCTGCCCATTGGCTTTCAAGTAGCCTTTTCTTTAACCCTAGATCACATTTGCTATATGTCTGGAGGCAGGTGAACTGAAAACTGGATTCTTTTTTCAGTTGGATAGTGACATGTTGGCTCAATTCTGCAGGGAATGAAGGATTTGCATGCTTTGGCCAGAGGTAGCGACCTCTGAATGCTTGGTCTAAGACGATGACTATGGACTATCTGCAGGTATAGTGGTCTATTTGTGGCATTCATTGCATTTATCATTCAAGAGACTTTCCTTGCATTGACGTCTTTGCTCACTATCTTGTAACTAACTTCTTTAAGGCTTCTTCTTTTGGAGGTTTTGTCGAGCTGTATTTTATTTGCATATAACTGAATGTTTTGCTGTAAACTTTCCCTTTTATTAAGTAATCATCTAACTTTTTCAAATATATTCCAAGACTCTCTAATCTTTCAGTTTAAATGTAGAATGTAAAGAAAGAGCCTAAAACAGATTAATATAGAGTATTTTAGGCATCAAATCAGGAATTTAGATGTATTCTACACTTTACCTTCCAAAGAGATTTTTAACCTTGCCCTTTTGCTAAAAATTATGATGCTAAACATCGACTTTATCAATGATATTATTAAGGGTTATTTCCTCTACTATGGCCACAAAGTTACTGATATCAATTACTAACCCAGCGATGGCTTTTCTGTTCCAGTTGCATGGGGCAGAGCTCTACTATCTAGTGCCACCAGTGCTTTCTGCCCTGATGTGTGAATGAGGAAGGATCCAGTTACTATTTTTAGAAGAAAAATCAATGGTTTGTTGGGGATTCTATGGGGAGTCTAAAAACAGATCCCATCTGTGCAGATGAGGACATATTTTTTATTTAGCACATTTAAACAGCAAAACTTGTCCTAGAAGCACAGATACTTTATACACAGATACTTTATTCTATAACTATATAATACTGAATATTTTACAGGCTACATCAGTTAATCATCTCCAGAGTAAATACACAACCTAGGTGTGTTAGGAAAAAGATAATCCACACCAGTAGGGGCACATGGTTCTAGTGATAAAATGATTTATTGATGCAAACCTACAACTAGAGAAAGAATATAGCACCCAAATCCCCTAGCTCCCGCAGTCTATAAAGGGCCACTCCTGGGAAAAAAGAGGGACATGTAGGACAGAACATCCCACTCCATGTTACATATTGGCAGAGTAGCTCAAGAGGGGTTGAGAACACTTGGAAACATGTACCAAGGGATCTCTAGGAGCAGGAACAAAACTAGGGTGGCTACCTACGGATGACCTTGGGAATGATACTATCTCCCTCCAGAGCATCTCAAGTAGTCTTCATACTGAGAGAGCTAATATTAGCTGAGACCTCGCAGAGCCTCCACAGATGGGTTCAATGCTATTAAGCCCTGAATGACAGGGTAGAAGGAAGTGAAAATTTGTCCCCATGGCATTCCAACTTGGACCAAAAGTCTTCCCACTTCCACCAGGGATGTAAAAGAAAGATAGAGACTATTCCTTGCATTTCGATTTGGAAACGAAATGCAACCTTCTATGTATATAAGAGGCCTTTTTCTTACCTTTAAATATTTTTAAAGATTACTGCTGTACTTAAAACAAATGCTTTTTCTAAAAATCACTGCTTTCATAATATCCCAGAAATAGATAAGAGCTAGCTAGACCACACTGATCTCAATTTCCTTACCATTCAATAAGGATGTATTCATCTATTTTTTTAGCCTCATGAAAGTTAATATTCAATATATCTAAATATCTACTAAAGAAAGCAATTGTAGAGTTTTAAAATGATTCTGGACTACTTTAATTTGAAACTCATTTAAAATTGTGTGTTTTCAGTGCATCTCTTAGCTGATGCACTGGTTATATATAACACAAATGATGAGATGAGAGAAACTTTGCTTCAATTTGCATTTAGTCTAAAGAAGACCACTACTAGAATAAGAGATCCTTAATGGTGTGAAAATTTAGAGGTAAATAGTTTAATATAAAAGAGTGGGAAAAGACCATACGCCTCTAAAACAACATTGTAACAGGTTTGCTGGTTAGCCCATGGAAAAATCCATTAGGAAATTTACTTACATTTCCAACAAAGGGGCCAGAATAGTTATTCATCATGACTGGCCCATGTGTGTTTAGGTTACTCTATGAATGGACATTTTGGACCAAGAGAGAGCACCAGTTGCCCACGGCTCTCATCACCTCCCTCCACAACTCTAATACAAAGCAGATGGAAAAAATGAGGAGATTGGCAAGGGTGAGACAAGCTATGCAAACGCTGGATACCATAAGTACAGTTATGATCCAAATAATTTTATTTTTTAAGCCAATTGGGATACAGTAGGAAGATTCTAGTTATCATCTGTGAAGAGATCATAAACAGATTGAAACTTGTCCTGTCAGCCTTGAGTCTAGGTAACTGGGGCATGAACCACTCTGACACTCCGGTGTATGTCTTGACAAAGATGTGAAAAGACCATATGGAGAAGGATGGCAAACAACGAGACTCACTCTAGTCATTCAAATATTCAGAAAACTACATTACCACATGTTTACAAGGGAGAACAGGTTGTTAAAGATGTCATTATGGATACTTTTACTAAGTCAGCTACACCAAGTGACCTTAGGGAGCACCAAAAATAGTTCACAGTTATCCAGATAAACATTTATTTCTTCTAAAATTTAAGTGCTTATTTTCAATGTCGTTTTTTTGCCCACTGTCTTCATGGATAACATCAAAAACTTATATTCAAGAAATGAGCTAATTTTGCTTGGAGGGCTTGTGATTTGTGGCAAGACTACTGATAGAAAAACTTAATGCAGTCCTGCTCAAAATTAAATCTTCCAAAGGAATGAAATTCTATGTTTTTGGCAGGCATGGAAATTTAGCATCACTTGCTCTCAACACTGGGAAGACAGAGGCCATCAATGACCTGATTTATGGTGATGAGCTCTAGGATATCAGCTACCAGGATGATCCACAGGTCCAGCGTGCTGTTGTCTCTTGGCTCCATCTTTTCCTTTCTCCCTGTCTCTCATCTCTTTTCTCAGTTCACTCCTTCTTAAAAGAACTGTGATTCTATTGTCACGTTTTTATCTCCTCAAGCTTCTCTGTAAAGATATAACATATCCTCTGTCGTCCACTTTACCTCCCTTTCTCCTCTCAATCCTTAGTACTCTCATTTTTTCTTTTACCAATTCTTTGAGCCTTTCAATGGATATAGAGCTGAGTTTTCAGAGACTACATTGCCCTGTTAGCTTTCCACCTCTGGGTAAGTATTAATAAAATATATAAACCAGATTACTTGACTTTCGCTGCAAATGCCTTATTTGCCTATATCTACAGCATATATATCTTTTAAAACTATAATGTGAAACCCAGAGTTTAGTATTTATCAATTATTTGAATTCTGAATTGTCTTCTATGAAACACCGGTACGAATTCAAGCTGAGAATACAGATACCTAAGAATACTCAAAGTTGGATATTGTAATAATTTATTTCTCATGATTCTTCAAGCTTTATTCTTACATATGTTTAGATGAAGAGAAAACCATGAATATGCTAAGATTTTTTTCTAATACCAACAATTATTTTGAGAATTCAGAACTAAGAAATTATTAATTTACTTTGGGAGAAAAAGTCCCAATTTCTTGAATTAAACAATGGAAGCTTCATAACTTTTTCCTTGACTGGAAAATATGCTCAGTTATGTGTCTTTTCTTAGCATAATTTTATAGTATGATGATGTCTCTTCCTTTTCCACTTATCAGATGTCCCTTTTAATTCTTATCTAACTACCTCAAACTGCTTTGTAAGAAAACTGAGTAAGATAATCTAATCAGACACATTTTTAAAATGTCTTCTCAATACCTGTTTAGAGAACTAGAGAGATTTGTTGTTTATTATCATCAACAACGTCATCATCATCATAACTGCTTTAGCCCTATGTAACCCTGATTTACTTGTCTTTATTGAACTTGTCTTATACCTATGCCCACTGTGTCTATATTTCAGTTCTCTATCAATAATTTCCCAGCTTAAACTATTGCTGTATCCTGAATATCACTTTCTTACTCCGTTAGTCTTTATCACCTAATGCAGAAACTGGAATATTTATTTTAAAAATCACTACAGGAGATGTTTATGTAACTATTTCTTGTAGGTGTTGGTGGGTGGATAATGAGATTACATTGTCTATAATGGCTTTTTTCTGCTGAGGAAGATTGACTCTGAGCTAACATCTCTTGCCAATCTTCCTCTTTTTTTTGGCTTGAGGAAGATTAGCCCTGAGCTAACATCTGTGCCAATCTTCCTCAGTTTTGTATATGGGTTGCTGCCACAGCATGGCTGATGAGTGGAGTAGGTCCATGCCTGGGATCCAAACTTGTGAACCCGGGCTGCTGAAGCAGAGTGCAGGGAACTTTAACCACTGGGCCATGGGACCAGGCCCTATAATGGCTTTTTAAACACTGACATTCCTTGATTCTTGATACATTTTTCACATGTTAAAATAAAATCTGAGTGTGTGGCCCAAAATTTATTTTGTGGAATTGGCAATGAGTTGTCCCACATAACTTTATGAACTTGAATGAGCTTCATGTCATTCGTTCCTTACATGTTTATATGTATTTTAAAAGTCCTTAAATTTGTTTTAATTTAAACAAGTTTGAGGTCCCTTCCACTTATTCTTGTTTCTAGATCTTTTATGGGGCCTTCAAACTCTCAGAATCTATACTTCTAAACTAGTCTCTGAAGTGATGAACTAGAGAAATACGACCCAGTTCTCTAATGCCATTAATTACTAATCATTCAATAGGAATGCAATTAACTAGGAAATTGACTAATTTGTAACTTAGTTAAGGGTGTAACCTTGGCCTCATCCATTTCTTTAGCTCACTAAAACACACACCCACCAACACACAAAACATTTCAATAACTGATGCTCAATATTTTTTGAGGAAATTTATTTTTTTAATCTCTAATCATTTTATCTCAATGTGAAATTTATTTTCCATAATTAAAAATTTATTTCCTGTACAATTATATTTACTACTAATAAATATGAAATCTACTTTCTAAATTATATTTAAAAGGAGTTTAAAAGCATCTGAAATAATTTAGATGAGCCTTACAGTTTCTGCTTAGTTATTCTAAGACTAACCAAGCAGATATAACATAAATCCCAATGAGCCAAAGATCTTTTTTTTTTTTTTTTTTGTCTGCAGACCCAGTCATGACCTGCTGTACTAGCTAATGCTTTTTTAATGCAGTATTGCTAGTATAAAAGATGGAAGGAAGTCATTACTTTTCTGTAACAATTTTTATGGATTTATTACTTAATTAGTTTCTTGCCTTTATCTGACAGGAGTTATTAAGTGCAGCTTATACCTCTATAAAACCAGAACAAAATCTAAGTAATCTTTTATAGAGTCCCACATTAAAATGCAATATAACCAGGCAGTAAAATGTATTAACACACTTCAGAGAGTTTTCAATTTGTCATGTCTTTCAAGAAGTTGGGAAGATGTGTATTCCAAAAGTGATTTATTTCCTGTGAAGGAGCAAAACCACTCAACAAAAAAATGAAATTAATTATTTCTACCCAGTTGAAAATGGTCAATATGTACACAACACCATGTTAAATTGTACTGAAGCTGAGGCACTTTATGAGTAAGCAGAAATGAAGATCAGATAATTATTGGAGGAAGTAATCTGAACCATAACACAGTGAGCATTGAAGATAATTTATAGAGAATTCTAGCCCCACATGCAATCCATGCTAGAGCTCAATAACGTAATTTATGCTATTGTGATTATTATCTTCATATTTATCTATATTGTCTAGTACTGATTAGCAAGACAAAGATCTGTGTCAGGCAGTCAATGCAGAAGGAGAAACAACCATGTCCCAAGATAAAGCTAAAGCTCTTTATGCAACTATGAGCCTGAATTTGAACATGAATGTTTACCAAAACCTGGTTACTACAGATTGTACCAGCTATCAGACATTCCTCAGGTCCCTCAAAATTCACTCACAAAATAGAGACTGATGCTGTTTTCAGAATGGCCCACTAAGCTTTCCAAGAGTCTCTGGTGACTTTTATGTTCTTTGCCTTTGAGGCTGTTCTGAGTCCCTTTGACGCACACTATTTCCTCTCACACAGTTTGATGCTGGGTGAGTCTTGTGGCTATTGGTGTCCTGTCTACACTTGCTCATAACCTGCCTACCTAGAGATACATTGCTATACAGTTTTGCTGTAGATGGTGTTTGTGGGTCTTCGATTTTGTTCCTTTGCTTGTTCTATCTGGTTTTCCGAGAGTCTCAGAGATACTGCCATTTTGAAGACAATTTGAGAGATTTAAAAATTATTCTGCCAAAATAAGCTTCAACAGGCTTGGAAAAAATTGAAATCATACAATGTATGTACTCTGACCTCCATGGAATTAAGTTAGAAATCAACAACAGAAAACTATTTGGGAAATTACCAAATATGCTGAGATTAAACAACACATTCCTAAATAAATCAATGAGTTAAACAAATAAGAAAAATTATAACATACTTTAAGATGAGTAAAAGCAAAACACAACATATCAAAACTTATTAGATGCAATTAAGCAGTATTTAGGGACAAGAATTTAGCTATAAATGCTTAAATCAAAAAAGAAGAAAGATCAAAATCAGTGGCCTAAACTTCTACCTGAAGAAACTAGAAGAAGAAGACCTAAAGAGGGCAGATGGAAAGAAATAATAGATATTAACAAAAGAAAAAAAGAGGACAAAAAATAAAATCAGCACAACCAAATTTACGTCTTTGAAAATGGACAAAAGTTAGCTAGATTAACCAAAAAACAGAGAGATAGTAAAGACTTAAGTTACAAAAAGCATGAATGATAGATGGAATATCACAACCAGCCTGAGAGAAATAAAAAGGATTATAGAAAAATACAGTGAGCAATTATGAGCAATTTTATGCCAACAAATTAGATAACTGCTATGCTTATTCCTCCAAAATTCGTAGGTTGAAACCTAACCCCCAGTGGAATGATATTATGAAGAGGGATCTTTGTGAGATAATTAGGTGGAGCCCTCATGAATGAGATTAGTGCTTTTTTAAAAGAAACTCCAGAGACCTCCCTTCTCTCCTTCCAGCATGTGAGGACACAAAGAAAAAGACAGCTATCTATGAGCTAGAAAGTGAGTCCTTACTAGACGCTGAATCTGCCTGTGCCTTAATCCTGGACTTCCTAGCTTCAAGAAATGTGAGAAATAAATTTCTGTTGTTTGTAAGCCACCCAGTTTATGGTGTTCTGTTCTAGCATGCCAAACAGGTTAACACAATAACCTAGATGAAATGAACAAATTCCTAGAAAGACACAAACTACTGAAACTGAATCCAGAAGAAACAGAAAATCTGAATAGACCAAGAGATTAAACTACTAATAAAAACACTTCCCTCAAAGAAAAGCCTAGGCCCAGATGGTTTCAATGGTAAATTTTTCAAACTTTTTAAAGAAGAGTTAACACCAACGTTTTATAGATTCTTCCAAAAAAAATAGAAGAGAAAGGGCTACATCCTAGCACATTCTAGGAGGCCAGTATTACCTTTAAACTAAGACTAACAAAGAAAACTGCACACTTATTTCTCTTACTAATATGGACACAAAAATCTTCAAAAAAAAAAAAAAAAAACAACAACAACAAACTGAATCCAGCAAGATATAAGAAGGTTTACTCACAATAACTGAGTAATATTTATCCCGAAATGCAAGGTTTGTTGAACATACAAAAATCAATCAAGAGACCATATGCATAGAATGAAGGACAAAAACCAAATGATTGTTTCAATAGACACAGAGAAATCATTTGGCAAAATTCAACACTGTAAAAACATTCAACAAACTAAACAGAAAGAGGACTTCCTCAATTTGATAAAGGGAATCTAAGAAAAAAATCTACAATTAACATCATACTAAATGGTGAAAGACTGCTTTCTCCCTCTACTTAGGAACAAAAGAAGGATGTCCTCTTACACAACTTCTATTCAACATTTTACTGGAAATTCTAGCTAGAGCAATCAGTCAAGAAAAAGTAATAAAAAGCATCTAGATTGAAAAACAAGTAAAACTATCTATATACTGATGGCATTATCTTGTATATAGAATATCTCAAAGAATTCATAAAATAATTATTAGAACTAAAAGCAATTCAGCAAGGTTTCAAAATACAAGATCAATATACAAAATTAATTATATTTCTATATATTACCAATACACAATCTGGAAATAAAACTTTAAAATAATTCTATTTAAAATAGCACCAGAAGAATAAAATATTTATAAATACATTTAACAAAAATGCAAGACTTGTATATTGAAAACTACAAAACATTTTTGAAAGAATTAAAGACATAAATAAAGGAAAAACATCCCCCTGTTCATGCATTGGAAGACTTAATAATGTGAAAATGGCAATACTTTCAAAATTGATCCATAGATTAAATGCAGTCCTCATCAAAATATCACTGCCTTTTTGGCAGATACTGAATAGCTATGCTAAAATGCATATGAAAATGTAGGTGACTCAGAATAGCAGAACAATCTCAAAGAACAAAATTGAAAGTTTTACAGTTCCCAATTTCAAATCTTATTACAATCTAGAGTAACCAAGACAAAGTGGTATTAGCATAAAGATAGACACATACACCAATGGAATGAGATTGAGAGTCCAGAATTTATGGTTAATTGATTGTTGATATTTCAGTTTCAAACATACATGGCCAAATTGTGCCTCAAAGACCATTTACTTCTATATTCCTACTGGAAACATGTAAGACTTCACCTCACTCTTGCCTAAACTGTGTATTATGTTTTTCATATCTTTGTCAATAATTTTCCACAAGAGTTCAAAGACAATTCAATTGGAAATGAACAGACTTTTCAACAAACATTTCTCAGACATATCCATGCAAAATATTGATGTTGGAACTCTTCCTCACAACCTATGCAAAAATATATTTAAGTTAGACCAAAGACCTAATGTAAGAGCTAAAACTATAAGACTCTTAAAAGTAAACATAGGTATAAATCTTCATGATCCTGGATTAAGCAACAGTTTCTTAGATATGCCAACAAAATCACAAACAACAAAGAAGAAAAACCATAAATTGGACTGCACCAAAATTCAAAACTTCTGTGCTCCCAAAGACACAATGAAGAAAGTGAAAAGACAACCAACAAAATGGGTAAAAATATTTGCAAATCATATATCTGGCAAGGGACTTAGTAGATAAATAATTCCTAAAACTCAATAAAAAGACAAATAACTCAATTAAAAAATAGCCAAATGATCTGAATAGACATTCTTCCAGGGAAGATATACAAATGATATACTAATTAGATATACTAATGAATACATCATGAAGATTCTCGACATCAGTAGTCATCAGGGAAATACAAAATAAAACTCAGTGAGAAACCATTTCATATCCACTAGATGGCTAGTATCAAAAAGTCAGATAACAAGTGTTGGCAAGAACATGGAAAAATGGGGACCCTCATACACAGCTAGTGGGAATGTAAAATGGTGCAACCACTTTAGAAAACAGGATGACAGTTCCTTAATTAAATTTAGAGTTACTATATGTATCAGTCAAGATTTTCCAGAGAAACAGAAATAGGATAATGATTACATATCTATACATCTATATGTACCTATATATCTATGTTTTATATGGATATATAAGAATACACACGCATATGTGTATATATACGCACATAGAGAGAGAGAGAGAGAGAAGGATTGGTCACTTTTAAGGAATTGGCTCTCCTCTTTGAGGTGGCTGGAAAGTTTGAAATCCATAGGGCAGGTCCAGAGTCTAGAAAGTCAGGCACAATTTCCATGTTATAATCTTGAGGTGGTATTCCTTCTTCTCCTTAGAGACTGCAGTTTTTGCTCTTAAAATTTTCAACTGATTGGATAAGTTTCAACTACATTATAGAACATATCCTTTAGTTAAAATCAACTGTAAATGTTAATCACACATACAAAATACCTTCACAGCAACATCTAGACTGGTGTTTGACCAAAAACTGGGTATGATGCGTACTATGGCCTAGCAAAGTTGACATATAAAATCAACCATCACACTGTGTGACCCATCAACTACACTCATATATATATATATATATATTCCCAAGGGAATTGAAAACATATGTCCACACCAAAATTTGTGCAAGAATGTTCATAGCAACATTGTTCATAATAGCCAAAGAAATGGAAACAACCCAAATTTCCATTAATTTCTAGAAGGTATACACAAAATTTGGTATATCCATACAAGTATAATATTGTTTGGTAATAGAGCAACAAAATGCTAACTCATGCTGCAAAATTGATGAACCCTAAAACCATGGTGCTAAGTAAAAAATGCCAGTCACAAAAGACATGTTATTTGATTCCATTTTTATGAAATATCTAGACTAGAAAAATCTATATAGACAAATGGTGGATTAATGATTGCCTTGGGCCACTGGGGAGGAACCAGGAAGAAGGGGATGGGGATGAACTGCTAATGAGTACAAACTTTCTCTTTGGGGTAATAGAAATGTTCTAAAGTTAGATTACTGTGGTCGTGCACAACTCTATAAAGATGCTAAACCCTTTGGATTATACACTTTAAACGTTTGACATTTGTGCTATATATATATCTCAAAATAGCTGTTACAACATATGCTGCACTGCCACCTACACCTTACATCCTCCAAGAATTTTTCTTGTTATTCTTTAGGCAATGGTAAATTATTGTTCCACCTTATATACACAATTGTTAGTTTCTTAAGGGCAAAGTTTGGAAGTAATTCTTCCCTCTACTCTCAGGACACCCTGCTAGATGCCTACAAGAGGGGATCAATATGTGAATCCATCGCTACATAATTAAATTCTCGAGTTACTTGCAATTCTTGAATTTCTTTTAATGAAGTTAGCCAAGTTATAAAATATATCTAAGGCACAAAACATGATATACAGGCAATGATTACTTTAAGCTATTAAAATAGACAATTATAACCATTTCTTGAGAAGCTGAATTCTAAAATGGCAGTGATGTTATACAGAAGATCCAAAAGTATTTTCATGTGAAAATAGTTCCAGAAAATCTTTCTCAGTTTGGGAAACACAAATATTGTTGATGTAAATGTCTTTTTAAAAGAAGATGTTTATTGTTTTATTTCTGGTTCTATAAGTAATGCCTCTTTATTATACAATTCAAAAATAAAGAAAAGTATAAGGAGGAAAATTATGAAAAGACCACTAAACTATGTTTCTGTATTTCTGGCTTGTATTCTTTATTGTGGTAACATATATATAACATAAAACTTATAGTCTTAACCATTTTTAACTGTACAGTTCAGTGGTTTTAAGTGCATTTTCATTGTGGGGTACAAATATCTTTTAAAATGAAGAAACTAATTATGTAATTTAACCCTGAGTGACAAAACTCAGAGAAATATATGGAGGCGGAGAAATATATGGAGGGGAGAAAAGCAAGAAAGGCCACTGCAATCAGAGGGGCTTTTATCTGTATATATTTTATTGTGCAATGTCTGTTTAAAACAGTTTTTATAAGGAGTCCTACTGCTTTCAAGAAGTTCAGGCATACTTACAGATATGGAATAATACAGACCACACAACTTCAGATTCCCAGTATTTGAGATGAAATGAGACACAAAAGCAAAAGTTAGTTCTCTGCAGGTAAGATCTTTCTTGGAGACTTCTCTTGAGGACTGCGCATGTACAGTGGATACAGGGCCAAGTGCTCACAGTAACTGCATGTGCATATCATGCCCTAGAGAATGCAACTTAACAACAAATACCACAGAAATACAAAGCATTATAAGAGAAAATATGTTTCAATGTTTTAATATATGATATGTGTATACCGGCTAAATATCAACCCTGATAGGAGAAAGAAATTTCTTGGGAAACACTTACAAAGAAGGATTTTATGTATATATTCATTTCTTCTAGGCTATCCAATATATTGGTGTCTACCTTTTTATAGTATTCACTGTTGTAATTTTTCCTCTTTCTTTTCTGATTTTATATGTTTGAGTTTTATCACTTTTTACCTTTGTGAATCTGGCTAAAGGTTTGCCAATTTTGTTTCTCTTTTCAAAGTGCCAGCTGTTAGTTTCATTAATCTTTTCTATTTTTTTTAGTCTCTAGTTCATTTATTTCTACTCTGATTTTTATTATTTCCTTCCTTCTACTGACTTTGGGCTTCATTTATTCTTCCTTTTTTCTAGTTCCTATAGTATAGCATTAAATTGTTTATTTGAGATTTTTCTTCTTTCTTGAGGTAGGCCTGTATTGCTATAAACTTTCTTCTTAGTACTTCTTTTACTGCATCCCAAAGATTTTGGTACGTTGTATTTTCATTTTCATTTGTCTCTAGGTTTTTTTTCCTCCTTTGATTTATTAATTCATCCAATAGTTGTTTGGTAGCTTGTTGTTTAGTATACACATATTTGTGACTTTTCTAGCTTTCTTCTTGTAGTTGATTTCTAGTTTCACACTCTTGTTGGAAAAGATGCTGGACATGATTTCAGTCTTCTTAAATTTATTGAGAATCATTTTGCTTCCTAACATATGGTCTATTCTTGAGAATGTTCTATGTGCAATTGAGAATTATGTGTATTCTGCTGCTTTTGGACAGAATGTACTCTCTCTATATATGAAGTCCCTCTGGTCTAATATTTCATGCAAGGTCAATGTTTCCGTGTTGACTTCCTGTCTGGATGATATATCCATTAATGTAAGTGGGGTATTAAAGTCCCCTATTATTATGGTGCTGCTATCAATTTCTCCCTTTAGGTTTGTTAATAGTTGCATTATACACTTTGGTGCTCCTATGTCAGGTGAATATATGTTAATAAATGTTATGTCTTCATGGTGGATTGTCCCCTTTATTGTTATATAATGTCCATCTTTGTCTCTTATTTTCTTTTTTTGGCTTGAAGTCTGTTGTGTCTGGCACAAGTATGGCTACACTGCTTTCTTTTGGTTGCTATTTCCTTGCAGTATCATCTTCCATCCCTTCACTTTGAACTATGTTTGTCTTTAGAGCTGAGATGGCTCTCCTGAAGACAGCATATTTTTGAGTCTTGTTTTTTAATCCACGCAAGCCACTCTGTGTTTTTTGATTGATCAATTTAATCCATTTACATTAAGGGTGAATATTCATATATGATGGCTTAATACTGCCATTTTATCTTTTGTTTTCTGGTTGCTTTATTTTTCTATTGTTTCTTTTTTCTAGTGTTTCTTCTGCCATTTCAGTTTGGTGGTTTTCTGTGATTTTTTTCTTAGTTTCTTCTTTTTTATGTTTTGTGTCTCTGCTCTGAATATTTGTTTTGTGGATACCATGAGATTTGTATAAAAGATCTCATAGATGAGATACTCCTTTTTCTGCTAATAGCATCTTGTCTCCATTTGCCTATGCAGATTCAATTCTCTTTCCTCTTCCCCTTCTATGTTTTTGTTGTCAGAAATCATCCCTTTTTATGCTGTGAGTTCATTACCAAATTGAGGTGGTCATAGCTATTTTTAATGCTTCCCTTCCTGTTAGCGTTTATGTTATAATGAAGTGTTCACTAACCTATTCTGATATAGAGTTGCAATTTTCTAATTCTATCTGTCTATTTATCACCTTGCTCAAAGGCTTGTACCTTTGCCTTTTAGTTGCAGGTAGGAAAGATCCTTTCAACGTTTCTTTAAGGCAGGTTTAGGGGACAATGAATTCCTTCAGCTTCTGTTTGTTTGGGAAAGCCTTTATTTCTCCTTCATATTGACAGACAACTTTGCTGGATAGAGTATTCTTTGCTGACAGTTTTTGTCTTTCAATATGTTGAATATATTATTCCACTCTCTCCTGGCATATAGAATTTCTGTGGAGAAATCTGCTGATAGCTTAATGGGGCTTCCATGTAGTTTATGACTTTTAACAATTTTATTATCATGTGTCTTGGAAAAGATTTTTATGTGTTGAGATAATTAGGTGTTTTTTTACATTCATGTACTTATATATCTAGCTCCTTTCCCAGGTTTGGAAAGGTCTCAGGGATTATTTCTTTAAATATGCTATCTGCTCTGTTCTTTCTTTCTTCTTCTTCTGGGATACCCATTATCCTCATGTTGCCCTTTCTAATGGAGTCGGATAATTCTCCTAGAATCTCTACCTTTTTAAAAAATCTTAGTTTTCTCTGCTTTTCTACCTGCATCACTTCTAGGTTTCTATCTTTGAGCTTGCTAATTCTTTCTTTCATATGGTCTGCTGTATTTCCAGGACTTTCCAATGCACTCTTCATTTCATTTATTGAGTTCTTCCACTCCAGAATGTCTGTTTAGTTCTTTCTGAGAGTTTCCATCTGCTTGATAAACTATTCCTTCTGTTCACGGATTTTTTTCCCAAGCTCATTAAACTGACTTGCCGAGTTTTCTTGTAGCTCGGTAAGTTTCTTCATGACAGTTATTTTGAATTCTTTATTAGTTAGATCACAATCTTCCGTGACTTTATGTTTGGTTTCTGGAGAATTGTTATTTTCTTTGTGGTGCCATTTTACCATGGGTTTTCATGGTGCATGATGATTTATTCCTCTGCTGGCACATTGTTATAGTGAACAGTTTTCTTATTTAGGTTCAACTTTGTTTGTTTTGGTTCTAACTATTCAACTGGCTCAAGATTAGATGCTTTTCTTTTGTTTCTCCGTAGGTGGTGCAATAGCATCAGTTTTTGGTTTCTCTTCACTGAACTGACTCTGCATATATTTGAGATTTGACAATTTCCACCCTCTGCCACCTCTATTAGGTGTGTCACTGGCACTCTCCTCATTGCAGCCTGTGGCTCGACGGGGTCACTGATGCCTTGATGTTGTCATTGCTGCTGCAGCCACTGGCTTCATCATGAGGCATGCAAGGATGGCTGATGCCTCTGAAAGGTACAGGATGACCTGGTTTGAAAGCACTGTCACTGTGGTGGTAGAAGGCAGAGGGTGATAAGGGTGCTGGGTTCACAGGGGATCACCTCCACTGTTGTCTGCTTCCTTGTGGCTGCAGGTGCCACTGTGATTAGGAGGCCAGAGTCATGTGCATGCCTCTGCTGCTGCCAGCTGACTCTGAGTCACAACCAGAGGCCTTGGATCACAGGGCTCTGCCTCCACCCATGCTCCACCCACTGTGGCTTCAGGCACCACCATGAGCAGAAGGCCAGAGTTGCTCATGTGAATCTGCTGCTGCCCAACAGGTTCTATGGGCCTGGGGATGGCTGACTCAGCTGCTGTGGCCAGGGATCCAGGATCCTGGGTACTGCCTTCATTCTTCCCCTGGAGTGCCTCCTCTATGTGCTGCAATTCACCCACCTTTGTATAGACTGATGTGTCTATTTATATATATATATATATATTTTTTTTTTGAGGAAGATTGGCCCTGAGCTAACATCCATCTCCAATCTTCCTCCTTTTTCCTCTCCAAAGCCCCCATAGATAGTTGTATGTCATAGTTGTGCATCCTTTTACTTGCTCTATATGGGACACCACATCAGCATGGCTTGATGTGCAGTGTGTAGGTCCTTGCCTAGGATCCAAACTAGCGACCCCCAGGCTGACAAAGTGGAGCTCACGTACTTAACCACTACGCCACTGGGCCAGCCCCCTGATTTGTGTAGTTTTTTGGCATCCTGGTGTGTTCGGCAATGTAGCTTTTGTTGAGTGATGGATATTTGACTTGCTATGGATTGAAGGGGAGAGATAAAGGGATCCTCTCATGGTGCCATGATGATGACATCCCAGCAACAATATTTTGCACAAATAATAATGGATGTGACATAAATAACTGTAAAAATGATTTTTGGAAAATGTTATGGATAAAAATCACAAGATACTAGTGAAGGAAAGGGTTTAGCTTGCAATTTGAATAGAGATATATACCATGTTCATGGATGGGAGCAATTGCTATCCAAAAGGTAACAATTATCTCAAAACTAATGTACAAATTTGAGGCAATTCTAATAAAAATTCCAAAAGTTGCTTTCGTAGAATTTATGGAGCTAATTTTAATACTTATGGAAGAGCAAAGGCTAAAATGACTAATATTTGGAAAAATTAACTTGAAATCTTGCCTTATAATATCTCAAGTCTTATTATAGTATCTTATTACTTAAGAGCATAGTATTGACATAGGAATACACACACACACACACACACACACACACAAATGAAAGTATAGAGAGAACCATGAAGCAGAGGCAACATGGGTAAAGACATGATATATCACAGAAGTGACATCAGAGAGCAGTGGGGAAATAATGAAATACATCAGAAATGGTGCTAGAACAATTGATAGTTCTTTTGAAAAAGAAAATCAAATTGGACCCCTAATATAACACTGATTAAAATAAGCTATTTTTTAAATAAATGTTTATACATACTATGTTTCAGTCACTGTTCCAAGTATTTCACATATATTCACTCATGTTGTAATCAAAACTACTCTTTGACATAGGTACTGTTACAATCATTATACTATCATTATCCACATTTTCAAAAGAGCCAACTGAGGTAGACATAAAAACACAATGTTAAAATTATAAGAGATATTTTTCTGACTTCTGGATAGATAACAGCATCTTCTTAAAAATTCACAAAGCAAACATTATAAAGAAAAATAATGATGCATTTCACAACATTAAAATCAAAACTTCTGTTTTACAAAAATAAGACAAAAGATTTAAAAGGTAAATCAAAGCTTGAGATAAGGCAATATTATCCCAAATTTATAAAGAAACTTTTCAAATTCTAGAGAAAAAAAATAAGTGAAGCATAAAATTCACAGAAAGTGAAGCAAAGATGGCTAAGAAATATATCAAAATATGCTAAGCTTCACTAGCAATGAGGAAATGCCGTAGTGAGATTCCACTTCATATACATCAGATTCTCAAAAGTAAAAAAGCTGAAAAATGCCACATGTTGGGGAAGAATGGAATAAACTGGAACTCTCCTGCACTGCTGATAGAGTACAAATTGGTCCAACCAATCTGAATGAACAATTAGGTATCATCTCATAAAACCATGAGTTTGAATCATTCTTGCACCTCTAGTTTACTTCATACCAACACTAGAAATGACACACACATACACACAGAGAAATACATTCCTGGGTTGCATATTTAGTTTTATATGAAAGAACTCAAAGTTAATTTTAAATTGGTATTTTGTTGAGCAAGTGATAGACCCTCAGATATTGGGAAATACTATGGGAAGTCACAATGCCTATTTGAACGTATTCATGAAAGATACCAATGTTTCAAAAGCTGTTACTTCTAGTTCTACACTGTCAATGAAAAATATTCTTTGAGAGGGAAACTAGTCTCTTGGAACAGACCTTTTCCTATGAAAATGTCTGATGCTCCTCAAATCTACCTAATGGAAGAAGGGAGCCTATTTCCTTCAGTTTCATAGAGACAAAGAATAATCCTTTTCTAGCCCCTTGTCAGTTCTAAGTAAATGAGGGCTCTTCTCAAAAGTGGGCTCATGGTGATGGGTATAGGAAATACTTGAACAAAGCTCTTACAGACAAAATTCTGTCACTACATAATGCACATTCTGCTTTCCTCCTATAAGACTTCTAATGATGGAGAATGTAGTGGTAGATTCTACTCTAGCTCATTTTCAAAGGAGCCTAAATCTTCTATTATCAATTGGACCACAAAATTCTACTCCTGTGTTCTGTAATCTTGGCCATCTTTACCATCCAGCAAAAACATTGCTTGCTTTGTTATGAAGCTCGTCCTTTTACTGTTTTGCACACTAGGAAGGACAGAGTCCATTGAGTGACCCAATTTGGTGGTAACCTGTAGAAGAATATTTCAACATGCCTCTTGTCTTAATCCTCTATGTTACGCATATTTTGCTTAAAGCAATGCTACTTCCAATCATCAGTGAAAAAATTCAGTGTGAATACACACAAAATGCATATGTAAACCAATTCAATGCAATTAGAGTATAAGTAGAATTAGTTTTCCCATTCCCAGGTCCCCTTCTATTTCTATAGAAATAGAATTATTTCTATAATTAGAATTAGCAATTAGAGAGTCTAGTAGTTTCTTGTTCAGGTCTGATAACTTTTCTGTTACTGGAGAACTATTTATGGTCTCTTTTTAAATCAGGAATACTTCTTCAAATGTCTATTCTTTGATAGCAACAGGTGGTAGAATTTGCCTGGGATCCAGTTTACACCGTGTTTTGAAAGAGCTCTCATTTTAAAGAGACTCTTAGTTCCCATGATTTTAGATCAATTTTTGTTGTTGTTTATTTTCTTTTAAAGGAGACAGAAGCATGGTGAAGTGAACAGGAAACTGGGTAAAGGAAAACTGTTTCTCTACTCACGATACTTAGGACACCAAATGTGTGTGGGATTTTCCCCATACCAACCAATTTTCCAACTCTCTGGACACCAACTGCTTGTCCTACAATTTAATTAAATTCTGACACTAATGACTCAGTTAGCATCAGACTCCACAGGTTAAGGGCTTTTTCCCACAAGACTACCCTCACTTCAGTTGACAGTCACAAGTAATAGGTCCCCAGGGTCCTCACACTTCTGTCTAACTTGGCTACTGTAGGGGAAGAAGGAATTTTCCTCTACCCTTCTAGTTTCTTTTGGCCAGTCTAAGGATTAAATTGACATAAGACAAAATAACAGGAGAAAATCAAACAAAGTTTAATAACATGTTTCCATGGGAGAAATCTAGGAAAACCGAATAGCTCATTGAAAAGGCCAAGGTCACCACTTTAAATACCATCTTCAGCTAAAGACAAAAGAGGATGTTAGGGGTAGTGGTTTGGGACTTCAAAGGGGAGGAGGGCAGTTCACATGGATATGGAAAAGCAAATGTTTGGGAAACAAACGCTTGCCAGGCCTTGCAGAGACAATCAGACATGGAGAGGACTTCGATCAAATGGGTCTTTCTAGGTTCCTCCCTGTCTACCACATCAAGTTCATATTATACTAGTATACTATACTACTATAATCAGTATCTGTGGTGATAGCTCCTTCCTGAAACAGGCCTTCTGAATTTTTTAGGCAGTTAGGGGGAACATGGAAGTTTCTTCCTGAGTCTTTTGTTCTCAGGAATAACTAGCCCAAAATAATCAAACTCAGAGACACACTTTGGGGTGGCAAATTCTGCTCCCTTAGGTTACAAATTTGGGAGTTCCCACAATCTCTCCACCTCAGGATTGGTAACTTGTTAGAAGTGCTCACAAAACTCAGGGAAGCACTTTACTTACATTTTCTGATTTGTTATAAAGAATATTTTAAGAGATAGAGATGAGCAGTCAGATGAATAGGCACATAGGACAAAGCCTGGAAGCATCCTGGGCTTGGGAGCTCCTGTCCCCGGGAGCTGGGGTGCACCACCCTCCTGGCATGGGGATGCACTCACCTGAAAGCTCTCCAAACCTGTAGCTTAAAAATGTTTATGTAGGCTTCATCACATAGGCATGATCAATTATTAACTCAATCTCCAGCACCTCTTCCCTCCCTGGAAGATGAAGGGTGGGACTGAAAGTTCCAAGCTTCTAATCACGGCTTGGTCTTTCTGGTGACGAGTCCTCATCCTGAACCTATCCAAGATCCAACAAGATTCACTTCATTAGAACAAAAGACAATCCTACCACCCAAGGAATTCCAGGAGGGAATTTAAGAGCTCTGTGTAGGATGCTACTACTCCCATCACTCAGCAAATCACAAGGATTTTAGGAGCTCTGTGTCAGGAACCAAGGGCACAGATAAACTATATTTCTTATCATGTCACACTGGGGGACAGAACATGTACTTTCAGCATTTGCTTTCATTCTACATTTTCTTAGTCAACTTTCTCAGCAAAGTTGATACTGTCAACTGTAATCTAAAGGGGAAACATATACACAGTATTAGCTAAATTTTAAAAGTTTTACAATACAAAACATTTAAGGGAATGTGGAGAAATCCCAACTTTTATACACTGTCTGTAGAAGGATACAGTTTTGCAGCTTCTCTGTAAGACAATTTGCCAATATCTTTCAAAATTAAAAAAAATGTATACACATATTCCAAAATTTTTTATGTGTGAAGTTTACTTAAGGCTATATTCCCAAAGTATGTGCAAGCAAGCAACTGAGATTAACTAAAATGTCCATCAAATGGAGACTGGCTAAAAATTACATTGTATTCATATCACAGAATAATCTATGGCCTAATGAAGTAAATGTCAATGTGATGATATGGACAAATATCCATAAAAATGTATTTTAAAAGACAAAAAGAAAGGTTTAAAAAATGTATAGTGTGATACCTTATTGTCAATAAATAAATGGATAGATGTGGGAATGAGGAAAAGGAAGAGAGATGAATATATATATATATATATATATATACACACACACACACATATATAAATATATTTTATACAATGTATCTTTTTTGTTGCTCTTTAAGAAAGGGATTGATGTAAAATTCAAACAGCAGTCAAATTCGGGATAAAGGAGGAGGTGAGAGGGAGGGAACTTTTTGCTTTTCTGTTTGTACTTTTCTGAATAATTTATACATTCTACATTACTTTTTTTGTTTAGAAAGTACCCCCCAAAATACCTATGCTTTGTTATGTGTTAGATTTTGTGTCTTTTTTACTTGTCTGTATTAAAAATACTATGCCAAACACAAGTAAATATCTCTCTCTAATTATCTGATGTCGTGCAGAAATGATTCTAAAATAGCCAGAGAAGCAGATGATCTTTAAGCTCCAACAGATGGCTAGTGCCTTGAACCTTTGCTCAGCACTCCAGCCTGGGAAGAGCCCTTCTTCCTGGCTTCTCTACTATCCCCAATTTCTCATATGTTACATTCTTTCCATCTCCCCTGCTAGGATCCACTACTGTGAGGGCATGACTAGTGCTTGTCACAGGCATCTTGTTCTCCAGGACCAGCAGGTTCATGGCACCTAATAAGCATTCTAGAAAGAGACATTTGGGGGCTGGCCCAGTGGTGTAGTGGTTAAGTTCGTAAGTTCCGCTTCGGCAGCCTGAGGTTTGCTGGTTCAGATCCTGGGCCCAGATCTACTCGCCGCTCATCAAGCCATGCTGTGGCAGCATCCCACATACAAAATAAAGGAAGATGGGCACAGATGTTAGCTCAGGACTAATCTTCCTCATCAAAAAGAGGAAGATTGGCAATGGATGTTAGCTCAGGGGCCAGTCTTCCTCACAAAAAAAAAAACCCCAAAAAACAAAGAGGCATTGGACGAATTAATTTAATGAATACAGTCTTGGTGATTTTGCCATCCCCATCTGCAACCAACCATAAAGGGCCTGTTTTTCAGAGAAAGTATCTTGTTGAAGATGCTGTGGTCATGAAGAAGTCCCTGTTTTCTGGAAGAAATATGTCCTCGATCGAGATATTTACAACTCAGTTGGTACCCAAGAGAAGAGTATGGTCTATTTTGTGTGTGAATTATATATCCACTCAAAGATGACAATGCCACTCAGATATTTAAGCAATTGTAGTTTTGGTTTCAAATGGGACACATTACTTGGATTAGGTTTCCTTAGTCAGCTCCCTGTCATTCCCTTATATCAGATGTCTGGGGTGAATTCAAACCACTTTTAATGACAAACCCACTCCTGGATTTTTCTCCAGAGCTTCATAAAGTTGATGAACTATCTGTTGAAGGAAGTTATTACTTGAAATGAATTTTTGAACAATAACTAATTTTTCCCCATGAAAGAAAGATGTAAAGTGCGTGTTTGTCCCTGTTTGGAGACCTTGCATCCTCTCCTCAATAGAGAAAATGGATGTCTGCACATCTAGGGTTTCCTTCTCTTCAGGAGGGGTCCTTCCTCATCCTGTTTTTTGGATCTTGGATTTACATAGCTTGGCTTTTAGAACAGTTCTAGAGAAGAAACCTTCTCAAATAGTTAATTATTTGCAATATTTTGCAGACCCACTGACTCCAGTTATATGTTCCAAAAAGAAAACTCCCCTTTATGACCTTATCAAACACCATTCTTCAACTTATCCTGTCCTTTGCACCCCAACCTCACTGATCTTATTTTAGGTTTCACTATTAGGTTGACCAGATAGCATAAAAATGACATTTGAATGTTTTGATCTACAAAAATGGCAGTGTCATGTGACTCCATAATCTCTCCTAAAATAAGACCATGGCATATCTCTCTAGAAGGCTTCTCACACATTCACCTTTCACTTAGTTAATTCCTATGCACCTTTTGGTTTGTACCCTAGACATGCTGTTATCATAGAAACTAGTATCAAGTCTAAGACAGTTCCTTTCTAACACACCCACCTAGCTTCCTCCAGATCTCCTGATGTAAATATTGGATGCATGTCTCTCTCCTCTAACAGACAGTGAAATATATGACATTAGAGACCTTGTTCATTTGCTTATTCTTCCATACTAAAATCTAGGAATCAAAGTTGGCACCTGGTACATGGCAAGTGCTCTATTAAATTTTAATGCGTAGATGAAACATTAAGCCTGTAGGGTCCATTACAGAAGTTTATATCTGAAAGGTGTTCTCATTATTATTTAATGATATCTCTTCATTTTAACAAAGAAAAATGCTTAAAGAGTATATAACTGACTTACAAAACTAGCTACTTAGTGCCTCAAATTCAAATGTATGAGATAATAGCTTAGTTCAGCATTTAAAATTTTTTGAATTTCTAGCCTCACACTAAATATCCTGTGCACACTAATCTCATACTGAATTTTGAAATACTACATGGATATTTACTAACTTGCATTTCTTTTGTCTGTTATAGCTTATCCTGAGATGAATCTAAACATCCTTGTAGTCAAGGAAAAGAACATAAGATAAAGAAATTCTATGGTTCCAAAGTTAAATAACTGTAAAAGAATTCAGGGTTAATTGTGAGCTACTTATGGCAATTAAAAATTAACTGTGCCATAGGAGACTTGAAGCCTAGCTGAAAATCAAGTTTCGATATTGAAGTCTTTGCTTCTATCCAGAAGCTGGGGACAATGAAGGGCTTGGTCCTAGTACTGATGCACTTATGGGCAAAGGGCAGGTACTGGAGGCCTTGCCTACTTGACATTCAGTTCCTAGTAGGTAACTTAAGCACAGAGATTAAGAGGTAGGGAAATTTCCCAGGTCAATTTTTGTCAGTACATCTGTAATGCCATGAGAGATTTTTGAACATGTGGAATAAAGTGATGGATATTGAGAATAACAATACAAAGACAGTGACCATTAACATTTATTAAGCAGTTTCTCAATGTTAGGCTCCATCTTATTATTCTACCCACAACTCAAGGGGATGTTAACCTTGGATATCAACAGTCTACAGATGAGTGTACTATGCCCCAAATCTTCTTGACCATGGTTACTAAAGTCAGTAAATTGAAGAGCAGGGGTGTTAACCAAGATTGTTGGTTACAGCAAATTTGAACCTGCAAGACACTGGGAGGGAAATTATGAAATGTGGTTGGTGAAATAACTGTGGTGGAGGTGTAACAACTGGCCATGCAATGCCTCTAGACAGTGAAATAGTGTGTGGATGATGGCCTGCTCTCCTGGCCATTACAGGCCTTTTTAACAAAGGTGTTCTTAAATATTTAATGGCTCCACACTCTACCTTATACAGGGAACTTAGTGGAATTAAAATTTTTAGCAGAAAATGTTTCCAGTACAGTAATGGGAACCAGAGCATGCATTAATCTGAAGTCCAAGGAATTAAGTTGATGGAATCTTGGAGATTTCTCAGCATTGACGATTTTTCATGGATAAGTTTCAGAGAAAGGGATTTAGTTCTTTTAGGGACTGATAAAAATAAAAGGGAGATTGGAACAAAACAGGAAATTCTAGAAATGGCCAAGATAGAAAATTAATTATAGAAACAAGAAATTAGGTGGATGTTAGAGCCGAGCAGAGGAGTTCTTTCGTCAGTGCAGAACTGGTGCAAAGCAGGACTGCAGTAAGGAGAAAATGAGGTGAGCAGTTACCAATGTTAGGGCACCACAATGAATGACACTGGCAAGCAACAGGGCTAGGTGATTTATGTAACTTCTCTCATATTAATTGTTTCAATCCTTTTACTAGGTAGTTGTAACTAGTTCAAACCTGAAGATAAGAAAATTTAGACAAAAACTAAATAAATGCCTAATAGATGATAGGTACTCCAACCAGGTTTTATACCCAAGATACTAAATACCAAAACACATGCTCTCTCTAAGACACAGGAGATAAGTCAGTGAGGCCTGCTATGGTGAAGCCAGGACATCCATAAATAGAAGAAATGAGGCAGGTACTGGAATAGGAAGAAATAAATATTAGGATGCATTTGCTGATGAAAATGGTGATGATGGTGAAGAAGATGAAGATGACAATATTAACTGAATTCAATAACTGGAAGGCAGTAGAACACAGTGGTTAAGAACATGGGCTTGAAAATAGCCTCTCTGGATTTTTATGCAGGTTCTGGAACTTTCTACCTGTGTAAACTTAAGAGAATTATTTAACTTATCCATAACTTAATCTCCTCATGTAGAGAAATGAATTGTCAGTAGGTACGTTTTGACTGCTTGAATTGGCTTAATCAGTAGTAAAATGCTTTCTCTCATATAACGCAAAGCCTGGGGGAAGTCAGGCTCCAGGCACTGTAATCAGAGCTCTGGTTCTACTTCTCTACTATTTCCTTGGCTCTGCCCTCCTCTGTGCAGTCTTCATCCTTAGACTCAGGAAGGCAGCCATCCCTGGCATCACACCCAGGCCCATTAGAATGCAGAGGAGGGAAAAAGACCATGTCATCCTGCATCTTATGAAGAACAAGGAATTCTTTCTCAGAAGACTCCAGCAATTGTCCGCTCACTGGAAAACATGACTTCCCATTGGTCAGGGTTGGATCACATGTTCTTTCCCAAAATCATCATTAGCCAGATAGTAGGGCTGCCCAAATTGATTTAGCTAATCAGCCTCTACACCTGCATCTGGGATGGGGTCAAGTTCCCCCTGAGATATATAAAGAAGAACTGAAACAAATCAGATTGTTTTGAGAATGAAAGAGGGAGAAATGGATGCTGGATAGACAAATGGTACTTGCTACGTAGAGTTATTGAGAAGCTTAAACAACATACTACATTTAAAGGGTGACAATAGATCCTGGAACATAATATATCCTCAGTAAATGTTAGCCCTTCTTATTGTCATGTGCCCAGCACTGAACCAGCACTTCATACAATTTAACCATCACCATTAGTCTATGACGTACGTAACACATTTTTTCTTTCATTTTACAAATGAAAAGAATAGAGACTCAAAGAGATTAAGAAATTTACTCAAAGTAAGAAATGTTAGTTCAGAAAAAAAGCTGGAATTTTAAGCTAAAGCTGTTTGAATGCAAAACTCATGACCCACAACTCTTTTGTTTAGTGTTTCCACCAAAATGAAAGAACACTAAAGTGTTACCATGGTAGGTGGAAAGCAACCATGATGCCATCTCCCCAGAGTATTTATACTCAAACTTTCATCACAGAGGGAAGGAGCACCCAGAGCCACAGCTTCTATGAACCAGAGTGCCAAGGGAGTCTTTCTTTATAGCACATTTCCTCCGCAGATCATTTTTATGTTGTTAAAGAGTATTACAGAGCAGACGCTCATTCTCTGTCTGTTCCTAATTACCAAGGTGCAAGGAATTTTGTCCATTATTTTCTTTCCTTTTCTAACGAAAATAATAGATCAATTACCTTGCATTCATGAGTGAAAGATTACGCCACGATACAAACGGTTTGGCTAATAACAAAGAAATAGGAATGGTCTATACTCACTTTCAGAAACTTGCTGAAGGGGACCTGAAAATATTTATAATTTTCACTCTATTAAAATTCAGGAAATTTATAAGGTCAATTGCCCATCTGCACAGAGTAGCATTGCAATTATCTTTCAGCCTGTGAAATATTGCAGGTTTTAAGGTTCACTCTTGCTTTGACAAGCTGTTATTTTACTCATTCAATAAACAGTGAAAGCAACACTTCTGGAACTGCCAATGTGTAAGCCCCAAAGGGAAAACACTCGCCTTCATAAAGCACTCCTAATTACAAGCAATATTCCAACAAATCCAATTTAGTAATTACAGAAATTTTCATGAAAAATTCACTTTCCCAAACAAAATGGTCTAACAATTGAATGATTTGAATTTTCAATCTGGGAAGGCAAACATTTTAAGGTTAGGATTTTAAACACAGCTTATCCCAGTGTCATTTTGAACTATATAGCGATTTTTCTCAGACAAAAAGCCACATTTTTATAGGAAAAAAAATAACAAGTGAATACAATTCATTTTAAAAGTAACTTCAAGTTTTAAGTTTAAAAGTTTTGAATTTTGCCTTGAAATTACTCTGTCAACTGTATGATTTTTTGAGTGTTCAGAATGAACTCTTTCCACAGTTGTAAACTCAAAAAGATTGATATATGACTCTTAAATCCATTTTCTCTTGTTACTTGACTCCTTCTAGCCCAGAGCATATTATCTAATTATAATGATGTGAATAAGTATCACAAACACATAATGTGTTGATAATGTGCCAGGCATTCTCCTAAGTCCTTTATATTTATTAACTCATTTAATCCTCCCAACAATCCAGTGATGTAGATACTAATAAATACCCAATTTAGAGATGAGGGGATAAAAGCTACAGAGGGGTTAGGTAGATTTCCGAAGGCCACAGTGGAAGTAAGTGACAAAAAAGGGATAAGGATGAGTGCCAGACATAGATTTTGGTCCATAGTAGGTACTCAAGAGTATTTGTTAAATGAGTGAATGAATGAATAAAAGAATGAAGAAAAGGATGGATGGGCACAATTAGACTTTGATTGTTCTCTACAATAATCCATGATATTTATGTAACTTTAGAATTCAGTGGGCATTTTATTTACATTAACTTATTTAATATTTGTCATAATCCTCCAGTGAGCTAGTAGGAGCTCCATTTTATATACAGGGAAGTCATCTATGAAGATCTTAGGGTTTTAGCCAGTATTCTTTGATTAGAGCTGCCAGACAATTAGTTACAAGTAAGGTCTAGTACATTGCCTGGCACATAATAGTTTTACAATGAATATATCTTGAATAGTTGTTTGTAGAAAATTATTGAGAGCTTAAATTATAATGTGACTAATTGGTTAGCTTTTTTCTTTTTCTGGTTTGGCCAATTCAGACTTTTCTTGTGTGCTGAGATGGTGCCTTATTGCACATATCTTCTCCCAGTTGGTAGGTTGTCATTTCATTTGTTGATGTTTCATTTCATTTCTTTTGCCATGCAGAAACTTTGTAGTTTGATGTAGTCCCATTTGTTTATTTTTTCTTTTGTTACTCTTGCCTAAGGAGACATAATATTCAAAAAGATACTGCTAAGGCTGATGTCAAAGAGCATACTTTCTATGTTTTCCTCTGGGAGTTTTGTTGTTTCAGATCTTACATTAATTTTGAGTTAATTTTTATGTATGTTTTAAGTTAATGGACTACATTCATTCTTCACATGTGGCTGTCCAGTTTTCCCAACACCATTTATTGAGAAGACTTTCATTTCTCCATTGTATGTTCTTGGCTCCTTTGTCAAAAACTAGACATAGTTTCCATAGATGTGTGGGTTTATCTCTAGGCTCTCAATTCTGTTCCATTGATCTGTGTATCTGTTTTTCTGCCAGTACCATGCTGTTTTGATTATTATATTTTGTAGTATATTTTAAAGTCAAGGAGTATGATATCTCCAGCTTGGTTCTTTTTTTATCAGGATTGCTTTGGCTATTAGGGGTCTTTTGTTGTTCCATATAAATTTTAGGATTCTTTGTTCTATTTCCATGAAAAATGTCATTAGGACTTTGATAGGGATTGCACTGAATCTGTAGACTGCTTTAGGTAATATGGACATTTAACTATCTTAATTCTTACAATCCATAAGAATACAATATCTTTCCATTTCTTTATGTCTTCTTCAATTTCTCTCAACAATGTTTTATAGTTTTCAGTGTACAGGTCTTTCACATCCTTGGTTAAATTTATCCCTAGGTATTTTAGTATTTTTTGTTGTAATTGTAAATGGGATTGTATTCCTGATTTCTCTTTCTGTTAGTTTGTTTTTCGTGTATAGAAATGCAATTGATTTTTGTATGCTGATTTTGTACCCTGCAAATTGACTGTATTTGCTTATTGTTTCTAATCATTTTTTGGTAAATTCTTTAGGGTTTCTATACATAAAATCATGTCATCTGCAAATAGTGACATACTATGTCTTCCTTACTAAATACTTTTTCCTCTCCAATTTGGATACTTGTTATCTCTTTTTCTTTCCTGATTGCTCTGGCTATGTTAAATAAGAGAGGTGAAAGTGGGCATCCTTGTCTTGTTCCCATTCTTAGAGGGATAACTTTCAGTTTTTCACCATTGAGTATGATATTGGTGTTGGTTTATCGTATGTGGCCTTTATTATATTCAGATACTTTCCTTCTATACCCATTTTATTGAGAGTTTTTCTCATAAATTGATGTTGAAACTTACCAAATGCTTTCTCTGCATCTATTACAGTGATCATATAATTTTTATTCTTCATTTTGTTAATGTGCTGTATCACATCAATTGATTTGTGGATGTTGAACCATGCCTGCGTCCCTAGAATAAATCACACTTGATTGCAGTGTATGATCCTAAAAGGCATTGTTGTATTCAATTTGCTAATATTGTTGAAGATTTTTGCATCTATGTTCATCAGCAATATTGGCCTGTAATTTTCCTTTTTTGTGTTGTCTTTGCTGTTGGTATCAGGGTAATATTGGCCTCGTAAAATGAGTTAGGAGGTATCCCATCCTCTTCTACTTTTTGGAAGAGTTTGACAAGGTTAGGTATTAAATCTTCCCTGAATATTTGATATAATTCACCAGAGAAGCCATCTGATTCTGGACTCTTTTTTTTTTTTTTTTGTAGGTTTTTGATTACTGTTTCAATCTCTTTACCGGTGATTGGTCTATTCTGTTATTGATCTATTTCTTCTTGATTCAGTTTTGGAAGGTTGTATGATTCTAAGAACATATCCATTTCTTCCAGGCTATCCAATCGATTGGCATATACCTTTCCACAGTATTCTTTTATAATCCTTTGTATTTCTCTGGTATCCATTGTAATTTCTTCTCTTTTATTTTTGCTTTTATTTATTTGCTCCTGATCCCTTCTTTTCTCAGTGAGTCTAGACAAGGATTTGTCAATTTTGTTTATCTTTTCAAAGAACCAGCTTCAAGTTTTATTGATCTTTTCCTTTGTCTTTTTAGTCTCTCTTTAATTTATTTCTGCTCTGATTTTTATTATTTTCTTCCTTCTACTGATTTGGGGCTTTGTTTGTTCTTTTTCTAGTCCTTTTATGTTTAGGGTTGGATATTTATTTGAGATTTTTCTTTTTTCTTAACATAGACCTGTATTGCTATAATATTCCCTCTTAGTACCACTTTTGCTGCATCCCACGGATTTTGGTATATTGTGTTTCAATTGTCATTTATCTCTAGGTAGTTTTTGATTTTTCCTTTGATTTCTTAATTGATCTAACAGTTGTTCAGTAGCATGTTGTTTAGTCTCCACACGTTTGTGACTTTTTCAGCTTTCTTCTTGTAGCTGATTTCTAATTTTATACCATTGTGGTCAGAAAAGATGCTTGATGTGATTTGAATCTTCTTAAAGTCGTTGAGCCTTGTTTTGCTTCCCCAAGTATGGCCTACCTTCGACAATGTTCCATGTGCACTTGAGAAGAATGTGTATTCTCTGCTTTTGAATGGAATGTTCTAAATATATTTATTAAGTGCATCTGGTCTAATGTCTCATTCAAGGCCAATGTTTCCTTTTTGACTTTCTGTCTGGATGATGTATCCATTGATATGAGTGGAATATTGAAGTTCCCTACTATTATTGTATTGCTGTCAATTTTTCCATTTAGGAAAGTCAATAGTTGCTTTATATACTTTGGTGCTCCTATGTTAGGTGCATGTACATTAATAAATGTTATGGCTTTGTGGTAGACTGCCCCCTTTATGATTATATGATGTCCATCTTTCTCTCTCTCTTATTATTATTATTTTTTTTTTTTTTTTTGTAGCTTGACGTCTCTTTTGTCTGATCTAAGTATGGTGACACCTGCTTTATTATGTTTGCAATTTGCTTGAAGTAGCATCCTCCATCCCCTCACTTTGAACCTATATTTGTCTTTAGAGTTGAGATGGTTTTCCTAGGAGCATATTTTTGAGTCTTCTTTTTTTAATACCTCTAACCACTATGTTTCTTTTGATTAGGAATTCAATCCATTTACATTTAGAGCAATTATTGATATATGAAGACTTAGTATTGTCCTTTTACCTTTTGTTTTCTATTTTCTCTATATTTCAATTGTTTCTTTTTTCTTGTGTTTCTGTCTGTTTTTTTTCAGTTTGGTGGTTTTCTGTGATGTGTTCCTCTTTTTTTATTTTGTATCTCTGCTCTGAATTTTTGTTTTGTTGCTATATGAGGTTTGTATGAAAGATCTCATGGGTAGGATGTTATTTTCTCTGCTGATAGAAGCTTATCTCCATTTGCCTATGGAGGTTCCATCCTTTTCCTCTTCCCCTTCTGTGTTTTTATTGTCACAAATTATCCCTTTTTGTGTTGTGAGTTTGTTACCAAATTAAAGTGGTTATAGTTATTTTTGATGCTTTCTTTCCCTGTAGTCTTCATGTCATTATCAATCTATTCTGATATAGAGTTGCAATTTTCTAATTCTGTGTATTTATCACCTTGCTTAAAGATTTGTATACCTTTGCCTTTTTTGTTTCAGGTAGGAGAGTTCCTTTCAAGTCTTCTTGTAAGGCAGGTATAGTGACTGTAAACTCCCTCAGCTTTTGTTTGGCTGAGAAAGCCTTTATTTCTCCTTCATATTTGAAGGATAACTTTGCTGGATATAGTATTCTTGGCTGACTGATTTTACCTTTCAATATTTTGAAAATATCATTCCACACTCTCCTAGCCTGTAGATTTTCTGTTGAGAAATCTGCTGATTGCTTAATAGGGGTTTTTGTTTTTTCTCTCTTGCTACCCTTAATATTCTTTCTTTGTCATTGACTTTTGGCAGTTTTACTCTAACCAGCCTTGAAAAAGGTCTTTTTGTGTTGAGATAATTAGATGTTCTATTAGTTTAACGTATTTGGGTAGCCAGTTCCTTCCCCAAGTTTGGGAAGTTTTCAGCTGTTATTTATTTAAATAAGTTTTCTGCTCCCTTCTCCCTCTCTTCATCTTCTGGGATACTCATTATCCTTATGTTGCTTTTCCTAATTGAGTCAGATATTTCTCGTATAATTCCTCTACTTTTTAAAAATTTTAGTTCTCTCTCCTCTTCCACCTGAATCATTTCTGGAGTTCTATCTTTGAGCTCGCTTAACTCTCTTCCATGTGGTCTGCTCTTTCCCCAATGCTTTCTAATTTATTCTTCACTTCATTTATTGAGCTCTTCAACTTCAGAATTTCTGTTGGGTTATTTTTTAGAGTTTCAATGTCTTTGGTGATATATTCTTCTGTTCATTGATTTTATTCCTGAGCTCATGGAACTGTCTTTCTGAATTTTCTTGTTGCTCATTGAATTCCTTCATGACAGCAATTTTGAATTTTCTGTCAGTTAGATTGCAATCTTCTGTGACTTCAAGTTTGCTTTTTGGAGATTTATAATTTTCTTTTTGTGATACCATGTTACTGTAGTTTTTCATCATGCTTGATGAGTTGTTCCTCTGCTGGTGCATGTGGTAACAAAGATGTTTCTTATTTGGGTAAGGCTTTGTTTACTTTGATTCTGAGCTACTTCTGGTTGTATATGAGAGCCTGCCCTTTCCACACTCCACTGTCTCTGCTGGAGTTATTAGTGCTCTCACTGTGCTGCTTGTGGCTTCTAGATTGAACTATTTCCTGAAACTTTCAGAAAACATTGTTATTTACATTTATTCTTTCATTCATTTATTCATTCATCATGGTTCAGTCATTATTGAAAACAGTATGGAGGTTCCCCAAAAAACTAAAAGTAAAACTATCATATGATCCTGCAATCTTTTTTATGGGTACATACTTTTGGAAATGGAAAAGAAATCAGTACCTCAAAGAGATATCTGCACTTCCATGTTTATTGCAGTATTTATTAATCATAATATCCAAGATGTGGAAATGAGTTAAGTGTCTTCTGATGGATGAATGCATAAAGAAATTGTGGGATATATATGATAGAATATTATTCAGCCTTTAAAAAGAAGGAGACCCTGCTGTTTGCAGCAACATGAATGAATCTGATGAACATCCTAAGTGAAATAAGCCAGACACAGAAAGAAATATACAGAATCTAAAACAGTTGAATACATAGAAGCAGAGTAGCACAGTGGTTAACAGGGATAGGGAAGTGGAAGAAATGAAGAGATGTTGGTCAAAGCTACAAATTTGTAGTTATGTAGGATTAATAAGTCTAGAGAGCTAATGTACAGCATGACAACTATAGTTAATAATACTGGAAATTTGCTAAGAAAGTAGATTTCAGGTGCTGTCACCACACACACAAAAAACGGTAGCTGTGTGAGGAGATAATATGCTAATTAGCTTGACTGTAGTAATCGTTTCACCATGTATAGGTATATCAAGTCATCATGTTATACACCTTAAATATATACAATTTTACTCAGAGAAATGAAAATAAAAACACATGAACCTTTGATTCAACTCATTGTTGTGTTAGAACAAAAATATATTTTTTCAGCAGATAGTTTGATTATGTCACAATTTAACTGCTTAGTTATTATCTTTTCTGAGCCCTTATATTTTCTGGAAATACTACTTAGGGGTAAAAATCATTCAATCTATATTCTGTCTAAACCAGAGGTAATTTGAGATTTACATTTTAATTACTAATTACTTTAATAAGTTTTCTAGCAAGCACTTTCCAATTGCCCCATTATTTTTCAAAGCCACTTTAATCTTCTTACATTTCTGATCCAATTATGCATCTGAAGTACTTGCCATTTATCCCATTATCTGAAAATTTCTTCTGATTTTGTATTTGAGACATATATTTACACTTCTATCCATATCGCTAGCATATATACATTCCAATGCCATGTAAAAATTCATATCTGCATCTATTTCTCAACCAGAAACTTATCTGCTTCTTCATTCATCATTTATTGTCAACCCTCTTATCATTGTATTCAGTCTCACTCTTTCTGCTACTTTTTTCTCTCAGGAAATGCATCTAGTAAAAACATATGAACAATAAACAAAACAATCACATGGACAATAAAAAATACCTCCCCATATTTTTCACCAGTTGACTTCTATCCTATTTCCTTTATAGTCAAGATGATTGAAAGGTCAGTCTGCACATTCTCTCTCTGCTGCATTATTACCCATTCACCCCATAATACCACTAATTCACTGGAAAGGTTCTTCCCAAACGCATTTAACAAATTCATTTAACAAACTAAAGTGACATGCCTAGTCACTGTCTTAGTTGAGTCATCTGCAGCATTTGAGACTTTTCATCTTCATTCCTCCTTAAAATTTTCTCCTCCTTGGATTCCAGGATGCTGATCTCCCAGTTTTCATCTCACAGTGATTGCTACCATGAATGACATACTGACAAGGTTCCAAGCAGTATACTCAGTGCTTTATTTTCGTGGATCTTCTTTAATCCTCAGAGTAAATCCTTGAGGCAGTTGCATTCTGCTTACCCCAAATGGGAAAACTAAGGTTGGATAACACTGAAGGTAAGTAACTAAGGTAAGTAGCATCCAAGGTGACAGCATTTGGTGGTAGAGGTGGGATTCTAACATGAACATCTCCTTCTCCATCATGTGCACACTCTCTTTCGGCTGCCACTTCTCAAGATGGTTCTTAATCCAAGTTCCAATCTGGCTCCTTTTAATGCTCTGCATTCTCTCTCATCCACAGGCATGACTGCAGTGACCAGTAGTGCACAGTTGTTTCCCAATCCTAGAGGACTATCACAGACCATGCACCTCAGACCTATGTTTAAGCAATTATTGGACAAATTCCTGAGATGTTTGACTGGCATCTCATACCCAAAAAGTGTCAAACCAAACTCTTTCTTTGTCTCATAAAACCATCAAATCATCTTGCATTCCCAATCCAGTGTCCCAAGCTTAACCAAGCTCAAACCTAGAAGCTATCTATATTTGTTTCTCTCTCTCCCTCATCCCCACAGTCTTCAAGTCTATGGTGAAGACTATCTTCTAAGTACCTCAGGAATCTTTCTAATTCTCTCTTATTTAGGTTTGGAGACTCATTGTTTTTCACTTTCTCTACTGCAAATAGAATAAAGTCCCAGTTCCTAAATTAACTTACTGAGTAATTACAAGCAAGTCATCTTTAAAGGGAAAAATACACAATAATTGTAGTCAATATTCATAGATCATTTTCTCTGTGCCTAAGGTCTTTACATATTTCAACTTTAATTCTAAATTGAGATGGAACTTTTAGTAGTCCCATTTTGTGGGTGGGGAGACTGAGGCTTAACAAGGGTAAGGACAATTTCCATGGTCACACAGTTTTTAAAAGTGGCTTCGGATTCCATTCAGATAATCTGACTCCAGTCCCTACTCTTAAGATGGGGCTAAATGATTCCTAAAGGCAACATTCTATGATCTTGTGTAGCTTCTTGGAAAAAGCATAAACATTGGAGTAAAACATATAAACTGTGTGATCATGGGAAATAACTTTTCTTCCTGAGTTTCCATTCCATTTTTCCATAAAAGGAAGGTAATTATCCCATTTCATAGAATATATAGCAGAAGTTATGTTATCCTTTAATATCAACTTCTCCTTTCTTCCTTGATAACAGAAGTTCTGATTTTTAATAGGCATGAGGCCATCAGAATATGTTTCCATCAAAAGTAGATGTGACCATGGGATTACATCTGTCCAAGGAAATTAAGAAGTCATATGTGGGAGTTTCTAGAAATGTTCCTTAAAAGGTTGCTGACAAATACCTTTTTTTGTTTCTTTCTTTTTCTTTCTGAATAGCAGAACATAATGGCTGAAGCTAAAGCATTTGTCTAGGATGAACCATGATTTGACCCTGGGAATGGAGGCCATGCATGGCAGAGCAACAAGATACAAATAGTCTGGGATCTTAGACATTTCCACTGGGGTCACACTACCAGGCTACCTACCTTTGCACTGTTACATAAAAGAAAAATACGCTTACTTGTCTAAGCCACTATCAATTGGCCTCCATTATTCTCAATCAAATCTAACAGACCACCATATCCTAATTGGGACTCAACTCACTCAAGGCTAGCCTGTGACTACTCAGCACAGTTTTCTTCTGTCAGTTAACAAATATATCTATTCATTTTTGGGTTTTTGGTGGCTGCCCAAGACTCATGTTTATGTCTATTCTTGTTTATTTCTTAAAGTCAATACTGTCCATATCTTCCACTAACACCACAAATACATAAGCAGGCCTTCATGTCTCCAGTCTGTCATCATCCCTGACCCAGAATCATAATGATATGAGAAAACAGGTTGGTTCTAGGTATTTATGGATACAATTTCTGGTTATACTCTCTACTTTTTTCTTTTGATTCTGAGTTTAATTTTTTTATACATCCATACATTTTATGAGATTTAATTTTTCATACTTGGAGCATCTTATGGGATCATTTTTCTTTTTAATTGAAAAAGAACATATTTATTATGCCATCATGTTTGAAAGATAAGTTTTTCAAGACATAAAATTATTGCTCATCTTTTTTTCCCTTCAATTTTTAAAAAATATTACTGCATTGTCTTTTGCCACCTGGTACTGCTATTTACAAGTTTGTCATCAGTATAATTCCTATTAAATTTTGTGATCTCCTCTTTCTGTTAAGCTTTGAGGCTTTTCATTTGTTTTCGGTTGTCTTAAATTTCACAATAATTCCCCAGGAATGGGTTTTTAGCATTTTTCTATTTAGATTTTAAATGAGCAATATAGCATTCTCATTTTTCTGGGAGCAAGGATGATCAAGGGGTTTAGGGCACAGGTTCTTGTTCTCAGATGGGCTGTTTGTTAGTAGATCATTGACACATGACCTAAACTCTTAGTGACTCAATTTTCTATTCTGTAAAAAGGGGATTAAAAAAAATAAATGAAATAATATTTCTAGAGCCTGACATATTTCCCAATACATAGTGCTTCCTTCCTTTTACTTCCAAATTCTTACATTGTGTTTATGATTTTCATCTTGTCATCCTATCTGTTAAGCACCAATTCAGAGGGTAAGATGGTAAGAAAATCAGAAAAAAAAAAAACAGGAAAGGGTATAATTGGTTTGAATTTTAGACAAAAAAGGAGGGATGCTAATGAGTCTGGCTCCTTATAATAAAAAGATTTATTTACACAAAGGATTTATAACCTTTAAGTGAAACTGTAAAATATGAAAACATTTTTTAATAACAAATTCAATATTATTGCTTTCTCATTTTACTGCCATGTGCCTCTACAGTTTAAGCTGTAGTTAGTTTGAGAACAACACTTATGGGAGCAAATGTAATAAACTTTTTAGTCCTTCCACCAGCAAATATTCAGTCTTCATATGCACACAGCACCAAGAAGATTTTGGCAGGCACACTCTGTCCTCAGAGCAATAATCTGTTAAATTTCCTGTACCCATTTTCTGAAGGGCTTTTCTAAGACAGCATTTTTCATCAGTGCTGGGGCCCATCATACATTATATCAATGATGAAGTACTATGATTAGGAACAAGGGCTAATCTAAAATTTCACAGCGTTTGAAATGCACATAATACAAATGAGAAAAATAATAAGGTAGATTCTTGGTTGAAGTTTTCACCATCAATAACATGATTTCATTTATCGTACAGTTTATTGAAAGAGAGAAAATAAATACAGTTGCAACCAATGTAAAAGTTAATGCAAACAAAACTATTCAGTTCAATGGATTTGTGAGCATAGACTCACATTTTGTGAGAGCAAAGGAATTTTTTAGTGCTTATATTATTTTTCTGGTAATAATTTAGTTATTGAACATTTTCAAGTAGTCATGTCCCTATTTTGTTGTATCATAGTCAATCTTAATCAATTTTCTTTGGCAGCAAAAGTTTAACATCCCTTTATCATTTAACTCACAGTAACTGCTAGAATTTAGCTTCTCATTACCTAGACCAATAGTTGTAATCTTTAATGTGTACCAGAATCACCTGGAAAGCTTGTTAAAAGACACAGTGTTGGGTCTCATTCCGAGTTCCTGATTCAGTAGTTCTGAATTTGCATCTTAACAAGTTTCCAGTTGATGCTAATGCTGCTGGTCCAGGGACCATGCTTTTTAAATCACTGGTCTTGATTCCAAGATCTCTATGGGTCCTTAGTAATTATTGGTGTTTTTATTTTTTTATTAATTTTACATGTGAAAAATCTTCAGATAAAATAACATGAGGCCCAAAACATTACTTATGTCATAGTCAAAACTCTAAAGTCAGTGATCTTGCTTCAATCTTATGCTTCTTCAGGGTGAATTGATCACATATCTCTCCATATAAACCAATCACACGTGAACATTTCACCAATTTCCACCTAATCATCACTTGACTCTTGACAAATCAATTTTTCTCAAGCCCAGAGAGCCTTATATGGCTTCTCTTTTTGTACTAAACTAAACAAATGTCTTATTTTATGTAATAGTAGGAATTTATGTCCAGAAACTCACTTGGAGATGTTTAACTCTCTGTTTGTCTAGAGATCAATTTAATCTCCATTTCAAACTCTCATATAGCTGAGTGATAAAAACTCACTGCCCTGCCACCAAATGGCCATCTGAGTTCCAGGTGACTAGTATGGTGCCAGCATCCTGGGGGAGAGACTCTTCTGGATCAGTTATCTGCATTGGTGCCACTGAGTTTTGTAAAACTCCACTTGCTCCTTAGCTGTCGGTTCACACAAGCCACTGCACTGAATGCAGTATTCCTAACAAAAAGAGCTCATTTGTTCCAATGTTTCTGATCATTTGCTGCTTTTCTATATTGCAGTAGGAAATGTTATTCCACTGCTTGTGGGCCATAGAAAATTGAGAGGCTGTGTCAAGCCCATCTGCTTAAATATGCCCCATGGCCATCATCTCTATTCTGGAGTTGTTTCAACTCCTTGGGTTCTTATTGGGTAGGAAGACTCAATTTTCCTCCAATGATTGTGTCATTGTCCCCTCTGGGACAGGACTTGGGGGGGACAGGGCATAGGTCCATCTTTCTTAGGAATCAAAAGTCCTGGGGAGGTATATCCAATTCAGGGTTTGGGAAGTGTTGGTCTTACTCGTCTTGCACTTTTACTAATTTTTTTTTTTTTATGTTCCAAGTTTGTCAGTGTCTAGAAAACTCTTTTCAGTTTTACTGCTATAACATATTTTCCTTAAGGAAAGAAATGCCACTGAGTCTGCTTACCTGAATTGAATAAAGGGAAGGAGGCTCAGAAAATTAGGGATAAAAGCAATACTAACGTCTCGACACCTTATCTGTCATACTAGCAATCAAGACTGGGCAAATGCTGATCTACTCATACTTGTGCTCCGTTCAAAATGACATGTCCATTCCTTTTTCAATGGTCTCTGTTTTTCGGTCCCCTCACCAAGTGAGATAGTTCAGTACATTGTATTCTAAATGCTGAATAAAATCAGAGGGAATACGGGCCTTTTATATTAGGGAAATTGAAGATGCTCTTTACAGGGGAGAAACATGCATCGGTTCTTGTGGGAACGTAGGTTTCAACTTCGGGAGGAGAGACAGGGCTGGTTGCGGTAGTGGGATGATAGCACAGGTAGAACAGACTGTGTTTATATGAAAGGGATTTGAGAAGTGACACACGCCCTTCCCTTCCAGGATGAAACAGAGGCCCAGGCAGGTGAAGGAACTCTCCAATGGCCATGCTCCACCACTGGCAAAAAAATATGGGATGCGTGATCTCAATCCCACTGTCCCATACTGTGTTTCACTAATTGCTACTGAACATGTGGATAAGGGTCTGGGTTAGAGAAAAAGGTACTGAAAATGGGGTAAAATCAGCAAACTCTGGAAATGCCTATTCAAAAAGAGGAATGAAGAGTAAAGAATAGAAAGACCTTGGAGATCAATTTTCATTGAAGGTGGAAGGAGTGGGAGTAGCCAAACCCTGGAACTCAAATTCTAATTCCACAGACAATCCTTGAGACCTAATCAATTCCAGGCGTTGCACGAGGGTCTCCACTCCCATCATTCCATCCACCTTATGCACTTACCCTTCGAGTGCTGCACTTTGAGCTCCTTCACAGATTTAAAACCTTCTAAAGATCAGTGTGGAGGGAAGCGGCAGGGCAGGACTTTCTGAATGTCATCCCCACGTTCCTTTAGTTTTCCAGTTATTTAAAATAAAGTATTTATCTTTATATTCCAAAGTATTTTCACTTTACAAATCATGCGGGGACATTTTAGAAAAGAAAAAGATAAACAGATTTTAAAAAGGAAAAACAATAGGGGCCTGCCAGGTGGCAGTGGTTAAGTTCGG
Source organism: Tapirus indicus (assembly GCA_031878705.1). NCBI lineage: Eukaryota > Metazoa > Chordata > Mammalia > Perissodactyla > Tapiridae > Tapirus > Tapirus indicus. The sequence continues at coordinate 69,343,892 of CM062917.1, forward strand.
CATGCTCTACTTCGGTGGCCTGGGTTTGTGAGTTCTGATCCCAGGCGTGGACCTACACCACTCAACAAGCCATGCTGTGGCTGTGACCTACATACAAAATAGAAGACTGGCACAGATGTTAACTCAGGGCCAATCTTCCTCACCAAAACAAACAAACAAACAAACAATTACCTGTCATTTTTCAATTTCACTAACTAGAGATGGTCATTGCTAATATATTGATGTACACTTTTGCAAACTTCTTCCTATGATAATCTATATTTAGGTGTAGGAACATACATATCTGTGTGTATATTATACATATAATATATAATATATGGAGAAAGAGGGAAAGAGATTATTTTTTCAGTCCTTAGCAGCTCACATTATTAATATCTTATTAATATCCATGTATCTAAAACTCATGTTTATATTTTTTATCTATTTTCTGTCCTCTACTGTATTCTTAGTAATTTCCTTAGATACATCATATAGTTGTGCTATTATTTTTCACCTTTTATTTTTATATCATGTTATCAAAAGCATTCTTGTGACAATGTCTATGCACCAATATTTTATAACCAGGAGACCTGATGCCTCATGCTAGTTTCAAGATTAACCAAATGATTGAATGTTTTATGTTTAAAATAGTAAAGCAACATAACAAATAGAAAATGACAAGATAGAGTATTAGACAGATAAAAATAAAAGACAAAAAGGCATTAGTTATATGGCATAAATGTCAGAAACGGTAAGAAAAATGATCATTCTGACTCCAGAAAAAGAATAATAAGTTTCATGTAGCAAAGCATACAAATAAACGAACTTTGAAAATAATTTTCCATTAATATGTGTGGAGGTTTAAAAAACATGTCCACAAATTATCTGGTACTTCTTACCTCAAAAAGTGGAGCTTAACTTCTTTCCCTTAGAGTGCGGTTTGGAATTACTGACTCATTTCTAATGAATAGTATTCAGGAGATGGTATGGGGTGTGATTTCCAGTATTTGGCTATCAAGAGACTATGATTTCCATCTGAGTCAAGTTATTGGTCTCTCTTTCTTGAATCATTCATTCTAGGGGAAGCCGGCTGCCATGTCTTGAGGACATTCATGCAGCTTATGAAAAGGGTCACTTGACAAGTAACTGAAGTCTCCTGCCAATGGCCATCAAGGAACTCCAGCAGCCGAAAACCATGGAAGCAAACTTGGAAGCACACTGCCCACCAGGTGAGTCTTCAGAAGGGACCACATCCCTGACTGACCATTAGGCTCTATTTTGTGAGAGATCTTGAGGCAGAAGAATCCAGCTAGTGGATTTCTGACCCACAGAAATTGTGAGATAATAAGTGTTCACTGTTTCAATCCACTGAGCATAAGGATAATTAGTTCCATAGCAATTGATAATTAATACACTACCTTCAACTAAACACTGTTATCAGGAATATCCATTTGTCATAAAAATATAAGAAGCAAACAACTCAAAAATGGGAAAATAATCTAGCTAGGCATTTCTTTAAGAATAATGATGATTAGATGATATGCCTATAAAAGTTATTCAAAGTCATTATAAACCCTAAATATGCAAATTAAGAAAATAACAAAAACTTGAAAGATACAAACTATCAATACAAACACTAACTTCCCATTCCCTCCTCCCCCCAGCCTCCGGCACTCACCTTTCTGCCTCTATGAATTTAACTACTCCGGGTACCTCACGTAAGTGGAATCATACAGTATCTGTCCGCTTGTGAATGGTTTATTTCACTTACCATAACATCTTCAAAGTTCATGCATGTTGTAGTATGTGTCAGAATTTCCTTTCTTTTAAAGGCTGAATAATATTCCATTGTATGTAAGACTATATTATTTTACCCATTCCTCTGTTGATGAGCACTTGGGTTGCTTCTACTTTTAGGCTATGGTGAATAATGCTGCTATGAACATGGGTATACAAATACCTCTTTGAAGCCTAGTTTTCAGTTCTTTTGAGTATATTCCTAGAAGTCAAATTTCTGGATCACATAGTAACACTATTTTTAATTTTTTTGAGGAATCATCATCCTGTTTTCCATAGTGGCTGCACTGTTTTAATTCTTGCCAGCAGTACACAAAGGTTCCAACTTTTCCACATCCTCACTAATATTTGTTGTTGTTCCTTTTTTAATATACAATAGCCATCCTTACAGGTGTGAAACAATATCTACTGTGATTTTGATTTGCATTTCCCTAGTGGTTAGTGATGTTGAGCATCGTTTTAGGTGCTTATTGTCATTTGTGTATATTTGGAGAAATGTGTATTCAAGTCCTTTGCTCCTATTTTTTTTTTTTTTTTTTTTTTGCTTAAACAACAGAAACTTATTTTCTCAAAGTTCTGGAGGCTTGAAGTCTGAGTTCAAGGTGTCAGTAGGGTGGGTTTCTCCTGAGGCCTCTCTCCTCGGCTTGTGGATGGTCACCTTCTCCCTGTGTCTTCACGTGGTCATCTCTCTGTGTGCGTGTGATTGGCATCTGTCTCTCTCTTTTATGTCCTAGTTGCTTTTTTTTTTATTGTGGTAACATTGGTTTATGACACTATATAAATTTCAGGTATGCATCATTGTATTTTGACTTCTGTATGGACTACATCATGTTTACCACCAAAAATCGAGTTCTTTTTGTTGTCGTTCAGTTGTAGGAGTTCTTTATATATTATGGATATTAACCCCTTATCAGATATATGATTTGCACATATTTTTTTCCATTCTGTGGTTGCCTTTTCATTCTGTTAATAGTGTTCTTTGATGCAAAAAAAGTTTTAAATTTTGTTGTGGCCCAATTTATCTATTTTTCTTTTTGTTGCTTGTGCTTTGGGGGTCATGTCCAAGATATTATTGCCAAATGTAATGCTATGAAGGTTTCTCTATGTTTTCTTCTAGTGTTTTTACAGTTTCAGCTCTTACATTCAGGTTTTTGATTCATTATGAGTTAAGTTTTGTACATGCTGTAAGGTAGGGTCCAAATTCGTTTTGGTATATTTTAGTATGTTGTTTTTCATTTTCTTTTGTGTCAAGATATTTTCTAATTTTTATTGTGATTTCTTCTTTACCCATTAGTTGTTTAAGAATTTTTTGTTTAATTTACACATATCTATGGATTGAGGTTTTTCCAATTTTCCTTTTGCTATTGATTTCTAGTTTTATTCCATTATGTTGAAAAGATACCTGTATAATTCAATGTTTTTTAACTTTTTATGACTTATTTTGTGGCCCAGCAGATGGTCTATCATGGACAATGTGTCATGTGCACTTGAAAAAACTAGTGTATTCTGCTATCATGGGGTAGAGCATTCTGTATTTCTGTTAGGTCCAATTGTTCTATACTGTTGTTAAAGTTTTCTATTTCTTTATTGATCTTCTGTAAAGTTGTTCCCATTGGTAAATTTTTAACAAACATTTAAGGAAAAATAGTACTAGTAATAAACTCTTACACAAAATTTGAAAAGAATGGAATATTTTGGAGTACTTCCTAATTTATTTTATGAGATCAGTATTACTATGATACTGAAACTAGACAAAGCTTTAAGAAAATAAAAACTCAATGTAGTCCCTCATATTAACAAGTTATAAAGGAAAAATATGACTGTTTCTCTCAAGAAACATAGAAAAATATTTAATGAAATTTCCAAACTTGATAAATAGCACCAACGAAAAATCTACAGTTAACATCACACTTAAGAGTACAAGACTAAATGTTTTCATCCTAAGATCAGAGAAAATAGGAGGTTGTCTACTCTCTCCATGAATTCACCATTGTACTAGAGGTTTTAGCCAGTACAATAAGTCAAGTAAAAGAACAAGTAAGGGCATTTAGAATGAAAAGTAAGAGGTGAACCTGTCTTTGTCCTCAGATTCTATGTTATCTATGGAGAACACTGAATGTAATCTTTTAAAAAGGTACTAGAACTAGTAAGAGACTTTAGATAGTTTTAGGATAAAGGATTAATATACAAAACCAAATTGCATTTCTTTGCACCAGCAACAAAAAAAATAAAGATAGAAGTTAAAATAATATCCTTTATAATAACATTAAAAATATAAATACTTAGTGATACATCTGATACAAAATGTGAAAGATGGGTATAGTTAGAAATACAAAGCATTTCCAAGAGGTATTACTAAAGGTGAATAAAAGGAGATATATATCATGCTCATGGATCAGAGACTCAATATTGCTATGAAGTTTTTCCCAAATTGATCTGTAAATTCATGAAAATCTCAGCAGATATTGTTATACATGGTGATGAACTAAGTTTTAAAATTCATATGGAAATAAAAATGACCTAGAATAGCCAAATTGATGCTGAAAAGAAGAAGAAAGTTGGAGTAGTAATGCTACGTGATTTGAGGCTTATTACAAAGCTACAGTTATCATGAGAGTGTGGTATTAATCTAAAGCAGGTAAATAGATGAATGGAACAGAATAGTCAATAAAGAGGTGCACATTTATACAGAGAACTGATTTTTGCCTCGTGTGGAAAGGTAAGTAAGTGAAGAAAGGATAGTCTTGTCAACAAATGGGAAAAATAGATGCCCACTTGTCAAAAAACCCAACTTCAATCCATGTCTCTCACTACATACAGAGTTAAAATAAAATCTCATATACTAAGTTGTAGAATGCAAAACTATAAAATTTCTAGAAGAAAATATATAAGAGAACCTTTATGACTTCAGGTTAAGAAACAATTTTTATACACAACATCAAAGCATAATCCATTAAAAATTGATAAATTGGACTTCATCACAATTTGAATATTTTCTTTTGTGAAAAACTGTTAAGAGAATTAAAAGACAAACTACAGACTTTAAGAAATATTTACAAACCATATTTGATAAAGGACTCCTATCTTGGATAAACAAAGCTCTCAACACTCAATAATAAGAAAACAAATAACCCAATAAAAATTAGAAAAAAATCCTAAAGGCCTTTGCTGTGATTCACCTATAGGGACCTGCCAAAGACTCCAAACAGCATCCCTCTCTGCCGCTGACACTTCAAGCACCGTTGGATCTGCTGGATCATACGGCCAAAATGGCAGAGCAGCTTTCATGGTAGCCTGGGCCTTCATCTGTTCTGGGCCCCACTCAAAACTAGCAACTTTTTGGGTTACTTGGTAAATTAGCCAGAGTAGTACATCCAAATGAGGAATATGTTGCCTCCAAAGTTTCTAGCAGTTTAATTTCTAGTAATCAAAAACAGAAACAAATCAAATATCTATAACAAAAAACTTTTTAAAATAAGCTGTGATAGATTCATTCTATGGAATAATCAGCAACAAAAGGAAAGAAAAATAATATTGGGAGTGATGGCTGATCTGATACTTAAATAGGCAGCATCCATGGTTCTTGATATGCAAAGATATGTAGCAACAGCTAATGAATCATGGGGCATGAAGGGGTGACAGATGAAAAATGACTTGAGTCTTCCTAAATATGCATTAAAAAGTCAAATATTATGATCAGAAAGCTTTGCAATAGAAAATCAGGACCTCTTCATCAGTTTTCAGATCTAAGTCAGAGTTCCAGATCATCAAATAAAAGGATGCCCATGTTTCTTTGACAAAAGATTCTACAGAATCATTGCAAGTATTTGAGGTAAGTATTCTCCCAGCCCTACAAACAGGCCTGACTCTTTTCCAGGCTAACAATGTCTAGACAAAGCAGACTGATCAGGCTTTTTAAGGACTGATGTGTATGTAGTCTGAGCTGACATTAATACTAGGGAAACATCCTATGCCTAGGGTAGGATATCATAGAGGCCAGGTGTAAATAGAACTCTACATCAATTTATAATAACTGTGTACTCAACAAATTTTTAAGTGTCTTGTTCCTGAGTGTATGATTAAGATAAATATATCTAACAGTATGCAGAACCTTCAAATTGTGTCCCTAAACTCAAGTAAGTGCTATTAGGTAGGAAGGTGTATTAGTTGGCTAGGGCTGCCATAATAAATTAACACAAACTGGTTGGCTTAAAACAACAGAAATGTATTCTCTTACAGTTCTGGAGGCTGGAAATCTGAAATCACGTTTCAATAGGGTTGGCTCCTTCTGGAATCTCTGAGAGAGAATCTGCTCCATGCTTCTCTCCTAGCTTCTGGTGGCTGCTGGCAATCCTCGGCATTTCTTGTCCTGTAGATTCATCACTTCAACCTCTGTCTCCATCATCACACGGTGTTCTTCTTTCTGTGCATCTCTGCCTGCCTCTATTTTTCTTCTTATAGGGAAAATAGTCGTGCATTAGCACCCACCCCAATCCATATGACCTCATCTTAACCTTACTAATTATATTGGCAAAGACCCTATTTCCAAATAAAGTCACATTCTGAGTTTCCTGGTGGACATGAATTTTGGAGGGACACTATTTAACCCACTACAGGGAGCTAAGTGGAAGCACCTGAAACTACTCACCTTGGTCCAGCAAAAAGAGGAAATCAGTAGTAATAATATATCCCAGGACTGATGGTAGGATTTGGCAAACTATGTCCCTTTGGCCAAATTTGCCTATTCCTGAAAATAAAGTTTTATTGGAAGACAGCCACACTTACTAGTTTATGCGTTGTTCACGGCAGCAGAGTTTAGTAGTTGTGGCAGAGACTTTTTGGCCTGAAAAGCCTAAAATATTTATTATCTGGTTCTCTACAGAAAAAGTTGGCCAACTCCTGATGAAAAGGACGCAAGATTGGTGATTGGCATGATATCACATGCAATTCACCTTTCTGCCTCCTGCTAAAACCAGAACTTTGACAGATGAAGGAGGATTATTGTAAATGTAACCAGGTGGTATTGATATTTCTAATCACAGCTGCTGTGCTTATGTGGTACTTTACTGATGCAGATCAATACAGCTTCTGGCATTCAGTGTATAACCACTGATCTGTGAATGTGTAGTTCTTGATCCACATTGGTAGGGTGGATCAAAAGCAGTTTGACTTTATATGGGAAGCTCGGTGGTACACATTCACTATCTATCTCAGCGCAGCATTAACTGTCCAATATTCTGTCACAATGTAGTCTTTAAGAATCACTCTTTCTTAACATTCTGCAAAGCTTCATGTCAGTATATTACACTAATGATATCACTAACTGGACATGGTGAGTAAGAAGTGGTAAAAAACACTGATAACCTACTATGTGACATACAAGCTGGGGAAAAGGGTCAAAAGGATTAACTGAGTTGCCATATTAGTGAAGTTTTGGGGACTGCAATGGTCTGTGACATGCCAGGGTATCCCTCCATGTAAAAAATAAATCACCTCATGCAGCAAAGTGTCAATGCTGATCCCTAGGTTTCTGGAGAAATGCCATGCCTTCAGCAGCACCAGTGAATAACTTTCTGTGTTATCAAACAGTTATCTACTGCTGGGTCCTAGTAGAGACTGAGCACTTGACCATGAGACACCAAGCACTTATGTTGCTAGAACTTCCCAATATGAGCTGAGTGTTATCAGATTCACCCAACCATAAATTTAAATATGCTTAACATAAGCAATCCAAATTATATATGTTCCTGTTTAAGCATCAGCAGTCCAAACCATATGATGAAATGGTATATTTGAAAATGGGCTCTCAAGTTCACAGAAAACATAAGTACAGGGTACCTAGATTCCTATATGCCCCTACTTATATGTAACCAACAACTCTTTCTCAGAAGGAGGGTCCCTAGCACCAACTGATGAAGGAGGAAAGAACTAGGAGAAGGCATACACATGAGTTGGCATGATATTTTGGAGTTAGCGCAAAAAGAGGTTATTGCCACAGTACAGCTACATTTAGGGGTGTGCAATGCTCTGAAGAGCAGTGGTGAAGAAAAATCCTCCCAGCCCTGGAGCAATAGCTGACATAAGGTACCATGTCCCTAGTAGCCAAGGGATAGAAATAAGATTATCCCTTTCACCATCACTCCCAGTGCCTTGCTTTAGGGATTTGTGTTTCATGTTCTCTAAACCTCAGGGCCAGATGGATTAGGGGTCCTGATTCTCAGGAAGCTTATTCTTTCAACAAGATATTTGAAAGGATTGCTGCAATAGCACTTTGGGTTTTTCACACCGGTGGAAGAGTGAAGGTAAGCTATCCCGATCACCATGAGGAGCTCTGATTACTATTAACCAATAATGTCCAGAAGTATGTCAACAAGCCAAGGTGTCCTCTGGGGTGTCTCTCAGTATTTCATTCCAAGTGATAACAGTGAATGGTGTAGTAGAACAGGAAGTCCTGACAAAGGGAAGGCAACTGTGGGTTCAGTTGTCTCTGGGATAAAGTTAAGCTCTCTCTCGAGACAAGCAACCCAGAGTAGCCAAATTACTGGTCAAGGCTGAGTGAAGTAAAGAATTAATATTAGAGCAAGGATATAATAAATATCATTTAGGGATAAGGACCAGCTTTTTTCATGTATCTATTGACAGTCAATATTGCAGAAACTGTGACTGGCCACCACCTTGAAGGGGACTCTACAGTGGATGGGACTTGTATCTCTACTTTCTGAGGAAAAGAGTAGGAACATCTTGTTTTCACAACATTGAGGCCCGATACATTAGTATGAGAGCTGGATACAGAGGATGGCACAAGCCGAGGTGAATGATACAAGGGGCAGACTGTATCCGACCCTTCTTCTGCACCACTCCGCATTCTCTCAGCCTCGTATGTCTCTTTTCACACGGCAATTGTTCTGTGTGTACTTCAGCTTCACGCAGCCCTCGGCCTGTACCATGTGTGTCCTGCCACATACTCTAGGCTTCTCTATTGACACCATGGCATGTAAAGCTACTGAAATTCTCCCTGAATCTATGCATGCACAATCCTGAAATGTGAGGAGGCTAACAGGATTGGGGTAAAATAGAGATGGGAGACTACATAAATAATTTCTCCTGTGCCTAGGACAAACAGTCCTGAGATGTATTTCATACCATTTTCAGATAGTTCAAAGGGACTAAACTGTCACTCAGCCATATGGCAGTCAATTTAACAACTTTTACTTCCATGGAGTCTTTCTCATAGCATGTTTTGTTGTCCCATCCCTCACTTTTACTCCCGGGGGTCACATTTCCAAATTAATACCACATGTAAGTCCTTGTCCAAGATTTTGCTTTTCAAGGAACACAGACTGATAAAATGTCAGCATTTTATTGTTAAATGAAATGAGTCAAGTTTCATAATATTACATTGTACATTTCCACTATGGAAAAACATCTAGATATAGACACACGTAAACACACACACACAGAGGAATAGAGATACAGATATCAGTATGGAATTATATGTTCCCAGATTTTATATTAAATTGTTACAATTTTTTCCCAAGGATGATAACCTGATATAGGTGAATTTTAAACTTTTCTGCCTAGTTAGGATACTTTGGTAAAATGAATACATTTCTTGGTATATTAGAATAAACAAAACATATATATAGATTAAGTTTCTCAGAAAAAAGTGAATGAAAAGAGTTAGAGATTATCATATAAACTCATGGTAATAGATATTTAAATATACAAATGGAAATATCCTTAACTCAAAGAGGAGGTGATAAGATAAAGACTATTTCTTTTTCTTGAAAACTAAGCTAAATAATGTATTCTTTCATTTTTGCCCCATGATAACCCTGTGGCTTAAGTATCACAAATCCATTTTACAGATAATGAGATTGTATATGAGAAAGATGAACTTACTTGGGCAGTCATATCCCCAAATGGCAGAGTCGAGCTTTAAATCCAACTGTTTCTGGTGGTAAATCCATGTCCTTAGCCCATAAAGTCCCACTGGGCCTAGCCCAAGGGTGAAACTTCTAGACTTTGTGATATGAGAATGGTTCAGTCAAATGACTGTGTGAACTAGCACGAAAAGCCCACATAATCCGAGAGCGACTTTGGGAACTAGGAACTTCATGGTTTAGTCCTCAAGGTTTTCTTAATAAATTTTGTAATCTTGAGCAGTACATGCACCAGCTGGGCTTTTAGCTTCCTTGTCTGTGAAATTAAGTGTTTGACCTAGATTTTCTGTGAGGGAAATACTTTCTCGCTTTAAAATTACATGATTCTGTGAATAAGAAGTAACATCATATAGCTTCTAGATGATATGGGTACAGGAGTTGCAAAAAAATATATATATACTTAGAATTCATCAGAGGTGTTTCAAATGTGTTTAACGTGTCATTTTCTATATTGCTAAGGAAAGAAAGCTGAGTCATGAATGGTAAGCATACAGAAAGAAATCTGAAGAAACTGAAAATCAGATCAAACTAAATTGAAGTGGTGAAATAAGGAGCAAAGTTCCTCTGAGTCTTAGCCAAAATTAAGGGAAAAATTGAAAGAAGAACGACCACAAGACAAGGTAAAATGCTCCGGACATTTTTTACCAATAGATTTTATTGCTTCCCTTCCCTGAAAACCTTGAACTATATTCTGCTCTTACATACACCTAAAATATCAATCAGAATAAAAATGTTTCTTCAAAATCTCAAGGGAACAAATGAATTATTGTTTCTCCTTCTGTCTTTGTATTTTTACATGATGAGAGCCATTCTTTCATTCTTCCTCAGTCCAGCAGTCCTCAGTGGGGGTGTGTGTGTGAATCAACTAGAGGGTGGAAGAGGCGAGTATGCTTTCAAATGAATTCCCAAGGCTACATTGAGAGGCAAGCTTGCCTCCCACATGGCTGTCTTTGTCTTGTTTTGTTCTTCGTGTAATTTCCAAGACTTTCACTCCTCAGCATCTGGGAGCCTCTGGAGCTTGCTCTAGAGAGTCTGAACTTTAATACAACTTCCTGTCTCTCTTTCTAACAGTTACTATGCATATATTTTAAAGGGAAAGTAAAATTTTGTACAATCATCTTTTTAAAGATGAATTAAGATAATTATGTTGCACTAGAAAAGTGAAATATGAACACTGATTAGTTAATTCAATAAACATAATGGAATCTACTATGTGTCAGGGACCATAAAATTTAACACAAGAGAAGAAAAAATAACTTTCCTGGTCATCAAACTCTCCTCACTCTAGCTAAAGGAACATATACACAACAATTACCCGCCACAAAACACAGTGAGGCCTATGCCCAAGGGGAGGTGGTTAATGAGGGGTAAAGGTGTATATGTCTCTTCAGCTGGTTATGATAGGAGTTAAATTCTTCTGTGTGTTCTAGAGTGGAAGAGCATTCTGAGCCACTGTGAAGCCATTGATATGAAATATTGTTTGCAGAGCACAGGAAACTGGAGAAGGTGGTTTTGGTGTCAAGAGGTCAGGGCTATCTGGTAAATTGAGCCCTGTTTGTGCAGCCTTATTTGCCAAATCAACTAGTTTGATCTTTTTTTGAGAACAAGGAAGCAATTTGAGTTTTCAAGTTGGTGAGTATCTGTAATTTAGTTTGTCCTTAAGTATAACGTTGCAGGCAATGTCAATAAGCCTACTAAAAAAAATAAATAAATAAACAGTAGCTTTGGAAACTAGAAAAAAAGAACCAAACCTGTGTTCAAATTTTCATTCCTCTAACTTCTTGTGGAACTCTAAGCACATGACTTAACCTCTCTGCAAATTAACTAAATAAATCAGTGCCTTAGTTTCCCATCTGTAATATGTAGAAATGCACACATGCACATACATATAAAATCATAGAATTTTTTTTGTCTGTTGCAGTACGTAGGTGTTTTTTCTACAGTCAGATAAAGCAGAGTAATGTAGTATGCCTTTGCATGGCATATACTAAATGCTCCGTAAATGTGTATGTGTTTTCCTTTGAAGAAATTTCAGATAGTTCAATTGGTACAGAACAGTACATCGGTTGAGCAGAGTTGCTTCATAAACAGAGCTCCGTCAGTAGCCACTGGCCAGGCTGGAGTGGCTGTGTGCAAATCTGTGCCCCAAATCCTGATCAGCTGGGTTCCCCAGCACCCGGCCTGCCTTTGTCCTTGCAGTTGGGATTCCCGCCAGGCACACTAGTGCTGAGAGTGCACTCCTCTTCTCAGGAGGCTGAACATTCATGCGGGAGAGGGTGAATGCCCCTATGGCTCTGCCTCTTTGCATTTCATCACGTTATACAACCCTCCACATCCATAAACCCTGTCAGGGCCTGGTGTGTGTATTCCTCTTTCCCAGCCTCCTCTGCCATCCACCAGATGCCTGTAGTCCTTTTTAAAACCCTGACCCTTGTCACTTGCTTTCTGATACAGGAAAATATGTGCTCTGGCTTTTAGTTTGCCTGCATGTGGTCATGAAGTGGTAAAAAGTCCAGCATTTGATGAGTGTCTATTGCTAATCAAACTGAGATAAAGTCAACTCTCACCATTAAGGTCATTAGCAACTAACAAGAGAGAAGGAAATGTGTAGCTATAAGTACAAGAAGCAGCATATAAGTGCCAAATGTTGGAAATCCTGAGGAGACATACATTAATTCTAAGGGAATCAGGGAAGACTTTACAGCAGCCGCCCATGAGCCAGGCTAGGCCTGAGTGATGGCAATGTCCCTCAAGTGCATGTGTCTCTAAAGGGTGGGATGGAAGCAAGGCAGAGCAAATACAAAGGTCCACACTGCAAAACAAGAGAAAAACAAGAAGTGACAAAGTAGAGCCACACTGAAATGGGTTCCAACCTGCAGTGACAGTTTAATTTCCTAAATTTATGAAGTAGCCAATCATATTCTATATCATAATAAACAAGTCAAATTGGAATAATAAATACCAAGAAGAGAGATAAATGCTTATAAATTCAGAAAACGGTAGATAATAACAGATTTTTTAAAAAGAACCAATGAGAGTTATAATTTCCAAACGTCAATGTAATTTTATGATTTCTTTCAGAAAGGAAATTCAGGAGTTTAATCTTAGATCTACAAATCATTTTACAAGTTTTCACCCAGATCTGTTTCTATCATGTAAGTCCCATGGAAAACTCTCCCCAATGGCAGTTGTCACTGGGACCATTTCTAGTGCTTTCTAACTTGTCTTCTAGTCAAATCTACTGCTTCTTAGAGATCCTTGCAAAACTCAAAGACTTGACTGTGTCCCTTATTTTTGCTTCTGGACCTTCAATGACTTCCTATCCTTGATGTTAAAATTTAAGAGGTTCTCAAATTCTGGTCTAAACCTTTCTTTGCACTTCTGTCTCCTACCATATCTCTTCCACCCCGTTTAACTGGCAAAATTATACACTTTTTCCTATCTTTTGTAATCTTTTCTGCATCCTAGCCTTTGTAAAAATTCATTAGTTTTCCTGGAATGCCCTTTCTTTCTCTTTCCATGGAGCCTTCCTTTGATCCATAGACCAAAATCTATCAACACTATTTTTTTCTATTAAAGTTTGTTTAATAGAAACTTGCCTGCCTATCTCATAGATCATGATTTGCCTGAAGGCTAGAAATTTTACATTGTGTTTCCCCTGTGAATCTATTTGTCATAGTTCCACTGAATCTATGAAAAATGATTTGGGGTACTTATTTATTTATTTATTTGGCTAGACAATATATTAGAGCAATCCTTGATGAGATGTCATATATGAGACGGTTGTTTATAATCTAGTAAAAGTCATTAGCATTTAAATGATTAACAAAGTATTGGTCTACACCAGATGGAATTAAGGTGCTAAAAATATTAAATACCAAGAAAGAACATATCCATTGAGCACCAGCAGAAAATGTTTCTGGAAAAGATATCATTAGCGATGAACCTTAAAAGCTAGAATTTGAGGGCCGCCCAGTGGCGCAGCGGTTTAGTCCGTGCTTGGCAGCCCGGGGTTCGCAGGTTCGGATCCCGGGCGCCTGCCAACGAACTGCCTGTCAGCCATGCCGTGGTGGCGTCCCATATAAAGTGGAGGGAGATGGGCACGATGTTAGCCCAGGGCCAGTCTTCCTCAGCAAACAGGGGAGGATTGGCAACGGATGTTAGCTCAGGGCTGGTCTTCCCCACAAAAAAAAAAAAAAAAAAGCTAGAATTTGAAGCACAGGCTATATGCTGAGACCATTCTAGGCACTGAAAACACTATATATATATATATATATATATATATATATATATATATATATATGTAAATCCCACAGCCAATCCTGAAATACAACACAACTGCATGTATATTTTTGAAAGTCAATAAAATACATAATACATCAAATGAATAATATAAAAGGAATTTAAAATGAATACATATACGCCTACACAAACACATAAATGCTGCTTTGGCACAATTCACTAAAACATATGATGAAGTAGTCAGAAGCTTACACCTTTGTAGACTTACTGTAGAAAGAAACCGCTCTAAATACTGACTGTGAAAGCTGTGTTGTATCAGCAACTGAAGTTCAAGGACTGCCATGACCAATGGTGAGGTGATTTTCCAAAATGGTGAACAACATTTTATGAAGCTCTGCGTATACAGTAAAATCTCCCCTCAATTTGCTGTAACTGCATTCATGAACAACTTAGTGTATAATAAATTATGTAAAACATACCTTGTCTTTCTATATAAGGAGAAGTAGGTTCCAGATCCAATGAGTTTCTCAGGTATGTGAAAGTCCAACGGGATATTCCAAAGCTGTGAAGGGCATGAGACATCCTTTCCGTGTGGTGTCAGGTTGTCCTACGCACTGCAAGATGTTGCACTGAACCTGCCCCCTGCCAACTAAGTGTTTCCCAACCACTGAAATTTAAAAGAAAAAAATAAATAAAGGGCTCAGTGGTTGGCAAAACAGGAGGATTCACAGAAAATAATTGTCCCAGAGGCCTGCAGCAGTCCTTATGTTGTGACCTGGACAAGGCTGGCCCCAATGTTCTCAGGTCTCCTCATATATATATAGATATTTCTACTACCACTCCCATGAAGAGTAGTATTTCCTAGAACTTCATATGCATGGAATTACACAGCATTTTCTCACAACCTTCTTTTGCTTAACATACTGTTTTTAAGATTCATTTATGCTGTCGTGTTTATTAATAGTTTGTTCACTGGTGAACAGTATTTTGCTGAAGGAATATACTGTTAATTTTTATTGTCTTCTGATATGCATTTATTTGGGTTGTTTCCAATTTTTGCCTATTATCAGTTAAGCTGTTTTGAACACTCAGGCACAAGTCTTTCTGTGGAGAATTGAGATGCTGGGTCATATAAGTGTTTAACTTTGTGAGAAACCGCCAGACTAATTTCCAAACTGGTTGTCCCATTTTGCACTCACGAGAGTTCAGTTGTTTCACATCCTTACAAATATTTGGTGTTGTCAATCTTGTTAATAAGTCTTATTTATTTTGGCACCTCTGTGGTTGTGTTATGGCATCCCATTGTGATTTTAATTTACATTTCCCTTGTGACTAATGACCAGCACTTTTTCTTGTGCTTTTTGATCATTTGTAAATCTTCCTCTATCAAGTAACTGATGAAGTACTTATGGAGGTAATTTGTCCGTTTTTTAACTGATTTTTATTTCTTACTAATGAGTTGTATGAGTTTTTGACATATTCTGGATACGTATATTTTGCCAGACATATGTATTGTAAATATTTTCCCCCATCTATGGCTTGCCTATTTATTATTTATTCTGCTTTATTTGATGAGTAAATAGTTTTATATTTTGTCATTTTTTCCCCTCTTATGGTAAGTGTCCAGTGGATCATAAGAAACATTTGTCTGCTCCAAAGCTGAGAAGAGAATTTTCTATATTTACTTCTAGAAATTTTACAAATTTATCTTTTACATTTAGATATATGATACATTGCAAAGTAACTTTTATTAATGATGTGAGATGTATCAGTGTTCACATTTTTCCCACATCGATGGTCAGTTTTTATAGCACCATTTGTTGAATAGACTTCATTAATGATTGAATTGCTTTGGCACTATATTTTTTAACAATTTGCTATATGTCTATTTCTGGAGTCTATTCTGTTTCATTGATCTCTTTGGCTATCTCAAATACTGTTTCTTTGTAATAATTCTTTAAATCACGTAGTATAAATCCTCCAAATGTGTTCTTCCTTTTAAAGATCATTTGGGTTCTTCCAAGTCATTTACATTTCCAAATACATGGTAAAATCAGAATGTCATTTTCTAAAAATAACAGAGATTTCAATAGGACTGCATTGAATGTATACATCAATTTGCGGCTATTACAGCCTTAACAACATTGGGTCAGCCAATCCACGAGCATGACTCCTTTTTTCAATTTTTTTTAGGTCGTCTTCAATTTATTCTAGCAATGTTTTGGACTTTGTGTGTGTGTGTGTGTGTGTGTGTATGTGTGTGTGTGTGTGTGTGTGTGTGTGTGTGTGTGTGAGGAAGACTAGCCCTGAGCTAACGTCCATTGCCAATCCTCCTCTTTTTGCTGAGGAAGACTGGCCCTGGGCTAACATCCGTGCCCATCTTCCCCACTTTATGTGGGACGCCGCCACAGCGTGTCTTGACAAGCAGTGTGTCAGTCCACGACTGGGATCTGGGGCTGCAAACCCCTGACCACAGAAACAGAACATGCAAACTTAACCACTACACCACAGGGCTGGCCCCTGTTTTGGACTTTTTAGGCACAAATTTTGCACATATTTTATTCAATTTACTCCTAGATATTTTACATTTTTAGTGCTGTTACAAATGATAAAGTTTTAAATTTAATTTCCAAGTATTCATTGCTAGCTTTGACATATTGGCCTGACATATTGGCCTGTATCTTGCTATTTTCCAAAAACCTTTATTTAAAATTGATATTAATTCATCCTGGGGCTGGCCTGGTGGCATAGTGGTTAAATTCGCGCCCTCCACTTCGGTGGCCCGGGATTCCCAGGATTGGATCCTGAGCGTGGACTGATGCACCACTTGTCAAGCCATGCTGTGGCAGCATCCCATACAAATTAGAGGAAGATGGGCACAGTTGTTAGCCCAGGGCCTATCTTCTTCAGCAAAAAGAGGAGGATTGGCAATGGATTAGTTCAGGGCTAATCTCCCTCACAAAAAAAAATGATGTTAATTCTTCCGAACTACATGGCAGAATTTATACTTGAGGCTATCTGGGCCTACAGTTTTCTTTCTGGGAATTCTTAAATTTTAAATTCAATTTTTCTAATGGACATAGACACAATCAACTTTTCTGCTTCTTTGTGTCAGTTTTGATTGTTTTTTAAATATTCATCTGCTACATATTTATTGGCATATATTTGTTCATAATTTTCTTATCATTTTAATGCATGTAGGATTAGTAATATTACCATCCCTTTCTTTCCCAATTTTGCTGTCTTGTGTTTTCTTTTTATTAGTTTTATAAATGTCATCAAAGAACCAAATTTAGTTTCACTAATATTCTATGGTATGATTCACCCATTTTTCTATCCCTTTGACTTATGTTCTTATCTTTATTATTACCTTTCTCATGATTTCTTTGCTATTCTTTTAATATTATTTTTGGGTGGAAGCTTGATTATTGATTTAAAAATTTTCAAACACAAATATTAGAACTATCAATTATCCTGAAAGCACTTTATCTTTGCTTCATTCTACCCATTTTGATGATTGTGTTTTCATTAGGATCAAATTTAAGATGTTTTTTATTTCCATTACATTTCTTAAATTTAGAAATGTGTTACTTATTTTCCAAATACTTGTAGATTTTCCAGAGATCTTTATGTTATTGACTTCTACTTTTAACTCCTTTATGGTCAGAAAACACCATCATTGTTTTAACTACCTTAAGAACTTGTTGCTAGGTTCATAAATATTTAGAATTCTTGCATCTTTTTCATAAATTGATCATTTTCTTATTCAGAAACAGTCGTATTTAATTCTAGCAATTCTGCTTTTTTTGTTATATATGAAATAGCTACTCCAGCTTTCTTATGACAAATACAGGCATGGTTTCTATGTTAAGACCCTTTTTGTTTGAACCCACCTGTGTCTTCATATTACTGCACGTCTCAGGTAAGCTGCATGTAGCTGGGTCTTGCTTTATTTCTCTTGTACAATTTCTGCATCATAATTAAACTGCTTAAGTTCATTTACATTTACTACTATTATTTGTACGGTTGATTTTAAGATGACCATCTGTATTCATCGTTCTTTTTATTTTCTGTATTTCTGATCCTTTGACATCTGAGGCCTTGCTGACTCTTGCCTCCAGGGCCAGTCAATTCCTAGAGAAAGTAAACAGCTCTGCTGGGAGCTTGCCTTTCATATACAAACCAACCAATGCAAAGCCCACACCCCACTCTCCTCCTCTACTGGGGCTGTCGCAGTCAGGACCGCTATCCTCCTGCCCTCAATGCCCCAGGGCCAGGTACCAGACAACTAGGGACTATCCCTATACCCCACTGCACACTGAAATTATTTGGACTAGCCAGACCTAGGCCTGCTTGCTCTGCCTTATCTGTTCCTTACTGTGGAAACCACAATAACAGCTCTTGCCCATGTTTTCCCCTCATTCCTCCTGCTTCCTCACTGACCCTGGTGCTTCCCCACATGGTCCCCTGTAGCATGATATGCTCCATTCTCTTGGGAACTGTCACTCACAAACTCTCTTTTCAATGGCAATTGGCTCCTGATCTGTCGGCCTTGCTATATCTGAATAATGACAAAACATACAGTATACAACCCCATCTTGTTATTTGCTTTCTATTAGTACCATCTCCTTTTTTCTCTCTTTTCTGCTCTCTTTTGTATTAATTATATTTTATTTCCTCTATTTCATTTTAATTCTTTTTTTGGCTTATTAAACATGCTACTTTGTTTAATCATAGTGGTTGCTCTATGATTTATGATATGCATCTTAAATTTATCACAGAAAACTTTAAATAACATGTAAAAATTAATAAGCAGAAACTTCATATAAATTAGAGTTGGGAGACCAGAAGGGGGAGCTCTCATGCCTTACATCTAGATGTCAATTGCAGACTCAACAGGAAAAGGCCTGCTTTCCTACTCTAGCAGGACTAATGAAGATTTTCTCTTTGCCCAGCAACAGCCCAATTAATAAGAGACTGTCACAACTCAGCCAATGAAAAACCACTACACTTCCAACTCCTAGTTTCCTGCAATGGAGTCTGTTTATAACAGCCCCTCCCAACTCCCCCTGTACTCTGTGAAAAAACATTTCTCTCCCTTGTTCTCCAGACTTGGCCTGTAGTTTGCCATAGATTGCATATATCGAATTGCAATTCTTTGCTATTCCTGAATAAACCCAATTTTGCTGGTAAAGTAAGTAGCTGTTTTATTTTTAAGGTCAACAACTTTATACCGTTTTACATATATTGAAAAAATTTAGCAATATACTCTCATTTTTTCCACGTTTTGTATTTTCTGCTATTGTTATTTTACATTTTACTTCTAAATATTCATAAAGCACAAAATACAATGTTATTATATTTGCTTTAAACAGTCAATTGGCATTTAAAAAATTAAATTTAAAAAAGAGATACCCTTTCATTTTTAAACACATACTTAGCTTCCTAATTCTTTTGTCTGGATATAAGTTTTTATCTGATTTCATTTTTCCTCAGCCTGCCAAAAATTCCTCTAGCATTGCTTTCACTGATGACAAATTCTGCGTTTGTTTTGATTTCTCTCTCATTTTTTAGGATATATTTACTTGATATAGAATTTTATATTTCCAGGTTTTTGGGTATTTTCCCTCTCAGCTGCTTCACATGTTGTGGTCTTCTGCTCTTTATTGCTTTTGATATAAAATCAGCTGTCATTCTATCTTTCCCACCATCAACCCCCGTGTATGTAATGTATTACATCTTTTTTTTTCCTCTGACTTCTTTGAGATTTTCTCTTTATCATTGGTTTCCATCTATTTGATTATGATGTGCTTTAGTTTGCTGCTTTGTATTTATTCTGCCTGGAGTTTATTGAGCTTTTCGGATATTAAAGTTAACATTTTTCATTCAGTTGAGAAAATTGTGACCAATTCTTTTTAACATATATTCTAGTTAGTTTTTCTCTCCTGTTCTTTTCTCATGTTAGAAGCCTTAACACTGTCCTATAGGGTTTGGAAGCTCTGTGGAGTTTTCAAGATTCTTTTCTCTACATATTAATTTGAATATGTTCTAATACTATTTTTTCATTTTTAATGATAATTTGAGTTATTAACCTAAAAGAGTGACTGCTTCATTTCAAATATTTTATTTTTCATTTCTTTAATTTTTATTTGCTTAATTGTTTCTAGACATTATCCAAATTCCCGCTTTGTTCCCTGATTAAGTTGATATTTCTTTTAAGATCTTAAACATATTTAATAGCTGCTTTAAGATATTTGTTTCTATGGACAGGTTTTTGTGTTTTGTGGATTTTCCTCTTTTTCTGATTTGGATTAAATTTTCCTTCATCATCACATCTAATTTTTGTTTGTTTGTTTTA
Organism: Tapirus indicus; assembly: GCA_031878705.1. Taxonomy (NCBI): domain Eukaryota; kingdom Metazoa; phylum Chordata; class Mammalia; order Perissodactyla; family Tapiridae; genus Tapirus; species Tapirus indicus. The sequence continues at coordinate 69,364,211 of CM062917.1, forward strand.
TTTTATGCTGGGCATTTTGGATGTTGTCTTGCAGATTATCTGAATCTTGTTTTATTTCTCCTGGCAGACAGTTGCAGATCTTCATATCAGCTTGTTCCCTTTCAATATTGCTTCTAAGCTTTTACAAAATGAGTCGAGTAGTCTTTGCTCTTGTGCTGTATTAGCATTACTCCTAGATGGGTATTACTGGGGCATCTTCTTAATGCTTAGGTGCTTAACAAGATGCCTCCACATGGATTGGTTGGAATTGAATATCTCCTTGCCCTGAGTGAGCTCAAGTGTTTCTCGTATCAACATTCCTCAGAAATTGCCCTTACCCTGGCAGCTTTCTTAGGCTAGCTACTCGGTTAGCCAAAGAATTCCATCCTACACATGCACAGCTCAGTGTTTTACCAAGTACTCAAGCAGATCCCTTGGCAAATTTCTAGAGTTCTTCTTCACTTAGCTTCTTTCTCTCTGAAACCTGGCCTCCAAATCCTAGCCTCCTGAGTATCCCTGAACTCTCATCTCTCTCTCCTCAGTTCTACAAGACCACTGTGCCATGCCCCCCACACCCATCTGCTTCTGTGACACAGGGAGGGTGTCTGCAGACCAAAGACAGGTGTGTGGTGTGGCTCATCTCGTTTGTTTCCCTTCCCTCATGGCTTGTGTTTTTGCAGTCTGGTGTCCAATCTCTATAAACATTTATCTCATATTTTGTCTAGTTTTATAGCTGTTTATGGCAAAAGAGCTAATCCTGTGCTAGTTACTCCATCATGCCTGGGAACACAACTATCGTATTTTAATTTCTTTATATGCTTACCCCTCATAATTCAGTTTAAGTTTTATTGTTGTTGTTATTGTTGCTGAATATTTCTATAATTTCTCACAGTTCTCATATACAGAGCCAAAAACCTAATTAAATATGCCATTATCTCTTGTTTAGATTATTCTAACCTGCTAACCAGTGTCATTTTCCGTAGTGTTGCTATCTCTTTCCACTTTTGCTGGTTTCTATCCAGCAGATCCAGTGCTTTGTACAAAACACAGAAATATCTGCCCTTGGAATTTTGACTAAACTAATTATCATTATCATTTGAGAATCTTTATGATCTGACCTTTCTTATCTCTGAAGTATCGTATCTCATTTCTCTACTATCCACTGCCCTATCCCACACTCTTACAATCTTCTCTCCACAACTTTAAGCAACCGAAATTACCTTAGGTTGCCTCAATGCCACATTTTATGTCTCCTTCAGGTTATTGTACATGCAATGCCCCATCTCTTTACCTACTTGAATTTTATTCAACTTCTAGGTTTAGCAAAGACCTTATTCCTCAAGATTGTACTTTCCAAAAGTTCCAAATTTGTGGTCAATGTCACTTTAATATGTTCTCTAGCACATTATTTTCCATAAGGTAAAATCCACTATACTATCAGATCCAATTTACCTGCCTGCACACACCCACTAAAAATGGAACAACTTATGATCAGGTGTGTTTTTATATTGTTATCATTGCATATCAAGCACCTAGCATAATATTAGTTTTGTGTGGTGAATACTAATCTAGGTATTTTAGAAAATATAAATAAGGGCCAGTCAGAATTCTTGAAAAACTTACTATAAGATTGGCAAAACAAGACTTAAGCACAACAAATGGAATGCAAGTAACGAATTTCCAAAACCTTGGAAGTTTGAAGCAAACAAAGAAAAATATTGTCTCACACTTCTGGAGGCTAGAAGTCCAAAATCAAGGTGTCAGCAGGGCCACGCTCCCTCAGGAGACTCTAGGGAAAGATCTGTTCCTTGCCTCCTCCAGCTTCTGGTGGCTGCTGGCATTCCTTAGCTGTGGGCACTTCTCTCTCTCTCTCTCTCTCTCTGCTCCATCATCACCTGATCTTCTCCTATATGTGTGGTGGTAAAGCTACCTCTGTCTCTCTCTCTTTTCAGAATACATGTGGTTGCACTTAGGACCCACCTACATAACACAGGATAACCTCTTCCTCTCAAGCTCCTTAATTTAATCACACCATTTGCTATATATGGTAATAGTGAAAGATTTCAATGATTGAGAAGTGGACATTAACTTTGGGGCCACCATTCAGCCCACTGTAGCATGTGACAATATGTGAGTTATCATAAGAGGAATACAAGTCAATGCATCAGTAGCTCAGAAAAGTGAAATGGATTTGGCATTAAAAACAAACAAAACATGCTGACAATCAGTAGGAGTTCTAAAACTATGCTGTAAGAGGGGCAACCCGGTTAGACAAGATTATGAAACTACAAAGATGGTACAGAAAATGCTTAGGATTAGTCCAAATCCTAGAGTATGAAATACATGAAAGGGCATTTTGAGACAAAAGACCAGAAGAGTAGTTCGGATAAGAAAGCAGATGGTCATGGAAGTAATTCTTTATAGTTTGTCCTTAACGTGTGTTAATGTGTATTTGAAAGAACGAGAAAATTTTGAGCAAGATAATGATATGAAGAAGGTCTAAAAGATTACTTAGGCAGTTGTACATAAAATGATTTTGATGTGGGAGTCAATCTGCCCATTAGTTAATCCCATATTGGGGGTTATTGTTTTTACTCTTGAGCATAATGGTAGGAAGTCTTTTTATGAGTATTAAAAATACTCATAATAAGCCAATCTTAGGAAATTAATTTATGTTTGGTGTAATGAAAGTTTGTCCTTGGTTACCTGACATTCATAACAATACCTATACGGTATTTTTGCTAAAAATATTAAAAATCCATCCTGTAAAGCTTTTAGAGCTGAATTACAGGATATAGAAAATTCAATGAATAGAAGAACATGTTAAATGTCACCACGAGGACAGCTGACTGAGCTTGCTCTCTTTAAGTCAACATCATGAAAAAGTATATATAAATGCATGGAAAAATATTCTTCCCGTTTAAAGTATATAAACACAAAATTCAGTGGGTGGACCTAAATATCTTATTTTTAAAAAGATATTTTGATGTGAAATTTGAAAATGGACTGAGTATTAGGCATTAGTAAGGAATGGTTTTTTTAAAAGCAAAGGTGTCTCCTCAGTACTGTTTCTTTCTTTTGTCTCCCCAAAGCTGCAGTAGACAGTTGCATGTCACAGTTGTGCATTCTTCTAGTTGCTCTATCTGAGACGCCACCTCAACATGGCTTGATGAGCAGTGAGTAGTTCGCAGAAGGGGAGCACACGAACTTAACCACTACACCACTGGGCCAGCCCCATAGTAAGGAATGATTTTAGTTTTGTCAGTTGTGATAAAAGCATTGTGCATATATAAGAAAATGTCCTTGTTTGTGTAGATGGATACCGAATTATTTAAAATGAACCATTATAATAAATGTAGTTTACCTTAAAACATTGTTAGCAGTAACAACAAATAAAAAAGGATAAAGAAAATACACCAAAATGTTAACAGGGGTTCATTATTCCATTGCCTCTGTTTTTTACACATGTTTAAAAATTTTTATAATAAATATTTGTTTTAAAATGTGCATATAAGTGCTAAAGCAAGAGTATTTAGAATTCTAGGAAATACATAGTGAAAACATGTGTAAAGTATACTGCAAATCATCAATAGTTAGAATTATCTCATATGTACTTGCCTGACCAAAATTAGCTTAAGAATATAGATTATCATTAGTTTTAAAAGAGCAAATCAAATTGTTTCAGTTTAGGGAGCTTGGGAAGGCATAGCTAAGGCAAAGAAGGTGATGGAGTCACAAATTTCATGCCACATTTCAGGAACATTGATTTTTTTTTTTTTCATGAGGAAGATAAGATGAGCCCTGAGCTAACATCTCCGCCAGTCTTTGTCTATTTTGTATGTGGGATGCAGTCACAGAATGGCTTGATGAGTGATGTGCAGGTTGTGCCCTGAACCCTGGGCTGCCAAAGCAGAATGTGCAAACTTAACCACTACACCACCGGGCCAGCCCTCATTAACATCGATTTTTACTAAAGATATGAATCTTAATATTTCAATCAGTTTATTTGTGGTTTTGGTTTCCAGAATGTGATCTCTTCTGGAGACTGAAATTTCAGTTTTCAAGTATGATGGACTAGCATTCAAACATTGCATCATCTAAGCTAGAGAATACAACATCCAAGCTACTAGACTTTCAGCTGAACATCGTAAGAGTCCTGGAAACTCAACAGCCTAGGGATCCATTAGAGAAAATACTTTCCTTAAAAGAAAGATCATTATATTTTAGTAATGCCCTATTCTTATATCAGTATAACTCAAGTAGAATAGGAAGTTGATAACTACCATCCTGTATTTATTTATTTCAGTATACTTATTAGCTTAGTGGGATTATATTTAAATTTCATGGAATTTCCATGACCTTAAACTGTATTTTTTTTTGTTCTCTTTCTCCAATGCTTGGTCCTAGGCAATATCTGAGCCTGAACTACTGAATTCAGATGGAAAATCACTTCTTATGCAATTTTTCTCTCAGTTCATCCACCATCAACTCCTTCAAACTCTCAGAGAGGGTACTATATCTCAAGGGGATGTATCTTCTGGCCACTTCTTGCCACATCACCCACAACAGGGGAAAGAGAGCCAACAGGGAAACAAGTACAATTGACCTCTTATACTCTACATGATGCATGCAGCATTTCATTGTGCAGAGACCTTGGTAAACTTGAAAAAGTCAATGCCAATGTTTATACTTAAAGATAGAATATGGGTTCAGTTGAAGGGAGAGGATCTGTAGTTAAATAGTCACAGAAAGAAGTATTTTATAAATGAAACCAATTATGGAAGCAACAGTAATTATTTGAGTTCTTTGAATACTGTTTGGTTCGATGACACATAAACTCCTCAAATAGCTTCTCATTTCCAATCGTTTGTTCTTTTTTCCTTCTAATGTGTTACCCTTTCTATCAATGCACCTGTGTCCTCCTGAGTTCCCATTATGTTGTAAACAACTCTCCTTTTTTCAATGTTTTCTTCACTGTGTTACCTAAACTGAAAACTTATATAATAATGATAATATAAATCATCATTATCATCATGACAGCTATCATTGTTGAGCCTCTTTCATGCCCTAGATGTTACGAAAAGGGATACAGGCATGTAATTAATTAACTCTTATGACATCCTGAGAAGTGGATTTTAAAGTCTTCACTTCACATAAAATGAAACTGAACTTCAGTAAGATGAAGTAAGTTGGTCAAGATCACACAATTAGTAAGACTTGGGCTCAGGGTTCAAATGCAGGGTTAAGTGCCTCCAAAGTCCCTGCTGTATCTGCCATGTTCTGCTTTCCCTGAAATCATCATCTTTGAACAGTTTATGATATTCAGTAGAGTAGTTAAAAATAAATGGATGTAGATAGGAGAAAAAAATGTGTAATCAGCACTTACATAGTGTCAATGAGTCATTAGAACAGGGCCATAGCAGGAGGTGCCAATGATCTGGTCAGCGGTGGCTTGAGGTGGCATTGTTCCAGGAGGCCAGTTGACTCTTGTCATAAAACATTCTGGGATGGCTTAGAGATTTCAGAAAGAAAGGAGTAGGATGGAAAGCAAGAAAGGAGTGATGACTGAGAATTGACACAAATCAGAATTCCTAATGGCAAGGGGAATGAGCTGGCAGGGATTTGGAATGAATACTTAAAGAAGGAATAAACTGGGAAGAGTACCTCACCCCTCTCAGGCTGGGGTAGGCAGATCCTGTTGAATAGGTTGTGGCTGTAACCCACTAGGTGGTGGATGATTTCACTGAAGTGGCCCAGGTTCAGAGATGGTAAGTAGAAAACCATGCACTGGCTTGCCAGTGAGACTCACTGGAGTGAGTCATCCACTGAGGTGCCACTGAAAAGTGAAAGTCACTGAGAAGCCGCCACCTGGTAAAGATGATTGTCACTCAATGAACTGACAGGAACCACAGGAGCAAAATGGAAGAAGCCACCAGAACCAGGAAGTGGGTATTCTTCCTTGAGCAGTGTCGTTCCAAAGCCCTCTACTGACAGAGCTTACCACTGAGCCAGCTGACAAAGGGGAAATGTTTATAGTGTCCAGCTCCAAGTGTCCCTGAACAGGACAAAAAGGGTAGGTTTAGAGCTGAGAGGCACACAATGGACAGCTGGTGCTCATGCCAGGACATCCTAAATATTATTATTTCAGTAAAGTGTCCCTGCTTTAGACCATTTAGGATTAAACCTTTTTATCATCTCTTCCCTTTTTGTTTTCTAAGTTGTCCGACTTGGTAAATGATCTATCACTTCACTATGTTATAAGGCAAATGTTGAAAGCAAAACACATTTTTAAATTTTTTTACAGACTTCTAACCAAAGTGTGCTATACGTAGTGAGCACTCAATAAATATTTGTAGGTGTGAAGTATAATGGAAAGCTGATGGTGTTTAATGCATGCTCTTCAGTGAGTTTTTAATACTTTTTTCCTCATCATATAAACTAAAGAAAGTATAGATTAAAGCAAATGTGATTTTTTTAAAGTGAATATGTTTTGGAAGATTTTTTAAAATATTTCAGTTTCATGCATTTCAAGAAAAAACCCTAAAAATAATTTTGTTGCCCATTATTTTCCATAATTTTAATGAACCAGAACCTAAGGGAATATTGCCAACATACCCGCCTAAACAATTACTAAAACACTAGGCCGAACATTATACCAGATGTAATAACTGACTGTGATCTATGCTTTCCCACAACTCCTTCCTCAAGTGCCAGGGACAACCCAAGCATTGCCTTCATCCTGCAGCATAGCTTTGATGTCCTTGTCCTGCCCGTCATTCCCTCTTGCTTTCTCTTGAGCGTGATTTCAGTGGGCATCTCAGAGTTGGTACTGCCGCTCTGTGTCCTGCTGCTGTTCTGAGGAGTTTACTGCTCTCAGTAAATCCTGATGAATTTATCCATTGCTTTCTAAATCATTATCAGTGCTTTTATTTACTCAAGGTACTCATGCCTTCTTTCCCTTATCAACCTGTGTTCTTTGGAGGGCAAGGTATCTGGGTTGGATATCACACAGCCAGAATTTGGTTTGCAAAGTTCATTTAAATATAGCAGAATAGCAATTAACTATAAGAAGGTTTATCAATACTAGAGAAGTGTGCTGGGTGTACTCTCTGTAATGATTAATCACAGTGAACTTGGTGAACATTTGGAAGGACTAATGAAGGAACAGGGTGAACTCTGAGCTTGGAATGAGGAGACCGTGGCGTAATAACCAAACCCGAGTCCACTTGAGGCGCAAATGCTTCATTTCAATATGAGGATAATGTTAATGTATCTGCAAAATCCATCAAGTGTGTGTGAATATTAATATATCTATGGAGTATGAATTTTCACTGGTGCTACATCCTGCAAATCCAGGCATTAAAAACAAAATTATTTTTTATACAACCTAGATCATGCTAGTTGTAGAGCACGCATTTTACTAATAGTGGAAATCTTAATTTCGTCTAATCTAGTACACTTTGCCTGATTCTGTAATTCTTTATTTAAATTCAAGTATCATTATCTCAATCATTGTCCAATTCAAAATCTACCTCTCACCAATTTCTTTCCCTTCTCAAGCATTTCCTCTTTCTACTTTTCCTAGTCCTGCTTCTACATTATGGGGTTTCTGGGTCTTGCAGGGAGGCGGGTGACTCCCCACAAAATTGGCTCCAGAGCAGCAGGGCAAATTGCATCTTTGATCTGTACAGTCCTTCACTACTGGTGAAGACTGCTGCCATTATTACCAGGTGAGGGATGAGACAGCATCGCTGGCCTAAGCTTGAGTCAGTCTGATGTCTGTGGTCTTTAATGTCCGAGGGAGTCTCCGCCAGAGCTGGGCTTCACCCTAGCCCCTTGCTTGTAGACGGAGACCGGCAGCAGCTTCCACACACACAGGGCAGGCAGCGCGTTGGCTCCTGCTCTCAGGTGACTTTTCAAACTTCTTACCTTCAGATGAAATTTGGAAGTCCATTCCCAGTTTTCAGAAACACTCTTCAAACTCACCCTTCAGCAGGGGGCATTGAGAGCTAGAGAAAGACACATTCTCCAAATCTTCTCCTCTCTACCCACAACGCTGACAGGAAACAAACTTTCCTCTTCCCCCTGCCTGCCTTCTTTCCAAACTGTTTTGTGGTTATGTCTAGTCCTCCAGCATGTGAAATGAAACAAAATGTTTCTTAGTTTTCACGTTTTCCCAATCATTTTGTGATTGGAACGGTGGTGCTGGATCCTAAGAGACTGAGTCCAATGAGAGTTACAGTGAGATGAAGGACAACAGAACCCTTCATTGCCACAGAACCACTCAATTATGACTGGAAATAAGATATGTGAATGCAGTCTGAAAAAGCAAAATTATATGAACATAAATTAAAATGTGTATAATGAGATTTCTTACAATCAAGGGTACACTGTACTAAACGTATCTTTAATAACAGGGTTCATGGATCAAAATAGTGGTTTGGAATCTCCTTGTACACAGGGTTGTCAAAATCATTACACCATCTTTTTAATGTTGTGTTTGTGATGGTGAATTTATATATTTTATATATAACCCCTGGATTCAGATTAAGAAGAAGACTTGACCCTAAGTGTTCAAGAGTGGAGTTGAAGGTCTCAGTTTTAGTCCCCAAAAACTTAAACAGAAAAGATATGAGGACAACACCCAAGGCAGATATCTTCAAATAAGGGAAGAAAGCCCCAATGGCAAGCTTGCTTCTCCAATCTGGGGTGATATAAAGGCTAATAATAACAGAAGAAAATATTTTTCTATTCTACTTAATGAATGAGTGATTTAGCAAGTTCCTTTTTGAGCTGTGCTAGAGATCTCCTAGCATTTTTTATTCTGCCAGGTGGACTAGACTTTGCTTTATTTAAGTTACAGCAGGTCACAAAGTTTTTACAGCTATAATAAGGGGTCTTTTCGATGCCAGTAAAAATTTATAAACTAATGAAGTGTAGGGAAATAACTGAGATAAAACATTAAGCCGCCTTCAGAATAACTTCTCATCCTTGTTAACCTAAATATGTTAACGCTTTCTTACCAATATGTTAGTGTATATTTTATGGAGTGAATAAATGTCTTGTAGTTTCTAATTCCATACATGTCATCTTTCATGGAAAACAATATGCATAATTTTTATTATACCCTGTCAAATTTAGGCACTAATTAGCACTATTATGGGCTGCAAGAATGCATCCAAGCCTGACTACATTAGTCATTAATTTCAACAACCAAGAGGAGGTAAGGAGTGCCTAAAAAGAAGACCTGGAGACAATTCAGAATGCAGAATTTCTCAGCGAACAGTTAATGCACTGGGAACTTCCATTTCATAATAAGCTCCTCACCAATGAAAAACTGAAGTCAATTTGGCAAAACCAACATCAGTTGAGCTTTGGTTTTAATGAAAAAAATGACATGAAATCTATCACTGTCAGCAAGAACATTATTCCAGAGAGCTGTAAGCAAGACACACAGCCTTGAAGAATGTGCTGATATGCATGTGAATCAGATGCCTGTCAAATGTAGTCACTCACTCTTAGTTTATAGATGCTATGACAAGTCATACAAAAATAGGTTTGGCTTTAGAAAGACTTATTAATTGCTATAAAAGCTTATTATCAAACAATTAAACTCACAGATCAGAGGTTTCTTGCACTTAGGACTTAGGTAAAGCCAAATGTTCTCTTCATATTTCTTATTATTTATTAGTGTTTTTTAATACAATATTTTGACACATAAAAAAGATTTTAAAAAGTTTTTCTGTAATTGTTCCATTCTAAAAATCAAAAATTTTCATCCACGTGTATATGATACTGTTATAGTGGTAATTATAGTTTATGCATACAGTTGATTCAAATTGATAAATTAGTATTTTTTCTAAATAGGTTCTATGTAGAAAATTATGTTTATACTCATTTATTTCAATAATTTAATTATATTTCATTCAATTAGGTTTTGTTTTTCGTGAGGAAGATTGACCGTGACCTAACATCTGTTGCCAATCTTCCTCTTTTTGCTAAGGAAGATTGACCCTGAGCTAATAAATGTGCCCATCTTCCTCTGTTTTGTATATGGGACACTGCCACAGCATGGCTTGATGAGCAGTACATAGGTCCATGCTCAGGATCCAAACCTGTGAATCCTGGGCCGCCAGAGCAGAGCATGGGAACTTAACCACTACAAGCACCAGGCTGGTCCCTAGGTATTATTTTTTAACTTAGCATTTGCTCTGTGCCATAAATTATGCTAAATGCCAAATCTAATGTAATACATAAATCATTCCACTTTTTAAAATTTTGGCTTGTTTTCTATATTTTCTTACTATTATAAATATCAATTCTATTAGCATATTCATGCCTAAAATATTTTCTCTTTCTTTTTGACCATTTTTCTTAGAATAACTTCTTGAAAGTGATAATGGATTTAAGAAGTCTTTTCTACAATTCTGATTAATGATTTCACAATTATAGCAATTTATGCCAGTGGTACACTAATGTCCTCAAACCTAATCAGGGTTGAGTATTATCTTTATTAAACTTATAACATCTTTTGGAAGAAGTTAACACTTTTCACCCAAGGTTAGATGTGCCAACAAGATTAAAATATTGAAGTCTCTAAACTGCTTCATAATAGCTGATCATAGAAGGATAAAGTTTCATTATGGCCTGAGGAGAGAAGCTCTTTGATGCTGTAAGTTTTCTGATCCACACTAGGAAAAAGTATAATTGAGTATAATGGATGTTTGTGCTTATTGATAGAAAAATAGAAACATTTTCTTTTATCTGTTAATAAAATTCACTATCATGATTGATTAAAGAAGAAAAGCAGAGATAAGTACAGAAGAAGGGGTAAAGTAGGATGAGAGAGAAAAGAAAAATTGACAGAAGAAAACACAGTAGAAAAGATAAGACACTAGGAAAAAGATAATCAAATCATCTGACTAAGGAAACTGTTGAGATGAAAGGAACAAAGAGGAGCAGTGACAGACAGCACATCAGTAGAGAGAGGGACAACATCACAATTCCCTTTATACCTCACCAATGATCCTGTAGCCATGACCTGCATTTAGGTCTTGATTGAGGATCTAAAGAAGTAGGAGGATCTTCAGTGAACTCTGCGACATGATTGTTAGGTATACTGATGTCTTCCACAGGGGAAAGCAAATATATGTTGACTCTCCTGGATAGAGGCACATAGAAAAGGTAGAGCAAAACTCTACCACAGTGAAACACATGGCTCCAGGAGGATTGATTGTCAGTATGGTATTTGAGTGAGGTACTACGGGGAAGTAAGGGATAACCATTTGGTTGAAGGCTGTGAGGTCCTGAACAAATCAATACCCTCACCCATTTGATTAATTTACTGGTAGGACAGAAATGTTACAAGGGTTAGTACAGGGCATGAGAAGCCTTTGGAGATAAGGCTTTCAACTATGATCCCTTCCTTTGCTTCTGACTTCAAGAGATATTAGGGAAGTTTAGTAACAGTTTGGTAGGATCTAGCTGAACTTTGATAGGTTCTGCTCCAATTATTTTTCCAATAGCCATGGAATTTTTAGGCTATAGTCAGGTACAGTATTAAGGTCCTCATTGGGGGTATGCACTAAATGTGATGGAGGAGGCAAAGGTGTATCCAGGGCAGACACAACTTGATTATGAATAGGGGAGTCCTCTGGGACCTCAAGAAATAGTCCCTGTGGTGTGCATTTAATATTGCAATTCCATTTGCTGAGTAAGTCTCTCCCTGTTAAATTTGCAGGGGTGCTATCATGGAGCAGGAAGGAATGTTTTACAGTCAAGGGCCCAAGTTACAGTTAAGGGCTGAGAGACAGGAGAACATGTGTGGTTATTTGAAATAATTTCTGGGTGGTACGTTTACTCCAAGGAAGAGGCTGAGCAAAGGTGTCAGGGTTTAATGCGGAAAGAATAGGACCTGCATCCACCAGGAATTGATGAGGATGGCTATCTATAATTATAGTTAATTCACTTTGAGGGTTTAAGGGTATGGCAAAATTAGGGGCACTTTTCCTTCCTCAAGGCAGCCTCATTGATCTGAACAGAGGGATTTTTCTTCATCTTGGTTTTTCTTTCATGATATGGGACTCTTGTTAATGTCCCTTTTGTTTATTGTATCTTCAAGTGGTTGGCTAGGCAGTGGGACATTTAGCTGTTTAATCTGAAGGGCCATAAATTTACTTTGGGTCCTGTCTCGTTTTTGTTCCAAACCCCTTTCAAAATGTTCTGCCAGGCTTTGTAGTTCAGCAAAGGGGGCTATTTCTCAATCTCATTTTTCTGTTTTCAAATTAGGTCTCCACTTTCAGGTTTAACTCCATTGACAAAATGAGGTGTGAGAGTGGTTGCATCAGTTCCTTCTTGTTAGTAATATTTTCTAATCTATCCTGAAAATGTCCTATAGTTTCATCTTTTTTGTTATTTGCATAATTGAATTATGGTCCAATCAATTTTTTTTGGAAATGTTTCAGGTATGGCTTTTAAGAGATTTTGATTTGCCTTTCTGGACTTTTTCTTTTGTTTTTGACCTTCAAGTTTATTATGGGGAGCGGGAACCTGTAGCCCTCTTTCCAAGTCAGTCCAATCAGCTTTTGTCCTGTGTGGTTCTGTGTTGGTCATCAACATGGATACAAGTTGATATAGGTTATAAGTACCCACCAAGACCTAAATTCTTCTATGAATATTCACTGGTCTTATTTGAATTTAGAGAAATCTTTAATTATAGCCCTTAAAGTCATCCTGGGTCCAAGGTTTGAATTCTACAGTAAAATGTGGCTCCTGGAAGAGAGAGATCCATAGAGGCAGCTGACACTTTGAGGTTTTAGGAGCGTTGTTATGAAAAGATGGAGGATCTGGAAGAAGAGGAGGGAGGAGGTGCGGAAGGAGAGAGATCAGCATAAGAGGGAAGAGGGGCAGCTGGATATAGAGAGGCAACTGGAGGATTTACTAGAAAAATGAGTCTAATCCATTCTTGCTTAAGGTTGTCAAATTGCTCATTAACTTTGGCCACAGAATCTTTTAGTGAAGCAATTTTTAATTCAGAATTTCGTTTTGAGCCCTCTGCATAACAATCAAGAAAGTCTGTTCACTGGGCTTGTAAAAACTTATTCTGTTTCTTTTCTAAGGTGCCTCTCAAATGAACAAAGTTGATCAAATCAATTGTTCCCGAGAGTGGCCACTGAACACCCAAATCATCCTGAGTGGATTTATGCCATTTAGAAAGATGGCACAGGAATTAGGATTTTAAAGAGAGTACATATAAGAAGCAGGAGTTTTTCCTCATGGAAGAGATAATTTAGACTTAAATGACTCCATAAGAGACAGCAATTGTTGGTAGGAGTGTAATGCTAGAGCACTTCGTGTCTCAGGCCTGAAACCTGATGGTTGGCCACCTCCAAACATAGACCTGACAATCTGCACCCCCTAGCAGGTGGAAAACTACAGAGAACACTGTCTCTGAATCAAAGGCAAGCTCTCAGGACACAAGATCAAGGCAGAAGGAAAACCTCATCTGGTTTTATTGATGACCCACAGCCAAGTTCCTCCAAGTAGATGGTGGTCTTGTAAGAACCTCAAACTCACTGGTCTGCGAGGTTTCCTCAAACAATAGGTTTACAGAGCCTATGCCTGTGTTTTACCCAATGACTGTCCTTCAGGTGAAACAGCACTTTTAGACAGCAAACTACATAATAGTAACACAGAAGACAGCAAAGAGGAATGGGCTGATTCTACCAAGAATGCCAAACAAAAGGGAACTAATAACAAAACCGGGTACCAAACTAAAAATAAACAGCTGAGGAACTCTACGCAAAAAGAGTTAGTGTCAGACCCAGCTCTGACTTATCACTTCTTCATGGGCTTGACAAGCTGTGAGCAGCAGGGCGCAAGGGCCCTCTGTAGGTACCACACGTGGTTGAAGGCCAGGGTCCACAGTGGTGGGCAGTGCAGACCAGACCTCAGTGGGGCTTCCCCAATTAACTGTGGAAATGAATAAAGACCAACCAAATGGAAATAAGTGAAGGCTATTCAGAGTTTGTTATAGCAAGAGGATCAGCCACCATCACTCATGTTTTAGCAGACACCAAATGGCAGGCAGAGGAATGGGAAAGCTTTGTACTAGAAAAAAAGGAAAGCTCAGACGTGCCCTTATGGGGTTGTTGTCCTGGGAAAGTTGGGGCAGTTACTAGAAGTGGGACATCCCATGTGATTTCTTAGGGAAGTGTATTTGGTCCTAAGTTGGAAGCAGGGACAGAAATTAGGGAAAATGTCAGTTATTAATCAAGTCCTGGATGTTTGGGCCAATTGTTACAGCAGTTAGTGTCTATCTTCCTGGATTGTCATTGGAGATAGCCCTCTGGCTTCCTGCAAGTCTGGCTTTTAGTAGGCTGGCTTCCTGGGCTAGTTATTGTAGATAAGGGTCTGGTTTCCTGGGAAGGTTGCTGCTGGTTGTGTGTCACAGCTCTATTTTATATATGATCTGGCCCATATCTGTTCGTATGTTCAGTCTCTCTTAGGGTAGAGTAAATCATTTTCAGGAGCTACATTTTTCCTTAATTCTAAAAAAGCTCATCTCACCTTGCATATTCAGTATAAGTCATTAACAAATTCCTTACCATTCAATGCCAATCTCAAAAAATTGAGAATCCAAATTAATATTCCTGATAAGCGGGGAGCAGACATTGTTGGCTTTTCTGAGAGAAAGCCTAGCCTGGAGAAGTGGGAGCTGGCGGGAGCTATCTAGACAAGCTTGTGTTAAAAGTCTTTTAATTCATTAGCTGAGAATGAAAGAACAGAGAAACCCATTCTGCAAATGGAAGGTCATTCAAAATCATCTTACTTTAGGATGTTGGTTGCTAAGTTCTCATACTTGTATTCTTCTCCAAATCCGTGCCCTTGGCCGATGTGAGCCACGTTACTGGGAGGATATAAGAGATTATATCCGCTTCTCATCATAAGGGACAGCAGCTGACAGACCAGTGTAGAGTTGTAACAACCCAGTCTCTTGCCTCTGGTTAAGACAAACCAAACTGTGGCACAATTTATACTCCAGAGTGCTCCATGGGATGAGGCTAAGGCTACACCTCTCTAGAAACACACATTTGCTCAACTTCTTCCACTGCCCTATTCTGCTTCCCTCACTTTTCTACAGGTTTCCCCTGAGAGCACTCAGTCAATAAATCATTGCATGAAAATCAACATCTCAAATTCTGCTTCCAGAGAGCCCCAACCAAGACAGGTCGTACTCTGAACTGTGTTTCTACTGCATTTTATCTATTCACCCAGGTTGCCTTTAACTCCCTGCCACCACAAGCAGCTCTCTAATGAATATAATTATAAACTCATTTGAAATTTTCTTTTCTTTATATGCTTTCAGAAGTCGAATTGCTGGGTCATGGGGTGTGCTAGACTTATGTATATAAGTACTTCCAGCTTGCTCTACTGAATGGTTCCATATCTCTCTAGACTCTCACTCTGGCAAGTTTAAAGTCCCCTCAATCATTGCCAAAATTTATGTTTTAATATTGTCTACCTTTCTGCCATCAAGATTAATAAAAGAAAAATTTCGTGCCTTGGCCCTATTTATCCAATCAGGAAATTTATTGGTTCTTATTTAAAGGAAAGTGTATATATCTGATGTGTGGTTCTGAGCAATAGAATGTTTCTGTTCAATTATACCCGCTTGGCACCACCCTTGTATAAATTCCTCTAGTTCTTATTTTCCCTACAACATCTTGATACTTAACTCCCCAATGATCAGGGAAATATATCAATGATGCTCAGATTTTTCATTCATTCAAATGACTTTTTTAAAGACTTCAATTCAATCAACATTTATTGTGCACACACTATGTGTTAGGCACTGCATTAGGCTCTGAGGATACAACATTTTAATAAACATATTTTAACTAATTTGAGTATTGACTCAGTATTTAAACTGCTACTTGGAAATAAATCTAATGATTTTTGTTCAGTTTACCAAGCACTGTGGTTAATTGCATGAGTTAGGGTTGTGGACAGCTAACCACTCGATGGGGAAGGCTGCAGAAGGTGACTGCAGTCTTATAGCCCATGACAAAAAGGAGCAGTGCCAGCACATGGCCCATTTGTCCAGATTCCTGCTGCTTTCTCTGGATTAAAGTTTTGGGGAGGAAAATGAACATTCTGCAATGATAAAGCTTCTGGGATTCTTTATGTTTAATTCCCTGATCCTATCTGATCCATTCTAGTGTAACACCTTCATAAATTCTAAATATCCAGTAAGGGCATCACAGACACCAGTGATTCATAACTGAATCAATCAAATTAACCCCGGCTCCTACTAACATTTAATGATTACTCAGTGTTTTTCAGGCAACCACACTGCTTACTGTTTTTTTCCCTATTAGTTCATTTCATACTCCTAGCCCAAGATTACAGTTCTTCCCCTTATAAATCCAGGTTCATTCTGCCTGAGTCTGTCTTTTATCTCCACTTTTTTTTCATTTAGCTTTGGTTATTATTATCATTGCTGCCGCTGCTGCCGTTATCAAGTTTTGCTTTTTATCCTTTTCTAACGGGCTAATTGTTCCAATAGCCCTTAGCACTGCCTCCAGACTCCAGCTTAGTACTTCCCAAATTGGGATTTTATGTTGTAGTTATTTTTGTAACTCTGTAAAAGTAGAGATTTATCTGATACCGTCATTAGAGATTCTGATTCAATAAATCATGGTGGGGCTTGAGAAACTGTATATTTTAAAAATGATTTCCACCCTTTTTATGACCCTACCCATCAGCCTGCAAGTTCACTTTTGCCCTATGTCTTGAGTTTAATAGAATTAGCGTATATATGCATAAAATTTCCCCTAGGCATCCCTCCCTCTCAGCCCCAGCCAATCCTCAACCCCCAGAGAGACGTGGCATCATTTTCTTCCACAAATTACTCTATTTTCTAAAAGAACAATGATTTTGGTTCCCAGGGTGAGCCCTGTGAATGGATTGAAGCCCAGGCCCGGCATTCCCTCCTTGCTCCTAATTGATACATCATTATGAGATAGGTTCAGGCCAGCCAGAGCCTTAAACAATCAGTAGAACCCCAGACATCCACCCCCTCTTAAAGAATAGTGAGTCCCTCCATCTTTGTCTTTAGCTCTTGTTCTTTACTCTTTCCCTTCCTGCAGAAGAGATTCTGGATTCTGACTCTCTTAGCCCACTTCACTCCAAAATGTGAACAACCTGGATATACTACCCACCTGACTGGATGACACACAAGTAATTTGCCCTAGAAATAAATCTGAGACTACCAGATATCTAAATATTGTCTCAGATGCTATCATTACCTATATAGGAAACAAAATATGTAACTAATCTAATTTTCTACCATCCTGGTCTCACTCAGTTTGAGATCCTTCTGTCTCTCTCCTCTCTGACTCCTGATTGATGTTCAGTAAGGTCTGATGTGCATACATGATCCTGTTCTTTCAAATGGTCATAACATTTGACCCACTATTCCTACCTCTGATTCTGTAACATAAGGGCACAATCCAAGATTGAGACAAAAAATTATCCACTATTATATCTATTGGAAAATTGTTAATAAAACAAATGGAAACAAGCCAATAGTTCAACAGTAGGACAATAGTTTAGTAAATGATGATATATTTTTAAATTGGCATATGATGTGACCATTAAACATGATGCTTGTGAAGAGTTTGGTAATTTGAGTAAATACTAATGATAGAGTGGCTTGAAAAAAGCAAGATATCACATTGCATATACAATATGGTCTCAAATATTTAAAAGTCTATAAAAATTGTGGTAGTTTTTCACTTTTTATTTTGAACAAATTTTAATCTCAAAGAAACTTTTCAAAAATAGTACACAGTTCTCTTATCTCCCCTCACCAGACTTCCTCTAATGTTAATATCTTATATAACCATAGCACAATGATCAGGAAGAAGGAATTACTGTACTTTGTATGCTGTGATTATTGGCATTTTTCATGCTCTTTTGTATCTTACAAATTCATATAGTTAGTATGTATTGATTCGATAATCAAAAAAATTATAAATTCCATGAAGAAAAAGATCAGTTCTGATCCAGAGAGATGTGAACTATAAATGTTGAATTATATTGAATTACAATAGCAACCATGTTTTTCAGATCTTTTGATTAGTGACTGAACTTTTGTTTTGGATGGGTCTTTGCTTTGCATCAAAGATGAAACAAACACTTCTCAACTTGTCTATTACATATTTTATATTTTCTTTGTTACAAACCCATTAAACCCCTTGTCAAATTTGCCTCAAATTCCTACTGATTTATAAATTCAGCTCTTCCTTTTTTTGTCAAATCAACCCTGGATGTCTACATTTTGCCTCTATGGATTGCATAAAAGATCTCATGTACCTTAGAAAACAAATGTCCCCATCATGTACTCTATAAACTCATTTAACCTGGAAATATTCCCTATGAAAAAGATTGATAATCCCCCTTATACTCTGTGTGTAATAATGTTTTGTCTACTTTTTATTATAATCTAAACTACTTTATGTGAAAAGGAAATATTATTGTTCAACTTCAGGCATCTTTGAAACTAATTCTTTAAAGTCATCTTCAATAAGATCTTACAAGAGTTCAGTAGGAAATTTAAGTGTGACCTATACCACACACACACCCAACAAAGTTATACAGCAGTTCATATTTGAACCTTTGGGAATCCATAGTGTTCCATGAGAAAAATGCTAATAAGAATGCTAACAAAAAAATTGCTAATTTGTGGTTAAAGAAAAATGTAACATTGGCACTGAAACTCTTGAATAAGAAGAGAGAAATGGCATATTAATTTCTTCAATGTTCAGCTTGGCTATAAGAGTAATACAGAATAACGCAGAGTCCTAGAGAAAGGTAGACCTCAAAATGAAAGAAATCTGACCCTTTAAGTCAGGATGCAGAAGGTCTGTCCACTGGGGGCGGTAGTGAAAACTAGCACGACATTGTTACATGAGTGAGAAATACATTGTCCATTGCCTAACACTCCAGGGCCAACGACATAACTATTGTGGACCTAGATGAAAATGTGGGGTATCTGGTTCAAATATCAGGATAAAACCTTGTTCTTTTCTTCCACAGTCTCTCAATCTGCCATGGGATTTTTAAAAAATGCTATTTAATGTTGCATTACCTTGAGCACAAGGACACTCACAGGATAAAAAAGTAAGACACAATTATTTACTCTCTAAAACATAGACACTATAAATATAAAGACACAAATATGTTGACAGTAAAAGATGGGATGTTAGGTTGAGTACACAGAAGACAGTTGCCTCTGAAGCTGATAATAATTATATGTAGACTAAAAGCTTCTCTGACCCTGACTAACAAATCTTAAAAAACAAGACACAAAGAAACGAATTATTTCATATAACTTATCTGTGTTCCAGGATAAAGCTCAAGAATATTTATAGAAAAAGTAGTCATCAACCAAAGGAAAAACTCACAATATCTGGCATTCAATCAAAGATTACCACACTCACAAATAAGCAGAAAAATATTAATTACATGAGGAGAAAAATCAATCAATAAAAACTGATTCAGAACTGGCACAGATGTTAGAAGTAGTAGACAAAGAAAATTAAAATAGTTGTTATATCTCTATCACATATGTTCAAAAAGCTAAGGAGAAACATGGATGAAATGAAAAAGATCCAAATCAAACTTTTAGAGATAAAAACTACATGGACTGAGATGAAAAATATCAATGATGGAAATAATACTAAATCCAACATTGGAGAATAAACATTAGTGAAGTAGAAAATAGAAATTGAAACTACTCGAAATGAAAGATAGAGAAATAATTTTTTTATAAAATAGAAAAGAGCATCAAAAGCTTACGGTAAACTTCAAGCAGTTTAATATACATGTAATTAGAATCTCAAAAGAAGAGGAGTGAAGGAAAGTGACAAAATATTTGAAGAAATGAGGGATAAAAAAGCCACAAATTTAATGGAAACTATAAACTCACAGTTTGAAGAGTCTTAGCAAAACTCAAGCACAAAAAATATGAAAAACACATCAGGGCATAATTATGATCAAATTGTTCAAGACAAATGAAAAAAGAGGTATCTACAACTAGAGAAAATAAATGACAAGTTACACACAGAGGAACAAAGATAGGGATGACAACAGATTAGATTTCTCAAAGGAAACAATGCAAGTGAGAAGATAATGGAGCAAATATTTTTAAGTTCTGAAAGAAAAAAAAATAAAAACTACCAACCTTGAAATCTCTATGTAGTGAAAAAATATTTCAAAAATAATAACAATGTATTGTTGAGTTTATAACAGATGTATAAGTGAAATGTATGACAAAAATGACATAACATTTAGTAGATAAGAAATGTAAAGTACTTATTTTATAAAGGAAATGGTATTTACATATTTGAAGATAGTTCGCGATGAACAATACAAACTCTAAAAAAAAAAATCACTTTGTTTTTTCTGGTGAGAAAGATTCACCCCTGAGCTAACATCCATGCCAATCTTCCTCTATTTTTTAGTATGTGGGCTGCCAGCACAGCATGAGTGCTAACTGAGCAGTGTACGTCCACACCCAGAAACCAAACCTGGGCCGTCAAAGTGGAGTGCACCAAACTTAAAACCACTAGGCCACCAGGGCTGGCCCTGAAAAATACTATTTTTTTAAGTGATTTAGATACTAAGCCAAAGAAGAAGATGAAATCAATTTACAAAATGTACTCATGTTATCCAAAATAAGGCACACAAAGATGGAAAATAGGGAACATAGAATGGGTGAGATAAATAAAAAACAAATAGCAAGATGATAAAGCTAATCACATCTACAATCACATTAAATGTGACTATCTTAATATCTCAATTAAAAGACAGAAATTGTCATATTGTGTACAAAATCAAGACAACTTTACACTGCTTATAAGAAACACATTAAAAAGGCATAAAAATGTCAAAAGTAAAAAATTTGAAAAAGATATACCATGCTATCCTCAGTAAAAATTATACTAGAGTGGCTAAATCAATAATAGACAAAGTAGGTTTCAAGCAATAAATATTACTAGGACAAAAAAAGGTCATGGAGTAATGATAAACAAGCCAGTTGATTAAGAGGATATAAAAATCCTAAATGTTACGTACCCAATAGCAATATTTCAAATACATGAAACAAAAACTGATAGAAATGCAAGGAAAAATAGACAAACCCACAATGATACTCAGATTTCATTACACCTCTTGCAACAAATGATAGAAAAAATGGACACAAAATTCCTTAGGATATGGAAAATATGAACAACACTATCAACTAAAGAGACCTAACTGATATTTTATAGAACATTCTATTCTACATTAGGAGACTGCACATTGTTTTCAAATTCACATAGACCATCTATCAAGATACATCATATGCAATTCCATAAAACAAGTATACATGTATTTAAAAGGATTCAAGTGGAATTAAATTAGAAATCAATAATAGAAGATATGGGGAAAATCACCAAATATTTGGATATAAATAAACTTTCTAAATAACACATGAGTCAAAAGAGAAATCAAAAGGGAAATAAGAAAGTATTTTGAAGTAAGGGAATGAAAACACATGTTAGTATCTGTGGGATGCCACTAAACAGTACTAAAGAGTTTCTCTCTGCAGTATATTTCCTATGCTTATTTTTATATTAGAAAAGTAGACAAGTCTCAAATCAATAGGCCCCATAGCTCAGGGCTTAAGTTTGGCATGTTCTGCTTTGGCAGCCTGGGTTCACAGGTTTGGATCCCAGGTGTGGACCTACACCACTTGTCAGCCACACTATGGTGGTGACCCACATATAGTGTAGAGGAAGACTGGCACAGGTGTTAGCTCAGGGCTAATCTTCCTCAGCAAAAAAGAAAAAGAAGGTTAAAGGAAACACAAAGTAAATAGCAGAAAGAAATAATAAAGATCAGAGGGGAAATTAATAAAATAGGAAAGAGAAAAGCAATAGAGAAAGTCAATGAAACCAAAAGCTAAAATCATAAACCACTAGCCAGTCAGTTCAGGAAAAAAAAAAAATTCTAACCACAAATATTCGGAATGAAAGAGGTAATATCACTACAGATTCTACAGTTATGAAACCAATAATAAGGAAATATTGTGAACAACTTTGTGCCACTAGGTTGGATAACAGGTGAAACTGACAAATTCCTTGGAAGACACATGCTTATTCAAGAGTAATAGATAATCTGATAGCTATATGTCTACTAAAGAAATTTCATTTGTAAGTAAAAACTCTTCCCACAAAGAAAACAATCGGTCCAGATGCATTCATTGATGTATTATGTAAAACTTTTAAGGAAGAAATAATACCAATTCGATCAGAAACTCTTCCATAAAATTGAAGAGTAGGAAATAACTTCCAATTTATTCTATGAGGCCAGAATTACACTGATACCAAAATAAGCAAAGACATTACAAGAAAAGAAAGCCACAGACCAAGATTCCTCATAAATATAGAAGCAAAACCTCTAAATATAATTTTTGCAAATAAAATCCAACAATATGTAGAAAAGGATAATACATCACGACCAAGTGGAATTCTATTATTTCTTATGACTGAATGCAAATCTACAACTATCTAAAGTTAAAAGTTTAATTTAAAAAATATCCCAGTAGACTTTTTTTTTGGGTAGAATGTGACAAGCTGACTCAAAAATTCACATGGAAATGTAGAGGATAGAAAAGCCAACACAACTGTGAGAAAGAAAAGAAAGTAGATTTTAAGACTTACAAGAAAGCCAAAGTAATCAGCACTGTGTGGATAAGGCTCAAGATAGTCAAATAGATATAAAGTCCAGAAATAGTTCTATATATCAAATATAGACAACTTCTCTTTGATAAATATGCAAAATTAATTCAATGGAAAATAGTATTTTCTACAAATGCTGCTGGGACAATTGGATATCCATTTGCAAAAAAATAAACTTGGATCCATACCTCACACCATATACAAAACTTAACTCAAAATATACCATAGACTTAAATGTAAAACCTTAAACATTAAGACTTTTAGAAGAAAATATGGGAGAAAGTTTCTGTGATCCTTGTTTAAACAAAGATTTCTTAGATTATACACCAGAAACATGATCCATAAAAAAAAAAAATGATAAGTTAAACTTCATCAAAATTAAGAACTTGAGGGGCCAGCCCGGTGGCGCAGCGGTTTAGTCCACGCTTGGCAGCCCAGGGTTCGCGAGTTCGGATCCCGAGTGCCCGCCGACACACTGCCTGTCAGCCATGCCGTGGCGGCATCCCATATAAAGTGGAGGAAGATGGGCACGGATGTTAGCCCAGGGCCAGTCTTCCTCAGCAGAAAAGGGGAGGATTGGCAACAGATGTTAGCTCAGGGCTGGTCTTCCCCACAAAAAAAAAAAAAAAAAAAAATTAAGAACTTGTGAGGAAAATAAAAATAAAAGTCATAGACAGGGAAAAATCTTTGGAAAGATGTATCTGATAAAAGGCTTGTAATCATAATACATTAAGAACTTTCAAAATTCATTAATATAGGGGAGGGGGAGGGATGAACAGGTGGAGCACAGAGGATGTTTAGGGCAGTGGAAATACTCTGTATAATGCTGTAATGGTGGATACATGTCATTATACATTTGTCCAAACCCTTAGAATGTACAAACACCAAGAATGAATCCTAATGTAAACTATGGACTATGAGTGATAAGGATGTGTTGATATAGGTTCACCATTTGTAACAAATGTACACTCTGGTGGGGGATATTGATAATGGGGGAGGCTGTGCATGTGTGGGGGAAGGGAGTATATGGGAAATCTGCACTTTCTTCTCAATTTTTCTGTGAATGTAAAGCTACTCTAAAAAAAGTCTTAAAAAAACTCAGTAATGAACAAACAAAAATAAATTAAAAATGGGAAAATATTTGAACAGATATTTCACCAAAAAAATATATGAATGGAAAATAATTGCATAAAAAGATACTTAACATCATTAGTCATTGGGAAAATGCAAATTACAAACACACTGAGACACCATTACACATCTGTCAAATGGCTAAAAATGAAAAGACTAAAGATACTAAATACTGGAAAGAATGTGAATGAATTTGTGGTACACTGACATGCAGTCTCATACACTGTTGTTCGGATTATAAAATGGCAAAAACACTTCGGAAAATATTTTGGAATTTCTTAAAAAGTTGCACATACACGTACCGTCTGATTCAGACATTTTGCTTATAGGTATTTACTTCCGGAAAAGAAAACACATGTCCACACAAACATTTGTACGTTAATGTTCATGGCAGCTTTATCTATGCTAGTCCCAAATTAGTAAAAAAAAAACAAAAACAAAAAACAAATATCCATCAATAGGTGAACAGATAAACAAACTTGGCATATTTATAAAATGGAATGCGTGAGTATATTAATACAAAGTAATAAACTATAGGTATACAAAACAACATTCATGAATCTCAAAATAATTATGCCAAAATAAGCCAGATTCCCCTCTCTGAAACAAACAAAAGTACTGTGTCACTTAATTTGTATAAAACTCTAGAAAATGCAAAATATTCTACAGTGAACGAGAGCTTTGGTAGCTTTGGGAAGGAGGGGTCAGAAGGAGAGGTGTGGTTTGGAAGCTCAGGAGCTTCCTTGGTGAGATCTGAAACCCGCCCCCATGCATGAAGGGCAAGAAGAGTCCGAAGAAAGAGGCAGACCACTTCAGACTGGTAGGTGGCAGGTATAATAAGCAATGCAACTTACTTAGAAGGTTTTTCTTGGGCGCCCCAAGATGATAGATCTCTGCACCTGGCCACCAGAATCTTAACTTCTACAGAGGCCTTAATGGGGTTCAGTCATGTATTCAGTCCAGATGGTCTCAACAACACATTGCTCTCTCAAGGCTGTGTCCCTGAAAACAGCTCCAGCAGTGGGAAGAGTGGACAGAGCATACATTACAAGGACAGTGGAGGGGATGAGGAGCCTCTCATTGCCTGGGTCCAGCTCACAGGTCAACAGGAAGTCACATCCTCTCAATGACCTCCTCCAGCAATGGGAGTTGAAGGATATATTCCACATCTTGATTGTGATGGTGGTTTCATGAGTATATACATATATCAAAATTTGTCAAGCTATATACTTTAAATATGTGCAGTTTTCTGTTAATTACATCTTATTAAAGCTGTTAAAAATGAAAAAATACTGTTTGCAGTTGCTCCGTCAAATATGGGGTGATACATTAAAGTCACATAAAACCGTTATACTAAAAACAATTGGTTACAGAAAGAAACAATGGAGATATAAGACATTCATGGATTAGAAGATAATACTGTTAAAATATCAATTCTCTTTTAATTAATATATAGATTCAATGCAATTCCAATGAGACTCACAGTTTTTGAAAAATTTGACAAATTGACTCTAAAATTTCTATGAAATTCAAAGACATAGTATATCCAAAAGTTTTGAGAAAGAAGAACAAAGTTGGAGAACTTATACCTCTTGATTTCAAGAGATGTTATAAGTCTGTAGTAACCAAGAAAATGTGATATTAGCTTAAGAATAAACAGGTAAATCAATGAACAGAAAAAAAAAATGTAGAAATAGTCCCACAACAAATGTGCTAAAGCAATCTAAATCATGTCAGAACTACATAAATATAAGGAAAAAATCTTCAAATCCTGCCTCATACCATGTACACACAAAAATAATAATTTGAAATGCATTATAAGACTACAAGTAAATGTTAAAACTATAATTTTTAGAAGAAATTATAGGAGAAAATCTTTGTGTTCTTTTGGTAGGCAAAGACATTTTGGCGAGGACATAAAAACCACTCAGTATAAAAGAAAAATAATTGATAATGTTAGACTTCATCAAAATTTAAAACTTCTACTCATGAGAACATACCATTAAGAAAATGAAAAGGCAAGCTACAGACTGGAAAAATATTCATAATATATATATCTGCCAAGGGACTTATATTTACATTATGTAAATAACTCCTCTAATCAATAACCAAGTAATCCAATAAAAATGGACAAAAGACTTGAACAGACACTTAACATTAGAAGATATATGAAATGCCAAGAAATACATGAAAAGGTGATCAGCATAATTTGTCATTAGGGAAATGCAAATTAAAACCACACTGGGATATTACTTCAAATCCACCAGAATGGATACATTTAAAAAGAATGACATCAGCAAATGTCAAGGATGTGGAGCAATTGGATGTCTCTCATACGTTGCAGGAGGAAATGTGAAATGGTAGGACAACTTGGGTGATTTTTGGTATTTTCTTATAAAATTAAACATTCGTCTACCCTATGTCCCAGCAATTCACTCTCAGAGGACCTTTGGAGATGCCATGCTAATGCAGAGACTAGGGCTTAAAGACAAGTGGAAGGGTGTTAGGAAAGGAAGGATACAGTGGTTTATCATTGAAGGTAGTGGCTTCTGGCAACGTTGGCAAAAGCGTGAGGCTGGACAACTTTCAAACCTAACTCTCCTGCGCTTTTAACTTATAATTTATACAGCTGATGTATGTGATTTTATTTTCCATCTCACAAACACAGCATTCCCAATGCCTTAATTCACTTCTTCACATGGCTGACATTCTTTTTAATCAACTCTCAATTCAGACATTTCCGCTTCCGAGAAGTTTTTCCTGACTCTCTAGTCTAAGTTCTAGCACTTACCATCATGTCTCACCAGCACCTCATACCTGTGCATAATGCTTTCAGAATATGCATCACTTTTCTTTCCCAATATTTGTGTGCTTTGTGTAGGCAAGGACAGTGTCCCTTGGATATGTTTTATTAAATCTTGCTCAGACCCTAACATACATTGAGTCTTTGATAACTACTATCAGAAGGAATAAATGTTTAAATAAAGGATTGAATGAGTCTGTAAATATCTTGAATATTGAAAAGACTTATAAATATCCTAATACTAATAATAGCTAAATTCTGTTTCTTCTTACCAAGTAAATAATTATTGATCTCCCCTCACCATTTAAGCAGGGATTATCCATTACACATCTTCAAGATCAATCCTGTGCCATTTATCATATTGCAAAGCTTGGATCATGAAAGTAAAGGCAGAATTAAAATGAATATAAATAGTATCTTGATAGATAAGTTTCAATCAAAATTCTTTCTCTGGTCTTAATAATTTATAATTAAGGAACTAAATGCGGGTATTTACACCAGTTTAAACTATGACCTTATTCTTAGAAAATAAGAATAAAAGCAATGTACTTCACATTGTTGCTGTGGCTGTATCACCATGCACTAGGAAGCTCCTTCAGAAGTCCTACTGATTGGTTAATTCCTTTCTCTGTGTGGAAGTGAGCATCAGCAACACAAATGCCTGACACCCCAGTGCTGATGGGAATATATCAACTATGGTCCATATTATGGTGAACTCCTTCAGCTGCCTGAGAATATCAAAGCCGCACTTATAGTGGTGGCTCTTCCCACCAAAAAGCCTTAACGAGGGCTAATATATAACTGGTCATTAAGTAAAGCCTACTTTTTAGACTAAAATGGACTTTTACATTATTGATTCAATATAATATACTAATTTAAAACAACCCTTTTAATAGAATTGAAGAAATACAATTATTTTGAGAAAAGATTCTCTTCAACTCAACCCCACTCATATATAATCTGATCCTTATTTTGGAGAGAATGAAAGACATGCTCACAACTCTTTGAAGAACCTCACTTTTGCTAGCCACCTGTTTAGTAACTGAAGTAACAGATAATAACTATAATTTAGGAAATAAACAGAAAATTTTAAAGTTCATTGACCATAGTCCATCGCTAGTCAAGAGGCCTATGTTACATAAGGCATCTTACAGGACATGTCAAACTTGATTTCTGGGTAATACCCAACCCAGAAATTCATTCTAATTCAATATGATTAGTAGGCAGACAGCATGGATAACAAGTGTATGAGCATGTTGGGAGCATAGAAAAGTTGCTATTTACTATTGTTCACCATGATTTCACTACAGGTAATATAAACACCCCTTATTTTCTAAGAAGTCAAGAAGATTAATTTAGAGTAAATGTAGATACCTACAAAGAAGCAAGGTCAAGCCCTACACTGAGCTTATTTGACTTAAAAATGAGGACATTTACCAAATCAGAAGTAATGTTGAGATGCAAACAATGCTCCTTTCTAGACTATTTATCTAGTAGAAAGAAAGCTGGTGAATCCAAGACATCACTTAGTTTAATAGAACACTGATAATCCAAACCTGCCCCTATACAATTGATCAGCAAAATAGAAACACAAGTGAACATAGAAGTTCAAAAGCAACAATGAAAGCAGCAGAGATCCTAAAGTGATAAGACTTGGAAATTGTAGTCAGTTGAGTCTTCAGGGGTTGATAGTAGAGGCAACAATAAGACAGCTTGTGTCTAAAGGTATAGTTATGTGAAATTGGAAACCCCAGGCTGAAGAAAGGGGGGGAAACGCCACATACACTGACACCAGACACCATCACTGGTGCTTTATGGCTCACAACATATCTACTTCTCAGGAGAAACCATTAGGCAGATATCATCCTCCCTTTCCAAGTGCAGAAACAGAGACCCAAAGATTAATTAATTTACCAAAGGTCATAAGTATGGAAGTACCAGAGATAGGATTTCAATCAGAGTCAATGTAAAGTTAATGTTTAATAAATGTGTAAGGAAGACATCAAGTTCCTTCAGCCTGTGAGATGGGCACTCAGATGAAGGAGGTCTTTTGATTCATTAGTGGCTACTGCCTCAATGGCTGCTCCCAGCCAAAGTTTTATGTATTTGTAGTGTGCCCAACCAAGGATGTGTAGACTACTCTCTCTTGAGCAGGTGACACTAATGGCAACTTCTACTGGGCAGCTGAAAGATTGCTGTGGTTGGAGAGGTGCCTCCATCAGTGGAATTCACTGGGAGGCAGATGTTACCCAGATCATTTTCAGGAATGAATCTTTGACTTTCAATACCTGATAGGGCCTAGAGTATGATTTACACCTGTCTAGATTATCAGAAGGAAGCATACTTAGAATAAAAGTGATAAAACTTATAAAATATCTTCACAGTATTATACGTGAATGTGATCACTTTAGCTTTTATAGATATGTCTTTCTACCTTCTTCAAATCTGAATTCATATAATGAGAAATGCCCTTTATCATAGAAAATACTCCCCCAAACCTCAATTCAATACCACTGCTTTCAATACCGTTGAGTCTAGCTGAGCCAAGAAATGTTCCATAAGGAGAAACAAAAACTTAGAATCCTGTCGCTTAACAGGTATTTCTTCTCTGCATTTTCTGCTAAACCACAGGGCAAAAGGTAGTTCTTGGAGGATGTTACTAAATCATTCAAAGAAACTACTTCATTTGCTTTTATCTTCTTCCTAATTGGTTTTTTATTTGCTTTTAAATTTTAATTGTCCTGATTTATGTGTATTTCACTTGCTAGTGTTCCTCAAATCCTTTGTGGAATAGGCTATGAAATATAAATTCTTTAAAAATATTCTGTCCAGTAATACACATCTATGAAGATACTGAAGGGTATGGAAGTGTGGTTATAGAGCAGCCTCTCTCTATAAATACTTAACTAACTTGTAAAATGATTGAGTGCATATGCTCGGCTTCACTAACCTACTCCTGGTTACTAGGAGTAAGATGGGGAAGATAATCCACTCTTGCTGCTACCATGGAAGGCATTTTATAAAATACTGAACGAGGCTCAAATTGACTTCTCAACTTCTTTTTCCTTTTCCTTGACCATCTGGGCATAAAGTGGAGTTTGATTTAATTTGGTCCAAGATCAATAAGAGATGGGTCCCAAATGTTTGTGAAATTCTTATTACTAGTTCTGAAAGTCAAATATCACCATGTTTAAAGTCATCATATCAGAATTGAAATATCTGTTCCTAGAGTAATTTAAAATCTCATTTCTTGTGACAGAACTTAGACATATACTCGTTTAATTTACTTTCAATTAGCCATTATATAATTGAATCTCACCAGAACTATTGGATTATGTTACAGTTGAATAAATTGAAAGGGCTTATGTTACCTTTTTGTTTAAAATCAGGAGAAAACCAATCTACATTAATTTCCCCATTGCTTTACTTTATTATTGAATATATGAGAAAATTATCCTGGCATGAAGAAACATAAAAGCTTCTTCACAGAAAGAAATATGAAATTAATCTATCTTTGACTGAACCCATTCACATTATCTATTACTGGCTTAGTGCCCTTATTTGAAGTTCAGTCAACCATCATTTGCCATCAAATAATAAGGGTTTAGGAGCATTTTCTATGGAAATGCTTAAGTAGATTTTATAGAAGTCAGGGCAGTGGTTGTTGACTTTAGTTATGGCATACGGAGGATGGAGGAGTCAACACAATAATGATTCTTCTGTGCACAACCCAAGGTCCATTTGTGCTTCTTACAATTCTGCAATCAACAGACCTATCGGCACTTCCTGTGTGCCAGACATTGTGCATGGCATCAGAAATCCAAGGATAAAAATGCTGGGTTTGCCTTCTCAAAGAACTTACACCACTGGACGGATAAAGGCATTTGAAGGAGCGATCACATGTAATATGACATATGATCTCATGAAGGTATGAGTAAATTCCAGCTGAAGCACAGAGAAGATGCACAGAAATAAGAATGAAAATGTTAGGGAAGTCTTCTCGGAGAACTACTTCTGCTGTGATTTACAGAATAAGTAAAACTGACTCTGGCTGACAAAGGCAGAATTACTTTAGACATGAGGAAGAATGAAAATGCTATGCTCAGGGAAGGAGACAGAGTTCAATACTGTGGGAGCGCATGGTTCTTGAGGGAGAATTGCATGTGCAAACACTTGAAAGAGAGTCAGGGGTGGATCACAGAGTGCCTTGTCAGTCAGGCTAACCACCTCCTACTTTAGCCTGTAGTCAATGGGCAGCTACTGAAGTCTTAGAAGCTAGGGAAGCGGCATTACTGGATAGTTGTCACTGGGAAGAGGAAAAAGGACTGCAGGCCCAGTACCCGAGAATCAATTATGATAAGAATCAGGACAAGAGATAGTGAGAGATTTAAAATAATAGAAACAGAAAGAAAGAATATGTCATTTTAATTTTGGCACTACTCTTCTAATTCTTTGATAAATGGCTTTAAAAAAAAGGAGATTTTTGTTATTCTAAAGCTCAAGTGTCATTCATTCCATGATTGCTTATTATAAACTCATGACTAATGCTAGACAATACAAGACTCCCACACCTAATATGCCTTTGGAAGGTCTCTATAAGTTTATAAAGTTTGTTGACCCTACAGATGAATGTAACATTGATTTATTCTATCACATCATTAGTGAAGCTACATTGAAAACCCTCATAATTCACAGAAAATTTGTACGGTCATCAGAAGGTTTCCATGAATTGTTCAAGCACAAAATTAGTTTCATACGAGGAAAGCCTGTTACAGTGTTAAGCTTAGAAAATAGTTGTATTACTCAACATCCTGGAAGGAAACAGATGACATATTCAAAGGGCTGACTGAAGAAAGTCTAATGAATTGACATTTACAGTGGTGAGGGCAAGGTCAAGAGAATCAAGAATGGATAGAAGATTCAAAGAACTAGTGATCTTTATACTTCCAGACCTAGGAGAGCTAGATGACAGACTGGTGTTCCCAGAGCTGGTAAGAGCTTAGCTCTGCAAGGAGTCAGCTGGAGCAGCTGCAGGGAGGAGGGCCAGAGGTAGAGGGACAGAGCCACTGCCAAAGCCCATTTAAGGAAAGGAGGGAGTGAGGAATAGACACCAAAACCTCTCTCTCCTTTCACAAGACTCTCCTGCTGGTGTCTCCATGGTGCAAAATGAACCACAAGAAAGAAAGCGGGCAACAGAGCATGAATGACACCACACAAAAAGAGCCACCATCCAGGACACAGAACACAAAGAATGGGTCTGGGGGAGGGATAATGGACAACAGATTAAACAGCACTGGAGAAGGTGGCCATTACTACTTTCCAAATGGTCCACCTGGCTATTTGAGCAGGCCCCTTTTCAGTTCTGCATTTTCCAAAAGCATGTGATTGTGCACATGGTGTTCCCTCCACCTTGTTTACACCCACATCCCTACTTTGCCTCTGAGATTCCTGCTTGCCTTACTCCTGTGCCAAGTCTCCCTTGAGACCATTCCCCACCAGTTAGGGCTAACCCCTGTTCTCTGTGCTTTGTTTATATGTCCAATTATGCTGTTTAATACACTGAAGTATGCTTTTGACATTTCTTTATAGAAGCCTTAATGAATAAGTAAAATAAGCAAGAAAAATTAGCATAGCCCTTGATAATTATCCTAAGAAAGATAAATCTCAAAAGTGAATGTCCCAGGATCAAAGAATCTGGGCATTAGAGATGATCAAGGTGTTATTTAATTTTGCTCAATTTTGTCATGGTGTTGCCTTCCTTCCACTCTCATCAGTTAATCAATTATCAACACATGGTGATCATAAATGAGAATTTTTCTTTCAGGCCAACTAAAAGAATGCTGGTACCAAGGCAGCGGGAAGAGTGGGAGCAGGCATCCGAAAACAGTTATTATTACATGAATTGCTAGTTGAAATAACATTTTGGTGCAACAAGGATTTCTGCTTAATAGGTTTCTAGTGCATTAACTCAGCCAGTTTTATAAAATTATAGACCTTTTTTCCAAAACAAGCAATCTACTTATTAGTCATAATCTCCAGAGCAGTAGCTTAATGTTAAATAGCCCTTAAAATACACTCAATAAAATAATAGTGCCTGTCTTCCTACTTTACTTGGAAACCTGAGGAACTCCTCTCTGAGCCTCTCCTCAGACACTCGGAACCTCACACGGTTATTTAGTCAAATGCGAAGGCATGTTGCTCAGCCTCCTGGAATTGAGGGTTAGAAACAACAAGCAATGCAGGACCAAGAAAGCCAAACAAATCACCCTAAGATTTAGAACCTGGTATTTCATGTTTTGTGAGGAAACAGAATGGGAAGAATTTTTGCTTGAGTGCTGAGTCCTGCTTCCTCAAATGCCATCACTGTGGATCATGAAGAAAGAACAGATTCCAGAGACAGGGGTTCTAGGGAACCAGGACGCCAGCATCCTGCACTGTAAAGTGGGGGTCACGGAATACTTAATCCAGAGCATTATTTTGAGGATGGAAATGGCTAATAAATGTAAAAGTGATGTTTCAATTGTGATGGCTTTATAAAGATTATTTATTACACTAAGCATACTGATATATTTCTAAAACACCTCAGCATTTAGTATATTGATCAGAGACATGGATTGATATAGGAGAAAAATTATCGTTTACTCTTGAACATCAAGTGACCAAAAGAAATAAAGACAGGTGCAAATAATGCACATGGATTTGCATCATAATCATCCCCCTTGCTATTTTGCTGCCATTCCTAGGTACAGTTCTGATATAGGATTCAGTTTCACAAGAGTTATTGACCGTGCCAGGCAAGTTCTGTGACTTGGAAGTCTGGAGCCAGGTAAATCCGATGATCCTTTCCTTACTGATTTAGTCCTCCTCTTAATGACATGAGGCAAAGCCCTGGGCCCTTCCTCAACGTCATCTTTTTCCTTTTCTGCTATTTTTGCAGAACAAATCAGAGATCCTTTCTTAAATCCATCTCCTCTCCTTTCTAACCATAACTACCCTTCTTCAATTTTTTTCCCCTCAAACCATTTCTCCCTAAAGTGATCACAGATGCCAGACCACCAGTCTCAAAGAATCTAAGCTCCGTAACCTCATACTACTGTTCCTAGCTGCTCCAAAATCTGGCTTCTGCCTCCCTTTTTAATCCCTAGCCACTTGTGGCTTGTACTTTATTGTCCACTAATATCAAATAATGTCCAGCTAAAGTAAAAGCCTTTGCTAACAGTTTCCACTCCTAATGTAGTAACTGCTACTCATCGTCCAAGACTCAGAGCACAGATTTTCCCCTTTCCCTACCTCCACAAACTGAGTTGTATGATCTGTGTACCACATGCTACTCCTCTGTCATTACTCTTGTTGCACTAAAATGAAATGATCATTTTGTGAATTTCTTTCCTTCAGTGTACTGTGATCTATTTTCAGTCACAGATTATGTCTTATTCATTCTTTTAACCTCAGTTCCAAATACAATGTTCTACACACATAGTAAACACTTGGCTCTAAAATGAAATATATGCTCCTTGATCCTGACTTTCCACATGTGCAGGAAGTATCCACAAATATAAAGGTGACTTACACTGCCTCCTGTATGGTATCAACACTGGGAAGATCTATATTGCCGTGTGGATTCTCCCTTTCACCTCTATTACATTCTCTTTGACACTGGATATGTTAATAAACTATACTATTGCCACTTCCATAAATGCAGAACTGGGCATTTTCCAATCCACTGTGGACATACTGAGCAATTTTCTATGTTAGTGTAATTGTTGATCATCCTCTGATGTGCGGGCTTAAGCAAGGGAGCTGATTAGGATGCGAAATGCATACCATGTGAATTGGATCTACCTTTATTTCTTTTAGTCATTAAGTGTTCAAAAGTAGATGATAAATTTTGTCGACTTCAATATATTTCCCTGACATAGACAGCACTAAAAGGGAATTAAAGTTTCATGAAAACTCTAATATGCAGTGTACATATTTCCCTGTCAGACAAGCTGTTGTTAGTAAAGACTTGTAGGGTATTCAGTTTGAATCAGTGTAAATTTAAATAAATTCATTCCAATCCCCACTTTTCCTTCCAGCTATAAATCTGAGGAGACCCACAGAATTAATCTGAGCTCATTCTCAATGTCAGATCAATGGGAAAGACATTTTATTGATATCAAACAGAAAATTACAATAGACAGACTAAATCTCTAGATTGGAACATATAATAATAGAATTAAATCAAATTCGGTCACCTTAAATCAAGATATTTAAATGTAAACTCCTGTTGTTAGGGAAAGGTAAAACGACCCCAAGGATGATTTTTAATGCAGTGTTAGAAAAGAAAGAAAAGGAAAAGAATATTCTGGTAAAGGAAATGTGAAATTTGGGCACATGTATAACCCACTCGCCTCTAAATGTAAATCATCACATATATTTGATTCTCAAGATTTAGAATGTTGCCCCCAGTACAGGCCATTCCTTTATTTTACCATTACTTTAATGGCAAGACTGGATGGTGTAGTATAAGAGACACTGGTGATCATCATTCAGGTTTAACCTAAGCCGTCTCCAGGATCTTTTCAGCTCTGATTCTAAAATTCTAACCATCTGCACCACTGCAAACCTTCCTAACAACAGCCCTGCTGTGGGGTCATGAGATTAAACTGAAAATTGAAAGAGAAATCACAGCTTGCGAAACTGCACTATGATTTTCCCAATAAATCAACTGAACCAAGTCACTCGTGACTACAGACTAAGTTGAAACTCTTCAAACAAAAACTTGTTTACAGTCATGTGTATTAGATAAGACCGTAGTCAAGAGATCTGACAAAAACTTGGCATGGAGCAGTGTTCTAAAAATAAGTCTACTGATAGTTCTAGTGATTTGCCCTATTTATAAATTCTGATCATAACCAGAAAGACTACCTTGAGTGTAACTCTCATCCTCAACACCTTAGAAAGACCCTTCCATGACACGCTCTGAGATTTCCCCATTTCTTATGGTGTATGCTCTCCTCTGCTGCAAAAACTAATAAACCTAAATTTGTTTGGCTCTAGGTGTGTTCCTCACGGTCTTGGTTTAGGGAAGCATTATAGTTCTAAATCACGGGGCTGTTACAAAGATTAAACAAGCTCACGAACCTGGTACAATGTGAGTTTTAATAATGTCAGATATTGCAACGGACAGTTATCAATTTATCATCTCTGAACTCCAAATCCACTCTTCGTTGCCTTGCTTTTCTACATTGGCGCTGGACCTGCCATTGATTTTTTTTCTGGTAGCTGGCACAATGGCATGTGTGGGATACCCAGGAGTGTCTCCCTTCAGTACATTTTCTGCCATTCCAGCAAGAGGACTCCAGCTTCTCAGACTCAGTCTATAGTTCCAAGTTCTCTCTGATGGGGGGCTTGTTGTCACCTTGACAAAAGTCATCCCTGACACCAGTCAGCTTATGCTCTCCTGTTCCTCAGCCTGGGCCCCCAGTCTGTGGGCAGGTCTAGGTAAGGCAACCGGGCAACTTCTCCACCACTCCTGGGCCATGGCCACACCCTTGCCAACGAGGTGTGAGACTCAGCCTTGTGAGGGACCCCTCCACTTCTGCCCCTTCCTCTGGAACTCTCTTTCAACCCTAAGGGCTTTTTCAAAGTTCCCTTTCCTTCCTTCTCTCCCTGGCAGGCCAGAAACCTACTGTAGGAATGCTGGAAAATTCGCTGGAGGGCAATGCCACTGGGTCGTACCAACTGCCAAAGAGAAATGTTACCAGTTAACAATTTTTTTATATTAAAATTTCCCTGTTTAAGTTACTTGTATGTTTTCTGTTTTCTGACTGGACCCTGAATAACACAGCTACTTGAAATATTGCTTTTCCAAATGGAAACTTGTACTTATAGATTTACTTCCAGACCTCGTTATCTCACCTTTTTGCCCTTTTGACCTCTGACCAACTAGACCTCAACACTTAACCCATCACCTAAACTGGGGCTGTCTTTAGTTTTAGTAACTTATAATTCCATAATTTCTGATTCCTTTGTCAAGACCATGGTTTGGGTCTGCCATTTGCCTTCAGGCCTGGTTCCGGGAATTTCTGGTAAAATGCCAAGCCCTGCTTTGACCTCAATCTCAAGAAATGATGTTTGTATTTTAATAGCACCTAGGTATTCACCACTGTCTCTTCCCCTCTAATTGTCTGCACTAATCTTGTCTTTCTTTCCAATAGAGGACTAGATAGTCTAGGCTGCTAATAATGATATTAATAATAACAATAATAATAACAGTACTAACATTTACTATTTACTTTTTTGTGAGGCACCATGCTAAATATATTTTATTTAATTTCCACAGTAGTCCTACTAGTTAGATAGTGTTCTATATCAGTGTTATAAATAGTGAAACTGAGGCTTAGAGAAATTTAGTGACTTGGCCAAGATACAGCAGCTAATAAATGGCAGATCTGAGGCCATGTAAACCATGAGTAATTATTTACAAACTATTGTTATTTACCTCATGTTATTCTTACAGTAGTCACAACTTCACTTTGCTTTTTAAAATCTGTTATATTTTCAATGAATACTCTATAACTACTGTACTGAATTTAATAATCACTTATGGTATTTAAATGAATATCACTGTTTGAATATCTCTGTTACAGTGACAATTGAGTTAGTAATTATCACAAAGATGATAAAAATTATTCAAATATGCATGAAACTGATCTGATTGACTTATGTAATGTCAATGAGTGCAAATATTTCATTCTGATGACCCCAGCTACTAAATTTGGATGACAAAAAGATCACTGACTACATTTTTGGTTCAGTTTAATTAATTAAACTAGACTCTGTTCTTTAAAATGATGATTTGTTCTTCAAAATGTAGTTCATGCCTAGAGTATGTTTAATTAATTTTAAAATTGTTGCTGTTTGGGTAGATCAAGTGAGTAAATCATTTTAAAATATAAAGAGCTACCATATAATTGGGAGGAACTGTGAGGCTAGCAACCAGCAAATAGACTATAAATGCAATTAATTAGCTTTTATTCAACAAAGCATGGAGTTTAATTTCTATTAGATCAGGTAACACTATATGTCAGTTTACTCTCTTCACAAGTCTGATTTAGAATAAATTAATATTCATGCATAATTTAGGAGAAGCCCTGAGATGTGATGAAAAGAAGGGTTTGAAAAAGTAACATCTTCCTCATAGGAGTGTTAGATAGTCGGTTCTTTATATGAACTCTGTACATACAACTTGAGGTGGATATCAAAAGGCTGTGGTGAGTGTCAAATGATATGATGTGTCTGAGGGTGTGTACATGTGAAAATATAAAGCATTTACAAATATTAAATGGACAGTAGTAATATGCCTATTGTAAATATCCAATCTTGTTCATTTATTCTTGCTGCCTCAATCCTATATTCATCAATGGCTTATGGTTGGTTTTTACTTTTCTCAACATCTCCAATTTTAATATATTCCAGAATTGTTACACATCTTTATTTCTTCTAACAAGTCAGAAGGCAAAAAGCCATCCCTTCAACCTTTGTAGCTTATACAAGTGGTGCCTAAGGGAGGTAGATAGACTAGAAATACTATAAATCTTCCATATGACAGAAAGAGCTCTGTTACATTCATTTTCAGAGCATTCAAAATATTTTCTATCTTTAATTTACATTCAATAAATTTCAATTTTTAGGGTTTACAATTCTATACTTTAACAGCGTTATTGAGGTATAATTGATAAATAATGTACATATTTAATATGTATAATTTGGTGATTTGGAGCATATGAGAACACCTCTGATACCGTCATCACAATCAAGATAGTGGACATCCACCACTTCCCTAAGTTTCCTTGGATCTCTCTGGTTTTCGTTTGTTTGCTGTTTTGTGGCAAGCACACACAAAACAAGTCATGCACAATACCATATTCTTAACAAATTTTGAGGTGCACAATAGCATATTGTTAACTATAGGCACAATGTCTATAGAACTTATTCATCTAGCATAACTGAAACTTTATGCCCATTGAGCAATAACTCTTCTTTTCCCCCACTCCCTGGCCCCTGGCTGCCATTATTGTATTCTCTGATTCTATGAATTTGACTAGTTTAGATGCTTTATATAAGTGGAATCGTGTCAATATTTGTTGTCAAATTTGTTGTCAAAAACGGCAGGATTTCCTTCTTTTTTAAAGGCATATCTGGGATATTGTGAATAATGCTGCAATGGACATGGGAGAGCAGATGTCTCTTCTATACGCCTAGAATTGTGTAACCACCATCACAATCAGGATACAGAATGCTTCAGAGTGGATTCCTTACCACAAAAATTTCCCTTGTTCTGCCCCTTTATAGTCAAATTCACCCCTCACCTTTAACTCCTGGCAATTACAGATCTGCTCTCTTTCTCTGCAGTTTTGCATTTTCAAGAATGTCACATAAGTGGAATCATACATTATGTGGCCTTTTGGATGTGGCTACTTTCACTTAGTGAAATGCAACTGAGATTTATCTATATTTTTCCAAGTATCAATAGAACATTCCATTTTATGTTTGAGTAGTGATTTATTGTATATATTTACCAGATTTTGTTTATCCATTCATCTGTTGACAGACATCTGGGTTTTTGCTAGTTTTGGCAGTTACGAATAATCCTGCTGCAAACCTTTTTGTGCAAACTTAAATTTTTATTTACCCAGGATAAATATTTGGGAGCGGGATTGCTAAATCAAATAGTAAGTGTTTAACTTCATAAGCAACTGCCCAAATGTTGTAAAAAATGGCTTTACCATTTTGTATTTCCTCCAGCAACAAATGAGATTTCCAGTCGATACATATCATCATTCAGCACTTGGCAACGGCGGATTTTTTATTTTGTTCATTCTAATGGATGAGAAGTATTCTCATTGTTTTAATTTGCATTTCTAAAATGATAATGTTGTTAAACATCTTTTTATGTGACTATTCCCTATCTATATATCTTCTTTGGTGAAGTGTCTTTTC
Source organism: Tapirus indicus (assembly GCA_031878705.1). Classification (NCBI taxonomy): domain Eukaryota; kingdom Metazoa; phylum Chordata; class Mammalia; order Perissodactyla; family Tapiridae; genus Tapirus; species Tapirus indicus. The sequence continues at coordinate 69,403,898 of CM062917.1, forward strand.
AAATTTCTTGCCCATTTTAAATTGGGTTATTTGTCTACTTATTGTTGAATTTTGAGAGTTCTTTATATTTTCTAGATACAAGTCCTTTGTTAAATATGGGATTTGTATACCTCCCTCCATCTGCAGCTTGTCTTCTCATTTTATTAACAGTGTTTTTCACAGAACAACATTTTTATTTTTGATGACATCCAATTTATCACAGATTTCCTATCTAGTCACGGATTTCTCCTGCATTTCCTTTTAAACCTTTATATTTCCACATTTTACATTTAATTCTGTAATCCAATTTGATTTAATTATTTTAAAAGTTTTCAGTATAGGTCAAGATTTATATTTTGCCTATGTTTAACTAATTGTTCCAGCAAACATTTGTTAGAAAGATCATTCTTCTGCTATTGAATTTCTTTGTATCACTGTCAAAAATCAATTGACCACATTCATGTGTGTCTATTTCTGAATACTCAATTTTGTTTCTTTGGCCTATTTATCTAATCTTTTGTCAATACCATACTTTCTGGGTCACGGTAGTTTTATAGTAAGTCTTAAAACTTACTAATATGTGTCCTCCAATGTTGTTGATTTCCAAAATAACTTTGGCTATTCTAGCTCCTTTCCTTTTTCTTATCAGTTTTAGAATCAGCTTGTGTACATCTACAAAAAAGCCTGCTCGCATTTTGATTGTGATCATGTTGAATCCACAGATCAATTTAGAGAAAATGGACATAACTATATTGAGTCTTCCACTCCATGACCACCATTTGTCTTTTCGCTTATTTTAGTCTTTGGTTTATTTAATTGGTATTTTGTACTTTGTAAAATACAGATCCTGACCTTATTTTATCACATCACAATCTAAACATTTTATTTCTTGTAGCTTAATGGTCTAGTTATTTTGTTTGATTCCATGTTTTTAATTTTGGTCTCCAATTGTTTATTGCTTGAATAGAGAAATAGAATTGATTTATTGTGTTGGTCTTGTATCCTGCAACCTTGCTAAACTGACTTACTTGTCCCAGGACACTTATTCCTTAGATTTCTTGGGATTTTCCATGTAGACAACTATGGCATCTGTGAATAGAGAGAGTTTTATTTCTTCATTTCCAATTTTTATGTCTTTTACTTCTTTTCCTCAGTGTCTTGCACTAGCTATCATTTCCTCTACACTACTGAGTAAGAGAGATGAGAGTAGACATCTTTGTCTTGTTCTCAATCAGAAAAGAAAAGCATGAGCTCTTTCACCAATAATTAAGATCTTAGCTATGGTTTTTTGTTTGTTTTTGTAGATGCCTTTAATCAAGATAAGGAAACTCCTTTCATTCTTAAGTTCTGAGCATTTTTATTACGAATAAATGTTTAATTTTGTCAATTTTTTTTTCTGCATCAGTAGAAATGATCATGCATTTTCTCATCTGTTAACAAGGTGCTTTTATTTTTTCAAGTGTTGAACCAAACTTTCATTCCCAGTATAAACTCCAAATGGTAATGATGGGGTTTCTTCTAGTTATATATTGACTAATTTGTTAATACTTTGTTGAGGATTTTTGCGTCTAACTTGATAAAAGATATTGGTCTTAGTTTTCTTTTCATGTACTGTGTTTCTATGATTTTTGTTGTCAAGATACAGTAGTCCCTGCTTAATCACAGTTTTGGTTTCTGTGGTTTCAGTTATCATGATCAATCATGGTCTGAAAATATTAAGTGGGACATTCCAGAAATAAACAATTCATAAGTTTTTTTTTTTTTTTTTTTTCTGGAGAGGAAGGTTGTCCCTGAGCTAATATCTGTGCCCATCCACCTCTATTTTGTATGTGGGTCACCACCACAACATGGCTTGATGAGTGGTGTAGGTTCACACACGGGATCCAAACTGGTGAACTTGGGCAACCAAAGTGCAGTGCACAGAACTTAACCACTATGACACCGGGCTGGCCCTTTATAAATTTTACATCACACACCTTTCTGAGCAGCATGATGAAATCTTGGGCCATCCTGCTCCATCCTGCCCAGGACGTGAATTATCCCTTTGTCCAGAATATCTGCACTGTATACACTACCCACTTATAATTGTTGGCATACATTATAGTTCATTTTTCAATTTAATTTGGTGTGCTGTTTCAGGTCAACTCTATGCATTATGAGCTCTATGTTGGGTCCAGAATTCATACACAGCTTTATGGGATCCCTTTCTTGAGCTCCCTCCTCAGTATGATTTCTCTGTTCTCAGCACTCAGTGGCTTCTTTTTCTGGTCATCTAGCCATACACACACACACACACCCACTATACACCACACACATACATACACACAACCACACACACAAAAGCACACTACACACATACATATACACATACTGTATTCAACACCACACATCACACACACACCACACCACATACAAGCACATATATACACACACAACCACGCACTACACACACCATACATCACACACACACCACCTATGCCACACAAACACCACATACACGCACACAACCACACAAAATATGCTATTCTCAGATTGTTGTTTTGTAGTTTCCATACAGGACTTTTGGTTGCAACTAGTAGAGAAGATAATGTGGAGTATTCTTACTCCATCTTTAGAAAAAACACACAACTCTTCTGTATTCTTGACCTTGTTGCTTTTAAGACTAAGTGCATGAAATCCTTTATAGCTCATGTGACCTTCCTCCTGGAAATGTTAGATTAAGGGAAATACCACCATTACCAACACCAACACCTTCAACTTCACTGTATCTCTAAGGAATTAGCAGTTGGCCATGCAGCAAAGAGCGGGAGCATTTCAAAGAGCCTGAATTCCAGGGCCCAGAGCTATAACCCAGATCTAATGCCTCATGCAGTGGAATGTCAGCTGTGGACACTGTCCTTTCAATCCAGTCGGAGTGGCCTACCAGAGAAGGGATCAGAAGAACCCTTCCTCTTCCTCAGTCTGATAAGGTAAGTTAGGTCAAGAGACCAGTCCTTTATCCCAGAGAGTTTTGGGTAAATAACTAACCCTCTTGAATCTAGGTCTTGAGGAAAAGTGGTTTCTGTTTTGCTTTGCCTCTTGATTCTAACCAGGCAACTGAAGCTTCTGTGAGGTCCTGCATCACTTACTAGAGTTCTATTTGTGGCAACTTCATTGCTGTTTATTGTCTTCTGTGCAAATATTTCCTTCAGGCACCTAACAGGGAGGCATAGCTATCTAAAATAGTATTCTAGTTTGCTAGATTTTTTTTGTCCAATCTTCAACTAAACTTTATATCCCATTTTAATATGATTTCAGCACATGCTAAAACTAACTGCTATTTTCTGCACTCCTCGCCAAGCTAAGAGAACCTAGTCATTATGGAGCTCCTGTGTTGCCCCTAAGTTGATCAGAGACCTCCTCTCCCCTGTCAAGGAGATGCACTACCACTCTCACACTAGAGATATAATCAGCCAGACTTTGATTCAAATCACAGCTCTGCTGAACCTGAGTATGCCACTTAAGCTCTCTCTATTACTGCTTCGTGTAGACTAAATGGAGAAATGAATATAAAAGTACCTAACACGCATAGTTGGTACCAAATTCATCCTCAGAGAAAGATAATTAACCCCTTTTCCCTTAAATTCTGCTCCTGGGTCAAAATTTTCTGGAGCACTCCACAGAACACTCATCCTGTGAAACAGTGGTTCGGAGGTCAGGGAGCAGACAAGGATTCTATGGTCAAAAAGTCTGGGCACTGCTAGGTGTCTCATTTTATGCTTGAAGACTCACAACTCTTATTGACATATTGCAGGCTCTGAAAAGTGCTCAGGTTATAAAACTGCAGTCACATTATTTGTTCCTGGGAACCTCAAAGTAATTGGGAGTTGGAACTTTTTTCTCATATAATTTTCCTTAATTTCTGGTAAAAGTTTGTCCCAAGTTTTCTCTTTTAAGTCACTACTTGCAGGGCTACAGGGTCAGCCTTAGCTCTCCTCCACTAGCTCACAGAGCACATGGCTCACACAAACCCTCCTGGGCAATATGACCCAATACTTTGTTTACTCCTTCTCTACCAGCCTGTCCACCAGAAGTCCTCTGGGGGTTCTTGCAGATGTTGCCTCTGAGCCAGTCTGCCTTCTCACTCCTCCAGCCCACTGCTAATCTCACTAATCTTCAAGGTGTTGGTGATTAGCACAGTAATTATCATAGCGACGGGATGACAGCCCGGAAAGCATCTGAGCTTCCAAGCTGTTTTTCATGAAAATTTTGCCTGAAAAGGTGAGGAGAGAGAAGAACAGGAAAAACATTACTGGGCCAAAAGTTTAACACGCGCCTCCCCAATGCCATCTGCCTTAGTTGAATCATTATGCAATTCCGGATGATTGGCCATGGATGATTCCTTCTGGTTAATGAAACTTCTCCTTTCTTTCCACTCTGCATCTGTGGGTATTTTTACCCAACTTTCCAAACTGAGCAAATGTGCATTGAGTCCTGCGTAAGGGACTATGGAGGATAGAGAGAAAGATAGCAGTATTTTCAAAACTCAAATTTTAGCAGATATCATGGGCTTATAAATAGGTATAATCAAGGGTGGTTTCGAAAACTGTCACAGCAGGGCCAGAGGGAAACAGCTAGGAGGGTGAGGGAAAATCAGACATTCCTTCTTCCTGGAGTCATGTGAAGAGACTTAGAAGGAACGGGATCTGATCAAGATTGAAGGAAATTCTGTATTAGACTAACCATGGAAAGTGAATTTCTTGGGAGTTTCTCCAGCTTATAACACAATGCCTGAGTACATTGAAGATTCCTGAAAAGCTTTGAGTTTCGTTATTAAATGCCCAGGATCTTGAAGATTAAGTTTGCTAACATAGAGGGAAGGCATTTTGAGCAGAGAGAAAATCTTAAATAAAAGTGTAGAGATGGTAGTGTTCCAAGTGGCTTTAGTGATCAGGCAAATACAGATCACCAGAGAAAAATTGGAGATCTGAGTTCGAATCCCTACTCTGCACATGTGCAATCTGTAAACATGATTGAGATATATCATCTTTCTGCACCTCTCTTTCCTCAGTTGGAGGGCAGAGAAAATAATCCCCACTCATATAGTTGTTTGTAACCAGTTTCCTGGATTCCAAACTCTGAAAACCACTCCAGGTGTGGAGGTGGCTTTGGAAATGGGCATACACACATTTGATTCTGTCCTTAGTCATCTGAGATGTAGCTGTCTTTTGTGTTGTTGTTGTTTTCTTATCTGTAACAGCAAGGATGATAACATTTGCTTCATGGGGGATTATTTTGCTAATTAAATCTGATGGTAAATGTTAGTGTCGGGTAGCACAAGGCATATTAGATCCTTGGCAAAGTTGGTTCCCTCCTGGCAGGTTTTCCTTCCACGGCTCTGAGTCAAGGGTAGTTGCTTCTCATTTTGTGGTGTTAATTCCAGGGAAGGGGAGATGAGTTGTTTAAATTTGGATGAGAGTGAGGTGTAGAGAAAAGGCTTGAGAAGCAAATGTGTGCTCCAATCCTAGTTACCCAAAATATTATTTTTTATTAGTTACATGATCTGGGACAAGTTATTCCATTTTTATGAGATCCTGTTTCCTAAATCTGGGAAGAAATACTTACAGAAGTGTTATAATTCTCAAACGACTGTTCAGCAAGCCTCCATCGCACCGCTCGCACACAGAGCGGGGGTCAGTGAGTATGGCATTCCTTCTCCGTCCCACCTGTTCCTTGAAGAATGCTTTCTATCAGGGAGTCATCTGCTTCTGAGCTCCAGTAAACTGAACTGGCAGCTGAAATCAACCGCATTTGTATGGAGATATAGTTTCCTCCTAAGTGTTTAACTGGGACAAAAGTGAATATCCCCTAATTAGCATTGAAAAACAAATTGGGGCACTCCAATGGGGCCCTCAAAAGCAGAGCATAAGGAAGATTGGAGCTCTCACAGTGGACTCCATCCTGTGCCGCTACAAAGCATCTCTTACCAGTGAGGTGAAATCACGTTACGTCCTTTTCTTTGATTCTCTAAAACAGTTTTAGAATTAGCTTTCGACTTCACAGACAAGAATAATATGTGATTATGTTTTCAACATGAAAAAGATAATATTAATTAAAAAAAACAGGAGGAAAAGTATTCTGCTGTATACATCTTCAGTTAATTCATTCACATACAGTAGATGTGAACAAAGCTTTGTTGATATGAAAAGTTTTTCTCACAATAACCAAAAGTAGGGGAATTTTAAGTTGAAAACTAGACCATGAGCCCCAGACTAGGTAATGTCAGGTGAGAGTTCCAGAACACAAGGACTTGTGGTATCTTTAGTGGTCATCTATCCAATTTCTGCATTTTGGGGAATTTGAAATTCAACACAGTTGAGACTTTGGTCTGAAGCTGCACAGCAAAGCGGTGGCACAGGAAGAACCAGCTGCTTTTCTCATCAGCCTCTGGTGCCAAGTTAGATGCTCATTAAAGAGACCTCTGGGCCCTCTGCAGTCACCTCACTGCAGCCTGTACCCGATTCACTCTCCCAGCCAGAGCTCCACAGAGAGTAGGCTGGTTATAAAATATGCACTATTTTTTTTAAACCGACAAGAAACACCAAAGGGGTTAGATTGTTCAATAGCGCAATTTTTAACAATTGGCTATGTTTTTGCTTGCTCATGACCAAATTCACAACTGTAAGGCCAAATTCCCAAATGGTACCCTTCAATTCCCCACCCTTGATGAGGTTAATCCAATTCTCTCCATTCCTTCTCCCAGGTGCTCAATTCCTGCCACTCTGATTCCCCCACTGAACTGCACAGCCTTCTCTCAGACATTCCTGCCACCTCCTGTTCTTATTCCAAACTGTCAAGAGAGAAATATTTTGTTACAATAATACATCTAATTCCATCTTTGCTAAAAAGCCTCCTTTGTCAGTATTTTCAGGATGAAATGCAAAATGCCTTAGCTAACATTAATGTTGTTTAAGCTCTTCAAGATATATTCTGAAGGGGAACAGAGCTTGACACCCCAAAATATGCCTTTTGGGGATATTGATTATTTTGGGTTGATTATTTTTAAGAAACAGAAGACTCAGGAATTTTTCTTTTACCTCTCCCTTAACTGCCTAAAAGAATTTACATAAATGGCCTGTAACAGAAACAGAGCTATCGCCAGAGACATCTACAAAGAATATGGGCCAGGTGTGGTGGGGGCAACTCAGGTAGGACCTAGAGATCAGAATCCTCTCCATGTCCTGTTGTCTCTGCAAGGGACAGTAAACAATTGTTTACCAAACATTTGTTTACCAAACATTTGCTTTTCCATCTCCATGCTATTTGCCTTCCTCCTCTTTGAAATTCCAAAGCACTAACCCCAGCATCCTCAAAGCTTTGTCTCTAGCTGAAGACGGTATTTAAGATGGTGGCTTTGGCCATTTTGGCGAATTATTCAGTTTTCCTGGGCCTCTCACATGTATACATGTTATTAAACTTTGTTTGATTTTTCTTTCTTTAATCTGTCTCATGTCAATTTAATTCTTAGACCAGTCAGAAGAACCTAGAAGGGTAGAGGAAAATTTCTTCCTCTCCTGTAATACCCTAACTAGCCTTCCAGCCATTTTCTTGACACTTCTAACTTAACACATGACCGCCAAAATATATATATATATATATATATATATATATATATATATATATATATATATATATATATATATCATTTCTAAATACCCTCTTCCAAGTCTTTACACCTCTGGTTTGCCTGAAATGCCTTATCTACTTTTACCCCCTGCAAATTCCTACCTGTGATTCAAAATCTGTCTGTGGAGCAGAAGTGCCCTTTCAGGGCTCAGTCCTCTCACAGCAATCAGACTAGACTCAAAGAGCACTGAGCCATTTCTAGATCCTTCTGCAAAGCCAGTAACTGACACATTTTCTGGCACATGATAGACACACTAGTGTTTAACGGGGGAAGGAGAAAGGGAACAAATCTGTCATTCCAACATGAGCCGGGGGGATGACTGCGGCACCACAGATAATGTTGATTTTGGAATACTCTTTCTGCTCACTTTGAAAGAACCCTGGTTGTGTCACACCAGTCTGATCTCTTCCCCTGCAATCTTTTTCTAGAGATGCATCATTTTAAAAGTGGGTTATTTCATACCAAAAATAAAACATGAAATGGTCACAGATCTATAGCCTTTACACTTAACAACCTTTAAAATATTTCAGGAGAAGGGATGAGCTAGGAATCTGAAATTCTCTTAAAAGGATTTGTGAGTGTGTGTGCGCTTCACAACAAAATATATTGTAGACTTTTGGTTGACACAGCAAACAGTTCTCCTGAGATTTGTTAATAAGCCCTTCTGGAATTGAAAGCTGGATAGCATTAGTAACTGAACTGTGAGGAAATATTAAATCAGTAACAACCTCATTTGTAGGACATACACTTTATTCTAAATTCTAGTAAAAATCTCTTTCTTTGCCAGAGGCTTATGCTACTATAAGAACGAATACAAATTTTAAAAGAAATTTTAACAATTTCCCTGGTGAAAAGAGGAAGAAGACCTTCCCTGTTTTCTTCTTAGAGTATTTCCTATAGAAAATGTAATTACAAATCCTTTCTCTGCCCCTTCAGAGATGTGTATAAACCTTCTTAAAAGCTAAATAAGCTTCTCTCCAGTTTTACAATCAGGATGTGTTTTTCTTTAGGGACTGGGAGCCATCCCCTTGAAGTGTGAACATAAAGGAAGTGAGGTCCCTAACTCCCCTTCTCCCGGGAGGGTGAGAGAGTAGCTCGGGTTTAACTCAGGTGCCCAGCTTCAAGTTGTAAAACTACCTGTTTGTCAGAGAGATATGATGAGTTATCTTTGTCCTCTAGAGAAAGGCAATTAGCTAACACAGACAGTCACCTTAATTGCCAGGTGAATTTAGGATGAACTATGTGTGACAATCAGTGCTGTCATGTTCTCTTACTTGAGAATTTGCTGTTGTTTATCCTGAAAAAGTGCATGCATCGAGTTGTATCTGCCTGGCTGTCTTTCTGTGTTTTCAGAGTTCTTTGTTTTACTGTGCTCTCTAGGGAATTGCCTGTGATGTGCACCAGTCTGGTTTCATGCTTACTCAATAATAAATCTGTTCTTTTCTACATTTGTGAAGAGGTACCCTGGGTTGTCAGAAGATTTTGCTTTATAATCATTTCCAACACTATCAGCAAACTTTTCTCTTCATATTTTAATGGCCCAGGAGTTTATGAAAATAATTATCTCTAAGGTTACCAAGAAAAATAACAAAAAGAACTATTGATGTTATATCCTACTTTTCCTGATGATTCAGTAAGGGGTGGACCTCATAATTCCCATGGCACTGTAGGCATTTGTATGCTTGTTTTCTGAAGAAAAAAAAATGAAATGCATTTCCATACATATATTGCAAATCAGTTGGTACCAGGCATGTGGATTATGGCTTTGTACAACATTCATGAGGCAGATAATTCTAAAGTAATTTTTGTTCATCCAACAAATTTTTGGAGCATCTGTTTTGTGTCAAAGACAATGCTGGAAAATAACTGATTTTTTTTTCTTTTTTTTCAGCAAATGTAAATAGTTTAGAAGCAAAAATATTCAAAATATTTAAATTTTGAATTTTTACTGTAACATTCAGGATGATCAGACCCATGATTTTTGTTCCTTTTCTTATAATGAACAATTTTGACTGAGAATTAGAACCTAGTTTTTACAAGTGTGTCAACTATTTCCTTTGACTAACTCAGGAAGCTTTGAAGCTGCAGGGAAGTTTCAGAGTCCCATGATAACATTTAACTAAGGGGTAAATCAACCTGTTACATGGTACTGTGATGAAGTGCTTTAACCAGTGAGACCATGTGTAACACCACCATGAAGACCAAGTGATCTAACGCAATGTTTGGATTGTCAAATCAGATCAAAGGGATCATAGATCTTACCCAGGATCAAGCGTTACTAATAATTTCAAATACAATCAAGAAGTTCATGTGAAGCAGAGAGAGCTCTGGGATATCCTGCATGGCTCCCTAGAGCCTTCCTTCCCACCTTGGACACATGCTGTGTGACCCAGGCTGAAATGAGGGCTTACCACATACAGAAGCAAGTACTTATATTATGAAACATACCATTTTATAGATGGGGAGAATTATGATCTTCTATGACATTTCCTGGAGAGCCAGCCCTCAAAAATCCATAGATTGTTGTTTTGTTTTCCATAAACAATCCTAAGCCATTGACATCCAACTATTAGCATTCCATACATAAGCATTCTCCTTTGATCAAATATGATTTATTTTATTGCCAACGGGTCAAATTACCAAGTCATTTTTGCAAGGAGATCAGACCAGGTCACCAGTCTTCTTTCTTTTCAGGAAAGAAATGAATGACAGGCCAACAGCTTTAACTCCTTCCTCCCAGAAAGTAACAAGACTAGATCCATATCCAGGCTCCATCACCTTGTAGATGTCTGATCTGACCTGCCTTCTCTGATTCTTAGCTGTGGATATGAACATTTAAATTTCTGGATTTCTATTAAAGTTATTTGTTTTGATAACTACAACCAGAAGCAAGAGATCCAAATCCTGAATCAAGTCCCATCATCCACTATCACTTACACATAAAAGAGACATGAAGCACAGGGAAAGTTTCAAAATTTCATCTGTGATTGCCTGCATCAAATCACCTAGAGTTTTGTCTTGTTTTTTATCAAATTATGGGGCCCAATCCCCGATCTATTAAACCAGAATCTTTGTTGATTGAACCCACCAAGAAACTGCATTTTGTAATTTCCCAGGGTGATTTTTATGCACACAAATGTCTGGGACCACTTGTCCTAACTGGGGGTGGCACACTGCTGGTGAAAATTACAAACAGTATGTATTAAATGTTTAGCACAGTACTCAGCAAATAATATACTCTGAAGCTCAACCAGTCATCCTTGCTCTGCTCACTGTCCTCAGATATTGACCCAGTTGAGACTCAGCCTGTGGGATCAGAATCTATAGTTTCTTTAGATTAAACTGGAGGTGACAAGGACACAACATAAGTCAAATATTTTGACCCAAAGAAACCTTGCAACACTTTCCTAATAATCCACACTCAGGAGAAATGTATTAGGACCTAGAAGTTGCATACATTTCTATGATTCTTTGTCACCAAAGCAGTGTGAACTGGAGCTAGAATGAACTAGCTGTGGCATTTTGCTAGGGCATTCTTTAGTCTCACGGGGGCTGGGTGTGCAGACCCTGAAAGTTAAAGGACAGGGCAAAAAAAATCACCTTACCATATTTCTTTATCTTTATCTTTCAGGCTACAATAGACACAGGAAAGAGAATCGGGTCATAAATTTGAACTCAGCTTCTCTGTGCCATGAATAAGTTTCTTTCCTCCCATCATTCTGAAAATTATACTTCCTAAGGTGCCTAAAAGCAAAATAAGGCAGTATATGCAGGACAACACCCAGCACAGTGCCCGACGTGGTAGGCCCTCAAGAAAAACTGTTTCCATGTCCTCTTTCAGGGTTAGAGTACAGCAAAATATTATTCAATAGTATTCTTTCATTTTTTGTCAAAAACTGTTCTTGCTTGCTCAGATCTTAAAATATAGGAAGGCCCAAGTGAGAGGGTCTGTTACCTTTGGTCCTTAAAACTGAGTTTTTGTCTCAACTGACCCTTTTATCACTTTTCTCCTCTGTTTGTCGCTGAGCTGTGCTTTTGTTCTTGCCTCTGATATTGGGCCCCATGACCAGTCACTGCCTCCTTCACACGTCAGGCGTGTCCTGAGCACGTACCACCCACCTGCTCCATGAAGGTCCCTAACCAGAGAAACTGCAGCCTTAACTGCCTCACATCTCTATGGCCTTGATCTTGCTGTTTCAGGGAACACTCAGTTCCCCTGACCTTTGCTGCCTGCTGAGTTCTTAGGTATTTGCCTAACTGAAGATATATATATTTGTGCTTAATTTAATGGTATGAGATTTATATGGATGATTTAGTCATTTGAAAACTTTTCCATGTACTTTAAAATCTCTATGGATACATATTATTTGTTTGTGAATATAAATGCATTCTTCCAATTTATTAATATTTTATTTCAAGTATTTTTTCCAAAAATTGTCATTTTCAATTTGTTAAACTTTTAATTCTGAAACAGTTGAATCAATTCTGATAAAATTCATCAGCGATTAGTGTTAAATGCTGCAATTAGTTTCAAAAATTGTGCAAAAACTGTAGGGAAGTACTGTTATGGTTATTTGATTTTTGACAAAAATTCCAAGGCAGTATGATGAGTAAAATAATGCCAGAAAAATTGGATATACAGAAGCAAAATAATCAACTTAGAGCTCTACCCCCCACGATACACAAAACTTAACTCAAAATGGAGTAAAAGTAAATGTAAGAGCTAAAATTATAGAACTTTTAGAAGAAAACATAAGAGAAAATCTTCATGACTTTGGCTTGGTCAAAAAGTTCTTAGATATGACATGAAATGCATAAAACATAAAACAACAAATTGGTAAATTGAATTTCATCAAAAAATTTAAAACTTTGTGCTTCAAAAGATGTCATTAAGAAATAAAAAGGCAAGTCAAAAAACTAGAACACACTTGAAAATTGTATATTTGATAAAGGGATTATAAAAAAAACTCTTAATTTTTCAATAATAACAAAACAAACAACTCAATTAAAAATGAGCCAAAGATTTTAATAGACATTTCACCAAAAAATATGCAAATGGTAAATAAGCAAATAAAAAGATACTTGATATCATTAATCATTAGAAAGGTGCACATTAAACCAAATCAGATGCCATTGAAACCCATTAGAATAGCTATAATAAAAAAAGACAATACCAAGTGTTGGCAAAGACACAAAAATAAGAATCTATGATGTGAATGTAAAATGATTACATTTGAAAACAGTTTGGCTATTATTTTCCTTGGTGAGGAAGAGTGGCCCTGAGCTAGCATCTGTGCCAATCCTCCTCTATTTTGTATGTGGGACACCACCACAGCATGACTTCATGAGCAGTGTGTAGGTCCATGCGCAGGATCTGAATCCATGAACCCCGGGTTACCAAAGTGGAGTATGTGAACTTAGCCACTATGCCACCAGGCTGGCCCAGTTTGGCATTTTCTTAAAAAGTGAAACATGAACTTATAACTCAGTAATTCTACTCCCAGGAATTTATCTGAGAGAAATGAGAGCATATGTCTTCATGAAGATAGTCACATAAATGTTCACAGCAGCACTATTCATAGCCAAAAACCTGAAACCATCCAAATGTCCACCAACTGGTGAACAGATAAACAAAAACATGGTATATCCATTTAATTAAATACTATGCAGCAATTAAAAGGATACATACTACACTATGGATAAACCTAAAAAACACATTATGCTAAGTAAAAGAAGCCAGACTCAAACACTACATATGATATGATTCCATTTATATAAAATGTCTAGCACAGGCAGGTTTTTGAAGACAGAAAGCAGATTGGTGGCTGCTGAGAAGGGGAACAAGCAGTAACTGTAAACAGGCATGAGAAAACGTTTTGAGACTATGAAAATCATCTAAAACTGGATTTCAGAAATGGTTGCACAACACTCTAAATGAACTAAAATCATTGAATTGCACA